>CM057824.1:103552803-104811613 GCA_030068075.1 Paguma larvata | reverse complement strand
GTGTGTTAGGGGGGGAGTATTATTCTGTCCATCACATTATTATAGAGTCTGCTCATATTAGGAAATAAATAAAATTTTCAAAATGAACGGACAGTGTCTATGGTGAGTGTGGCCTGGTTTCAAGCATCAGGGTTGTGAAAAAAACTTGGGAAGCAATAGTGATCAGGAAGAGGTTAGGGGTGGTGAGTGAGAAATTCTCTGGTAAGAGTGGAGAGATTTGATTATAGGGCTTTATGGTTGATTTTTCTATTAGGGGCCAGTATGGCAGACTTACCCTAACATGACCCCCAATGAATCTCACCTCCTGATGAGATTACATAGTTGTGTAATACTTTCCCCTTGCCTGTCAGCAGGGCCTTTGACTTGCTTCTAAACAAAAATGATGGGATGTCCCTCCCATTATTAGTTTATTTACATGGAAAAGGTGATTAGATGGCATTCTTGTGGTTATGTTACATTATTTTACTTCAGTCTTAGTAGATTGGAGCTGGAGATTCACCTTGTGGGCCCAATGAAGTCAGTAGCCATATCAGAGAAGCCTGTATTGCAGGTGGCCTCCAGAAATGGCAGGCAACCTCCAGGACCTAAGGGTAACCTCCAACCAATAGCTAGCAAAAAGCCGAGACCCTCAATAATAAAGCCCAAAGGAAATGAATCTTGTCCACAATTTAAATGAATTTGGAAACAGGTGCATCCCCAGTTGAGCTTCCAGATGAGAATGTGGCCTAGCCAGCACCTTGGTTTCAGCCTTGTAAAACTCTAAGCAGAAGACTCAGTTAAGCTGTGCCCAGACTTCTGAGATACAGAAACCGTGAAATAATATATGTATGTTGTTTCAAGCTGCTGAGTTTGTTTGGATTTATACAGAATACTAGAAAACTTCTGCAGCAAATTTGGGAATGATGTTGAGAAATGGAGATGGAATTACTCTGTCCATGCCTATGGGAAAATAGTTTCTATCTGTAAATTTACCTCTATTTTACAGCTGGAAAAATGAGGAAGAGTAAGTTGAACTCATTACTCTTTATCCAATGTTCAGTGAGAAAGATAAAAGGAGAATTTATTATTCTGACTTCTGCTGGGCTTCCTCCAGCTCTTCCTGTGGCCATCACTTAGAATTGAAGTTCATAGCAGGGGACTTTGCTTCATTAATCCTCACAGTAGTGCTTGGAAAGAAAGCTTCTTGAAGGTTTTTTTGGGCTTCTGTCTTCTTTCAGACAGAATCGCAGAGAGATCCCAATTGTCTAAATTCACCATGAAGATTCAGGTAAATAGCTGGGTGTGGAAGAATTACACTCATTATACTTAGCAGTGAAGTTATTAAAATTGTATATAAGCCTTATTGAATATACGGTTTAACACCCCTATCCTATAGCTATAAAGATAAGTCAAAACTCAGCTTGAATTAATTTTTTTATTTGAAGAGGCTATTTTAAATTCATCAATACCATTTAGATGATAGATTATTATATGTGTAAATGACTTTAAAATTCTCTTGCCTAGCCACTGTCCTCATTTCATAGATGGGATTATTGAGTACAAAAAGATTAGGTGAATTGTCTCACATTAGCTGTCACACAGTTAATTCTTACTAGAATCTAGTCTCCAGGCTCAGAGTTTCATATTGTTTTCACATATAAACTCTGGAATCAGAATTTATGGAAGATAGTAGCAGTCTCTAAGTCTATACTCCTGCTTTAAATACCAAATATATCCAAAGCATCCCAGACACAAAATGATCTCTCTTTACATAAATTCTAAAAGAAGTAATGTGATTCTTTGGAGCCTCGGCTTCAATTTCAGTTGCTGTCTGCTGGCATTGTGAGTAATAATTATCCTTATCTTCCTTGGTTAGGTATTATGGTCTGAAGTATGGTGCTCTTTTTCACAGGCCTATGGACTTTCTTGTTTTGGGTTGAGGGACCAAGGACAAGAGGTTTGGAGTCATATCATCTTCGTTCTGGATCAGGAAACAAGGTAGGGATTTGGAGCAGAGGTCAAAGGGGTACTTATATATGAATCAAGCACCCAGATAGTCTTTGACATGGACTTCCTATATGGTATCATGAAAAATATGGGTGTGGTACATGGATGAAGAGCTAGTAGGTTACTTGATGCTGGCTCAGAAAGTGGTGGAATTGAGGTTCTGGCAGAACCTCCTTCCAGAGCTGAACACAGAATCAAAGAATGTTAAGGCTAGAAGATATTCTGAAAATTATCTTGTTCAAGCCCACATTTTACAGATAAATTAACTCATGTGTAGAAAGATGACTCGACTGGGTCACCTAGTTGGCTCAGTTAGTTAAGCGTCTGACTCGATTTTAGCTCAGGTTATGAGCTCACAATTTGTGGGTTTGAGCCCCACATTGGGCTCTGGGCTGACAGTGTGAAGCGTGCTTGGGATTCTCTCTCTCTCTCTCTCTCTCTCTCTCAAAATAAATAAATAAACTTTAAAAAAGGGTGACTTGATCAAGAACATATAGCTAATTAGTGGCAGGCTTAGAACCTGGAAGCTCTTGGGTATCATAACTATTATTTGTTCATTTGTTTATTTGCTACCTTTGCTACTACTTTTTTTTTAATCCATTACACTCAGTATTTGATGCAATATACATGTACACACACACACACACACACACACACACACACACCTTTGCTCCTCTACCAAGTTATTGGAGTACTTGATCTTTATAACCAGGATCCAAATCCACAAAAATGTTTTGAACACTTATTATAGAGGCTGTGTGGTAAAGTAGAAAGATCACTGGATTTGGAGTTAGAAGACCAGGGCTAGCCTTCAGGTTCTCATATACCCATAAATACAGGATAATCAACTTTTCTGAGTCTCAGTGTCTCCATGTATAAAATGCAGATAAAGAGTTAAAGGTGAGAACAGGGGAGCAATGGCTTGGAAGCCTGTCAGGGTGAGGCTGGCACAGTAGAATGCAGTGATGCTAGTGCTCGGAGTTTGGGTATTTTGAGAGCTGCTGCTTTGTTTAGTTCAAAGTGCTCTACAAATGTAGTGTTATTATTCCCATGTACTAGACTCTATTGTGAATGCAGGAGCTTTATTCCCTAACAATAAAGTCATACTAAAGTGATAACCTTGGTGTATAACAGGGCAGCATATACTGAATGGCCAATGAATGGCAAGGACAAATATTTAGAAGTGAGGTGACTAGGAAATGGGGCAATTGGGGCAACTTTGTAGGGTTACGACTTGAGCTGGGTCATGAAAAAAATGTAGCAGATAGGAAGGGACTACCTCAGGCAGGTGGAACACATTGGGTCAAGACATGGAAAAGCTTCAGGAGCAGTGAATATACAGAAGAAGAAATATGTAAGAAATATATTTACAAGAGTAGGATTAAGTCATGGTGGATATTTATATCCAAGCCTTGCATATGCATATCACAATGCAGGCAGTAGGAGCCATAGGTGACTTTTGAGCAGGATTAATTTGTCCAAAGTGATGGTGATGGGATGCCCTTTTTGCAGGGGGTGTAGGTTGTTTTATAGTAGGGAGTCGAACAGAGAGAGCTGCTTATTCTTTTCTCCTCCTCAGCACTTCAGGGGCATTTGTGCTGTTGACCTTTTATAATGACAGTTAGAAAAAGGTTGAGATTATATCAGGCTCCACTTGTAAGTGATTTCTGGACTGCCTCCGCCTCCCATCCTGGCATAGGACTGTAAGTCCTGTTCCTAAACTGCGCAAAACCACACGGCTATTGCTTTGTCTTAGTTGTGAGCCAAATGACTTTAATGACTAGCAATTACATTACAGAACGACTGACAACAAAAAGGTAATTTTTTTTTCGAGGTACTAGGAAGGAGACAGAATCTTGAAACCTCATAAAAGGAAAAGAGAACTCATAAGGTCATTGCGTCCACTCCTGACAGAGTAGGACTTTCTCCCTCCTCTGTGTGTTTATTGTATTTTATATACTCTCATTTAACTGACTGAGCAATGACTATTTTACCACTTCTAGTGGAAGATTTTTCAGTAGGTTAATTGTGTCACTTACCACCATTGACATTCTTCTGCTTTTCAACCAGAACATTCACATAATAAAAGACTTGATAATATTCTGGTGCCTGTTATGTAAAAAGCATTATTTGAGTGAAAACGAAAGCAATATTTCTATGTTAGGTGTTACCAGCTTAAAAGCTGTAATCAACGAGACTATATTATTTATATTTCGAACTTTCTTCTTTCAAAAACAAGCGAGTCACCCATCCAGGATCAGATTGGGAGAAAAGCATTAATGTGCTTCCAGTCATTGAAGTGACACATGAATATTAACATAATGGAGAAAGAGAAGAACAGTTCAGTGGGATTTAATTTTTATTCAAATAAAAAAAATAGTGTTTCACTTTCTATATAATTAAAGAGGATTTTGCGTTGGAGGACACTCCTCTGTGATTTATACATTACCTCTCCCCCGCCCTCCGAGATCATCAAGGCCTTTGGCTTAGATTTAAGTAATGACACCTTCACAAAGACAGGGAACTTTTAAAATCAGGAAAACTCTAGAAATGCATTCGAATTCATATAGACCTCTCTTTATTCTGTATTAATTTAATTTTTTCCTTCAGATCTTCTTGCTAGTACTTTCTTATTCCTTAATTTCTAAGCCTAAGTGTGTTAGTTAGCCTTATCTGAAGAGTGAGGATGGAGTTACCAATTCTTCTTTCAGAGATCTTCTTAGTAAAAAATAGTTCAATGGTGATGAAATCTTATAATTTCAAAGTGCTGTGCATATTATTAATTATAGAAATTAATTCATGTTACTCTGCTTCTGATGAAATGCTTTGTCAACTGAAGAACACTTCTAAGTGTTGAGAAATGAAGCCTAGGAGAGGAGAGGTTTTTATTAATTGTTATTGTATATTATTGTTTATTATTGTTTTCTGATGCTCATGTGACCTTGGGCAAGTCACTGAGTTTCTCTCACCACGCTCAACACCAAGACCTCTCATGAGCATGTGTGCACTATAAACTCCTAATTCTAGTGTGCTTATCTCTGCAAATCCCAAATGTTTCCCTCACAACATTCCTTTACCGATGAGATATAAAAAAGACCAAATTAAAAGATAATTTTGTTGCACTATTTGTGCCATGATTTGGCAACTCAGATGAGCACCCCATACCCATACCTGTCTCAGGCCTAGAGAGAGAAGAGCAGTAATGTCACATCTCTGTATGCTTGCATGGTTTTGCTTAACTTGACTTTGAAACTGGGGCTCTGAGCCCAGCTGGCCACAGATAGCACCATAGGCTGTCCATGTAATTAAAGACGTTTGCATTCCTTGGGCAACTCTTCTGTGGCCATCTGTGGCCTTGGCTCTGGCATCAAGTAGCAGGGTAGGGTGGTGGCAGCAGGGGGGTAAAGATCCTGACCACTCCAGATCTGACTGAAGAGAAATACATGTAACTTGCAGAATTTTCTACCGTGAGCTTTATTTTTGGCTCAAAGTTGTTGTAAAGAGCTGACGAGGAACAACAGGTTAAAATACTTTTAAACTATTCACTGTTATGGGAGTTGTTTAAGGGTCTAATTGCATTGATAATCTTTTGATATTCCTTTTTAGTTTTTATTTATTAGGTTTTTAATGATGCAGAAGTAACCTTTGTTACTTAGTGAACGTTGACACTACCCTTCCTTGCTTCCTTAGTGCTCCAGAAGATGACTTTGATATTCCCATATAGGTAATTCCAAGTCAGCCTATGGAGAAGCTCAGGGCAATATTTGGCAATGGAGAGAATTAGAAAATGTACAAGAACTATAACCTACCGTAATGGAAATGAGAGAAGAATTTTGGATTTTAGCAAGAAATGGTAAAATATTCATTTTAGCAAAATGAAAAAATTCAACTTTGAGGAATCCCAGTTTGGAAAGCCTTTTTCTGAGCTTTATATTTCTTTTTTATTCCACTTTTAGCAAAAAAGAAAGAAATATATATGTTATAAGCAGTTTCTGAGGGGCAAAGACAAGCATAAATAGAAGCACATATATTCATCTTTACCTCTACCACTATCTCCATCTCTGTTTCTACCTCTACCTCTATCTCCATCTCCATTTCCATATCATCTATACATCTATATCTCTATCTACCTACTTATCATCTATCTATCATCTATATATCTATGGGAAATTTTAGAGGCATTCTGAGAGAATCAAGTGGCTTGGAAAAGAGCTGATTTTTCCAAGGTTCAGGTTGGGGAGCAGAGACAGAAGCTGGAAAGGGAAGACTCATAAATTTAGGGGACCAAATGGATTGAGAATAGACCAGAAAGTGTACTCTTTTTTCCAAGGCTGAAATTAACTTGTTTTCATGTAAAATGCTGGATTAAGTCAGAGAAACAAAAATCTTGACAACATTAAAAATTTTCATAATAAAGAAAACCCCAAAGCATACTCAAATTATTTTCTGTGATGGTTCAAGAAGGTGATGTATATTTAAAAGTTTTTAATGGTGTATTTAGTTCAGAATTTTCAACTGTTTTGTAGACTGTAGCTGTTGAGAAACTACTAAAAAGTCTTGTAATATATACTAGTAAATATTAGCTTGCTGTTGTGTGTCTCATATAAAGAAGGCCATGTGGCTGGCTGGAACTTTAGGGCCAGCTGTTTTTTGGCTTCACCATGGTGTTGGAGAGCTGGATATAGTGGCTTATGAAGCTGTTTGTAAAGACTTGAATGTTAATATACGGCACTTGTCCCCATCATTTGGTCACAGTTACGCTTCTTAAGCATCTCCCTTGACTGAATGACCATCTAACAAAACTTTTATTTTTGACCCAAGCATATTTCTCAAATTCTACATCATGAAATAGGGATAAGACTCGGAGCTCCACAGGATTCTCCCCAGTGCTTTTCTTACATGAGGTCTCCTTCATCTAAAAAATTTACAATCACAGGAGTAGAAACCAAGCCAAGCCAAAAGAGAGCTAGGAGATGGATCTTACAAGGAACTAGCATCCAAACTTTCCACTCATCCAAACTCAAGTTGTCTTTCACGAGGATCCTATTCAACATTTTCTGGGAAGCCTTTCTGAGGCCATTCAAGAACTTCCTGAATTTTTCTTCCTTTAAGTACTTTTTAAAAAAATGTTTATTTTGAGAGAGAGAGAGAGAGAGAGAGGGAGAGAGAAGGAAAGCACAGTGGAGGAGCAGAGAGAGAGGGAGAAAATCCCAAGCAGGCTCCATGCTATCAGCATAGAGCCCAAAGTGGGACTTGATCTCAGGAATTGTGAGATCATGACCTAAGCTGAAATCAGGAGTCAAACGTTTAACTGGTTAAGCCACCTGGATGCCCTGAATTCTTGTCATATAAGTAATCTACCCCATGCCCTAGGACTAGTTTGGGTGTGTATTTCCTAATCTCTCATAGGTGTGTATTAAGTGGTCCTATATGTCAATGTGGAGTTATAAACTTTGTGAAGGAAGGACATCTTATTCTTCTGTTCTCTATTTACACATTTTATGCATGTATTAGGTGCACTTAATGCTGATAAGTCCTGCAGAAGCAGAGAAAGTCCTCAAAGGTAAGGATTCAGATATTCTCAATGTTTTTTACTAGATAATGGGGGCATTTAATACACATTGAATATCAGAGCACCATGAAAATAAAGAAAACACCTCTCAGATTCTAACCGAATCCTTGTCTTTTTAGTCTTATTCCTGAATTCTATTTCCTCTTGCTGCAAGTAGCAAGCACATTGTTGGGCTAGACATGATTCTTCCATTAAAAGCAACTGTTCTGAATCAAGGAAAACAAAATTAAATAAAATGAGAAGGGAATGAGCAATGGTAACAGGCTCAACACCCTTTTGTTAGGGGATTAAAGCATTAATCATCCTATTATCTGCTATTTTGAGCTTTGCCAAAGTTGCTAGAGGTCGATAAGCATTAGTTCCAATTAAAGAACTTTAGAACTTTCCCTCTTATATCACCCACTGTTTTGGATTGAAAGAAGATGGATGATGATAACATGGTCTTGATAGTCTAATTGCAGCTTCTTTCCATTTTTTTGCTAAGAAATTGTAGAAAAGGCCACTTTGGATTTAAAAAATTAAGAGCTTCATTGTCAGAAAGTATCACTAATGCATATAATTACTATTTTAGATTCTCAAGAAGGTCTAAAGACAGACATTTCATTTTAATACTTTTTATTCAATTGCATTAGTGACATTTGCTAATAACCTAAGGAAGTTACCTATTGCAGTGATGATTTTGAGTTGTAAAGTTTAGTGTTTTGACATGGGATGCCCACACTGTGTGTAATGCACATAAAGAGAGCAAGAATCAATAAACATGTCAATTTAAAAATGTTAAAAACCTGAAATATTCCCCAATAACTCCATTAGGAAAGACAAAATGTAATTGACAGTAGCAGTTATTTCTTGACAGACTGCCCAATAGACTGGTTTGCAGAATTGCCACAATTCACATTTAAAAAGTTAGGAGAATACTGGCAGATTGAGTTGGCAGGTAAACTAATTTTGCAAAGTGGAAACGTGGGTAGATTAATTTGAAGCTTCAAGATATTATTCTTCAGAGCTGTGCTTCCTTACCTGATAGATGGAGTAAAAAATAAAAATTTTAGTGTTCCTCCACCTTTAGAGAACTACCTCATATGATTAAAAAATATTGGATAATTAATTATTCAGTCTTTGATATTTTTCAATTATCCCACAAACATCTTTCCTGAATAGTGAGATGAAAGCTTAGTGTCTCATTACCAGATGTTAGGTTTATTTGTGCATACTATTAAAACACTTAGTGGCCAGTTTATTTTGTTATTTAGAGAAGGAAGAAAGACGACTGAGTTTAAAAGTTGTGGTCTACTCCATTGTGGTGCTTTGGCTCAAACGAAGTAGTCTCAACCCAACCATAGAGATGAATCTGCTTGTTGTTCAGAGTGGGATTTTATGAGTATACATTTAAAAGTCACTTGATTTTTCTGATTATGAAAATTTGAGTCAAAAAGGAAAAATAAATTACTAAAAATCTCATCTAAAGAAAATTATTAATATTCTGATTTTATTTTTCACTTTTTCTGTGAAGAACATTTCTGTACACCATTGTCCATCTATATATTCAATTATAGATTTTTTTAGCTTAACATATAGTTTAAGAATGTTCCTGTGTTAACTCAAATTATTAATGGAAAGGTGGGTTCTATTGACTAGGGGGTTCTATAATTTACTTAGCTATTATCATGTTGAATATTTTAATAGTGTTCAGCTTTTTACTATTTTAGTAAAACTGTAGTAGAAATCTTTTAAAATATGACTTTTTGTTATTTTGGGTTATTTACTAGGGTATAATTTTTAGTCAAAGGTATGATAATATAATAGGATGATAAAATGGAAGTTTTGACTGAGGTGAGAAGGCACAAGATATAATATATTAAATAGAAGCTATAAGACAAGTTGCCACATTTTAAGGAGATTATTAAAAGCCAGTTATATCTGTCTTAAATTATTTTATAACATTATGTATATAGAGGGTCATGATTTGAATATTAGAGGGAATTTTGGATGCAGGATTTTTTTTGCTGTGAGTCTCCTCGCTTGCCCTCCAGGGAAATGAATGGGGTGTGCCTGTACCTTACCTCACCTCAGGTAATTCAGCAATGCCCCTATTGGTTTGAATAATGTGTTGGACCAGTTTTTGACTCGCACCTGACAGACCAAGAGGTGAGTGACTGGCTAAATGCTGTGATGAGAGTACAGAGGAGAAAGTGCCAAATGGGACAATCTGAACTCTCAAAGTTTGTCCAGGCAAGGATGTGTGAAACTTTCTCTGGGCCAGATGTTGGCAGTTTCATGAGAGAAAGCCAACATTCTTTCATCTTCAGTACTGTCCAGCAAAGCTATTTGACATCACAGCAGATTCTTGGGGATTGAAAAGTTAAGGGCCAAGCCTAAGAAGAAGATATGTTGGAGGATACTGCTTGTCTCTGAAAGAGAAAGGAGAAAAGAGAAAGGAGAAAGAAGGAAAACAGACTCAGCAGCACAGGAGAAGTCATTTTAAATTTTGGATGTGTTGAGTTTAAGGTGTTGCAAGAATCCAGATGCAAGTGCCCAGCAAGCAGAGGAGTACAGATTTGACTCAAGGAGGCCTTGATGAGAGATGTGGATATTGGATCAATCACATGTACAAGAATGTCAGAGGCTTGCGACAGATCAAAGAGGTTATGGAGTGAGTTGAGTAGAGGGTCAAATTCAGAATCCTGGCCTATACCTGCCTGGATGAGGATGAGAAACTGTCAAGAGACCGAGAAAGGGAAAAGAGATCTAAGGAGAAATGTCGTTGATGCCAAGGTTGGAGAGAATTCCAAATAAGGCAGAGTCAATAAACAGGTCATCAAGTTGAGTTTTTAAAACATCACATATTTTTGGCAAATAGTAGGACACTGGTGATTGTATCCAGCTAGCCTCACTGTAATGATCAGGGCAGGATCCTGACTACAATGGGTTGAATGGTGAATGGGTAGAGAAAGGGAGTCTTTGGGTGAAGACCATTATTTCTACATTCTTGATCATGAAAGGAAGGTGAAATATATTTTAGTGAGAAAAAGACTTGAAGGATCAAAGGAAAGACTTGAGCATGTTTGTAGATTATGGGGAAGGTGTTGGTAGAGTGCAGAAACAAAATGTAGGAGAGGGGTTAACTGATGGGCTTAGATCCTGGAGAACACAAGAGGAGGTTAGATTAAGAGTCTCCTGGCCCTCTGAATTAGAAACTGTTAAACAGTCTAAGCGACATAAAGCAAGGAATGCTGTAGAGCCTTAAAAAGAATGAAATCATTTTTTAGCATTGATATAGGGAAGTCTCCAATATATATTAAAAATATAAAAATCCAGGTAAATAGTGTATTCAGTATGCTACTAGGACTATGATGAATGACCATATGGATTGTGTACTAATATGTGAATGATGTCCCTCTGGAATTGTGCATTGCATGGTCCTTTAAGGTGACACATTACCTTTGCCAGAGGACACTTTTCAAGATTCTCTATACTCCTTTGTTCTGGTCAATGTTCATAAGATTCATTTTTTTGATGATTTAACTTTTATTTATTTATTCAAGGATATTTATCAATCATACTGCTGGATCAGATTCTCTGCTCTGCTTGATAACTATGTTTTTAAATTGAACATTAATAAAGTGGCCTTCTAATGATAATTTAGTTCTTCATGTCACTTGATCACAGGAAGAGAATGTGTTGGCATAATGACATGAGTGTTTCTGCCTAATGGTTGAGCCTTTCCTAAGTGAATAAATTGTCATTGTGGTGTATAATATCAGTCTGTGAGAACTTGATTAATGGGAGCCCACCCCTCAGAGTGAGATCTACATTAGTATGCTAACAAAACCATGTATCGCACCCTGTTCTTGCAAGTTAAAGACCAGTTCCTAGATTGTGGTGAATTCATTAAGCTCAATTTTAGTTGTGCAGTCTCCTTATAGGCAGACATCTGGCCTTTCCTGTTGATGTTGTTAAAGAAAAACTTATTCATGATATTTGTTGAGGATGGTAAGGAAGACTTTATTCAAGTGGAGACTATCTCAATAGGTTTAGGGACCACTGGAATGGGATTTTGCTGTTGAGGAGAGAGATTGGGTTCAACTTTGACTATAGTATGAGCAAGTGGGAATTTAGAGCCAAGGAGCATGGTGGGGTGGGTCAATGGATAGAAAATTACTAAAAATAAACACCAGGAGTAAGGGGAGATTCTTGCTAAACTGGCCTAACAGTATTCTTGCTGAAGGCAGGCCAGGGTGATCACATCACCTGGGGGATGGTAAAAGATGAGGAATCTGATCAGATATTGTCGGTGGTCACATACTGAGGATGGGGCATTCTGGCTAAACTGACTTAGTGGGATTCTTTCAGAGAAAAACATACAAGACCAAAAGTCAGGGCATAGGTGAAAAAGAGCTCAGAGTAGCCCCAGTAGAGTTTGGTCAAAGAGAATATCTTGATCAATGCCCCTTTGCTATATGGGCCATTTTCTTTTTTTTTTTTTCCTTCTTTTTTTAAAGTTTACTGATTTATTTTGAGGGGGTGGGGGCAGAGAGAGAGAGGGAGAAAGGGAATTCCAAGCATGCTCTGCATTGTCAATGCAGAGCTGGATGTGATGTTTGAACCTACGAACTGCAATATCATGACTTGAGATGAAACCAATAGTCAGACACTTAACCAACTGAGCCCCTCATGTGCCCCATGGGGCATTTTCTACTCAAATGAAGTGGCTTGATGGTCTCAGTCTTCTAAAGAGTCTTGTGCATACAGGTGTGTGGGTCAGTGGAGGGGTATGAATATGTGGAATGGGAACCTCAAAAGGGTTGTTGAGCCTTATTAAGGATGCACCCAGGTTGTCTCAGTTGGCTAAGGACTTCCAATATTTAAGTTCCATATCCCAGAAATTCTTTCAGTTCCAGGCAAACCAGGACCATAGGTCACATTAGATTCAGCTCACATTGGAGACTAAAAAATTTATTGAAAAAAAAAAATGAATCCATAGGATTCAGTGATTTCTTCTAGAGGGTTTCAGCAGCCAGGGAGTGGAGCCAGTAAAGTAGGTGTTTGGATTGATCCCACATAACTGAGGGGTTGTTGGGAACAGATGATAGGTTGGGGATGTCAAGGCTGGAGGTAAGGCTAGGTTGGTCACATGTCTGAGCAACGCGTTGAGTCTGCATCTTCTGAGTCTAGGCTCCTGTTCTGTGCTTACCAGGGGAGGCAGCACTGACCAGAAAGGCAGCACACTGTCCCAATCAGGTCATCTTGTTTCTCAGTTAGTCAAAGTGTGGAATAAAACAATTTAGGCAGGCAAGAACAGGAAACTCTCAAGCAAGAAAAATACCAAAATAGTGCCTTCTTCATATCCATCTTCCTTCATATCCTATAGAATCATGAAATATCAGAACTTGCAGGGACCTCAGTGTTTCTCTGGTACAGTTTTTCCCTTGGTCATCTGGGAGGGTTAAAATAATGTTTACATTACAGCTGAGTATACAAAGATTCATTGATATTTTCTCCACATTTGTGAGAGTGAAGCAGTCACTAAATAAGCAGTTCAATTTGGTTAAATAGAAAACAGAAGAAACCACAACACAAACTGTTAACCAGTTTTTTGCAAGTCTCTTAACAATATTGCTTCAATGCTTAACATGTTAATCCACTGCTAAGATAATATCATATTGGAAAAGAGATTCATTCTACTTATCATATAGTCTGAGATTCATAACAGCCATGTGGCTACTGATAAATGAGTGATCAGTATTTTAAAGAACAAACTTATTGTTCAATTTTGAATAATCTTTTGATTCCTGAATCTAAAATAGCAGTCTGAGTTGTTATGAAATTCATTTCAGAAACAATTATTAAATGTTTATAATTGTGGGCCAATACTTATATGCTTTAGGGCAGAAATTAACAATTCATTTGCCCTGAATGGGTGAGTTTAGTGTGGTAGGCAGAATATACTCATTCTCCGTCCCTCCCCCACCCCTTCCAAAGATGCCTATGTCCTAATCCTGGAACGGGTGACTACGTTATGTTATATGGCAAGGAGGAATTAAGGTTGAAGATAGAATTAAGGTTGCTAGTCAGATGACATTAAAATAGGGAGATTATCCTGGGTTATCTGGATGGATCCTTTGTAATAAAAAGGCTCCTTAAAATATGGAGGATGGAGACTGTAGTCAGTGTCAAAATTATGCAATGTGAGAGAGCCATTGCTGGCTTTGGAGGTGGAATTCTAACCAAAGAATTCAAGAAAGTTCTAGAAGCTTTCTAGAAAAGGCAAGTAAATAGACTTCCCCTACAGCCTTTAGAAAGGAACAAGCCCTGCTAACACCTTGCTTTTAACCTGGTGAGACTCGTTTTGTACTTCTGACTTCCAGAACTGTGAGATAATAAATTTATGTTGTTTTAAGCCACCAAGTTTGTGGGAATTTGTTATAATTGCAATAGGAAACAAATACAACAAATAACAGAGCAAAGTAATTGGGTATCTTGGAGACAACATGGCACTGTGGCAATCCGGAGAGTCTTACCCCACACATGGCTCATATCTAGCTCCAGCCAATATTTCTTAAGGGAATAAAGGCTCAGAGTTGCCAAATTTTTCTATTTTTCAAAATAAGGTGAAAATACAGATTTCTATGTGAAATTTACTGTTTTTATTATTTGCAACTTATTCAAATAATAAAACAAACTCTTTCACATGTAAACAAATAGATTCATGTAAGGATGTTTATCACAGTATTGTTTGCAATAGCAAAGAAAAACACTAAATATCAAATATGGGTACAAGTAAATATAAATCTGTGATAAAAATACATACTTTAGTCAAAATCAATGAACTATATATTCTAAACATGTTAAGTAATGATATAAAAAGAAAGATATATAGCATATCTCATTTATTAGTATAAAAATATACCCATAAAAATAATATGTTGTGTAGGGCTACTTATATGTAGAAATAATACACAGGGGATCATCCCTGTGATCAGGGATGGTAATTGAATGGGTCCAAAATGCCAGGATAAAAGAGAGATAATAGTAAAAGAGGATGTGCATGAGCTAATGTTCATAGGCTATGAATGGAGGTACCCAATAGATTTTGAATGATTACTATGTAAGCCAGAGAAGAAAAGACTGTAGGTCTGGTTAGACCCATAGGTTTCTTCTGGAGATACAAAGATAGCCAGGACATAGTCCATCCCTTCAAAAGTTTCATGGAGAATTGGGGCAGAAAGATGTGTAAATGTGGTAGAATTAAAAAAACCCACGGTTATAAAAAAGTGAACATTAATTCATTTATTCAACTTCCATTCAAATATTTATTAAGCACCTGCTATGCTTCCAGCAGTTTAATGGTAGTGTGTTCGTGTAGTACAAGATTTGGTTTTAAGAGTAGCAAGATGAGAAAAAATGAAATCGGGCCATGTGTAGCAACATGGATGGAACTGGAGGGTATTATGTTAAGTGAAATAAGTCAGTCAGAAAAAGTCAGATACCATATGTTTCCACGCATAGGTGGACTTTGTGAGACCAAGCAAAAACCAGGGGGAGGGGAAGAGGGGAAAGGAAAAAAAGACACAGAGGGGGAGGGAGATAAAACATAAGAGACTCTCAAAGACTAAGAACAATCTGAGGGTGAGGGAGGTGAGGGAGGGCGGAAAGGGGGTGATGGGCATTAAAGAGGGCACGTGTTGGGATGAACACTGGGTGTTATATGTAAACCAATTTGAAAATAAACTATAATAATAATAATAATAATAATAATAATAAGAGTAGCAAGAGCTCTGTTTATATTCCACCCAGCCTCCATGCCAAGAGTAGGTTCAATAACGGTGCCATGACTGTTAGCCTTTCTGAGTCTTGGATTCTTCTTTGGCATAATAGGCAATGATTCACTTTATGTTCTAATTCCATGTGGAGTTGTTGCAAGGGAATGAGAGGGAAGACTCTTGTGAAGTTGCGAAGGATTCTATAGAGAGGAAACACCATTACCAGGCTCATTTCTCTTTTTTGGAACGGCTCACCTTCTCCCTCCACTTTTCCTCTAACTTGCCACTGCCTCTATCTCATCCAGGCCCACATTGCTGGTGCCCAAGTCACTGACATGGGAAATCAGGCTCCTTGCCCATTCCCCTTTAATCTGTATTGTGATTTAAACAAGACAGATATTCCTAAAATACCTCCTTTACCACTAAGTCATAAACTCACAAGGGAAGGGATTTATATGCCTTCCTCAATCTTGTGCATATTGTAGGAATCCCACAAGGCTTACCTTGGAAATTTCCTCTTGTATCTGTTTCCGATATTTCCATTAATTTTTTTCTAAATAGCCTGCTGTGGTGAGAATGTGGTCATATTTTCCCTTTGTTCTAGACAATTCCTTTACCCATGTTTCATCAGTTGAAACCATCTTCTCCCCTACAGGCAGTTACAAAGATTCATTTGTGGGAAAAACTTGCCTGGAATAGAAGTATTCATGCTGTGATGTTTCCTGGAAAAAAATTTATTCCTGATAATAGGCCTCAGAGTGTCTGCCTAATTCCCACTGATACACATCTGTTCCATAAAGAAACATCTCTTTGGAATCAGTGGGATTTCAGAACAAGTCATCCAGGAAATATGAAAATCAGATTGGGGGCAAATTTTCACTTTGGAACCAGATACCTCTATCAGAATGATAGAACAACCCATATGTTGGGATTTATTAGCTCTTATCGACAATTTCAAACCATAAGCTTCTGATGAAACATTTACCTAAAAGTCATGAAGAGACTGCTCTGCTTCATAGTTGGAGTTCTTGAATATTTTTGGTGTTAAGGCAGTGCCTGATTATAGGAGGATGTTAGCTATAAACCGAAGCTGTTTCCTGGAGGGAACACATTTTGCAATAACTCCCAGTCAACCGAAGTTCTCTGCAAACCAAGAAAAGAGTTGAATTCCTCGTATTTACTTTTTATTGTTTGAAAATTGCTATTGCGTTGCAAGTGTTATAGATGTTTTGGAAAGAAGAATGGGGCCTTATTAGAAACATCCCTGGGGCATAATTTAGCATTACTTGCAGGAGATGGAAGAAGTGGTTTCATACTGAAAAAAGCAATGTCTGAGAAATATTATCAGTAACATGCTACTAACTCTTAAGGGTGGGCTGATTAGAATCAGTAGGAGTTTGGCTACATAAAAACAGCATTATTAGAACTTGTGCAAAGAAGGGAAACAGAACATAGCTGTATTGGTAAGGAGGTTGTGCTGGGGAAGAGGCACAGTCCAAGGAATCTCTTAAAGGGTGAAAAAAGCATTAATATGTCCCTTGCAGAGCTGGTACCCATCAGTTTATTCTTCCAAAGGACTCAGTGTGTTTTATGAACTGTAAACATGACTCATGGGCCTCTGGGGTATTCTGCAGGTGGGAAATATTATAAAGAGAATAAAACCACTAAAGTTTTGACTCATCTCCAGATGTACAGTGTTGAAAGTGAAATTTGGATTTGAATCCAGATTGTTGTTGTTGCTGTTTTTCCCCATGGAAACTCCGTTACTGCCAAACGTGATGTTTGAAATATTTTTTGTACCAATTGAGCATTCACTTCACAAAACATTTTAATTATAGATCTCGTGGTCTTCCCATGTTTGTTCTGACAATATAAATTAGTTTTATCTCAAAATAGTTGGAAGGAAAAAGAAATTAACCTAAATGATTAGGGTAATAAAACATCATTTGATTTTTGAGATCATACCTTTTAGAATCTGGATTAATTAAAAATACTTTTATTTAAATTAGTTTTTTTTAATTATAACAAAGTAAACCATACATATAATAAAAATTCAAATAGCACAAGATGAGTTTAAAATGGAAAGTAAAGATATCTCATTCTGACTCCCATTCCCATGCCCCAGAGGTTAACCACTCACTTTCTTTTATATGCTTTTTTTATGTTCCTGTAAGATCATTTTACTATGTGTATGCAAGAATTATATAGCATACATCCTATATTCCTTTGATTATACAAATTGAGTGATTATATGCATACCGTCTTATATCTTGCCGTTTTCACTCATCAGAATATCTCTGTCATCTTCTTTCCAAATCAGTGCATTTAGATATTTCTTTTCCAACAGTGGTCCATTATTCTATTTCGGGTTTTTACTGGAATGATTTAAACACTTCTCTATTGATAAACATTAGCCTGTCACTCCTGCTGTGTGTGTGTGTGTGTGTGTGTGTGTGTGTGCGAGTGCATGAATGGTAAAACAAGAAGTGCTACAGTTGATCTCCTTATATGTGTGTTTGCACATTCATGTGAGTATCACTGGAGGAAAAATTTTTACATGTAGGATTTTTGGCCAAATGGAAAATGTGTGTGTTACATTTTACCAGATATTTCCAAATTGTCTTTATAGAGGGTGTATCAGCATCTGTTCTCTAACAAAAGTGCAGAAAAAGAACTTCATGTTAATTCCCTCAGTGGAATTGTGTATTATCAAACTGTCTGATAGCGGTATCCCATTGCTATATTTGTATATCTTTAGTAAAAGAGCGAGTTTGGGGATCTTTCTCTTTATTTATTTCCCATTTGAATTCTTCATTTCTGAAATTCTTGTTCATGTCTTTGGCCTAATTTTCTAACATATTGCTTAGTTATTATTGATTTGTTAGACCTTTTTATATATTTAGGAAATTATTCATTATTTTTCTCATACATCTTTAAAATAGATTTCCTAGATTTTTCTTTGCATTTTGTCTTCGTAATGGTTATTTTTTGCACATTGAATTAAAAAAATTATATATCAACATGGATCAAATTCTCCCTTTAGGATTTCTGATTTGTTGTTTAGAAAAGGTTTTGTCACTCTAAGTTTATGAAAATATTCAGTCACGTTTTATTCAAGTTCTTCTGCATTTTAATTCTTTTTACTCTTAAATCTTTGATCCATCTAAAATATATTTGGTAGTAAGGAATGAGGTAGAGAATTATTTCAATTCTTTTTCCAAATGGTCATTTTTTTTTGTCTGAGCTTACTTAAATTAAATATTTATCATTTCTGTAAGTAAAATTCCATGTTCATTAAGAATAAAATTCCTATGTGTATTTAGCTTTATTTTCATACTATTTATTTTGTCCTTTTGATTTTCATATGTTTTTCTATGCTAGTGCCAAATAATTTCAATGACAGTTGCTTTAAAGCATGTTAACTGTCTGGTGAGGATAGTTTCCCTTCGTAACTCCTCCTTTAATGGAATCTTCCTCACAGTTGTGTTCATTTTTCTAGATGACCTTGATCATCATTAAGAGACATTAAAAAAAAAGTAAGATTATACTGATTTAATTAATTTGGGAAAGAATCAGAATCTTTGCAATATTAAATTTTCATCTTGATCTTAGAAACTTCTTGTGAAATATAATTTTAGTCTCCCCACAATTTATAGCTATTGTAAATGGAATATTTTCTTCTACTGTATTTTGAAATTTTTGGTGTATTTAAAAACTTGGTCTGCAGTGTTGTATGAATATGATTAGATTGGTTTGAGTATTATATGTATGTATAGAAATTGTTATCTGTCCATCTACCATCTATATTTTTTTGTAGCTGTGTTATTCTTTCTAATGAGTTTGAAAATTTGTCTCCTTTTTTCATGCTCTGGAATCTTTACCCTCAGAATTATGTTTTTTGAAGGCTTGATAAAATGCACACCATCTGGACAATTTTTATCCACATTTCAAGTGTGTTTTCACAGTATAGAAAAATGTATCCCTCTGTAATTCAATTTTTTTGTGTGTGTTTATGTCAATATAGTAAATTTTATTTATTTGTCTTCTTTATCTTGTTCAGCTTCTTTATCTTTGTTTTATTTGATTTTTGAAGGAATCAGCTCTTGACTGTATTTTCTTGCCCAATGTATTCTTTTCCTATTTCACTTTTATTATTCTCTTCTTTAATTTTCATGTTTTGGGCTTTTTTTAATGGATTTTGAATTGAATTATTACTTTATTTTTCCTTCTTTAGTAATAAATTTTAGATCTGATTATTCTGTTAAAACATTACTATATCTTTGTTTTATAGGTTCTAATATGTCGGGTATTCACAACAGTTATTTTCCAGTTAGGCTACAATCTAAAATCTTGATGTGAAAAAAAAATGCAAGTGATTGGAGTTTTTTCTTTGTTTCCCCTTTTTTTGCATTATGTGTTTGTTTTTTTGTATTAAGGCCAATGAATACGTCCTGTACTATTTACACTTTGTGTAAATTATTGTGGTTTTCCCTATGGCTTAATACGTAATCAGTTCTTGGACACATTCCATGGGCCCTCCAAAAAAAAGATGTATCCTCTTTTTTGGGTGATATAGAATCAGTAAATCACTCATTCACTCAATAATTTATAAATACATATTTTAATTTTCAATTTAAGTATTTATACATGCCAGATTTCATTCTAGGCAGAAAGGATGGTAGAGTGAATAAGACAAAATGAATCTCTGTGTTTGTGGAGCTCTCATTCTAGTAAAGGAGACGGAGTAATCAAGCAAATAAATACAGGTACATTTTCATTGCTGACAAATGCTTTAAAGAAAAGTAAATAAGCGGAGGCACCTGGGTGGCTCAGTCAGTTAAGCATGGACTCTTGATTTTGGCTCAGGTCATGACCTCATAATTTGTGTATCAGCCCCAGGATGTGGCTCTGCACCCACAGCGTACAGCCTGCTTGAGATTCTCTGTGCCTCTCTCTCTGCCCTTCCCCTCCTCATTCTCTCTCTCTTTCTCTCTCTCAAAACAAATTAATAAACTTTTTAAAAAAGGAAGAGTAAATCAGGTAAGGAGAAGTGGAATGGTTGAGGAGGCGGGGGAGCACCATGTGAAGGTCCTCAGCACAGGCCTCCCTGAGGGGTGACATTTGAGCAGGGGCTCACAGAAGGGAGTGAGGGAGCTCTAAGACAGAGGGAACAACAAACCTGGCAGAGGAGAAGAATTGGTGAGGATAAAACCCACGTGTCACAGGAGAGCAGCATGAAGGTCCGTAGGACTAGCATGGAGAGAGTGAAGAGAACATAGTAGAAGCTAGGTCAGAGAGACAGGAGGGAGCCATGATAATTAGTTTGGAAAGCTACAGGAGATTTTTGAACCAGCAGGTGACACAATCTTATTTATGCTTCTAAAATGTCACTCAGGTGGTTCCCTATGAAGTCTGCTTTATTGATATTTAAATATTCTATGTATCTTTACTTATTATGCCTTTGTCTACTTAATTCATCAAAATCTCAGAAGATTGAGGTAAAGACTTCTTTCTGTTTATTTCTGCCTTGTATGCCATGCTTTCTTTATGTGCTTGGACGCTAAGTTAGTCAGGGATAAAAGTTTCAAGCAGCTTGGATATTCATTGTGGATTATATTTTTATTATTTTAAATATCTCTTTCTTTTCCAGTGTAATGATTTTTTTCCTTGAATTTACCCATTATATGTTAATATTACAACTCTTGATATAGTTTCATTCACATGTGCTTGGTATACCTTTGCTGATCCCTTTATCTAAAAAATTCTGTCATTTTTTCCTCTACATTTATCTTTGTCATACAAAGAGTTGGATTTTAAAATTCAAACTATTTTTGTCTTTTGTTAAAGATCTGTTTTTTAAAATGTTATTTATTTATTTTGAGAGGTGGGGGGAGCTTGGGAGGGACAGGGAGAGAGAGGAGAGAGAGAGAGAGAGAGAGAGGGAAAATCCCAAGCAGGCTCTGCACCTATAGTGCAGCAGCTGATATGGGCCTAGATCCCATGAATCCTGAGATCATGACCTGAGTCAAAATCAAGGCTGGGATGCTTAACTGACTGAGCCACCCAGGCACCCCTAAATGATCTGTTTTTGTTTGGTGTATTTTTTCATTTTATCATTAGATTTATTCTCTATGTTTAAGTGTTTGGTGGTTAGCTCTCTAAATTCATAGGTACTTAAGTCAATTTCTTGACCTCACATGGTTTATATTGAAGAGTCATTTGGAAATTTGTACAAGTTAACACACATACTTCACTACCACTTCCCCTCTTAATAATCTGCCTCCTTTAAGAATATTTACAGTCTGTCCTATAATCTATTTCCCTCAGTCATTTAGGCATTTCCAATTTCTTCCTACCATAGCAAATTTCCTGAGCTCTTTAATTATTTTTGTTTTTATTCAGTTTTTTTTAACTCAAGAAAGCCTCAGAAGTGTATTGTATTCTTGCTTTTCTTGTAACGTCTGTCCATTGTTCTAATACTTAAATAAAATTTGGCTATGTATACCATTTTAAGGTTGAGTTTATTTCCCATAAGAGTTTATAGACACTGTTGCACAAATTGGAAATTTTTTTTTATTGTATCATCTTCATCAATAATAATATAAGTACCAGGATCCTCCATTTGTCTCTCCCTGATCCATCATTTTCTATCTAATCATGTGCATCTTTTCATCTTCTTAATCCTGTTCTCTCCGACTATATTTTTAAAACTGCCTTCTATTACTCAGTGTTCAAAAAGGATGAAATCTTGCCATTTGCAACAACATGGATGGAACTAGATTATAATATGCTAAGTGAAATAAGTCAGTCAGAGAAATACAATTACATGATTTCACTCATATGTGGAATTTAAGAAAGAAAACAAATGAAAATAGGGGAAGGGAAGGGAAAATAAGATAAAGACTGAGAAGGAGACAGATCATAAGAGACTCTTAAATACAGAGAACAAACTGAGGGTTGCTGGAGGTGAGGTGGGGGGGCTAGATGGGAGATGGGCATTAAAGAGGGCATTTGTTGGGATGAGCACTGGCTGTTGTATGTAAGTGATGAATCACAGGATTCTACTCCTGAAACCACTACTACACTGTAATAACTGTTAATAACTTGAATTTAAATAAATAAATTAGGTACTTAAAAAATAAAATAAATATAAATTCATTCACCATAAAAAATAAAAAATAAAATTGCCTTCTAATTTTAGGTGCTTTTCATATGGTTTTCATTTCTGTAATGATTTTATTTCATTTTTTTAGGGCTTCCATTTATCATCCATCTGCTAATTCTTATCGTCTCTCCTTTGGTTTCTTTGTCTTCTTGGAGCACTTTTTTCTCCCAGAGTCCTTGTTAATTTTATTTGGAATTTATTTTCTTTGACGATTTCTTCTGTTTCTTTGAAATGCTCTTCCAATGTTTAGTTTAGTTTAGTTCTTTTTCACACAAAAAGGTGGTTTTATTAAAGCATGGGGACAGGACCCGTGAGCAGAAAGAGCTGCACTGGGATTGTGAGGGGTGACTGATTATATACTTGGGAGCTGGGAGAAGTAAGTGGCAAGGGGAAGTTTCTAAAAGGGTTTTCATATACTAAAGAAGACTCACAGGATCCTGAAGGCCTGGCTATTGACCGGTTAAGGTTGTTTTTTCCTCTAGCAAGTCATTAACATTAATTTTTGCTTCTTATATTATTTTCTCACTCCTCTGTAATACCTTAGTATAGACCTTGTGCTGGTTCTGTGGCTCATCTTTGAGTGAGGTCCCCTTGGACCTCTATTTGCCCAGCAGTGGTGTGAGGGAGGATGGGAGGACCAATCTGATCTTGGACTACAGTCTTACAGCTTTCTTACAAAAGCCTCTCTATCGTTTTCCCTCTGAGGTATGTCTCCCCTTAGTTTTGTGTCTTTCTTTTTGGGGATAATCAGGAGGTCCTTATGGGCTGTAGGGAAGGTTGGAATGTCAGAAGTCCTTCATGAGCAGTCCAGCATGTAGAAGATCTCACTGCCACTGGTGTCGAACCACAATTGCTACTTACCGTGTCTGTGATTCTTTGAAGCTCCTCTGGCCCACTTTCCTGCTCAGGAGGCACTTTCATTGCTTTTGGCAGCTGTTCCTCCTACTTTGAGATCTGGATCTGTGCATTCCCAACTTCACTCGAGACCATGTTTTCTTCGCATTTTGCTGCTTTATTATGCTTTAGGGGAGGTCTGGTAAACAAAAAGCCATTTGCTCCTCTACCTTTAATTGGAAATCCCCATACCAGTGGTTTATTGGTTTTTTTTTCATTCTAAAGAAATCTCATTACAAATGGCTTTTAAAGAATTCACAGTGACTCAATTGTGTGAAAAAGTGAACAAAAAATAAATTCACTAAGGCATCACCAAAATCACTGAGAAGACCAGGAGTTTCTAGCTAGCAGTAGTGTTCATTCAAGCTCATATTCCCAGAACATTTATTATCAAATCATTAACTCATAAAATGGTGGGTTGGAATGTGTAAAATCAAAGTTTCAGATCGCACTGGCAAGTTTTAATTTCAGTCCAATTAGTTTCAAAATAATTTAGTAGGTAATGAGGGAGTCACTGACATCTTTCCCCGGGAAGTCATTTGATTAGAACTCTGTTTAAGAAAGATGGATTGGAGAGAGAAGAGAGGAGAGGTTCACAGAGAAGATTGGTTAAGAGGCTACTACAGTCATACTTTTAGAATTTGTATCATGTTTTTCACTCACTACTTCAGATTTACCAATTCCGAATTAAATAAAGAATAGAAAAGGGAAATAATACTTATATTTTGGCAAACTCTGTAGTGTAAATGGCATTTTTCACAGTGCTTCTGCTTCCCCATTACTGAAATACTACAAGTTCTAATTTTTAGTCAGATATAATTGATAACCATCTGAAATATACGTAGACTATGGACCAAGACGGTGACATAGGAAGCTCTTAATATTCCCTTCTACCACTAACACACCAAATATGCACCTGCACGTGGAGCAATTCCATCAGATAGAGATCCAGAAACTAATTGAATGACTCCTAAACATTGGAAGATTGAGAGAATACTCACCTTGAAATGGGTAGGAGAAGCTAAAACACACTCTTGCCTTAAACTCTACCCCCAATGCTGTAGCGCCATATACTTGGGAGAGAACCCCCAACTCTCAGATTCTCCATAGAGAATGAAGGGTTTGAGACATACCTAGGATGCCTCAACTTTAAAGGCTGCCATCTGAGACACAAGTCTCCCAAATTACCTAGTTTTGAAAGCCAGTAGGGCTTGTGTTGTTCATGAGTACTACAGGACTAGAGCAAACAAAGAAGCAGTTGTTAGCAGGCAGGCAAACACTCACTGTAGCCATCCCCTCAGGGCTCAATGCAGAGAAAGCAGACAAAAATGCCCACTGTATATTTGCCAGTATACTAATATGCCAATGTATATTATGGATACACAGTATAAACAGATGTAAATGTGACATCAAAAACATTAAATGTGGGAAAGAAGAGAGTAAAAATCTAGAGCTTTTGCATGTGTTTGAAGTTGTTATTGGCTTAAAACAGATCGTTATACTATAACAGTTTAAGCATCATGGTAATCACAAAACAGAAATCTATTGGGGTGCCTGGGTGGCTCAGTGTTAAGCGTGACTCTTGATTTTGGCTCAGGTCATGATCTCATGGTTCATGGATTTGAGCCCCACATCAGGTCAAAATAAATGAAAAGAAACCTAAAAAAAAAACAAAACCAAACCAAAAACAAAATAAAAACCTATAGTACATACACAAAAGATAAAAGAATCAAAACATACTACCACAGAAAATCATAAATCACTGAAGGAGAGAGAAAGAAGAAGAAAACTACTACAAAATAGTCAGGAAACAATAAACAAAATGACAATAGCAAGTCAATACCTGTCAATAATTACTTTAAATGTGAATGGGCTAAGTTTTCCAATCAAAAGATACACAGTGGATGAATGAATGAAAACCAAGACCTAATTATTTGTTACCAGAAAGAGACTCACTTCAGCTTTAAGGGCACACAGACTGAAAGTGACAGGATAGAAAAAAACTATTCCATGCAAATGGAAGCCAAAAAGAAGTTAGGAATAACTATACTTATGTCAGATGAAATAGACTTTAAAACAAAGATTGTAATGAGAGACAAAGGAGGTCATTAGATAATGTTAAGGGAGTCAATTCACAAGAGGATTTAACATTTGTAAATATCTACACACCCAACATTGGAGCACCTCAATATATAAGGCAAGTATTAACAGATCTGGGGGAGAAATAGACAGCAATAGAATAATAGACTTCAGTACCCCACTTTTAACAATGGGGTGATCGGATAGATTATCCAGACAGAAAATCAATAAGCAAACATTGGACTTAGGCTATACTTTAGATCAAATGGTCCTAACAAATATGTAGACATATACCTTCCATTCAAAAACAACAGAATACACATTTTTCTCAAGTGCACATGAAACATTTTCCAGGATAGATCATATTTCAGGCTACAGAGAAAGTCTTAGTAAAATTAAGAAGATTGAAATAATATCAAGTATTTTGTCTGACCATAATGCTGTTATTAAACCAGAAATTATTTACAAGAGAAAAACTGAAAAGTTTATGAATGTGTGGAGACAAAACAACATCAGAAAATCAGTAGATCAAAGTGGAAATCAAAGGGGAAATAAAAAATATCTTTAGACAAATGAACATGAAAATACAACACACCAAAACTTAACAGTTCATAATAAAACAGTTCTAAGAGGACATTTATAGCGATAAACAGCTACTTTAAGAAAAAAGAAAGATCTTAAATAAACGACCTAATCTTACACCTTAGGAAACTAGGAAAGGAAGAACAAACCAAGCCCAAAGCTAGTAGAAGGTAGAAAATAACAAATATCAGAGCAGAAGTAAGTGATGGGACTGAAATACATATGGTGCTACATGTATTAGGGATATATACCTACTTTGGAGAAGTCACTGTTAGACATTGTGGAGAAGAAACAGGAAATAGAACATTGTTTTACCCTTGAGAAGTTTGTAGGTATGTAGAATAATGGGATCCTAAAGATGGCCACATCCTAGCAAAAGAACTTCTAGACGTGATTAAGGTTAATAGTTTTGAGATGGAGAAATTTTCATCCAGTTTCCATAGTATTTCTTTCAAAGAATATTACTCTATGGTCAAGTTTCCCTATCTTGTGGACTTTTGGACATATGTGAAGTGTAAGAAAAATATGCTTGACCTTAAATTATATTTGCAAGCAATTTAACTAAATTGAAGCACTTTGCTTTAATTTGCTTTGCAAATGAAGCTAGTATATCTCTTTCCCCCATGCTGACATCGTTCTGATATTCAGAGACTGGCTGCTCTGAATTACTGAATGGGAAGAGAATTCCTAAATTTCCTACCTTCTTTAGTTTGGTCTCAATCCTCCCCAACACTCAACTATAACCCCTGGGACAGTTCTATTTCTGCTGTTATGAGATCCATTTCCTGTATCCCTAAATCCCTGCCTCACTTGCGGGCAACTTGTGCTTCAAGAATCTTGAAAACTTGCCAGTTTGTCTAGAAGGAGTAGAAATAATTTCCTCAAGTTTACTTTTTTTCTCTGTGCCTTTCTTCTTACCAATCCTCTCTTGCTCTTTCTCTTATTATCTTCTGTTTTCCACGGAGCTATTCCCTCCCCAAACTGTTCTCCAGACTCCTTTCTTTAGGCCACTTCTCAGAAGGAACAGCCTTCATCTTTATTTTTACGGCGTCATTCTAGACGGGAAACATTGTAGAGTGAGAGGATTGGCAGTTGATTGGATTCAGATGAGAGGGAGTGAGAAGAATAAGTGGAGGATAAAAATAGTCAGGGTATGCCAGCCTGGGTGCCCGGGAGAATGTGATTCATTAATAGCTAATGACAAGTAAGGGAGAACTTGGCTATGTTAAATTTGAGGCCCTAAATGCCTCTTTTAAGTATAGCTGTACAGCAGTCCTTTGGAAATGGCAGTCTAGCTTGGCAGATATAACGAGTGTGTGGTAAAATTTGCTGGTGGACATATAGGAAGGATAATTCTAGAGGTGAAAATATGTGAAGAGAGTGAGTTTGAAAGGATACATGGAGAAGGAAAGATAAACGGAGAAAAACGTCAGGGAGAGTTTGTTTTGACAATCTTCCTTCTCTTTTATTGGTCAGAAGTCTAGTTAGTTCACTGAGGGTGTCCTCCTGGCCAACTTTTAGCAACTGGAAGTCATTGTTTTTATTCTTGGATCCACTGTCCTTCTCATTGGCCTGGAGTATGGGGATTTGACAAACCTAGTCTCTAGTGGTTTATCTCAGTCAGTGCCATTTTGCACTAGAATTAAAAGTCCCCATCCTGAGCTGCATATCCCAAGCATGTACTCTGCTTTTATATCATATCAAAGTTTCTCCAAGTTAATCCAGAGACAGAAACCCCAAGTACTCTTTTTTCCCTTTTGAGTCTATGGCAAGGAGCAGTAATGAAAGTGTAGTCTTTGTGAATGAAAAAAAAAAAAAAAAGATCCGCACCCATATTTGTATGCTTTGGGAATATTTCAGTGCTTCCAAATAGCTTTTGCTCAAATATATTTCCTTGTAGGAATGGCTATCTCAGCTGCACCCATGTGAAAAGCTTTTAATTTGATTAAATTTATGCTAGGAGTCGTTGGAAATTGGAGCTTTGCAGGGGTTCCTCTCATTGTAATTCTCATGCGAATTTGTCCCCTGCAAAGTTATGCAGCTCTCCATCTGGCCATATTCATAAGCCATCCTTCTAGTACAACTTTGATAAAATGCATCAGCTTCCTTAGAATTAGATTAGCATCTCAATATGAGAGTTTCCCAGTCTCTATCTGGTGATGAGAGATGAAAGCTTCATATATTAAAATGCTGCTTTGTTTGCTTTTATGTTGTGATGGACTCTGTGGAGGAAGAAGACAATTAGATCTAAACATCTTTTCATTTGTTATTACAGATGTCTCTCCTTCCATGGTTTGATATTAATGCCCTCCCTTCCAGTGTTATCTACCATAAACATTGTATAATAGCCCTGGAAAATTAACTAGTACCCTTCAAACTAGTATTGGCTTATTCTAACTACTTCAGAAATCTTCTCAGTGGAGAATGTGGATTCTTTGTGCTTCATTATCAATTACCTTCATTCTAGAAAGGTAATATATGAAATAGTTTATTTTCTCCTCAGAATTTTGTGTCCAAAAATAATCAATAAATAATTGATGGCGTATTTGGAATAAAACATCATAAAAAATCTGCATGTTAGACTGGTTAACATCTACTTTAGACATAGTTAGTATCTACTTTAAGTGGATACCTAAGTCTCTGACTTTATTTAACATAGGTTAATAGTTTATAGATGTTCTTAAAACACATAAGGCAATTCTGGGACATACAATTAGGACTTAGGCTTCATTAGACTTGAGATGTAACTGAATAAATTTACTTTATTCAGTTGGGACTTGACTTTCTTTATCAATACGATGTAGTTTGTGATTATTCTACTTTTGTACAAAATGATTTTGAGGCAGATGACCTTCTTATTGTTATTAATATAATCATGATAAAGTTATTGATCATAGCAATTTATATTAAGAATAAGGTGGTTAGGATCTGGAAGACAGCGTCTGTAAGATTTGAAGAAGTGTCAGAGTCAGTGTGTTTGGAGACAAAGTTAGATTCAGGGAGAGAAAGGGAGTTATGTGCTACCAAAAACAGAAGTCTGAAACATTATAAAGGAGAGTAGCAGGTTTGGGCTAGAGCGTAGCTCCTTGAGACCTTGGAAAAATAGCTATGATTGAGGGATGAGGATGAAGACAGCTTAGTAATAATTAAACTAAATAAAGAAAGAGCTGATGGAAAGTATGTGGAAATGGCACTAGAAATAATGTTGTGTCATTGAAGTATATTCCTATTTCTCATTTTGGGATAATAGGGAATTCTAAAGTTTTTCTGGAAAGAGTTTTAAATATGATATTTGTCTCACTCACATTCTCAGGACTGATTTTGTCTCTTCCAAACTACTTTCTACTTTTCAATAACTCCTATTTATCTTCCACATGCCTTAAAAACAATTTTTAACAGAAAATAGGTTATTATATCTTCTAAAGTATGGAGAAATTTATAATGCATTACCTTTATATAAGAAGACTTCCTGAAATTGAACACTAGTTCAGGGAAAAGCAATTACCTAAGAAGGTGGTTAAAATTTCAGGCCATATTTGATCAACAATTTATTCCTGAATTATGCTGCCTAGTGGTAGAAAACCAAGAGTAAGTTTTCTTAAAATACTAGCTACGATTTGAGAAAACTGTCAGTCTCATCATGTTTTTATTATGGGAAGGGATCCTAACTGCAACAGAAATAAAATAATAGACAGGAGCCATATGGAACTTTATCTGTTTGCTGCCAAGAAGTTGTCTTCTGTTTTAAAAGCCAAAGACATGCAAGTTGTATAGAGGAATGTAAGAATGTAATCCTTTATATGCAATAATGCATTTGATTGAGTGACATTGATTGGAAATATGGAATGCAATGCTTGTTTTTAAAGAAATTATTTAAATATACTGATTATGAATTAAATTATCCCAAATGGATTTTATGATCATAGGATTTTTTATTTACTTTTGGTTAGCTTTAGATTTCTATTCATAAACACACTCAAAGTTGGCCTTTTATTGTTAACTTTTGTAGGATTATATGTCAGTGTGCACGTGCATGTGTGTGTGTGTGTGTGTGTGTGTGTGTATGGTGGGGGGAGTTTTTTGTTAATGATTTTATGTTTTGTAAGATATTTTAAAAATATGAAATTATGATTAAATAACTTGGCCCTAGTATCTTATAGTAGCTTGAAATCACAGCATGAAACTGAATATTAGAATCAAATAAATTTTAAGAGTCTTATTAAATTTAATATGCTAACTCCTGACATAAAAATTACAGGCTGAGGAACAGAGGAACAAATAGGTAATCACTCCATGTGAGATAGTAGTGTTCGTAGCATAATAAGGCCAGGAAGAAGGGAAGTCTGAACAGGAGGACTCAGTTTTACTTCTGAGAAAGGTGTATATTTTTGTTAAAAAGCAGAGGCTGAAATCAAGTCATTGAGGAAACTCAGTTTTCGTCAGAAATAGAAGACCTGATTAGCTATGGTCTGACCTAGTTCCTATGTTTGTGTGATCATTTGTAGTTGTTGTGTTTTTGTGTTTATTTTGACAGAAAAGGACATTTGTCATACTTGTACAGCTATGGCTCAGGTTGGAGGTTGCTGTGTGAAGGGAGAATGGGTTTGTGGAGAAGTCAGAGGAGGTTTTAGTGTACAGAAGTGTGGGCATGCTCTCAAGAAACGGAACCAAACAACTTACAAATGCATAGCAGAAGAAAAAGAAACACAACTTTAGTTCTTGCAGAGTGGTCTATGTGTTTTGTTTGGGAGCTTAAAGTCTGTTATCATTTGGCTGTGGCCATCCCTGCTGCTATGACCCTTCTGACTCTCATAGGTCTTGGGAAATGTGTCATTCATTTTGATTGCATTTTTTCTCGCTGGTGGTCTTGGATTTTCCTCCTAACTTCAAACAATTGAAGGATGGGTACTGTGTTCATTGTATTATAGTTCTTTCTTTAGAGTCTAATAAGGTACCTCATTCTTTGTGTCTTATAAATGACCTTGGGCTTAAATTCTTTTATTTAGTTCACTCTTTTAGTTTCTCATAGCCTCACAGGGGTGTGTAGTTTGTCTTAAGATAACTTGAGCAATACTGTATAATTCAGCCCCTCAAATCATTTTTGCAATATCCAGTTGCAGATGACCCCAAATGGTGTAGAATACTGTGATGCTCCCTTACCTTAGAGAGAGTTCCCTGTCCATCAAGTTAGAACTTCCAGGAACATGTATGGGGTAGATTGGCTCTCCAGGGTACCCTTGTGTAGACCTTCTACTATACCAATGGAAAATTACATGCCGAAAGTGACCAAGTGATAGGTTTTCTGTGCTGAAACACAGCTGATTTTTTTTCCAAGTCAAGTTCTCCTTTTCTCTTTCTTCTCCAGTTAATGGGTATATGAATGAATGTGTGTGTTTGTATGGGTGACTCATACATCCTAATATAGAAGTTTATAGAAATTTCAATGAGATTTTTTAAAATACAAGACCACATCAAAGAAGGAGAAACACTCTTTAGCTATTGACTGGCTTTCACCACTTATAATGTGAGAAGGGAAATGTCAGTAGCTTAAAAGAAATTTTAAGGTCAATGTTTTTGAGCTTTTCTGATTTTAAAATTCTTTATAGAAACTTGTCAAAAAGATTATGTAATGGAAACAAGGAGGCTGAAACTTCTCAGGGCACTGGGGAAATTTTGTTTTCCCTGAGTGCAAAAAAAAAAAAAAAAAAAGGGTGGGGGAGAAAAGAAAAGAAAAACAGAATTAATGTGGGAACACTCCTACCTGGTGCCAGCGCACTTATTATGTGCAGTTATTGCATTTTAGGAACTACTGCTCTGATTTACATGGAGCCAAAGATGGGACCACAACCAAATATTCATGAGTCACAGTGAACTAATGGATGAGGCAAAAGTGCTAAATGTACCAACCTTTGGAGGTGGTTCAGGTGTAAATGGACTTTCTGCTGAAGTGCCTTGAAGTTGCCCTAATTCTTCCTTTGTTCCAGTTGTATAGAGCCAGTCTTAGAAATGTAGTGAAGGTTAACATGTCAGGCTGTGACTTTATTCTGTCTCTGGAATAACCAAGATGTTTTAGAAAATCAATTTGCTCTCTCAAGGAGGACTCCCTGGCAGTACAGGAACTTAGTCTATTGGGGAAAAGTTCCTCTGAAGATGGACATGGTTTCATTTCTGTTTCATTAGCTCTTGCTGCAGAGAAGATGATGGATAAACTTAGTTATTTGCTGCTTTTCTTATTAAGTGTTTTATCCATTTCTTTTGAACATAGAAGGATATTGGAGCCTAAATGTGATTGCTGAGATTTGTCATTTTCAGTAGCTGAGGGATCTCCCTGAAATAAACTAAAGGCATCTGCTTTCAACATTCATGTCTATAAAACCACAACTGAGAGGGAAATGTGTGAACTTTCAAACCCCAGACACTGCTGCATTTAAGAATTGTTATTATGAATGTTGAAGTATTTTCCTCCTGGTTGTTGTTTATGCGTGTGTGTGTGTGTGTATGTGTGTGTGTTTGCTCAGATGTATTTCACCTACTCAAGAATTCTGAATTCAAGAATTTTGCATCAGAACTTTTGCTTCCTTGATTAGATTAAGATGTAGAATTGTGTTAGTATTTTAAAACAATCTGCAAGTTGTGTTAGCGTGATCAATGTGAAATGAAACATTTAGCCAAATACCCTGTTAACACACACATTGTTTACAGAAATTAGGGCATTTATACTTCCATTTCTGTGAAATATTTTTACTTTAAAGCAATTTTAAGGAAAGGTGAACTTTTCTCCATATTGCCATTTTATATCTGCCTTATAAAACTTATGACTTGTTTTTAGATGTGACATTTATTCAAAATGCATTGAAATAAAGTGAAATAAAATAAAACCCAAGAGTATTCAGCCTTTCTTTTCCTTTCATTAAACAATGTCTGCAGTAGAAGTTGTCCCAAAATGAGTCTGAGGAGACCAGTTCTGTGGGATCGAGGTGATGCCAATTAACCCCCTTTGGCCTCTGTTTCCTCTCTTACAAAATTAGGGCACTAGAGAAATAATCTCTGTGGTCTTTCCCCCTAATTTCCCTTCAGCTCTAAGCACTGTATTTTGCTTTTCTCTGCTATGCACACACCGCTATCTAACATTCCCTTGGGAACAATACTTTCAGTGTGTAGCTCCATTTTCAAATACTATTCAAGAGAGAAAACTCTGAGGCAGCAGATCCGGCATTTTCAAATTTTAAGACTCAACTGAGAAGAGAAGAATTCATCCAGAGAAGGGTATAAATTCCACTTGACTAAATCTTAGCACCTTCCACACACCTCCATTAGGGAAAGGGTTGACATTACAAAGATTTCCCATCCCTAATGGCTGTGGTCGAGAGTCTTGATTATACAATATTTTGACTTGCACTTCAAAGTTCCCTCAATGTCTCCATCTATGTCCATGGGTAGTTCTCTAAATACAGCAGCTGTGCCATCTGTCTCAAATATTATTTCAGCCTCACTGTTTTGGGATAAATTTCATAAAGTGTATTGCATACACACACATTTAATTGAACAAACGAGAAGCCTTTCCAGTTTAAAAAAGCTTCCTAAATGACAAGAAGTGTCCAATTTCCATTCAAATGGTTACTCCGGGGCTTTAAAATGTGTGAATTCATCTAACAGAGGCTGGTGGTGTATTTTGAGGCAGATGGCTTGATTCTGTGAAGAAAAAAAATTAAGTGGATTTTACTATCAATCTTATTTTTTTTTGGCAAAAGACTGACATAATAAAGATGTGTGTATTACTGAGAATGCTTTTTAATAATGATTCTACCTTATGTTTTCCCCCAAGAATATGGTTAACTGACTAGGAAAATCTATTTAAAGATTTTATGTTTATCCATAATGATCAGTTTAGAAGGAAAAAAAAAAGAAGCCCACTAACAAAATTGCTGAAATACAAAAGGAAAATAATGCTCTACAACTTTCCAAAGGAGTCTAAGAAGAAAGGAATTCTGAAGTTTATCTGCTATTCCCCTATTAAGTAGTTGAAAAGTCAATAAATTGAAAATTTTGAAGGAAAGAAGGGATTTCATTTCATGGAAGAATGTCTTTAGAGAAATATTTTCAATATAGATGTCATGTCCAAGGCACTTTTCATATTTAATACCAACAATTTTAAAGGTGAGTCATTAGAATGATCCTCAGTCACTAATGCTGTGTTCTTTCACATTTAGATTCATGTTAGTACATATCAAGCTTATGTCAAAAGTTCTGTGCTCTAAAGTTCCTTTCAAGTCTTGCGTTCTTTATGGAACATTATAATTTACCCCCAGAATTTACTCCATCCTTCTTCCATTTGTAGTTTGCATAATTGACTGAGCTGTTTGTTAGCTTCTGATTAGTTAAAACAAATACGAGTTTCATTCTTCTTGGAAATGATTGTTCAGCAACCTTGGCCTAGGCCAATCAACCCACTGCTTCTTTTGGCATCAATTATTGGTGTAGAGATGAGCATATGTCTTATGCCGTTCCAATCAGACTAAAAGAAAATACGTTTCTTTGATAGCTTGGAAAAGGCGATTTCTCTCTTCCAGTGGACATGCACAGGGAAGCATGTAACCTTTACAGTTACTGACTACTTCCTGAAAAATAAGGAGAATCAACCTAAGGATGAAGTGAACAATACAGACAACAGGATGGAAAGTGGAAAGAACCTGCTTCTCGGATGACATAATTGAGTCCTTGGGTCCATGGCCCTGAAATTCACTATGCCTCTAAATTTGTCTTGTGTTAACCAATGCCCATGGTTAGAGCAATTCTTATTGTATATCCCAGTTGGGGTGACTTTTTTTTTAAGTGTAAAGTTTCCTTTTTTTTTAATGTGTAACACAGGCAAAATTATTTAAAGTCAATAAATTTTTAATTAAGGAATTCTACATGTTGTAATTCCTTCCATTGCCAATTATCTTGGTCCCTCCAAATTCTGAGTCATAATCTTCAAGATAGCCCTTCTTAAATTTTTTTTAATGTTTATTTATTTTTGAGAGACATAAAGACAGAGTATGATCAGGGGAAGGGCAGAGAGAGAGGGAGATACAGAATCTGAAGCATGCTCCAGGCTCTGAGCCGTCAGCACAGAGCCTGTCACGGGGCTCGAACTCACAGACTGTGAGATCATGACCTGAGCCAAAGTTGGCTGCTTAACCAACTGAGCCATCCAGGTGCCCCAAGATAGCCCTCTTTAAAAACAATTTTTGCTAGAGGAGAGGAAGGTAACAGTGGAGTTGGAGGATTCTAGGCTTGTCTCATCCCATGAACCCAACTAGATAACTAATAAATCATCCTAAATGTCCTAGAATAATTGGCCTGAAGACTGACAAAACAAACTCCAGAACTAAAGGGGGAGAAGAGGCCACATCAAAGAAGTTAGGAAGCGTAGAGATATAATTTAAGGGAGAAATGGATTGTAGGTGCTACAGAGGGGAAGGAGCTGTGGTTGCAGAGAAAGGTGAGAGAGAGGAGCACACAGGCCAATGTCAAGCAGAATGTTTCTTCAAATCCATTGGCTTGAAAAAGTGAGAGGGGCTGAATTTCATGAGTTCTTGCAACCAATGAGGTTAAAGCCTGGAGTTTTAAAGGTCAGTGGGCTTGGGTGAAATAGAACCTAGATGGCACTGCCCTGCTCCTGGAGAGAAAGCAGGCAAACAACCTAGGGGTGGATGGCATGGAAACAGGGAACCGAAGAATGCCTGGGGCACACAGTGGGGGAGATTATTAGTCCTTCTCGGAGTGTATCCCTGAGAGGCAGTGTTCATAGAGATGCCTCCTAGGAAAATAGGAGTTGGTTGACACCATTTCCTTCCTCCACCCTTCAACATAAACATAGACCCACCTATGGGAAGAATGCAGCACCAACACTGGTTGCCTAACTTGCTTACACCAGGCCTCACATCCCTGTGCTCTGGCAGGACTGCCCTTTTCAGTCAAGCTTGCTTAAGTCCCAGTGCAGTAGGCTCCTTCCCCAGAAGATCAGCACAAACCTCTGTCCACACCCTGTCTACTGACAAGAGAATCCTTTAAGGCCTTAGTTATGATGGTGTTGGTGTCAGGTCTTATTTCACAAGCAGACCAGAGCACACCTTGTTAAAACTCTCCGCAGTCAAGCTAGGGACCAAACACTATTCACAGAGGCAAGGAAAAGTCCTGCAGATGATTGGTTTGAAGGACAGAGCAGCCAAAACACAAGAGCAGAGTGCACATAGCACATGCTGGAGACACTCCCTGAAGTTCCAGGCCCTGGGAACTACTTGATCTCTTCCTCATAAAACTACTACATTCAGGAGCAGGAGATATAGCCGATTTTTTTAAACCCACATAAGAAAGCAGAAACTTAGACAAAATGAGAAGACAGAGGCATTTATCCCAAATGAAAAGAATAAGATAAGGCCACAGACAGAGATCTAAGTGAAACAGATATAAGTAACATGCCTGGTGGAGACTTTAAAGCAACATATAAAAGGATACTGGGCTTGACAAAAGAATGGAAGACATCAGTGAGACCCTTATCACAGAGACGAAACAGTTAAAAAAAGAATCAGAGATGAAGAATGCAATAAACAATATTGGAAACAGGTTGATGCAATGAACAGCAGATTGGAAGAAGCAGAGAAATGAATTAGTGATGTAGAAGACAAAACAATGGAAAATAATGAAGATGAACAAAAAAGAGAGGAATTGTACAGCATGAGAATAAACTTAAGGAACTCAGTGATTCCATCAAATGTAATAACATTCATATTATAGGAGTCCTAGAAGAAGAAGAGAGAAAAGGGGGGAAAGTTTATTTCAAGAAATCATAGCAGAAAACTTCACAATCTGGGGAATAAAACAGACATCCAGATACAGGACACACAGAGAACTCTCATCAAAATAAACAAAAGCAGCCAACACCAAGACACAGTGTAATTAAATTTGCAAAATATAATGATAAAGAGCAAATCTTAAAAGCAGCAAAAGTAGTCCTTAATTTATAAGGGAAAACTCATAAGGCTAGGTGGAGATTTCTCAACAGAAACTTGGCAAGCCAGAAGGAACTAGCATCATATGTTCTAAGTGCTGAATGGGAAAGATCTGCAGCCAAGAATACTCCATCCAGCAAGGCTATCATTCAGAATAGAAGGAGATAAAAAGACATTCCCTGACAAATAAAAACTAAAGGAGTTCATGACCAATAAATTAGCCCTGCAAAAAATATTAAAGGGGACTCTGAGTGCAAAGGAGAGACCAAAAGTGACAAAGACAAGAAAGGATCAGAGAAAATTCACAGAAATAGTGACAAAACAAGTAATAAAATGGCAATAAATCCATATCTATCAATCATTACTTTGAATGTAAATGAACTAAACATTCCAATCGAAAGATATAGGGTGTTAGAAGGGATTTAAAACAAAACAAAACAACAAAAACAAAAGAAAAAAAAACAACCAAGAACTATCTATAATGCTGTCTACAAGAGACTCATTTTAGACCTAAAGTCACCTGCAGATTGAAAGTGAAGGGGTGCAGGGGAGCCTGGGTGGCTTAGTTGGTTAAGTGTCTGACTCTCGATTTCAACTCAGGTCATGATCTTGTAATTCGTAAGTTCAAGCCCCATATCAGACTCTGCCCTGACAGTGAGGATTCTGCTTGGCATTCTCCTTCTCCCCCTTTCTCTCTGCCCTTCCTATGCGTGATTTCTCTCTCTCTCTCTCAAACTGAATAAATAAACGTAAACAAAAAGTCTTTAAAAAAAAATGAGGGGGTGAAGAAACATTTGTCTCAAAAATGAAAGTAAAAAAAAGCCAGAGTAGAAATACTTCTATCAGACAAACTAGAGTTTAAAATAAATACTAACAAGAGACAGAAAAGGGTACTATATAATAATAAAAAGGAAAATCTAAAAAGAAGATATAACAATTGTAAATATTTATACACTTAACATGGAAGCACCAAAATATATAAAACAATAATCAAACTAAAAGAACTAATTAATAATAACACATTAATAGTAGGCGACTTTAACACCCCACTTACATCAATGGACATATCATCTAACCAGAAAATAGACAAAGAAACAATACCTTTGAGTGATACACTGGAATAGGTGGACTTAATAGATATATTTAGAACATTCATCCTAAAACAGCAGAATACATTCTTTTCAAGTGCACATGGAACATTCTCCAGAATAGATCACATATTAGGTCATAAAACAGGACTCAACTAATACAAAAATATTGAAATCATACCATGCATTTTTTCTGACCAATCATATCATGCATTTTTTCTGACCACATGCCATGAAACTAGGAGTCAACCACAAAGAGAAATTTGGAAAGACCACAAATATATGCAGGTCAAACAACATGCTACTAAACAGTGAATGACTCAACAAGGAAATCAAAGAAGAAATAAAAAAATGTATGGAAACAAGTGAAAATGAAAACACAACAATCCAAAACTTTTGGGATGCAGCAAAAGTGGTTCTAAGAGTAAAGCATATAGGAATGCAGGCCCACCTCAAGAAGCAAGAAAAATATCAAACATCCTAACCTTACACCTAAAGAAACTAGAAGAAGAACAACAAATGAAGCCTAAAGCCAGCAGAAGGAAGGAAATAATGAAGATTAGAGCATAAATAATTTATGCAGAAACTAAAAACAAAACAACAATTGAATATCAATTAAATCAGGGGCTGGTTCTTTGAAAAAAACTAATAAAATTAGTAATCCCTAGCCAGACTTATCAAAAAGAAAAGAGAAAAGCCCAAAATAAATAAAATCACAAATGAGAGATGAAAAATAATGATCAACACCACATAAATACAAACAGTTATGAGATTATTATGAAAACTATGTACCAACAAATTGGACAATCTAGAAGAAACAGATGAATTACTATAAACATATAAATTACCAAAACTGAAACAGGAGGAAATAGGAAATTTGAACAGACCAATAAACAGCAAAAAAATGGAATCAGTAATAAAAAAATCCCAGGAAACAAAGGTCCAGGGCCAGATAGCTTCACAGGTGAATTCTACCAAACATTAAAATTTTTTTTTAGCATTTATTTATTTTTGAGAGACATGGAGACAGAGTATGAGCAGGGGAAGGGCAGAGAGAGAGGGAGACACAGAAACTGAAGCAGACTCCAGGCTCTGAGCCAGCAGCACAGAGCCCGACGCGGGGCTCGAACTCACAGACCACAAACATTTAAAGAACAGTTAATACTTAGTCTTATCAAACTATTCCAAAAAATAAAAAAAGGAAGGAAAGCTTCAAATCATTCTATGAGGCCAGAATTACCCTGATACCAGATAGACTTTACTGAAACAAAAACAAAAACAAAAACAAACAAAACTACAGGCCAATATCCCTGATAAACATGGGTGCAAAAATTATCAATAAAGACTAGCAAACTGAATTCAACAATAGATTAAAAAATTATTCACCAAGATCAAGTGGGGTTTATTCCTGGGTTGCAAGGGTGGTTCAACATTTAAAATCAGCGCGATATACCACATTAATAAAAGAAAGCTTAAGAACCATATGATCATTTCAATAGATGCAGAAAAAGCATCTGACAAAGTACTACATTAGTACTTATGAAAAAGCTTTCATAAGCTATGAAAAAGCTTTCAACAAAGTGGGTTTAGAGGGAACACATCCCAAAGTAACAAAGGCCCTATATGCAAAACTCACAGCTAATATCATCCTCAATGGGGAAAAACTGAGAGCTTTTCCTCTAAGGTTAGGAATAAGACACGGATGTCCACTGTCACCTTGTTATTTAACAGAGCACTGGAAGTCCTAGCCTCAGCAATCAAACAACAAAAGGAAATAAAAGGCAACCACATCAGCAAGGAAGAACAAACTTTCACTATTTGCAGATGACGTGATATCCTATATAGAAAACTCAAAAGACTCCACCAAAAAAAAAATGCTAGAACTGATAAATTAATTCAGTGAAGTAGCAGGATACAAAATCAACATACAGCAATCTGTTGCATTTCTATACACAAATAATGAAGCAATGGAAAGAGAAATTAAGGAATCAATCCTATTTACAACTGCACCCCCCCCAAATAAAAAAAAAAAAAAACATATCTGGGAATAAAATTAACCAAAGAGGTGAAAAGGCCCATAGTCTGACAACTATAAAATACTAATGAAAGAAATTGAGGATCATATATAGAATGGTAAGACATTCCTTGCTCATGGATTGGAAGAACAATTGTTGTTGAAAGCCAAAGCAACCTTGAAAAAGAAAAGCAATGCTGGAGACATCACAATTCCGGACTTCGAGTTATATTACAAAGTGATAGTAATTTAAACAATATGGTATTGGCACAAAAATAGACATATAGATCAATAGAACAGAATAGAAAACCCAGAAATGAACCCACAACTAACTATATGGTTAATTAATCTTTGACAGAGCAGGAAGGAATATCCAATGGGAAAAAGTCTCTTCAGCAAAGGGTGTTGGGAAAACTGGAGAGCAACATCAAAAGAATGAAACTGGACCACTTTCTTACACCATACACAAAAATAAATTCAAAATGAGTGGGTTCTTTTTAGAGTTTAGAACTAGAAAGTTCTTTTTAGATATGTCTTCCAAGGAAAGGGAAACAACATAAAAAATAAACTAGTGGGACTGCATCAAAATAAAAAACTTCTGCACAGCAAAGGAAGCAGTCAATAAAACTAAAATACAGTGTACTGAATGGGAGGAGATATTTGCAAATGACATATCTGATAAAGGGTTAGTATAAATATACATAAAGAATTTATAAAGGTCAACATTCAAAACACAAATAATCTAAAAATGGACAGATATTTGCATCAATGTAGATGAAACTAGAATGTACTAGGCTAAGCAAAATAAGTCAGTCACAGAAAGACAAATATCATATGATTTCATTCGCATGCAGAATTTAAGAAACAAAATAGATAAAACATAGGGGAAGGGAAGGAAAAGTAAGATAAAAACAGAGAGGGAGGCAAACCATAAGATATCCTTAAATACAGAGAACAAACTGAGGGTTGCCGGAGGGGTGTTGGGTGGGGGGAAGGGGTGTGTGAACATTAAGGAGGGCACTTGTTGGAATGAGCACTGGGTGTTATATGTAAGTGATGAATGACAAATTCTACTCTTGAAACTGTTATTACACTATATGTTACCTAACTTGCATTTAAATCAATCAATCAATCAATCAATCAATCAAGCTGCAATAAAAATAAGAATGGGAAGAAGATATGAATAGAAATTTTCCAAAGGAGACATACAGATTGCTAACAGACACATTAAAAGATGCTCAACATCACTGATTATCAGAGAAATGTAAATCAAAACTACAATGAGATATCACCCCAAACCTGTCAGAATGGCTAAAATCAACAAGTGTTGGCAAGGATATAAGAGAAAGAGGAATCCTCTTACACTCTTAGTAGTAATGCAATTAGTCAACTACTCTGGAAAACAGTATGTAGCTTCCTCAAAAAGTTAATAATAGAACTCTCCTACAACCCAGCAATTGCACTGCTAGGTATTTACACTACAAATACAAAAATATTAATTCAAAGAAATACATACATGCACCCAAATGTTTATAGCAGTATTATCTAAAATAGCCAAATTATGGAAACAGCCTAAGTGCCCATCGCTGATGAAGAGATAAAGAAGATCTGGTAAATATTCAATGGAATACTACTCAGCCACAAAGAAGAATGAAATCTTTCCATTTGCAATGACATGGATGGAGTTAAAGAGTATTATGCTAAGTGAAATAAATCGGAGAAAGACAAATATCATATGGTTTCCCTGAATGTAGAATTTAAGGAACAAAACAAATGAGCAAAAGAAACAAAGAGAAAGACCGGTAAACTAAGAAACAGACTCAACTCTAGAGAACAAACTGACGGTTACCAGAGGGGAGGTGAGTGAGGTGATGGGTTAAATAGGTGATGAGGATTAAAAAGTACTCTTGTTGTGATGAGCACTGCTGTTGTATAGAAGTATCGAATCACTCTAGTGAACACCTGAAACTAATATTACACTATATGTTAACTAACTTGAATTTAAATAAAGAAAATAGCACTTTTCTTAATCCACAGTTGTCATGTCAGTTAATCCACACTTCTTTTACTTGGGCTTCTTTGATCTCTACTTGAATGTAAACATACTTCAAAAATTCTCCAGCTATAAACTTTGGGACCCAGTTTCTTCAATAAATGTACTTTAGGGCCATGTTTAGGGTCAGAGTAGATGAATTTGCCTGATTATCAATTTCAAACATACTCTAAACATGAATAAGTTCAAATCATATTTACTCCTAAGCTATCACATCTTAGAATAGTATAGATAATCAGGATATGCCAATACCTAATATAAAAAAGTTGGCCATTAGGTTTTAAAATAGTTTTAGTTGCCATGTATTTTAGTTCTTTCTCACAGATTTAAGCATAATTCTGTGAGTAAAGAAAACCACATATTTACTGTGAGGTGTTTCCAATGATATGGGTCTATAGAAAAAACCCAATTGGGTTGTACCTCCAGTGGAGTGAGGTTTTTTTTTTTCTGATCCTTGCAGCTAAAAACGACCCAATATATATACCTGAGAATTTGGCTTAGGGGTGGCCCCATGAAGGTCAATCGTGTATGTCATGAGACTATCTCTGTATCATGGGTGGTATCTTCCTGCTCGTATCAGGAATTCTGGAGGTGAGACCCAGCATGCTATGCTTTAATAAGCCACCCTGGTGACTGTGTTTGGAGATCACTGAACTAAGTACATCAAGCAGATGTCATTTGTAAACTCTTATGTTTTCTTAGGATTCCCCTATATAGACTAATAAAATAGTTAACATAGTAATAAGGTGATTCACAATGTAAAGAACCCATTGTTCATGATTTTGACTTTTGGTTTTGCCAAGCAATATCATTGCTAATAAACTGTTTTGCCTATGGTAGGGAGTTACCCCGGTTGTGTGTGTTTGTACCCCTCTGACTTGGAAACCTCATTGCCATTGGACAACCTGGCAGAAGTTGTTCAAGTCAGGTTGGAGGATGTTGGGGGAGTTTCTCAGGGCAGGGTTGTCAGGGCCTTGGCCCAGAGGATTTACCTATGATAGTTCTTATGATGTGGATTTATGAAAAGGGAGAGGGTGTTAACATGGGTTCTTTCAAAGGCAGACTGTGTTTTTATCTCTCTCTCTGCCAATTCAGTACTCAGCTGCCCTCTGGCCTGATCACAGTTCTGTAGTTCCCTGAAAGTCAGTTGTTAAGCCTTTAATTATGATTGCTTTGAACTTCGGTGAGACTGATGTCAAAGTTCTCCTATTAGGTTTTTGATCACAGTTCTCTCTCTTAGCTTGCCCCTTATGTAGTCATGTATTGCTGCATTTGTGCACATACAGTGGCAGCCTCTCTCTTCTTGGTTCCTCCTGTTAAGTGATGATAAATGTTTTCTATCCAGCCCCAGAAGATTCATTACTTGCTGTTACTTACAGAGTCCTCCTAATTTTACATTGGAGAAAGCAGAAATCTAGGGCAGGATTGTAATTTACTTAATTCATTCATCTGTTCCCCAATACTTATTGAGTACCTACTATGTGCCAGGCCCCATTTAATAATGGCAAAAACATGATTGGAAGAAAGGAATCATAACTCCTATGCTAGTGCTCTTGTCACTATCCTGCTTCTTAAAAGGCATTAGAGTAAAACAAAAAAACTAAATAAAAAGAAATGAAATACAAATAAATAAGAAAAAAAAGAAATAAAAAAGAAAAATAGCAAAGTGAAAAAGTCGTGTGGGAGCTATGTGCCTCTGGATGACTAAGCACACACATGTACTTTTCTGTCCCCAAAATTCCATTGGAATGAGTGAATAAATATAAAATTAAGAAAAAGCAATGTAACAGCACTAGGAAATATAAAGGTTGCTATCAGCAGAAGCAACAAATTTCTGGAAGATATAAAGCATATGAGATTGGATCTATGGAGTAACCAGACAGAACTGATAACTGAAGTTAATACAAATGAGAGAGAATAGTATTGGAGGAAGAAGGGAGTTTCGTTTTTTTTATGTGTTTCGAACACAACTTTGGAAGACCCCCCTCCCCTCCAGATCATAATCATTAGGAGCTAGAGGCAGGAATCATCTATTGGACACTGAATAGGAAGATCAGTAAAACTAGGACTATCCAAGTACTTGGAAAATGCATACCCACCCAGCTCTAGCAGAGCTGGCACAGTTTGAGAAACAAATGGATTTTGTCATTGGGAGTTATCAGGGACATTTAAACTGAGTACTGGAGCTAAAAAGAGAAGGTGGGTGGTACTCCCATGTAATATCATCTGCCAATAGAGTAAACTTTCCCACATCCAGACAGCAAGTTCCTTCCTACTTTAACAGAGAGATATCTCCAATAATAAGTCTAAGCTCGCTTACCATAGCCATGGCTTTGTCCTTTGCAATCAAATTCACTATCAAGAGAACTATGACTTTCACACTGGCCATGTGTAACAATTACCCTAATCTGTCACTTATAAATAAATATTTAAGAGTTCAGAAAAATAACAGCATAAAAATGAGTTACCAACTTTAACAAATCAGAATGATTCTTGATGAAATTGAATTACTAGAGAAATATAGAAAATATTACAAAAACAATTTAATTAGTATCTTCAAAGAGTTTTGAGGGGACACAATATTGATATAACTAGAATACACTGCTAAGAAAAAGTGAAGTGTAAAAGAGAATTTATAGAAATTATAAAGCCTTAGGGCACCTGAGTGGCTCAGTCTGTTAAGCATCCAGCTTTGGCTCAGGTCATGATCTCGCACTTGATGAGTTCGAGCCCACATTGGACTCTGTTCTGACAGTTCAGAGCCTGGAAGCTGCTTCGGATTCTGTGTCTCCCTCTTTCTGCCCCTCCCCTGCCTGCGCACGTGCTCGCTTGCTCTCTCTCTCACAAAAATAAATAAACATTAAAAAAAAAGAAATTAGAAAACCTCTACATGATTGTTGAAATAAATGTAACAGAGCAAGTGATGATGTAGAATATGAAGTTCTTAATTCCCCAAAGCTTCTTCATTGCACATAGATAAGACCAGTCACTCTGGAACTAATTTGCATTCAGAAAAGTGTCCCTTGAATGGACACAATGTACCCACTGCCCAGGTGAAAGGGGATAATATGAACTTCTTTGACTGACAAAAACTCACTCTAATCTGAGTTCAGAATGCTGAGTTGATTACTAGAAAGAAGATGGAAATATTTGCATAGGGTAGAAATTACCCAAGAGGAAAGATCAACTCTTTCCCTTTTGAGGTTTAATGTCTTTAGTACCTCTCTGACTGACTAGATCTGTGAAAAGCCCAGTGGCATAAAAGGCACCAAGTTTCTCAGAGAGGAACTCACGATGGGGGTAAGTAGAATCTGGACAGGTGTGCAAAGGTCAACATTATAGTGAAAGGCTAACTTGGGGAGTGTTATTATGGACTGTCATGCAGCCATGACAAGAAATACCCGTGAGCCCAACCACCTTGGCAGATTAGTTAGGGTAGCAAATAATGACAAAGTTTGAATGTGAGCTGAAAGAGCTATATTCTTGGAGTTTTAATCATCAGAGGAATTTGTGAAAGGGCTTGTACTTGTGTATGCAAAACTGCAGTGATGCCTAAAGTGTCATAATAGTTTTCAAAAGTGTTCCTGTTGTCAGCGACAAAAGGGGTCGTATTATCAGACTCATCACACTCAAGTTCTCCCTATCAGTTGATTGACAAAAGAACTAAGACCTCAAACTGGGGCAAACTCTTTGGGTTCCTGTGAAATTTAGGGAAAAGATAAGTTATCTCCAGAAAGGGTTAGTTATCAGCTAAAGAGCACCTGAAAAGTACAAAAGATGTGACTAAATTCATACTGCCCAACAGCTGAAGTTAATCACTAATTACCTAAAAATTTCAGTTGAAAAAATTAATAGTAGATAAGTGTGGTTGAAAACCAAGTCAGTTTTATGGAAGATCAAGCCAAGAAGTTTCCTCAGAATGTGGTGTGAACAGATATGAAAATTGTGGAGGGTGGAAGAAAGGATGTCATTCAGTACATGAGGTACAAATATTCACAAGGCTGGTGAGGTGTTCAGAAATCCCAGTATCTACTCAGTAAAACATCTAAGGAGAAACTAGAGGGAATAGAAGGATAAATATAATCAAAGTGATAATAGAAGAATGCTTTTGTTCTGAGCAGAGAGATGACATTAGTGTTTCGATTAAAAAAAAAAGAGGGCACCTGCTTAGCTCAGTCTGTTAAGCATCCGACTCATGATTTTGGCTCAGGTCATGGATCTCATGGTTTGTGAGTTTGAGCCCCACATGGGGCTCTGTGCTGACAGCATGGAGTCTGCTTGGTATTCTTGATCTCCCTCTCTTTCTGCCCCTCTGCTCATGCTCTCTCCCTCTCAAAGATAAATAGATAAATATAAAACAAAAACAAAATAACAAGTATTAGCGGGGAGGTGAAGAAGTGGGAACACTTGTGCATTGTTGATGGGAATGTACAATGGTGGAGCCGCTGTGTAAAATGACATCTCAATTCCTCAAAAACTTAAACATAGAATTATCATAGGATCCAGTGATTTAACTTCTGAGTATATGCTCTAAATCAATGAAAGCAAAGACTGGAACAGATATTTGTACACCCACATTCATAGCATTATTCACAATAACTAAAAGGTAGACCCAACCCATGTCTATTACTAGATAAATGGATACACAGAATGTGACATGCCTACCATGGAAGATTCTTCAGTCTTAAAAAGGAAGGAAATTCTGATGTATTCCACAACATAGATGAATTTCGAGGACATTATAAGTGACATAATCCAGTCACAGAAGGACAAATATTGTATGATTCATGACGTACATATATTAATCAAACAGAAAGTAGAATGGTGGTTTCCAGAGGCTGCGGGAAGGAGGTGATGGGGACTTGGTGTTTAATGGGCATAGTGTTTCAGTAGGGCAGGATGAAAATATTCTGGAGGTGGAAGGTGGTGATGGTTACACAAAGCAGTACAAAGGAGAGACACAGTGAAGTGGCTAAGAATGTGGTACTACATTTGCATCCTGACACTACCACTTATTAGCTCTACCCTTGGGCAAGTCAGTCACTAATTTCTCTGTGCCTCAGTTTCCTTGCCTGTAAAATATGGATAATAATAGTAACTATCTCATGGGATTATTTTGAGGACTTTATTATTAGTGAGAATAGCATGAAGAAATAGTACAACTCTGTGGTCTCACTTGGAAAAAAATCTATTAAAATTTAAAATGCACTTGCCCTCTGGGCAAGAGAGTAAGCCCAAGCATGCAGACGCGGCTCCACACATTGGTCCCATCAAACCTGCTAATATTCCACTGACCGACTCACATGGCCGTAGGAAAGACACGAAAGTCATATAGCAAAGGATGTGAATACAGGGAAGGGTAATGGATTGGGGCCATGAATGTTATGTAATGTCACCAATCTACTTTTTTCATAGTTGTGACTTGGGGAGAAAAATAATATAAAACAAACATATACATGAGGATTTTTAGGACATTGGGTTTATTGAGAAGATGCAGATGTTAGAATTACACTAGTACCCCAAAGGACCACAAAGAGTTTTTGTAAAATAACTACATGCTTAAAAATGTTAGATGAAATAATACATCATTCAAAGAGAGCCTTCCTTAACCAGAGTGATCCTGTGAGAATGGGATGCTGGGATCCTCCTGCAAGTTTAGTACGGAGAACCCTGCCAGTGCATCAGCTAAAGGAGGATGGTAAGGAGAAGTGGAGAGTTAGAATATCTATGGCAAACATATTTATATGTATATATTTACATTTACATATCTATGCCATCTACAGCTATATCATTTGTCTTAGTTGGTCTCCTATCCTCAGTTAGTAAAAAATAAAATGAATGCATAATTGTAGGCAAGAGGTGCTTTTTCTGATTCTAGGGAGGGAGTTGGGAAGTTTACAAGTAGTGGAAAGTGCTCTTGATGGAATACTCTGGAAATTGGCTTTTTGCCTTAGGTCTGCCACTAATGAAAGATAGAATCTTAAACAATTTCCTTAACGTGTCTGAGTGACAATTTTTTTATCATTAAAATTGGGCTGGAGGATCTCTAAGATTTTTTTCAACTCTAAGGATTTAAGAAGGAAATTTTAAAAAATGGCAAAATGACAACAGTATAGATGGGAATTCATTGAAACACATTTCATAAAATTAGAAGCAGCAGCTGATTTATAAGAAGCAATAACATGTTCTCTAAAATGATTAATTATAATTGAGCAGTTACTATTGATATAAGGATAGCTATAGCTTGCGAATAAAATCTCGAAGCCCATTCCAAACCAGTGTTCTTTTTTTTAAACAAACAAACAAACAAAAAACCAACCGAAAAACCAGCAAGGTGCTTCAAATTTTTAAAAATCAGTGCTAGATAAATTATGAATAGAAAAACTAAAGATTATAAAGCTTACACTAGGTTATAAGTTACTGACTAATCTCTGATTCACAGTGACATACTAAAGTAAGATAATATGAAATATCATAGTAGCTTTGCCCTAAGATGTATCCTTTTTACTTGACAATACTTCCTATATTATATTGTGGGAGAGTATAGTTACCATTTGTTCCAACAACTCAAAAGGCTATGGCTGTCTTCCAAACATCTCCACCTTCCTCTAAGAAGCAGTTATGAATCCACAATCCACTAATGTATATGAATATATATTCCACTAATGTATATGAATATACATTATAGATTAGGTTTATATATACACAATGACTCACTTTACCAACTAGAGGTAGCAATATATCACATTTTCTTTATTTTGCCAATTAATCATTCAAGCTATAACATGTCCTTCTTAGCAGGACGTCCAGCATCTCCTATTTGAGTGCTCCTCCTTCCTGCTGTACCAAGTCGTTCAGATTGCTTTCTCAGATTGTACCAAAGGCTGACAGTCATAGTTCCAAGGTAAATGCAAATTTCCATTGGTCTTTTACTTATGGTTTCTCATTGCCATGTGGTGTCCTTTATTGAAGATTGGTTTTACCCAGTTCAATGGATGTTCATCACTTGATGGTGATTCATTTCCAGTCTGAGCCTCTACACTGGCTTTCCTACATACTTGGGTTCAACATATAGAGTGTCTGATCAAGATTCTGAGTTCTAGAGTCATATGAACTGGATTTGAATTTGCCTTTGATTCTTTTTAGCTGTGTGACTTAAGCCAAGTTATCTAACTTTTTGAGTTTCAGTTTCCTCATTTAAAAAATAAAGATAATAATAGAATTTCTCATAGAGTTGTTGTGAATATAAATGAGACAACATATAACAAGCAGAATATTCGGCACCTACAAGATTTATAGAAAATGTATGTTCCTGTTATCCTTATGACTACTACTAGAAGTAATGTAGTAATTATTTCCAAAAAGTGTAGCAATATTGCAAGATTGTTGTGATTCAGAGCTTAGTGTTTCCATTTACTTCTTGGGAGGAGCCTAGTCTCCCTATGCAAATTAGTCTGCCTTTATCCCAGAACTCTGTGTACCAAAGTAATTGACCTCCTAATTGAATGTTTCTGTAGGAAAAATGAGCAAAAGTTATGAACAGGCAATTCATGAAAGAATAAATTTGAATGGCCTATAGATATAATCTCACTAGTCCTTAGGAAAATGAGTATGAGCTAAAAATGAGATAATATTCTATACCCAACAGATCTGCAAAAATAAATATCTGATAATATCAACCATAAGAGTGTGAAACAGTTGTGTCCCCCATGTGTTGTGGGTGAGTGGGTAAATCATTGCAGCCACTTTTGGTTCACACTATCTCTAAGTAGTAGGGAATGGACAAATCAAATGTGATTTATTTATGAAATAAAACACTACATATTATTAAAATGAATGAAGTGTGCGCGTGTGAACACTGATACATTTAAAAATATAATGTTGAATAAAAAAGTTAGCAAAGGATAAAGTACACCATTTATGTAAACTTATTAAAACAAATTGTACACAATCATATATAACAGAAATATTAAAACATGCAGGCTAAAGATACATACCAATCTCAGGGTGTAAGTTATTTATGGGGAGGGAGAGAGGTGGACAGGATAGGCAGAGGGGTTACAGCTTCTAGATAATATTTTGTTTCCTTAAAAAATTTAAGACAAGGTGGTAATGTAGTAACATCCGTTACCTATGCATGATGGGTTCATAGGTATTTCTGAAATAATTTTTTCTTTCTATAAAATTAAATATTTAGTAATATGACATCAAATAAAGAAAACTAAAGGGAAAATAATAGCTCATTTAGCTTTTGGGGTAATTAGAAAACATTTGGGAAAGAATAAAATTACATTTCTACCTTATGTCATATACAAAAGAAAATTCCCTATGGATTAAATTTTACACGAAGAGAAAATGGACCAGAAGATGATGTAGGTCATTATTTTTCTGGTCTTAGGTAGGGAAAATTATCTCTAAGCATGTAGATAAAATAAATCTAGATAAAAGAAATTTTATAGATAAAAGAGAATTTAATAATTTTTTCTGCAAAAAAAATTGAAATCTCTTCTATGTCCCCAAACTATAAACAATATATATATATAAATATATATAAATTATTATCATATATATATGATAAACTAAAGTGATATTCTTAACATTAAAGAATTTGTAGAGACAAAAGACATAAAAATGTCAAGCTTTGTCAGTAGGACAAAATGTTACTGGAGGGAGATTACTAGAATAAAGGAACTTTTCTTACTGGCCCTGGTATGCTCTATTTTGTTTTTTCTTACTAACGCTGCATGATGGGTCAGCAGTGCAGAAATGTGGGGAGGATATCCAATGAAGGTATGCCTCATGTGTGTTCACAGTACACACACTCTCAGCGATCTTGCTGCCTTGCATAGCCTGTTGTCCTCCCAGGGTAGGCACTGTTTTGGTAAAAGTTGAGCCTGCAAAGGTGCCCTGAATTTCCATGCATACCCAACCCCCAGCCTTTGCTCATCTGTATCTTGGAGGGTTGTTTCTCATGTCTTTCCCAGAACATATCTGTTCTGCACACTCCAGGCCTGTGCCCACAATGGCACACTGGTACTCTCTCTCACACCTGTCTACCCACCAGCCTTGGTTCACCTGTATACCAGATGACTCTTTTCCTGCTTGTTAGGTGACTGAGCACCAGCTCTGGCCTGGGTGCTTAAGGAACTTCTCTGTGGATTTTTAATGGACCCAAGAAATTTTACCTTTCATGGCATAATAGGAAACATTGTTCTTTCTTTGACTTTTTTAAGAATTCCCAGATAGTGTGTTCCATACCTGTTATATAACATAGGAAAGGACTTGATTCTATAAATTCTTAATAATTTTAATTTAGGACATTTTTAGAACTAAGGTTTAAGATCTTATAATGAGAAAATATAAATGCTGTTGGTAATCTTCACTTGAAGTCCTGCTTACTCATTTGTATCCTAACTTTAATAAGCAGATATTGACTGCAGTTGATATCAACAATCAAGATTTATTGATCTGAGCTAAATACCATTTAAAATAATGCCAAGGTCAATACATGCTCAAGAGACCATTGATCTTGTGTGAAGGCTAAAAGGTCATCAATATCTTCATGACTGCACTCCATGTATTATAAAATTTTTTGTAAAGTGTAGTTTTGAGGAAATGTATAGTTCTAAAGAAGAATGTGAAGACTATTTAGAATGTGTTATAATTTTGAACATGGAGACTAAACAATGATGTATTTGAGTGGAGTTTCACCAGTTCTTTCCTGAAACCACTCCTCCGGCTTACTTGTATTTTGGTGACTGCATTTTTAGGTGGGATGTGGCTGGCGCTAGGGTGGTGCTGTCATTAGTTATAAAAAGACTGAAGGAAGAAGTGGAAAGGGGACTGATGTGTTCAAGGCTAAAGACAGCAAAGCCGAACCGGGAAGAGGAGCAGAGTTGAGATAGGTCATTTAGATTTTCACTTTCAATAACACTTCCCCATTGTGACTAACTTGGCTTTGCACGATTCCAATGAAGTTAACAAACTAATGCCACAAAGTGGAAATCAGAAGAAAAACAACAGATAACGTCATAAAAACAGATATGTTTTTTTATGATAGAGAAGAAATTGATGTGCGTGAATTAAAATGAGATTTTGGTAGCCAGTGAAAATTCTTTCTTTGAAACATGAGCTTATATTAAAGCAAGATGAGCAAGAACTATTAGCATGAAATCATTAGCAAAAAAGGAACCAGGTAAGTTTAGAACAAAAATTTATCTGAACTTTCCTTCAAACTTTGAACAGTCCTTCTACAGAACTCCTACTGAACCTACCTGATATACTCAATCCCAAATGTTGTAAAATATGCTTTATTTGATTGGCAGCGTGATCTTTTCAAAGTGGATGTTTCTAAATGTAGGGTCCCTAAAGAGATGCTGATAAGATACCTGGTCTATATAGAAATAATTAGAAAATCATTAATTCTATCAACAGTTCATATTAAACAGTTCATATTAAAACAATGTGGACATAAACAGGTTATATGCATATACATATATATATATATATATCTGTATGGTGATATCACTGAACAAGAGCGAAGCTTCTAGAAATTATTGAAAGTATATACATTACTCATAAGTCATTAAGAAAATATATAATCTCAAAAGAATAAAAAGGTAAATACTTTTAGAGTTAATTCATGAAAGAAGAAATACCAATTCCAGCACATGTATTAAAAAAGGTCACTTAAGTAATAATAATGAAATACTAAATACTAATCAGCACCAATAATTTAGGGAAGCTTCCAAATTTTAAGAATACAAAGAAAATTATATTGGTAAGAAATTATGGAAAATGGCTTTTTGATAGACTTTGTGAAATGAAACATTTATCAATGCCTACCACCCTATCCAAAACAGACAAACAAAAACCAAACAAACAAAAAACAACAAAACCCCACAAAACAACAAAAAATAACCCCACTATTGACCATGCAATTCTATTCTATTCTATTCTAAGAATTTATCCTAAGTAAGTAACATGAAATATCAAAATTTAAGTACAAGATGGTTTACTGTGGAATTACTTAAAAGAATGAAAACAAACTTAAAATAATTTAAATGCTCTAAATGCCAAAAAGTTGTTGGGAGAGGCATTCTGCTATGGGTCCTTAATGTCCATCCCTCCACATTCTTGCAAAGTGTGCCAGATAGCAAGGCTTACATGTCTTGTTATATTAAGCAGTTTCTGTAGCTAGCCACATAGTCTACTCAGTAGCTTGACTACCATGTAACAGCACATTCCTTGAAGCAAAGCAAAGCGAGGGCACTGCCTTATTTGGCTGGCTATAATGTTTGTTGCTTGTCAAAAAGCCCTGGATTTTTGGCTCTGGTTTTCTCTCCTGTAACACAATCTTCTGTGTGCAGGTGTGAGCTGGAGCTTTGAGTGATAAGTCTTTTTCTCTGACCAAGGAGTCTTTTGTCCTCTGCCAGCATTCATGAAACAGCAATTACCTAACAAGTAGGGTAAAATCTTAGAGCCTTCTGGGTTTTTTAATGATTATTTATTTATTTATTTTTGAGAGGGAGGGAGAGAGGGAGAGAGCGAGCATGTGCACATGTACACATGAGAGGGAGCAGAGAGAGAGAGAGGAATACCAAGTGTCTCTGCACTGTCAGCACAGTCTGACGTGGGGCTGGAACTCACAAACCTTGAGATAATGACCTGAGCCAAAATCAAGAATCAGATGTTTAATGGACTGAATTACCCAGGCTCCCTAAGGGTTCTGTGTTTTGACAAAATAGGGGCTTCGTTAGCAAATTCTGGCATGTACATATGATAGAGTACTGGCTTAGACAACTGGGGCTGTCATAACAAAATAACATAGACTGAGTAGTTTATTTTTTTTAATGTTTAATTATTTTTGAGAGAGAGAGTGAGAAAGAGTAAGAGAGAGAGGTAAGGGGCAGAGAAAGAGACCCACACAGAATTTGAAGTAGGCTCCAGGCTCTGAGCTGTCTACACAGAGCCCAGTGTGGGCTCGAACCCACGAGCTGTGAGATCATGACCTGAGCTGAAGTCAGATGCCCAACCAACTGAGCCATCTGGGTGCCCCTAGTAGTTTAAACGACAAACATTTATCACAGTTCTGGAGGCTGGGAAGTCCAAGATCAAGGTGCTGACAAGTTCAGTGTTTTGTAAGGACCCTCTTACTGGTATGTAGGCTGCTACCTTCTTGTTGTATCTTCATGTGGAGAAGAAAGAGAGGGCTGTGGTCTTTTCCTCTCATAAGGATACTGAACTTAGGGGATTTCCACCCTAATTACTTCATCTAAACCTAATTACCTCCCAAAGCCCCCACTTTCAAATACCATCACATTGGGGATTACTTCTTGAATATATGAATTTTGGGTGGATGCAAACATTCAGTCCATCACAAGTACTCAGCTGCCATTGAAAGTTATATTCTCAAAACAATTATCAACATAGAAATTCTCATGCATACTGATTAGAGAAAAAATAGTTTACAAAGCAGTACAGTTTGATAAATTAAAAAAATGTATACATGCTTGGAAAATTTTCTAGAAGTGTATGCATAAAAATATGAGTCTAAGATCATTTCTTAGTTCAGTGGTTCTCTGTACCTATTGGGGGGCCTCACCCATACCAATTGAATCAGAATCTGTAGAGAGTGACACTGCATATGCTGTATTTTAACAGCCCTCCATGTGATTATGATACATGCTAAAGTATGAGAACCACTGAACGAGGTGACATTACTCTTGCTCATCAGGAAACTAGAGAACCATCGTGATCTTAGTCCATGTGGCAGTTTAGTGCAGTAGTGATGAGCATGGACTCTGGAGCCAGCTTCCTTAGATTGATATCTGATCCAGCCACTCCCTCATTTGGTGAATTTAAGCAAGTTTTACAATTCTCTGTGCCTCATTTGCTCATCTGGAATGTGGAGGTGAAAATAGTAGTTAACCCATAATATTAGGTTATAAAAAGCTTAGGACAATGCAGATGATATTATAAGTGCTCTTCTTACATTTTAGTTTGTCCAGAATTCACAAGTACATTAATATCAAGAATTTTAGTATTGACCGTGCCAAGCTCTTTGTATTACAGCTGTGTGTCATGGTAGAGAAAGCAAGGTGAGATTTCAGAGTCAGGCAGACTGTGTATACTGTCACCTACCAGCTTTAGTTTCCTCGTCTATAAAATTGGGGGCAATAATTTCTCTCCTGCATTATTTTTGGAAGATTAAATAAGATGATGTATATAAAATACTTAGCAAGTAATCTAAGTTAATTAATATTAATCTTCTAACTTCCCATACCACTTCTGTTACTCATTTAATTGATAAAAATTAATGACTGCTTGTTAAGTTCTTGTTAAGTTCTGTTTTAGGCTTCAGGGACAAATCATTTCACTTAAAAAGTCCTACTTTCTTGAAGCTTACATGATATTGGGGGCAAGTTTTAGAGTGGGCTAAAGCTAGAAAGACAGAGTATTGCACTGGAAAAGCAATGTCAGGAGTGAGAAAGTCTGATTTTCCTGCTCTTCTGCCACTAATTTAATGTGTTGTGTCGAGCAAATTATTTATCTGTGCCTCATTAGTAAGGTGAGAGGGTTGGGCAATATATTTCTAAGATCCTTTAAACTCCAACATTAGTTCAATCTAAAACTTCTACAGCTTCTTATATTAGGTGTAGAAACCTGAAATGACTTTGTGGACCAGCTACGTAGGAGAAATGGCTGACTATAAAGGGTGGTGGAGACATGGGAATTTGGGGAGTTCATGCGTCGCTAAAAATATTTACATTAAATTTTTTTTTAAAAAAAACCATTCAACCCATCAGATAGGCTGAATTTGGCAAAACTTGGCCTAAGTATTCATACTTCTCCATGCTTTAGTTTTCCTATTTACACTAGGGCTAGCAAATGTGACTCATAAAAAAAACTTGAAGACTTTTGAGATAATCATCTACTTGTTTTTAGTTAGAATGGGAGAAAGAATGACATTCTGTTTTTAAACATGAAAATGAGTTAATTCTATAAAATAGAATATACCACGACTGCTACAAGCTATTTAATTGTTTGCACTTCTCATTTTACTGCAAACTGAAATAACAGTAAGTGTCGAGCATTGATAGATCATCTGCATGCAAAGAATGAAAAAAATCTGACTACAGGGAATCAGCTTGTACCTGATGGTTTTAGGTATGAGGTGGAGTGTTCTGCATTTGCACTGCCAGCCACTGATCGTTGAGGGGCTCATTAATCATGTCGTCTATAGGAAATAATAAAGAATGAAGTATGTTACTTGTATATAGAGATTATGACACTGAATTTATTAAAGAAAGGATATTATTTGGAAGAAAAATTACTGCAAATGGCATGGATCATGAAAAGGGATCATAAAATAAGAGATCTTGCTTTTTATTAAAAGAGAAGCTTTGTCCTGACAACTTTCCTGTAGTTATGATATTGGAAAATGAAACAGAGATAAGAGTATTTACTTGCAAGCTTGCTTTGATTTAACTGAAAACTTTTGGTTAGGTTTCAGTAAACCAAAGTGAATTGGAGAATGAGAATTTTAAATGAATTTTGGATGTATGAAATATGGGTTACTCAGAAGAAAAAAATTCACCTTGAAAACATCCACAGGCATGAAGCCTTCCAACGTCTGAAACAATCCTATTTGGGATCATGTTTGGGTTTATCAAGAATAATATTTTTCCCACTATTATGTTAAAATTTTAGGAAAGTAATGGAAACATTGTAAGTTTAAATAGTTATATTTGATACAGGGTTCAGTAAGTGAATTCATTCTTAATAAAAGTCTTTGATTTTTTGTATTAAATATATTTGATTAATTTTGAAAGGTAACGAAAACATTTTAATTTTTGGAACTATGTATTTTAGTATAGTTTTGAGCATAGTTATTATCACGTCAGCATGGTGCGTAAGTAATTTCTTTTGGTTTATTTCTTATAACTTTATTGTGATGTAATTGACATGTAATAAACTGCACATGTCTAATATATCAAGTGTTATAAACTATGACAAATATCTATATATCTATCTACATACTCATTAAAATATCTCCACAGTCAATATAATGAACATTATATCGCACCAAGAGTTTTTTTATTCCCTTTGGTTATCCCTCCTTCTCATCTTCCCTCTCCCTCTCCACTGTTCCTCAGGCACTACTGATTACTTCACTTACTGATTACTTAACTATATAGGTTAGTTTGAATTTTCTAGGATTTTATACAAGTGGAATCATACAGTAGGTACTCTTTTTTATATGACATTTCTTTATCCAACATAATTATTTTGAGATTCGTTCATGGTTTTGCCCAGCTTAATCTATTCATTTATGTTGCTAAGTACTAATTCATTGTATGGATATGCTAAATCTATTTATCCATTGCCGCTTAATTTGGTTAAAGTTTTTGCTATTACAAATAAGGATGTTATGAACATTCCTCTATATTTAAAAAAGTGAAATACTTAGATATAAAACTAACAAGCTATCACAAGATCTATATGAAGAAAACTACAAAGCTCTGTTGAAAGAAATCAAAACATTAAATAAGCGAAGAGATATTCTATATTAGTCAATAAGAAGCGTTAATATTTTGTTGAAAGAAATCAAAACATTAAATAAGCGAAGAGATATTCTATATTAGTCAATAAGAAGTGTTAATATTTTCTAGATATCAGTTCCTTCTAACTTGATCTATAGATTTAACACAAACTCAGTCCAAATTCTGGCAAGACTTTCGTCTCTTTCTTGTGTGTGTGTGTGTGTGTGTGTGTGTGTATTGACAAACTGATTCTTAAGTTGATATGGAGATGCAAAAGACCCAGAATAGCCAACACAGTACTGAAGGAGAAGAACAGAGTTGGAGGACTGATACTACCTGACATTAAGACCTACTCTAATGGTACAGTAATCAAGACAAAGTGGTATTGTGAAAAAAATGAACAAATAGATCGGTGAAAGAGAATAGAGAACCCAGAAATAGACCAACAAAAATATAATCAACTGATCTTTGACAAAGGAGCAAAGGCAATACAGTGGAGCACAGATAGTGTCTTCAACAAATGGTGCTGGAACTATTGAACATTTGCATGCAAAAGCTAGACACAGACCCAACACCCTTCACAAAAATTGGCTTAAAATGAAACACTTAAGTAAATGTAAAGCGCAAAACTATAAAACTCCTAGAAGGTAATAGAAGAAAACCTAGATGTCCTTGGATGTGGTGATGACTCTTTAGATACGACACCAAACCATCTCCATGAAAAGAAGTGAATAGATGGAAAGAAAAATAAACACTTATTATACACAGGTTTTGTTTTATTTATCATACTTATAATAATCCTATAATTCATAACAATCCCTGAATAATCACAATTTAATATAAGAGAAGTCTAAAGTGGATACAAGTAAAATGATTGTACCATCTCAGTAGGTAGGAAGTAGAAGAGAAGGGATTTTGATTCCTCTTGGTCTGATTCCAAGTCTTTTGCTTTTAGCACTACACCAGTGTGCTTTCTTACCAAGTAGAAACAGTGACACTGGCTGGCTGAAGGATTAGGAGTTTTGGCAGAGTTAGGAATGATAGATTAGGGGTAGTTGTAGCTATATTTCAAGATCCTACAAACCAATCCACAAAAACAAAAACCGATCTTTGAAATCTGAAATGCTCAGCTTCTTTCAAATAAGAACTTTCTGACTCTGTTTTCCTTGCCTTTCCCTGTGCCAATATTAGAGGGGCCAGATTCAGTCCAATGAAGCAGGATGAAGAAGTAAGTAGAAGAGCAAGATGAAGGTTCCAACCCAGCTCTGCCTCCTTAGTTAGAAAAAGGGTGAAATTTAAATCAGATGGTACTTTATTTATGTCAGGCAGGACTTTTTGTTGCCTAGAAGTTATTAGAAAAACTGTAGGTTTTAGCAAAGGTAGCATTTAGGGGTGGAGAAGATCAAGTTGAGGGGTTAGTAGAAAAATTAAATTTGTCCATTTTTTTTTAGTTTAGCTCTTTCAATAAATTGCTGCATTCATACCAACAGAACTCTGTTGCAGAAATCTGAAAAATTAGAATACACCTTGATTTAGAGATTCCATGTAGTTTAGATAGCATAGAAATTATTTCATAATGAAGAAAAAAAATCCAAGATTTCAACCTCTTCCAGTTCTAGAAGTCTCTGGTCTTTTCTCACCATACTCTTATGTGTACATGTAACTACTCAGAATGTTTCTCTTTTGGTCGGAGCTTCTTAGGCTGGCTATCTGTGAAATGCCCTTTATTTTGTGTTCCCTATTGTCTGTTTCATGATTTTATAGAGGATTAGGTAAATCTAATAAATGTTAAGAGCAAATTTAGAGAGTTGAGGTCAAATGTTTCTCCCTTCTTTAAATAGCAGGGCTTTCTAAAAATGTATTCAATAATGTTTTCAACTCTCCTCCTTGAATTGTTTTGTAGCTAAAAGCTGGGTAACACATTGATTGCTTTTCTCTAAAACAGCATTGTCCAATAGAATTCATGCTGTTACTGAAATGTTCTATATTTGTTCTATCTGATATGGTCACCATTGGTCACATATGGCTTGGGGTACTGAAATAAGGCTTGTGTGACTGAGGAACTAAGGATTTAACTTTCATTTAATTTCAAATTAAACTCAATTAAATTTAAATTTAAATAGCCACATGTAGTGGCTACCATGTTGGATAGCACAACTCTAGAAAATACATTTTAAAATTCAATAAACCTCTGGCTCCCACAAAACACCTCATAGACTTTCATTTTCTGGCACTTATTCATTTCATTTTCAAGGATATTACAGATAATAGAGTTCTTTCTTTTTCTTAAACGTAAACAGAAAAGCAAGCCTCGGCTCAGGGAAGAAATGCTTTTGTAAAACCTTAATATTTCAGGCTAAAGTGTCCATTTGTCTCCAGTAATACCTGTCTTTGAAATGTTGCTGCTGTTAGCACTAACCGAAGCCTCAATTTCCATGCTTTGGAGATGGTATTGATGAACATTAGCAATGTGTGTGGTGCACACAGCGCCAAGCAAACAGTCATATACATTGAGCTCTGTGCTTAACAATTGTGCCTCAGGATCCCTGCAGATTCCTTGAGTATCCTTTTAAAGACTACTATCTGTTTTAAGAGAGGAACAGATGCCTCTTTCCATATAGAGCAATCAGCAAAGTTCAAAGATGTAGGGCCAGACTATATTCATATTTTTTTTCCCACAATACTGAGTACATTGGTGATACTTAAACCAGTCTTTTCAACAACTAATCTCTCTCTCTCTCTTTTTAAATTGGTTTCTATTCTGGCTTTTGGAGATCAGGAACTACTGACTTTCATGTGAGTGAATTTTTTTCATTGTTTATGGTCCTTTTTAATGCAGTGCTTTAAGTAATACTAGTATTTCTATCTTAAAACTTGATTTTCAGAAGTCTCTACCTTTATGAAGAAAGTGATTTTTTCCTCTCACTCTCTTGAGAACAAAACAATGATTTTTAAATTAAAATAAGTTCTTTGGCTCACAGCATTGTCTTCATTTCATAAGTGATCTGCATCTTGTTCCAGGGATAGCAGTGTGAGAAAAAATGTCTATGTATACACACATAATTTATTACATATATTTACCCCCCCAACAAACACACAAATCAATTCTGCTCAGTAAGTAGAAGCAACAGCCTCACTAGAATGCATTGTATATTTATATGCGTGTGTAAATACATAATATGGACTTGCTTTACTTTATAAGTGACATAAAATTGGGCAAAACACTTTAGATGACAGAAAACTGAACCTCACTAAAATGTATTCAGTCTTAGTGTATATTTTCTTAGAGGCCATATATTAAAATTCCCCCCAAAACGCAAAGTCTCCCCGACAGTAGTTTGTTTTTAATTCATCACTTGGACATTTCCACCAACAGGGAGCTTGGTACTTCACCAGGTAAGCCATTCTATTGTCAACTAACTACTGTTTTTAGAAAAATCTCAATATGAGAGTTGGGCTTTCCTCCCTATAGCATCTATTTATTGTTTTTGTTTTTTAAAAATTTTTGAAGGTAATTAGCAAACAATGTCACACTAGTTCCAGTGTACCACATAGTGATTTAACTTCTCTATGTTACGCTTTGCTCACTGTAAGTGTGACTACCATGTGTCACCATACATTATTATAGTATCATTGACCATATTCCTTATGCTGTGACTTTTATTCCCATGATTTACTCATTCCATAACTGGAAGCCTTAATCTCTCACTCACCTTCATCCGTTTTGCCCATCATCCCTTCACCTCCGGCAACATCAGTTTGTTCTCTGTATTTATGGGACTGATTTTGCTTTCGGTTTGTCCATTTTAGCGTTCGTGATTTATTGTGTCTATCTTTTTTTTACTATTTTGACAAGTGTAAAAGATATGCATATAAAGGATCAAAAAATTTATGTACATGTGGAAAGACAAATATCAAACCAATGGTAATAGAAATATTCTATTGGTTTTATTAGCATAAAGTTCTAGAATTCTTAGTGACCAAAATGTCAATGGACAGTGTAAATGAAGGTTATACCTTGCACTAAGTAAAATTCCATTTATGAAAATCTTAATTTGCAACATGGATAAAATGGAAGATGGTTATCAATTTTAAAAATAATTTTTCCATCTATATATGGATTCACTACAGACTTTTTTTTTTAATAATGAGTTGTTTTAGTGCATTAAAATGTAAATCAATTTATGGAAGCTCAATTCACAATCTTTCTCATCTATTAAGTGGTTAATTTACTTTACCTCAAATGTTCTCTAATAGATGCCAGTGAGAAAAAATGACTTCTCATTCTGCGTTGCATCTTGTAGATCTGTTGTATCTTGAAGCATAGAGAGTTTTTCTGAAAGACACTCTTAATTAAAGACATGCAATACAGCTGATGTCTGTATCAAAATCAATATTTTAAAAACTATGCCAAAACTATTTATATGCATTAGTTTGATTATGACTTTTTAATGTCTTTTTTAAAATTCACCGAGATGCTATTTATCTTAAAGATCTAGAAAATATCTGAATGAGCAAATACATGTGACACCATCCACTTAAATTATATATGTATTTCTTTTAATGGTTCTTCCTGCCAGGAGGAAATTGTTGCACATGTTTGTTTAAAAACCGTACTAAGAAACTTACTTTGCAAAGATTAAAGAGTATAGGATCAATATACAGAAATCAATTGTCTTTCTATACAGTGGCAACAAACAAGCCAAAAATGAAATTAAGAAAACGACTCCATTTACCATAGCATCTAAAAGAATAAAATACTTATAAAAAGTAAAAGAGAACTGCATTTTGTTTAAAACAGCAAGGAAGAAGATGCAGTCCCCCATCAGAAGGGTCTTAGAAGAGTAAATTACTGAAAATAGGCAATCAAATATTAATAAATATCATAACAAAACTTCATTATATGGTAATAACGTTTCTATTTAGAGAGAAATAAGAGAAATAAGGAATAAAGTGGAGAAAAGTTTTTTTTTTTTCCTGATTGGAAGATGAGTGGCCCTGTAAATGGGGTATAAGCCATTCCATTTGCTTCTGACATCCTTCTGTTCTGACTTTGGAATGGAAAGGGAAGAAAAAGAGCAAGTATGAGAACTGAAGAAGCTTCTACTATGTGTAGAAATTCACAGCTTTTTGTAAAGTCACAGCACTGGACTAAAAATTGAGAAATTGATAGTGAACTGAGTTTAAGATTTTTCTTAGGGTTCCATAAAAAAAAAATCAAGCATTAAATTAAGTGATAGTTATAAAAAATTGTATCTTGTGACATATCTAAGCCATGGAGAATATTCTTTTCTTATATCTTGCCACACATTGTTTCTTTTATTTTCCTATAGTATTTAATTATTTTATGTGATCATTTTAGAGACATAGAGTTATAGAAAAGGCAATGCTGACTGAATCATAGTTCTTATCTTCCACACTTTGCTTTGAAGCACCAAAACTGCCTGTGTACAGCACTGTTCACTTGAAAGGGTTTCTGGCTTCACAGTCTTATTACAGGGTGGTAAGGGTAAGGGTTTGGGAGTGAGTAGGGCAGAAGTACAGAGTTTAGATGCACTCCACAGATGTATTCTCCTCCAATCCATGTCCCTGCTAACTGCTTATTTTATGAGGCATACATTTCCAAAGTGTTTGGGGATCTCTTGGCAAATTTCTCCTTGGTTGTAAATTAATTTTTGCTCCTTGGTTGCAAATTGATTTTTGAGATTAATTTTTCAGTACCTGAAGCAGTGTGACTTGATGGAAAGTTGACTGGGTCAGAAATAGATTCAGATGGGGCCTTGTTAGCTTTTTTTCTTTTATTTTCTGTTCTTTCAGATGAAATGTAAAGAAGCCATGGGATAATTTCATATTTTGGGATTTAAAGCATCTCATTGCTTTAATGAGATGGCTTTCATAAAAATGTAAAAAAAAAGCATAAGTTTGATTGGTATCCTATGTGGAGGGTCTTTAACAAAAGGAAGCCAAATAACTCCATTAGAAGCTTAAATTTTCACTTTCTCCTCTCTCGTGTTCTGAGAAAGTGAGAAAAACAGAAGTGGGTCTGTAGAATGTTTCTATCCAAAAGCTATTTCACAAACAGAATTATTTCTAACTAATAAAAAAACATATTCATAACATTAAAATAATATTAAAACATTTTTACATTAAACAATAATATAAGCAGAAATTTTTCTTTGTTTAAGTTCACATACTTTAATGAATTTAAAATTTTTGACACTTACAGTTGACGCCAATACAGTATTATTAACTAGTCACATGCTTTACATTACACCCCCAGGACTTATTTATTGTGTAACTGGAAGTTTGCACTTATGACCCCCTTTGCCCATTTTCCCCTTTCCCACCACCCCCACTTCTGGCAATCACCACTGTTGAATATTTTGGTAAAAGATTTTTGAGATGTGTTTTTTTTAAGTTTATTTGTTTATTTTGAGAGAGGGAGAGAGAGAGAGAGAGAGAGAGAGAGAGAGAGAGAGAGAGAGAGAATGAACCATGCATGCATGAGGGAGAGAGAGGGAAAGAGAGAATCCCAAGCAGGCTCTGCACTGTCAGCACAGAGCCTGACTTGGGGGTGGAGGTGGGGGCTTGAACTCACAATCAGTGAGAACATGACCTGAGTCAAAATCAAGAGTCAGATGCTTAACCAACTGAGCCACCTAGGCATCCCAGATTTCTTATAGCTTTTAAATAAATCATAATGAAAAGTTAGTAGTGTTTTTTTTAAGGAAATGCTATTGTAGGAAGTTTCGGATAATTTGCAAAGAAGCTGTTTTCTCAAAGGCTTAAACATTTTAGAAGTTTAACTCATGACACCATTGAAGAGAGAAAGCACATACTGCAATACAAAAATATTTCTTTTATTTTTCTATTCAATATGAGCTTTGTCACAAAAATATTATGGTTCAGTTACACAAATTGTGTAATTGTAAAATTATTTTTAAAATTGGACAACTACAGACTTTGTGATAATTATGCCTTTGTGTGACGTAACTAAATTCTAAGTATATCTTTGCTTAGAATAACTAAATTCTAAGTATATTTTTGCAATAGATCTCTTACTTTAATAAAAACATCAATAAGAAGAGAGACAGTATTACAGATCCTACAGAAATTTAAAGGACAAGCATAAAATATTATAGGCATTTTTAATCCAATAAATTCCACAACTCAGATGAAATAGACCAATTTCTTTTTTATTAAAAATATTTTTTTGAGTATAGTTGATACACAGTGTTACATTAGTTTCAGGTGTGCAGCATAGCAATTCTGCATCTCTATATGTTATGCCATACTCACGACAAGTGTAGCTACCATCTGTCACCATACAATGCTATTACAATACCATCGACTAATGACTATATTACCTGCGCTGTATCTTTTTTTTTTTTTAAATACTTGTTTATTTTTGAGAGAGAGTGAGCAGGGGAGGGGCAGAGAGAGAGGGAGACACAGAATCCGAGGCAGGTTCCAGGCTCTGAGCCGTCAACACAGAGTCCGACGCAGGGCACGAACCCACGAACTGAGAGATTGTGACCTGAGCTGAAGTCGGACGCTCAACCGACTGAGCCAGCCAGGCGCCCCCGTATCTTTTATTCTCATGGCTTATTTATTCCATAACTAGAAGCCTGTATCTCCCACTCACCTTTACACATTTTGCCCATCCTCCCTCCCCTTCATGTCTGGCAACCATTTGTTTGTTCTCTGTATTTATAGGTCCAGTTTTGTTTTTTGTTGTTTTATTCAATTGTTTTGTCTTTTAGATTCCACATATAAGTGATACCATGCAGTATTTGCCTTTCTCTGTCTGACTTAATTCCCATAACGTAATACCCTCTTGGGTATATACTCTAGGTCCTTCCCTGTTTTTATTTTTTTCTTTTGTGGTTTGTGGCTGAGTAATATTCCATTGTGTGTGTGTGTGTGTGTGTGTGTGTGTGTGTGTGTCTGTGAGAGAGATATATCACATCTTCTTTATTCATTCATCTATTAATGGATGCTTAGGTTGCTTCCAAATTTTGTCTATTATAAATAATGCTGAAATCAATATAGGGGTGCATATATCTTTTTGAATTAGCATTTTCATTTTCTTTGGGTAAATATCCAATAGTGAGATTATTGAATCATATGGTATTTCTATTTTTAATTTTTTGGGAACCTTCAAAATATTTGAATGTACACTTCACAAAATAGGTGACCAATAAGCATATAAAAAGATGCTGAGCATAATTCATCACTAGGATCCTAATGCAAATTCAAACCACAATGAGTTATAACTAAATAGTTTCTGCAAAGATAAAAGGATTTTTTAAGTTTATTTATTTTGAGGGGTGGTGCGACTAGAGGATGGGCAGAGAGAGAGAGAATCCCAAGTAGGCTCCACACTTTCAGTACGAAGCCCAATGTGAGGTTTGATTTTATGAACCATGAGATCATGACCTGAGCTGAAATCAAGAGGTGGATGCTTAACCAATTGAGTCACCCAGGAGCCCTGGATAAAAGGAATTTTTTATATGGTGACAAAGGTGTAGAGCAATTAGAAGTCACATTCATTGCCTGCGGGAGTATAAAAATGTATTATTTTGGAAAACATTTTGTCAGATTCTTGTAAAATGAAACTTATACTTAACATATGACTGAGAAATTCCCCTCCTAACTATTTAACCAACAGAAAAGAAAATACGTACACATAATGATCATGGCACCTTGAATCATTATAGCCCCAAATAGAAAACACCCAAAGGTCAACAGGTCAGGGACTAAAGGAATAATACACTGCAACAGAAAGAACAAACTAATAATACATGCGAGAACATAAATGAACCTCAAAAATTCATGCCAGGTAAATATTCAGATGCGGACTATATATTGCATAATTCTGCTTATATTAAATCTTAGAACAGACAAAACTAATTCGTAATAACAGCAGATCAGTGTTTTCCACGGGCCATGGTGTTGACCGTCAAGGGTTAATAGCAAATGGTTTGGGAAGATGGAAATCTTCTATATCTTCATTGTGGCCATGGTGGTTACCTAAATGTATGCATTTGTCACAGTTCATTATCAATACAATTAAAATGGGTGGATTTTATCATATTTAAATTGTACTTCAGTAAAGTTTATTAATAAGGTCAAATGTTTCATCTTTGACGGAAAAAACATAAAAACTTCATTTTGATTCCATGATTCAGATGAAATTATTAAACTATTATTAGAATTGATGTTCCGCTTATGGCATATAACACTAATATGTAACGGGCATCATTTAACTATTTACCAACTTGTACAGTTAATGGAGTCAGCCCACTTATCACCTACCATTTTACATTTCATAGGTTTACAAAAGTAAGTGAAATTAACTTACGAGCATAATCTTTTGATCTTAATGAGACATTATGCTTGATAGGATTGTACAGATGTACATGTTAAACTATTGTCTTTGAGCAATTTTTCTTAAAATAGAGATTAACTTTTGAAGTAAGTGCTGTTGATACTTACGCAGATTCTGACATCTGGTTTTCAATGAGTCAATGAAATCACCGTGGCTCCAAAAGTGGATGGTAAACACTGACAAACACATTTCAAGTTACCTGTGTATCATCAGTTTTCTTGAGAAACAGACCTCAGTGCTTACTTCTAAAAATAAACATGCACTTATGCTCTTTTTTAGCTCACTATTAATAGTTTATGGAAAAACAAACTAAAAAGCATTACCAATCAACAAGATAAATAGGTATGCAATGAACTTCCAACCCACTGTGGTTGCAGTGTTCAGGCTTCTCTTTATATAGCAGACCAGCTCAGCCTCTGTTTCCTGCACATTATTTCATGAACACTTAGCCTGTAAATTCCCACATTTCCCATAGATTCTGCCATATGGCAGTGAGGGACCTTCTTGCATTTCTCCAGGTGAAATCCAGGGCCTGCTTTAATGGTGTGTGACAAGCACATTCACAGGGAATCCTGCTCTCAGAAGGGCCCCAAGCTGGTTAAAAATCCTCCTGATGCCCTCTTGAAATTCTTAATAATTTTATCTTTGAAATTGAGTTTTGTAAGTGAGATCTGAGGGGATAATGAGGCATGTGCATGAGCAGAGGAGTGATAAATAACAAAATGAGATTAAAGAAAATAAAAACAACACATTTCTAAATGGGGCAGAAAATTCGGATGCGATTTTCTTCCTAATCCTGAGGGCTAGCAGCTTTTATTTCCATAGACAGAGACATAGTTCAAGTTTTAATTCTCATACTGCTGGGTTTCCCAGATTCTTAAGTGCCCCCACTATTTTGGGGGTAGAACTTTTCTAAGAATTGTAGAGTTTTATATTTTATAGGCCACCTATCATTAACTCCATGAACAGCTTGTCATGTTAGAAACAAACTAGTCATTTTCAGATACTATTTGTCTGTTCTTAGACATTTATTTTTTAATCAAAATTGATGATTTTAAATTTCAATGTGACATTTCAACTTAAATGTGATAAAAGCAGCACACGTTTATTGTAAAAAAGAAATATCTGAGACATAAAAATTGAAAAGCCCTATGCTTACCCCTTCCTACCCCATAATTCTGCTTCCTAGAGGGAGCCACAGTGAAGGGTTCAGTATTCATCTTTAGGAATGCATCTCTGTGTGCGTGTGTCTTGTCCTGTCCTGTAACTTGCCTTTTTACTCTCAACGATGTATTGCTGTTATCCTCCCATATCATATTATAGATGATATATATGACATGAGAGGATATCATATATATATGAGATAGGAGGATAATGGCAATATGTTGTTTATGATATATATGATAGAGATATATGCTATATATGAAAGATATGATAGATACGATATATATGATAGACATATATATTACATATGCTACATATGGCATATATCTGCTGTATTTACTATATTACAATTTTTTAAACCAACCCCAAGTCAGTTTCTAAATTTTCAAAATTAAAATAACTTTCAATAAAAAGATTTTTTTACATTCATTATTTATAATATCCTTGAAGAGCATAAAAAGATATAAAGGACATAAAGACATGAAATGGCTACATTTTTTTGTGAATCGTTAGCTACATCATGACAACTATTTACCATACTTGTGTATCCTATCAAGGACAGCATCTCTCCCTACCTGCTAGTTGAGAATTACTGCTTTAGGCTAATAGGTCAGAAAACAAAGGTTCTGCTGCATTGTTCTTAATACTAAGTATGATAATGATAAGTATGATAATGAGTTTATTTTGATTGTTGCAAATGCCATGTCTTTAAAAGGTGGCCCCTGCCTCCCCCTTTGCTGAATGAGTACCTCAGGACAAAGATCAGAAAACTCCACTGGAGTTCCCCTGTGTTCAATGAGCAGGAGGAAAAGCCTAGTTTTCTGCACCTCAGGCTCCACCACTTTTACTGAGAACTAAGATCATGATTGAAGCCTAAAAGGTGTTCTTCCTCATAACTCCTGTCCCAACTTCAGATTCCACACATGTTGAAACTCTCATTAAGGTTATTGTGATACATGCCAGGAAGGAGAGCACTGACAGTTGTTTTGATCAACAGGAGTTGACAATTTGGATTTTGGCTTTTACGATGGTGTTACTTTAACATTCAGCACAGAATCTTCCAGATGCCACCTGCAATCACTCATTGGTAGAAGCAAGTCTATCAGATAGGCCCTGGCTTTGCACTCTCTTTGATCACTGTCATGTCTTCCCTCTCCCCATCTGGGGTTGAGCTATTATCTCTAGCCCCTCTTTATACCAAAGGGTCCGAGAAAGCTTGTTCTGTGTGAGCACTTGGTATGCTTTTTCTAACATCGGTTTGAAATCTCAACTTTGCAAGTTTCCCTCCCTCTTCTGCACATTAGTCTGGATGCTGATTCCAATTCCACTGAGCAATTCTGTCTTCTTTCTGCCACTTCTTCTGACTTTTCTCTTAGGCTCTCTCTAGGGTTTATCTAGGGCTTATGTCTAGGGTAAAACTCCTCGGACTTTGAATTGGTATCAAATGAAAACAAAGCTAGACTTAGGTAAGGAGAGAATTTACTGCAAGAGGGAGGAAAGGGTATTGGGAGCCGTTTTGGGCTCACAGGTTGAGAAGTAACCTTAAAGTTGCATCCTGGGGATGGGTTGAACCTCCCCCATTGTAGTTGGAAGTATAGTCCTAAAATCAACGCCCTGATTTCTCCTGTTTACAGATAATTAACATTAAGGCCTTAAAGGAAACACCCTGTTCTCTCCCCCACCCTAAATTTATATGTTAATTATCCTGAAACCAACATACAGGATTAAGGAAGTTGCCACCTTGCTGGTAAAAACGGATTATTGTTAAAGATATCAAACTATGGAATGTCACTCATTGCTATAATGTAACTCACTACCTTTTAAATAAAGACACTGAGACCGGCAGGGCGGAGACGCCAGAATTGCCAGGGCTGCCTGCTTGGTCATCAGACTCCATCTTTCTCGCGGCTCTCTCACTTCCTTTTGCCTGACCGTCCGTCCTTCGTGAACCCCTAGATTCGCCGGAACAAGGGCCCCGGCAAAAGGGACCAGTGTAGCAGGAGAAGGGATGCTATTGCAATAGCGAGAATGCTTGGGCTAGGAGCCCTGCAAACAGCTGACAGGTTAGTGAGGAAAAAAATCTTTGTTTTTACAAGATGGAGCAAACAAGACGGAAAGAACCAGGTTGGGGAAATAGAATGCATGAGGATGGCTGTGAATAGATCAGATAATGTTCTACCCTGAGATCAGTATATTTTCCAAAGAGGCCATTAGAAGGGGTTCTCTGCTGGCTCAGGCTGAGAGTGGATCAAAAGCCACTACCCTGGAGGAAGGAAACTTAACCCACATTTACTTAACAAGCATTTTGTTCTAACTTATCAGTCAACTAATCATTTATGAGGCAAAGCATGGGAATTTCCAGCATCTGTGTCTCTGGCTTTGTCATAGGTATGAGGGGAGCATCTGTGTGTCTCATCTAAGTCATTCGGAAGGGTGTCTCTGCAGTAAGACGTTTTCTGGAACATTAAGGTGGAGGAAATTTTTAACTTTTGCTCTTTTCCAGGATAAGAGAGTCAAACAAAATTCAGCATTGTTATCAGTTATCTTCATTTCTCTTGTCCCTAGCCTGACTTCTTTTCAGAAATATGCTTTCTGACTCCCTCATGCCTGTACTTTAGATCTGTGTTTGCCTTCATCTCTCACAGTTCTTGTCTTACATACGTTTTTTACTTTAAAAGTTGTATTGCTATTATTTTTAAGAAATATTTCTGGGGCTCCTAGGTGGCTCAGTCAGTTAAGCATCTGACTTTGGCTCAAGTCATGATCTCATGGTTCATGAGTTTGAGCCCTGCATTAGGCTCTGTGCTGACAGCTCAGAGCCTGGAGCCTGTTTCAAATTCTGTGTCTCTCTTTCTCTCTGCCTCTCTCCTGCTCATGCTCTGTCTCTCTCTGCAAAATAAATAAACATTAAAAAAATATTTCCAACTTATAAAAGCAAAAAATCTAAAAAAAAATACAGAAGTGCATCCTAAAAATGAAAATGCTACTTTACTTAATATTTTTAAAGGTGTTTCCTTCTCCAAATTAAACTCCATTTATGTAACAATAAAGAATAACTAAATTATGAGCAATTAGCTTGTCTTGTAATATTGTTCTGTGATGTTAAACACTTTCATTAAGCAAAACATGCATTTGATTGGCACTCTGACTCCATGGATAACTCGAAATGAAGGCACATCTGCATGCAGGTGCTCCTATGAGGTTCAAGACTTTGCCTCCTACCATGTTTAGGCTCCGCTTTCCTTTGACTGGCTTCATTTTGCCCAATAATGAAAAAGATGGTCACTAAGCAATCCAAACCTTCATTCTACTTGATGAAAAACTCTGAATGTTTTTCTCCAGTTAAACTCTGGATTTTGATCTCATTGTCCCCAACTATCCATGTTTTGCTCCCTGAACCCAGATACTGTCTAGATCTCTTTGTTGGGTGGGCTCCCTTGAAGCCATATCAACTGAGTGTTCCAGGGATGGTGTTTGAACCAATAATTGAGAGTGAAATGTGGGAATTGGGAAGGGCAGGATGATAATCTTTAAAATATGTGTATATATAATATTAATATATTATATGATATGTTATATATCATATATTATATCATATATATTTTATATAATATATTACATATTATGTATATATTAAGTGAAGGTTTTAAGTGAAATCCTTTTAAGTGAAACCTTTTCTTTTGGAAAATAAATAATTTTAGTATAAAAGTATATGTAGATAATGCAAGCAGTCATGTTCAAGGAATTATAGTGAAAAATGACTGATCCTCCTTATTCATTCCCTTACTTTACATTCACTATCCAGAGACAACAATTTTTGCCCTTTTGCTTTTTTGCTGTTACTTACTCCCAAACCTTTTATTAATATGCTAATGCAAACATTTACTTAATATGTTCTGCATTCAGTGTTGCTGCTGAAAAACTGCTGTCATTTTCTTGATGATTCTTTGTTAATGGTCTGTTTCTCCTCTGGATTCCTTTAAAAACTTTTTTTACCTTATATTTTAATCTTTCACTTAAATTTGCCTAGGTTTGGGTCCATTTTAATTTATTTGCAGGGCCTTTGATAGGTCATTCAGTTCTAAACGTTGTTTCTGTAGTAACTTCCTTTCCTTAAAAATCATCTCTCCCTGAAAATCTTGTTGATTGGATATTAGGTTTCCTGGATTGATCCTCTATATCTCTGATCAGAAAAGATAGTATCTTATATCTCCTTTTCTTGTTTTTTGATTTTCAGGGAGATTTCTTCAATTTTATCGTCATCTTATTTAGGAATTGATAATTTGGGTGCTGGTATGTTTTATTTCTAAGAAATAATAGACATTTTTCATAAACTTTATATTCATGATTGTCTTATCTGGCTGAAGATATTAATATTTTTTAATAGATATATATATATATTTTTCTTCTTTGTTTCCTGAATTAATTCTGTTTCTGTTCGCTCAGAGTCATTGTTTCCTGTTTGTTTCTCTCTCTCTTTCTTTCTATCCTTTTTTTTCTTTTATAAAGTAGGTTTTCCTCAAAAGCTTGGTAAGTTTTGATTGTTCATATTTACAAATGTAGCAATAAAAAGCTGATAACAGTACACCGTAGGTATATTAGATCTTCCACTTCCAGATCTTTCCTCTGGCGTCGTTTTAGAGGTTGGAACGGTGATCTGGCTGTTGGGCTACGACACTCTGCACATGCCAGATTGTCTCTGGGGCTTTTCAGTTTCTTTAGGGGAGAAACTTTTGGCTCAATACCTGGGAGAAGTTTAGCTTGTGAGTTTTGTCCATTATTAGGTGTGATGTCATCTCTTTTATATATAAACTTTCAATTTTTCTCCTACTTTTCAGCCTCAATTCTTACTGTGGCCTTCCTAAGTACTTGACTTTTTTTTTTTACTTGATAAGTTTCTATTTTATTATTATTTTTTAATATATAATTTACTGTCAAACTGGCTTACATACAACATCCAGTGCTCATCCCAACAAGTGCCCTCCTCAATGCCCATCACCCATTTTCCTTCTCCCCCATGCCCCCCCAAACCCTGACATTTCTAAGTGGGAAGTCTCTAGTGACTCTGCAGAGAAAGTGGTTTTTCCTTACCCGTGTGCTCCTCTGTGAGCACTCTAGAGTATGCTTCGTCTGTCCCTCTTCCTAGCCCTTCTTCAGTCCTACACTCTACCCACTCCCCATGTTCTAGAAGTTTCTTGGAATCTATTCTCTATCAGTGTTTCTCCCCTAACCCCATTGTCTCAACTGGTATTTACAGTCTTTTGATTCTTACACCTTTATTTGTTTGGTCTTGGGAGAGAAAGGAGATAATGGTGGTCAATCTTGAATCAGATGTGTCCTATTAATTCCAAACCTAAAGTTTTGGATTTTTCAATGTTTTGTTTTTGAGCATTAACAATCTACCTAGTATAGCTGAAAGCCCGATTATCATGATGCTATTTAAATATATCCATACACAAATTCACAGCAAAAATTTACAAATGAAAGTTATTGTCTATTCATTTTACTTAAAAATATATAAAAACCTACACTTTATATATAATATTAAAATCATTTGACATACTATGTGGACATTCCCTAAATTCACAACATTCTGGAGCCTGAGACATTTTGCTGCTCGTGTTCTCACTACAATGTTTTCATTTGTAAGGGACAATGTCTTAGGAATGAGATACATTCAACAGGGATCTTTTCATCCTTTAAATGATTTTGGCATGTTATTCAACATCTTTTACTTCAATTTTCTGAAGAGTTTGGATTAAATAAGTCATCTTTAAAGTCCTTTTATGCCTAGAATTTTATATTTCTTTAATTTAAAGATAGGGTATTTAGCCAGCATTCTAAAGACCAGTCAAATATCAAGAATTGTGCCAATGTCAGGCACACAATAGGTATTCAATAATTTTTCATGAATGAAAACAATTGGAATTGGAACTTATATTCACTCGTTCAATCTGTCAGAGTGCTTCCTAAAGCTGGACACAGTTCTCGGTGAGAAGTGAAGCAATGACTTGACAGAGCATGAGAGTCTGCCCTCATGTAGCATATGTTCTAGTGGGAAAAGACAGATTATAAAATAGTAAGATAATATATATTCAAAACAATGGAAATAAGTATGATAAGGGGACTAAATAAGGTTAAAAAGTCTTGGCAGAAAAGGCATCTCTATGAGGTGATATCTGAACTGAGACCTGAAGGAGGACAGGAGCCTGCTAAAGGTAGAGCTGAGAGAGAATGCTCCAGGAAAGAATCAGTGCAAAGGTTTTTAAATGCTGAGACAGTGAATGTAGCTGTGAAGAAGGAGTGGTTGGAATGGTAGGCAGAAGACAGAGTATGAAAATCTTCTAATCTAAAGTAAGAAGTTTTAGATTTTACTCTAAGTTTAACATGACTCATTAGAAGGATTTTAAGGTGTGCTAGCATATGAGCTGATTTATACCAAAAGAAATTTTAACCCGTTCTCTGTATCAAGAATGGACCCAACCATTCTATTTATATTATAACTTACTCTCATCTGGCATTTCCCATTGGCTTCGTTTGTTTACTTTTTCCTCCTTAGTGCTTATAAGCATCTGACACTCTATTTATATTTACTTTTTGTTTATTGCGTGCTGTTCCCACTGGAATGGAAGTTCCATAGGGATTTTTTTTTTTCATTTTTGTAACCTTAGTTCAGATGGAAAAGTCTCTAGCATGTGGTATACTTTCAATAAACAATACCAGATTAATCATTTTTTTTTTTTTTGAGGGAGTAGGGATAGGGCTTCAGAAAAGTGGTAAGATCAGAAAGCTATAATCAGAATCTATATGGGATATATATAGTATTATAGATAAGAATGTTAAGAATGGAGATGGAGAAAAGTGGAAAAATTCAAGCTTCATTTTGGAGATATAATTAAGGTATCTGCTATGAATTGAATGCAAGAAAAGCGGGAAATATGAGAAAGTAAGAAAGAACTAGAACCTAGAATGGATTCCTAGGTTTTTATTTAACTACTGTTAAAATTATGGTATCATTCTCTGAAATGGGAAAGGTAAGGGGAAAAGCATGATTTGGGGAAGAAGTTGGGAATCGCGATGCTCATTCAATAGCTAAGTGGAAATGTCAAGTATACATTTGGCTATATATATATCTATATATATCTAGTACTCAAATGAGAGGTCTTTGGGGGATATAAATTTGGTAGTCATCAAAATAAAGATGGCTTGTAAAGCTACAGATGATAATAGCATTGTATAGGATAAGGGTATAGACTAGGAAAGGTAGAGAACTCAGGACCAATATATGAGTCATTAATATTTAATGGAGAAGCCAACAAGGAAGATGGAAAAGGATGCCTGGATATAGTGAGATTGGGCGGAGCTAAGTCATGGAAGGAGAGTCAAGAAAGACATGAATAATTTTGTTGGCTGCACCTGAGTGGCAATAAGATGCGAACTTACATTGTTCATTGCTTCTTGACAAGGGCAAATGAATTGTAGTGCTTTGAATAAAAACCAGATTAGAATTGGTTGAAAGTGAATCAGAAATGAGGGAGGAAACAACTTTCATTGTGAATAGGAACAAGAAATATCGCTATAGGAGAAGGGGAGGTATTAGTCCAGGAAAGAGGGGGATAACCATGGGAGTAAATTCTTCAGCTGATAGTGATGATGGGGAAGGTGCTGAACAGGAACAAAATAATCGTTTTGAAGAAGTGTTGTTTTTATGTGTCCCAGTAATCAAAACTATTTAATTGCATATATTTCTCAAGATGTCTTCAACTTTGGTAGTTCTAATATCAAAAGAGTGATTTGTCTCTACATGAAAAATGAACTGAGGTAATGATCTGAATCTCCAGTATTATGACTTACTGTCACAGTGGATCTTTGCCTAGAATATTGGCTCATTTTGGTACTTGCCACATGACTTTACACAAGCCTGTATTAATTCATCTATTGAATGGGAACAATATTTATTACCTGGGGGTGTTGTGGACATGAAGTGAGATAATGTCTGTAAAGATTGACTTGTTTATGTCTGTATCAAAAGATAAAATGGACATTTGCTGAAATATGTATGACAGTACCTAATTGGTTATAGTACAGCTATTATTTTTTGCCCTTAAACAGTGCTAGATAATAAATGCCTTGAAGGAAGAAATTACATTTCATCTATTTTGTATCCTCATACCCAGAAGTTTACTTAGCTCAGAACTGGTGTTTAGTGAAAGTAAAAAAAGAAAGAAAGAAATTAAGAAAACCCACAAAGTAACTTCTTATAAATTATAAAGCAAGACAGTTTTAGGTATGATGAGTACATTCATTCTGGCTTTGTAGTCCTGCCTTTGATACAATAGGACGTGGAATGATTTCCTTACAAAAAAATCCAGTCGGCACTTGAATTGAAAGAGATGTTTAGGAACACCCATGTATAGCTATGTCTCATATCTGCCTGAAGTCACACAACTGGGTTTTGGTTTCTAACGTTAGACAGAAAATTTACTGTAATTTTACCTATAATCCTATAATTATGTTTGATATCATCATTTCATCAGCGTTTATCACATGTTCTAAATGAATCCATTATATTCACAGGATTCCTTAAAGCCCAGGCATTAAAACTATCATGAAGCCCTAGGAAACATGGCCCCAAAAAGTACTTTCCATTGTCTCAACTCCTTGCAATTAGATCTGAAAAAGGTCTTATGATTTTGGTCTAGATGTTTGTGTTTGTGTGCTCATCTGATTTATTTTGTCATTAACTCTTCTTTCTAGGACGTGTTGTGCTCTCTTCATGATTCTCCTGTTTGGAAAGTTGGGGTAGTTTAGAAATACAAGATGGAAGTTTCAGCAGACACATTTTCCTCAGTCTGTAGGGACATGTCTTTAGCTTCATTGTGTCCTGAACAGGAAGATACATGGAGCTTTATTAATCGATTACACCTTAATTAAATTAGTTTAGATTTAAGAGAAAAAGTGTCTTTTCATTTGATTGGAAACAATGGAAATGAACGAGATGAAATATTTAAGTTCAGCATTTATCTTTTGCCCACTGAAACATTTCTGCATCTAATAAATTCAAGTTTTAAAAAAAAGCCATGTTCTTTAAGAACCAGAAGTAGGACACTTAGTTGCCTTTTAGAGAATATTGATATATCTATAAAAATTATTACAGAATTTAGTGAGGTTAAATTATGTATTAAAAGATGAAAATATAAATCCTGGATCTGTATCAAATCCTGGTGTCAGATCACTGAGGTTCATTAGGTTGGAATTGGTTTTCAGAGAATATTATATACATGGGAGCGGCTATTGCTTTATGTATCAGATTTACGAGGCTGTATAGTAATTGGTAAAATATATTACTTAATTTCACTCTTGAGGATAAACCCTAAGTAAAAAACCTGGATTGCCTGCCCAATCTACAAAAATCAATACAAGCACCGAATTTCTCAAATTCCAGAAACATTTAATATAGCATTAACTTAAAATAGTGAAAAATGAAAACAATATCAATAGTCAAAATAGGGAAAGAGGTAAAATCTTATGTAGTCACTAAGAGAATGTCCAATGGGATATTTGTAATGAGCTAGGGGAAAGGCTACTTTGCAGTTTTAGATACGAAAAGCAGTCACAATTTTTATGTATGGAAGAGCTGAACTAACTAAGGCATATGCAGAGAACATAGATCAGAAGGAAGTTCGCCAACATTTATCAGTTATTATGCCTGGTGATTTCAATATTTTTCTTTCTAAATTTATGTGCTTGATTTTTTCTACAATGGACAAGTGTTAACTTTTATCATCAGAAAAAAGAGTTGAAATAAAGTTGTGTATAAACAGCTTGGTTTAATAGGGATGACAATTCATTCTCTCCCAGCTGTCACTGGTGATAGCCTCTTGATGTGGTATCTTCCTGTCTGAAAGTATTTCTTGTGTGCTTTAAACCCTTTGATCCCATTCACTTTGAAAGCAGCATGACCTTGCAAGCCTGGGGTTTGCAGCTTTCTTAGATGAATGATTTTCAGACGTGATTTTTTTTTTAATCAGGCGAATTTTGTAAAATGCTATTTTCCCTTTGTATCTAGAAATATATTTGTCCTAAAGGTTTAACCACAAGCCAAGTATGAAGTAATTTGGTTTGGCGGTTACTAAGCTATTGATAAATGTCTTACATTATTAAGTTGAATTTGCTTTTTAGTTTCATTCTGAAAATGGCCTAACTTTTCCTGGAAAAATGAACTTCATCTCTAGCTGAGATTGAGATCATGTGTGCTGTGGCAAACCTGTAGTATACTCAACTACTTCAAAAGAGGATTTGGTACAGAATTACTGAATATATTACTGAGCTGCCTTCTGAAAGGTCATATATATATATGTATATATATATATATATATATACATATATATATATATATACTTGCTTTGTACGTATGTATACTTTATATACTTACCTAATGAATCTCTATTATATAATAATCACTATTTAGGTCTTAAAACTTTGGGACATTTATTCATTCATGCATTCAACAGACATGGAATGAACACCTGCTATGTGAGAGATGCTGTGGCAGGCACTATATCCAATATTCCATTGTATTTAGGTAAAATTAAGGTTCTAATACATTAGGTGAAAAAGCAAAATGCAGATGGAATATATATTTTGATCATATTGATGCAAATATATTTAGCTATATGAGGGCAGGTATTTTTTGTCTGTTTTGTTTTCTCCTACCACCCAGAACAGTCGCTGGTAAATAGCAAATGTTCAGTAAGTATTTGTTACATAGATGAATAAGCAAGTGCACTGATATGGTGCTCTGAGGGGCGTATGGGTGGCAAGAATACATTTTATCAAAAGGCCTGGAAATTGGAGATGGGCAAGATGAAGTTGAGAGAGTCACCCACTAGCATCTATCCTCAAGGAGGATGGAGAGAAGGACCACTTCTGTCTATGCTGCCATAGTTTGTTCCCTCCTTGCTTTCCCTCAGTGCGCTGCTACCCCATATCTTCCAGGCTTTGCCTCTTGCAGAGGCCCCTCTCTACTAGTGTGCAGAACTCATTCCACAACCGTATAAACACACTTCATACAAAGGGATGCTGTCTATTGGTCTTGGTCCTTCCAGAAACTTAGTGTGAAAACTTACTATTTCCATTTCTGCTTGCTCCCCATCATCTTTGGGAATTAGATAGAGCTTTTTTTTCTTTTTTTCTTAAATTAGGTCTTAAGTTCCTAAGCAGACTGGAAGACAAAGAAGCCTTTTGATTAATTAAAAACAATGGCATCCAGCAATCCCACTGCCAGGTATTTACCCAAGATAAATAGAATCATGTTTCCACCAAAAAATTATAAAAGGTTATTCATAGCAGCTTTATTCATAATAGTCAAACATGAAAATAGTCCAAATGTCCTGCAAGAGGAAAATTGATAAGGAAATTAAGGCATATTCATACATTAGAATATTACACATCAGTAAACAGGAATGAACTACGTATATATGGAGCAACGATGTATTTCTTAAAAATATCTGGTAAGCAAAAAAGTCCAATGAATATGTTTTCAGTATTTGGTACAAAATTATTTCATTCGTATGAAGTTTAAGAATGAGTAAAAATAATATATGGTTGATAGAAATCAGTACATTATTGTTTAAGGATGGAAGGGGAGGAAAGAAATGACTAGAAATGGACACTTGCGAATTTTCAGGGGTGCTGGAAGTGTTCTATGTCTTGTTTGGGGTGCTATAACTATATAAAATTGCCAACATTTATTGAAATAAACACTTAAGATCTGTATATTTTATTTTATGTAAGTTATACCTTAATTTTATTAAACTTTATTTCCTTTTAGAGAGAGAGAGAGTGAGCAAGCACAAGTGGGGGAGAGGCAGAGAGAGAGAGAGAGAATCCCAAGCAGGCTCTGTGCTGTCAGTGCAGAGCCCAGAACCTGATACGGAGCTCAGTCTCACAAACCATGTGATGGTGACCTGAACCAAAATCAAGAATTGGATGCTTAACTGACTGAGCCACCCAGGCACCCTATTTTTCCCTTAATTTAAAAAAATAAGGAAAAAGGTAAACTACTTGGAGAATTAAAATATAAGACAATTCAGCACAATTAATAAGTATTTACTAAGTACCCCTATTTCAGCCACTGTTCAAGGAGCTAGAAATATAAACACGTATAAGGAGTACTTTTTCTGATGAATTCACAGTCTAGAAGGAGAATAGATGTGGAAAAACAGACATTGAAAAGTATTTTATTCATACAAAACTTTTCAAAAGTTTATTTCCAGAATATATCTAAACATGAACTGCATTACGTTTTAGAATTGTGTAATAATATAATAATTACCTTAGGTACAGAGTATTGTGTGAAAAATATTCGGTCTACCAAATCTTGTAGTTATGCTGTGATAGACAGCCTCCATCATGACCCCTAACTCTATACCTATCCTCGTGGTGACCCCTTCTACAATGTACTTACTATGTTTGGTCTCTGTGCCCAATAACATATGGCAGAAGTGAGGGTAAGTCATTTCCAATATTAGGATATAAACAACTGTGGCTTCTGTATAGGGTACTTGCTCCCAACATTCTCTCATCAATCATTTTGGGAAAAGCTGGCTAACATGTGAGAATTTGTACTCAGGGAGCCATGGAGACCTGTGGAGAGAAATGGAGTTCTGTGACCAATAGTGAGAAAGTACAGCTTTCCCAGAACTGCATGAGTTACCTTGAAAGCACATTCTCCCCTCATCAGGTCTTCAGATGACAGTGGCTGCGTTTTTGACTATACCTCCTTAGAGATATTGAACCAGAGCACCTAGCTAAGCCACTCCTGAATTCCCAACCCACAGAAATTACAAAATAATAAGTAATTACTGTTTTAAGCTGATAAATTTAGAGGTAATTTGTTATATAGCAATAATTAATCAACACATATGACCTTCCTAAAATGTAGAAGACATGGGTACATGGGTTAGTGAATCATTTCTGATTATAAACTGATCACCTCAGCTTTTTAGTTTCACTAAAATATTAATTACCTAATGACTGTTTGGGAACCAAAATATTTCTGAAAACTTTGTGGAGTTTAATTCCCAATTTATATCCAGAAATAGTTTACTTACTCAAAAAATCTAACTGTTCAATAAAAACTTATGGTATATGTCAATCTAGCTACCAACTAAAACATGCAAAATCATAATTTAATAAAATTTAATTGCTTCTCAAGTATAAAAGGTCAATTTTGTATTATCGAATTTATTAATGAAAAAGCAAATGAAAATTAAAATGAATTCAAATTAATATTCACAAGTAATCTTCACTTTGAACTTCAAACTATATAATATAGTTCGAAGTCATTATAGCTTAGAGACCACAACTTAATTAAAAAAAAATTTTCAGGGGTGATTTAGGCTGATTTTTAAATTAAGGCAACAGAATATGAAATTTTAGAGTAATTGAGATTATTGCCCTACCATTTTGAGATGACCAACCTTTATTCCTTCTTAAATCTTTAGATTTTAAAATTATACCACCCATGACAGATACTATTAAACTATTAAACTTAGTCTGAACTCATTTCGCATTAAGAAAACAGATCTTGGTGGCTGTCACTGGAAAAGTGTTATATATCTTGAAGCATAAAAAGACCCCCTCTCCCTCCAGCTGAGCAGAAACTAAGGAGGATGTAAATCCTTGTGGAAGAATTCCTGCCAGATCTTCCCACTAGGGTTAGGATAGCTGAAGAAAAGGTTGTAAAGAGTTGAGTAGGTAATGGGATTATTTCTTATTTCTGAGAGGTTGTAAGTGAGGGATGATGGAAAAAGCTCTGAGATAATTCAAAGTTTGGTGTTATTCCTCATTTAGTTTCAGACCAGTAATTCTTAAACTTTGGCATGCATCTGAATCTTATGAAGGGCTGGTTAAAACACAAATTGCTGAGTCTCATTCCTAGAGATTCAGATTTAGTAATTCCTGTGCATGGCATAGGAATTAGTTCCATGGTGATTCTGCTGCTGTAGATCCAGGGGTCACATTTAAAACCACTAATAAATTGCATTATTTTTGTCCTTGGGGGAGCTGTTATAATAGACTATAAAACATATAACCCACAAGGAATGATATGGTCATAGACCGACCCCTCATACAACAGAAACAGTGTGTCACTGGTTTTGTCACTTATCCTTAACCCCAAAACACAGGTGGCTTAACAGAACAGTGGAACGGTCCATTAGATACATAGTTACAAAGCTGCCTGCGTGACAAACACTTATGGATTTGAGGAACTGTCATCCATGATGCAACATATACTTTAATCCAATGACCATGCAGAATGTTATTTCTTGCACAGTCAGAATACCAGGAACCAAGGGTTTTAAGTAGAGTAGATTTATTCACTCTCATCCCACATAATCCTCTACAAATTTATTCTTTCTCTTTCTGAGTCTTTTTGGTCCTGTTAGCATGAAAACTCTTTTTTTCTTTAGGAGGGAATGATCACACTAAGAGACTAAAACAGGGTTCTAATTCGTAGGAACCAGAGATTGCCGTATGTTACCTTTGTCCTCTTCAAGTCACCAAACCAAAAAGCAAATAAAGGAGTTGCTCTCCTGACTGCAGTGACTGATTCTAGTTACCAAGGTGAAAGAGGATTGCTGCTACATAACTGTGGTAAGGAAGACTGAAACCCAGGAGACTTCCTTTAGGTACCTCTTGGTACTTCCATGACAAATTGTAGGAGTTAATGATGGCTATGTTAACTTAATAGTCATGGCCAAAAGATACCAGTGAAAGCTTATCTTTGAGAGCATGGCAACTATGACATAGCAAGTCATAGTTATACTATCTTATCATTTGTTTAATTAACTTGACTTGATTTTGTTTGGTAAGTGGTGTCTTAACAGGCTGTACTAGAAATAGATCCTTACCACGTTGATTAGATTCTTCACTTAACAATAGTGTTTGGTGTACTCAGTCTTTGCTTACTGGTTCTCAGACTAACCCCAGAGTTCAAAGTCAAATCTGCTTTCTTATTACCTGGTTTTTAAGAGATTTCCCCGATATCTACTAAATAAAATGTCCTTATAAAACTAATGTGATTTACCTCTACAAAAAAAGACTTATGTGTCTTTTCCAGTTGATTTGCCACGGGACAGTAACATAGTCTTTTTTGGTTGTTCCTGTCTGACCGCCCCCAATTATACTGCCCTTGGCTTTTGAGCTCCTTTTTATCTCAGAGCTTTTCTGTTTTCCTTCATCATTGATCCCAGTTTATGGAGCCGAACTTCCTCCTCACTTATTTTATGTCTGGTGACAAAATCCAGGAAGTCCCAACATAGCCCAGAATAGTCGTGAAAATAATTGTGTTTCTAAAATTAAATTTATATTATGAGTATTTGGCATGGACATGGTAAAGGAGACATAGAATGTTATAGTTGTATCAAGGTGAGTCCAATTTAGTCTGATCCTCTCATTTCGTAGATAAGAATATATGAGGTCCTCAGAATTGCTTAGTGCCTTATTAGGAGCCAGTGTCCAAACATTCTTTCTGATTTTGATTCCATGCAAATTCTCCAGCATCATGCTGCTGCTCTGATATTATTTTTAGTCTATAGAGTTTGTAATTCTCAGGTCCCAAATTTTATTAGGTAACCCTTTCTATATGCACAGTTTTTTATAGCTTTTAAACACCTTGATAAGTAATACCCACAGTTCAAAGGCAATTATATGTTCTTTTCAAACCTTCTACCCTTTTTTAAAGAGCAGGTTTTACCACATTTTCCCTGAACAACTGTTGTTAATTAAGATTGTTTTAAGAGATCAAAATACAGGATACATATATATATATGTACATATATACATATACATATGTGTATGTATATATATATATGCATATATATATACATAAATATAAATTTTAGGTAGAAAAAGTCATTTTTTAAAAATGTTTAATTTTTGAGAGACAGAGACAGAGCATGAGTGGGGGAGGAACAGAGAGAGAGGGAAACACAGAATCAGAAGCAGCCCCAGGCTCTGAGCTATCAGCACAGACCCCGATGTGGGGCTTCAACTCACAAACTGTGAGATCACGACCTGAGCCGAAGTCAGACGTTCAACTGACAGAGCCACCCAGGCGCCGCAGAAAAAGTCATTTTTGTCTTTAGTTTTTTGTTTGTTTGTTTTTGTTTTTGTTCTTTTTTTTTTTTTTTACAGATTTTGTTTTGTCCTTGCAAAAATTTTTAGGATGCCCCAGAACTTTATATTATAGGAACTCAAACAAAGATATTTTCTGAAAGTGGCCGTTGTTATGTTACTCCACATTCAGGCAAACTTCAGATTTATTGATTTAAATTATATGAGGGATAGTTGGTGGACCATACGTTGGATTTGTTTTCTTGGTTTTTGATATCTGAGGAAGCCACCCTACTAATAAATGGAGCTTCTCCTGCAGTCTTTTGGCAGCTGTGTATCATGGTTGGCTAAACAATGCTGAGGGCTTTCAGTAATGGGTGAAGTTTCAAAAATCTCTGGATTGCTCTGGGGCTATGTACAAAAGTCATATCTGGACATGGAAAGTGGAAAATTGAAATGATTTATGTATCTTGATAATTCAAATAAATGTTCTAACATTTACCTCAATTATCTTGAATCTGTAAGAAAATGTGTTATGTTTGAATTAGTATGAAAACTGCCTCAGTGTTTTATTCCAATTTACATGTCCAGATATAACTTTTGGGTAATAATAATAGTGGCGGCCTCCATTATGTTCCAGGCACTATTAGGTGATTTTCATATATTATTTCTAACCCTCATACCAACCCCACAAACTAAGCATCATTATTCCCATTTTACCCATGAGGAAACTAAGCATCTAGAGGTTATAGGATTTATGAAGAGCTTGAAGTAGTAATTTGCTGTGAAGTAAATTGGCAAAGTGATGAAAGAAAGCAATACATGTTAAATCTCAGGGAATGAATAAATGCTTGCAACATTACTTATCAGTTTGAAAAAACAGGAAGTCTAAAGTCTTTGTGCCTCAGGACTAAAGTCTTCTCTCGTTTTGCATGGCCTAAGTATGATGGCGATTCCAGTCTCTGCCTTCCTTTCTTTGTGACTTTAGCTCATTATGCCCATGCTTGTTTTTTCTTTTACTTTTTAAAGTTTAATTTCATTTTCCAAATCTTCAAGTGCCTAAGTTAAAACTCAAAGACTTAAAAGAAAGAAAAGAAGATACCGTGTTCTGTATAAAACAACATATGTCAAAATACCAAGTTACAGCCTCCTTTTAAGGCAATAATTTGCACAACCAAGCTATGTTTGAATGCATTAACTTGCTAGAATTTTGACAGAGGCAGTCTGTGCACACAAATCCCTCGAATACTGATGGGATTGTGATTATACCCTGAAAAGAGAAGAGCCTGAATACAGATTTTAGAGGACCAGAAAGTGTTTAATGTCTCATTGTTTGCATCGAGATCCTAAATCACATTCACGTCGATGACTCTGATCTTCATATCAATGCACAAATGGAACAGAAGAGAAAAGCCAGGAAAGCTGTTTTCTGAGTGAAACACTGATTTTGTTCTCATGTTACCAGCAAGAGACCATTTGGGATATTTAAGCCTGAGGTTGAGTGCTCTGCATTTGTTAGAGCTCCTCAATGTTTGAAATGGGTTTTCCCTTTAGGGAGCCCATCCATTTGGACAAGTGCTACATCAGATCAAAAGACATGGGAAGAGGTATTTTGCACACAGATTGAATTTTTTTCTGGCAAAATAACATAGCGTTTTTAGCAAAACATTGTCTATTCTCCAGTGAGCGTTCCTTTTTTTTTTTCTTTTTTTTTTTTTTAAATAGTTGGAGTCTGTTTTCCAGTAAGTGTCAGGCTTTTTTCATGTGGTGAATTGGCTAGCAGCCACCTGGAGATCATTTGAAATGAAAGCTGGTGTTATGGGATTTAGTTTCTCAGCTCCAGTTAGTATTGTTTTCTAGTTTATTAAATGTTGATCAGATTGCTCATTTTATTGAAATTATCAGTCATCTGATTTTTGTATTTCTAACTATTTGAGAAACACAAATGCTAACTAATAACAAACTTTTAAATTTGGATGATAATGATATTCTGTTAAAAATGTCATGAAACTAATAAGAAATCATGTCTGTGTTTTGTTTTGTTTTGTTTTTCTCTCTTTCCACTGAAAGAAAGTCAGAGTTGTTAGCATCTTAAGCCAATTATCACCCTAAAATGGTTTGAAGGGAGATATGGTAAACCCAAATTGGTATCTTAACTAAGATGAAAGGTTAATCCAGCTGGAAAGCAATGGCCACATTTTATTTCCGAATGGTGATGCTGATCCATTTCAAGTCAACATTGTTTACAAGAACCTGGAACACAAATCCTGGGCCATGTGCAATGGTAAACCAATACCAGGTAGTTGGACACAGCTCCAGAAAGAGTGCTACTGTGTGAATGGAGAAAATGAAGGAAGAAGGGCTTTATCTACTTTCCTCCACTGTGCAGTTGGGAGAATTCCTGGCATGAGTGATCCAGTTTTCCCGTTGTCATTAGCAATAGCCGCCAATCATGGTTAATCATCTACTTCCAAAATGAAAAGAGAGTTGGCCAAGATGCAGCTAGAACCGCTGCTGCCGCATCCCTGGGGATGTTACTGGAAACTTTACAAATTCTTGTTTCCAAACCACTGTTTTGATACAACATAATGGAAAATTGGAGCAATTATTCAGATAATATGTGCAAACAGTACATTTTCACCTTTGGTTTATTGAAGACAAATCTTCATCCTCTTACTTGCAGTTTTTCCTGACTTATAATACTTCTTGCTAGAACCATTACCTTTTCTGAAATTCTACTTGATTAGTGCTTCAATCTCTCTAAATCTTGTCTTAAAAGGTGCCTGGAATCCATTAGTTGCTGGATAGCTATTCATTGTTTTTAAAGCTAATTATTTTGTTAGTAAATATGAGTCAGTATAGCACAGCAATCAGATCATGATCTAGTGTCAGACTGTCTAAATTCACGTATTACTTACCTCATTTGATAGCTGTATGCAAGTCACTCAGCTCTCTGGGCCTTCATTTCTTTGTCTATGAAATGAGGATAATAATATAACCAATCTCATGGGCTAATATATACCTGTGCAACATTTGTCAAAACACTGAAATCCTTCACATTGATTGATAAATAGCTAAACTCTCAGGCCCCCAGATTGCCTCCCCTTCTTAGTGCAGCTTTGCTCTCCCCTGTGATTCTGTAAGGACGTGTTGGCTCAGTTGAAGGCCTCTAGGATGCTGTCTCAGCACTCCGTCCCCTATCTGTCCTCGCAAGTCAGTGCCCATGTTGTACCTATTAATAAATGTTTTTATTTAATATCACCCTCTTTAAACAGTTTTGCAAATTTTAAATTATTTAATATATTTAATATTTGATATGTTTAGTATGTTTAATATTTGATATATTTAAATTATGTTGATATATTTAGAATTGTACATAGTGCCCATTAAGTACTGTCCAAGTTGCTATCATCAACAGATTGTAAGTTTTACAAAGCAAGGACAGTATCTTCTATGTATTTTGCGCACTTTCCTAATCACAGTACGGTAGGTGGGCAATCCATTCATTCTTTTTTAAAATTAAATTAAATTAAGTTAAATTAAATTTAACTAACTTCTAACTAAATTTAATTTCATTGTGGTCAGAGCATAACACGAGATCTACTTAATAAATGTGTAAGTGGACAAGAGATATTAACTATAGGCTAATGTTGTGCAACAGCTCTCTAGAGCTCACTCACCTTGCATAACTGAAAGGTTATACCATCGAAAAGCAACTCCCTAGTTTTCCCTCTCCCCCCGTTCCTGGTCACCACCATTATACTTTCTGCTACTATGAGTTTAACTACTCTAGATACCTCCTATAAGTGGAATCATTCAGTATTTGTCCTTCTGTAAATGGCTAATTTCACTTAGCATATATGCTCATGGTTCATCCATGTTGTCACATATTGTAGAATTTCCCTATTTTTTGAGGCAGAATAATCTTCCATTGTACATAAATACCACATTTCTTTGCATTCATCTGTTGATAGACATTTGTTTATTAAACATTTTTTTAATTTTTTTTATTTTTGAGAGGGAGAGAGACAGAGCATGAGCAGGGGATGGACAGAGAGAGAGGGAGACACAGAATTTAAAACAGGCTCCAGGCTCTGAGCTGTCAGCCCAGAGCTGGATACGGGGCTTGAGCCCACAAACCATGATGAGATCACATGAGGCCAAGATGGCTGCTTAACCTACTGAGCCACCCAGGCACCCCTGTTGATGGACATTTAAGTTGTTTTTACATCTTGACTACTGTGGATAATGCTGCAATGCATATGGGAGTACTAATATCTCTTTGAGATCCTGTTTTTAATATTTTCGGATAAATGGCCAGAAGTGAGATTGCTGGATCATATAGTTCTGTTTTTGACCTGTGAAGAAATGTCCATACTATTTCCATAATGGTGGCACCATTTTACATTCTGATCCATAGCATGCAAGGATTCTGATTTCTTCACATTCTTACCAACACTTATTGTTTGTTTGATTATCTTAACAGATGTGAGGTGGTATCTCATTGTGGTTTTGATTTGTATTTCCCTGGTGATTAATGATGTTGAGTATCTTTTCATACACCTGTTCATCTTTGGAGGAATGTCTCTTCAAGGCTTTTGTTCATTAAAAAAAAAATCAGGCTTCGAGTTGTTTTGTTTGTTTGTTTACTATTGAGTTGTAAAAGTTCCTTGTATACTTGGAAATTATTTTGGATCTGTGTTCAGCAGGGATATTGGCCTATAGTTTTCTGTGGTATCTTGTCTTTGACTTTTGGTAGCAGGGTAATATTGGTTTCATAAAGTGAATTTGGAAGTGTCTTCTTCTCCTCAATTTTTTTATAAGAGTTTGAGAAAGATGGGCATCAGTTATTCTTTAAATATTTGATAGATTTCACCAGCGAAGCCATCTGGTCCTAGGATTTTCTTTGTGGAGAGTTTTTTGATTACCGATTCAGTCTCCTTATTATTTATAGATCTGTTCAGACTTTCTGTTTCTTCATGGTTCAGTCTTAGTAGATTGTACGTCTAGGAATTTATCCATTTCTTCTACATTACATTGAAATTCTGGATGTTGGAGTACAATTTTTCATAGTACTCTTTTATGATCCTTTTTATTTCTGTGGCATCAGTTATAATCTCTTTCACTTCTGATTTTACTTATTTTAATTTTCTTTTATTTTCTTAGTAAGTTCAGCTAAAGACTTGTCAATTTTGTTTATTTTTTTCAAAAGACCAAGTCTTACTTCTGTAAAAATTTCCATTGTTTTCTATTCTCTGTTTTATTTATTTCTGCTCAAATCTTTATTATTTTTTTCCTTCTGATAACTTTGGGCTTAGTTTTTTTCTTCTTTTCATAGTTCCTTGAGGTGTAACATTGTTTATTTGAGATCTTTATTCTTATTTAATGTAGGCATTTATCGCTATAAATTTCCCTCTTAGTACTGCTTTTACCGCATCATAAAAGTTCTGGTAAGTTGTGTTTTGTTTCTATTTGTCTCAAGACATTTTCTAATTTCTCTTTTGACATTGTTCTAGATATTTGGAAAATGTCAGTAAACAAAATAGACAAATCCCTGCCTTCATGGAACTCACCTTCTAGTTGGAGGAAACCTAAAATAAGCAATAAAGATGAAAAGTAAGTAATGTACAGTACGTCTGAAAGTGATAAATATGTTGACTCTTGACTACCAGATAATCTGATAAGTAAAAAAAAATTAAATTTATTTGATCTACTGTAGTAAGGGTGAACACTACCTTGATAGAGTTGTAATAGTGTCTCAAAGGTGGCAGATTTGTAAAGGGTGTTTATCATGTTTGGGGCCTGAAATCAAGTGGTTTAAGATGTGTCTTTCAGGGCACCTGTGTGGCTCAGTCACTTGAGTGTCTGACTCATGATTTTAGCTCAGGTCATGATCTCACAGTTCATGGGAGTGAGCTCCATGTTGGGATCTGTGCTGATAGCATGGAACCTGCTTCAGATTCTGTCTCTCTTTCTCTCTCTCTGCACCTACTCCACTTGCATTCTCTCTCTCTCTCTCTCTCTTTTTCTCTTTCAGAATGAATAAACTCAAAAGAAAGGTGTGTCTTTCATGGTGGAAAATCTACTGGGATTGGACAGAATTTGTAATATAATAACGTCAGTGGAAAGATTCTTGAAAAATAAACTCTTGTTTGATAAGATTCTTGAAAAGTAAACTCTTGTTTGATAAGGGTGAACAGTCTATTGCCTGATAGGAGAGATAGTCACCCAGATGAGTACTATCTGGTTTATTCAGTTTGCATTTCCTGAAGCAAAGAGTGAAGCTCTTTATTGGATTACAGCCTTATCTTCTGGGGCAAAAATGTCCTATGTCACGTTCATATTGGGGCTTCAGGTCCCAGTTCTGATGAGTAAGCTCTGTGGATATAGATGATCTTAATTCTCAATGCTATGGAAGAAAGAAAATGGAGAACATCAGATAAAATGATTGAGATGCCAGGGAGGGGGCAAATTATAGCATTAAACTGGGTGGTCACCATTGACCTTGCAGTGAAGGGGAGATTTGAATAAAGATTTGTAGATGGTTAGGGAGTTAGCCAAACTGGATGTCTAGTTTATTTATCTACTCTATTATATTCCTCTAGATTTAGCCTGGATCCAAATTTAACCTAAGCTCTGTTCTATATTTTATAGTGGTCAAAAAATCCTACTTTGTCCTTACTTTTGCCAAATATTTCTTTTGTTTATTAAAAAAAGGTTTTTAATGTTTATTTATTTATTTTTAAAGACAGAGCCGATGAGCAGGGGAGGGGCAGAGAGAGAGGGAGAGAGAAAGAGACATAGAGAGAGAGAGTCTCAAGTAGGGTCTGTACTGCCAGCACAGAGCCCCATGTGGGGCTCAAGTCACAAACCATGAGATCATGACCTGAGTTGAAGTCAAGAGTAGCTATTATCAATAGCTAACGTATGCCAGGTAGATACTTTTTGTTCTTTCCATAAGTCACTATATTCAAAAAGGAAATAATTGGGAATGAATTATTCTCATTTATAATTCAGCAAGAGATTTTTTTTTGAGTTTTTCTTTCCTTTTCACAATGAAGAGTAGTTGTCATAGCAAAGCTAAAAACTACCACACTGCAGTACAGTGTTAGATTTATCTTTGGACCATAAATGGACTTTTCATTATTGGGTAGATTACTGAAACACAGATATACTCTTTGTACTAACCATTTAGGGCACATTGTATAACACTGGGATTCCAAATGAAAGAGATAACACATATGGTAAATCACATCAGATATGGGCTGAAGAAGGGAATTTGTGATTCCATTCTTCCTGTGGGTATAACTATATAAATTCATCCAAATTCAACAGAAAAAGAATCTTATTTGTCTCCCAATGGACTATGAGTTAAAATTAGAGCAGGTACTGATCTGCTAATTTGCACTGCTGAACACACAGTGGGTAGTCATTATATATTGTTGAGTGATTAATTCACCTCTATTCTTGCAGTTGGAGAAGCAGATGAGTGATATATCATCCTGATTTTGTCCTTGGCTCTGTTACATGACTTTATGCCACTTAGTTTTCCATTACCATGTACTTTCTACCTAATGTATCCTTGTGAGCCTAGGCTTAAGACCACAAATGAAGGAAATTTCATTCTAACATGGAAACATGCATTTCAGACATTTTCAGTTCTCCTTAACTACTAGTTCTATATTTTATTAATATTATTAAGTCTTTAGATTTATACTTTTTATTGCCTAGTAAAATTTTACCTATGTCTTTTTTCCTTTGTGCTACTATCTGTCTTATATTTGTGTTATTTCTCATATGTATAATAACCGTTGATTGGAATCTTTCGAAGGGTTACGAGAGCTCTGTCATTACTGGCATTTTCCAAAGAAGGAAACTGGGGATTAAAGATGGAAAGGAAGTTGTCCAGTTTCATAAACATAGCTATTATTTATTTCAGATATTCCATATGTCAGAAGACTTACTAATATAATTATCCTTGTTCATCCTTACCAACTATATTGCCTCCAAGTTTCTCAGGGACAGTGAGACATTTCATCTGAATGGGGATTTGGATGTCACTAGAGGACCACTATTTATTTCGTTCTTTGGTGGTCTAACCTAATTTCTCCTTTCCAGTCAAGGGGCATATCTTCCATTAGAAACAGTATCAATAAACTTCAATATCAAGAGTATCCTAATATCCTCAAGATTTGTACAGCCCACAGCTAGCAGAGAACTTAGAACCCTTAGTGACTTCTAAAGGATTGTCTGCTGGAATTGAGTATTACACAGCTAGGCTAGATTACTATGCTTATAGTCAAACAACAAAATAATCTTCTGTATTTCACACATGATTGTCATGGTGTAATGTCTTGGAAACTTTCTCTAAAGGATACAGCAACCCAGTCATCATCCCAGTCAACACCCTTTGGTAAAATGATTGAGTAGAATCTGTGACCTGTTGTTAGTTAATTCTATGTAAGCCTTCAGCAGCAAAGAGGCTCAAGTGGAAGAATTCATCAGGGTTATCTAAAGAAATCAAGGTCTATATTGATTTTATTGCTTGTGCATACCATCAAAAAGGGAACTGTTACAAAATTCCATATAATTCAGACCAGTTTTAAATAGAATCTATCATCTACAAATTCCTTGGCCAATTATTCCAACAAGTAAAACGGTTTTCATGCTTCATGGAAAAGAAGATTAATACTTTTACAAGTCATATTTTCCATATTTACTTGTGTTCTATTTTTCCACTGATTTCCTTGTTCAACCTAATTTACCCTTATGCCCATGGGGCAATTCTAATGTACATTGCTTTGGGAAGCCATCATAAACTTCTCTTGACATTAAAATTGCTTACAAAAATTATGATTGCTGTGTATTCAAGTTCAATATAGTTATAAGTTTGAGGCCAGTAATTACTTCTGCTAGACTTCCTATTGAGAACTTTACGGTGAGAAGTGTTCACTAAAAGGTAAAGTAAACAAAGTACATTCTCATGTCAGAAATGGATTTTATTCTTGTCTTGGTTAACTGACAGTGAATAATAAATATGTGGGCAGAAATAACATTACTTATTTGCATTTAAGAAATCCAATCATTGCCAACTATGTCCAAATAGTTGCTCCTCAAGTTCCCTGACTTTTTCAGGTCATCTGGACCACCCAGGACAGAATGATAAATGAGGTGGATTTGCCTTGACAAAAAATTTCTCCTTCTCTTGCTTTCAGTAGGGCTTCTGCCTTCATTAGTCTTTAAGCTTCCTTCATTCATTTATTGTCTTTACATTTAGTGTGAATTAAGTTCATATCTACCTTTCCTGGCATATTTTCCTTTTGATTCTGTTCTCTGAATGTGTTATTGGAGACTCTGCCTACAATTCCAAGAAACAGAGGATTCTGATCTAGTTTATGTTATGTAGACTGGATATATCTTAGTATTCATTTCAAACTTTCTCTAATTTCTTCAGAAGGAATGTATAGTATTAGCTGCAGTTTCTCTCCTAATATCCCCTTTTAATTCCGGAGTATATATGACTAAATGCATTTTTATTTACTTTAAATTAAAAGAATATAGCACCTTTCTGTATGTCATCACTTCAGTAATTGTTTTTCTTCTCTCTCTTCACATTTCACCGTAAAATAAATAAGCTCTTCCTTTTCTAAACTTTACTTGGTCTCCTCTCTGTTACATTTTCACACATCTGTTATTTTAAACATTTTTTGGTGACACACTATATATTCTAAAGAAAAGATAGCCTCTGTAAGCAGGTGAACTTGAATGATCTTTAGATGGTCAATAGCACATTAGTAATAATGATAAAATTCATAATATTTTTAATTTAAATGAAGGACATAATATAGCAAAGATAAATATCAGTATAGATAAAAATAAAGACACAGTCAGACAAAGAGACGATTTAAGTTAAAAAAAAACACTAAACTTTAAATGCTTTTCCATCTTCTCAAATGATGATTACCATTGGCATTATTGGTTATGAGGGCTCAGCAATTTGGAAAAAAAAATTGCTCTTCTTTCTCTGCTCTAATTAGAAGAGGCAAATAAGATAAGCACTCCATTGAAATACAATAAATTCTCTTCCTTCCGAAATGCTTCTGTGGTGGTGCTACTTTGATTTCATCGCAGTCTCTCAGGCTCCACCCTCAAGCATGGTTTTGTTACTCTGATCATTGATATTGACATAAAACCAACAATACACAAGCTAACTTCTATTAATAGAATTAATGTACTATCAAAAATTCTGGAAGATAAAATGATGCATACAATGACAGTCTTCAATTTACCCAGCCTTTCTCTGCTTCTCTCTCTCACTTTACATGCATGTGTGCGTGCACACACATGATATCATACCATGGAGACCCTGAGAATATGGTAAATCTCTAAGTTCACTGTAAATTAGGGAGGTGATAGCCAGAGTTTACCAAGAAGTAGGCTTTGGAGAATTCGTAAATTTCCCTAGAAGGGAATGGACAGTACCTACATGCCATAGCTCTTAAGCAAACTTCTGAGAATGTATTCATGCCATATCCACATACTCATGTCAGAGGTCTGCCTTGACTTATTTTGAGAACCACTGAAGCTCTAGAGGTCTGTTTATTTTCAGGGACTCAGTTTCCTTTGGGTTTTCTCCTCCCAACTTGCATGAACACACGTTTCTATCGAATGTTCTCAGCGTATGTAGCATATTCCTCACTGTATCTGCACAACATCTCTATGTAGTTGTCATACCTTTTATATTGACTCGTCTCAATATGCGTGTTCCTGATTGCCTACCTCGTCCATTAGTGAACTCACTGGATCTTGCCACTTACAGCGTTCAGATCTATCACTTACCCCATTTTCTCAGATTGCTCAAACCCTAATTACCATACTTACTTTCCCAGATAGACCATATACTGGTTTCTTGATAAACATGTAATTAGGCAAGAATTTAAGAAGCTCCATTCTATCCATTCCAGTTTGGCTGGGAATTTGCCGTGGCTCACTTCCTTATCTTTTAACTGAGGATACAGTCATTGAACCATTCATGCAGTGAGATTTATCTGGAATATTTGTCTTTTTCTGATTACTGGGACTTTCACATAGCTCTTACATCACAGTTCTCTCTAACAGAGAATGGGTCTATTACACCTGATTTCCCTTTATCCAGGATCACTTTTTGTGCCTCCATTTATAATACTGGGCTTCTGTATGATTACCATTTCATGTTTTATACTAAAATCCCTCATCTTCTCCGAAGACCCTTAAACCCTGGGAGCCTCACTCCTTCTTAGGGATGGAGGCCATCTCCTAACATCCAGCAACCCACCTGCATGCCTATTGTCAATGTGGGTTTTTATTTGGCCATAAAATGATAAGATCTTGTTTTAGAGTATCACTACCACCTGGATACTCTCATTGCTGCTTTTCACCTACCTCTTGGCACATTCAATACTCCTTAGAAACTGAGGGCTTATCAATTGTGCCTGAGACTACATAATCCCTTGGCCACTGTGTCTTGCCTTCCCAGACTCTGTCATTTTCAAAGCTCGTTCCCATGACTTCCAGTTCTATACCATGCCAATTAGGCCTTAGTTATGAGAACATACATCTTACTTCATATGCTTAAACACTGATAATATTTCATAGAAATTTGAATGTACTACTGATACAGAGACAATCTTCTTTTTTGAAATTTATCACAGAATAGAATTTTCAAGAAAGCTCACTTTAGTCTTCCCTACCACTGTTGTTTAATCTTCTTCTTAGTTCATGCCACTATGCTTTTGCCATCTCTGATAATGCCCACAGTCTGTGTATCAATGGCAACCTTTCTTCACCAAAGTCAAAGATGTGCAATTGCTGGACAGGAAAGGCCTCATACTATTCCTGAGATGAAATTTGATTCAGAAGGATCTTTATCTTTCATTAAAACAAGAGGACTAGACACTTGGTTCATTTTGATATCTTAGGAGTTGTAGATGAATGAATAAAGATGTGGGGTGTGTGTATGTGTTTGTATATGTATGTGTGTGTGTGTACATATACATGATGGAATATTATTTGGCCATAAAAAAGATAAGATCTTGACATTTGTGACAATATGGATGGACCTGGAGAGTATTATGACAAATGAAGTAAGTCATACAGAAAAAAATAAATACCATGTGATTTCACTTCTATGTGAAATCTATATATAAAAAAACAAATGAATAAACAAACAAAAACCAGAATCAAATCTAATACAGAGAACAAACTGATGGTTGTCAAGGAGGAGGGAGGTGGGAGATGGGCAAAATGGGTGAAAGGGAATGAGAGATAAAAATTTCCAGTTATAGAATAAATAAGTCATAAGAATAAAAGGTACAACAGAGGGAATATAGTCAATAGCACTGCAATAGCATTGTATGGTGACAGAAGATAACTACACTTGTGGTGAGCATAGCATAACATGGAGACTTGTCCAATCACTCTGTTGTACACCTGACACTAACATTGTGTCAACTATACTCAAATAAAAACAAACAAAACAAAACAAACAAAATATGAAAATTATCCATCTTCCTGAGTGTCATCTGAGACTGTCTCATTCTTAAGCTGTCATTTTTTCAATTCAAATCCATCGTCTTACATTTTTAACTAAGTTGCTACATAGTTGGAGAAAAGATATCCCCCCGAATAAACTTTTCTGAAAGACTATGGCAGTCTCCTGTTCAAAAAGCCCTGAGAATATGCTGGAAAAAGGGATTGGAATATCAATATACTGACTGCTTCACTTTGTACAAAGAATATTATTTTTCACAATTTTGAAAAATGCACTCATGAAAACTACCCAGGGTACATGTTTAGATTGACAAAGCCAGCAATGTGTTTCAAGGTATTTTAAATTATTATACATATGTTATGTATATATACATATATTATAATTATATTTATTAACATTATTTATAATATCATATGCAAATCTCAATATTACAGAAAGATAAAAATAAGAAAACTTTTAAAATCTGGTATTGAAATCTGGTATCTGAAAATATAAAAATATGTCTTAAGATGATACAGAAACAAACTCATATTAGAATTAATATGGAATTAGAAACTTGATCCCCTGTTTACAATGGCTATGCATGTTTTGCTACCATTAATGGGTTCTGAGTCATGGTTGGATTTTACAAAACTGAGCATTTATGAGATTCATGTGTTGATAACACATAGACTATTTGTGAATTACATTCTCTTATGAACTATTTCTGTTCTCTGCTACATTAACCTACTATCAGTTATCTTCTAAAAACACATGGAAGAAAATGCAATCTTAATTATCTTTTTGTCAAATTTGGTGGATGTTGAGGAAATATAATGAATTCATATATCATGTATATAATTTATCAATATATTAGTAGTTTTAAAAATAATTATATAGAATTTGTCAATGTATTACTATCAGGAGCTGTGAAATTAAAAATATTTAATGGTGGGTACCATTTGTCAAGTGTTTACCATGTGTGAGGTGTTTTATCTGTATGAACTTGACTCATCCCACAGCCACACTCTGAGGCAGATAATTATTTTGCAGATGAAGAAATTAAGATTTAGAAAGATTAAAGACCATGATCATGTTACTCAGATAACGAGGAGAGGACATGGGTCTTTGCCAGGCTCTCGTATTTTTACATCATTTTTTACATTATTTACATCATTACCTCAAACACTCCAGTCAGAGAACCAAGGAATAAGGCTCATGACAACTAATTATCATTGAGGACATCTGCACATCACCATTTCAGAACGGAAATATGCAAACAAAATCTAATCCTGATTAAGTATTCAATGGAAGTGATTTATAATTCAATGCCAATATCAAGTAGGGGAAATGAGAGTTTGAAGCTACACAAAGATATGAAGCAGAAGAGCCAATGACACTCTACACTGAATTTCATACAAGTTTAGCTCCAGATCAACATGTCAGCTGAGAACAGCTCAGTTTACAGAGAGCTGCTGTGTTAGAAGGAATAGGGACACATAGGCCATTGGAAGAGAACAGAGTGGGAAGCATAGGAATGGGTCTGTTTGTCAGATCACCACACCCCTCACCCCACGGGAGTCTAAGATAAAGACTAGTAAATGGAGGAAACACAATAACTTCTAATGTCTTCACCATTATCAAGACCATTAAAGAGATGTAAAAAGCACAACAACTAACCACATTCATAAATAGTAAACTAGCCTTGGAGAAGGCAGTAAGAACTCAGTCTCATAAGTAACTAGATGTACGTTAATTTAATTTTATTGGAAGGAGAAGTAGACAAATATAAAACATTAATCACCATCTCAGGAGTGATTTATTTTGCATATATGCCTGCAGAGAGAAGGAAAGCTGTTTGCTTTTGGTAGTCTTCCAGCTTCTGCTTCCTTCTTGATCATCAGGGGGCCGCATTCATACATCTTCCATATGTCAATAGTAGATTAGCTCTGATGTGGCAATCCTCTGCTTTTGTGTGTGCAGCCAGAATCCACTGACGTTCATGGGCAGATGGTGGTGACTTTGGTATTTGTGACAAAACTTTATCACAAACAGTGTGATGTCAGGACTATGCCAGATGCCCAAGTTATTATTACCCCCTTATTGTATATGGATAATCCCCTTTCTTATTTTCTTTCCCCCTAGAGCTTTATTGAGGTATAACTGACATACAACATTATGTAAGTTTAAGGTGTGCAACACGGTGATCTGAAATTCATACATATTAAGAGATGTTTACCACAATAAAGTTAGTTAATATATCCATCACTCCACATAGTTGTCATTTTTTTTTGTTTGTGTGGTGAGAACTTTTAAGATCTATTCTCTTAGCAAATTTGAAGTATAGGGTACAGTATTGTTAACTATAGTCACCATGCTGTGCATTAGATCCCCAGAATTTATTCATTCTATAACTGTAAGTTTATACTTGCAGGTACTTTGACCACCTTTACCCATTTCCCCACCCTCATACCCCTGCCGCTGGCAACCACCACATCTGACTTATGTTTCTATGAATTTGATTTTATATCTGTGTGTGTGTGTGTGTGTGTCTGTGTGTGTGTGTGATTTTTTTTAAAAGATCCAGTGAGGTCCAGGCAACAGTAGTTGCCTTTATCTTACTTTGCATAATGCCCTCTAAGTTCACTCATGCTGTTACCAGAATTTTCTTTTTTATTGTTGATTAAAATTTCATCACATATATACATATTATATATTATTATATATAATTCATCCAATGATGGATGTACACCTAGATTGTTTTCATGTCTTGGCTATTAAGAATAATGCTGCAATAAACATAGGAGTGCAGATATCTTTTTGAGACAGTAATTTGATTTCCTTTGGATATATACCCAGAAGTGGGATTGCTGGATCATATGGTTGTTCTATTTTTATTTTTTGAGGAACTTCCATATTCTTTCCCATAACGGCTACACCAATTTACATTCCCACCAAGAAAGCACAAAGGTTCTCTTTTCTTCACATCCTTTCCAGCCCTTGTTATCTCTTGTCTTCTTGATAATAGTCATTCTAACAGATGTGAGGTGATACCTCATTGTGGTTTTGTTTTGTATTTCTTTCCCTGGTGATTAGTGATGTTGAGCATCTTTTTCATGGACCTTTGGACAATTTGTGTATCTTTTTTTGAATAATATCTGTTCGAGTCCTTTGTGAATGGACCCCTTTCTAAGAAAAACATGGCTTTCATCGGAACCATGGCTTTTTGAATTTACTGACTGACATAGATCAGTACAAACATTGTTTCCCAGTTGAGGGAATTACTTTCCCATTAAGACAGATTAAGAAGTTCATATAATATTCCATTGTGTATATATATATACACATCTTATATAGATATATATATACCACATCTAGCAGAAAACCATGGAGGAGGGGAAGAGGGGGAAAAAAGCCACAGAGAGGGAGGGAGATAAAACATAAGAGACTCTTAAATACTAAGAACAAACTGAGGATTGAGGGGAATATGGGAGCGGGGAGAGAGGCTGATGAGTACTGAGGAGGGAACTTGTTGCATGAGCACTGGGTGTTGTATGGAAACTAATTTTACAGTAAATTGATTAAAAAAATAAAAGAAGTTCATATAATATATGGATTAAACATAAGTTTCAAAGCTTGATTTTTGATCTACTTGAATCTATCTGTGTAAAGATTTTTAGAAATAAAAGAAAATTTAAAACTAAAGCTATCCAGGAGATAACAATTTTACCTTCATAAATAGACCCATTAGCAAAACCCAACATACCAAACCTGAAATCAAAAAGGGCTGTGGAGACGAGGGTAGAGTTTGTTGAATGTCACTGGTTTGACTTTTTCTTTTACCAGAAAATACCCAACCACAAAACTTAATCACAGGAAAAAGATTTTACAAAGGGCTGGATATAAGATAATTGCCCATTGTTAGAGTTATTTGGTCATAATTTTCAAAATGACGCAACTCCAAAATACAATTTCTTGTTTCAGCCTTGCTGAAATTCATGTGTTTGATAGAAGTTATAAATTCTATGTATTCCATAATGCATATTTTTAAGCTTTGGCAAATGAGAATCTGGCCTCTTAAAATTTATCAGGAGATTATAAACATTTTAAACTACTTTAGTACTTCTCAAGACTTTGTTGCAACTCTCATTAAGCATGTCCTTGAGGGAATTAACTCCTGAAAAATTTCAGCAGAACATATTCTGACTTAGGTGAGTTCTGTGCTCCTGAAGAGGTCAAAGTGATTCTGGACTATACACGATTGTTAGATTGAGGATCATAATGGAGTCATATAATTTATCTCGAAGATTCTGGTGTTTTGTATAGTCTGTAAAATACCTCTAGAAAAAATTTCCAAAATTAATTCTAATCAAGGTTTAAGTAATAACCTTCATCGGAATAAGTATTTAGTTCTTAAATATATGAACTCTTTTGAAGGACATTGCTCACTGGGAACCATGTTTCAGTGTGTTTGGTAAAAATTCACTTACTTAAAAATCATTCAGTTTAAGAGGAAGCCAAAAGCTATGCACTGAACTGAGAGTATCTAATTTTAACTTTGAAACTTCCCTAGCCTAGACTAGCCTAGAAGCCTTGCACACGGATGGAGTCTATCTCTTGGATTAATTTATATTACCCTGGAGACAAGTATTAGAAAGCAATATCTTTTGTGCTCATAGTTGCTAAACCACAACCCAAATTAAAACTAGTATTATCAGTGCGCCAAAAATGATGTAGGATGGAGAATTGCTACATGAGGTAAACCTTATCTTCTATAAAAATGACACAAAATACTTTTTACTTCCCAGAAAAGGATGTAAGGTTTATTCTTTATTGAAAGTAAGTGAGAAAAATATTGCTATTTCCAAACTATAGGTAGAAATTGAAACACTTTAATAATACTTTTTAAAATGTTTACCCATTAAAAAATTCTCAAGTGCTTTCCAAAGAGCAAGGGAGTTAGAATACCTTAAAGCACACAAATTGAGAGTAACAACAGCGTCAAATAACAGATACAAGTCAGTGTTTGTATAGATAAGCTAGTGCCTGCTTTACAAAAAGTCTAGAAATGCTCAGATTCTTCACTCAGATGTATTGGTGTTTTTAAGGAGGATGTTTCATATGACCTCTGGTCCCAGTGCTCTTAGTCACACTGCAGTACTTGCTGCAGGCTTCCTGTTCAGCTCTGGCTCATTGTGGAGGAGCTCCTATGGGGTCTCAAGCCAAAAGCAGCATCCATGGTGCTGTCTGCTGTCTATGGTGCCCAGCATATCTTAAAGGGATTTGCTGATGCCTATGATGCTGGCACCTTGAACTTTCTCATGGAGATCTCACTTGGAGGAAGATTTACTTTGTACTTCCTCCAATCAAAGACTGGAGTAAGAGCCTGAGGACTGGACTGAAGAGCAATCTGAGAAGATATGGCAGTGCATGGTATCACCTCACTGTTCTTTCTCTTCCTGGCCAAGTAGCCTCTTACCGAATTCGTAGGCTCAGCTCTCTCTTTTCCAATGATCAGGTACTTTTTGTCCCCAAAAGCACCCTTGAGTCCCATAGGCAAGTAACTCTTGACTGTTAAGTGCCCCCAGTTATCCAGAGCAGACTTGCCCAATTTCATTGTTGGTGAAACTCATCCCATATGTGGTTAGACCCCTGATTCAGGGTTTCTGTGAGCTAGCTCTTTAGTTTCCAGAGCTTTGTAACATTGAGGTTGTTGTTACAACAACCTCTCTCTCTGCCCCTCTCCCACTTGCTCTCTCTCTCTGTGTCTCAAAAAAACAAAACAAAAAAATAAAACAAAACAAGATAGGTGTAATTATTTCTCCCATTTTTCTGTGAGGATCCTTGGGCATATAGAAGTTAAGTAACTTGCCAGAGGTCACACCAACTGGATTCAGAGCTTCAGCCTCTGATGACTCACAAGGAGAGGGAAAAGAAGTAGAGTGAAATTTTGCCTTTGTTATATATTCTCTATTCCTAATTTCAAAAACAATTCAATGGAATTAAAGAATATTTCTCTGACACTCAATAGTAAGCCCCACCAAGGCAAGACTAGCCTGTTTTCTTTCTCCATGGTATCTCTGGAACCTAATCTGTGCCTATTGAAAAATAGGCAGATGAATGAATGGATCTAAAACTTGTAATTACTTTTTCTTATGTGACCTTCATTTTTTTTTAATCTTGTCTTTCTAATTTCTATGTTTGTTTTTGCTTGCACTATAGAATTACTGAAGAACTTCTGGATTAGAGTAATTCAAAATTCCTCATCAATAATATGCATAGTTTTCTGTTGCCTTTAATTAACAGAAGAATTGGGGCTGCTTTTGGTTTAAGAGAGTGTTTAATTTTACTGAATACCATCCACAAGACTTCTCTGAGATATGTAATGAAGACCATACTTACAGAGTCCACGTTTACATGGGTGAACCACTGTGAGGACCTTTACTGTATACCATTTTGTTAATTATTCCTAGCAATAAAAATAATTTCAAAAAATAATCCCTGTGTGAAAGCTTATGTGTAACATGTTTTAGAAGCTGATTTGCTAAATTACCTGATGAGTAAATACATACATGGAAGACTTGTGAGTATGTGGCTTCTAAATCAAACCATGTCTATGTGGTAGGAACTGTATTTTAGGTTTGATCTTTGTAGTAGTTGAAAGTTGATCTGATTATTAATCCTATAATCTTTCACATTTTCATATATTTGACCATCTTTAACTTCTTGGATCTGAGACATCATGGCTAACCATATTCATTAAAGGAATAATTAAATAGCTTCATTTTGCACTTTGCTTTCTTTTAAACACTTTGATAGCATCCAGGAATTTAAAAACATCCATTCATAAATTATTCTTATGATTGGACCTTGATCAATTCACTTAAACTTAGTGTGCCCTTTTCTCCACTTACAAATGAAAGGATAGTCTTGACCTACTTTTCTGAGGAGCCAATAAAAAATGATTGAGCCTTCCTTATAGAGTACTTTAAATACATAATTGCTCTGGATATGGGAAAACTAATCACAAATTTTTAAAATGTTTAAAAACAACTAGATGAAAAATCTGGAATGCATACAGAGATTTACTAATTCTGAATAAGGCAGAAGAACATATTTTCACCCATCAGTTTTACTAGTTTAAGTAAAGTCTATTTCATTATAAAAATCTATTTAATCAGCCACGGAGTCATTTCATTTCAGCGGGTGTCTAATTGCAGGGGAGCTCTGCAGCACAATCATGACTTTCTGTTGCACTCGGCTCAAGACCACCTTTAATGAAACATGACGATGGAGCAGCTCCCTTGACCAAAACACTCTAATAAATAAATAAGAAGCTAGATAAATTTACCAGCTAGAGAGGGAAAGGGACAAATGGAGCTATAAGTCCTATAAGAATAGTTTTTATCATTTTAAAACTTTTATGGATTTTTAAAATTATACTTCTCAAATTACAGTGACTTACAACGTTTCATTTTGTTTAATAGCATTTGCTTTGATTGTATCATTATCATAGTTAGCACGTTGCTCTACCATCCACCTTACAGTATCTTTCCAGTAATGTGAAGGATAATTGAAGCTGTGTGAATGCGTTTTCCTCTTCTGTCCCTAGAAAGAGGCCATAATAATCAGAATCTGGAGAAGTTTCATTCGTAGCAAATTTATATTTCAAAGTCCCTTACCAGCTTACATTTCAGGCTTATTTATTAATAGTTTCCTTTTCACATTCACTCATTCTGAATCCCTTCTCACAAAGTTTAATAATCACATTCTATTTGGGGAGGATAGCAACACAGAGGTAAATTGTTCAATTTTTGTTCTTTTTGGATAGATCCACAGTACTACAGAGAAAATTCAGAATGATTTCAGGCTTCTCATATGCCACAGTTTTGGAGAAACCTCTGACATTACCTCACACCGTGACCTCCATCCCTGATTTCAGAGGGCATAAATAGGGGGCTCTTATCCACTCTCTTGCTTTGCATGGTCCTCTGGACCTAAGGTCCATTTATGCAGCTTTCCTAGGTTGATTTGAGAGTGAACAAAAATGTCATTGTAGCAGGTGTCAAGCAGGGGCTCAGAACCAATTGTGTGGATGTTCTGTTTTTCTTGCATCTTGAAATTTTTGCTCAGTGTCATTTAATGTGTGCATATGACAGAGTAGGAGGATGGTGAGAGGAGGAAGGGAGGGAGATAGACAGAAAGGGAGAGAGAGAGAGAAAGAGAGAGGGAGAGAATTTACCTACTTTAGTAATAGCATGATCACAACAAACAGGTAAAATATCCTTCATCGATTCTCTGATAGTCATTGCAGGGAAATGGGGTTATGGCATGGTGGAGAGAATAGCGGCTTTGGAGTAAGAAACATCTAGGTGTAAATTCCAACTGTGGATTTACAGAAAATTAGCTTTTATTTGCTTTTCAAACTCATTAAAATCACCTGAATCTGTTTTCTCATCCATAAAATGGGAATAATAATACAAACTTCAAGGGCTTATTGTATTAAGTAAAGTATGGAAACTGCATGGAATATTACATTTTCAATAAATGTGTGTTCTCTTCTACTCCTTAGTACTCCACTGAGGTAGCTTAGCATGAAGCGCAGAACTGTGATAAACACTTGAAGCAAAACTATCAAAATATGAATAATAAAAAGGATAGATCAATTACGCTAAACAAATGCCTAAAGTCATTTATTGTGACTAATTGCAGTACTTAGCTTTCAGATTCTTTGATGGACAAGGTGACAAGATAAACACAGTAGCTTATATGATTGCCAATATTTGAGAAAAGAAAATAAGACTCACCAACTTTTTTCTGTTAATGTTTAATATTAACATTTTTAATATTAAATATTAGTTACCTCTACTCTTATTCTCTATCTCAGATTTCATTATAATTTTAATTAAAAGTTAATTACAAACTGAATGGAGAAGAGGGAGCATCATCATAAAACATGGATGGGTATTTCTCTGCCATAGTTACGGCCACCTCTTCACAGATAAAGGGACTCTTGTTAGAACATTCTCGTGAGGTTTGAACTCGAGATTATTTTGTTGTAGAAATGGTGGAAAAGGAAAAGCCGACTAAGTGAAGCACAAAGAGATAATGGCTGTTACATTTATTTCTTTTAGATCTATGAATTCAGGAGGATGATTGGTATTTTCCTGCTTCAGTTTCTTCATTAGTGACTGCACCCACATAGACCTTTTCCTAAGAGTTGTGCAGCTATTTCCTCCTTGGTCCAAGGCCATGGCTCCATCAATAGAACCCTCCTCCCCCTCAGCATACACACATACTTCTTCCCAAAGCCCATTGCCCTCATTAGTTAACAAGTTCTCCTCACTTGAAAGAAATGTGAAGACTTGATTTTTTAAAGTAGTCACCCACAATTGCTACTACAATAATTTTTAGTATAAAGAAAATGTGTGATGTTTCTAAATTCCTAACAGATATTAATCTTTGGGATTTGCCAATTAAAATTGGAATTGTTGGGAATTCTACAAATTGTAAATGATCCTTAAAATATTTCCAACATTCTTCATAGCCTTTATGGATATATAAACAAATCATTAAAAATACAAATGAAATAAACAAATTTAGTAGCATTTATAAAGCACTTTAGCCTATAGTACATATTCAGACACAGATAAACACCAGTGAGGAATACTGGGTTATATTCAAATAACATTCTGAATCCAAGTAAAGTGAACATCACTCACTATGTAGCATCATGTGTCAAAATTGTCAATGTAAGCATTTATTTTGCTTCCTAAACTTGTTATTTCTTAGGAGATAACTCATAGGATTTGTTTATATTATACTATGCACACCAATTGATTAATATTTACTTTATTTACAAGCATGGCTTACTGTTAGTAGCTCACAGGACTAGGAACACACACTTATAACATGGCCATAGCCATGAACAACAAGGGTGAAATGTCACCCTCAACTTTTGAGTCTCATGTCACTGTTTCCTGTTCCCACTTTCCACTTGTATTAGTAGATTCTTTTGAACCAGTGTGTTTCTATGTCGATTGTTACATTTCAGTTCTTACAAGAGAAATATATTTTTCCTGTTTTCTCTGTTTCTCAACTGATTTTTTCTCTTTATTCCAAAGAAACATAAATTACCCTAGAAATGCTGAGAGGCAATTCCTTATGGAAACACTAAAAAATTAGCCCTTCTTTTTAGGACAGTAGTTCTTAATCTTGGTGGCATTTTAAATTTACTTGGATGCTATTTTTAAAAACCTGCACATGGGACTCCAGAGAATTAATTTAATGCGGTATATTTTTTTCAAATACAGGTGATTCTGTCGTATAAGTTTGGGAACTTATCTCTCTGGAACTATCCAATGGGTTACTCCTCATTCTATAATTCTATGCATACACCTATAAGTATTTCTCATTATTTCATTAGGTGAACTTATTTTTATTTATGAAATTCTTGAGGGAAGATATATTTACTGTTGGAAACTTATTTTTGATCAGCAATTTCAGAACCTAAGAGGTTTTATCTTAGGTATCTTAGAAATGTATTTGATAAAATTATGTCTAAAAAATAGTGTGTAGGTCTCAAACCCCAAGCTAGCCTTCAGAAGTAAATGGGTACAAGAAAGATAAATTGAAACCATAGTATTTAAGAGATTAATATATTAAACATTAGTACCTTTATTAGTACATTTTGACAGTTACAGGTATTGAATCAATCTTATATTATTTAGTTGTCAAAGAAATACACACAACTATTTAAAAATAAAGTTATGTAGGGATGCCTAGGGGGCTCAGTTTGTTAAACATCTAACTCTTGGTTTTGGCTCAGGTCATGATCTCACAGTTTTGTGAATTGGAGCCCCGCATCAGGCTCTGTGCTGACAGCGCGGAGCCTGCTTGGGATTCTTTCTCTCTCCCTCTTTCTCTGCCCCTCCCCCACTCATGCTGTGTCTGTCTCTCTCAAAAATAAACTTAAAAAAAGTAAAAAAAATAAAGCTATGTAGAATTATTTATGATTAAAACAAGACTTACCTACCCCAGTCTTCCTCTACGGAAGTATCCATTTTTAATACTTTCAGGTCCTTGTCTCAGTTGTCATCTCAGCATTTCTAAATAATATGATTACACAATTATTTCTTGATGAATTACTTTTTGACAGCTTCTATTTATTTTCTGCCATGATAGCAAGGATTTAGCTATCCAGTCTGCCCATCATTGCCTCCATCCTTTCGTTAAATTATGTTATTATTTTTCAAGACTCTAGGGGCTACTTTTCTAATCTTAATTTATATGTTTGCATCATTTTTCTTCTACATTAACTGTAAACTGTATCTCTTGACTCCACATTTTGTTAGACAAGGGTGTTAGCACCTGTGCCCTTTTCTTCCACTCTCCCTCATCTTCTCACTTCTGTCATTTTTATTTTTACAAAATCAAGGCTGATGACAATGTGTTCCATTTTATAACACACATATTTTCTGAATTTGGCCTGTAGACTAGTTTTAAATTTTAATAGCTAATATGCATTTTCGCATTATTCTGACTATATGAAATAGTGAATTGAAAAGCCAATCAGGCTCTCGTACATTGAAATTCCCTGCTCCCATCCCTTCACTATTTTCACTTGTATCCTATCACTATTTTATTTTATTTATTTTATTTTATTTTATTTATTTTATTTTTTTAAAATAATTTGTTGTCAAATTGGTTTCCATACAACACCCAGTGCTCATCCCAACAAGTGCCCTCCTCTCTGCCCATCACCCATTCTCCCCCCTACCACACACGCCTCTCCCCTCAGTTTGTTTTTAGTCTTTGAGAGTCTCTTATGTTTTGTCTCCCTCCCTCTCCGTGGCTTTTTTCCTTCCCCTCTTCCCCTCCCCCCTGGTTTTCTGTTAAGTCTCACAAAGTCCACCTATGCGTGGAAACATATGGCATCTGTCAAAATGAACAAATCAGGAAACTATCACTATTTAAAAAATACTGCTTATATTACATATTCTTTCTTGACCCCTTTCTTGTGAGACCACTATCCTTAACCACTAGCTGGTTTTCCTGCTCTAACAATCTAGATTGGCTCTTGACTCAAATTTATAATTTGGAACTTGCCTCTAAGTTAAGAGTCATTTTCTCTCATAATTTGAAAGCATTGTTGTACTACTTTCTAGCATCTAGTATTGATAAGTCTTCTGCTTCTCATTTCCTTCATTTATAGGTAAATTTTAATCTCTCCCAGAAGCTTTTTGACTTCTCTATCTTTAGCACTCCAAAATTTCACAATAAGGTGTCAAGATATAGGTGTTTTTCCATTCATTATGTTGAACCTTTAGTCTACTGTTTCAATCCCGAGATCATGTCCTTTAATTCTGAGAAATTCTCACTCATTTTTTCCTTTGGTGATTTTCTCATCTTTGTCTAATCTGGTCTTATCATCTGTACTCTAGTTGGTTAGATATTGGACCTCTTGAATGTTACACGTTATATCTTTATATCTTCTTTCATTTTCTATCCTTGACTTTTAGTTTCTGGGTAATATTTTAATATTTTTATCTTTTGATGATTTTTATTAACTTTTAAAAAGGTACTGTCTTTTTTAATTTCAAGAGATATCGAATTGCCCTTTCCTCCTGCCACAGTGTCTATCTATCATCTGTCATCTTTATTTTCATATACACTAATTTATTTCTGAGGACATTATTTCCATTATTTTAATGCTCTCTTCTACTCTCTAAATTACATCCAATTCCTCTAGAATAACATTTTTCTGTTTAACAGTTTCATGTTGCAGGTTGGCCTCAAAGACGTCATACTTTGCTGCCGATTCATATTTACAAATAAAACAATATAAAGCACATTGGAGTTCAGTTGGGGCTTTCTGAAAAAAATTAAAAAGGGCACGTGTTGGGATGAACACTGGGTGTTATATGTAAACCAATTTGAAAATAAACTATTATAAAATTAAAAAAAATTTTTTTTCTTAATGTTTATTTATTTTTTGAGAGAAAGGGATAGAGCACAAGTGAGGGAGGGGCAGAGAGAGAGGGAGACACAAAATCCAAAGCAGGCTCCAGGTTCTGAGCTGTGAGCACAGAGCCTGATAGAGGGTTCAAACTAATGAACCATGAGATCATGACCTAAGCTGAAGCTGGATGTTTAACTTGACTGAGCCACCAAGGTGCTCCATGGGGTTTTTGATAAGTTTACTTTAGTGCAGCTGGGCAGGTATGTGACTGCTACAACTGTTAAAAAATGTCAGAATTTGAGATATTATTTTCTGGTGCTTGGTAAATCCTTTAGAGAAGAGACTTTTAATTTTTTAGTCCAAGGGACAGATATCTTGGTGCCAGATGATGACAGAAAGAGATAGGATCCTACCCTTTAATTAACGCTCCTTTTTTTTCACCCTCACGTCCTATCTTTGTCTTGGTGTTTAGAAATTCCAACGTCTACCTCAGCTGTATCTCATTCCAACCTTACTTTTCTGAGCAGGTGCTTTTCCTGTCATCATCATTTTGTTGCACTACCTCCTCTTTGTGATTCCTTTTTTTGTTGTGGACAGTCTGTACATTCAAATGCCCACATGGCTCAAGCAGGTAACTAAGTAAATGAAGAATGATCCCTAGGAAATAACAACGGGGCTGGTATGCCCTAGGATTGCCACTAGTCAGTTTCAGTTATTATGTTTTACCTCCTTATAATTAATTTAGTAAATTTTTCAGAGACAAAAATGATCAACACATGTGGTTGGCTTGTCATCTTGACTCAGGTCCTCCTAGGTAGTGAATACTAAAAGAAACTTATTATTTTTGATTGAGGGGTTTTAGGTCCAATTACCATCTTCAGACTTTTCCAAGCTACCTTAAATGAACATAGTTCTAGGTCAAACCATGTCCTTGCCATTCCCAAGCAACCTCAAGCCATATCGAAAAGGAAATATTGTATTTCCTCTTCGAAAAATTTCAATGTGAGAGGCCCTGAGTAATCTAAAAGGAAATAATTCTACCTTGATTTTATATTACGATGGCACCATGAAATATGTTTTTCTCTCATTTGGACCCTAAGTATAAATTTAGGGCTGATTATTGAGGCATAACTCAGAGAAAATGATTCTGCATGAGTGTAGGTTAATGTGGTTCATTTATATAGCTTTCTACTTCTGTATCTTGATCCAAAGATAGGATTGAGTTTAATATATGACCTGTGAATCAGACAGATTACATATTCTCAGATAGTCACTTTTAATATCATTTTTCTTGCCAGGCCTTTAGATAATGATTACATTTTTGGATGAGATCTTGAGTATCATGTTTTTTCTGATGCTGATTGAAGGAAGAATTACTGAGAATTACTTCCATTATGTGATGATGGTAGGGTTGACAGTATATTGGATATTGAAAAAATGTAAATGTACTTTAGACTTCAAGAAGGCCTCTAAAGGGATGTTTGTAAAAGAGGCCAAAGGTTATTTAATTTGTCACACCTTCCTTGTTATATTGGCAAGTTTATCAGTTTTCCGAGTTAGTGATGAAAGATGGCAGAATATGCCTACCCAAAATATGATTCTAGGAGTTCAGGACACACCACCTCCAAATATTCTTCTTTGGTATATTGATTATTTTTTGCTGCACGCTCTTGAATAGCAGAACATACAGGGAGAGGCTACCTCTGAACTCCACTTATCTGTCCAAAGACAGATATTTGGGATCCCAATTGTCATCAATCCCCTCCCAGGGAGTTATATTTTTCAAGGAAGATTGACTTATACAGAATAGGAGAATAGAAGTGACATCATACCCCAACAAACTTGGTCACAAATGATCACACTTATTCTTCTAAGGGCTCATTTATCTTTCCTAAAAATCATTTACTGTTCCTTCAGAGACCTATATTCCCCATCCATTTTCCCTATAAAGATGGTGTTTAAGCCTGAATTCTAAGCCACATCAAAGAGTTACTCATTTTTCTCCTGGAAATCTCCTATGTATAAATAAGGTATACATGATAATAAACTTCTGTTTGTTTCTCTCTTGTTAATCTGTCTTATGTTGTAAGGGACCCAGTGAAAACTTAGAAAGGTAGTAGGAAAATTATTTTTTCTCCCTCAAATGCCAAAGCACGACTTGATGGTAGTGGCAGTTAGGTCCCAATAGTCTCCAAAGACTTCCCATGCTTCCCCAAACAAGCATACGATCTGGATTAAAACCATGTGCCTTTCTCAGAAAGATAATTTTAAGACTTAGCAATAAACATACGATATAAAATGAGTGTGATTTCTATTCTAAGTAGCTTCAAACTAAGCTCTCAGCTTCTATTCCCAATCTGATTTCTACTCTTGAGTCTCTCATGTTTAGGAAATTTGTTAACGCTATCATATTTTCAAAGGAGATATAACAGCATGTATCTGCAACTTATACTTGCATCTGTACTCACAATCTTCTGAGATACAGGGAATATGTGTTTTGAAATCTATAAAATAATCTTAAAAGTTTTAATTTGAAAGGAAGCAAGAATCTACAATGAAGAAAAGATAGTCCTTTCAACAAATAGTGCTGGGAAAACTGGACAGTCATATGTAAAAGAATGAAACTGGACCATTTTTTTATACCACACATCAACATAAAGTCAAAATCGATTAAAGACCTAAATGTGAGATATGTAACCATAAAATTATTAGAATAAAACATAAGCAGTAATTTGTTTGACATCAGTTGTAGAAACATTCTTCTAGATATATCTCCTCAGGCAAGGGAAACAAAAGCAAGAATAAGCTATTGGCACTACACCAAAATAAAAACAAAAACAAAACAAAATGAAAATGTTTGCACAGCAAAGGAAACCATCAGCGAAGCAAAAACACAATCTACAGAATAGAATATATTTGCATGTGATATATACAACAAGGGATTAATCTCCAAAATATATAAAGAAGAAATACAACTCAATACACACACCAAAAAAAATCCAGTCAACAATGGGCAGAGGACTGAATTGACATTTTTCCCAAGGATACATACTCATGGCCAAGGGGCACATGAAACAATGCTCAGCATCACTAACTATCAGGGAAATGCAAATCAAAACCACAAGCAATATCCCCTTACACCTGTCAGAAAGGATAGGATCAAAAAGAGAAGAAATAACAAGTGTTCATGTGAATGTGGAGAGAAAAGAACACTTGTGCACTGTTGGTGGGACTACAAATTGATGCAACCACTGTGGAAAACAGACTGGAGTTTCTTTAGAAAAAATAGAAATACCATATGATTCAGTGATCCAACTATTGGCTATTCACCAAAGAATACAAAAACACCCTTCAAAAAGATACATGCACCCTATGTTTATTGCAGCATTATTTACCATAGCCAAAATATGGAAGTAACCTAAATGTTCATCAATAGATGAATGGACACGTACTGTGATGAGCACTGAGTAATGTATGGAAATATCAAATCATTATACTGTACACTTGAAACTAATATATCATTTTATATTAATTATACTTCAATAAAAAATTAAAATTCTTAATTCAGTTAAGTCTGGTTTGCTCAGATATTTAGAACAAACATGTTTTTAAGGTATTTGCATTATCCTAATGATTCAATACAACACAAATGTATCCACTAAGCCTGTCAGCTTCCCCTTTGAGTAGGAGAAAATCAAAACAAAGCTCAACAAACATGAAGTACATGGTTTGCTGCTCAATAGATATAGATCTCTAAACAATTGATAAAGTTGTAGTGTTCTAAATTGATTGCTGAGATGGGCAGTGGTGCATACCGCAACCTGTATTTTCCTTGCCCCACACTGCTTAAATGGTCACTCGTAGTCATGTGCACAGATCAATATCCCAACATGTAAGAAAATATTGGAATGTTGCAAAGTGAAGCAATTTACAGGTAAGTTTAAGCTACTGAAATTGAAAAACACCTCAAATAATAAACATATAAGCCTAGTAATATCTTGGACTCCCAAGTAAAAATGTCCAAAAGAGACCCCATGTCCTTTTTTAGTTATAGAGTAAGTAAATTTTTAGTCTCCTCTAGAAACTATCCAGAAGGGGAAGGTATCCATCTAACATATGTTTCTCTTTTGTTTTGCAGATATATCTTGACCTCCTTAACTCATTTTACACAAGCGGAAGAGCTGACCTTCTACCAGTTTTTTGGTGAAAGAAGCTTATGGAGTCTAGTTTCCAAACGTAAGTCCTGCAAGTTAATGCATCAGACTTGTAGAAAGTTTTGTGGAATACTTCAAGGACTTCTCTAAGACTAGACTCTAAAGGCATATTGTATTCACTTAACTCTGCCCCAAATTGCCCTAAACCAGAACCAAGGAGAGGAAAGCTAATCTGCAGGTGCCAAGAGACAAGTGTACCTTTTAAAATCTACTTGGATGCTGTGTGATTGCACGTTTCCAAAATGGCCACAACAGGGTCTCCCATCCGGCATTGCTTTCTTTGATGCTTCTCCTATCAAGAGGTGGATGTGTGTTTGCTCCCTTGACTTTGTGTGGACTTGTGCCTACAACAGAGAAGATGTAGTGAAGCCAGTTGAAAGAAGTGATACAGCTTCTGCTTAGTTCTCTTTTGGAACATACCCTCTTAGAGCACAGCCATCATTCTAGAGGAAACCTAAGCAACTCCAAGGAGGAGCCCACTGGAAAGGAACCCACTGGAACGTGGGAAAGAAATCCACTGGTAGCCTGAACCTCTGACCAGGACTCAGTGGGCCATTGTGGAAGCTGCTCCTCCAGTCCTGGCTGAGCCTTGTAGCCATGAGGTACAGAGGTAGCTGTCCCCACTGAGCCCGGTACACACTGCAGATGTGAGAACAAAATAAATAGTTACCGTTGTATTTTTGAATTTTGGAGTGCTTTGTTAGGCAGTAAATGATCCCTGTATTGAAAGAGGACCCAAGTGATGCCTTAATTGTCTCCATCATGACCTCGCTCTACTTTCTAACTGTTGAGTTCTTCTTTCCTTCCAGTTTATCTCTTAACTCAGGCAAAAGAACCAGTGGGCAAAGCATCCCACGAAGGGGAGTGAAACTAATCACCACCCTCCAGAAGTAATGACTGCCCCATTACCAGCAAGACCACCATGTGACTCACCCCATGACAGTGATCAAACTGACTTTTACTGCCCAGCTGCATGGACCCATCGAACTTTGTGTCCCAAATTTACTTATAGAAACCTAGTATTTTCAGCACTTTGGAGACAGTTTTTGGGAGACTAGTCCACTGTCTTCCCAGTGCTGGCCTAACTGAAATAAATTCCTTTCTTGTTTCACTACAACTCATGTCTCTGTCTCTGGATTTACTAGCATAAAATGCCCCACCATGGTCTGTTTGAAATATCTGGAGCCCTGGGGCTATTGTGACCCCAGTTACAGTATTAAGGATGTACAGTATTGTGGGATGTAAATGTTATAGTGTTTTCCTTTCCTCTGTAGCAGGAGTTGGCAAACTATAGTTTCCTGGCTAAATTATGGCCCATAGCTAAGAATTGTTTCTACTATTTATTTATTTACTTACTTATGTATGTATGTATGTATGTATGTATGTATGTATTTATTTATATGTTTATTTATTTTGAGAGAGAGAGAGAGTGGGCATGTGAGTGTGTAGGGGAGGGGCAGAGAGAGAGAGGAAGTGAGAATCCCTAGCAGGCTCTGTGCTGAGTCTAGGCTCTGAGCCCAGGTTTCTACATTTTAAACTGTTATTGAGGGACACCAGGGTGGCTCAGTCGGTTAAGGATCAGACTTTTGGTTTCACATCACATCATGATCTCATGATTCATGAAAGATTTAGGTGTGTCAGACTTTGCACTGACAGCGTGAAGCCTGCTTGGGATTCTCTCTCTCCCTCTCTCTGTGTTCCTACTCATGCATGCATACTTATATGCATGCTCTCTCTCTCTCAAAATATGTAAACTTAAAGAAAAAGTGTTATTGGAAACAAAAACCATAAGCAAAAATACAAAGAATACGTGACAGAGACTATATGTGGCCTGCAAAGACTGAAATATTTATTATCTGACCCTTTATAGAAAAAGTTCTCTGCTCTAGGATAACCCATCTTCTCTCAGGTACTTCATGTGAATTAGGGCTTCCAGGTTTCAGGCTGGAAGAAAAATTGGACAAGAGGGAATCTCAGAAATCTTTCTCAAAAGACTCTACCATAACTGTCTCCCCACAGCTAACTTACACTTCAAAAGCAGTTGTACATTTTATTGAGTACTCTCATGCAAACCTGTTGATTTCCCTATTATGATATAGTAGACCATAGTGCAAGAAAATATATTTGGGATGTATATACATCAAAATCATAAATTACTGAGCAATGATTTTAGGGAAATATTTGCAAGCGTTTGCTTGAGATCTCGAAATAGGCGTACTACCCCCTTTTCCTCTCCCTTGAAACACACACAGTTAGTCTACTTATAATTTCTTATCAGGCTGAAATAGAAATTTTAGGGGAAGGATATTTGTATACATTTGTATTATGTATCATAATTATATATCATAACTAAAGGTTTCTAAGATCAAAATTGAACTAAGAAATGTAAACAGTTAAAGTGAAATATGTTAGCAATTCTTTCTTAAATTCCTGAACTGAGAAATTAAGGTACATCAAGCCAACTGCCAGCCCAGAATTGTACTAAGCAGCTGTGCTCTTTCATGGGCTCGGTGTGCCAGTAAAATCACAGGATCTGACCAAAAAGGTATTTTCTCATAGTCGCTCTTATGCTGAACAGATATTTTCACCATCTTTCTAATTTCAGATTCAACAACCGCTAATATTCAAATTTTTATCAGTATACTAAACAAGAGTATTTTAGTATAACGGTATTTGGATTTAGACAGGAAAATGATGGAAGGTGGAATTTTGAATCCTGCTTACTCTTCTCCATTGGGTTTGGGGCGTGCGGAGCTGCCTGAGGACAAGTAGATGTGGCAGAACTCTTTCTTACCTGACTTGTGAAGAGATGGATTCATACACACTGCATCCGTTTTGTGGATTTTTTTTTTACATTTAATAAACTGATTCATTATGTTTGAAAGCTAAAGTCCTGAGTTGGTAAAATTTTTAATTAGAAATATCTTTGGCATTTTAACTGCTATCACTTTGCCATTTGCAAATGAAATGTTTCCTTGAAATATCACGAATACTCAAGAAATGATTGCCATAATTAGCATATGGTTAAGTACTCACTCACTGTCCTTTACCAGGGGTTTCAGTGATTTTAGAGGTAAGAGCATGATGCAGATCTTACAAGGCTGCATTTAAACCCTCGATAGGTTGGAAATTGCTATGGAGTTTTAATTCTTGAAATATGTTTTCTGCACAAGGTAAAATTGATGTGACGGCATAAAGAAGCAAAACAAGTAACAACCTTTCAAAGAGATTCAACATAATTGTTACAAAGTAAAAAACCTTTTAGAACCCCCATACATTTCAGCAAGAATTGTGTTGTTTTCCATTATGGTTTTTATAGAGCTTCTGTAATATTGGTTCATAAAATGTGTGTCTGCAGAAATTATCTACGGAAGTTGGAGGGAGAAAAGACCTGCCAGGGCATCTATTTCATTTACAAGCCATCAATAACTAATGCAAGACACGACAATAATGCAACATTAAGGTTATTCATTTAAACACAGGAGTCAGGAAATGCAAAAAACAAGGATCTCATAATAACATCAAACACCCACAGTGCACAGATAAAATATTTTTGATTGCTAATTATACTGTTAAGTGTTATACCTTAAAATGAAGCACATGAAATATGAACAAGGTAATGTTCCCTTGAGATACTTAACTTGCATTTCCTGGCTTTTATGTTTAAATTGGAAACTTTAAAAGTTTCATTGACGTAAATTTTTGTTTTTCATTTCCTTTCATTTACTTCTTATTTTTGAAGAAAATGAAAAAAAAAGTTCATTGATTACTGATGTGTTGATGGTGTTAAGAGTTACCCTCAGTCTCCATAGAGCTTTCTAAAGCGATTTTAAAATTGAACTTGTAAAATTAACCAGAATGATGCCCACAGTCTTCAGGATGTGGTCATCCCATGTCTCCAGGCCTGGACCCGGTATTGTGGTTTCACCCTTTCATTTTAAACATGGATCTGCCTTCTCTAAACAAATAGACTGTGCCACATAGTTAGATTTCTAAATCTGATGAAGTACAGTTTGAATGGGAATAGAGGGTAGTGATATGTCTACATCTAATAAATTTTGACTTTAGGAAGGCTTTTTATGAGGATAGAGTCTCCCTTTCAAAATACTACTCTCAGTAAGAACAATTAAAAGAGAGAAGAGAGGTAAAGACTTATAGACACAGAGCACAGCAGCAGGAAAAATACCTTTGTTGTGAAATTAAACACTGAATATGAATTTAAACTGATGATTACAGAGAATCGATGATAGCAAAGACATCAATAGGATAGAGAAAGGATGAGTTCAGGAAGTAGATGACAACTTTTGTTGATAGTCTACTGCTCCTGGCCAGAAGTCCAAATGCCTGACACGATAAACAAAATGCTCCACAATTTATTTCTAGCTTACCTCTTGCAGTGGGCAGAATCATAGATCCTGAAATAGGCCCATGGTCTATCCCCAGAACCTGTGACTATTTTACTTCATACAGTCAAAAAATATTTTGTAGTGTGATTAAGTTAAAGATTTTGAGATGGAGAGATTATCCTGGAATATCCTAGTGGGTCCTTACAAGGGACAGAGGGAGGCAAGACAGTCTGAGAAGACAAACAGTGGAGGCAGAGGACTTTGAAGATGGAAAGTTGTCATAGGCCGAGGAGTGACAGTACCCTCTAGAGGACAGGAAAGAAAAGAATGGATTCTCCCCAGAGGCTCGGTGAGGGAAGGCAGCCCAAACTACAAGACTCATTTTGGACTTCTGGTCTCTAGAACTGTAAGATAATATATTCGTGTTAGTTCAAACCACTAATTTTGTGGTAATTTGTTACAACAGCAATAAGGAAACCAATATACCTCTACACACTCATAATGATAACATTCATTACATTACTTTGTCTCAAAGATGCCATCTATTATAAGACATAAAACTAATTTCATGAGACTTGGAGGTGGGTACAAAATATAACCATTTGCTTTATCAGTTAACAGTGGATTATCTCAATGAAATTATATATTTTTATCTTTTTTAATATGACAACTGAACTTGGAGCTCAAGTTTTCCTTATAGTCAAAATCAAATGGTTCTTTTGATTTTCTTTAGGTTGTTGGCTCTTGTGTAGTTTCGTCTTGGCGTGTTGCTTCTCATAACTCATGCTCAGATTCTTTAGAGGTAGACATTATCATTTCAAGGTGTTTTGTTTGCATTTGCCTCTTGTTAATTCAGAGTTCCATTTTTTTTTCTTAATTGAATTACATGTTGTTGGAAGTTTAATAGCTTCTCTTAAAAACCTCGTAGAAGCATTTGTCAGGAAGATGTTGGCGCTCCGGTGATAGTCCTTCACGATGTACAAATCAGCCCTGCTACGCTTCACTACCTTTAAAAGTCTTATGATTTATTCTGAAACACTGGCGATGTCTTCTGTCTCTAATTGCATTACCTGGATGCGACAGACAGTCTTCTGCATATTCAAACTGCCTCATAGCCCTTTTTTGAAGACATTTAAGTGACAATTAGAGATCCATATTTCAGTGAAAATTAAATTGCATGTGATGCTACCAATCCAAAGAACTCAAACAAGTGCATGAACAAACACATTTTAGGCGCATAGTTTCCTCTATTCAGGAAAAAACCCAACTGGGTTGCATCTTATTCCTCTGCTTTTTAGATGAAAAGATTATTTCATATTGATTATATGACACATCTTGATTTTTAGAGATATCAAACTAGAAAACCTTGACATTTTGGGATCTAGGAAATAAGGTAATAATATGAATAATAGTTAAGACAACACTGTCCAGATGAGGAAACTGAGGCTGGAGGGTGATAAATAATTTCTCCAACATCACCAGGTGAACAGAGTAGCATTCAGATGGAGTGGTGCTGGTTACTTCTCTAAAACCTGGGCATTGAACCACTGCATGCCGTGACCCTATCTCCTGTTCCCACCACTGAACTTCTTGGTGATCCATGAATATGCTATTCTTATTCTTGAGTAATTGGACATAGGCTCTTCACTTCTCCATCTGGCAACCTCTCTAAACAGAATGGTAAAGGAAAATGCTCAAGTAATTAGAGTCCTGCCCCCCCTCCTTACTTATAAGCTGAGCTTTTGTGGCTTCATTTCTAAAATGCAGATTACTTAGTTCATATCCCATAGATTTCCAGTAAGGATTAAGTAAGATAATACAGGTAAAGAGTTTAGCAATAGTGACAGCCATATAAGAAAGTATACTTAATGGGGCGCCTGGGTGGCTCAGTCAGTTAAGTGTCTGACTCGGCTCAGGTTGTGATCTCATGGTTTGTGGATTTGAGCCCCATGTTGAGCTCTGTGCTGACAGCTCAGAGCCTGAAGCTGCTTCTGATTCTGTGTCTCCCTCTCTCTCTGTCCTTCCCCTGCTCATGCTCTCTCTCTCCCTCAAAAATGAATAAACATTAAAAAATAAAAAAAATCATTCTTAATGAGAAAAAGGTGAAGAGGAAGAAAATACTTTCCTTTATCAACTTCTACCACTTCTCACAGTGTATTTTTCATATAATTGAATTCAATTAATAGACAGAAAACAATTTTTGACCATCAACTCTGTGCATGCCCAGTCCTAGTTTTGCTATCATCAAAAGAATTAATGGTGTTGCAAGAAGTGAAAGGATGCTATGTAATAGGGAGAGCTCCTACATGGTATCAAAGAGAAATAGAGCCAGACACTAGTAAAGGTGGTAAAAATAGAATTTATTCAGTATTATCAAAATAGGGGAAAGAGTCTTCAGTATGGAGCTGCATTCAGTTTCTAATATAACAAGGACAAGAGAGGATTTTATAGCCAAGGAGCAGAGTGAGGGGATTAGTGGATGGAAAATTTCTAAGAGGAAACATTGTGGGTAGATGGATTCTTACTAAACCAACTTAAGATTCTCACTGAAGGCAACATGATCAGACATCAAATTAGAGGATGAAGAACTTGGTTAGGTATCAAGTGTGATCAAATAGGGTATGGGATGACTTAGCAGAATTCTTGCTATAAATGACTTAGCAGAATTCAAATCCTATAAATGGATTTGGCAAGGATTGACATGGAAGGTCAGGGTCAAAGTCTAGCTGAGAAGAAGGCTCACAAGGACCAATTTACAGTTTGGTAAAGGAGAGAATTTTCATCAGTGGGAATCAATGGCAAATCATGAGGGAAAATCCTTTGACCTGTTCATTATCTCTTTCCTTTTGCTGTTTTAGATACTGTAATATCTAATGGCAGACCTCCATTGGGTAGACTTATATAGGCTCTGGTTTTGCAAGTGAGTTGCTTGGAGAAAGAAGGTTGATTGGAGAGAGACTCTCCAGTTAATGTGTCAGTCTTACCCTGATACTCAAAAAAATCTAGGTATTTTTGCCAGTTATCACTTGGAAGTGAGTAGGAGAACTCTGATGAAGTATTTGAAGGATAAAGTCTCCAATTTTTTAAATATCTTTTTTAAAATGTTTTTTTATTTTTGGGAGGTGGGAGGCAGAGAGAGACACACACACAGAATCTGAAGTAGGCTCCAGGCTCTGCTGAGCTGTCAGTACAGAGTCCGACACGGGGCTCAAACTCATGAACCATGAGATCATGACCTGAGCTGAATTCAGACACTTAATTGAATGAGCCACCCAGGCGCCCCAAAGTCTCCAATCTTTTAAAGTGTGGATATTTGGTCATTACTATCTAGGTCCCTTCTATCTTGTCCCAACTGGTACATCTATAAGTCTGGAGAGGTGCAAATGCAGTGAGCACATGTGAGTTACTACTCCTTGTGGGTGAGTAACTCTGGAGGATGACATTATCCATTACCTGTTCTGAATACTACTCCCTCACATTTCCCTGATCTGAGTGTGCACTGTATCTCAATGAAATTATAGCAATTTCTTAGTAAAGAATCTTAAGTGACTTGGTGCTTTGTTTTCATAGGGTAGGCTGTTCCCTTCATTAATCACCATGACTTTTAAATTCTCACATTTACTGAGTACAATACTTCCTCTGAGGTAATTGTAAAAACCTTTACTTGTTCTAAATATATGGTAAACTAGATGATAATTTCTCTTTAGAAGCGTTTTTCTGCACAGTTAAGTTAATGGTGACAGATTACTCTCACCCTTGAGATGAATGTGTGTGTGATTGCACACACACAAACTCCATAGATACATATACATATAGATTCAGCAGGAGCAGAGAGAGGAATAGTTTAATTCCACTTAAATAAAAGCTTTAATTTTAGAATAAAATTGGAAATTAGAGATAAGCTCAAAAAAGGGAAAAATTTTAGAACTTGGGAGAAACTCTTATTTTCTCTATTCTCTGACCTTTGGCATATTATTTATTTAGTGGGTTTCAGTGAGCTTTAATATTTAGAAAAGGTCACATGAATAGCCAGATTCATGTACTGTATTTGAATAATGTAGGCAGCAGGGGTCTAGAGAATTAGTGTCCTCAGACTAGGAAGCGTGATTTTCTATCCCGGTCTCATTTCTGCCCCTGATTTGTTGTTTGACCTGAGGTGAGTCATTCTCTTCTTTGTCTGTCAATGGTGATAATGAGATCTCTTCTTTCCTTTTCTAAAATAGATGTTGTGAAGAATGCAATAATCTCCTACCGGGCCTTTCCCCTTTACATAGTACCTCTGAAAACTAACTGGATGCTACCTTCCTAAAACACTGTTTTGCGCCCCAACCCTGTGTTCAAAATTCCCTACATCTTCCCCACAGTATGATATCCAAGGTCTTCTCCATTTTAGTCCCAAACAATTGCTGCCCATCTCCAATGTGCTAGACATTGTACTGTGTACTTTTTGTATTAACTTTTCATGTTCATACCACCAGAGCATGGCTATTTATGCTCATATGCTCTTAAATATAAAGAAAATAACATCTTTAAAAGTACAAATATGAAAGCAGGTCTGTTGGATTCTTGGCTTTTGCTCTTTCCACATGTATGTTCAAGCTTTTGCTACTCAGTGTGTGTCTGCGCGCACACAGACACACACACACACGCTTTTTTATTTAGAACTTTACATCTATGCTCTGCCTGCTTTAAAAAAATGCAAGATGGGACAATAAGGTTGAAGTTTACAACAACACCACTGCATTAAAAATAAAGAAAAATAAGAACTATGACAAGGAAGAGGAAGCAGGCATCTTGTCTCTGGAATGTTTCCCTAAACCATTTACTGCATTTGCACTGCCATGGCATAACTCAAAGTCTCTTGCATGGTCTGTTGCAATGGCCACAGTCTGCTCTTACCCCAACACAATTCGTCTTCCATACTGAAGGTAGAGTGACCATGTTAAAATAAAAACCTAGGAGCACCTGGTTGGCTCCATCGTTTGAGCATCTGACTCTTGATTGTGGCTCAGGTCACAATCCCAGGGTCATGGGATCAAACCTTGTGTTGAAGCAAGCATGGAGCCTGCTTAAGATTCTCTTTCTGTGTCCCTCTGCCCCTCTCCCCTGCTTGCACTCTCTCTCTGTTCCTAAAAAAATAAAATAAAAATAAAAACTTTTAAAATACTAATCTGGGCATCTGCTTAAAATATTCTGCTGCTTCATGTTAGATTTAAGGCACAATGTCACTCTCTACCATGACTTTTAGGCTGCACCTGATCTACTTCATGCTCAGATATCAATCCTTACTTTCTTCCCTTCCTCATCCACCTCACTTCAGTCATCGGTGTCCTTCTTAAAACAGAACATCTGGCCTGAGGTGTTTTGCTTTAGTTGTCACCCAAACCTGGCACATTCTAATGCTTTGTGTGAGTAGCCTGTCTTCATTCAGGTATCATCAGCTCTTGTTTTGCGAGTTCCAGGGCAGTGTATATAGGCATACTCATACTGTGCCTTTTTTTTTTTTTAAGATTTACTATTTAATTATTTTTGAGAGAGAGAGAGGAGGAGAAAGAGGGAGACAGAGGATCCAAAGCAGGTTCTGTACTGTGAGCATGAAGCCTGATGTGGAGCTTGAACTCATGATCTTGATATCATGAGCTGAGCCGAAATCAAGAGTCAACCGCTTAATTGACTGAGCCACCCAAGAACCCCATATTGTGCTTTTTTCTTTTTTTAAGGACTCATAGTGTTTATCATATGGATGCACTTTAACTTAGTTAACCTGTCCCTGCCAATATGCATCATGTCCCCTCCCAGTCTGTCACAATTACAAAAAACAAACAAAATCTGCAATATGAATGTTCACATATACATATTAACACACTGTAAAAAGATTATTTATACAAATAATTGCCTGAATTGGAATTACTAGATCCAAGAAATGGGATTATTATTTTTTTTATATGTTTTGCCAAGCCAGAGAGTTTAATTTTATTTATTCTTTCAGCTTTATTGAGGTAAAATTGACATATAACAATTGTGTATATTTAAGGTGTATGATGTGATGGTTTGATACATATACATTATAAAATAATCACCTCAATCAAGTTAATTAACACAGCTATCACCTCACATAGTTACCTTTCTTTTTAGTGTGTTAAAAACACTTAAGATCTACTCTTACAGCAAATTTCAAGAATACAATAGAGTATTATTAACTACAGTCACCATTCTGTACATTAAATCTCCAGAACTTATTCATCTTATAACTTAAGGTCTGTACCCTTTGATCAACAACTCCTCAGTTTTTTCACCCTTCAGCCCCTTGGTAATCACTGTTCTACTCAGAGAGTTTAATATTAAAGCATAACTCAGTGAAGGTAGTCATGACATGTAGCTTTATAAAGTTCTAACTTGATCCAAGGATAGAGCTTAAAGAGCCTTCAGGAGTGGGTGTCTTAAATGATTTTCCTTGATGTGCACCTTTCTCAGCAGGTTATTAGATATTAATTTTTATCTTTTTCTGAACACAGCCTCCTGAATTCCCTGTTGCTAACCAGGGGATGAGGCACAGGCTTGTAATACTGGAATGAAAACAGGAGTTGTCTTCCTGCTATGCACACTGAAAAGCCTGAGAGGTGAGTGTGTGTGTGTGTGTGTGTGTGTGTGCGCGCGCGCGCGCACGTGTATGTTTTTTCCCAGACCTAGTTTCTCTATGAGGACGAATCAGGGGACCCCCTGCTACTGAAAACCCATATTCTGCCCTGTCTTCATGCTCAGAAAGGCTAGCACCATGGTCACCTCCTCCAGAAGTTTCTCCTGACTGTACGAAAAAATGCAATCTTCCCGTTACTTCCTTCTGTCCACACTTACTGGCTTATTTACTTCATCCTAAAATTGCTGTACTTTATCATTTATTATTTATCTTTTTTTATATGTCTTTCTTGAGGCGTGTGGAGCTCAACGGCAGACATGTTGCAACACCCCTGTTCTCAAGGGCAGACATGTTGCAACACCCCTGTTCTTTTCACTCAGCCTAGTTTAGCAGCTCATACCTACTAATATAAACATAAGTGGTGCCTAGGGTGTTAAGTTGGCTGTGTCTAACTCTTGATTTCAGCTCAGGTCATGATCTCACATTTCTTGAGTTTGAGCCCCATGTTGGGCTCTGTGCTGACAGCGTGGAGCCTGCATGGGATTCTCTCTCCCTTTCTCTGCTCCTCCCTAGCTCACGTGCATTCCCTTTCTCTCTCTCTCTCAAAATAAATAAACATTAAAAAAAAAACACATAAAAATGATGAGACTGGCTGCCCTCTCTGCTAGTAGGATGTGGACCCTCCCCACTCTTTGAACCAGTCTCCCTTTTGCCTATGATAGTCCAGCAGGAGACTACAGCTCCAGAGCAGGAGCTAATCTCAGACATGGGATACTTTTCTTCCACATGACTCTCATACCAGGGAAGAGCCTGTGGCCTTGGCATCATTAGCTGTTTTCTAACTGCTGAACCCATGACTAAACATTTTTAGAGCAAAAATTTCCATTCCATTTCATTGTTAAGCTGACTCTAAGAAGAAAACAAACTATAGCCCTGGAGCAAAAAAGCAACAAAAAGTTGCTAGGGAGAGAAAATTGGGGTTATATGGTCAGTCTGCATGCCATGTCAGCTACGGCACACTTCCTCTGTAATGAGCTACGCAGTGATCCATATATACATGATCTATATATATAGATCTCAAAAGACTGCTGAAATCAAATTTCTAGAAGCAGTTATTATTGATGTTTTCATGTCCCCGCATAGTAACATCTGACAGGCCTGCACAATTTTGCGATTTTGCTGGGGCAAAGCTAAATGTCTCTGTGATGTGAGGAAGCTTATGTTCTGATTTTTTTCTGAGCGTTTGCATATTATGGGCACTCATTCCCTTTGATTGACAGGTTATCTTCACCAGATGAATTAAAAAGGCTGTAGGCACTTCTTTTGTCTTGTTTCTAGGAAGAGAGCATTGGCTGTGTCTACTGCACTTTGAAATGAGGGATTGGGGACCTAATCATGACAAGATTACATCATGACAGGACCAAAGCCGAGTGTTTTTGCTTATTAAGTAAATTTTTACTTATTAAGTTTGTCCTTTGATGCTGATACCTAGTGACCTGCTACTCTTTGTTATGAAAGGGAAACTGTTGTGTACATGCTGAGTACAGATCTGATGTCATCCCCTGTCTACGAGCAGTCAGGATTATTTGAGTTCTCACGCTGTTACTCTTCAAAATTTGATACACAAGCTGAAGTAAAGGGGTGACAAAAAAATGAAGGTAAAAATAATAAGAAGTAATTATTTAGATAATTTAGGCCCCATAAATCTTTTTGTCTCATTTTAGGGTTTGAAGTTTAGAGCTTTTGAAACCAATTTTAACCGGTCAAACCTAACAGACTAAAGTTATCCCTGTAATAAATGTGCTATAGACAAAGGCAATTTTTTTTTTCCTGAGAGATTTGATTGCTTCTCTTAGCAGCTCTTAAACCAATTGTCCTTTTTAAATGTAGAAAGTATTATATATAATTTTTAAAGCCTCAGTATATTGTGGCATTTCTTGGCCCACAATAACTCCAAAAATGCTTTCTAGTGACCTTAATTTTTAAAATCTTTACGAATGTTCTTTTTTTTTGTTGTTTAAGTATTTAGTACTTTTCTTTAGTTCTATGTTTGAAGCACATTATAAAATTCTTTTACTCATTTAAAAACCTCTCTTATACCATTCATTCATTCAATAATCATTTATTGAACACTAATCGTTTCTTGTGTAATATGGAAAGGTGCCTGCATTCAAGCAGTTTTATCTTTGCTTGCAGTGATACCAATGTTTGACCATCAAGTAAACATTTTTAGAAAGACTCAGTATCTATGTATTGATACTTTAAATGAGATGCTGTGTGATGCTACAAAACCTGAGTATTTTAAATCTGGGAATATTGGAAATAGTAGACTAAATAAAGACTAGGTCAATTGTGAGGGGACTTTGAGAAATCTAAATGTGCTCAGTCCATTGAAGGTGGTGTAAGGAAATACATACGACCTGCAGACCACTTAAATCCTAACTATGTAGAGTTGTTCATTTGGTATCCCTGACTTCCTGAGGCAATATAATACTATTTAATGATTATGAGCAAGCTTCTTTAATTCCTCATCTTTACTTAAGCAAAGATCCAGAAGTTAAAAACTGTCAAGCTGCTTCCTTCAGTGATGTGATGTCTTCCACCCGCATTGTTAAATGTCAAACACGTGAGTGGATTTTGATCATGATCCTCATAGTGATAAAGGTGTCTGTGGGTTGGTATAAAACTAAAACAATTAGCATTTTTTAAGATTTTATTATGACAGACTTCAAAACATACACAAATAAAATAGAATAGTATAAGGAACTCCTATGAGGCCCTCTCCCAGCTTAAAAAATCATCAGTATTCAGCCTTTCTTGTTTATCTTTGCTTTCGCCCGCTCTTCAAACTTACTTGATCATTATTATTATTAACAGGTGTGTGTGTGCGTGTGTGTGTGTGTGTATGAGAGAGAGAGAGAGAAAGAGAAAGAAGTTAAACATAATGAAATGCACAGATATTACTTGTGAAATTTTCACAAATAAGTACACCCATGTTACTACACTGATACCATGATCAGCAGTGGATTTAATAGTTATTATTGCAGATGCTATAAAGTCTGTAGATATTCACGTGCAAGACAGCGGAATTCTCCCTTTATCTACAGCTTGATGCTCAGGCTTGGTAGTTGGGGCTTATACATGAGCTGGAATGACTTTAAATGGATGAGCTTTTGCTTTTCAAGCTCTTTAACATTTTCAATTATAGACTCTGAAATATCCTCCCCTCATGCTTTTTCAACGTATAAGGAAGAGGAGATAGCTGTCATGAATTAGAGGAGAGAGAAGGTGGAAGAATCTTCAAATCTCATGTTAATCCTCAAAGTCTTTCCTTGATTAGAAAACTGGAATGAATTAAAGTCAAATGATCTATCTTAGGTTTTTATGGATGTGAGACTGTATTTGTTTTTTCTTGATCCATAATTACTTGTTTTTGAGTTATGACTTAGTAGCTTCATCATACCCTTAGATCTTTATAGCCTCTTACTGAATCAGGATATTGATAAAATGTTAGTGTATTCAGGTATGTTTTCACTGTGGCTGTTGAAGTTGCGCAGCATGGTTGAGTGGAGGCTGAGACATAGAATATCTGGGGTCTTCTTTGAGCTGCAAGCGGTGTGGCTTGAAAAGGTTGCATTCTGCCTACATTTCCTCTTTCTAGCTTTGCTAAGTCCAACCAGTTCAAAATACAGATCACTCCTGATAAATAAGCCTTTAATTCTATGGCTCAACGATACTCACAATATTTCTTTCCCCTGCTGGCATTGAAAGTCACAAACCAACACGGAGATATTTTTTAAATGAAGTCAGACTTTTTCACTTCTTGCCAAGATATTGTTGCTTACTCACAGTCAGTGGCTATTTGCAAGGCTAATCATAATTCTGCAGAAAACTGCCTGTATTCTGTGTCACTCTTGAATAATCAACATTCAGAGCTTCCATAAGGGTGCTCCTCATTTACAAGGTTAATTCCTCCAATAATGATGTCTACACTCTTACACACATTTCAGAACTGAGAATTTATTGCACAGGGCACAAACTCATTGGATATGCAGTGTAAATAACCTTATTAAGAATGCAGGGAGAGAATATACATTACTGTTCTGTTGGGTCAGAAGGGTAAACACAACAAGAAAATGAGTCATTTACCACTAAGTAGTCCAACTGATTTATTTTACTGTGCCTTTTTCATTTTGAGCCTTTTAAAGCACAGGCTGCCTGGGTACTCCTGCCCTCATCTAGGCATTCATGTAAAAAATTCTAAATTCTAAAGGGCGTGGGAACTGTCCCAGAGAACACCACGAGGGACTACGTGTTAACTGAAGTTAGAATTGATAACAACGTTTCAGGTCAGTGTGAGTTAGCAGTAAATCTGCTTTTGCTTTTGTGTTCCGGTGTTTCTGTTAGGATTCAATAAAACATATGATGGAAAATTTTTCCCTGCCAGTATAAACAAGACTCGATTGATCTAGATCTAAGCAGTGACACAGCTCTAAGCAGAGACCAAAGCCAAGACAGAGCAGGGTATACCAACCCTTTGGCTGTCTCCTATATATGGTCTGTATTTCTAGTTCACAGAAATGAACTAGAATAAGTGCTTTTTGATGGAAGAAAGTTCCTTCTGTCTACTTTTATGCCTAGAGATAGTATCCAGTATAGCAGTATGCCAGTGGGAAGAACGCTGTCAGCCAAGTTCTTCTGTGACATGAGATTATATTTTATATAACAGAAAATACCCTATCAAAGCTACAATATCCTCAAGGCCATCCTTCCAAGGCCACTTAGCCTAGGAGTATATGCTTTCTCTAGTCCTTGAAGTGAGGAAATATTTTTAGGAAGACATCTGTGTCTTTCAAACTAGTAACACTTGCTATAGTATTTCTTTATCTGATAGCGATAATGATCATAGATTAGAGTGGACTTATAAGAAAAGCATTTGGCTTTATGTTGATCTCAGAATAGGAATCATACCGAGTGCATTTTATAATTTATATATTTCTATAAAAAATAACTTATTGAGGCTTATGCACCATTATCATTCTCTGATTTGCAGGGAGACAATGGAGTATCTCCCTTTCTTTTATCTAGCTATCTGAGGTTCATTTTTGGCTTACCTTATTTTATTCATACTTATCTAAGGAGAAAGATGGTTTCTCAACTTTCATTGTTCTAAGTCCCTGCCTCATGGAAGCAGAAATTTTACGTAAAAGTTAAATTAAATCAGAAAGCTATGTTGACCATCAGTAGCAGGAAGCAAAGAAAGATAGTTAACAGAAGACTTAGGGTCATGTGGTGAAAGGAGCAGGAACCTAAAATTTTAGAGAAACAGGTGTACATCTTCCAGGGGCTTATAGATTAAAATCAATAGAGACAAAATATGTCAAATAAAGCCTGAAGAAATTTTCATCAGTATGCCACCTCCTTATTCATTGGAGAACCAGTAATATGGTCCACTCTATGTGGTTTTGCAGTGCTAAATAACGCTCTAAACTTTTACTGACATACCCCATCAGGTCAGCTTCCACTAGACCTCATTCTGAATATATTCCTTAAAAGCATAAACTACCAGTGAAATGAAATTTCTTTCTTTGTCTTGTTCAACTCTTCTAAAGGAGGTCCAGGTCAGGAGAGAGAGAAGGTGTGGGCTCTATTCCTTACCCTGGTGCTAACAGGTGCTAGTGCAAATGGTGGTGACATTGAGTATTTAGCCCCTTGGGGACTTGGTTTTCTTGATGTCAGATTAAAGGGTTGGGCTACATAATTTAATATTCTTTCCATCTTTAAAATTTTTCTCTCTATATATTTAAAAAATATTTTAATCCTCATTGATTATACAATACCTACTAATGGTGATCTACTGTACTCTCACCTTGAAAATACTAGAACTGAGTCCAAGAAATTCAAGTGTGTCCCTTAACTTAAAGAACAAGCTGATGTTTGCAGAGGGGAGGTGACGAGGGGTGGGGGAGGTTACATTGATGACAGGGATTAAGGAGTGCACTTGTTTTGATGAGCACCAGGTGCTGTATGGAAGTGTTAAATCACTACATTGTATATATATGAAACTAATATTACACTGTATGTTAAATAAAAGCTAAAAAAGAAAAAAAACAAAAAGAAAAAAAGGAATAGTTGAGGCAAATTAAGCCAGAGCCAGGCCAAGAACGGGAGGCTGTTTACCACTTTAGGAAGGGCCAGGTTCATGGTGTATGACATTCATAAAGGGTCTCATGCTTAGGTTTTGTTACAATGTGGTCATCTTGAAATTCTTAATAATTTTATCTTTAAATTTGTATTCTGTAGTCAAAAAATCATCCTGACGGGATGATGGAGAATGCACTGAGGTCTTAGATCTTCTACTCACATAGGATTCTGCCTCCTGTCACCTCCTTATTTCTTCTGATTGGGTGCCTAGCCGCCGACTTCCTTGCCTCCACCCAGTGACTTCTGCTGCCTTTTCTCCACAGCATGGGCTTAGTCATGAGTGTGGAGAGGACACTTGTGAAGGTCTCCACTTGCCCTGCAGGTATCCTCATTCCCAAGGAAGCAGTACCTTCAAAGAAAATAAAAATTACCAGGATAGTTTGAGAGACTAGAGAAGAACAGAAAAAACTTTTCCCTGCCTTTGAACAAGCGGTCCATATTTTCATTTTGTACTGAGCCCTGCAAATTTTGCTGCTGGCCCTCACCTCAGTTCTTCATAAATATCTTCTTTGTGGGATTAGGAATTAGCAAGAGCATCACCCTTTCAATATTATTCTGTATACAGCATAATAGCAAAAGTATATAATGTATATGTATAACGCATAATATAGTGATATTTATAGTGTCATTATTGCTTCAAATCTTATTTCTCAATTTTGTACATTCAGGAATTTGAGTTTTTATTTCTCTGTAAGTATTAGCCTCTGGAGAACTATTTCATGTCTACCAAACTATAAGAGCCTCATGAATTAATGTATTTTGAATTGACAAAGGGTTGGAAATACTGATATTGGGGTATCAACCCATCCTCTTAGGTGAAATGCTATTTGGGATTTCAGATGATTTTAAGAAAACCCAGACAAAAATTATTTAGATATCTTTAGAAATAATGTCAATAGATTGATATGTACCTTTCTTTATCATAGGAATATATGTGCTGAGAAGGTTAGAGGCTCATACCTGCCAATCAGGGCACTCTGTTCTATGGATTATGCTAGAGACACAACTACACAATATTAAATTCTCAATTCTTGTTTACCCAGACTTTACCCTTCTGAACGAACTCGGTGTTATAATGTCCAATCCCATTGAGAGGAGCTTTAAGAATTATATTTACCCAATATTTATTTATTTAAAATTTTTTTAATGTTTACTTATTTTTGAGAAGGAAAGACAGAGCATGAGTGGGAGAGGGCCAGAGAGAGAAGGAGACACAGAATTCAAAGCAGGATCCAGGCTCCCAGCTGTCAGCACGGAGCCCAATGGAGGGCTTGAACTCATGAACCATAAGATCATGACCCAAGCCAAACCGAATGCTTAACCAACTGAGCCACTCAGGTGCCCCATTTATCCATTATTTACATGTCAGTATGTTTGTTTTATTTCTACAATGAGATGATCGACTTGAACAAATAGTACAAATTTTATCAGAAATAAGAGTTCAGTATCAACTCTATCAAAATGAACATGATTATTTTTTGAAGACATGTTTCAATATCTGAGTGGATATGATGTGTCACAGGTCTAATCTGCAGGCTCTGTGGAGTATATTTTGACAGGAGCTCATCCTGAAATGCCATTAAGGTATAATCCTCCTCAAATTATCGTTGGTATTCGTATGACAGAGATGGAGAATTACTGAAGTACACTGTAAGGTTTTCCCCTTAATGTATTTGCAGAACTCCGAAGATTTAATTGTGTTCTTGTTCAGACCTCTGGGAAGAACCGAAACTGCTTTTTTGAGAGAAGTCTTGGTGTTGCCCGATTCCATTGCTCTGCAGCTGGGCAGGGATACAGATAAATTATTCAATGTTTTTATAAAAATAAAAATCTTGTCAACTACACAGGGAGTAGCTAATATGAAGAAATCAGTCCATTAAAAAAAAAGAAAATGTGTCCATTACACTTATAAAAACCTCAGTTTTCAAATATATGAATTACAAATGCTATTCTTTAAGAGATCACCTGAAATGAACAACCATTTCTCTAAACTGTATAACCTCCCCTCTGTTTTTCGCTAGAAAGCTATAAATCCAGTTCTTAAAAAAAAAAAAGGTCATTTTCATGATCGATTTATTTATTCACCCAACTGGTGTTTATTGATTCCCAACTAGGAGATCTTTTAGGCACTAGTTGTAAACATAGCAAAGACTCTGGACTTGTGGACCACAATAGATAGGAGACATTTGACTTATAATGATATATTTATTAATATTATCTTGGATGGCAACATGAGGTTTCTGCAGTAGACAGATTTATCATTATTTATTTGCAGCAAATAATAATGTCCTGGTTCTCTTGTGCTACAGTGTCTTCCTTCTGGGACAATGCAGTGAGAGCCAGTTGTTACTCAACATATAAGGCACCTGTTTTTGTAGGTGAGTACCCCCCTCTCTACCTCCCTGAAAATGAATCTGGACATTTATACGTGAGGGAGAGGCAGCTGTCTTTCCTCCCTTTTTGGCAGTTTCCTTGGAAAAGTAGTGGGAAGGATCCTGGATTCTCCTTCTGGAACGTGTCCATGGTCCTGGGTCTCATCGCCCCTTGAAATGTAAACACATTACCTCTGGAAACATACAGCGCTCTGGAGTTCTTGTTATTTTTTCAGTCCTAAATTACCTTGTAAAGATAGTGTTTTAGACTAGCTGCCAAGTTCACGTAAAATGTTCTCAAAATGCCCCAACTTTGCAGCAACAAAAGAATTTTCTCCACAGTTGCACAAGAGGGTTATAGGATGGAGTGCCTGATGAGTTCCTCTAGATTGAGTTGTCAGCTGTGACCTCTCTGAGGAGGTGATCTAACCTGCGATCTGAAAGGCAAGAAGGAGTCAGTGTGTGAAAATCTGTGAAAAGGTAACATCTGGCATAAAGATATTAAGGTAAGAATGAGCTTGGAATGTTTCATTAACCAAAGGAAAGCCAGTGTGGCTAAGAATTTATTGAGGAAAATGAAGGGAGATGCAACCAGAGCAGTGCCAGGTTTCCCAGAATGTGGAAGCTGTTATTTGGGTTTTATTCCAAGGGTAATGGGAAGCTGTGGAAGGGTTTTTAAGTAAGGAGGAAGCTACTGCAATAGTCTAAGTTTAAAAAAAAAAACCCTAGTTGTATAGATGTAACAGTTAGGAGTAGATGTAGAGAGAAGTGAGTATTGTACTTATTTGATAATTTTTTATTCCCCCATTTAATAAATGTGTTGGGTGCCTACTACATGCTATATAGACATGAGCAATGTTCTGGGGATATGTGCTTGAAAGTTTGACCTGATCTCTGTCTTCCTGAAATTTATGATTCATTGAGGGAGAGAAAAGATTGTGTTTGGGATTGTAGGGGATGCCATAGAAATAGGAGGAGAAGCTAAACCACATGGGGCTGACTTACATAAAGGGAGTCTGAGACTGAAGTTTGTATTCAATTGTGTGTCACAGAAAGGTAGTTAAAATCTCATCCTATCCTACCCTACCGTACCCTACCATACCCTACCGTACCCTTCCCTACACTATCCTATCTTATCCTAGAGATTGCCTTTCTAGACATCACTTTTCAGTTCTAGGAAGGAAGAAAGGGAAACGGTAAATAGTAAAAGATATGTTCAGTAGGTTTGCCCACTTTTTTTTTTCATGAAGACAGTAACACTCTGAAAAGCCCAATACTCAACTGCCATTTATACAATATAGTCTTTGCCCAGAACCGCATCTCAAGCCCATCTTCTGATTTGTGGGACTGTGGAAAGCTACGTATTTTTAAGCAGAAACCTTACCCACTAAATTAATTTGTGTTCTATTAGAAGGGGAGAGGAAGTGAATAGATATTAGGAAGGCAATTAAAAATGACTGGCACAGGGATGATTTCTGTAGAAAGTGAGAGCTAAGATTTGCAAGAAAGGAAAATTCTCAGAAGGCCGGTGAGAGACTTACAGGAAGGAAAAAAATCCTATCACTTTTTCTTCTCAACTCTTTCTTAGAAGCAGTGATAAGAAACAGTATAAAAAAGAATATGTTCTTTACTTTCTACAAAGTTGCTATTGAAGATACTATTCATATTTTAGTCAGTGTTCCTTTATAGATGCTTAAAGTACATTCCTCTTTCACTGTTTGCCTCTTATCCTTTGAATTTTTCATAATAGCTTTATTATATCTATTCCTCTTACTTATAATATCCCTTAAATCAGTTTACAAGTAGGTGGAAACCACCTATTGTGGCCATGACTGAAAATAAACAAATGTAATAATATAGTGAGCTTCAGGAAAAAATGTGATCTTTTAGAAGAAATTCTAAACTCAGTATCTAGTACAATGGATCTTGTGGTCAGTCCTCATTAAACAGAATACATGGCTATTGATAAAAACATACCCACACATATCCCTGACCAGAATATTACCCTTTTAATAAAGGAGTAACACAATAAAATTAATTAAAAAAAAGGCCAAACTATCAGAGATATTAATTTTACTTCTTAATTTCAGATTACATGCAATATTTGCTTCCTGATCGTTCTTAATCTCTCTAGCCTGAATTTCTGAAAATCTGAGGAAGGCACCTTTAAAAAGAAGGAAAAATTCTTAGGATAAATATCAATAAACAACTCTTTCCATGGAATTTTGATGTCTCGCTGAAGTAGTGATTAAAACTGCACCCTGTTGAAGTTGTTTATTCCAGCAATGCACCCTCTTGGTGTTAAGGTGAGAGTTCAACTGTGGGTCCAAGTCAAATACATTTTCACACATAACCGTGCATGATCATGTGGTTAAAATGTGGATACTCAGCAGCCTCATGCCTCAGAGAGTACAGAATATGCTGGATGATCCTTAGGGCCAGAACTCACTACCAAGATGGCTTTAGGCATGGTTTGCACAAACCTGAAGCATTAATTGGACTTTGCACAAATTTTTTTTTGGAAATTATTACAACTGTATAAAAGCCATTTTCCAGATGACTGATTATATTTATAAAAGCAATAGTTTTAGTGCTTTTGCTCCTGTTTGATAATTTCAACTTTGATGATTTGGAGAGTCTTCCATTCAGTGTGAGCTCTGCCTCCTTTTTCTTCTTGATTACATACTGATCTGATTGGACATGAGTATGTGGAAGTGTTGTTGCAGTATGGCTTTTGGCATTTAGAGACAGGACATTTATAGGTGCATTATAGGTGTATTACCTCCCTAAGTACATTTTACCTTTTATATTCAGACAGGGAGTAAATATTTGCTTAGAGTAGAGTTGAGTTTTAGCATTGGGAAAATACATGCATTCATCTAATTTTCTTTTTTACTATACAGAGTATTATTGCAATTACAGTAATTTTTATCCCACAGTTTGCATTTTAATTTGAAATTTAGAACATCTCAGAAAAGTTGTTTTCAAAAAACGAAGAGATACTCAAAAATGTTTATCTGCCTTTAATGCAACAGATTGCTAGCTACTCTAATATCTCACACACACACACACACACACACACACACACATGAATCATTACATCACTCACTCAGTTTCTAAAGCCTGTTAGGCTCCTGATGGTACAAATGAAGTAACCTTTCAGCAACCTAACACTGGACTGCAGAAATGGTGAAATCAGGAAGCCACTTAGAGTTTAATCCCCTCTCTATTAAGAATTTTTTTGGAGGAACACAGGAGTTGCTGTTTGGCACCTACAAGTGCATAGGAAACCTGTTGAGTGGAACTTGGCCCAAGTACCTAAGTCCTGAATGGATTCCTTGTTTGTGAAAGGCTCACTACATGCCTGTGTTCAGAAAGAGGGTAAGCGGGGATGGGAAGGGTGGTCAGCTGAGAATACCAATCTATTTCTGTCATATTCAAAAAAGTAACAACAATCACATTCCAAAATATTTATTGGGCAAAATGGAAAAAAATATTTGACCTAATAACTGTTTATAAGGTTAACACATGTTTCAGGAAATAATTTTTAAAGGACACCAGATCCTAAGAAAGAATTGTCTGCTTGAAAAATACTTTTTTAGTGTTCTTAATATACCCATCTATGTTCATTGTAGGGAAGCAATAAATTGGCTTTCCAATAATATAAAATAGTTGCAAAAGTTTATTTTACATAAACAAAGTATTTAACTGTAGGATGAAAAGATGGGTGCTGAGGGAAATTGGATTCTGTTTCTCCAAACCTGAGCGCATTTAAATAAAGCCTTTGCCTCGCAGAATTAGCAGATGGTCTAAATCCCCTGGGAGTACATGGGCTCAATTCAACACTGATTTGGGATTATTCATTCAAAGAGTTTGGTCTCTTCTGAGACTTTAATAAGGTAGGTAAGAATAAACCATGTCATTCAATTTGAGCATTGTAATTTGTCTAGTACAATTCAGAGAGTTAGTCAGGTAGCTTTTATGCTTGGGAAAAAAAAAAACACAACACAACAGTAACAACGCTCCAACATGCACATTGACTTTGGCTGTTGTAGACCATTTCCTTAGAAAATCAACTAACTTTTACATTGATCTGACTTCAAAAGCTAACCTTGATGAAGCAAATATGATTCTACCTCTGTATTTGAGGCAAAGACAGGCAGACAGTGAATACATGGGACACCAGAATCAGGCTTCCACAAGAAGCATTCAGCCAGGAAGAATGAGTCGACTGTAAGAAGATAAATCTTATTGTGAATAAATATAAGTTTCTTCATTTTGGGTACAAATAAAAACTGAAAAGAAAAAAATCTGTAAAGTTGTTAAGTAGGGGACATGGAATTTAGCAGAAACAGGTATAACAGGTAAAGTTAAGTAGGGGATATGAAATTTAGCAGAAACAGGTATAACAATACAGTTTGCTGCATTAGTCAGGCTTCTGCAAAGAAACAGAACCAATAGCATACAACCCTCTCCCTCTGTCCTCTGTCTCTATCATCTCTGTCAACTCCTTTCTCTGTGTCATCTCTATCTCTCTTCACACTCTTATGCCTATATTTGATGTTGGCTACGTGGAGAGAAGTTAGATGCATTTTTAAAAAATGATGATGATGAAGAAGAAAAATTGCTTAATATTGTACCATTCAGGAAGAAATTCAGAGACTGAATAATTTTCCACAGACATTGCATTTTCATCCATAACATATGTTTCTTTTTTAATTTAAATTTTATTTTATTTTATTTTATTATTTAATTTTATTTTTATTTTATTTTATTTAATTTTTATTTGAGAGAGAGAGAGAAAGAGAGTGTGCACATACAAGTAGGGTAGGGCAGAGTGAGAGAGCAAATCTTAAGTAGGCTTCACCCTCAACACGGAGCCTGATGCAGAGCTTGATTCCAAGACCCTGGGATCATGACCTGAGCTGAAATCAAGAGTCAGGTGTTCAGCTGACTGAGCCCCCATGCCCCTCTCCTTAGCACATGTTTCTGCAGGTTAGGGCAATAGGTTTGAAAAACTAGATAATATTTTGTTCTTCATCTCTATTCTTGCTTATGTCAGAGTAATGCTACTGAGTACCTTCCTGAATGTGTCAAAAAGTAGTGGTGATGTTATGTCCATCCACTTCGATGTGGTTATAGTAAAACTAATATCAAGATGGTACATTTGAACTTAGTATATTCCCCTTCAAGATGTGGTGCTTTATTATATGGTAAAAATACATAAATTAAACTGTGATGTTGTTCCTCATAGTTATTTAGTATAATGAATGTATAATTGGGTGCACAAAATTCACTCTGTGACTCAGACAAATGTGACTACCAGTTAAATGGGCAGTACTGTCTAAAAAGAACAGAATGCCTTGGGTACTAGAACTAGAGTGCCTGAGTACAGTCAGTTAAGTGTCCTACTCTTGATTTGAGCTCAGGTCATGATATCATGGTTGTGAGACCAAACCCTATGTTGGGCTCTGTACTGGGCTCCATGCTGGACTTGGAGCTCACTTAAGATTCTCTCTCTCTCCCACTGTCCCTCCCACTACCTCTCTCTCTCTCTCAAAAAAAAAAAAAAAACACACACACACAAATAAAAACAAATAAAAAATAAAAAGAACAAAATCTTAGGAAACTACCTCATTTTTTTCTAATAAGAAAATACCACTGATGTTTCATACTTCTAGACAACGTGGCAAACTCGTAGCTCAAAAGTGTAATCCAGTCCAAATATGTGAAAATGATTTAGAAACATGAGGCATATAAAAGTCAGGTGGTTGCAGATAAAATCCTTGATCTGCTCTTTTCTTGAAACACTTGAATTTCTCACAATGTTGTGTAATGTATTCCTGGATGGCAACAATCTCCTGAAAGTGTGTGACCAGTTTTGCCTTCAGGTAAGCTTTGTGCTCTCCAATTGATTCCTTCCTGCCACTCTGTGTCCTATGCCCATTCACCAGGGGCCTCACATCACTTACTTAAATTACCTTCCGGTCTTTGTAGTCATTGAAATTTTGTTTCCTGTTCTTTAAAAGAGATGACGCCCAATTTAACCAAAGAGTCCAGGACAAACTCCACCATTCTAGAATGTGTATTGAAAGTGGAAGCCTACGTTTCTAATTTAGAAATTTCTTACTTTTTTTTTTTTTTGGTTTTAAAAGGAATGGGCCTGCCTTTTTATGACAATAGAGATATGATTAGAACAATTTTTCCTACCATTATCCAGTTTGTGGCTTTCAACAAAGATTTGCTGGAAATATAAACCACAATTTCAGTGCTTTTATTGGCAAATAGGACCATATTTTGAATGATACAGTAATTGCACTTCTGTAGCCCTCAGTACTCCAATTTACAATTCTTTTAAATTTAATGCTTTTGATTAGGTATTTCCAGAAATGAGAGTGCTTAAGTAATCCAAGAAACAAGGAAATGCCTCTTAAATGTGGGGATGATTTAAAAGCTTTCTTGACGGTATTCAATATCAGATACCTAGTAAAGCTAGTTCCTGGAATTGATCATCTGTAAATAAATAACTAGCAAGAAATTATAGTACTATAAATACTGTAATCACCACGAATTCTTCATAGAAAGATCTAGAATATATCAGTAAATCTTTCATGTAAGGGGAGTTTCTAGAAATACCTGAAAAAAACAAAGGTTTTAAGTAGCATATGATGTAAGAGGAACAATCTATCAGTATTTCCACCAACGGTCTTAAAGTAATAAATTCAACATTCCTTTAAATAACATTTTCCCCTTTTGTGGTGCAAAAATGCCTACCAGACAAGAACACTTAAGCCTTATTGCCACTTGCTAACATACCAACTAACAGTCAAGAAGTAAGGCTAATTTATTCAAGTGTTAGACTCTTGAGATTAGAAATATTTGGTGAAATTACGTCTCGAGTAATAGATTGCACTTATGTATAAAGCTTGCATAGACCCTATTTCAAGTGTGGCTAAATCTGTTTTTATAATTGTCTACAATTCTATGTGGACTGAAATCCCACTAGGACATAGGGCCAATTTATTTGTGTATAAGAGTACATGGGTTACAACTGATTTTATAAGTACCTGAAAAGCCTATAGCACCTAGAACTCAGCTCTGCAGTGAGAAGCCTGGGGTGGTACTGCTATGAGATGCCCATGGGACAGTAGAAAATGAGCAGTAAGTTGGTTGGGAGAATCTACGATACCAAAAACTATTTTCTGGCTGCTGAATTAATTGGTTATATCAATAAAAGTAAAAACTCGACATTTATACGTTTATGAGCTCCTTTGTATCATTCAGTTTGGGTCCATTTTAAACTAAAGGGAATCATGAAAAAAAATCTGAGGCTAAACATTCAGATGGGAAAAACTTCTTCAAGCATAGAGGTACAAAGTTCTTATGTTTATTTTATAACACAGTTCTTTAGTGTGAAGCTAAAACTTTGCTTTAATAGACTACTGTGGTAAAACTGGTCTTTACCTTTTCCTGTAACTTTGAAAGAAGTATATTTCCCTACTTACAAGTTGTAAGAAAGAGTTACAGACATTTCTGTAATCACTTACTTTCTTTGCTCATTCATCTATTCAAAATATATCATTGAGTACCATTGATATACTAGGCATTCATTCTCCTGGGTACGAGGCAAGCATTAAAGAATAAGGAGAAACCACAGGAGGGATTACATTCAGGTATGCATCAGGAAGGAGAAGACCTATAAGTAAATAAATTATGTAGTATGCTACAAAATTATAAGTGCTTTACAAATGGAATCATCTGGGAAGCAAGTGTACATATTGAGGCAAAGAAGGCAAAGACTGAGCTCTCGGAGCAATTCCATCACGGAGAGATAACTTTGAAAGAGACAGTGGAAACCAACCTTAATCTCTTGCCCATGACACAAACTTCTGGTCAATGTTAATTTCATCATTCCACGTTTGACTGTAGTAACAAAAAGACAAAATCTCACCAGTATATAGTGAAAAGATACTTAAACTGAATGATAGAAAGGCTGGAACTGTCCTGTAAGCAAGATCCTGGAATACTGACTTATTAACTATTTTTTATTTTAGTTCCATGAGACAAAGAGGCCTTTTTACTTTCATTTTCTAGCTGGAACCGAAAAGTCTTTGAGGGTTTAGTTTTATGATATTTAAAGAAAGTCGGGAATGAGCCTTCTAATTTGAGGGAATGGTTACTGGTCAGGGTGCCTTTGCAGTCTGAATTCAACCTTCTCTAGGAACTGAAGGGCATTCATTGGTTGCCTTTCCTCTGATTATGAAACATTAAGTAAATCCTTTTTTGGACAGGATAACTGCTCAGATTTCCACTTCTGGTGCTATCAAATACTGATGAATATTTTATATAGCTAAAATTATTCCCTGATACAAGCATATGCTGCTTGTACAACTAATCAAATATTCAGCCAAGTTGCATAGCTTGTACGACAAGAAATCCCCTAATAAAGGGCTCAGAGTTTTCAGAAAATTGGTGAAATTCTCTCTTAGAAGCTAGTAGAATGTATGACATTACTGTTCACTACATTTTCATGGCAAAATAATAACAAATAATGTCAGTTACTTTATCTCAACTGTTTTATCTTTTCTTTGCTGAAAGCTTCTAATGGAATTACTGTCTTTTTACCTAACCAACTTATAGAGAATGTGGGTAGTGGTTTCGATATTTATGAAATGCTCATTTTCTCATAGGATAGAGGCTACTGATTTTTTCTATAAATGACAGAATTTATTAATTGATGTTTGAGCCTGTTGCGTTTTCATTTTAACTTTCAAAATGGTAAAGAACATGGAAGACACATATTCAAAGCAAAACCTGAAACATCGCTTGAAAACATCTAGCTCAAAAGCTTCATTATAGAGGGAAACAGCCCCTGGACAGTGAAGAAAAACTGCAGTTCCTATCAGCATAATTAGGAAGCCCTAAAAAGAGATTTCCTAGAATTGTTTTTATGGTTTTAATAAGAGTTCTTAACCAAAAGAATATATAAGGAAATTTATACTAATGGTATTCAAAAAAATTGGTAGATTCATGTATCTCATATTTACTCATGAGTAGACTAGAATTATAAGTTTGTGGAGCTGACACTTCTCTGAAAAAATACGGACCTGGATGTGTTTGGTATAGAAAGCACAAGCTCTCTCTCAACACTAAACAGGACATAGAAGGTGGTGTGAATAGCCTCTAGCTATTATTTTTTAGTAGTTACATTAGCTTTAAGTTCACTTACCATTTAGGGAAAGAATGTGGTTCAGGGAATGGACTAGAAATCTTAAAAGGCTGAACTCTGAGATTTTAATCTCAGTTCAGAGTAGCCATAGGCAACTCGCCTCTGTCACAGAAGCAATTGAGAACGTAAATGTTGTTAAAGTATCTTGAGTCAATTGAATAAGATAAAATTTTATAAAGATATATGCCAGGGTATTACTGATAAAGCAATGTGCTTTTTCAGGATAGCCATTGTTATTAAACAGCCGGCAGAGAAATATAAATCCACCCGATGGGCTTCAGTCTGCCGCACGGTCATCCCTAAGCACAGGAGTGCATAAAGGAAAGCTTTACTTTGGTCAAATATCTTGAAAAGCTTTCCATGACGCCTGAATCCCAGCTTCCCACTTTCTTTCCCAATGAGAAATCACAATAGTTACTGGGGCGGAAGGCTTAAATGGCATCCAACTGAGTCCAAAGCCTCCAAAGGCTGGTGGGCTGTGTTGTTTGGAGCCCCTAAACAAAAGCAAGGATTATGAAGCGGGTTCAGTGTCTAACTCCTTTACAATTGGGTCCTGTTGGTTTTTTTTGCACTGACAGCCTCTTAGTCATTATTATCCCAATCAAACCAGTTTTCACGATGATATTCCATATCCCATTTTCATCGCTACATGAAATGTAGTATTGAAAGGGCCAGGCATCTTTCACGAAGCATAACAGGACATTGATAACCATGCAGATTGACTCCCAATGAAGTATCAGGCCTTGTTTCTTACTTTATGATTTTTTTTTTTTCTGGACCAGCAGACTTTCCCTCATCAGGCTGATGATGGCTCACTTCACACATACCACTCAAGACTTCTATGCAGCATAAAATAGAAGATCAAAAGCAGGTAGGAGAAGAGGAATAAAGGAATGAAATGAAAATCGAAAGAGATGTAGTTGGAAGGAAACAAAGGTCTATAAAAGACGAGCTCAAGTTTCATGTTGGTGATGATTAGTCTTGCAAAACCTTCTGAGACTGTGGAAGCATTCGCTTGTCGAAAACCCAGGTTTTCTCTCTCTCTTTCTCTCTCTCCTTTTAAAGGCTTTTCATAATGAACAACTCTTCTCTCATTTGAAGAGTTGAATCTTTTTTGAAAGAGTTTGGTAACACCAGGCGTTTGAACACTCAGTCACATGCAGCAGAACCAGGCACATGGAGAACAGCTGATTCCACAGAACCAAGGGCTTGGGTAAGTGCCTGGCACCGAAGCCACCTAATGTGACCACAAATGCTGTCTTTTTAGTAAGGACAGAAAACTCATTTTAATTTAATAATCTTTTATGATGTAAGACCATCTCTGGTAAAACTCTTCTGGTAGTGTGGTTCCAGTGATGGGTAGGGGTTGGATTGGAGAGTATCTTAAATATCACAAAAGGAAACAAAAAACATCTCCCCATATTTGAGGGCAGAAAGCTATAAAGAAAACTTTATGTTGTGAACTTCAGTGTCATCTCAAACATTTGGGTTGGATGTGGAGAAAGGACTTAATCTTTTGACAGCTTCTTGAATTTTGAAGTTAGAGCCTGAGGTTGAAAGTTGTACGTGATTTGCTACACCGATGTATTTCAGGCTGGAGTTCCATTTGCTGTCCACTCTCAGTCGGCCACAGCCCACAGATCTTCCATTAATGAGACATCTTATCAGGATTCCATCCTACCAGAAAATCTGGTTGAATATGGGTGGCATCTTCTCTAATTACAAAGATGATATGATAATTGGAAATAATTATAGTTTGATTTTCTTTTAAGTGAAAATAATTTTAATAATGAGCCTAGTATTTTTGGAATTGACATGAATTCTCATGTAACCTGGGAGCAATCATGGTGATTCCCATTTCTTGGGTAACCTCTAAATCTCCTTCCATTTTAAGATTGCCTTTGGTAAAACCAGTTGTTTTTGATGTTAGGGAGAAGACCTCACTTCTAACATTCATGTGTTTGAGATTATAATCTTTTTGGTTCTCAGAAATATGACATTATTTGTTTTGCTACTATGAATTGGCTTCTTACAATTCATTTTAGGGGTCAAAGAAAAACAATCTAAACTGTCAGTTTAAGTAACTTTGGCAGCAACAGCAAAGAGGTTGACTTTAGTTAAAAGCTTAAAATTTCTTTTAATACATAATAGAATATTTCTTTATTATTTCATTTTTCAGTCACTAGCTTTATCTTATGAGATACATATCAGAGCTATTACTTGAACACTATAACTTCCTAGTTATACATTTTTTGATGTTCCTAAGCGATTTTTAAATTTTTCTTTATAGACTATTATAATACTTGGCTAAATATAAAAATCTATAAATATGCTGTATTTACTTTCATTTTAGGCATTTTCAGCAATGTCCTCAAAATAAAAAATAGTAATGGTTATTGTTAATAGCCACATAATATAATAACCAGATCATGCTAGGTATCGCAACAAATCCTACATTCCTTTCAAGACATTTAAATCTCCCCCCCGCTTAAGAAGTCCTATAATAATGGTCCAGAGGATAATAAAAAATCAGATTTTTCTGCTAGGAAATCTTATTTCAAAGGTAACTTTAGAACCATGAGCAGATGCTCAGACTGTAATCTATTTAGTTTTGGCATGAAACAGAGAATTACTGAAGATTTATGTTTTTGTAGCTTTTTCAATAGCCTGAATAGCATTAATATCATTAGTAGAGGATGATAATCTTTTGTATCATTTAAACACCTATTAGCAATGTTTGCTTGCAAGGAATTCAATTTTTTGGTTAATTTACCAAATCTATGTTTTTTTTCTTCTGTATTTAAGCTGGAATTTAAACTGGGTCAAGATTATAAATTAAGCTTGCCGCGTTTTGTCTCCATTACAAAATGGTATAACTAGAAACCAGGCGTAACAGTTTTACCAAGACATGACGAAGTAAACATTAGACTGATCTTTATAAATTCAGAGTCATTGCTGACTATTACTAAGTATCTAAGTTTATTTTGAGTGGGGAATTATAGGAATTCCAAACTCTCAAGACGTCAATAATGTGGTAAAGAAAGGTATGCCTCAAAAAAGTAAATGATCAACTTGACCTGTTCTATAATACTTTGCCAAATATGGGGTGAATGTCCCGGGAAGCATTTTATTACTAATGACCAGTGGTTTTTACCAGGGCTTACAGAAAAATCTATTAATGAAAAAAATAATAAAATGATACTGATTGAAAGGAATCTCCTGAGAAATGTATTGTGTCTTGTACCCCAGACATATGTACTGTGTTATGCAGAGTCATATAGTAATGTTAAAAGCGGGATTGGCAAGGCCCGTAAAGAAAATATTTTTAGTCTTTGTGGATCTTCATCCAGACCACTTAAGCTGCCATTGTAGCTCAAGAGCAGCCACGGAAAATATGTATACAAATGAGTGTAGTTGTTTTCCGATAACATTTCATTTATAGACCCTGAAATAAGAATGTCATGTAATGTTCCCTTTTCATGAAATATTACTACCCTTTTTCAAGCATTAAAAAATGTGAAAACTGCCTTTGTTCATGGTCCATACAAAAGTATGTGTTGGGCAGAATTAAGCCCACAGATCTTAAGTAGGTCACTGACCCCTAGTTTAAAGTGTTAATTTTCTAGAACTCACAATAAGATATGCTAGCATATTAAGAAATGTATAAAAAAAAACAAAATTATATGTCTGGATTTTTATGGATTTTTAACACAAAACAAGAATGTTCAGAAAATATTATAGTGCCAAAGTTTGATGAAAAGTAAAAAGCTGCTAAGCCTTAAGAACAGCAAAATTAGGTTACATTAATATGGCAATTTTGTTATTTCTATTGCTATGTATATGAAAGATCCAGATGCTAAATACAAAAGGTATTTTTTTAGCTTGTTAAAAGGTAGTTGAGGTTAAATGAAAACGTCAATGGCTCTATTTGTTTATAAAGTTCAGATTCTCTGTAAAATTATGTTAACTTGAAATTTTCACTAAGGCTATAGTCATTTAATATGAAACTGCATCATTAGAAAGAGTAAGAAAAAATGAAGACTGCTTAATGTCATATGTTAGAATTTAAAGTATATTTGTTCAAAAATGCTTAACAAATAGGTAACCAGAGCTCATATAACTACACTATCTCTCAGTTGAACATACATCGTTAAACCACTGAATATAAACCTTCTGTAAATTACATGACTAGTACTTTCAAATTAAACCATTTTTTGATAAGTTATAATTTGAAATTGGAAAGAACTATGGCTAACTTTCTATTTTGAATGTAATTTATCATAATTTGGATATAAGAAGTTAAAATAATTGAAAAATGAAAAACTACTAATCTTTTAAAGACTTAAAATCATTCCCATAGAATATATATGCTTTACAACCTTATGTGTATTTGTGTATAATGAGTTCATTATACATATTTGCGTATTCATTCTCATACATGTGAATTCTGGCACAGCAATTCTATTTAGAAACTTATTTTGAATAAGTATTTAAAACTAAGGTAATATATTTCTGGTTTCTAAAAATTCCTTGCTTTGTCAATTCTATCATAGGAACATGTGCCTTCACTGTTAATGGCATGAAGAGGAGACTTAGAAAGGGATAGTATTAAGTTTGATGCTTTTTAGTTTATAAAAGCTGGAAAAAAATATTTACAGGGCATAAAAAAGTGCTAGCTGAACATTTTTTTTTAAAAGTAAAGCAATTGCTTAAAGCTATTTAGAGAACATTGAAACTCTAAATATTTTTTAAAAAAATGAATCAATCAATTCAAACAATTTTTAATCCAAGAGTTTTATATATGTAGATGTATTCTTAGACCCCAATCTCATTTTCTTTTGTATTAAGATCATATAAAAATAAATATAAATTACTTCTAGCAGTGGGTGGGTTGGTTTAAGGATTTTAATTTAATTAATGTTTTGTGGAAATTGAAAATTTTAGTTTCATTAGTGATATAATTTTTTGAAAGTAAAGCATTATCCTGATCAAGACTAGATGTTGACACACTTGATTTTCTACATTTTGGTAGCATGGTGCTGTCACTTTTATAACATAAATACAATAGTAATTTAGTTAACAAACTTTTCCTGAGAATCTACAATGATGTGGCCTTTTGTTAGATCCTAAATACAAAGGTGAACATAATACCCTTTTATTAGGAAGCTTTTTTTTTTTTTATGGAGCTTAAAGGTTTATTAGGGGGAAAACAAGGATGTACATCTAAGTCATCCGGGGTGATTTTGACCCCCTCTCCCACAGAGACATTGGCAGTATCTGGAGATATTTCTGGGGGTCATGACTTGAGTGGGAGTACTCTTGGTGTGAGTGAGAAGAAGCCAAGGATACTGTTACACATTGTACAATGTTGTTAAAATATTCTATAAAAAACAATGATCTAGTCTAAAATTTCAACAGTATTGATGCTGATAAGCCTTGACTCCAATGTAGTACATTTTTAGAACTGCTATTATAGAATGACACAGTGACTCTGGTGGAAACAGAATAGGAAATGTTCAATTCTACAGCTGGAAGTGCTGTCTTGATAGAGGAGTATCTTAAAGAAGAGCTATATGTGAGCTAACTCCAGAATGGCTGAATGGAGAGGTGTTCCTGGTAAGAGGGGGTGGAGTTGGGAAGAGGAGCTTTGCAGACTGAGGCAGCAACATGAGCAAAGGAATGAATGTGTGTGTGAAATAACTTCTCATCTTTGGGAAGGATAAGCGTAGAGTGGGTAGAATAGGTATTGGAGAAGAGAGATCTGAGGTCGGGCAGGTAAGTAGCAATCTTATCTCAGGAGCGTTTTCTTTCTTTTGTTTTGCTACATCATAGAGTTGTAGTTGTTCAGGGTTTTCTCCTGAAAAGTGTTGAAGATGATGAAGGGTTTCAAGCAAGGACCTGAGATGATCAGAGAGTCTATTTGTAGGTTTCATCAGCCGTGGTGTCAAGTATCATGATTAATTAGGGAAACAGCTAATACATCATTTGATCAGAGAAGAACCATAAGAGGAAAAAGTCTCCTAGTGGAAGAAAGGATCCCTACTTTTCCTATAAATGTTTTGCTTCTGATTCTATGCCTTTCACTTTATTGGTCAGAACTGTATCAAAGCAACAAAAACTCAGCCTTACGTTATTTTCTGTAGTTTCTTAATGTATTATGTTGCTGACTGGCTAAGTCCCACAGGCCTAAGCTGCCATGTTGTGACGTTAGGTAGCATTGTCCTTTCTTAGAGGTTCTGTTTTCAGATTTATGTTATGGAGCCATGATGAATTAAAAAAAAAAGAATCTGCTTACTAATAAAATAAAAGAAAGACAACTAGAAATGAAACCTCAACTATAACAAAACTTTGTTCTTTTATCTCAGTGGTTCTCAGCCCTGGATGCCCCATAGACTAACTGGGGGGAGAGATTTGGGTCTCTGTATTTCTTAAAACTCCTCAAGTTAACTCAGGGAATGCTTCTATGGATACAAAATATTAACTTCGCATTTTTATTTGGGTTTTTAATTTATTTTTAGCTTTTCTCCAATAAATTTATCTTCTTATTTCTGTTAAAGACTAAAGTGAATTTTAATTTTTTTGGGCATACAACAACTTTTAAAAAGTGGCTTTCTGACAGTGATTCAGAACAAGAGGAAACTAGTCTATGATTTCTTACAAAAAATTCACAGGTTGGATGAGTCTCACTCAGGTAACCAGTTATTTAGAGAGAACTAGAGATTTGAACATGGAATTTTGAACAGTGATATTTATGCTTATTTTGTACTGTCTAGCTCTCTGATTGCTTGATCAAGGAGGATAATAAGCATGGTGCAGGGAGAGCAAGGCTAAGAGTTTGATTTTCCTAGCTATAGACCGTATCTCTCATCCTAGACAGCTGCCTTAAAAATGGGGTTTTCTTGCTAAAGTGCTGCAGGAGATTGCACTGTGTTCCTGTGATTGCACCAACTGAATTCATCCCTGCAAAAAAGTGACTGAACATGACAGTCCTGATCCTTTGTTAACTCAATAAAAGCTATTAATTCCTGCTCTGTGCAAGGGGATGGCATTTTTTTTTTCATCCATCAGGAAACAGAAAGGGAAAGAAGGTTAGGTTTTCATTCCCAATGGATTATTTATAACATTCTACCAATGAGCAAAAGGAAAACACAATCGTTATGTAGGGTTGTCTTCTCTACAGCTTCTGGAATATTTTCTTTTGCATTTCTCTTTTCTATCATCAAAGCATTCCCTCTGTGGAAAAATTTCTTCTATATACTCATTGTCTTCTAGTTTCTTTGCTAATTTTCTCCTTCAATTCACAAACTTTCTTAAGCAAGTATCTATTGCCTCAATTTCTTGATATATTTATAACAAACATTCTCCTAAGATGTAAACATATAAATAATCAATCACACTCTATAATCCTGTTTCAAGTCCTTACTTAGAGCATGGGAAATACGTTTTTTCTCAACATTGTTCTTGTGGGGAGCTCAGTCTGGGAATGTCATTTTCCTTTAGCTTGCTTCTTCTGTGAGGCCAATCAATGTTTGTGGGACACTCAGCCTTTGGGCACCACGTTGCTACCTTGTTCTAAACCAGTGAGTTTCAAACTTTCCAATATAACTCACAGTCAGATATTTTACATTGTAATCTAGTATATACTCACCCAAACATACGTGCATAGTACACATACATTGTATAAAAATATTCTATTTTACTCTATTCCATTATCTTCCTTCCTATACTATCCCAAAGTATTCTATTTTGTGAAAAATGTTATTCTTGACCCACTAAACTAACATCCTAGCACAATATTTATTTAAAAAGATTCTTCTAATCTAAACCCATGTTTTTCAACAAGGTCTGAGAGGTGTACAGATAGTTTTAAACCTCTCAAGAGGTGTGCAGATAGTTTGAAAACAAAGCTGTTTTTGTTGTTCAGTGAAGACTCGTGTTTAGTGAAGAGGATTATTTTATTTAGATTTTCGAATATCACGTGTAAGAGAAAATGAGATTAAGTGTTTCAAAGATATCATTTCTATACTTCTTATTTATATTTTATCCTTTTTTGAGTCATCCAAGAATGGACCAAAATAAATACTCATTGCCATTCATTTGGCAATTAATTATGTATTGTTGGGTGACATCTTTTGTGTAAATCTTCAGGTCAGAGACATTTTTGCCATGATGAGCCTCAGTTTTCAAACTATTCTTGATGGCGTATTTACACAATAGTATGAAATAAACTCTCCTGAAGAAGTGGCATCTCTGTATCTTGAGGCTTTAGGCTGAATTTTGCCAAAGGCCTGATTTACACTTATGATACAACATTATCTGTAACCTCGTCCTCCATAATATATCCAACTGCTTACCTCCTTCTTTCCGTTCACCTGCTTCCTTCTCACTTATTGACAAAGATCCACTGTAAGGACCTTACCTACTATGGCCCACGGCTATCTCTACAGCTCTCTTGGGGCTTCAGATCCCAGACACAAATTTTGGTTTATGAGACAGAACCTGAAATGTTGTAACTAGAGTTATAGCTTATATTCCTAGCACTGGCTATTGCAAGCGCTATGATTTTGTGAGAATTATTTTCATCTCATCAAAGATACAAAAGCTCATAAGTTCTCTTCTTAAGAAGTGATAACTATCCTCCCTTTCAGAACTGTCATTCTCCAATGTCTTGACATCATTGACTTTGATCCTATAAATAGTTAGGCTGATTTCTGCTCCTTTCCTGTAATGCTACTAGAAAAAGGATGAAATATTTTTCAAAGGTTCTGTAACCTAGCTGTAATTATTTAGTCGCTTAGATTGTCCTTATTTTTTAGATAACAAGAGAGTCAAGAGAGGTAAAGTGGGTTACCTAAGGTACCACGGTTAGAATAAGTGACCTGTAGGTCACTTGATTTTGTTTTTATTATAAATCTAAAATATACAAGATATCAAAATAATAAAATAAACTTTAATGTTTTGCCATAATTTCTACATACACACACATACACCCTTTTTTTTTGATAAGTCATTAACATTTTCTAGTGTTTGTTTATTTTTGAGAGAGAGAGAGATACAGAGCATGAGCAGGGAGGAGCAGAGAGAAAGGGAGACACAGAATCTGAAGCAGGCTCCAGGCTCCAAGCTGTCACCACAGAGCCTGATGTGGGACTTAGACTCACAAACCATGAGATTGTGACCTGAGCCGAAGTCGGATGCTTACCCCACTGAGCCACCCAGGCACCCCTTTAATAAATCATTTTAAGCAGAAATACTGCTGATACTTGAAAATCGGGATTAATGCTTAATTCTTTCCTTTTAATTATTGATTTTCAGAGTAAAGATTTGATATAATGATCACCTCAGTGATCTATGAATGGTCTTTTTAATTTGTGAAATAGAAACAATTAACATGGAGCTAACTGAAATGTTTACATATAAGGATTGAAACTTTATCTTCCCGCTCATTTCAATATTGATTTTTAAGTAACGCTTTTGTATGTATATGTATGTATGTATATATATCAAAACATATATATATATGTATGTGGTGTATATACCACTTGATCCAACTGACTAAAACTTTTGTGGATCTGATCTTATCATGGCCAAAGGTATCATATTTTGTGTATGTAATTTTGTTGTTATCAAACATTTAACTTAGAGATAATAGAAATTATTATTTCAAGAGCTGCTTTTAGTTATCTTCTTGTGTATTATCTATAACAAGCATGCTTTACCTAGGAAAACCATTTAGCCACTTGGCATCAATTCCCACCTCTAAAAAACAAAGGCAGCTCTGTTACATCCAGGTACTCCTCAGAGTGATGTCATGAAGGTTAATATTACATTTTCCTAAACAGCTCAACAAGTAATAAAAAAAATCATGAAAGTAATGGGAACAGGGTTGAAAATATATTTGAGGCAGAACAAAGTGCTATTATAAATTACCAGCAGCCTATTTTATTCTGTGATTATTGCTTCCTAAAGGCCTTTGAGACCTTTGAGAAACAAACGAAAATGTAGATGCAAGGAGAAATAAATAAAAGTCTAAAGCCAATAGCAACTTATTTATTTTTAATGTAATTTTAATTTTACCATTTGTTTGTAGGACAGAACTTCCCCAAAGTGGAAGGGTTAATGCTTTCCCTTAATACCATTGAGATTAATCTGTGAGGCCCCTCGCTGAGTTTTTATTTCTTATAAAACGACAAGAGGTAGATATGAGGGTGTTCCGGATGCAGTGTTTGCCACCTCATCAGTTGTGGAGAGAGCAAGAAGGCAGTAGGTCTCTAACACCTCCCCTATTGTCAAGCCTAAATGCTGATAAGGGAGGAGATTTTAGAAAGAAGGCCTCGAACAATTTATCATAATCTTCTCCTCTAATTCTTAAAACATCTTGATTTCATTGGCTCTTGATGGCAGGAAGTCATCTTAGTCATCTTCTAGTAAAAAATTTCTTTGCCTACCTGAGGTAACTGAGAGTAGAGCACATTATGTGACATCCCCAAGACCACAGACAGTTAGTGATGGAATGAGAACCAGAGCCCAGACTATGGTTATGTTTAATCAGAAGTATGCTAATGTATGCTACATAAGTGTTCTCTTCTATGAATTAATAGACAACATGGAAACAAAACTATCTCGATGAGCCTTTAGAAGGAAGTTGTGGGTAGGCCCAGCCTATAATTTATGATAGTAAAACATTTTTTTTCTGAGACATCTTTTGTTATCCCAAGGTCATAACAATATTCTTCTAAATTGACTTCTAGAAGTTTTAATGTTGTTAATGTCATTGTTGTGAAGCTAAAGTGTCTCCACTTTGACTAAAAACATTTTGAGGGCAGAAGCATATATTCAGAGGTGTATATTCTGTGCATTTAGTGAAGTCACATCACACTGGAATTTATCATCAACAAATTCCACTATATAATCTTGGGGAAAAAAAAGAGAGAGAGATGCAATTAATTTAAATAGTATTTTCAGTCTTCCTGTTATTGCAGTCAATGAATTGATTTATGGCTGTGTAAATGTGAGATAGACTACATCAAACTGATACCTTTCAGTCAATCTTAGTTCCCCTGTAATTGTTTGAGTGCGAGCATTGCACTATGTGGTGTATGAATTTACTGTTTAAAGATGTGAATTGAATTCTGTCTAACATGGCGTCTGAAGCAAAACAACTACTTATTCTGTGTTTAGTGTGAGACTGTTTTGTTTTTCTGTATTGAATAATTGAAAAATATATTCTGAGGTGTTTAAAGATTAACACTCAATTAGAATTACAAATGACCAAACCTAGCTATTCTTGAAGATTTAAAGTTTAAATTCTGCCTTTTTACCTATAAATTCTAGTAGACTTTATCATTTTTAACAAGTTTTGAGGAATACTGGATTTTATATGCAAAAGTAGTTAATTGACATATTGCAAAGGAAATAAAACATATTAAATTTTTATCAGAGGAAGTTTAGTATGTTTGTGGGAGTTAAATTATCTACTATAAAAAATCTTAAGCATTCAACTAATGTTCAAAGATAAAAAAATAGATTTTAAAATGTGTTCAATTTTAAATTTTCTTAAATATCACAATAATATGTATAATCTTGGTAGCATGTTAGTTTTCATAAAAAGTCTGAATTTACTAAGTTACACATCTTAAATCAGAATAAAAGGACTTACGTTAGTTAATTAAATAGGTCAAATTCTCTAACACATTAATCACAAAGAATACCAACGTACATCAGTTCTTTTAACACAAGAAATGATTCTCTAATTTTTGATTATCTTAAATACTTATATGCCTAAATATCCCTGGATTTAAGAGATATTAATCCCTGTGGAAAGCAATTATCTTCTAAGCTAACAGCAATTGCTTATTGGTCACAGGTTTTGACTGGGACAATGGATAGATTCTTATTTGTAACCATCATGCACCATCGTCTTATTTATTGCCTATATAAGGAATTGATAAATTAGAGACTGATTTTATTGTTGTTATAACCCACATAACTCATCCAGGCCGTACCTATTTCTAATATTCTTTATATTCATGTTATCCATTATGCAGTTTTTGGCTCTGCAACCTGTACCATACGATTTTAATGTTTGATTAAATTTTGCCTTTATTGACTCTTAAGACATTTGAATGCACTTGTCCAACTTTAAATATTTCCGATTTTTACAGAATCTTGCACTTTCTGACATTAATTTGGTCTAGTAGGACCATAGATTTCTTATGGATATAAAATGGTGTTAGAGCAGTGGAATTTCTATATTACAAGAGTCTAAAGGGATGTAACATCCCAAATACAATGCATAAAGTTTTGCATTTAGTTACATTATCTCTTTGGCTTCTCTTTTTGATCCTGCATTGGAGGAAAATCAGATGTAAAATACATTTTCAGTGAATTGAGGAAATCTGAATATGGAATTGATATTAGATGCTATTATAAATTAATTATAATTGTATTATTTAGTAATGGTGTTGTGGTTATGTGGAAAAAGTTATTTTTTCCCTTATTATATGTGCGTTGTAATATTAAGAACCAAAATGTCTAAAAGTTGATACCAAATGATACAAAAATCACAGTGACCACAACAGTAGATGGATGGATAGATAAAGAAAATAAACCAAAAATACGAGAAAAGTAATATGTGATTGGAATCTCAAGTCTGTGTTACATTCTATGGTGTCTTCAGCTTCTGAGATTGTAACCCTGATTACATAGATATCATCTCCAAAGATAGTAATCTATTCAACTGTGAGAAGAAAAACCAGCAACGAAGAGCTCATGGATAATGTGTAACTCTGTACAGGGTTTTGTACATACAAACAATTAGTTTGCATCTTAGATACATACAAGTGAATTTTTTGTTATTTCTCTTTAAGTGAACTTAAATTACATAAGAGACCACTCTTACCTATGCCAGAAAACATCAAATCTTGCCATTTCAAGATAACTCTTATTTAAAATTTAGTCACTGCTTGTTTAAAATTTAGTTACTTTGGGGTTAACTATTTAGTCATAGTCAAAAGTCTCCTTATCCAATTCTCCTAACCTCCTCATGTTTCATGTGCGGAAAGGGAGGCTATGAAGACAGTATAGCTCAGGTTTAAGAGTATGGGCGCTGGAGCCACATTAGCTGGGTTCATATGCTATCTTTATCACTTCCTAGGTGAGAGACCAAGATCAAGCTACTTAACTTAACCTCTATGTGTTTCAATGTCCTCATCTGTAAAATAGGCACAATCTCATAGAGTTGCAGGGAAAATTAAAAGGTAATATTGATAAATAATATTGAACAACTATTAAATTTAAAACTATTTATTATTGTTTTCATTAACTATGTAAATAATAATTTATGTAAATAAAATAATTAGTAGTGCTTATTGTATGCATTAACCACTTCAAAAAAATTCTTAACGTTCTCACAATGGTGGAGATATTTAGTCCATGTATCATCTTGTGGTCCTAAGTGGTAAGTCCGTGGAGAATTCTCATCTGTTTTATTTGTAGGTATCAAACGAAACTTTCTTTCTATATCCACTGTAACTTATGATCTCTTTTCTCAAAATGGTGAAAGCACAGTCGTTATCTTCTCTCTTACCAGTGGCTTGCATCCCTTCATCTATATACATAATCTCTTACTGTGTCTACTGGAATTCAGAGCTTCTAACACATTCCCCAGCTGTTTCCTGGCTTTAGGTCATCCATCTTATTGCTGTTCACCACCTACTGGCTTCCTAGCAAGATACAACACATTTCAATTTTCAGTTATCTTCTCTCTCTCTCTCGAAAGCTTTTTAAAGATATCTCCATGCTGGTGGGAAGACTGTATGGGAAGCTATTTCAAAGGCTTCCTTTGTCTAGATCTGTCCCCTCACCATCGCCACTCAATTCTGACTTCCCCATGCTGCCATGAGCACTCTGACAGACATTTCACCCAGATTTTAGATGAAATGCCAGACATGACTCCCTTTTGCTTTTAGATTTGATGAATCTGCCTGTATATCTTTATCTAAAGAGGGGAGCAGAAAGCAAACCCCACACAAGACTCTAAATACTCTTTTGCTTTCCCTACTCCTCTCCTTCATGTGAAGAAGAGCATTTCATGAGTGACATATCTTATCTCACATCTTCTTAGTACGTAGTACAAACTCTGCTCAGTTCTGCATGCCTGGCTCTTAAAGTTAAAGCCCAGATGTTAGAGAGCCAAAATCTCCTTTGTCTCTAGCAGACAAGACCCATGGATTGTAGTGGATATTTTCTCTATTTTGAGCTTTAAGTAGGGTATTTTTCAGTCAGAATTGGGCAATATTTTCCTTTTCACAGAGGTTCTATTTTCATCTTCCCCAAAGGGTAGGGCAACAGAAATAATCAGAAGGAAACTCATGGAAAATATTCTATTATTCATGAATTCCACATAAAGATGGACAATTTAAGGAGTTTTAGGGATAGTTTTGACTGTATGAGGTAGCCAGTAGTTTCCAGCTGCTGAATAAGATGTTATCCCCTGAATATGTTAACAACATTCTCCTGTCAGTATATGTTATGTTTATGTAAGACCCTCTGCAATAACCAACAGAGGTTTGCTCTTGCAACTTAAAACAAGATTGCTATACTGTCTTTTACTATGTTTCATCTTTCGTGATACCTAAGATTTGGTTGCAGTGCATTTGGCCTATTCCACAGATATCTTGGTTCCTTCTCCATCCCGCTCCCGTGCCAATAAGTACCTCTTCCAAATTGTTTTCATCTCAACATGTGGGGCTACCATTTATCTGGTTGACCAAGACACACACTTGAGAGTCATCCCAAATTTCTCTCACTTACTCTGCACCTAGAATTTAACACCAAGTCCTATTATTTTCTATTCAAAATAATATTTTAAGTTTGCTTACTTTACTGCACTCCTGGTATTATAATCCTGGTCCTCAACTCAAAGGCCTTCAATGGCTTCCCCTTCCATTTAGGAAAAATCGTGTACCATGGTCTCCTGGCCTTACCTTTAGACTTACCTCCTGGCCCTTTCCTCCCTGCTGGGTACCATGGACTTTCTTTCAAATTTCACAAATGTTAACTGTTTTTACATTTTGGGACTTGTGGTTGTGCAATGAACTCAACAGGGAGCTCTTTTCAGACTTTATCTGCCTAAGTCAAATCAATCCTTCAATTCTTTTGTATTTATGTTTATTTACTTTTGAGAGAGAGAGAGAGAGAGACATAGCGTGAGTGGGGGAGGGGCCGAAAGAGAGAGACAGAATCTGAAGCAGGCTCCAGGCTCTGAACTGTCAGCACAGAGCCTGACACAGGGGTTGAACTCACTAACTGCGAGATCATGACCTGAGTCGAAGTTGGACACCCAAATGACTGAGCCATACAGGTGCTCCTCGGTCCTTCCATTCTTTTCAACTGTGGCATATTACAGGAAGTCTTGGCACCTCCCATCTCATTTAGGTTCTAGGAGGCACCCTTTTACTTTTCTTTCATAATACTTTTAAAATATATTTTGTAAGTATATTTTTATGTGTGCAATTATTACTTCAATGACTATCTCCCTCTCTAGTCCATAAACTCTGTGAGAGCAAGGTCCATGTTTGTTTCGCTCACCACTGGATCCCAAAGGCCCTGAGTCTGAAACTTAGAAACTGCTCAACGAAAATTTGTTGAATAAATGAAAAAAAAAATAAATGAATTAATTAACAGAGGAGTTTCAAATATGGGGTACTAATAAAGGTGCTCTTTTATTCTTGAGCAAGAGTTGACCTTTCCATTACGATTATTGGTACCCATGCAAATACTTTTGAGTTTTTGGAAGATGTGTTGATATTCAACTAGAATATGTCAGTATGCTGTCTCTTCTCATTGCTTGGTTCTTGTGTTGTGCCTTTTCACCAGTATTTTGTATATTATCTCTATTAAGAAAGAAACATTTTCATTTAGAAATATTCATACTAATTATCAGTTCTTTAATTACAGGGAAATGGGCGTTTAAAATAAATAGATAAGTTATCATTTTGTTATATATTATCATTATACTTCATGAAAAGTGAGAGGAAATTAATATACTAAGATACCTTCAAAGCTGCTTCAGAAGTATAAAAGGTACACATATCTTGAAAATGAAACTGGTGAATTATTTAAAAAAGGCTTTTAGAATGACTTAGTTCAATCTGTCAGTACCCCCAAAACTAAGGTGTTAGAATAAATGTTTAAGCTAAACATTATAGATCATTTAAATTCTATAGATACTCGAGAAAACCCTCTGCAGAAAGACGGATGAGAAAAGTGGGCAAAGGGAAATAAACGAACACTCACTCTGTGTCAGAGAAGATTAGAGTGGGTTTTTCTCTCAGGAACAGCCTTTAGCATTCATATTTTCTCATGGTATACATCAGCATCTTTAGTCATAAAATTTCTGGGTGTCTTCTTGATGGCTAAACATATTTCTGTCTTTGAGGAATTATTCTGAAAGTACATGTGAGTTTTATTTTTTGTTTAGCAAAACAAGGATACTCTATGTTAAAAATGTATATGTACATAATGGATATTTCTGATGATAGTTTTATATTTTCATTTTCCTTTAATATATATGTCGCCTTTAACGTACAAGTGGATCATGGAAATAAAGAGTACCAAGTTTCAGTCTAGACACCGCAAACGAAAACATGTTTCTTCATTAAACGGTCACGGTTTCAGGCATCTTAAAACTGAGGATTGTGGAGTCGCCTGGGTGTCTCAGTTGGTTAAGCATCCAACTCTTCATTTCTGCTCAGGTCATGATCTCATGGTTCGTGGGTTTGAGCACCAGGTCAGGTTCTGGCCCTGTGCTGACAGGGCCAAGCTTGGTTGGGATTCTCTCTCTCTGCCCCTCCCCCACTCATGCACGTGCTCTCTCTCTTTCAAAATAAATATATAAACTTAAAAAAATATGGATGGAACTGGAGGGTATTATGCTGAATGAAATAAGTTAGTCAGAGAAAGACAGATACCATATGTTTCCATGCATAGGTGGACTTTGCGAGACTTAACAGAAAACAAGGGGGGAGGGGAAGAGGGGAAAGACAAAAGACATAGAGAGGGAGGGAGACAAAATATAAGATACTCTTAAATACTAAGAACAAACCTAGGGTTGAGGAGGGTATGGGAGGGGGGGAGAGTGGGTGATAGGCACTGAGCAGGGCATGGGTTGGGATGAGCAGTGGGTGTTGTTGTACAGCAACCAATTTGACAATAAAAAATTTTAAAACAATTAAAAAATTAAAAAAAATAAAACTGATGATTGTGGAGAGTGGACTAATATGTCCTTTTTCTAGAGGCAACACTGTTTAACACTTTGAGACTTCATTCAGCAGGATGGTCACTACCTGTACAAATTCAGTGCCTTGTTGTCCCAGCTCTCACCTGGGTCTTGTGGGTTGCTTGGAAGGGCTTTATTCCTTTAACTTAAACTTTGATCTCTGTTAAAATACACGTATTTCTTTTCCTCCCCTTTCCTGGGAACGCTAAGCTATTTCCAGTCGTTTAAAGTATAATGAACTCTTTCTGATCTTTTCTGAGGGGCAGGTTGGGTAGGTGACACAGAAACACCAGGAATGAGGTTATGCCCCCTGTAGAAGCCAGAAGCCAGCAAGCCTGTGCAGAGCCAGTGGCCAATAAATTCGGAGGGTGGCTGACAATGAGAGAATTAGGGCAAATCATTGATGCCAAAGGCCCATTTCATATTTTTGTAAATGTGTATGATAAAATGATCAGCTTTAGTTCAGTGAAAAAAATGCATAAATCTTAGCATGATGATTAAACATTTGAAGAGATATTTGGTTTGAATTTTTTTTTTCTGCCCAACTAGATTAGTATCATACAGATGGTCTATATGAAGGCAGTAAAATTAAGGAAATATGAAACTGATAAATCATTGAACCCATTTGTTTTTGCAAAAGTTACTTCTTGAGAGTAGATAAAAGCACTTTGAACATGTTCACTTTTTCTCAGGTCACAGGGGTGCTATTTAATAAATTACTTTTCTCAGGCACTAAGGGCCACCTTTATTCATTTGAAAAGGTTAATGCAGCTGTTCAAAATGGCCAAGTTTTAACCAGAGAATAATTTATGCACTGGAAATCCGTTTTATTTGGGAAACGCCTAAATAGTGTAAAAAAAAAAAAAGGTGAAGAACAAATTAAAAACAAGGAGATGCGGCAGTTCGTAACTAAAGCGGTTTTTTATGTAGATGTATTGATTATATATCCCTGACCACCCCATTTAAAATTTCCATACTCCCATCCTGCCACCCCAGAACGTCCTATCATTCTTTTTGCTTAATTTTTCTCCATAGTGCTTATCACAAATATACTCTGTGTTTGATCTGTAGATTTTTGTTTTCTTCTGATTTCTCTTACTAGAATGTAAGTTCTAAGCAGACAAAAAATTTTCAGCCCTCCCTCTTCCCCCTGGATAGTACCAGGTATGTGTAAGCATTAATAATGTTCAATAAATGAATGTAGGAATAAATCTATTTTGATCAAATTTACTAAGTAATTGCCATTTTCCCATTTGGGTAGTGTAGGATTACTTTCTAGAAGGAAATGCCACGTGATAGTTGAGGGTAGTTTCTGGAGTTATTGTGCAATGATTCTTGATTTTAGCACAGGTTATCTGTTTAACCTTGGGCAATATTTTCACATTTCTCATCTCCAGCATAAGATGAATAAATTACCTATCTCATAGTTAGATAATTATATAAAATACTTTTAAAAACCCAATCTGGTACACCATATATCCTTAAAACTCCTAGTACAATCTTTAAGACAATCTGTGAAAAGAATAATATTTTTTATGTACTCATTGCCTAAGTGAAATAGTCATGACAATTATGTAGATGTTAAAAATATTTTGCCTCAATCATAAGATTCAATTTGAGGCATATGTTAAGCATACATTATTAATATAATTTACTTTCTGAAAATTATCAGGATATTAATTTTATTTATTTTACAAACTCCAATTAAGTCAAACAGAGTAGTGTAATAATTCCAAAGGTCAAGTTGGTTTTGAATTCTACCCTGTCATTTACTAGATCTGTGACCCTGAGCAAGTTAATAAAAAACTTTAGGTTTCAGTTTCCACATTTGTAACATGGGTAAAAGATAAATCTATGTTAGTAGTTGAATATTAAGCAAAATACAGTGCCTGGGACATAGCAGATCTCAGTAAAAGGAAGGTCAAAAAAGGATAATTGGATATACAAAATTAGACAGCAGTGTTTATGACAGAACTATATCAATTCATATAAAATTGAGTGAAAATTGAAAATCAAATTACATTTTTCTGACTCCTGCTCAATCTTACACAAATAAATCAGAATTTATTTTTTAGAAGAAGTGGTCATTTTAAAAAGGAAATTTAACAAGAGAAATATTGACATATTTAACAGAAAATCACTTAGCCCATGATTTCTTTTGTATGAAACATAGAGCCTATTAGGACTAACTTAAGAGATGCGAGTGTCTCTTTTTAAAATTAACACATCTGAGTTCCTTAAAATTCAATGTTCTGCATATAATTGTCCTCTCTCTCCTCTCTCCCCATCAATTTAAATTCATAAAGTTACAAAGCTAAGAAGTACATACATAAAACTGGTGCTCACTAATCATCAAGGTTTTTATTGTCTAAGAACTTAGACAAGCTATGCATGTTTTGTAATATTGGCGGTGTTAAGCACTCTTGCACACCACAGTTAGCACCAAGGTCACTGGGGTGTTGGTTGCTGCACTTACGGTGGAGAAGATGTGAAATGCCATTGCTCAAGCAGAGTTTGCTGGAGCCACAATGGGACAGCAACCACGGCACATCACACCAGAGTGGACAATGGAAATTAGGTTCTACATTGTGACATGAGGCTCAACTGAACTTTTTAGCCAGACCAGGACTGGATACACATGTCTAGAATTATACTCACCTGGGAGCTAGGGAGACTGAGCAAACAGGACCTTATACTTTCATGAATGTAAAGAGTCTCAGAATAGTCCAAACCTCAGGCAATCCCATTTCAGAAAAGAACTTTAGGAGCTATGGCAAGATAGCATTTTCAAGCTTGCCTCTGTGTGTTGATATTCAGGATTTCTGTGTGCAGGGGAAATGATGAGATAGGTTTGAGGGTGGGAAGTGTGCAAGTTAATACTTCATCATTTTTTTAATGTTTTTTTATTTACTTTCAGGAGAGGGAAGGAGAGACAGACGGAGCACAAGCAGGGGAGGGGCAGAGAGAGAGGGAGACACAGAATCCGAAGCAGACTCCAGGCTCTGAGCTGTCAGCACAGAGCCCAATGTGGGGCTCGAACTCACAAACTGTGAGATCATGACCTAAGCCAAAGTCAGATGCTTAACCGACTGAGTCACCTAGGCGCCCCAATGCTTCATCATTTTGTTTTAACTTCCAAGTGGAATAGAAGTACAAAGTCTTGAAAATACCATAATCTCTGCCACTGTTACAGGGATCAAAATGTGGATACTACCTATAGAAGAGATGTGGGTGTCCTTTAAAAATATTCTGCTTAATATACCTTAATATTAACACAGAGATCAGTACAAATGATATTACAGATATAATAATGCGATTCAACTAATCAGAGCTGTTACTAGCCCATGGGACACCTTCGTGTTGAGCAATCTAGTTTCAGAGCATCCGTCTTAGCCAAGGGAGCACAGGTCCTGTCACTATCCCTCTTATTGGGTGTACTTGTACAGGGGACAACTTGCACATCAATACATGGCGACCCTGAAGCTGATATCTCAGTGCCTTCTGCATGTCCAGACTGTGCTATGTTCTTTATGCACTTACAGTTTATAGTCTTGTGATCATCATCTTGATTTTCAAATGACAAATCTAGAGAATGACTGGGGGGGGGGGTTGAATCCCTATTTGCCAATATCAAAATCAGTATGTATTTTGTTGAAATAAGATGCCTTCTACCTCTGTTTTCTTTTCATTAAAAAATATTTATCAAGAGTTTTAAGCTTCATGACACTTCTGTGAGTCCTGTTCAAAGTGCAAGGGAGGAACCTCCACACCGTTTTCCAGAGTGGCTGCACCAGTTTGCATTCCCACCAACAGTGTAGGAGGGTGCCTACTTCTCCACATCCTCGCCAGCATCTATAGTTTCCTGATTTGTTCATTTTAGCCACTCTGACTGGTGTGAGGTGATATCTCAGTGTGGTTTTGATTTGTATTTCCCTGATGATGAGTGACTTTGAGCATCGTTTCATGTGTCTGTTGGCCATCTGAATGTCCCCTTTGGAGAAGTGTCTATTCATATCTTCCGCCCATTTCTTCACATACCATATGTTTCCACGAATAGGTGGACTTTGTGAAACTAAGCAAAAACCAGGGGGAGGGGAAGAGGGGAAAGGAAAAAAAGACACAGAGAGGGAGGGAGATAAAACATAAGAGACTCTCAAAGACTAAGAAAAAACTGAGGGTAAAGGGGATGAGGGAGGGGGGAGAGGGGGTGATGGGCATTAAAAAGGGCACATGTTGGGATGAACACTGGGTGTTATATGTAAACCAATTTGAAAATAAACTATTATAATATAAAAAAAAAGTGCAAGGGAGGGAAGCATGCCACTTTTGGACAACCTCAAATCCGATCTAACTTTGTAAAGCTAAGACTTTGCCACCACTATTGGTAGGCTGCTTCAAATAACGTGAGTTTCTCATCCATTTTTGGTAAACATAGATGTGTCCAGTTTAGTTTATAATAATAATTCTCACAGTTTTCACAATTAGGGCCTTCTCTTCATTTAAAAAAAATGATTTTCTCCATCTTAATGCCCATACTATAAAATACATCTTTTAAGCGGGTTGCATTCACTACATAAGAATTTGTTTATCCGTTTTCAGATGAAAAGATCTATTAAAGATCTATTGCTTCCTAAATTTAAAGAAAAGCAACTGACGATATATAGCAACCAAAATAACACCCAATTTGTTTAAGAACAGATGATATTTAAGTACTGCATACAGCAAATGTTAGCAGAGATATCTGTTGAATTCTGGTTTTCCCAGTTGCTTTCCATGCCATTTAACCTCCCTGAGACTTATTCATCTCCATCTGTACGTGGAGTAATAACTAAAATCTCACCCAATGTGAATGAGAGATGATAGACAAGTGGCCTGGCACACAGTGCCTTCTTTGCACATAGTGTCCACTCAGGAAATGTTCTTTTTCTCCTGTGAAAGAACATAAAAGCTAGAAAGTGTTTCAGAATAAAAATAATTCATCAGTGAAAATTCCCGACTCTGTGAATCCCTAGGCATGGAAGGCATTTCTAGCTTGGAAGACAACAGCGTGAGTCTAGATTCTCCAATGCCTTGTGGGAATCTGTGGGACCCGTCATGAGAAAGGTGTGGCAGAGCATGTACTTCTCAGAAACAAGCTGCTCTCTTTCTTACCGGTATTCCAGAATCTCCAAGAGAGCAAGGCTTTCTTGTTTATTTGAAGTGTCTTGAGGAGCTAGATGATGCCGATATAGATGTGGACAAGGAAGCCCAGGATTTGGATCAGATATTTGTGTGAACTTTTTGTTCACCAAATGTCCTAGGGAATCATAAACAGCTAGACATGTGGCTCTTCTCCCAAAAGTCATGAGGTTCTTGCCGGAGTAGCATGTTATAATGCTGACGGAAGGAAGCTCCTGTTGAATTAATACTTTTTCAGTCTATTTTTAAGAGTAAACTCATGCCTTCCTTTCCCACATCCTTACCAAAGTGACTTTGTTCACCATACACTTGTTATACTAAAATGATGGTTCAAAAGCAAGATGTATTTCCTTCCTTTTGCTAAAGACTTGATTAATCATCTGAGGGAAGATCTTTAAGGGTAGCTGAAATACCACCCCTCCCAACCCCAAGCTTTTAAAATGCACTAAATTATTTGAGTAAACCATTTACAATTTTATTTTCTTTTTGTTTTTCACACACAGACCAAAACCACGAACACAAAAGATTTTTTTTTTCAATGCACAAACTATGCTCTGAGAATAAATTGGGTGCTTCTGAAGAGGGTTTCACTTTATCTGGCCAAAAAAAGGGCATCCAGGGCATAAAGTATTAAACACCAGACTGACTGGTATTTAATTATCACAGTCAATTTATATTTATTTGTTCAATTCACAATGACAACTTAAAAAATCACTTTCCATTACTTTGTCCTGAGAATTCAAGGTGTTTACTTATATGTATCAGTCCTCTTTACCCACCAATGAAGAGTTATTGGATTCATGATGTCAGTTACACATAGTATTTTTCTGTTCTCCGTTTTGCTTTAGTCCTGTGTTTCCTGGGGGGAAAAAATGATACACAAGCCACTGATTTTGAGAAGTAGCACTAGTCTGGAATTCTTTTGTTGAGGGGAAATTTTTTCTGACATTATTTAATCATTAAGAGTATTGATAATTCTCTGAGAATCAAGTATCGAATGTTAAATCCCTTTAACTTTATGCATATTTCTATTTTAAAGTTGTCTCTACATTAGTCGGTTGTCTAACTGCACTGTTCTAGTCTATTAAATATTTGGTTTCAGTTCTTTCTATTTATAATACATTTTATTTTGCAAACTTTATGACTTACATCTTACTTCCACTACAAAAGCCTGGATTTGTCACCCTTAGCAAACTGACACCAAAGAGTGGAAATAATTTTCAAATATTGTAACCAAAATTTCTGCCTTGTTCCTGATAATTATTTCTCATAATCCTTAGGCCTTAAATGAGTTTGCCCATATGGATAGAGACTGCCAGCCTTTCCAACAGTGAGTTCAGATCAGCCTCAATCTTTTCAGCAAGTGAAAGTGAAGACTGATGATGTCCACATGATAAGTAACTCTTTTCCAGGTTTTGCAATGGAACGAATATGGTTGCTGTTGCTTCTAACAAGTAGAATACTTCTGGGGTCTGCTCAGTTCAATGGCTACAACTGTGATGCCAACCTCCACAGTAGATTTCCTGGTAAGTCTGAACCTAATCTTTTCTTTAATTGTATCATGAAAGAGTGATTATGTTTGAATAGTAAGACACTTAAATACATATGGAAAATGGAGGGGGATAGATATCCATCTACATTAAGTGGATATTAACAAATGGCAAATGACAAAAGACATTTTTCTGGAGTTGTAATTTATATCCACATTAACATACAAAGTGTTCATAATAGTTAATATTATTATAATGACTGCTCACAAATTTGAAAAATATTGGTTATTGGGTGATAGAATCGGGAGAGGCTAATTTCATCAAAATTTGCCTAATTGATGCCTTTTTCTTCTCTGTAAGTTAATTCACACTTTCAAAACTTCCCTATATGCTAATAGATTTACTTAGGAATAATACTTAAGAAATATGAAATATAGTGCATTACTCAAAAATATTATTTCAGTGCAATGTTGGTCATTACCGAAGTACACAGGCCAACTTCAGAATGCATGACACAGCCACCATCAGTGCTGCATGACAGATATGAGATTTTGACTATATTGATGGATACGTCCCACAGGTTTCTAAAATTTACACGCAATGAGAAGATTACTTCCTGAATTATCAGCATTTCATTTAAGTATTCATATTTTTATATCAGCTGAAGTTATAGAATTACAGTTAAACATTTACAAAATCAAGATTTGAGAGTCTGAAATCACTTTTCCAAGTTTGCCATGCAAATTTAAATGCTTTCTGTCATGTTTTATATTTCTCAAGCCTGCTGGTACTCCTGTGTTCAGAGCATGTCCGGGAGACAGCATACTTGCAAAGAGCAATCAGTAGGTTGTTATGTAGTTGATGTGGAATTTCTAATTTATATGAAGAAAGGTAATCTGGATTGTTCCAGAATAAGGGTCAGAGTGTGTAGGAATGTCTTCAGGAGCCCAGACTTAGTATGTAAGTGCTTGGCAGGATAAGAACAATCTGGAGTTCAGGGTGGGGAATATCTAAAGGTAAGTCTGGCAAGGTATTCTAAAGCAAGATTGTTAATGATTTTGAGTACCATGCAGTAGGGTTTTTAAAAAATATTTTTTTTGTAATAGAAAATTCCAACATACACAAAAGTAGAGATTAGTAAAACAAGTAATTGTACTGGTCATTCAATTTCATTGATTATCAACACATAACTTTTGCTTCATCTCTCTTTTCTTCTTACCACTCCCATCTCTTGACTATTTTAAGGTGAATTCATTACTCATGCTTCAGAATATATGTCCAATGGAAAAGAACGCAAATAAAATCTTCATCCTTCATGTATATACCTAATAAACTTAATGACTATCCCTTAATATCATCTAATACTCAGCTAACTTGCCTCTAAAACATCCACAGAGTGCATTTGTTGACATGTGTGTTTAGTTTATTTTAATTTATAACAGTTTCTCTCTGTCCCTTGCTTTTCTAAAATGCTGCTTATCTCTTCAAGTAATGTGGTCATTTGTTTTGTGGAATTCTTACTTTGGATCTGGTTGATGCAGCTTCAATGTGTCATTTAACATGCTCCTCCTTTCCCACATAGCCTATAATCTAATTAGAGCTAGAGGTTTGAGTCAATTCAGGTTCAGGTGTTTGGGCAAGAAGATTTTGTGCATTATTTGTGTCAGGTATTTTGTCTTTATTTTGTTGTCAATGAAGAGCCATTAAGTCCTTTTAAACATATTCTTTTTTTTTTTTTTGAAGTTTTCTTCTTTTTTTTTTTATAATAGTTTATTTTCAAATTGGTTTACATATAACACCCAGTGTTCATCCCAACATGTGCCCTTTTTAATGCCCATCACCCCCTCTCCCCCCTCCCTCATCCCCCTTACCCTCAGTTTTTTTCTTAGTCTTTGAGAGTCTCTTATGTTTTATCTCCCTCCCTCTCTGTGTCTTTTTTTCCTTTCCCCTCTTCCCCTCCCCCTGGTTTCCACGAATAGGTGGACTTTGTGAGACTAAACATATTCTTTTAAGGATCTGACATGGCCAACGCTGGGAAAAGCAAAAGATAGAATCATGTTGGAAGAAAATAGAGTCAGAGAGAAATGTCGCAAAGGCATAGTCAGTGGGAACGGTGGCAGGAGACAGATCTTAAGAGATGTTTTTTGTGTGGACTCTACAGAGTTTGAGAATTCATTCAGTTGGGAGATAATGTCTTAGATGATGTTATGAACTTGGATAACTGCATATTGATACTACTGACACCAAAAGTTTAGGGCACTTGCATGTTTTAGAAAGAACGTTTGGTCCTGGACATAATAAGTTTGAGGAGCTTCTAGAATTTATAATGGCCACCTCTATCCAGTAGTAGAAAATATGGACCTGAGTCTGAGGAGAGATGTTGATACCAAAGGTAACTGTGTGGGATCTGAGTCCCTGTGCAGTGAGTGAGTAATGAGTGGGAGACAGAAACCTGAAAGGTAGGAAAATAGACTACTCTTTAGATAACATTGGTGGTGAAGGAAGGAGAGGAGTAAACTGAGCCAGCAGTTTAGGAGGATTTAGGGATTAGAGGACGAGAAGCAATTTAGTATACATGAGTAAAGGGAAAATACTCAGAGATCAGGAATATCAATAAGGGAATAATTGATGTAATGAGGAAAGAAAATATGGAAAAGAGAAAAGGTACAGGCAGAGGAGTTGAAGTTGGGAAACTGGAAGTTGTTTCTTTGGTTTAGGAGAGAATTAAAAATAAAAGACATGGGCAGGGAAGTTGAAGGATACTAATTGTGACATGGGAGGTAGAGGCCCTTAGGAGAGTGAAGGCCCAGAGGCCCAGCTGGGACCTGGGGAGAACAATCAAGTCTTATCCTGTTATGCATGAAAAGAAGGCCAAAATATAAAAAGATTGCTGGGCAGAGAGGATCTAACTGATGTGCTTATCTACTTGTAAATAAAAGAGGTAAATGAGCCAGAAAGTGAGTAGGACAGCATAGGGAAATATGGTACATTTAAAAAATGATGTTAAAACATTCGATTGCAACGGTGCCTACTGACTGCCTGAATCAAAAGTACTTGGGATGGTTATTAAAAGTGTTTTAGCCCCAAACCGTTTACTCCACTGTTTTATACCAAATATGTGTTGTCCAAATCTCTGATTATGGTGCAGGGAATCTATATTTAAAACCCTGTAGATGAGTCTAACATGCATTTGTGGTTAAGAAGAACTGGCGTAGTATATACCATTATTTTCTTTAGTCCATTATTCCAATTAAAAGCACAGTCCTGTGTTAGGAAGTAAAATTAGAAATAAAATCTTCCCCCAATCCAGAAATGCTCTCCGCAAGATAGTAGAGATGAAAACACAACATTGAGCAAGCATTAACCAGAATGTGATGTTCATCATAAGCAGTCCATCGAGAGATTGCAGAGAGAAATCTTGCTCTTTTACATGGGCAAGCAGATGCAACCCATTACATATATTTTCAAGATAGACCATAACTAGTCCTCAAATAAGAGGACCTGACAGCACCATTTGTCACATATAGTTCATTCTAAATATCCCTGGTGATTTGGATGACCACCTGTGTTAGCATATTGGTTTTACCTAGAGGAAAAGGATACTCCTATCTTAATAAAAGGAAGTACTTTTGTAATTTGGAGCCATGGTTCCTCCCGGGTGAGGATCCCGCGCTCCCACAGAAACTGTGAGGTAAGAGTGCTATTTTCCTTGATGTTTATATTTTCGAGAGATGGTTCCCAGATCCTTGAGAAAGATTCTCAGGTCATAAAGCTGACACAGGCCTATCTAGTTTTCAAAGGATTTATGTACATTTCAAGGAAAGGAGAAAGTATTTAGAATTGCAAGTTTTCTGATGGTAAATGGTTTAAGAAAAAGGAGGGAGAAATTTCTTCCCTTATTTTAAACAGGGAGAATTAAACCTCTTATTTTTAATTTGTATTTGACCTTATACATGTTAGCACTTTTAGTACTGTCCCACTTAGACAGCAAATATACTTTCCAAGTGTACACATACACACACACACACACACCCCATACATGCACACACATGTGTGTGTGCAACTTATTTATTGCAATGTAAAATATGTCTTAAAAAAATCTAAGATCCAGATAACTCCAAAGTCCCAGGAGAGGCTTTAAGTTTATACGGATATTATTTTCAAGCGAGCCCACTTTTGCAGGTTGTTTGCAGAAGACAACCAGAGTGAGCAAATAAAGCATAAAGGTTAATTGCTCACTCCCCTCTTGACTTGTGGCTTCTCTTCCACATCAGGATCACCCCTGATGTCATCAGGACCTCCACAAGCTGCTCAGATACTAAGCAATGGGACAGAATGAGAATGAGGCTGGCAAAGGAAAGGGGCTATCTAAATGCAAAGTAATGTTAATAATGATGAAAGTAATCATCTCACCCTATCTGACCTTTGCTGTTTCATGACATTAGAACTATTTTCTTTAATTTCCATGGCATTTATCCTTGGGCCAAGGGAACTGCCATGGTCTAATTCATTTTAAATTTAAAGGGATACCATCTAATTTTGAAGGTAGTTAACTCTTAGCTCTCCAAGCTAATATCAGGGAACAGACTTATAGTCCACCGAGATTATGGTAGTGCTCTTTCCAGAATAAAATTCAAACCATGGTTGACTTTTAGAGTACCACAGAATTATTTGGCCTAAATTAAATTTATGGATAAATGCGTTTGGCCTCTATGACTGACAAACACCTTCTGGGACTTATCTCCTTTGTTTTTGGAAGACGATAGCATATAAGGGTTAGCTTTAGCTTCTAAGAAGTCTTTAATGACAATCAAGGAAAGATTAAGCTTGTGGCACCAGAAATTTGGTGGCCTGACATTGTCTTCTGGTGAACTAACCACTCATGGAAAACTGAATATAAGTCAGTGTTACATAACTTGTCATTTTGTATTCTATTTAAACTATTTCTATTCTGTTTAAACACTAATAAGGGAGAAATCAATGGGTTCTGTGTATTGAGTGATACACACATTACTAATTCTTTCTTGTACTCCTTAGACAAACCTATAAAATCTTTTAAAATCATTTTACGATGGGGAAATTGAGGGTTAGTGTTTGTTTAATGATGCAAAGCTAGAAATTGACAGAGATATAAAACTAAGACTCTTTCCATCAAACCATGATGCCTTAAAGTGAATTCTGAACACTAAGTTTAACAGAATTGCAATGGAATTACCACATTAAGGAATCTGAAAAATCATAGAGTAGGAGAATTTGTTTAGCATTTTTATACCTACTTGACTAAGGAAACCTTTTTTTCCCCACAATACCTATTAATATTTCAATAAACACTAATGTTCTGTAGGAAGTAAAATTAAACATCATAAATTTAACAGAATTTAGAGTTGGGTCAAACAAAATGAACTCTAATCTTGTGTTAGGCTTTGCTTAACCATTGCATTTCTCTGTGCTCAAAGACAAAGTCAGAGTGGACAATGGACTAATAATTCAAGGAAATATGTTTTGGCCTTTCTATGATAAGAAAGAACAATTCTCCTGCTTTTCTACATAGTAGAAGTGTTTTGGTCTCCAAGTTACCCAGACGATGCCTGCCTTCTTCCTTGCACCTGTGATTGCGATTACGAAACCAGATGAGGCAGAAGAAGTGGTCCAGGCAGCGGTCACTTCCTGATTAACCTAAGTGATAAAATGCAGTAGCAAGCAAGTTCAGCGACTGAATAATGCAGAGTCCATCCCCTTCTTTATTTCAATAACAAAGGTCTTTATTGCACGAGTTTTTCCCTTCCTCTGCTTACGTAAGTTAAACCCATATGCTTTTCCTGCCTGAAAAAGATGACCAATCTCTTCTGGTTCCAGAGAATGTAGAGCAGCTAGTGTGAATATAAGTCTGCAAAATTTGCCTCAGACTGCATATGAATTTCCTGAGGCACTGGACACAACAGCTTGTATTTGCTAATGAGAAACAGATGTGAAAAACCAAGGTGGCAAAAAACCCATTTGGTGTAGCGAGGAAACTTGAATTCCTAATCCACCTTCAGTTCTTCATCAGCTGCTGGTATTTTGTGTAGATGAAAATCAATACCCCTTTAGGAGTTCTTGCTCTTTTAGCACCAAAACCTCAATATTGTATAAAATATTGGTAAGAGGAAAAGTATCTTTAAAAAATGAGTTAAAACAATGAACATAGCATCTATTCTCTGAGCAATTTTAAGTTTATATAGTGCCAAATATTACTCCTCTCATTTTACAGAGATAGAAATGGATATGGTATATAAGTTAGTCTTATAATCTGAAAAGATGGTATAAATTAGTTTTGGAATGTCTGTTGGAGTTGAGGAAATAGATATTTGCAGGTTAGCTTCCTACGGCACTACAAAGCAGTGCTCTCTTCAGCATGCAGAACAGGCTCCTCCTATTATATTGAATAGGTTTTGGTTCATACTGTTAGTTTCAACTCAATGCTACTTTTAAATGCACATAAGCCAGCCCATGAATAGAGGTACAATCCTATTCACAGGAGTACCTGCGTCTGACCTGCAGGGAGCCTCCACCTGCTCACCACAAACACCCACCCCCACCCCGTGTGTCCTTAGTTGTTCCGCAGAGTGCTCGGGGCATAGTTGCCATTTGAGTTGCTCCTCCAGTTATTAAACTGCTATGGTTTACGGAATGGGGTAGAAGTGAGTGTAGAAGACTGATCCTATTCCCAAATTTGTTTCACACACAGCCACCTGAACACTGAAATAGATTTATTTGGACTCAGGCTCACAAAGGTTTTTATGAACCCTCTTTCACTGAGATTCAAAACCAGTTCAGGGTGCCTGCGTGGCTCACTGGGTTAAACTCCAATTCTTGATTTCAGCTCAGGTCATTATCTCACTGTTCATGAGATCGATCCCCATGCTGGGCTCTGCAGTGACAGCATGGAATCTGCTTGGATTCTCTCTCTCCCTCTCTCTGTCTGCCCCTCCCTCGCTCAAAAATAAATAAACTTAAAAAAGCAAAGGCATCTTCTCCCTCATGATTCCTCCTCCCCCGTCTCTCTCCCTTTCTTTCATCCCTTTTCAACCAATCTTCTTCCTCTTGTCAGCATGCAAATCATACAAATAGGTATTTGGTGGCAGCGCTTAATCCTACCAGATAGAATCCACCCCAAGGGTTAACTTCTGCCCAAGTACATAGATGTGACTAAGCAGTTCAATTGATTAAGAGACTTGCAGCATTGGTGTCACCTGGGGGCTGTGAGAAACACACAAATTAGGCCCCATCCCAGATCTACTGAATCAGAATCTTCATTTTAATAATATTTGCTGGTAATATATATGCACAGTATAAGAAGTGCAGGTTAGAGCATGATACTCATGTCGTCTTGCTTGCTTTGTGTTGTTACATAACCACACTGTGTGGTTATGCCACCCAGCTGGCTGTCATGCCCTTGCTTGCTGTTAATGACAATAGGAATCAGCAAATCACTGTTAAGGGAAAATAATTTTAAAAAATCATTATTAATAAGTCAAGATAATTAGTTACCAAGACTAATTTATTTTAAAATGTTAAATACCCTCCAAAATAGAAAAAAAATCTATGAATTTCATAATACTTAATGGGTTGAATTTTCTCAACTGGAAGTCAGAAAATATCTGACATTAAAGATACAGATATTTGTCTAAAACTCTAAAAACAGAAATCATCTCAGGCACATGGCAGAGTACAGACAGGTAATACGAGTTCTGGATGAAAAGTCAAGATGAAAACGTATTAATTGTGCACGTGTTTGTGAATCTTAGAACTTAAAAGTTAGAAACCATGTGTGCTCTTTGTGAAGGAATCGAATTAAGCATATTTTACTAGACATTTGCTGAGTATTCATTAGGCACTTTGGGAAAATCCAGAGCTTTCAATGAGTTAACAATCTACTGGGAAAGCAAATATCCATTCTCACATATAGTATAAGCAGATCAGTAGAATCACAGTTAGAGGGATACAAGATAGGGCACAGCAGAACGACTTCTTTCCATTGGGAAGCGAGGGACGGTCTCACTACTGGACATCGTAGATATTATTTTTCTGTTTTCAGCTTATTTCTCCTCTTGAATACTATCATCGGATATTTCATCTATTATTATTGTTTATTAGTGATATGTTGAGTATTTGGTGATTCTTAAATTTCTATTTTTCACTCTTTTCTATTTTACAAATATTAGGCTCCTATTCCTGACTACCTGTTGTACACATCTGTTTGAGTGTCCCACATATACTCAGCCTCTCAAAAACAGAGATTCTCCTTTTTCTTTCCTGCATTCTTTATCTCAGGAAATAATCTAGTCACCCACTAAAGCTAGAAATCTGAGTATCAGTTGGAGATCACTTTCACTTCATGCCATCATCTAATCATTTTTTTTTTAACGTTTATTTATTTTTGAGAGACATAGAGATAGAGCATGAACAGGGGAAGGGCAGAGAGAGAGGGAGACACAGAATCCGAAGCAGGCTCCAGGCTCTGATGAGCCATCAGCACAGAGCCCGATGTGGGGCTCGAACTCACAGACCGTGAGATCGTGACGAGCCGAAGTCGGCCGCTTAACCGACTGAGCCACCCAGGCGCCCCCATCTAATCATTTTCTTATAGAATTTAGCCCATTGGAATAATTTTATTTCTTCTCAACAGTCCCTTCTAAGCACTCCTCCTTTATAGAGACATGGTTGTATACAACATGGTATATAAACCTCTATCATATTTTATCAAGCTGTATTATAATCATCTAATTTCTCTCTCTCCTTTAATCAAACATGAAGATCTAGAAGTAAAGGAGTTTACTAATACCCTTTATCTTCAGAGTCTAGTACAGAGACTGACCTGCAATGTGTATACAATAAATGGTTTCTAAAAATACTTTGTTGACATGAACTGGCATGTAGTTTAAGTCTTGAAAAAAATAGGAACAGTAGCCTCTAGTTTGTATAAAACCGATGGCACTGATTTTGTGTTTTTTTTTTTTTAATTTCAAGTTTTTATTTAAGATCTAGTTAGTTAACATCAATGGTAAAATCGGTTTCAGATGTAGAACCAAATATTCATCATTTACATATAACATGCAGTGCTCATCATAACAAGTGCCCTCCATAATACCCATTACCCGTTTGCCCATCCCCCACCCACCTCCCTCCATCAACCCTCAGTTTATTCTCTATCATTAAGAGTCTCTATGGTTTGCTTCCCTCTCTCTCTCTCTTTTTTCCCTTTCCCTTATGTTCATCTGTTTTGTTTCGTTTCTTTGTTTCTAGCATAACATGCTCTAGGTCCATCCACATTGTGGCAAATGGCAAGATTTCATTTTTTTTCGATGGCTGAGTAACATTCCACTGCATGTACATACCACATCCTGATCCGTTCATCTGTTGATGGACATTTGGGCCATTGATTTTGTGTTTTAAACTCCTGTGTGCTTCACCTTTTTTTTTTTTTTTTAATATTATGCACTGGCCCCAGAGTTGCTGAGTTTCATGTAGATTTTTACATTTTCAGATCAGTGGTGAAAGAACATTTTAAGCCACTGCTTTGTGGAGATGAGTACCAGCCTACAGCCCAATTTTTGGGGGTGTTTCCATGTTCGTATTGTAGAATATGTGTACAAATTATTTTAACAACTGTGTTGATCTGTGCTCTGATTATTCCAGGTAACAATTAGAAAATGTTAAAACAAATATTCTGATGCTAGTGAAAGAAATGTAGGTCTCAATTGTATTGAGATGAGATGAAAATCATTCAGTCTATCAAAAGCTGGGGATCTTTATCTCATCTGGTTGCCATTGAAATTAAGCTAGTTGAGCATGGAACTGTTGAGGAAAAGAACAAAGTTAGATGTACTTGTTAGATATATGAATGATATGCTGCAAACATATTGGATTCATCCTCTCCCATTTATGTGGTAACAACACTCTCTCAACTCCAAATCTGGACACATTTTTATATGTGGTAAGATGGATGGTTGACAGTGTGGCAGGTTATTTAGAATTTGCATAATTAAAAAAATTTGAGATAAACTCATTGCCTGGTTGGTAGGTGAAAGCAGTGCAGAGGGTTTCTTTATGTTTATCTGAATTTGATTTAATACTGGATTTTTTTTTTAGTCTTATGAACAGTTTAACTTGGTTAAAACATCAGGAGAAAAATAGCCATTTTGGCAGTATAACTGCACATAAGATCAAAGTCGGCCTTCCATTTTAATAATGCTTTTTATCTTTAAACACAGAACACTGAAAGTCAAAAATCTAAAGGTCTTTATTCCTTGATATTTTTGTTTTTACCTTTTACTCATTGAGTTGCTTCATACTCAAGGGTTGTTCAAAAGGATATAGCAACTCCATCCAGATTTGGACAATAAAAAGTTTCCAAAAAATTTAGTTGTCAAGAGCAACCGTTATTCACAAACTCTGGGGAAAAAAAATTCTCTTCTTTTGGCAGAAATTGCCCTTCGGCAACTTAAAGTATCCTTTCTCCCTCCTCAAAGCCTCACAAATGGAAAAGTTGTGCTGAATGGATGTCTTTAGTATCTACAACCAGGAAAAAAGTGTGTTTCTCTGAAGGGACGGTGAAAAGTCTTTAGAAAACTGGGTTAGGATGGATTTGAACAGATCTCTTTTCTTACACTCTGAAAAGCCTTTCTCTTGTTATCATATCTCCTAGTGGGATCAGCTTGTAGTAAATTCAGTTCCATTTCAGGAGTTACAAGCCTTCAGTTAAACACAGAAAGCTGAAGGAAGCTCCCCATCTGGACAAAGTAATCTTTGCCACTTAGAAAGCTATTCTAAGTATCAGTTAATTCCTCTCAAACAAAGGTGAAGAAGCTGAAGTCTTTAGTTGGTTTAAATTACAGGGAATGATACTTCCCCTTTGTAATGTATTTAATGATATGTATTCACTTCAACACATTTGTGATATTCCAAGTAATGCAGTGATACTAATTCTCTATCCACTGGACATCAAGAGAGTTCTTAGTAAACTCCCTGGAAGCTAAGATTTGATCTGACATTGAGGTAGATATCTTGTTATCTTGCAGAGACCATTCTGTATGAAAAGGTTTCCTATGGTTTTGCCCATGCGTTTGCCACTTGACCTCCTTTTCTGCCATTTCCTCCTTGGTATTTTAATTTCTAATGAAAACAGAACCATCCAGCTCTCAACCAAGCCTCAGCAGGTTTTGCACTTGTATCGTTATTCACACTGTCCCCTCTGTGTTATAAAATTTCCACTCCTTTGTATCGCTAATTCCTATTCATACTTCAAAACTCAGATCAATGGAATCTTCTCCAGGAGGCTGTTCCAAACCAGCTGCTCAAGGTGAGGTTCACTTTCTGTACCACCCCATAGTTCTCTGCCCAATCTTTCTGTCAAAGTGGGCCACGACTATCTCCTCTTATGGCCTATGATCTGAGAACAAGTACCACTACTTTGTAACTCCTTAGTGCGATCTGTTGTTCCAACATTTCATGTGATTAGTTAATTTATTACTCACATCAATGAATATTATAGCTTCCTGCTTTCGGGACTTTCAGGATACAGAGAAGATAAATATACAAGTACACCAATGCATACATGATTTTAGGGCTATATGACAGCATAATAGAGTGGCATAATTTACATTTGGGATCAGGAAAATCTTTGGGGAAAGGAAAATGAAATTTAAGACCTGAAGAATAAATAGGAGTTAATTAGACAAAGACTGGGGGTATGAAGAGCATCCCAAGCAGAGAAAAGATCATTGATTAAAGGCCTTGGGCAAATCTGTACTAGGCTTTTTAAAATGCTCACAGCATTCTGTGGAAGAATAATTTATATAAAATAAGATATACCAATTTTTTAAAAATAATTTGTTGTCAAATTGTTTTCCATAAACACCCAGTGCGCATCCCAACAAGTGCCCTCCTCTGTGCCCATCACCCACTCTCCCCCTTCCCACACCCCCCTCTCCCCTCAGTTTGTTATTAGTCTTTGAGATTCTCTTATGTCATGTCTTCCTCCCTCTCTGTGGCTTTTTTTTTTTCTTCCCCTCTTCCCCTCCCCCCTGGTTTTCTGTTAAGTCTCAAAAAGCCCACCTATGCATGGGAACATATGGCATCTGTCTTTATCTGCCCGACTTACTTCGCTCAGCATAATACCCTCCAGTTCCATCCATGTTGCCACACATGGCCAGATTTCATTCTTTCTCACTGCTGTGTAGTATTCCATTGTATATATATACCACCTCTTCTTTATCCATTCATCAGTGGATGGACACTTAGTCTCCTTCCATGATTTGGCTATTGTCAAAAGTGCTGCTATGAACATTGGGATACACGTGCCCCTATGCATCAGGCACTCCTGTATCTCTTGGGTAGATTCTAGCAGTGGTATTCCTGGGTCATAGGGTAGCTCTATTTTCATTTTTTTGAGGAACCTCCACACCGTTTTCCGTGGCTGCACTAGTTTGCATTCTCACCAACAGTGTAGGAGGGTGCCTGCTTCTCCACATCCCCGCCAGCATCTATAGTTTCCTGATTTATTCATTTTAGCCACTCTAACCGGTGTGAGGTGGTATCTCAGTGTGGTTTTGATTTGTATTTCCCTGATGATGAGTGACATTGAGCATCGTTTCATGAAGATGCACCAATTTTAAGGATACGCCTTGCAATTCTTTAACATATGAATGCACTCACATAACTACTACCCAGATTAAGATAGAGAACATTTTTATCACTCCGTAAATTTTCCTGGTTTCTCCTATTCTAGATAATCCACCCCAGGAGGTAACAACTACTCTGGCTTTCATCACTCAATGTGATGCATTTCAAAAACTGGAAAAAAAGAAAAGTTCAGTGAAACAAACAGAGAGGGCAAGGAACTGGTAGGGAGAGAGATGTGAATGCAGAGATAAGAAGATGGTAGATCATGGAGGGTCTTGAAGACTTGGTTCAAGATTTGGAATTTTGGTCTGAGTGAAATGAATAGCTTTGAAGACCTGAGCAAAGGCAACATGATTGGGTTCATGTATTAACAGCTATACCAATTCGAGAGGGTTAAGAGTAGAAATAAAGGAGCCAGTTAGGAAGCTAATGTAATATTCTAGGCCAAGAGATAATGGTGGCATGAGCCAAGGAACAGCATGTAGATGGAGAGAAATCTATTGATATAAGATGTGGGAGCCTGGGTGGCTCAGTCGATTAAGCGTCCAACTCTTGATTTTGGTCTAGGTCATGGTTCGTGAGACTGAGCCCCATACTGAGCTCTGTGCGGACAGCACAGAGCCTGCTTGGGCTTCTCTCTCCCTCTCTTCTCCTTCCCAGCTTGCATGTGTGTGCACGCACTCTTTCTCTCTCTCTCAAAATACAAAAAATAAACTTAATATATATATATATTATATGATGTATAATATATATATATAATCATATATATATGATGTAATTTGAAATGTGTAGCCACTCAAACATTTATTAAAATGAACTCTATTATTTTAGTAAAGAGCATCATTAAAAGTTATGGTTGCATTTAAACAGCTAATGTGACTGAAAGCTAATAGAGATAGTCTCTCGATTTTAAATAGTACTTATTATTTCCTATGTACTTCATAATGAATTCACCTACAAAGGGAATATTGCTTGGAGTTTTTTTATAATAACTAGGCTAATATTTGCCTCTTGGCCATGAAAAAGATTTTCCATTGTTCTCTCTATCTTTAACCATGAAAAAGATTTTCTTTCTTTTTGTAATGAGTTTAGAATCATAACCAAACATAGAGATTTTCATTTTTACTTATTCACATTCTCAAAATATGACTCACGTAGGCATCAAAAACCACCACGGAGAATGAATACTCCAAAGAAGCATGCTGTGGAACACTTTTACCCTTAGATTAGAATTGTGGTATTTAAGTGAATTAATTCTATGCCAAAAGTCTTGAATGATATTTGCAGATTACTTTGGTGAACATCATTTCATTTACTAAAATTATCTTTTAGTTTGCTTGGTTTTTCTTTTTTGAACAATCAGATTTATTTTTCTAAATAGCTTAGTTGATTTTTGTTTTGTCTGTATCCACATTTAGAAAACCTGATGCTTGTTTTTGATTCTTAAAAAAAATTTTTTTTACATTTATTTATTTTAGAGAGACAGAGTGAGACAGTGAACAAATGGGGGAGGGGCAGAGAGAGACACACACACACAGAATTTGAAACAGGTTCCAGGCTCTGAGCAAGCTGTCAGCACAGAACTTGATGTGGGGCTCGAACTCACAATCCATGAGATCATGACCTGGGCTGAAGTCAGATGCTCAACTGACAGAGCCACCCAGGAATGCCTTTATTCTTTATCTACGTGGTAAAATGGAGCGTTAAAAAGTGGCGAGCTTACTGGATTAATTTCCTAAGGTTGCCATAACAAAGTGATACAGACAGGTGACTTCAAACAGAAACTTGTCACCTCAGAGCTCTGGTGACTAGAAGTTCAAAATCAAGGTATCAGCAGGGCCACATTCCCTCTGATGCTCTGCGTAGAATCCTTCCTGGCCTCTTCCTAGCGTCTGATGGTTTGCTGGCAATCTTTGGCATCCTTTTACTGTCGTTGCATCACTCCAATTCTGAGTCTTCATAAGTCATCCTCCCTATGTCTCTGTCTCTTCCATGACATTCCCTTAATAAGGACACAAGTCATTTTGGAATACACCCTATTCCAGTATAACCTTATCTAAACTAATTACATCTACAATGACCCTGTTTCCAAATAAGGGCACATTCTGAGAGCCTGGGGTTAGGACTTCAATTTATCTTTTGGCACATGGTCAACTTGAAACAGTTACCAAAAACAATCAAAGTAAGTTTCTGCCTCTGGGGACTTGCCTAGCAGCCAACCTCTCCATTTGCTACATATATTTTCCTCATTACATGTAGAAAAATACCTACATAGAGATATGAAGAGCTTGTGTGTGCGTGCACGCTCACCTGTACAGACCTGGTGGATCCCATCACTGATACCTTGTGGAGTAGCCACGGAAACGGGGAAAACGGTGCTTTAAATTTTTACGCGTAGTTCATTCCTTTTATTTTGGCATAGTCACCGGAAAAATTTTCTTAGAACAGGCTATGCATTTTTTTTTTGTAGTATCAGCACATTTGTTTTCATTCCTTTCTCTCTAGAGTAATTTAATATAGGCAAAATAAAATGGAATTCTGATGGATGGCTTATGTTTCTCCATCCCAGGAAAGATGGGTGACAAAACACCAAAATGCTCAGCAATATGGCTTATGAGGGATTTTAACTGCTTCTTCCATACACTTGGGAAAACTTACCACTTGCAGTGAGTCTCACTGCTCTAGATGGGTTATCTGTATAATTCAGATAATTACTCTAGTTCTAAATTTTCTCTGCAAACCCAATTTCCCCCCTCAGGTCTTGAATCATTCTGTAACACTCAACTGACATTTAATGCAAATCTACTGTAGACCAAACACAAAGAAACAGAGATGTTTTATAACTCCTAAATAACTAAATCTAAGACTGTTTTCCCTGGCTACTTGTCTTAACCACTTTCGCATTGGATTATGTCTATTCGAACATAGGAATGAGTTAAACAGACCGAGGGGATGAGTAACTACACTAGGGGATTTTATAGTTATTCTCCTCGCCTGCACCGCGGTTTTGTGACTGATATTTGTTTTCTCTATGCTTTTACTTCAGCTGAAAGAGACATCAGTGTCTACTGCGGGGTGCAGGCCATTACAATGAAGATTAATTTTTGCACAGTCCTTTTCTCGGGTTATTCCGAAACAGATCTGGCGCTGAACGGGCGGCACGGGGACTCCCACTGCAGGGGCTTCGTCAACAACAACACCTTTCCCGCGGTGGTCATTTTCATCATCAACCTCAGCACCTTAGAGGGCTGCGGAAACAACTTAGTGGTAAGGCGAGCGTCAACTCCTGTGCTGGGTTCGGGGGCACCCTAAAATCTCTGCCCGTCTCATGAAATCATCAGAAGCCCAATCTATCTTTCAGGAAAACATTCCAATAAAACTGAAAAATTACTTCCTTTGCCTGTGCGAGGCTTCAAACATTCGATTTTATTTTCTAATAATGGTTCCACTTATTGTAGCGGGGCCGTTGGAGGGGCCCGAGATCAGCTACGAGTGACATCGATGAACATTTCTCTGACCTTGATCATTAGCGATGTTTCTCATGCCTTTTATGGAGCCGTCTTATCACGCAGAAATCATTTGTTCCAGTGAGTTGGACGGCGGATCTCTTGGCCTACTGCGTCTTAGTGACCTCATTCAGATATTCCGAAAGAAAGATGACATGTAGACTGGGAAGCCCAGACGCTCCTAGGTTTCATGTGTGCGTGGAATGATCCACACCAGTGTTGTGTGAAAGAGGGCTGTCAGCGTTTCCGGTGTGACATTCTCCATTGTGTGGGACTGTCCTCTGAGTTTCAAAATGTTTTTCATACTCTGTCTTACTCATGAAATCCCAGTAGATGGTTCAGAAAAGGAAATCTCTCTAGTCATTGTGAAAATCGAATATTTCCATCTCCAAACAGAGCTGCTAGTTGACGCTTTTCATTTATTTATGCTTGCATTGAACACACACACACACACACACACACACACACACAGGAATTGAAGAAGGAATTGATTCTCCCAAGAATTAAAACTAATTGAAGTATAAATATTGTGATTTGAGGGGTGTTGCACTGAGATTCATCGAGCACTGTTTTTCATTTTGCTCATTTAAATGTAATCTTATTGGTAAATCCTAGCACAGACGAAAAGGAGATACAATGAGCATGACCACTTAGCCCACTGAATGAGGAGAAACTGGCTTTTCCTCTTCATAAATTATTATTTGGGATTAAAGGCAAAAGCTTAATTTCTCTAAGGGCAGGGAGTCTAAGACTCGATGGGAGATAGGAGACAGGAAAAAGATTTCTCTGATTTCCTTCTTTATCTTTTCCCAGAGGGTAGTTAGAATATTGTGCCCATGACCGTTTCCAAGCCTGCAGCTTGAGTTTTGTTGAGTCTTTTTATTAAAAGCATTTATTCATTTCTCTGAGCTGTGGGCTGAGAGGTTAGGAGGTGGGCCTGCGGGAGTGTGGCGCAGGCTGATTATCCCATGTCTGTGTTTCCTTGTGGAAGGAGGAACCCACGAGGAGAGCCAGCGTTTCCCTCCTCCCACCATTCCCTGGGGTCTTTCCTTCATGGCACTTTCTTCTCTGGATTTAAGTCTTGCCCTGCTGCCGAGAAAACAATTCAGGAGAAATGCCAGGCAAAGCATCTGTGTGTGTGTGCATGTGTGCGTGCACACACCTGCTGTTTGCTTTTTTTAAGCTCAATAATTTATGTATAAAACTTGCTACATATGTGTATGTGTGTTTTATCTGTTCTGTTTTTACAAAGTTGGTATATTTAGCTAGCCAGTCAGGCAAATGTGAGAGGAGAGGACGATTTGCTTATATTTTCATTTTTGCCTAGATGTCACCAGCTTTGGAGTTTGCTCCAAGGGCAATCCTAAGGATTACATGGGAAAAATTACATGGGAAAAATTAAGTAGACTGTTATGTCACTGGATTAGAATAAAAAAGTTACCAACTATAATGATTCTGGCTCTGCATGACTTAGCTAGATAATTGCCTCAGCTTTGCCTATGTACTCCTAGGTTCATGCATAAAGTTTATTCTATTGTTGAAAAGCAAGTATTATAGGTCCATAATACCTGCTAAAAGTATTTATCGAGCATCATATTGTAGTCGATGTAATGGGAGGAGCTGTATTCCTCTATGAAAAGTCAAGAGCATTATTATGAAAGTCAAGAGCATTATTGATTATTCCTAAAATGGTGGTTCTTAAATTTTAGTGGGATCGAATAATCCAATGAGAGCTAATCAGTCTCAGGAAAATACACATTTGGACAATATTTTAATATAAGGTCTGAAAGTTTATCCCTTTGAAACCCATCTATGAACTATTTACCCTGTAAGAAGTTGAGAATCTCCATGTAGATATCACAGAGGAAGACCCTCAGTTGGCCATCAGAAAAAAAATTGTGACCTTAATGCAATGGGTCAAAATTTATCTCAGGGGCCCCAAGCTGCTGGTTACACTGTGTGATGCTGACCATGCAAAGGCAAAAGCTGAGGGGACTCACTCCCCACAAAGAGCTCTGATTATGGTGAAGGGGACTGCCATTTTAAGAGACCACTCATGCACTGTGACTCCTCCTACGAAGGAGATGAGTACTGCTGTAGGACAGTCAGGAGGTTTCCTAGGGAAGCAGATGAGACCCAGGGAAGGAGCAGGATATGTCATGGTGTCATGGCGAAGTGGCGGAGAAAGGAGGAAGAGAGAGCTCACGCAAAGCCTTTGTGAGGCCCTTGTGACTAGCTGGAGCATAAAAAAATTTTTTTTAATGTTTTTATTTATTTTGAGAGAGAGAATCCCAAGCAGGCTACCCTGACACAGGACTCAAACTCACAGTGAGATTGTGACCTGAGCCAAAATTAAGAGTGTGACGCTTAAGAGACTGAGCCACTCAGGCACCTCTGCATCTGGGACATTGTTAACCAAGTGTGTGATTACTGGGATATGAAGCTAAATTGGAAAACAAGATCCGATTAACAGGGATATTTTAAGCCATGCCACAGAATTTGAACTTTACTGGTGAACATTTTTAAATGACTTATTGTAGCACTCTGAACATGTACCCTCTCTCCTTTCTTATTTATGAAATATGAATAAAGTATCTTTGGTGAATATGAAGTTTCATTTAGTTAAAAGACATATTAATCACTTATAAATAGCAGTACAATAGTGTATGTAATCTCAAAACCATGGCATGCTGTAGTTGAAATAGACTCTAGAAATGATCTGGTCTAGGAGAACCTCGGTGCCTCAGTCGGTTAAGTGTCTCACTTCGGCTCAGGTCATGATCTCGTGGTTCATAAGTTTGAGCCCCGTGTTGGGCTCTGTGCTGGCAGCTCAGAGCCTGGAGCCTGCTTTAGATTCTGTGTCTCCCTCTCTCTCTGCCCATCCCCTGCTTGTGCTCTCTCTCTCTCTCAAAAATAAACATTAAAACTTTTTTTTTTTAAAGAAAGAAGTGATCTGGTCTAATGTTTTATTTTGCATATGAAATGCCTATATATATATATATATATATATATATATATATATATATATATATAGCTATTTAATCGTTGAATTTGATCTACCATTCTAACAGGTATCCACAATTCCTGGCGTCAGTGCTTATGGGAATGCAACTTCAGTACAAATAGGAAATATTTCTGGATACATTGATACTCCAGACCCACCAACAATCATCAGCTATCTACCTGGGCTGCTTTACAAATTTAGTTGTAGTTATCCATTGGAATACCTGGTTAATAACACCCAACTTGCCTCGTAAGTTCACATTGTATTCTTACTTTCACATTGTCTTTATGTTCGAGTCTTTTTTTTTTTTTTTCCTGAAGAGTCTTATAAAGATAGCAGGATTTGTTGAGAATAGCCTAACTCATAGTAATTAAACCCATATTAAGTATCTATCTATGTATCTATCTATGTATCTAACATTGTTATGATCCATATCAACAGATCAGGTGTATATATTTTCTCCTAAATTAAAACTGGCTCAAACTAGTCAGATGTCTGCCTGGGGGTTCTCCTCACTGTCTTCAGAATTGCCTAAGATACTAAGAACTCTCCAGAAGGCATCTTCTTTCCATTGTATAGAACAGTCATTGCTTTGTTGGGTCCTGCTTGGCTTCAGTCTCTGCCTTATGGGACTCTGCTGCCTCAGAATCTGGGGACTCATGCCTCTTGCTGAGGTGTCAGCTGCACAGGTGTGATGGTCCTGCAAGAAAGGTAGACACACTCAGAGCCAAGGAGCTTCAAATATGGACTATTTATAGTCATACTTTCATTCATTTTTCCCAAAGGAATACTCCAAGACAGGGTTATATCCACATTACAACAGTCATCTGGATTTGTCAAATATTTTTGACAAAGTGAGGTGATTGAGTGAAAACTTTCTCTTTCCAGTTCTAGGGTTTGCTATCACAAAGGTGTAGTTATTGTTTAATCTTAGTCATGAAGGAATGTGGAGGTCACATTCTGTTTCAGTTAAAAAATGGTCACAGCTGGTTTTAATGGCACAACGATGATAAATATCTTGGTGAAAAGCAAGACTTGGAAAGCAAGAAAAGAATGGCTTTGAGTCTAAAGGATACAGGTGTAGAGGGAAGTGGGACATGAGGGTGTCACAATCTCACTCTGCTCTACCTCGCTTTCCCAGTAAACACATTCCTGAGCCGCAGTGTACATGGAAATGCATTTGTTTATTCAAAAAATATTTATTATACTTCTACTATGTGCCATCCAGTGTTCCAGCAGTGAACAAAGTGAAACAAAATCCCTGATCCCATAAAACTTCTAATGGGATTGATAAAAATGTATCTGTATCAGATTCAAATATTATTGGAATGACATTTTTCTTTCAAGTCTCATATATATAACGCAAAATGGAAAGATGCCTTTATAAATAAAAAGATCGTAAAGAACAGTTTGTCTTTATTTGGTCTCTCTCACTTTTTGATATGTTCAGTGATTTAAATCGTGTGCCCACTCCAGGCCTGGCTAAAAGTATGTCCAGCTTACTCAAGAGTTTTAGTGCCTTAAATCTAACATTAAGGTATAACTGAAACTTTTAATTTAAAACCTATCAATGCTTTCCTTTTTCTAAATCTGTTTTAGGTCCTCAGCTGCTATTTCTGTGAGAGAGAACAATGGTACCTTTGTCAGCACTTTGAACCTCCTCCTTTATAATGTAAGTTGACGGGTGACGGATGTTATGTTCTCTCTCACCATTCCGAGGAGCCATTTATGTGGATGGATTTTATATCAAGATCTACCAAAAGCCACATTAACCCTGTTATACTTTGGTAACATTTATCCATCTTTACTACCATTTTTATATATCCTAGTGATAAAGGGATACTAAAAACTCCATTGCTTTCTAAAAGTTGATAAATGACTTAGATTTTATTCTGTCAATGTGATTCTGCATAGTTATTCCAAGTCTATCTTGGAATGATACATATATGTATGTGTGTATGTATTTATTTTTATTTATATATATGTATATGTATGTATTATATATATGTACATATATTATATACGTATTATATATGTGTGTATATGTATATGTACTATATATGTATATATGTATGTATTTATTTTTATTTATGTATATGTATACATATACGTATTATATGTATTTATTTATTTGTTTGTGTGTGTGTGTGTATAGCCATAGTCAGGTTCAAGATGTTAGAAGTAATATTTTTGTGATAAAAGATAGGAAAAGTCCAAAAGATACTTCTCTTGAGGGCATGCTTGGTGATGAATGTGTTAATATTTTCAAAATGGATTTTGGCTGATGACAATTTTGTCACATTGAAATAGTTTGGGTTGACTACATAGTATTGTCTAAACTCTTGTCATGTAAATATCGACAGTGGCAGCAAATCGTGAAAAATACATGGATTTCTATTTATAACTCTAACATTAATCCCCCAAATGATATTTTCATGTTGATTAAAAATTTTTATTCATACATTTTAAATGCCTGATTTAAATATCAATTTTTCAATCTATCAACCAACATTTTTGTAAATTATGAATCTGATTTTTACATTATTATTCATGTCATCATGGCACTGAGTTATAATTCATGCAACTGATTTAAAAGTCAGTGCTTTATACTTTGAATATAATGAGCTATAAATATTGTAGTAGGACATTTTCCAAAGGCATTTAAAAAAAAATCGTGTTTATAAGTTTGTAGTCTGGCACCACGGAGTTCTAAACAACAAATTAAAATGTATTGGAATGAAGATGGCCTTTCTGTCATTTCTCAACTTTCCTCTGCAAGGAGAAACTGCCAACTTACTTGGTTCTGTCATACTCAGCAAATACGTGCCCATATTCATTCCCAGTATGGTCCGATATTCATTATTGTTTTGAGCAGTATTTTTAAATTGGGAAGTTCTGATCCCCTGATTTATACACATAAGCTCCCTGAGGTAGAATTGAGGTGACTGGTTTGTGTTCAATATTATTGATTATTTTTGAGTGAGACAAGGATGAGAATTCCTGATTTAAAAAAAAATAAAAAAAATATATCCACACGGTATTTAATGGCACCATATTTTTTTGTGAAATTAAACTGTTCCCTTACTGGAAAAGCAGAAAATAAAAATTCAGAAGTGTGGATTTGTTGGGAGCTTTGCTGTGAGAGTCTTTCCTTTATCATTGGAAATAGTATTCTCCTATTGTTAACTAGACATAATCCTTCAAAAACTTTCTAGCTTAAAAGTTTTTTAACATTTATTTATTTTTGAGAGGGGGGAGGGGCAGAAAGAGAGGGAGACACAGAATCTGAAGCAGGCAGCTCGGAACCTGACACAGGCTCTAATTCACAAACCGTGAGATTATGACCTGCGTTGAAGTCAGACGCCTAACTAACTGAGCCACCCAGGCACCCCCAAAACTTTCCACCATCTTAATGCTAAATAAAAGCCTATAATTTGGTGATAACCTTAAGATTTTAATTCTATGGTAAAAAGGTAACCAACTGTTTGATATCAGTCTATAAATGAAATAGTGTCAAAACACAACTCATTTCTTTGACATCTCATGCTTTTTATTTGACAACACTTAACATTGTAAGATCTCTGATGAGAACAGGATACAGAAAAATATTTCAGAAAACAAAATAGACACATCTCATTTCTAACCAGCTTGCAATAAAGGCATAATTAATGGTGGAATTAAAAAGTTAAATTGAACTTTCATTTAATAAAATTGAACCATTTCTCCACAAAGTATGTTTTTTAATTAATGGACCATTTTTTTAGAGCAGTTTTTGGTTTACAGAAAAACTAATCTGAAAGTACAGAGTTCCCACAGACTTCATGTATCTGTACACAATTTCCCGTATTATTTACACCTTGAATTTGGGGGTATATTTGTTATCATTGATGAACTCACACTGATACATTAAAATATATAGTTTACATTGAGTTTCAATCTTCATTTATATTTTGTGGGTTTTGACAAATACATGATGCCTTGCACCCATCATTACTGTATCATATAGAAGAGTTTTACTGCCCCAAACTACTTTTTTAACATGACCTGGTCATGATATTTTGCCATGTTACAGGGCACTGTGAAACTAGTAATTTAAATATGCTTCCAGTTATAAAATAAATAAGTCACAAAGATGAAAAGTACAACATAAGAAATATAGTCAATTAATATTGTAATAATGAGAAAAAAAAGCCCTAGTAATTTACACGAGAAAAAAATTTTGGTTTACTTTCACTAATTGATACAAAGTCAAATTTATTATTTGCTTGAAACACTAACATTTAGCTGTCCAAATGTAATTTTATTGCAGCATTTCAAATTAAGTATCATTTTACAACCATTTGTAGCCAAGTCTTTCTATTTCATGTGCAGTTTTTGAATGATGAAAAGGTACATTCTATACCTACTACTCTCATTCTCTGATGAGTTATTGGGAAAGGAAAACTTGTATCTAATTTAGTGCAATTGTTTATGTCTATGTATTCTGGCACTCAGTAAATGTACTTAGGGAAATTTTATTTATAAAAAATAATAATTTCTTTTATTGACTATACAATTTCCATATATGTGGATTATTTCCATTTGAACTGTAACCTTATTTTTGTATAATATAAATGTATCGGTTTTCTCCTCTATGGAGATAGAAAGTGAAGATGGCTTTGTGAATTGTATCTAAATATTGGTATCTTTTAAGCAGATAAAGGAAGAGTAAACCTGAAATTGTGTTATGGTAATTAAAAATGCTTTTTCAAAGTTGAAGAAAAAATATAAAATAAATATAATTGATTTTAGGGACAATATAACAAAAGTAAAAAAAAAAGCAACTTTACAAAATTAAGTAAAAAATATGGTAAAAAAATAAAGTAAAAACTACCTTTTAGAAGCAATTTTGAAGGAAAAATTTTAGGGACAATATAACAAAAGTAAAGAAAGCAAATTTACAAAATAAAGTAAAAAAATAAAGTAAAAACATTATCTTTTGGAAGCAGTTTTAGAAGGAAAAATTTGTTGATTCATTTGCAAATGACTTAGCAGTGTAATAATTGTAAGAAAATAAACATTCTTCAGGACACTACTGAGGCAAGTATGTAATCTATGGCGTCCCCTGGCGGGCTCAGTTGGTAGAGTTTATGACTCTTGTTCTTGGAGTTGTGAGTTCCAGGCCCAAGATCGGTGTACAGATTACTTAAAAATAAAACCTTAAAAAAATAAAATAAAATAAAGATCCATATATTTAATGAAGTGTGGAATACTTGGAGAAGTTTGAAAAGGGAGAAAGAAAGATAAATAAAAATATTACCTATTAGAAATGGTTAGAGTTGCTCTTATTTATCATAGGAGGTATACAGCATATATTCCCTCATTTATCTGGCTGTATTTGGGAATGAAATGTTTCACATGCGTACAACTTTTTCAAAAGGTAAGCATTCAGGGGCGCCTGTGTGGCTCAGTCGGTTGAGCATCCGACTTCGGCTCAGGTCATGATCTCGCGGTCTGTGAGTTCGAGCTCCGCCTAGGGCTCTGTGCTGACAGCTCGGAGCCTGGAGACTGCTTCCGATTCTGTGTCTCCCTCTCCCTCTGGCCCTCCCCCACTCATGCTTTGTCTCTCTCTGTCTCAAAAATAAAGAAACATTGACAACAAAAAAAGTTAAGCATTCAAACTATAATTTTAAAAATTTATAATTTTAAAATTTCGAAATCTGTTGCTTTCTTCCCAGACTTCTTCAACAGTGTATGCTCTGTATTTTGCCTTTGCTTGACAACTTTGAAACTTCATAACGAACATTAACATTTTTCCTTTGCTGCAAAATAGCTTCAAGATTACTAAATTTGGGAGAAGCAATTTGCTTCCATGCCAATTGATTTGACAGTTTACATTTTTAGAAGTTCTATTCTTTTCTTTTCTTTTTCATTTTTTGCATTCTATAATTTTTTTCTGTTTTTCTTTATTAGCACATTAAAGCTGCCACATCTCAGTTTCTGACCTACTGCTTTAATACTGTAAATTGGGGAGTGATAGAAATACGCTCTCTAGAACTGTTACTAAGTAAGAGTAAAAAGGTAGACGTAAAGTCCTGCGACACCCTTCTGTAAGTAGCCGCCGAGGAATTGGCGAAGGAAATCTTGCGGCTTGCATTTTGGCAACTTAGAGGACTCATTGGTCTCTTTTTTGGTTTTCAGCTAAATTTTGGTAATTTCAAATAGCCATGTAAGTTATTTGAGCCAAGTGAGAGATTATCAAGAGCATAAATACCTACAACCCCGATGGGAAAGGGCTTAAAGTGAAGAAGATGAGAAACTGCGTCATAGCCGCTAATGTAATTTAAATAAATGAAGTATTAATTTAAATACACTGAATATTGACAATTGATTATTAAACAAATTAAATATTAAACACTGAATATTAATCATTGAATGCAGTTTAAATAGAACACTAACCGTCATATACAATAAGTCATGGAAACAAAAAGATTTATGCATGGAAATGAATTTGTTACTTGGATATGGTTGAAGAACAGTTCTGCCATCTGGAAGACCTAATCTAGAAGACTAACTGGATCCTTTTTGGGGTTGATTCTGTAGATTTATGGTGATTTGTCCCCTTTTTATATGATATTATTGTTTTAAGTGGTAAATGTGCTGTTGTTGGGAAGACAATGATGAATTAATTGTTTATTTTTTTCATCATTAGGATTCAACCTACAGTCAGCAGTTAATTATCCCAAGTATAGGATTACCTTTGAAAACCAAAGTGTTTGCAGCTGTACAAGCCACTAATCTGGACGGCAGGTATTTTCAAACTCTTATCTTTTTGTTGTTGTTGTTGTTGTTGTTGGCTAAAACATTTTGACCTCACAAAGCCTTGTGAATCATAAAGTTAGTTCATTCATTTTTAATTTAAAAAAATACTGTTATTGCGACACCATTTAGGAATGCTAATAAGTAGAAATAGCAAATTATAAAGATTAAGAGGGATGCTTATTTTGGAAAGTTACAAGTCTTCCCATAAAGAAGGAGGGGGAGTTACTGGAAGATGGAACAGGCAGATCTTCTGGAATATCACAATGTTCTGTTCTTTCAACTGACAGTTGATGAGTCAGAGGGAGTCATTTCATGAACACTGATGATTTGTGCACTTTTCAGTGTGTATGCTACTCTTCAATAAAAATTTATTTCAAAACAAAGAAACTCTTCCCATACTGATCTGGGCCAAAACGATATAAGACGATCCTCAGAAACATCTTTGTAAAAAACGCCAAATCGATCAAATTTCATATGATCAAGTTTTAGATAATCCAGAATGATCAAAATTGGAATTCAAACGAACTCAATTCAAAGAATTGAAGATTCAATCCTACCCTATAATAACGTTATAACACACATGTGATTTATTTTGGGTTTCTCACATATTATGTAACCTTTGAATCCTGAAGAGTGTAGTATACTCTGGAAATTCTGTTCTACTTTACCTTTTCCCTTTCTGTCTTCTTCATATTGCTATTCATATATATGTGTATATATATGTATGTATATATATACAATTTTAGAGGTTAATATATATATGTTTGTGTGTATATATATATATGATTTTAGAGGTTATATATACAATTTTAGAGGTTATATACATGATTTTAGATATATATGTATATATAATTTTAGAGGTTAATATATATGTGTGTATATATATATATGACTTTAGAGGTTAATATATATACACATGTATATATTAACTTCTAAAAACCATCTTATCAAATGCAGGATTTAAAAAATTATTGGCATTTATGTCCCATAGGCTAGCAATTTTTATAACACCAGAGTTGGAATGAAGTCATGTATAAATCTAGGCACAGTGTGGCCTTATGGGGGAAGGTTGCATATTTGCCTCACCTCATGGTTTTCTTTTACCTGCCACAGTGTCTACCATGGACCCCTACTCTCATCCTCGCTAATTCTGGCATAATTTTCAGTGTATAATTTATGCACCAACTCCTTGCTGTATGTGATATTATAATATCCTCTGTCATTTGTCCGAGGTAGTAACTTCCAGAAACAAAACACTGCTGTTCACGGTGAACACGGAAGCATCTGTGTAGTTTGCTTTTGGGTCTTGTTTCTTCAGACTTTGACCAGTTGTTTTGTACACAATTTGTGTGTGCGTGCATGTGTGTGATATTAGCCTTAACTCAACTTGATACAGGATGGCAATTTGCTGCAGATTTTTAAACATTTTGAGCTCTTGAGGTTATTTCAAAAGCCTCTGAAATAACTAATAAAAATATAGTTCTATTCTGTGGAGCGAGGCATTTGGCAATATTTACTTTTCTTGAATTAGTATAATACCCAAAAGGAGATTCTGACTCTATATTATGCTTACTTCTTTCTGCAGATGGAATGTCTTGATGGATTATTGCTATACAACCCCGTCAGGGAACCCGAATGATGATATTCGATACGATCTCTTCCTTAGGTAAGTCTTGTATTGAGAGCAAAGACCCAATTGTAGATAATTGAAATGAAAACTCCAAGTTATACAAACAAATTGTAGGGAACTTCCATAGTTTTTACATGTAAAGTTTTACATTTTGAGCTTTTGGTCCTTATAAAGCTGGAAGTATAAAAGTCGAGAAGAGTTTCCGACCCAAAATGCTGCTGATAAAGCTATTGTTGAATGAGAATTGCAAGTAAGTTAGGTCCATCAAAGATGTTTTATTCATGTTTAGGACACATGGGGATATTTCACTGTCTTAGAAAAAGCATGGTGAGGATATTATTGGCAATAAGAGAAAGGCAGTGGGAGGGACTATTTATCCACAGCTAGACTGTCTCATCATGTGTCAAAGGAGAGTAAAATTAAAGTAATGGTCTAGATAATTTAGACCCCAAAATGCTTTTCTTCATTTATCAGTATTTAATATGAAAGTGTGATATAGCCTACTACTCCTTTTTTAACAGAGCCAATAACGTCAACTTCATTCCCCAATAGACAATGATAGAGTGAATGCAATCTACATTTGGGGAAAGGGGACATTGATCATAAAAACATTCAATCATCCCAGGTTCCTTTCAGCATTTTTATCTGACAGCAGAACAGACTTGAGAGTCAAGCAATGGCTTCTAATCATGCTTATAAAATGCAGTTGGCTCAGATCACTGCTGCTTATCGACAGTGATGGGAGTAATATGATGGGACACCAAAAAATATGTTTTATTGGCTAATCAAGGTTAAGATGAGGTCCAGAGACTAGGTCAAACTGACACTCTTATCTCCTATTGCTGGAACTGTTAATTTGGGCAACATTTTTGGGAAAAAATGTCAGTATGTATCAAAAGCCTTAAAAGATTTCATATTCTTTGATTCTACATCTACAGATTTGAAAATATATTCTAAACTATTTATGATTTTCTGGCCTATCAGTGATATTTAAAATAGTAAAACTCGGTAACAATGAAGGATATTCAGCAATGAGGAAAGGAAATGTCTAGGTGGATTGTGGAGAACTAGTAATTTGGGAACTCACATAGACACAAAATTAGATAAAGTTATTTATAAAACAGGAAAAAAAAAAGATTTGTTCTATTCTATCTCCTCCCTTTCTGTCTTCTTGGTATTTTTGTGCTTGGAAATATGTGTGTGGTTCTTTAAATTTTAAATGAATTGAAATATGAAGTGAGATAACCAGCAGGTACAGTTGTATGTACAGTGGACCTCATTTGTATAATATATGCTAGAAAAGACTGTAAGAGAATACATCAGCAGGCTCCCAGGGGTTATTTAGGCATGGGAGGACTGTGAATCATTTTGTTTTGATGTTTTTCTTATTTTCTAACATTTCTCTAATGATCACATACTGATAATCTTCTGGAATATGAAGATTATCACCAGACTTCTAGCATGACTATGGCTTCATGCTAAATCTTTTCAGTGTTCTTTTTAGAAACTGTAAAGAGTGAAATAGTAGCTAAATGAGTCTCTCAAATGTCAGTTGCAGTGAAACTAGGTGGAAAAGAAAACTGAGAAATCCCCAGGTAGGTGTTAGTGATGATAAGAACAATTAAGATCAAGAGCACTGGTGCAGAGGAGGGCCTGCAGGAAGTCCCGTGGGGAGAGTGGTGGGGGAAGCGGGGAAGAAAAGTCAATGTTGAGGGGTCCTGCTGGTGGCAGATTTCAGAAACAACCAAGAAAAATGTGCAATGGAGGGGGAGGGTAGCTCTGGGAGCGGGGCTTGCTAGGAACAGAGCTGAGGCCCAGCAAGCCAACAGCCCTGGGGAATATGGAGAATGAAGGGATAGAAAATGACTAGAGCCTCAGAAGTGGCAGATCGCAGAAACTACCAGGGAAAGTACATCTTCTAAAAAGTGGAGGGTTCACCTGGGAGGATAAGGGTCTTGGTGGAATAGGCTCATGAATCAACCTGAAGAACATGGGACTCAGAGTAGAACTCTTGAAAATCTTTAAGTTCAGAGAGGCAGAGAAAACTCAACTACACAATTATGCCACATTCAATGGAAACTTGTCTGTCATTGTAAAACAAAAGGGGGAGAACCTTGAGTTGAGGAAATCCTTGAGGAAGGTCATTAGCATCCCACATTTCCCAAAGAGTCCCCAGAAAATGACAAATCTAAGGAAATCCAACACTTTGAAAAGTGAATGGTAAGCAAATGAAGATACTGCCTGCAGTGTGCCAGTGTACTACCAGAAAAATATAGAAAAATAGCTGAGAAAAAAAATTAAAGATAAATTAAACTCACTGGTAAGTGGTTGCTGTGAAACAGATAAGATTTGGAATTAAACACTGCAACATTTTTTTTAATTAAAAAGTAAGCATAAAGCAACAAAAGCAGAATTGAACAAGTGGGATTATATCAAACTAAGAAGCTTCTGCACAGTGGAGAATATCATCGACAAAATTAAAAGGCAGTCTACTGAATAGGAGAAAATATTTGCAAAACAGATCTGATGAGGAGCTAATATCTAAAATATATAAAAAACTCATATAACTCAATAGCAAAAAAATTCTTATTGAAAAATGGGCAAACATATGAATAGATATTTTCCAAATAAGACATAGAGATTGTCAACAGGTACCTGAAAATATCTTCAACACCACCAGTCATCAAGGAAATGAAAATCAATACTATAATAGAGGTATCACCTCACACCTGTTAGAAGGGCTATATCAAAAAGAGAAGAAATAACAAGTGCTGGTGAGGATGTGGAGAAAAGGGAACATTTGTGCACTGTTGGTGGGAATGCAAACTGGTACTGCCACTATGTAAAACACTATGAGGGTTCCTCAAAATATTAAAGATAGAGCCAACATTTGATCTAGCAATTCTACCACTTGGTGCTTATCCAATAAAATGAAAACACTAACTCAAAGAGATGTATGCACCTCCATGTTCATTGCAGCATTATTTACAAAAGCCAAAATATGGAAACCTAAGTGTCCAATGACAGATGAATGGATAAAGAAATTGTGAACGGATATCATATGGAAAAAAAAACCCTCATAGAAATCATAGACACAGGGAACAGATTAGTGGTTGCCAGATGTGGGGACTTGAGGGTGGGAGAGATGGGTGAAGGAAGTCAAAAGTTAAAAGAAAAAAAAGAACAACTGAAATGGAAAAATAGAGAAGAAGGACAAGAAGGGAAGGAGAGAAAGAATAAGGTAAGACAAAAAGAGAGAGGAGTAGAGGGTGAAGAGAAGAGACAAGGGCAAGGAAAGGAATGGAAGAAAAGGGAAGGAAAGAGAAGGGAAGTAAGTAAGCAAGTAAAAAGAAAAATTGGTATCTCTCTTTGTAATAAAAATAAATGATGTAAAAAAATTCCTGGGAAGATTGAGTAAATATAGCTTTGCTTATTCCTCCTAAGTGTGTAAATATGTATATATATAAAACCCTTCTGAATATTATATACAAAACAAGTATAAGAATAATCAAACATATGGAGATAAGGTTAGACCAGCTAGGGACTTTGAGACCTGATGAATGATGGTTTTCTTTTTGCCTTATATATCCAAGACTTAGAGCTGAAGAAGTCAGGAACTCAGAAATATCAATGGCCACAGATAAAAATAAATGAATGAGTGATATACCTGTTTGAATGAATGATGAATGAGTGAATGATGAACCTGTCCTCTCAAACAAAAGACTATGAAAGGAGCAGCGTAGTAAGACAGAAAGCTTTTACACAATAATTATACTATTCTATTTTAATGCCACGTCTCCACCCATGCTAGCAAAGACTGAATGGAGAGCCAAATTTCTACCCTTGTCAGTAACAAGGTGTCCCAATATCCTGTATGGGATGATTTCAGAAAATGTGGGGTGGGGATTCTGTTCTTCTACTCCCACCTGGTAATAATGAGATACCCTTGCATGCCCTATTGGGTTGATGTTAGAGGAGTCCTAGTGGAAAGTCAGACCATTTACTACAATGCCACAGTAACGAGGCCATAGGCCTAGTGGTGTTGGTGGAGGCCACTCCTACCCTAGGTAGTCAGGGAGATATTAGTGGAGGCCCAGTGAAGAGTAGAAACTCCTACCCAATCTAGCATTAACAAGATCCCTGCTCCTTAGGTGTCAAGAATGGCCAAGAGGGAGTCTGGAATTCTACTATCTGGCAGTAATGACACAGTGTCCCTCCTTCTTTGATGACATGTTGGCAAAGGAGGTCAGCTAAAATATAAGGTTTATATATAAGATCTTGAATCTCATATCATAATGGTCCAAATATCCTAGGTTCAGTAAAAGTCACTTGTCCCGGCAACAATCAGGAAAACCTCAAAATGAAAGGAAAAAGAACAAAAATAAATGTGATGGAGAGTTTAGAATTATCTACAAAAGATTTTAAAGCAGTCATTATAAAAAGTTTTATCAGGCAATAGCAAACATGAATATAACAAATGGAAAGATAACAATGAAATGGGAAGTCTCTGAGCAGAAATGGAGGACATAAAGAAGAGACAAATGGAAAATTTAAAATTTAAAAATACACCAACGAGAGAAATAAATATGCAACTACCCTACAATGTAGCAATTGCATTTCTGGACATTTTCCTCAGTGATAATGAAGTTTATGTAAGAGGCTCACACAAAAAATGTGTGCAAGAATATTAATAATGGCTTTATTTGCATTAACCCAAAACTGGAAAGAAATAATATTCTTCAATGAGTGAATAATTAGAGTAACTGCGATGCATCAATGTCATGAAATGCTACTCCTAAATAAGAAAGAATGGACTATGGTAACATAACATAGATGTATCTCTAGATAACAGTGAGTAAAAAATCAAATCCCAAAAGGTTACATAAGTGCATTATTCCATTTATATAACACTTTGAAAGGACAAAATTTTATTAGGCAGGATATTCTAATGGCTAAATAAAGTTCTGTAAAAAAAATTGTAGTGATGGCAATAGAATTATAAGAACTCACTAGAGTAAAAGAGAAGGCTACAAGAATGAGAAAAAGGAACTGGAAGAATTTAAGATGGAATAGAAAAAAGAAATGTTTTACAGAAATTTCTATAAAACAGAAGGAAGACATAAGTAGGTGTTCCAGGGACAGTAGACAGAGCTGAAAGCACAGTTGGGACAGAGAAAATAAAAATAGGAGATACAGATAAAAAGAAACAAATATAGAGAAAAAGGCAGAAAGGATTAGAGTAGGAAAGATAGAAATAAAAGGTAGGCCAAGGGAATCCAATACATGTATAATATCCATAACTGGAATTCCTCCAAAAGAAACCAAAATAATAGAATAGAACAAACCTTTAAAAAAAATATTTTCCGGGAATTCTTTCCTAAATTAAAAGAAGACTTACATCAACATAGTGAAAGGATTCCCTGGATGAAATCGAAGGTTTCACCAAGTGGAAATGAGGGGAACCATAAAAAGACTTAGAAATACAATAAACACTCAGAGGAGACTCAGAGAGGAGTCTCTTAGGAGAGTCAGCTCTGGTGGCCAACAAGTAAGGATAGAGAAGATCTGAATGACATAATCAATGAGCTATATATTAATAGCTCACAGTACTTAACAATAAGAAACAGAAAGTTAGCATTCCTTGGTAGTTTAAAACACTTCCGTAACACTTGGATCAGAGTTGGAAATATGAACCAAAATTTTACAATACATAAAGAAAAAGTAAGTTCTTTGAAAAACCAATTAGAGAATCACAATCTAACCTAATCAAGAAAAGGGATTAACAAATCCACAAAATACCAAAACAAACAAACAAACATGGAAATGAGATGGGTGTGTCCCTAACAGATATTATACTTAATAATAGCTCTAATTTTTTAAAGGAATGTCATATTATGCAAGATTAGTCACACAGACAAAAATCAGAATATTTTATTGAGTTCAGAAAAAGATCCAAAATATACGGGAATTTACAATATGATAGACTAAGATGTCACAAATCAGTGAGATAAACAGATTTTTAAAATAGTGCGGGAAAGCTGATAACGATGAAGAAAATATAGCATTAGATCTATAGTTCACTCAATACACCAGAATAAACTTTAAATAGATTATTAACTTGACTGGGGCACCTGGATGGCTCAGTTGGTTAAGTGCTGACTTTGGCTCAGGTCATGATCTTTCAGTCTGTGAGTTCGAGCCTCACGTCAGGCTCTGTACTGACAGCTCAGAGGCTGGCACCTACTTCAGATCCTGTGTGTGTGTGTGTCTCTCTCTGCCCTTCTCCCACTATGCTGTGTCTGTCTCTTTCTCAAAAATAAAATAAACATTAAAAAATATAAAAATAGATTAAAATTTAAAAATGTATTATCAATTTGAATGTAAAAAATGCAGCTTTAAAAGTGGTAGAAGAATTCATATTAACGTAAGAAATATTTTTAAAACTTTGATAGAGGTAGATGGGTGGGAGATGGGCTAGACTGGTGATGGGTATTAAGGAGGGCACTTGTTAATAATGAGCACTTGGTGTTTTATGTAAGTGATGAATCGCTAAATTCTACTCCTGAAACCAACATTGCGTCGTGTGTTACTAACCAAAATTTAAACAAACAAACAAACAAACAAACTTTGGTGTAAGGAAAATCTATCTGTTGTCCAAGTGCAGATATACCTTGGAGATGTTGAGGGTTTGGTTCCAGACCACCTCAATACAATGAATATTGGAAATGATTTTTTTAATTTCCCAGTGGATATAAAGTTATGTTTATACTATACGACAGTCTATTAAGTATGCAATATCATTATACCCAAAAAACAATGTACATACCTTAGTTAAAATATACTTTACTGCTAAAAAAGACCAATCATCATCTGAGCTTTCAGTGAGTTGTAATCTTTTTGCTGGTGGAAGGTCTTACCTCAATGTTGATGGATGCTGACTGACCAGGGTGGTGGTTGCCGAAGGCTGGGCTGGCTGTGGCAATTTCTTAAAATAAGACAGCAATGAAGTTCGCCACACTGATTGCGGGTTCCTTTTTAAAATGATTTCTCTGTGGCATGCCGTACTATTTGGTTTTATCCACATTTTACCCACAGTAGAACTTCTTTAACAATTGGAGTCATTCCTCTCAAACCATTCTGCTAGTTTTATCAACCGAGTTTATAGAAAGTCCTTTGTTGTCATTTCAACAACCTTCACAGCATCTTCATCAGGAGTAGTTTCTATCTCAAGAAACTACCTTCTTTGCTCCTCCATAAGAAGCAACTCCTCATCCATCCATTATCATGAACTTGCAGCAATTCAGTCACATCTTGAGGTTCCACTTCTAATTCTAGTTCTCTTGCCATTTCCACCACACCTGCAGTCACTTCCTCTGTGGAAGTCTTGAACCCCCCAAAGTCACCCATGAGGGTCGAAATCAACTTCTTCCAAATTCTGTCATGTCGCTATTTTGACCTCTTCTTAATGGCATCCAGAATGGTGAACCCTTTCCAGGATTTCAATTTACCTTAGCCAGATCTATCAGAGGAGTTATGATCTATGGCACCTCTAGCCTTGCAAAGTGTATTTCTTAAATAATGAGACTTGAAAATCAAAATTATTCCTCGATTCATGGGCTGCAGAGTGGATGTTGTGTCAACATCTGATAACTTGCTGCAGCTTCTATGCCAGCAGTTGCTGTTTTACCTTTTATGTTATAGAGTCAACTTCTCTCTTTAAACCTCATGAACCAACCTTTGCGAATTTCAAACTTTTCTTCAGTTTCCTCACTTCTTTCAACCTTCACAGAATTGTAGAGAAAGCCTTGTTCTGGATTAGCTTTTGACTTAAAGGAGTGTTGTGGCTGGTTAGATCTTGTCTCCAGACCACTAAAACTTTCTTCATATCAGCAATAAGGCTGCTTCATTTTCTTATTATTCATGTGTTCACTGGGGTAACACTTTTAATTACCTTCAAGAACTTTTCCTTTGCATTCACAACTTGGCTGTTTGGCACAGAGGCCTCACTTTCAGCCTGTCTAGGCTTTCAATGTGACTTCCTCACTAAGCTTAATCATTTATAGTTTTTGATTTAACATGAGAGACGTGTGACTTTTCACTTGAGCAATGAGAGGTCATTACAGGGTTATTAAGTGGCCTAATTTCAACATTATCATGAATCAGGAAATAGGGAGGCCTGAGGAGAGAGAGAGAGATGGCAGGGGAGCAGCCGGTGGGTGAACTGTCAGAACACCCACTTATCAGTTAAGTTCACTATCTTATAGGGGAACAGTTTAGGGGGAAACCCAAAACAATTACAATAGTAACATCACAGATCAGCATAACAAATATAATACAACAAAAAAGTTTGAAATAGTGTGAGAATTACTAAAATGTGACACAGAGGTATGAAGTGAGCAAATGCTGTTGCAAACATGGCACCGATAGACCTGCTCGGTGCAGGGGCGGCACCAACCTTCAACCTGTAAGAACCACGGTCTCTACAAGCGCAATAAAGTTAGCACGATAAGACAAGATATGCCTCACTAAATGCCTTACAATAAAATATTGAAAATTTAACATAAAAACAAAAGCTTCTGTGTGTGTATGAACACACACACACGGGCTAAGTAACAAAGTAAAACAATTGCAACTTAGATAACAAGCAGGAAACTAGTCTTCCTCACACATAAAGAACTTAGAAGAATCAGAAAGAAAAGGCCAACAACAAAATAGAAATTTGGGCAAAGGACATAAACAATTTTCAGATAAAGAAATATAGTTGGCTCTAACATATATGAAAAGATGCACATAGTCATTTCCGCTGGCAAAAATGCAAATTAAAATTGTATCATGACAGTTTATTTTTCTTACCCAAGAGTAAATAATCCAGAAACTTTTGCCTATACTTTGTTGATGTAGCCCCGGGGAAATAAGGACTTTCTTGATACATTACTTGGGAAGTACAAAGTACAACAATATTTATAGCAGGCATTGTGGCAACACATACTAAAGGGTCCTCTAGATACATTGTACAGATAACCCTGCTTATGTCCAAAATGCTATGTTATAAGGCTATTCATTCTCACTTTGTAAAATGCAAGATTCAAAACAGTGCAAAAGTACATAAATAGGAGCCTGATTAAACAAACGCTGGCACATGTGTGTGATGGAATACTACACGGTGTGCAAAAAGAATGAGGTAGCTTGCTAAATACCCATATTTATAAATGTGTATTTGCATTTATACATTCATAATGTATAAAATACCATGCTAGATTTTTAAAAAGCTAAAGGACCAAACGATGTAGCTAGTGTGCTACTGTATTTTTTTTAAGAAGGAGGAAAGAGTAAGAGTTCACTGCCTCAGCTTCTATACGTATATACCCTGAGAGGATGCAGTACCAAGTGAGATCACCTCTCCAGATCTGACTGTGGATGTGGACTGGTGCGGATAAGGGCAATGATAGGAGGGAGACTTTTCACTATATATATTTTATTCCGTTTGGATTTTCGAATCTTATGAAAGTATAATCCCTCTAAAATTTGATAGTACTATTATAATCAGAAATTGATCCTTTTAAATTTTCTGATCTGGGTCACTCTTGTCATATTTGTTGAGTTAGCTTAGGCTCTTATTAAATATCTGTAACATGACATGATTTTGTTAGCTCTTAATACTGCAGAAATTAACTTGTAATTTCCAGTGGGCTGGTAATTTCTAGTAATACCCTGTTTTCACATTCCCTAAAATGTAGCTGCGACAAAGATCCTCAGACCACTGTCATCGAAAATGGCAGAAGCCAGCAAGGCCGGTTTTCCTTTGAAGTGTTCCGATTTGTGAAACACAAGAATCAGAAAATGTCCACTGTCTTCCTGCACTGTGTTACCAAGCTCTGCAGAGCTGATGACTGCCCCTTCCTTATGCCAGTACGTTTTTAGCAACTTTACTCTAAATTGTCAAATCGATCTAAGCTGAAGGGTCATCAAGTGTTAGGAACTAATTTCTGTATGAAAAGTGGATATGAATTGGGTCAAACAGTTTGAAGTAGGATTTATTTATTTATTCATCTAGTAAAGATCTATTGAATGCCTACTTTGTGCCAGGCATAATACTGGGAATACAGACATGTCTGCATGATTTTCTGAACTCATTTAGCTTATCATTGAGGACCAGGAGACAGTCATGGAAGAAAAGAAGATAAAAATGTTACAGTGCAAAAGCTGATGTATGTATAGGTTGTAGAAGGAGGCATTGTTCGCCTTTGTGAGAGAGATAGAACAGGAGGGATTGGGAAGTCTGGTGGAAGACATAAAACCCAAGGTGTGACTTTGAAGATGGATGAATCACAAAGGGGCAAAAATCAAGAGTGAGAGACTCTCCATGACAAAGGTTGACCAAAGTCACAGACACACAAGACAGAGTAACCAGGGAACTACCAGGCCTTCAGTAAGGTCATGGAGCAGAGTAGAAGATGATTGGAAAATCTGGGGAGGGCGCAGGGCAATCCGTGGAAAGGTAGATTTGACCCTGATGGCCAGGAATCTCTTGGATTACATGTTAGAAGTTATAAAAAGCATGGATCTTAATTGCATACAGCCATCATTAAAATACAGATCCATTTACGAGTGGATAAAAAAAAATGTACTAACATCAATATTAAACTAAAAAAATGCAAGTACATTTTTAATTTAAAATATCTTTAATATGTTTTTATTTATGCTCAAATTCACACATTTCTTCACAACAATTGATTGCATTAGTCCTAACTAGCGATATCAGATGGGGTTAAATGGAGAGTCCATATTACCTTGTCTCTGTGCTGACCAACATTTCAGTGAGAGATTTATTAAAGGCATGAGAGAAATAAAAGTACAAAACTTTGATAAACACAGCTCTTTTTCAGGAGAACCACTGAGCTATGTAAATTAATGAGGCAAAGCACAATTATAACGGGAGGAAATAAGAAATGTGGCCCAAGCCAGAAAAAGAAACACTGTAGCAGTTATATGCAAAGTAATTAAATAAATGCACAGAAGTAAATGAATAAAATTAAACATGTGGTATCTCTTCCAAAAGAATCTGCTTTCCAAATGGCCATAAAGAACCAATTTTGTGCCGGTGTGGAATTTCATTTGTTTTCATTAACACCTCAGATTTGCGGCCACAGAGAAAGGAGAGATGCAGGGAGGAGGACCACTTGGAGCCCCCAGAGCACGTCTGGAAACGCTGTCCTGTCTGCTGGTCCCATCATTACTCGGAGTGGTAAGAACGCTCCTCCTTTTCTGTGTAATAATACACTGTTCCAAAATGGCTTATTACTTGGCTTCTAAAGAGAACTCAGAGTGGTTTCTAAACAGCACTAATTAACTGTGAAACAAGATAAACTGCTAAGCAACTTTAATTTCACAGTAGTTTCCTGTTTACTCAACTTTCACACAAAGGGCAATATTGGCCTTTTTATACATGCACGCGCTCGCGCGTATACTGTGCTGGACATTTCTCACTCTCCCCTTCCCTGTCCTGCTCCCTAACCCTGAAGACTGGCGTGTGTGAACTGCAGTCTTCTGCTGCTTGGCAGTCTTTGGTTGGGCTTGGCCAGTAGGTGGTGCTATCACCTACTGTCAGCACCTATCAGCAGATGGAAGTGTCCACATAACTCCTCCCAGCCAACTTTTTCTACAGAACTGGAAACCCTCCCTTTAACCCCTAGGTCAGGGAACTTTCTCTTATGAATTCCCTACATCTGTATAAATAGTTCTATTAAGCTTTTGTTAAAATACCCAGTTTGAGTACCATTTGTTTCTTCCCAGGATCCTGAATATTGCATACTCCTTACAGTGCATTCCGCCATGCTCATCAATCTAATAGCAACAAGTGTTTATATACATATAGTCTCATGTATACAAATATTTATATACACTCTCTCCAAAGGAATACTGCTTTATGTCAGTGTGAACCCAGGGACATTCAGAATCAATTGGATAAAACAGGCATGCAGTGTAAACTACACAAACTGAAGTCAGAAAAACTGGTTCTGGCTCCAGTTTTTGTCTAAACAAGCTATGTGTTGTGGGATTTTATGTCACTTCCTGGGGCAAATATTTCTTCATTTTTAAAATAAGGGGTTTGAAGAAGTTGCCTTTAAGTTTCTAACTCTATAGCTCTAAATTTGTCTCTTAAAAAAGCAAAATTCTGGTTGGGATTATATTCTAATATTTTTTTCTCAATTTTACATAAGCCATAAGGCTATTACTGTATTTCAATTAGATTATTTTTACTTTGTCTCCCACGCATCCTGTTCCACAGTGAAAAGAAAGTTTTGTGTGAAATAAGTAATTAAGGAAAAAATAGTTTGGCCTAAAAAATTTAGATAATTCCTTGAATTATTTACTTCTCTGTGTTTGTGTAGAAAGAACATTATTTAAAAACAAGCTAATAGGTTTTTAAAAATAATACAGAAATCTATTAAATATGAAATTTCAAACTTAGTCTTCACTCCCTGAGGTTTGGTATGTGTTTTGAATGGTTTGAAAATGACTGGTTTGTGGTTTGTGAAAGGCCCAATTCTTATCTAGCTGTCAGAATTAGCTCATAGAATTACACTACATGGAAACTCAGCTCTTGTTGGCAATAATTAGGAATGTGTTTGGGCAGGTACAGTAAAAAAAAATAGTTTTATTTCTATGGAACATATCCAGGGTCTTTGAAGAAGAAAAAATCTTGAAAGCGACATCTCTCTGCCCATGTTGAGTAAATGACTTTTCCTCTTTGTTAGCCTTTTTGCTTCCTTTTTACCTGGGCCAAAACAAATCTAAACATTACAAAGTTTAAATAATTTGTGAGTGTAAGATATGTTTTTATAAAGACCAACATTTCTAAGGCCCCCAGATCCCAGTAAAGATTACCAAGTAGAAGTTTCTAATTCCACCATCGCTAACAGCCAGACGGGTTTGGTAGGTTTCACCTGAACCATATTCAGTCTCACAAACCATCTATGATAAAACCTCAAAGAGCTAAGGCCTTGATCACAATGTCTCTGATGTCATGTCTGGATTTCTTCTTTTCCAATTTCAACCTATTTCCACCTCAAGGGTAACATTCATTTTCCAACACAGTAGTGTTGTCTTAGTCACCCCGGTCTCTTCACTGGCAAAGCCCCCAAAGGATCATGTTCAAATCTTCCAAATGCCCTTCATTCCTCTCACTCTCTGTGGATTTATTTTTTATAATTTTGATAAATGAGTATTGGACGGTGCTCATTTGGGGGCAATCATGGTGGCCTCGCTGTGCAGAGGGCCATGTATAATAGTGTTCACATTATGTTACTTATAGTAAGTATCAAACAAAAAATATTATTTTAAATTCTCCATAAACACAGAACTCAGAAGTCAAGCCATATCCATCAACAGGAAAATCCTATGTGAACTTAATGTCTAGCTTAATGACCAGGACTACCTTCTTTTCTCAGTTTCACTTTATTTTTAACTTAGCTCAGCTAGAATTTATCTCTCTAGATCCTGTGGCCGGTTTTATATAGACAAGTCCAATTTCAGGCTTGATTTGCTCTCTTCAAAGCTCTCTGGTACTTGGGGATTTTTGCTCTGTTTACTCATTGAACCATTCCTTTCCCCTAGATATCTGACTTAGGTCAAGTTTAATAAGTTGTGAAAGCACAATACTTTTGTTTTGTTTTAATGAATCAGACATTCTGCTTGCTCTTACTTAATATTGTTAATCTTTTTGTTGGTTGATTTAGGAAAATATTCATATCTTCAAAGTTTAAAATTTTCAAAATCCCTAAAGTGTTTTTATTTTACATCCTCAACAAGCTAAGATTATTCTGTAGGGAAATGCTTATCATGGGGTACAATTCTGGAAATTCACAAGTACAGGCACTGGAACACAATAGTACCTAATTGTTTTATTACATAAAGTCTGATAGAGAAGTCCAAGACAAGCTATTCAACTTGTGTCATTGAGTTTTATGGGGAGTTAATAATTCATTCAAGCCTCTACATGGGACAGGCACTCTGCTAGGAACTGGGAATACTGCAGAGAACAGGCCACAGTCCTTGCTTTCAGGAATCTTAGCGTTCAAAGTTAGAGATAGACTATTAACAAACATAACACAATGGAAAGTAAAGAGTTTAGAGGTTCTAAATTTGAAATATGTGGTCCATTTTACCACAAAGGTAATCAAAGATTAAAAAAATAGTTTGCTTGTGCTAAGAGAGGAAAAATATTTATTCTGTATATATCTTTGCACTGATGCTTACTTTTTCCATTTATTTCTACTACTTAGAGAAAAGCGGAGAAAAACAATTTATCTTTTACTTCTGGCTTTCTAACAGCTGGTGTATTGCTGCCCTCACTTTCCTTCTGTGGGTCCTCAGCTAGCTATGTGTTTTTTTGAAGAGCCCACCAAGTTTACTCTTCCAATCTGTTCTAATTCCAGAAGGTTTCTTTCATATATATATATATCTATATATACTATATATATATATATATATATATCTATATATATATAGTAAGACCAAATGGGTGTGAGAGAAAAGAAACAGAGTGTGTATTGAAAAAAAATCTCCCGGAACATGTCTACCTCCCCTTTGGAGTTAGATCAAATTGCAGGAGACTGGAAGTTGACAGGTAGTGGAAACAGCAGCCAGAAAAAGCAATTCTCTCTACTTTTATCCACTATTAAATACGATTCTGAATAATATTCAGATATTACATGCTTTGATTTTAGTCATCTGGCGGAGGTAGGATGCTTTTGGTTTTTCAGCATCCTGGAACTTGTAGCCAGTAGGGTCATTTGACATTTTGTCTCAGGGGAAGATTTTGTCCACAGCCCAGTCCTCGTGAGTGGGGCACCTCGGATATCATTCTTATGGAAGGGGTGGTGCTAATGTGGGAGAGAAAGAGGATATCCTGACTTCTTTCATTAACTTCAGGATGCAGAAAATAGTAGGGGCATCCAGTCCTAGGACTTTCACCTAACTTAGGGCACAGAGGAGGATGGAGCTATCCATTCTTAAAAAAAAATTAAAAGCAAATAAGTATGATTTATAAACAATGAATAGCTTTGAAAAAGGACTTTTAGAGCTTTATATATTCTCTTTCATGTTTCAGTGAGGCAGCTTGTCTTGGAAAGGGGGCATGCAGATCTTTTGGAAGAATTGTTCCAGTTCATTCACTTTATCCACGTCCATGAGAAACGATGTCTTTATAAAATAGTGTGGGTTGGAGGTTAGGGTTTTCCTAAGGGTGTCCGTATTATGAAAATTTATGTTTTTTTCCCCTTTTTGTCCCGTAGTGGTACACTGCCCTATTCTAAAAATGAGAATTCTATTAATTTGGGGCATTGCACTTCAGGCTCAAACAGCAGAATCATCATTTATGCCCAGACTCATATGTCTTAAAAGAAATGGCATCAGGTAGTTATAACTATCACACCAGGTTCTTCCAATCAATTGTTTCAAATACCAATCCTGGCATTTCATATGGCCTGAGGTGTTCATCTTTATAACTAAAAATGTTTTCCATGCTTGGCTAGTTTATACGATTTTAGGAAAAGGATTATGAAATTGAACTTTTATTTAAACATATGTTTACCTTATCATGGAGGGTGTGACAGATGGAAGTTTCTTCGTCTGTAAAATGGGGGCAGCATTAATATCTAAACCATATGGCTGTTATGAGGACAAAATGTGATGACTTATGAAACAGCACTTTGTTAATTGTTAACACATGTTAATTGTAAAAATATTTATCCTCCAAAATCAAACCGGCAATTGCACACATTTTATGGTTCAAATAACGGACACTTACAGACGCATACGCACCCAAATGTTTAAGGACAGAAATGAAATCCACTCATCATACAGGATCAGGGGTTAATGGCTATATGATTACAAAATGGGTAACACAAGTTGGGAAGCCAGGTGAATGCATTCATTCCATCTATTACTATGTTTGCCAGGGATGAGTAAAAAAATCAACAGCTTTAATCTTTTACTTAAAACATGCAAAAAAAAACAACAACAATAACAAAAAAACCCACTGCAACTCAAGATTAGGAGTCATGTTTTCCTTTCATTTAGTTATCAAGTGTGAATTTATCTTCTTGGAACTTAAAATGATGTTTTCGCAGATTATGATGGGCAAATTGGCAAAGCTTAAAATAGAGTGACACTAAATAATGACTACTTCTCTAAAACAGAATAACAAATGGCAGGTTATAGGGCTATAAAAATTGTAATAGCTGCTAACAATTACTGCCCCCACTAACCTGACTAAAGAGAGAATGATGCAGCAAAGTTGGCAAGACAAAATATAGTAGAGTAGATTTTGCGATTCTCTTTGTATGCCTGGGGCAGCGGCAGGGTGTGGGCCTGGGGAAGGGAGAGATGATAAAATCTTGGAGACACGGGACAGAAAATGTGAAAACAGAATGGTTTCGGAAGATTTTCACTATTGCCTTACCCATGGGGTTTGTGGGTGAAGGGGAGGGCACGTGTAGGTAAAAAGTAATCACATAATTATGATATACCTAGGTAAATATTTAAAGATACAATATTGCCTTTTTTTTTCCCTTTTCTCCTCCAGATGAGACTCCAACCAACAATTCGCAGCTTGGTAAGATAAAAACATGCATCAAAATGAAAGTATGATTTTGCAGAATTTTAAGTATTTTTCGATCAGCTGTAAAACTCTAGACAACTAAATATAATGAGTTCTGGTTTTACAAGTTTGTTATATTTTAAATAATAGTTCACTGAGGATTTCTGAACTCATATGCGACCTGTTGGTCAATTTTTATAGGCTTTTATAGATGATTTTGTTTGGGGCTGCTCAGGGGATACCTGACTTCTAACCCACATAATCTTTTGTTTATTGGATTGAATTATAGTCAAATAGATTAGAGCGGGAATCAATGTCATGCTGTTACTTTGCAAGATAGTAATGACAGATGTTTTTCAGGGATAAATTGGGATGAGGTGAGATAAATCTGAAAGCAGACCTTCCCACTGTGTGTGTTGTGCTTGCAGGTCCTCCAAGTGAACCTCCCTTCCAGCTGAATGCCATCACCAGTGCGCTGATATCGGGAATGGTCATCCTGGGAGTCATGAGCTTTTCCCTTCTCCTGTGCTCACTGGCCCTTCTACACAGGAAGGCACCCACCAGTTTGGTGTTGAATGGCATAAGAAACCCAGTCTTTGACTGACTGTAACAGGTCCCTTCTCTCGGGAGAAGGATTCACTGACTATATCCTATGTGACTGCAGTCAGTGTTTTCATCCAGATTGAATGCCAACCAGCATTTGATATTTGTAGGTTTGATAGATTTCACAGTGTAGTTCGTCAGCATGATGCTGGTGAAAGAATTTTGACGGTATCGTTCTTGTCACATAAGTATGTGGTCAGCCCTATTTGTATGGCGCCAATGGGTATAACGACAACAAGCAAACAATATTCAGGACTTAGATCTTACAGGATCAGTCATATTTCATTTTATTTCATTTCTCTTTTGATTATTGGTTGTTACAGAGATAAAAGTTGGGCCTAGAAAAAAAAATACATTTGTTGCGTTTTTTTCCTTCTAAGCATTTAGATTGTTTATGAGGTCCTAAAATGAGTGTTACTTTTGTTTTGTTTTGTTTTACTCCAGGTAATTCTAGCTTGGGGATATGTTTTAATTGGACTGGTCAATTTGGACACCTGAGATTTAATTACTCTTTCTAGGACTTGCTGTTTTTGGTCGATTTCCATGTCTGATAACGTTCATTTAAAAAAACAAGACACAACACAACAAACTCTTGGGAAATGTGTATTAACCTGGAGCATCTATTTGTGTAGCAGACAGTAAAAATAGTTGTTAGCCTCTAAGGAAACCAGGTGACCCTAGGTCATTATTCCTTTGCATGGGAATGGCTGCAATGGACTTTCTCCTGGCTCACATGAGAACGTCATACACGTTCACTCTCCTCCCAGGTAAACAAGTCAGCTGCGTTTGCAGCTGCGCTTCCAGCAGAGAGGCGGCAGCTGCACAGATCATTCTTCATTCAAGAGCCATTGCATGGGAAGACAAACCATAGTTGTGGGAGAGGACCTTGTCCCCACATATAGGTGTGATGTTCCCATGGGGGTTTTTAACAACCTAGTTTCCTTTTTTATTCCCCTATGACAAAGATTAAACAGGGTAAGTGTGTTTCGCAGAACACTGTTGGACTCTTTATGAAAGAGATGTCCTTTTCCCACAAATTTCTGATGCTGGCGAAGCAAATAATCTGGAGGAGCCCCACTTTTTAAGGTGTCTTCTTAAAAGTGTCATGATCGCCATGGAATAAACAGTATTTTCCTGTAATAGTAAACTGCAAGAAGTTGTGATCCTTGGTCAGTTTTGCAAAAATAATGTTTAAAAGCCAAGTTTTAAGAAGCCTATGTTCTTACCAAAATATCATCCTTCTCTTTGTTTAGTCTCTTCACACAGCTGAATAGAACAATTCAGTGACAAGCATCAAAACCTAGCATGTGTGGCTACTACAAGTGCTACATTAACCGTGACAACTGCTCTAGAGACTAATTTCTGTTCAACATTTGTGATCCATTATTCAGGACTTAAGTTACTGTATTATATGCAAATCACTATACAATTTTAAATTTGTTTCAATTGAAGCACCTATGCTCTGAAATTAATAATGAAATCAATCATCAAATCAATAAACACCTTGTCTCCAATTTGCCTGAACAGATCAGAAGTAAGTGTTTATATTATAATAATTAGCTGTCTGATTGCCTCAACTTTCTCTTTCAAGGTATAGACACAAAGTGAAATGGAATCTGGAAAATCTTCAGATAATTTATTCGATGTGAAAAAGTCTAACACTTCAAAAGGCAGTCTCCTCTTCTCTGTGTTTCTTCAAGGTCACTTCGAAGTGACCATTCTGAACTTTGAACTGTGTCAAAAATTTATTTTCTACTTTAAAGGGAAAACTCCTACAGAAATAAACATGTATGGACCATGCATGCTACTTATGCGACCTTATATGTACATGGGTAGTGCTAAAATAGTCTAGTAAATCTATTTCAGATACTTTAAGTGAATTGCCGTTACTCTGAGGATTAAATCCTGTGCACAGGATACTATCATTGAAACCAGTTGGTCAGTTTGATTTTTGTGCATTAGGGATGGCTGCTGTTTCGGGTGTTGACTTTTTACATTCTACATACCACTTTTTAAAACTGAATAATGGACACATCATTTTGCAAGCAACCTACATCTCACATTACCTTTTTTTTTTTTTTTTGCCATCCTTTCATCATAAATGGGAGGTTCAGAGCTATAATGAGACAAATCACGTTTGTTTTCTACAGCTTTGTTCTTCTCAACCTGCTATTATGTGCAGTATTTAGTTACACTGAATATTTTGGTTACTATAGTGTGAAAACCTTACGTAATATGTGCAAACGTTCCTTCAGTTTTAATACCTCAAACTGTTTTTTTGCACTTCAGGGGTAAGGTCTGATGACATGTAGAAGGTGATTGTTTAATAAAATAATTATAAATGAATATCTTTAAAATAGTTACCTGGTTTTTTTTAAGATATTTCTGCTTCCTGCTCTCAACATTCTCTTCCTGCTTTCACAAACATTAAGAAAGACTGAACCTAAAATAAGCTACCTAACACAACAGGGAAGGATGGTGATCTGAAGATAGATGAAGATTGTTCTCTCCATATTGAGCTTCCTGCTAACAGCTCTGTGTCAGGAGATACATTCCTGAGATCAGCTGACCTTGAGTTTGAACACTGACTCAAGTTACCTGGAGTTTGAATACTGACTAAAACTGAGCTTATAATTTTTAAAACTTTGAGAAGAGAGTAAGAACTAGAAGGGCAAGGATCAGCTTTTGCCCAGAGTTTCACAGGCTCTCATGACAGACAGATCCATCAGGGTCTGGCTGTCATCCCTTATTTGGAAAAGTGACACAGAGGACACAGAGTTGAAAAAAGCTTTCCTGACTCAGAAGAATCTGAGCTTACAGAAGTGAGTGCCACTTTGGGTCCTCAAGTGCTGGTACTTAACTTCAGGAACATCACAGAAGTGGTGGCTCATGAAGGGACATTGTCAGCTGTGGAAAATGTAAGGTAGTAAGCTTTTAGAAGTGAGAAAAGAGCAGGAGAAGCAGTCCATCAGCAACACTTGTTCGTGAACACATATGAGGCTTAGTTTGAGGGATTTCTAGAGAATTTGCCAGAGGAGAATTATGACAGGATGGAGAGACTTCTATTATGACTGTGGAGGCTATTAGGCTAGCACACATTGGCTTATTCTATATTTATAAGGAAAAAAAGCAAGCCGATCACAGATCAATTGCTTTTGAGATGAGGTTCCTCAATTATTTACAAGTAGGGAGACATTTAATATAAAACAATCCAAATCTGTAATTTAGAAAAGAATGTAGTTGGGTAGTAAACAAAACAAATATCAGGGTTACCTGTTGTGTTAGGGCTTTCCATAGAAAAAGAATTAATGGGGTATACATACTGTATATGAAGAGGCTTATTTTAAGGAATTGGTGTGCACATTAGGGAGGCTAACAAGTCTTAAGATCTGCAGGCAGCAAGGCCGGTAGACCTGGTGGTGTAGTTCCAGCCTGGGTCGAAAGGCCTGAGAATGAGCAGAGCTGATGGTGTATTTCCAGTCTGAAAGCTAGCAAGTTTAAAACCCAAAAAGAGCAATTATTTCAGTTTAATTCCAAAGCCAGGAATAAACCAGTGTCCCAGGTTGAGAGGCAGTTAGGTTGGAAGTCAGAGTTCTCCTGGTCACAGGAGGTTTGTTCAGCTTTTTGGTTCTATTCAGACTTTCAAAAGACTACATGGGATTCACTAACATTATTCAAACCTTAGTTTTATCCAAAAGCACGTCATAGACACATCCAGAATATTGTTTGACCTAATGTCTGGCAACCCGTGACCCAGTCAAGTTGACACAAAATGAACATCACAGCTGGTAAACTTGTAAACACACCATCAATATGTCTCACACTGCTGAAAACCAAAAGTCCTAACCAATCCAGTAACAGTAAGGAAATGAATAAATTAACATGGTACAATAATTTGGCAGTCTACAATTGAAATGATTTTGAAACACTTAATGTCTAGAGGTAGAAACTTATGATCAGAGAGGTCCTCTTTTATATTAGCTAACAATATGGATCAAATAGAGAAAAGATAGGGCCATGAGTAGGTGGGCAGTGATGAGACCCTCATGCCAAATTATCATAGAACATCAGGAGAAACAGGGCAGAAGGAGGCTTGCTATCAAAGCACTGATGGAACCACACCCCACAGGGCTGGCCCTGGTGCAGAGCAGGTGATGACATCAGCAGTGACAATAGGCCAGAAGCAGTGAAGAACATAAAACAGTAAAGCAAAGATATTGGAGACAAATGCAATAAGGGAAGTGCTGGATCCTGGGAGGAGAGGCACCTTCTTAGTGGGAATGAGTTCATTGGTAGGAGCCCCAAGGAGAACGTTTGGTAGATGTTACCCATATTTCTTATGATGGTGGTCCATCTCCTCCGGAGGCTCAGAGAAGTGGAAACTGAATCAATATGTTACATTTTCATGTTTGTGAGGGTATCTTGCCCGATTGCTCATTGGTAAACAGCATCATTCTCCACAAATTTGAATTACCACAGGAGGACTTAAAAAATAGCCTTGGCTCATGCCACTTTTTGCTGAGATAGCAGGGAGAGAATTGGTTTAGGGCCTTCTACTCATGGGTACTAGACATGAGATTTGGAAATCTCTTGTCAGGAAACTTTATTTTCTTTGTGTTCTTGAAAAAATGAAATTGAGAGCTCAGATTGTTATCTACGTGGTTCAAAGTTCCAATTCTCTTTGCTCAAGTATCTGGATATTTTCTGTTTTACTTAAATTGCCAACATAATTACCTCAATTTTCCCTTTCCCTTTTTATGTTGAAAAGTGAAGTGCCGTCATTCTATGGATGTTTAGTGAAAGTCAATGTGGCCCAAATTTTGAGGTTAGTTTCCATCAAGAGTATAGCTCTATTAGCATTGCCCAAAGCAGAATCCATTACTGAATAGTCCTGCTGGTTTGGCTAATCAACTAACACGGGAAGATCCTGGGAGAGTTGTGGTTTGGCAATTTCACGCAACTTTGCCTCAAAGTTATACGGGTCCTTAAGCTATTTCTCTTCTTGTATGTAGTTTGTAACTTTTTTTTTTTACAGTAGTGAACAATTGAATAAAATGAAAAGTAACTCGAGAGGAAATATAGTACTTTTAGAAATTATTTACCACTTGGGAATTGGAAATGATTTTCTTTTTAAAAGGTATTGCTTTGCTAATATAGATTTTGCTGTTGCTAAAATGAGATGGCAGAAAATAATGCAGAGTACCCACTGGGAGAGAAAGGGAACCCAGGAATCTCCCTTAAATTCTATAGAGATAAATCATAATATTTCTTTGGGGGGGCATCACCCTCGCTCTCAAAATACAATATGGAACAAAGATGATTCACTATCTCTCATTAAAAGATTTTTTAAAACTGTAACTTTTTTTCCAGTTTGTCAATGGATATGTAATGAGAATTTCTCTCATTTCTCTCTCTACCATCTTTGATATGTAGCCCTTATCCTATGATCCAAAATGGAGAATTGTCCAAAAATAGAAGCAGAGGGCATATAGCATCAGTACTGTAAGAAAGTCTCCTGGAAGCTGCCACAGGCCAGAACTTAGTCATATAGTCACACTATCAGCAAGGGTGCCTGGGAAATGTATCATGGGTCTCCATGTGCCCAGAGTTATCAGAGGATCTGACTTAAACCTATGTTCCTCAAATAATGTAATCATTTACTCACAGTCTTAAAATATTAGCTACATTGATTTACATACAGAGATATTTATCACTGTATTATTTTTTATAAAAAAGTATTAGATGTTACTTAGGTGTTCCCAAAAGCAGAATTCTTAGATGTTTTGTAGTACTTTTCTGTGATATAAGGATATGAAGACGCTGAAAATTATTTATAAAAAAACCTTTACCAAATAAGAAAATGCTATAATGAAAAAACAAAACAAAATAAAACAGAATATAAGACCATATCTATAATATGAGCTCACATGGAAAAAAGACAGGAAGGAAATTGGTAGAAATGTTAACTAAGATCAGTAAGGAAAAATAATTGGTTTTGTTCCAAGTCTTTTTATGAGACTCTCTATCAAGGTTTCTTTTTGAGCAACTCTCCAATCATTTAAACCAAAAAGTAATTTTGGTTGTCTAATAATTTAAGAGTTGAGGAAACTGAGCATATTATTGAGATAATTGCATCAATTCTCAACTTTATTTAGTTTAAGCTACTGAAAAAAAATCTTTGGACCTAATTTAATAAGCGTACACATGAAAAAACAAACCCAAACCTGTCTGAGAGATAGTAAGAATGTAATTGCCTTGCTTATGCCTAACATTTTATTCAACCGTTAATTCTAACATTTTACTCAGTATGCAAATGGTCTGCAGGGTACTTCAGATTATACAAAGGCAAATACTAAGCAGGTTTGGGGAACTCTGGCCTCTACTGACACCAATGAATGAGCTATCTGACTCATTGTTTTTCATTGGTGCATTTGTTTTTCCCACATCACCAGCATCCGTTATGGTTAGCCAGGCTCACACTGAAAATGAGTTTGTGCTCTGGGAAATGGTTGAAAAGTATCATCATCTTCATTATGTCAACAATGAAAATTATGTTTGTCCATGCTCTCTGGGGTTGATGACTGGAATGTTTGAAAACAACATCCAGGCGTTTTCCCTCTCACCCTGAGGAAAAAAAAATGTCCATGCCAGCGTTATGTTTTTATTTTACAAATAATCTGTTTTCCCCTTGCCCTTTAGATCTGAGAAAAGCTGCGTGTAATGAATGCTATTTGAACATAGAGGCAATTTCCAGAATGAGTATAACGCCACTGCCTGTCGATTCTTGAGAGAAATGGCATATGAAAAAGATACAGAAATTCTCCGGCTAACCCCCTTCAGTTGAACACTACCCATATTTTGAAGTAAACAAATAACCATCTTCTGTGCATTTTCACCTCACCCCATTTCCCCTTCAGAACAGTGATAATTGCTTTGTCGACACTTCATATTTCTTCCATTGTCTATTAAGTATTCCTGAGAATGGGTGGACTGAAATTCATTATAAATATAAAGTCCGAATTCCTACAGGTCTGAGTGAAAAGGCCGCAGTAGCTTTCCTTCATTAACTTATTAACTCTTTAAATTAAAATTTTTTCCCAACAGTGGATCTTTTCTCAAATGGCAACCAGTGAAACTAACTTTATACATACCCAGAGTGTTTGAAATAATACCTTAAAGGCTGTATGGTTTTTCCTAAATTGTCAACTGTACTGTTCAAAAGATATCATTTTGCCTCAACTTAAAATCAACATTTTTCTTTCTTCAGACCCATTAAGGGTATAACAGAGCCAAGGATAGCACCTAAATGTGTATCTTTTGCTCTTCAGTCTAAATTACTTCCCCCAATATCTATACTCCTTGCTAACTCTAAATGGAAGGCAAGAAGTAAAGAATAATGTGCTGTCTTAAATGTAGATGGAAGATAAGATGTTGAGACTAAATTTTAAAAACCACACCAAGATATATTCATTCCACTCTCACATTTAAATAATGCTCACATTAAATAATTGTTCCAAAGGAACTGTCAAAATGAAACAGTCATAGTTTTCCCTAGCTGAGCTCCGACAACTATAAAAGTCTAATGCTCATAGTGAAGCTATGAAAATTATTAAAAAAATCATCTGCAAAACATGAGCAAAACCTTATTTCTATCTGATTATTGACAGAAAAATGAACAGGTTCAAAAATACTGTTAAGGTTGAAACTCTCCCGATTATATCGATTATCAGGGCTAACCCAAGGAATCTAAACCTTATAGGACAAAATAGAATTTTGTTTGTTTTGTTTTATTTTTTTTAAGTAGGCTTCCCACCCAGCACAGAGCTTGAACTCATGAACCTGAGATCATGGCCTGCGCCGAGATCAAGAGTAGGATGCTTAATTGTCTGAGCCACCCAGGCACCCTGACAAAATGAGTTTTGAGGACCTATGTATAAACTGCAAAGGTACAAGCATTATTGTTTCTAACTTTGATCTTCATTGTATCTATATTTGTGCTTTCTGTGCTCGGGGAAAATGTGAAACTCAATATGAAATGCAGAAGCTCTACAAATCAGTACTTAGAGTTTCCTGGGGGCCTTAAAGTCAAGGGATTGAACCCTTTGATTTTAAAGTAGATTGCTCATTCCTGGTATCATATTATGGCCAACACTGGTTTGGATTAAAAATAAATCAGAAACTAATAGTCCTTTAAGTATGGTCCCCAACTGGCAGCATCAGTCCTACCTGAGAATTTGTTGCAAGTGCAGCTTCTCAGGACCCAATCCAGACCTACTCGGGCAGAAACTCTGAGGGTGGAGCCTCTTATTTTCTGTTTAGGAAGCTCTCCCGTTGATTCTGCTGCATGCTAACGTTTGGGAACCATGCCTTTAGAATAAGACTGAAGGCAACTCCAGAGGGATGAAAAGAGATCACCGTGGATATGTGGTATCATCTGCATATTCCCTAATAGAAAGGAGTCATGCCACTTAAGTGTCTAGGAGTGGAAATATAATTGATTACACTTTCACTGGTGATCAGGGCTGATTTAGATGACTTGGCTGGGCAGGTGTGTACTTTCTCTTTCATACCTCCTTGTTTATTCTCTGGAGGCAGGAATTTATATGCTTAGATAAAGGGGATGAACTTTCCAATTAGAGAAACGCTTTTCTTTGATCAAAGACATATACATACTGATATTTCTCTGCTGTCTGTACCACATCCCTTGAAGACAGAGACTGCTCTTGTACATGGAGAATTTCTATTATCTAGACTGTATAAACTTGATCTCTGGCAATAGTGTATAATAGGAAAAAAAATATGTGTTTGGGAATCAGACCTGACTTGAATCATAGTTCTGTCATTTGTCAGCTGTATGACTTTGTGGAAGTCATTTGGCTTCTTTGAACTTCAACTTCCTTATCTGTGAAGAGGAGATACATCAACTTTTGGGGTTGTTAAAAGATACAGTGAGGCATGTTAAAAATGTTAAGAGTTTATTTCAGCTTGAGTCATTCAAATTGGGTAACACCAAACTGGAAGCGGTTGGAACACTTCTCCAACAGGAGTCAGGGGAAAGAGAAAAGGCAGAAGCAAAAAAAGAAAATAATTCATTGGCTGTAGCTTAAAGCCTAGCTGGCTGTTTGTGATTCGTTGTTCTCAGCATTTTGATTTCATTTTCTTGAAGCATTTACAGACTTGGATTTTGGTTCTCAGGTTGGCCTCCAGTGCAATAGAGCCACCTCAGTCTAATGGCCTCATTCTTTAATTAATTTAATAGGGTTAATTTGATGTGTAAAGGCCTGGCACTCAGTGGATATTAGACCTTCCACCCTGCCTGGTTTCTCCTAACTATTGCATCTGCTCTTTGCCATTGTTATGACTTCTAACTTCTTAGTTGGTTTCTATATGTTGGTGGGAGGTTAAAAGCAAGGGTTGTGGGTCAACCTACCTGGTTTTGAGTCTTTCCTTGAAACATATCTTGTAGTTTCCTCATGTGTATAATGTGAAAAATAATTCTACTTACCTTTACAAGTAGTTCTAAAGAATACATGAGTTTAAGTTGCTTATTCAGTGACTGACGTATAGCAATCATGTAATTCATATTAGCTGTTACCATTAGCCTCACTCCTCCCTGTGTGCCTTCATTTTCTTCCTTACCCTGCTTTTACCCCAAAACAAAGTACTTGGTGGAAAAAAATAATCTATTAATGAATTAATTTAGTAAATCTTTCTGAGGATCTACTGTGTGAAAGGACGTGAGCACAGATAAATCCCTGCCTTGAGTTTTTAAAGTGCAGATTTGCATTTACCACTCACTGTTTCTCCAAGTTAGTTTTCTAATCTGTAAAATGGGATAATAATTCCCTCTGTACTTATGTTAAAGTGTTGCAAATAAGGTAATAAATGGGATCCAAAAACTGAAATGAAAAGCTTCAAACCAGTACACATAAAATCAAACATAAACACCTCTCTGGATAGCAGAGCATCAAGGCAGAGGAATACAGATATTGTTCTTCCTCTCCACATATATCCCCCAGCTTCTATTTGTACTTCTTGGCAGCCTCAGCACTCTTATTAGAATGAGATGAGGGAGAAGAGCAAATGATTTAACAAGTTAGAAATAAATAAACCAAAGGACCAAATTCACAAGGTTTGGCATTTTTTTTTCAAAAGCTTAAACTAAAGCTATAGATATTAATTTAAATATACTGTGTATTACCAAGGTAATTTGTTGGAAAAAATGTTTAGCTACCACTAAGACTGTGGAAACAAAAACTTGACTTATGAGAGTCAGGTTAGAGGTCACTGAATGTCATTTGAGTGCCTGCATATCGGGGGAGATGCAGGTCTCTGCTTGCTTCAGGCTGCTGAAATGCAGGTTATTGCAGATCCAGACTAGAGCCAAGGAAGGGAAACCGGGTGGTATTAGAGGCCCCTTCTCCATCGTGGGTGATGGTCTTAAGTTTGTCTTGCTGGTTGTAAGACCCGTTGCCATTGGATCTCTTGGGATTCTCCGGTCATCTGTGTGTCCCTCAGGCTGCACTCTTTCTTGATTCTCATCACCTCTTGTAACTGGACTTCAGGTCTAATCTCTGACACATTCTATACTTTTCTGACAACCTGCATAGCAGTTTTCTCTGCTTCTCTTCCTATCGACAGCTACCTGGGTTGTGTCCTGCTAGAATCATGAGCTGCTGAGCTCCTTGACCGAGTCCCAGTATTAGAAGATTCTTCTTTCAGGTCTTCTCCTCTATCACTTCTCCCCCTTGGAATTTACACCAGGCAAGATCATGTCCAAGTCCTCCGAGGTTTGATTTTGAATTTTAGATGGCCGGCCACCCCCAGGGGATCCATTTCATGTGGATTCTTATTCATGATTATTCTTAGCTTACTTCTCTTATGCTGCAGTCAGCTGAGCAGTGTCAGAATCTCTCACAGCCTAGATCCTGTGGGTCAAGAGGGGGAATCTTTCTAAGAGGAAAAGTCATTTCAAACTTCCCTAAGCAGCAATTTCAGAGACCCAGGCCATTCAAATCATAACATTTCTAAGAAGGCCAAGAGAAAATATGGTTAATTAAATGTTTAATCCTTATTATAGCTAGCATATTAATTTTAAGTAGCTTTAATTTATAGTATAGACAATATTATTTATGGGCAGCATGTATACTTTATAGCATAGAGTGCCCTCTTGTATAATCAATGTGTATAGGATATTTATGCTCGTTTTATTGGACTCTGAGCAAAATTTTACTATTAAATATATAGAAGAATTTTATGCTTGTTTTTATGACATCGTTGGCCTAAGCTAGGCTTACTTTTATGCCAAGTCTCTTGTCAAGAACACAGCTCTCAATTTCAATATGGGTTCTATGGGAAAATACATAAATACATAGCCTTTCTTGAACATCTGCTTGTCTATAATTTTAATAAAGCTAATGGAGCGAGACCCAGGTTTTCTTATTGCTATTAGAACATTCTTCCTCCTTGTGTTTCCCTTTCCCTCTTAGGATAATGATTCCCCTTGAGGTTATATGGTTACGTTATATGGTGGTCAAGTCTTTTACTATGAATGAAACACTCATTTCCTTGAGATACAAAATTCTCAGGAAACTTAAGTTTTTAAAAATGTGTGCATGTGTGTATATATATGGGGGAGTTGTATGTATAAATGTATCACAATCAACGAAATCCTTAATTCAAAGACAATTTCAATTTGGTGCTTTTATTGTTGGTGCTTTAACTATTCTTCCATCAGTGTATTTCACTTCAGAGCCTTGTTCAGAGATCTAGATTTTATTGGCCAGTGAGACCTGAAAGCCCTTCCTCTGGTTACCTGGAACAAGATGGATTCTGACAGATGTAAACGTGGTGGTATTACAAGTCATTTGTGGTCAGTAATAAAAGTAAGTTGTACCAAGGGCTTTAGGTTGTATGCAAAGTGGGAAGAATTAGTGATATGTTAGAAAAAATATTGAGTGAAACTTGGGGATACCTATATTCACTTTGGTAAATCATAGTCTCTCTAAATTTCCATTGGATTCCTTATTATTGTGCTTTATTAATTTCCTGTAAGAAATGCAAAACCACATTTCTTCCATTTCGTATGTCAAACTACTTCAATAAATTAACATCTTAACAAAAGTAGTATAATTACATGTGGAAACATATGCATTGTAACTTTTAAGTTTTCCACCCTTGGGGAGAGAATATCTGTTAAGCCTAACCATGTAGCCTTAGGTTAAACCAGCAATAAATGTAATTTGATAATTTGAAATTCCCATCTTCAGACTTTATGTAATAAACCATACATGCTAAAATAATAAGATCTCTTAAACAGCAAATACCTAATCATCTTTTGTTTGTTATTGAAAGCCTTTAATTTTACGCCAGTTGTTCTTTGTCATTATATATTTTAAGATGCAAATCCTCACAACCATCTTCTTATACTAATGAAAAGTCATATAAATTTAGAAACTATTTCATTGCATCCATGCAACATTCATTTCAATCCAGAGTAAGCAAATATTGCACATGCACACAGTGAATCTCTTATAATTCCATTTTAAGCTTGTCAAGTATTCTGATTTCAATCCTATTTGACCAATTTAAATTGCAATTTAAATGGTTAGATTTTACCATTAGATTTTAATTACCTTCAATTCTATCAGAGCGGGTTCCAACCCTTTGTAGCAAATTCATTTCCTGCTTAACCAAAGAGACAATACTCTTTAAATAGACTACACCCCCCCGCCCTCCATCGGTGCTTTCTCCAGAAAGGATTTTAACATAGACTTGTTTATTTCCTCTCTTACTACAGGAAAAATTTATGAATAAAATAAGTGACACACCTATACAGAGGAAAGACAAGATGACAAACATGATAATATTTACTTTACGGAAAAAGATGCTCATCACTTCCTTAATGTTTTGTGACTGAGTGGCTTTATCTTTTTAACTAGAGTCCCTAAATGGTGGTAAAAGTATGATTCTGCACCTTGAAGCCTTTCTTTGCAGAGGTCTTTTCAAATACAACCTCTCTCGAGAGAACCTGAGTGACTAATTAAATAAAGTACCTAGAGAAAAAGAAACTCTCATTAAACAGCCTGCGATTTTAAGCATAGCATAGATAAAAATGGACTCAGAGAGAGTCCATCTGATGTGGACTCTTACATAAAATACCCCTTTACCTTTACATAAAGATACATTGTAGTGGATGGAGCAATAGAAAGCCTCATTCTTATTCTTGTTTTAAGCTATAACCAAGCATTTCTGGACAAGTCATTAATTGTTTCATGCCATCAGGGGTCCACTTAGTGCACTGAAGCAATAACTTCTAAGTGGTCCCACTGGTCACAAAGATTTAAGTTAGGCTCCAGAAGAAACCCATAATAGTTTATACAAGACTGCTGAAAGTCAGGCATGTTGGAAATGACTTTGCAACTGCATATGGTGATGTTAGCAATGAAAATATTGTCACATGTAACTAGGTGGTAAAGGAAAATTATTTTCTTCACTTAAGGCTTAAGGATTTTTGATGTGACCAGTGGTCGAGAGTAAAGGTGACTCTATCATGATGCTACAGCATCTTGACAGAAAAGCTTCCCATTATTTGTTCACCATTTTAATCAAACTCTAGTTTGGCAAGAGATTGCCAAGTTTCTTTAAATGGGATCTGTTGCCGTTATAATAAAATTTGACAGGCTCCTGGCTCAGAGTTTAAAAGAAAGTACTGTTTATCCTTGAATCAAATAATGAATAACCTAAAAAAAGAAGTTAAATTAAATTTTTTATAAGATCTGCATATCCTACATAAAACATGCAGATATAAACAGAGTTTGCTTTTATGCTGTCACTGACCAGTATTATGGAAGGTGATACAGGCTAAAGTAGTTGACATCTTCAGATTCAGACAAGTGTTAGCTTTGTCACTTGCTAGCTATCTGATCTTGGACACATTTTTAAAATATCTGCCAAGCCTTGGTCTTCTCATCTGTGCTAGGGTGAACACATAGTTATTGTAAAGATTAAATGAGATCATCTAGTATAAATTCTTAGCACAGATCCTAACACCAAGTTTGTCCTCAATACATTGTTGCTGCACTGGTGATGATGACGGGTGACTCTCAACTCAGACTGAAGACCTAGGGCAGTTTTCTCAACATCTATTCAAGTCAGAGTCTTCAGTTCAGCCTCCAGAGTATCTCACATCTGTGCTTTATAGTCAGTCCTTTTACCTTATAACAGGCTGTATTCAACTGAGAAAATTCCTGTGAGAGAACTTTGTACATCCTAACACACTGAAGAATTATTAGTTACAGTAAACATTTTATTGAAATTCACCAACACTTGAGTGGTTAATTCAATGGTATCTTTGCCACTCCACATTCCAATCCATTCTCAAGTGTGCTGCCAGATGTACCTTTTAAAGTATATCTTTTTAAATTACTTCCTTCGTCAAATACTTTCCATGGCCCCTCAGAATGATGGACAGCACTCTGCTGAAGTGGGCCATTGTTTCTGTTTACAACTTTATCATCCGATATTTCCTCTCACATCACACCAACTCTGCTCTTCAGCACTTCAGAAAGATGCCCTCCTCTGAATTTGTTCTAACTTTCCCTTATTTTAGTAGTCAACTCTTTAACTGGGTAAATGCTGATTGAACATTTTTTCATATGTTTTCTCTTTGTACCAAATTGTCTATTTCTCTTTTCTCTGTTCAAATCTCTATTCTCCAAGTCCCTACCTAAAGTTTTGTTTTTTTCTATGTAGCCTTTTGGATCTTCCAGATAGGAATCAATCTCCCCCTGACCTTCTCTCCATTTTCTACACTATATCCATATTCACCTTTTTTTTTTCTATCTTAGTTTGCCATTTACAACAGTCTGAGAAGTCTGGAAGGTAAGGACTAGGTCACCATCCCTCCACCCCCAATTCTATGATTCCCAGTGGAACATCCTTCACAAGGAAGGTGCTAAATCAGAAGAAGAGATATTAAGTCTTTATTTACAGGTGTCTTTGCTTATACTAAGCTGTAGCAAGTGAATAGAGGATCCAAAGATATAGCAGTGGCTGGCTTAAAAAAAAATCCCCAAATTCAGAGGGGATAGAGGTTGGCTTTGATGTTCTCTTCTTTTTTTTCTTTCATCTACTACTCTTAGGCTGTACATTCTTTTGATATTTATTTTAGCCAGAATTCACTAGTATCAAAATGTTAGGTGAAGGTCATAGATAAAAGACAGAGGGAGAAACTACCAAAAGTGTCATCCGTGGACCAAGTCTTTGTTCTGAAGTGTTTTAAAAAGACCTGTGAAAAATCCCCACTGTCATACAGCAACAACAGAAAGCACATCCATAACTCCCTGAATGTTGTTTGCCATTTGATGACAACTTGTATTAACCTGACCTGGCCAGGTTGGTATTCAGAGTGAGGTGAAAATTCATCACAGGAAAAAATGGCATTTTATCAATGGCCATTCTCCTCATTTTCTGCATCCATCCCTACCCCAATATTCTATGGTTCTCTTTAGCCCTAAATTGCCTTTCTGGGTGAGATGCTGAAGATGGAAAGGCAGAGTGAGAAAATACTTTCTAGGCCTTCACACCATCAAGATGCAAGATAATCAGTGATCACCACATCTGTTAATCAGGTAATTTTGCAAGGATGACTTCAAGTTTTCAAACCTTCTTTCATTCCTCATGTAAATCACAGGACACTACGGTGAAATGTGTGTAAGTGTAATGGAAGAGGTTATTTGGGGACCACAGTATTGATGGCTGTGGGCAAGGTCCTGTTATATTTTGCCACACCTTTGATGGAGTAATTAACTGGATAAATAGCATTGTCCCTTTACAGATTTCCAAATCTAGCCAGAGCCATCCATCTTTCTAATTAAATGAATGAAATTGGTCAGCAGCTACAGTTGCATATTACCCAGCCCTTTGGTCAATGAAAACTAATCATCTTCCACTGTGAGGAATGAATGATCTTAATCCTGACTGTTTTGAATACTGATTTAAACATAAGATTAGATAGACTAAAATTAAAAAGAAAATATACTCATCCTCAAACTAGCGATTATGTTGGACAAAACAAATAAGTTCGTTGTTGGCTCATTGCCTGACTGACAAACGAAATCATACTGGAGAAAGCACTGCCTTTTTTCCCCAGGTGTCAAAATGTTGTTCCGGGTTCCTTGGTTCCTGAAATGGCCCTACAATAATGCTTTTCACTCTCCTGACATCTCATGGGTTTTACTTTGCATCAGATCAAGGTGAGGGATGTATTGAGTGCTTTTGTTTCTGTGATCAACTCCTCTCCTTTTATTTAAAGGTGCATTAAACACGGTTTACAAGGATATTCAAATCACACAGGTTTTCTTTTTAAAGTTTCCACTTCATAGAACAGAGCAACCATATCGTAGCTACATTACTATTTGTATTGAATCCACTGTTTCAGAGAGATATTGCCTTCTAAAGTGCTGCTAGCCATAAAATGAATAAAATATCAATGCTGAGCTACAAGGTACACACCAGATGTAACCATGGTTTTCTGGAAACTATGCCCATCAACAGGAGCTCCATGAGAAATTGGCCCTGAGCATTTTCAGCCTCATAAACAGGACTCTAATTAGTACACTGATAAATACTTCAACAACTAGCAGACAGAGTAAGCATTCTGTGGGCTAATTTACACAATTCTTTTGACATTCTCTGGTAAAGAATGATAAAGTCATACTGCTGATACCAGGGATTCATGAAAGCAATAATAACATTAACTCAACTCTATTTACAAAATAATTTCATTACACCTCAATCCTGAATATCTCTGCAAATGATGAATAGGGATATCAGGGATAAATGCAACTTATGGACGCTTATATAAATTTTTAGCTTTTGGTTTTAGATTCCTTTACCTCTTATTCTTTTATTAAAACTCCTTACTATAAATGCAAATGTAGACCGATGTGGACTGTCACTCCCTACAGCCTACCCTCACTGAGGTACCCTAGGCTTTTGCATATTCAGGAACCAACCCAATTTGGACCAGATATAACAAGTCGATTTTATTGAAGCTTACCTACGTTAGACTCAGGTTACAATGAGAAGTTATACAGGTTGTAAAAAACGGAAAGGTATGCACCTTTTGGTCAGAATTCACACAGAGAAGTCAGGAAGTACTGAGCAAAATCTCAACAGCTACATAATCAGGCCTCGTGGAGAACTGGAACTCAGTAAAAATTCAAGCTGCTGTCTTTGTCCAACAGCAATTCTGGTAATGAATTATTTCTCAACTAAGTGTCTTTCTGTAGTCTTTCTCTGCTTCTCTTTCTGCTTTTGACTGAGGTCAGGTCTGCATCCTGGCTTTACCATGGTTAAGACTGTCTCATGGCTCCTGTTTATTACAAACTATGTGTCTTCTTCTGTGCTACTATATCTTCTGAATCTCTGTATACATTGTATTCAAGTTTCTTAGGAAAACGATCTAGTAGAGACAGATAAGCCTGTTCCTGCACAGAGCAACTACGATAAATAGATATTTAACTCTAGGACACACATCATAGGCTGTGTAAGTCATTGTAGGGTTGAGTGCCTTTACTGTAGGGGTTCTTCAATTATAAAAAGGTGTTGGAGTGAAATGGTCCAAAACATGGTGACATATGCATTGGAATCGAACATCTTTGATTGTGGAGAAGACACTCATTTCATTTGTGAGCATTGAATTGTGAGCAGACAATTCCAGGAAATTGATGAAGAGTGATATGAAAGAAATATAATGTCTGGGAGGAGAAAGAGGAACAAATAGCTTTGGAAAAGTATATAAAATTAATACTTGATACTCTTTTTATGTTCCATTTGAAACTGATAATAAATATAACTTTCTAGGAAGGACTCTTTTTAGTTCTTGAAGAAACTGAGGTATTAAAGAAATTGTCAACCAAATTGTCCACCAAAAATACAACACCTGTTGAAATTAGAGCTGTGTTTGCATGAGACTGAGAATAAACTTTAGCTCATTTGGTGGTCTTGCCACTCTAGAGAATGTCAGAAAATACCTTAGAATCCCCTAATGTAATAGTTGTAAGGGAATAAAAGATCATCTTCACCAAACTTCTTATTTTATAAAGAGCAAGTCTCATTGAATAATCCAAGATCTCTCAGCTAATTATTTTCTAGGTGCTGTATCACATTATGAAGGACAAGTTCAGTGGTCTAGGAAAACATTGTCCTCTTAGATTCCGTGTTTGTTGCAGCCAGACCACTGTGAGCAGCACTTCTCCATGCATCTAAGGGAAGCCTACCAGTTTCAAGTGATTACGCCATCACTTAAAACTCCCAATCAACAGACCAAAGAAAGCCACAGAACTTATTTGAGTTACTGACAAATGGCTGAAGTAGCTATTTTCCTCCAGATTTGAATATTCAAATTCATTTAATTCCTCATGTTGTTTATATAAGACTAAAGAAACTTTAAATTTTAATGCCATTTTTCATTTTTCAGTGAAATAAGGATGTAATCTTACTGTTAATCATGACGTCGATACAATGCATAATTATTCTTTGTTTCTGGTTTATATCACAGGCCACATTTGAATTTACAAAGATACATGCAAGGCCTTAGGCTGGGAATCAGCAGCATTGGGTGAGGATTTCACATCTTCTGATTATCTTTTATTACAACATTGTTACTTATATACCCCAGTTATAATCTTGTAATTTTACCTTCCATGGGGAATATGTCATACTAAGCAAGCCATTTAGAGAACAAGAAATTAAATCAAACTGAGAAATCCTGTGGTATAAACTATTTTCATTTAGACACTTTCCAGACATCAACGTGATATATGTCTTATTCTCTCAGGCCCACCTTTCCTCATCTCTACGGCAGTTTGGTTTTTTATTAGATTCCTGGTCCTTGAGAAAACAAAGTCAAACTTTCTGTTCATTCTGGGGGCACATTCCTAGAGAGAAGATAAAATCGTTTTCCATATCACTTCCTAACTCCCCAAGCTGGGCACAAGGAAACAGGGCTTTCCGGGTAGAAAAACCATAATGGAATCTTGTTGCCAAGGAAAGAAAAACACATAAACCTGTTGGGAAGTAAAACAAAACCCTCTCACCCATCAAATGACCACACTAGCCAGCAATAGAGTTTTAAGTGCTTCATAGAGCCCTACTAAGTTGACAACAGTAAATTACTGGATTCAAATCTAGTGTTGGTATTCAGAGTCTCAGAACAATCCCCAAGTCTCAGTTTTGCTCCACTTAGGCTCATATTTTCAGTAAGTTATGGCCAACAATCACCTAATATGTTTTGACTGTCAAACTTTTATGCAATTGGTAATGATCCTTCCAAAATGGTTTCTGTGGCCAATGAAGCCTTCACCCATAAACCATAGACTCAGGGAGAAAATAGGGAATGACCAAGGCATTTTGTGTTTGCATTTGTATTCATTTGTATACAGACCCATAATTCCTAATGGTGCATCCTTTCATTTTCTAAATGTCACTCTTAAATGCTACAGTAATGCATATGGTTCTAAATAACATCAAGCATTTAAATATAAAACTCTTGTCCTTGTCATATTTCCGAGTATGATGATACCAAATTGCAGCCAGTTAAGAACAAAGAAATAGGGTTAGAAAGTCTCAAACCTAGGGACAACCACTGTTCTTAATCTTATGGTAAGAAGACTAATATACCGCAGTGCTCATCAGTGAGTAGTTCATTCAGTAAAGCAGTTCTTAGCAGAAAAGTTGAAGATGTGATAATGGTCAGGTAGACTCCAATTATGGGGAGTCTGGAAGGCAGGGAAGGCAAGGAGTTCCCACTGATCACTTGAATCATAGGTAAGAAGGGATTGCATACAAGCCATGGTTCAGAACAGGAATTCAGCCTCAGGAAAATGGGGCCTAACTGGCAGGACTATTCAAAGTGGATGGAGGCTGAAGAGAGGATTAGGGTAGTGGTTAATGTAATAATGACACCTACAACAACGATAGCTGGCATATTTAAAGCTCTCACTATATACCAGGTGCTTTGCTAATCACTCTTCCATGAATGGGCTTATTTATTACTATAGTTCTGTAGCTATCATTATTCCCATTCTAAAAATAAGAAACTAAAATTAGAAAAAGAACTTGACCAAAGTTCCACTGCTTGGTTGCATTTTTATCTACTATTTTAGATATCCCCTATTCCCTTTGATTCTTCTCCACCTTGCTCTTTAAGAGGGCAACGGGGGGCGCCTGGGTGGCTCAGTTGGTTAAGCAGCTGACTTCGGCTCAGGTCATGATCTCGCGGTCTGTGGGTTCGAGCCCCGCATCGGGCTCTGTGCTGACAGCTCAGAGCCTGGAGCCTGCTTCAGATTCTGTATCTCCCTCTCTCTCTGAGCTGCTCAAACTCTGTCTCTATGTCTCTCAAAAATAAATAAACGCTAAAAAAAAAAATTAAAAAAAAAAGAGGGCAACGGAAGGAGATGAAAAGGAGAGTAGAGAGAAGAAGGGAGGTAATTTAGTTCAAATTATTTATTCTCCCAGGTCCCTCCTTATAGGGTCATGTCGGACTGCCTGTGTTGCTTGTCTCAGAGTGTATCTAGTACTGGAGCACATGACAGAGCATGGTCTCTAGGCAATGTGAGATACCCAGTTGTCACACTCTAGTAAGAGTTCAGAGAGAGCTGAAAAACAAGGGTTGCAGAAACCAAGAATGTGGAGCAAGAACATAGATCTCCTTTTCCTCTGATCACAGATCTGGGCTAGGTCTACACTATAGGTGGAGTCATTTGGCTTCATCTGAGAAGCCAGGAGAGTACCAAGGATTTAGGCAAGGCTCAACAGCAATTACACTTCTCTTGATGTTGTGAGAGCCTAACTCTCTACCCAGTAAATTCCACTAGGAAACATTTTTTTTGGTTAATTGTTCTTTTATCCAATTTCTGTTGGGACTGCATGATATGGTGGGACTTCCTCTAGGAACTTAAAAAATGTATTTATTTAAATTCAAGTCAGCTAACATACAGTGTAGTATTGGTTTCAGGAGTAGAACCCAATGATTCATCATTTCATATAACACCCACTGCTCATCCCAACAAGTGCCCTCCTTAATGCCCATCACCCACTTAGCCCATACCCCCACCCAACACACCTCCAGCAACCCTCAGTTTATTCTTTGTATCAAGAGTCTCTAATGGTTTGCGTCTCTCTCAGTTTTTATCTTAGTTTTTCCTCCCTTCCCCTATATTCATCTGTTGTGTTTCTCAAATTCTAGAAACTTTGAAATGAGAAAAATTGATTGCCTTCCCTGCTCTAAGATTAAAATTTTAATGTCAACACAGCTGAGTAATGCACAAAACTGCCGTAGAGGCAGACTAGCTCTCAGAACTGCAGGACTTGATGGTAACTCAGGAAATATATTAACACAGGTATATTAACTTATATATATTAACACAGATTTTTTTTAATGAATGAATCCATTAAAGGAGAGCACTATCAGCCTCCAGGACAAAGAAAATGGAGACTTAGGGAGGTAAATGGGCAAATGCTGGCATAGTTTGGTGAGTGGACAAAGACCTCTGGTCAATGAATTTGACTCTCTCTTCCTTTTTGTCAAGAACATCCCTGCCCTTTTGTCAAGATGTTGGCATTATATGATTATTCAAGTTTTCAACTGTATTCTCATTTAGGAAACTGGATTATGATCGGACTTTTCATACATTGTCTTTAGGGAGATAATGTGTCAGCTAGAATTGAGAAAATAAATCAAGTAGATTTTATACTAAGATAAATCTGTAGTCACTCTAGTTTTATTTATAAGTTTTTTGAGTTAAGTTAATGTGAGTCTGCATCTGAGAGAGAGACCATTCTATGTGTGCTTACAAATAAGGCATCACCTCCTTCAAGACTAGGGACCAGATGCTGTACCATGGGGAAGTTATCAAGTTGATATCACTTTCCAAAGCATTTTGGGAGAACAAGCTGGCCAATCACAGAGGACTCCTTTCCCTCTACAGTAATCTGGGCTTTTGGTTATTTATTTATTTGTTTCTAAAATTGTTAATTTTCCCTCAAGTATAAGGCCTTTGTTGTTTGTAATGGTGGTGTAATGATAATCAAGACACAGTCTTGGCTTTGAAAGATCTAGAGTCTCATAAGGTAACAAGCAAATAATGCCTTTTCTGTCCTTCTCCATGAGATTGCAAACACTGAGGGTGACTTAGATGTATTAGATGCTCTTGGACCCTGTGTAGATAAGTTAAAACAGGAGGAACATCTCTTGATTCAATAAAAAAGCTTCCTTGACAAGTTTCTGTTATGACTACTGTATATACAGTTTTGTAAGATCCAGTATTTACCCCTGCCTGCTCCAATAGACTTGAATTTTAAGAACTTTCCAGCTTCCTGGACAAATCTCACCTGGAACTGAGACTCAGTTTCCACCTAGCTCTTTGCCACCGCTGAGTATTAGCCCTGCTTTTTCCTATATTCAAGTTAGGGTAGATCCACAGGTACTCCTTTTCCTGGAGAGGAGGCCAGATAATATTTTAAGCATACTGTCAACTATTATCCCATGATGGTCATTATGTGAACATTTAAAAAATATCATTTCCCTTAGTTAATGATTCCATTCATTAGCTCATCCATTTGTTCAATCAATGCTCTTTGAACAAGTGTTATATGCAGGCTCACTGGTCCTTTCCCTTTACTGCTTTTTCAAGAGAAAGAAATGAGCCACATATTATAAATTACCTGCAAGATATTCATACATTCCTTATGGGAACATTGGGGCATTAGGGACTTTGTGTAGCAGGTGGTATGGAGAGGAGATCTTGAAGGACAGAATATGTTTTTATTGGCAGAGACTACAAGGACTCAGGAAAAGTCAACTGGAATGACGGTGAAGAGGAAAGAAGGCTGGTTTTGAAAATCCGAATGACTTTCTATTCCAATTATTATGTATGTGACTTTGGAAAAGTCGACATATCTTTTTTAAACTTTCATTTTCCTAATGAGCAAAATGGGATGAAAATACCCACTTTCCCAGGATTGTGGGTATTATGTGTATTATTATATGTTAAGGTTTCCCATAAACTCTAATTGCCATGTAATAGTGGGATCTTGTTCAGACACAGCTAACAAAAGAACTCAGAGGGGTCATCCAGTGAATCCAAGAAATTGCAGGTGTTTTGGCCATGAATTCTGTGTAGGTATTTCTGCTCTTTCTCGTTTGGGTGACCTTAGATAAATGACTTCTTTTTCTTTTCAATTACTCAGTTGAAAAATGAGAATGCTATTTTCCACTGTGATTACTAAAAGTAGACTATACTATAAAATGCAATGAGCATTTGGAAGTGAAGGGCTTATGTAAATAATCTCAACTGAGGACATGTTTCAGCAAAGAAATATCATTCTAAAGAGGTATCCTTTAATGTGCTACTGCTCTGTTTCTACTGGGAAAACAGGAAAGGTTTGACAAAGCTCTTGAAATGGTGGCAGACTAAGTAAATGCATTAAAATTTGATCCATACTAGGTGATTGTCTCCTTTTAAAAGTTAACTGTCAGCTTGGTTTTTTAAAATTGCAATATTCTAGTACTTGATTTTGGTTAATTACCATCAGAGCCATTTGGGGGCATGGGCATTAATTTCATTTTAATAAACAGCATCAGCCTAATTTGGAAATGACTTTTATTTCAAAACTGATTTCCTAATTTAAATGTCTGAAAGAAGCCTCTATAAAACCTAACAGCATACACGAGAGTTATGTCTTCATAATGTAAACACAGCCGAAAAGTGCAATAAAGATATAAACACAAGAATTTTGGAACAGTCATTTATAAATGATTGCATAATTCTTAATACTTCATCCTTTGTTTTCCAAACTCTGCCTTTAAACTGCTTAATCTGTTTCGCTGACAGTTGGGGGTGTTGTGTGACACCTACAGAAGAAGTATTTCCTTCAATATTGCTATTATGAGCAACATCTTAGTATATAAAAAATGCCATGAGCAATGCTAATTTGAATGGCTTCTGAGCCAACATCAACATCGCTGACACCATGGTGTTATGTATACCAAACCTAATCACTCTAGTAATATGATGCTTCAGTAAATCTGTGAACATTAACATATAGTTGCATCAACTTAGCACTGCCTCATGCTGCAGTATATTGACACAGAAACACACCGGTTTAGAGCAGGACGGTTCAAGCAGAAATACATAGTACGTATTTGTAATGTGTTTACAATTTGTAATGTGGCTGTGTATCAGTCATAAACTCTGCTAATTTGATGGCACTCTTTTTCAGTCTTACCTATTGCAATGATCTTGTAAATGATACTTCAAAATCAGGTATGTCCATTTTGAGAGAGGTGATTTGTCATCTTTATGACATGATATGCTTTATTTATTTTATTTTTAATTAATGTTTGATTTTTTAATTTATTTTGAGAGCGACAGCACGCAAGAGCACGAGCAGGGAAAGGGCAGAGAGAGAGGGAGAGAGAGAATCTTAAGCAGGCTCTGTGCTCTCAGCGATCATTCTTACAACCATGAAACCTTAACTTGAGCTGAAATCAAGAGTCGGGCACTTAACTGACTGAGCCACTCAAGCACCTGATATGCTTTTTTAGGAAACAGTATCAATTCAATTTCAAATTTATAAAACATATTAATTAAGTGGTAATTATTCCCTGTGCAGAAGGAAATACCTGTAGTACTCAAGTTTCCGTTGGAGCCATATAGGAAATATGATTCCTTTTATGAAATGAGACTCATGAGTGCTCAGAAACATAAAAATATTTACACCAGCAATCTTCCAACCAGTCTGGTGTCAGTAAGTGGCATGCAGTATACCCACTTAGAATTCTTGCATATCTAAAATAATTCATCTTTGTTTTGTTCAAGTTGCCATGGATAAAAAGACACACATGCACTAGTATAGAAATAGATGACCATAATAACACAAAAGATGACTAAGTCACAATTGTGGTGTTAGCAAAGGATTTGCTAAGAGTATTCTCGTCCTTGGATCAAAAGGGCAACCAAATAAAAATCAATCAAGCACATGTTTCTCTAAAGTAGTCAACCTGCTTAAAGAATCTAATGGGATAGAGTTCACTAAATGTATTTTACAGTAAAGCTATCTTTTAAGGGAATTTTCTTCTGTGTTTTATGACTGTCCACTGATAGTAGTAAGTCAGTATTATTTTAATGGTAAAATATTGGTAGTTCAGGATTTTTCTCTTTGATTTTGGGATAACTAGAGTGTTATTTTTATCATTGAAGCCTTGGTCATGAGTAATTCTTGGAGCCAAGTCTTGAAAAGAAATTAACCTGAACTTTTGCTGAGGTATTTCAAAACCACATGATACAATGTTTAGGACTGTTCTCTGAATAGAATGGTGTAGTGAGTAGAAATACCTGAAAGGAGTCTCCAAGGGATCAGTGTGGGTTATGTGGACTATACCCAGCAGGGACACCAGGGGGCTTCTTTCCCTTCTTCTAGTGGGAGAGGCTGCATCTAAACTCAACTTCCCATGGAATGAGTGGTTTCTTTACTCTGCCAGCCTCCTGTAGCCAGGAGGTTACCTGGCGTTGTATAGCTAGATTCCTCAGACAGCTTCTGTCAGCGGCTGACATTCAAGTCCTAACTCGTGGTACAGCAATTGTGATTTCCCACTCTGGCAAGACTACTTTCTCATTCTTAACCTATAAGAAGGGAGATGCCTCTCCACAGGGGAGCAATTCCATCTTGTAACCCAGGTTTGATTAAGGAATGTACCCTACAACTGGGCACAATTAGCAGCCTGAAGGAATTCTTTTGGAATGACATGATGCATTTGGTTGAGTCTCTAGGTGCCCTATTTACAAAACATTTGATGCATAAAGATCCATGGATTACCAAAGCATTCAGTTGTGCTATAAAACATACAACAACCACCATATTATATTGGTTGCTGATTAAGTTACTTTGGTGTTTAAACGCTGGGGGGAAAAACCTGCACCTTACTCTAAGCAACCGATGATTAGGTAATGTTATATTTGGTCTAGTAGTAAGGAGTTCTCTCTCAAATGGAGAAGAGTAGGGATGGAGAGGGCTTTCTCATATGCCCAGCAAGACCCCTGCAGTCACAAACCATATACAATTCCAGTTTTACTAGCCAGCAGAACCAGGGACAGATTAGAGGGGAGAAGAAGACATTTATAAAGATTGGCAACTGAAAAAATTGGCTCAACAGTACAGAACAACCCTTTAGCACTCAGCATGGTGGTTTTTATCATCATGGCCAAGGATGGATTTCAGATTCCGGTAATCTGTCATTTTAGAAAGCATGCTCTGGGGCAGAATTTTCTTCTGAAATACATACATGACTCTCACTGATGTGCCCTTGCACATCTAGTTAGGAAATTCTTATGAAGTAACGGCCAGGATAATCCAGTTAAAGAGAAGTAAAAACTACTGTGTGATATACCCATTAATATGCCAATGAATGTTTTCTTTGAAACTTAGAATTCAGGGACTCCAAGAATTGAGTCCTTTTATCTGAAGGTCATTACTGCCACTCTTAATACTTGAAAAATTATAGCAGTGATGACTTATCCCCTTTATGTGATGATGGGAAAGTTGGAGCAAGCCAGGAGACACAATTCAAAGATGAACTGATTTCAACAGTACGCAAATAATTTTATATACAATGGACTCTTTATATTTTATACTTTTTTTCCTCTCTGCTCCATGTTTTTATAATGGAAAAGTAAAATAATGGAAACAGTGAATATTGAATCAAATTTGACCATTATAGAATTCAATCACTCAAAGTAGGGAATGAAGATGAAAATGTTTGAGGCTTTTTCTTACATATTTGGTGAAATTGTGTAAATAGAGAGGGAGCTCCTGCCTAATTGAAAAGGTATGAGTTATATTGGAGGATTTTACAATCATCCTTTGAAATTGCTTTGTAGACAGTTAACATAGTTCAGGCTAAAGTATCCACCTTTGTCTCTCATGGACAATAAATGTTAAATGGTCCAAAGTCCAAATTGGTCTTTTTCACAATCCAAATTCATTGAAATATTTAATTACCAATGCTTAATTTTCTGTTGGCGGGAGAAAGAAGAGGAAGATGAAGCTCTTCAGAACAAAAATCCATCTGTCACCAAGAAGAGCCTTTGTATTTAAAACGCAGTCGGTGATAACATGACTTTCCCTTCTCTGTCCCATTTTTGTATTTCAGTTCTTTGGGAAGAAAGACATTTAAAAAATTGACAGACTATCAAAAAATGATGCAATGACAATTAAACACATGGACTTTGTCAGGAAATAAAGGGAATATGTAATATGTTCGATGTAGGGCCTCCAAACCTGGAGCACATCCTGTGTATCAAATGGGAATGAATGAATTTTGGTGATATTTACCTTTGTAGTAATAATGACTAGAAATGTTAGCATCAGCATCAATAACTTATTACTGCGTAAACCACGTTTGAAAAAAAAGTCCCTGAGACAATATTACTTTGGCTGTTATTTAAATGAGCAGGAACAAATGAGGCATTTATACAGTTTTTTTTCCTTACTCAAATCAAGCTAAATCTCAGTAAGAAATGAATCCACCAAAAGAGAGCTTTTGCAATTAAAAATAACTTAGAGATAGTCTATTTTACAAAAGAATATGTTCTATTTGTACTTACTTATTGTATAAAACAAAAATCAATTTTGTGTTAAGGGCCCTTCATTCATAATTGAAGCAGGTTAGATCTAATTAATGGAAGCAATTTTTTTTCTTCTCCCAAGAAGTTCTATCATCAAACAAGGAAGCCGACTAGTGAAATCCAAGTCCTTATGGTCTTGAAAAATGCCTCCTATTTTTATGATGGTCATTCCACACATGTATTTTTTTTTAAATACAACTGTAATCTAGCTGCTGATTATCTACAAGTCAATTAGAAAAAAGCCTTAATATGCTACTTTAAGTCAAACACAGGGATAGAGTGGGTTAGTGCGTTAAGTCAAATACAGAAAGCTGGGCAAGCGCAGAGCTAAGCTGAGCTTTGTCCAATTATCTGTGACCTCTTGGCAGTCGTATGGTTCCTCACGCCAGAATTCGTGGGTCTGTGAGAAGTCTTCCTACCTGCTGTCTCCAACTGCCGCTGCTTGGAAAAGGATGAATGTCCTTTCCCCAAAAAAGAATGTCTTAATTTTATTAAATCAGGTTGGCACCTTTGCTGGAATCAATAGATTTATATGTATAGGTCTATTTTGGGACTATGTCCTCTTGTCTATCCATCTATATGCTTACCTTTATGCTAATTCCATAGTCTTGATTTCTGTAGCTTTAAAGGAAATCCGGTAAGTCATCTCACTGTTCTTTTCTAAAATTGTCTTGTCTATTCTAGATCTTTGCACTTCTCTATAAATTTTAGAAGCAACTTGTCAGAGTCTGCAAAACAAGGATGTTCAGGTTGTACTAGGGATTGTGCCGAATCTATAGATCAATTAGAGCGAAAAGACATTCAAACAATGTTGAGTTAACTAATTCATGTACGTATTTCTCTTACCTTATTCAGGGCTTCTTTACTTTCTCTCGACAATGTTTTGAAGTTATCACTGTAGAGGTTTTAAATATCTTTCATTAAACTGATCCCAAATATTTCACATTTTTTATTATTTTGATTTTTGACTTTTTAATTTTATTATTCTTTTTTAAATATAGTTTATAGTCAAGTTAACTAACATACAGTGTATACAGTATGCTCTTGGCTTTGGGAGTAAATTCCCATGATTCATCGCTTACATACAACACCCAGCGCTCATCCCAACAAGTACCCCCCTCAATGCCCATCACCCATTTTCCCCTCTCCCCTGCTCCTCCATCAACCCTCAGTTTGTTCTTTGTATTTAAGAGTCTCCTATGGTTTGTCTCCCTCTCTGTTTGAAACTATGTTTTCCCCTTCCCTTCCTCCATGGTCTTCTGTTAAGTTTCTCAAATTCCACACATGAGTGAAAACATGTATTTGTCTTTCTCTGACTGATTTATTTTACTTACCATAATACCCTCCAGTTCCATCCACATTGTTGCAAATGTCAATATTTCATTCTTTCTCACTGCCAAGTAGTGTTCCATTGTAATATAAACCACAACTTCTTTATCCATTCATCAGTTGATGAACATTTGGGCTCTCTCTACAATTTGGCTATTGTTGAAAGTGCTGCTATGAACATTGGGGTACATGTGCCTCTATGAAAACTAGTAGAAAAGTACTCCCAATATCCTTCATGACATAGACACAAAATCTTCAAAAATATTAATCCTTTACATATATCCCTAAATTTGACTTTCTAATATTTTTGAAGATTTTGTGTCTATATCATGAAGGATATTGGGAGTAGTTTTCTTTTCTTGTAATATCTTTCTGGCTTTGGTATCAAGATTATGCTGACTTCACAATCTTAGGATATTTTTTTTCCTCTGTTCTCACTTTTAAACAAAAATTTAGAAAAATTGGTATTTGTTTTTCCTTAAGTGTTTGATAAAATTTATCAATGAAACCAACTTTATCTGAAGTTTAATTTGAGGTAAGATTTATTTTATTACAAATTCCATGTGTTAAAAAAATTGAAAAATAATACAAGGGTTTTTCAGATTCACTGTTTTTTCTTGTTTCAATTTTGGTAAATTGTGTTTTCAAGTAATTTTCTGTTTAGTCTATTGTCATAAAATTGTTCATCATATCCACTGAGCTATTTAATGGCTATAAAACTTAGTGATATCTTGTTTTTATTCTTTATATTGATACTTTTTGTTTTTTTTCATAATTAATCTTGTAAAAGGTTTATCAATTTTATTAATATTTGCTAAAGCCAACTTTTTACTTATTACATATTTTTGTGTTCTATTTATTTGAATTCTGTTCTCATATTTACATCTTTCCTCTTTTTCGATTGATTTCAATTTGCTTTTTTTCTAGCTTTTTAATGTGAGTATGAGATTATTTTAAAGTTTCCTTTTCTAATAGAGACATTTCAAACTACACATTCCTTCTAAATTCTTCTTCAGTTGACATGTTATGTTTTTATTATCCTTCAATTTAAATTTTTCTTTAATTTCCCTGTTATTTCTTCTTTGATTTAAATGTTATTTAGAAGTATACTAATTAAGTACCAAATAAGTTATGGGTAGATTTCTAGTTTTCTTTATATTTTATTGATTTGATTAAGTATCTCATTGTAATGGTCAGAGAACATACTCTTCAATTTTGAAATTGAGACTTATCTTATTGCCTAGCATACAGACTGTCTTGTTGGATGTTCCATGAGCACTATGTATTGTGGAGATATTGGGTGTAGCATTCTAAAAATGTCAATTAGGATGGGTTGAGGGATAACCTTGTTCAGACTGCCTAAATATTTGATAATTTAATTTTGTTGTTTACTTTACCAAGAGGTACAAAAATTTCCAACTATGTTGCAGATTTTGTTTACTTTTCACTTTAGTTTTGCTATTGATTTTGAAATTCTTTTCTAGATCAATATATATTTAGGACTTCTGTCTTCCTTATAAATCGTGTCTTTTATCATTATCAAATATCCCCCTTTCTTTCTTGTAATACTTTTTGACTATTTTTAATATGGCCATTTCAAGTTTCTTAGCTTAGTGTTTTCATCCTCTAATTTCGAGTCTATATGTCTTTTTATATAAAGTCGTTATTTGGGGTCACCATTCAGTTGGGTCTTGGTCTTTATCAAGACTGACATCTCCACCTCTTTTTTTTTAATGTTTATTTATTTGTTCTTGAGAGAGAGCAGAGAGAGAGAGAGAACAGGGAATCCCGAGCAGGCACTGCGCTAACAGAGGGCTCTACATATGGGGCTCGAACCCACGAACCATGAGATCATGACCTGAGCAGAAATCAAGAGTTGGATGGTGCACCAACTGAACCATTCACGTCTCTCCTTTCCCCAACTCTTAATTGGAGTGTTTAGCCAATTTACTATTAATATGGTTGGGTTTATGTCTACCATTTTGCTGTTTTTTTCTCCATTTGTTCCTTTCTTTTTCTCCCCTCCCGTTATTCCTCTCCTGTCTTCTTTGAGATTATTTCAATATTTTTTAATATTAAGTATTATCATATCTATTCCTATTGTTTTTTCTGACTATACATCTTTAGTCTTGTTTTTCTTGCTCTAGGTCTAACCGTATGCAACTTAACTTACCAAAGTCTATGTAGAGTTAATATTGCATGACTTCCCACTGTTTACTTCATGCCCGACACTTCCTACTCTTCCCATTTTTTACTTGATAAATGTAATAAACTTACGACAGTACAATTTCACTTACCCACCTCTCTTTTTTGTAGTGTTATTTTCCATTGTTTTTTTTTTAACAAATGTTTTAAATACCACCTTACAAATGTTATTATTTTTGCCTTAGAGTCAGTTGTCTTTTAAGGAATTAATGACAAAAAAAAAGTAGTATTTTATATTTGCCCCTATATCCTCCATTTCTGGTGGTCTGTATTCTTTACAATGGCAGGAGTTTCCACCTTCCATTATTTTCCTTCACTCTGAACAACAACATCCTTTTACATTTCTTGTAGTCCTGTGAGTAATGGATTTCATCAGTTGTTTGAACATGTCTTTATTTCATTCTTGTTTCTGAAACATATTTTCAGTGGATACAGATTTTGGGTTGACAATTTTTTCTTTTAGCACTTTAAAAATTTTCTTCTGTTATCTTCTGGTTTTCATTACTTCTCATGAGTAATTAGCTATAATTTGTGTCATTGTTTTCTTCCTGCATGTAATGTGTCTCTTTTCTCTATTTTTCAAGTTTCTCTTTATATTTGCTTTTTATAAGTTCATCCCTGATGTACTTATTTTCTTTGTATTTATCCTATTTGCAATTTGTTGAGCTAATGGGTTTATAAGTCAACCGTTTTCATCAAAATTGAGAAAAATTTGGCCATAATTTCCTCAAATACTTCTTTACTACATTCACAATGTCTTCTACTCCTAGGACTCAAATTACATACATGTGAAGACCGTTTTCCTGTCATCTAACAGGTCACTATTGCTCTCTTCAGTTTTCTTTAATCTTCTTACTGTTCTTCAGATTGGATAATTTCTACTGACCTATCATCAAATTTACTGAGCTCTTCTTCAATGATCTCCAATGTGCTGAAAGTCTTCCCAATGATCTTCCTTTTGATTTCATTTACTTTCCAGTTTTAGAATTTCCATTTGGTCCTTTTATTATTTCACATTTCCATTTTTCTGCTAAGGATCATTTTCAGCTTGTTCATTAATACTGTATTTTAAAAAGTGTTTTTGTATAGCTTTCCTTTGAATTCTTAGCATGTATTTATAGGGGCGCCTGGGTGGCTCAGTCAGGTGAGCGTCCGACTTCGGCTCAGGTCATGATCTCACCGTTCCCGAGTTCAAGCCCTGCGTCGGGCTCTGTGCTGACAGCTCAGAGCCTGGATGGAGCCTGTTTCAGATTCTGTGTCTCCCTCTCTGTCTGTGGCCCTTCCCTGCTCATGCTCTGTCTGTCTCTCTCTCTCAAAGATAAATAAACATTAAAAAAAATTAAAAAAAAAAGAATGTATTTATAATAGTTCCTTTAACATCTTGGTTTGCTAAAGTCAACATTAAGCCCACCACAGTACTGGTTTCTGTTGGCCACTTTCTTCCAGTTCACTGTGCCATGGTCAGGAAACATCTCTAGGCTGAAGACTGGCATGATCATGGGGCTCGTCTTATGAGCTTTCCTTTCCCTCAAGATTTTTGTAGTATTGCTCTCCCTGTTATCTAATTCCTAAAAGTAGTGGCCTCATACATTTTTTCCAGTTTTATAATTATTTATGACAGTAGGTGATGATTAGTATTACTTACTTCATCACATCTGGAAGCAACAGTGCCCTCTACTTAGATTGAGTGTTTTTGCACGTCTCCAAGGATATATTTAAAAATCCTGTTTTCCTTGCTCTATTAACTGTTATTAACTGTGATCAAGTTATTCACTTTCTTGAATTTGTTTTTCCTCTCTTACGGCATTGCTGTTTCTGAAACGTATGGTGATTCTTGGTTGCACGTTTACATCAGTCAAGCTCACAATAAGAACATCTGGCGCAGTTGAAATAGGACAATCAGGGGGAGTTAATTTACAAAGGTGTGGGCATAGGGGGACCTCAGGAACTTTTAGTCTTAGGTAGAACAAGTCCGTCTGCATAATGATACTTGTAAGATATTAAACTTGGGAATTGTTGGCATCTATGATTTCTGCCATGCACAGTGAGGAAAAAGAATAATTTAGCCAGCATTCATAAACTTGGGGAGAGGGGGAGGAAGATGGAGAGGAAGAGAGAGAGAAAAATTCCTTATTGTGGTCAACAATCTGACTGTTCCAGCATTGACTGTGTCAATGATCTTTGGTTTAGTGCCATTGCTGGAACTGACCAACAAACACTCCTGATATTCTCTGAGTTAGTTTAGGCTGGTTCTATCACTTGTCACAAGAAGAGCATAATACTGACAATAAAGGATTAAAGGGTTGAGGGAAGAGAAGAAGACTTATTTAAGAGAATTTATTCAATATGAAGAGGGCAACCTAAATTTTGTTAGTTTAATTTTTTAAAGGAATTTAGGCCCTGGCACCTGCTGTTTTGCTTAAGATAAAAAGATTGAGTAAGTGTATCTTTTTATTTTTTTTTTCATTCTTTCCCATATCCATCAAAAGGAAAATGATATCTGAAAGTTTATGTAATTTAGTCACTGTCTTTTTGTTTTTGTTTACTTCAAATTTCTCAGATTTTAGTTAATCAACTAAATGGGAATGGAATGTATCATTAAGTGTGCTGGTTCATCAACTAAGATTTCATCCATGTTTCATATCCTATGCACTGTGGTCCAGAGCTTTGCTTGATTAACATCTCAAACACTCCACATATTTTAAATGCTTATCCTAAAAATGAGTTCACCCATAATCTTAGGCAAAATATCTATGTCTTAGTTCTTAAAAGAATACTAGTCTTATCACTCCTTATGGAACAAAGAGTTAAGGTGGTTAATGATTGCTGAATGTATCACTGCTAATGGAACAAACCACTTGCTATTTCCTGCTCAGGACTTGAAGGTGGTTAATTATTAGATTACCTATCTTCACACAGAATGATTAAAACTTAAGACAGAAGCTGTCACATAAACTATTTACCTACTGCACAAAATTATAAAAGGAATTATGTTTGCAAACATAAGAAAGGTATAGCATATTCATTTAATACTTATTAATTGGCTATGTTTAAATAAAAACTTACACAAGTTTAAGCCATGAATGTAATGCTCCCTTCTTTTTAAATTTTTATTTATATTGTTTATATGAACAGGATATGGTAATGAGATGAAGAGATGCATTAAACAAGACAGAGCCAAATTTTATAGCTTGGTTAGGGGAAGGAAAACACTAGAGCTTTTAAAATAAGACTTACAATGAATGTTTATGGAAGTAGATTCAGGCAAGGCTGTTAAGTAACTGTACGCCTTTAACTCACCAAAGGGAAATAAATAATTTTATCCATCCTGGTGAAAAACTAGCCGATCCAAAAGTATATTCAAATTATTTATTACTCATGAATTTAACCAGAAAATTAGTATATGTTGAGGATTCTGGCATCTAATTTATGTCTTGGCTTCATGAGTATGCAGGGGATTGGAGACTATTCTAGGTGGAAAACAGGTATGGTTTCTGGTGGGCTTTGGGGGTTATGCAAGATGTGCAACTGATCCACCCACATTTTCCAGTACTGTGTCTTCGCTCTGTAAGCCAATTTTATCTGACCCTATTTTTCCCTTTATTATTGAACAATGAGAACAAAAGCATCTGTCCAAAAATATACATTTCAGAAAAGCCTACATAAGGCAAGTTCATCCAAGCATATTGTGTTCTTTGCTCTAAGACATTGATTTTTCTACTTTGCTTTGATCATCTTGTCTTAGCTTGCCGTCAGCCTCAGTGCTAGAGTTTTGGTTGCCTTGTGCGAATCTTGGTGTGTGTTTGTGTGTGTGTATGTGTGTATGTGTGTGACTGGGTGTGGAGGAGGGTAAAGTTGAAGAGAAGAGTGGTTATAGAATGATATTAAGGAGATACAGAACATCAAGTCTTAGGGTAATTCCATAGTTGCCAGCACCCTCTACAGTAGGGTCACGTCTAACCAAAGCCAGAAAAGTTTCCTCCTGAAAATACTCCAGCTCCCTCTCACATAACCCTAAATTGTCCCACCATTTACCATAGTCACTCTTACCTGAACCCCATCAATCCTTACCTGAGTGTGGGTCCAGTAGGTGTGCAAATCCTCCTTCTACAGTTGCCCTTCTTTGGGGGGTGCCTCTGGGAACAGGCTTCAGTTTAAACCCAGGTCCCTGCAGCCTGAATCAGATGCAGGCAGGTTCTTAATCTCCAGCCTTTCTCCATGGTTGGAATTTGCCTTCCAGAGCTTTCTCTGATACCCTCAGAGGTTTACAGGTAGTTGGGCAAATACTTTGATAAATAGTGCTCTTTAAAGGCATTGAAACTTCGAGTGATTTTTTTTGTAGAGTATTCCTATAAATGAGTGCTGGATGGACTTCCATCACTATCAGGAGTTGAAAGAAATGAAAAAAAAAAAAAGAGCACTCATTAAGTGACTTAATGAACCATTGAGTTTGAGCTCAAATGGCTACACTGTGACCTTTGCCAGAAAGAGGAGGTGAACACCAGGCTTAGGCCAATAGTTAAAACTTTATAAGGCCATGGCAAGGACAGAAGGGAGCCTGAAATAGAGGCAAATACTCAAAAAATTGAAACCACATTAGATCTGAATTGTATTACTGGCACTCTTGAGAAAGAGGCCTCTGTTTTTCTTATACTTCTTTACTCTGAATCGATTATGGGATGATCTTATTAGTAAAACATAATTATTCATTCTTCTTCCTTGGTTGTTCTTCCTATCTGCATTCCAACAGTGAAGCCATGGCTGCTCTTCTCTGCTGTGTTCATGTCATTTACATGAGAGTTAGCTAAAAGACCAGGCCACAGCCACAGCTGAATTCTCCATACAACACAAGGTTAGGTAGAGCCATTTTCTCTGTGCTCAGCAGCCCTCTCCTCAAAAAGGTTTTGAATGCACCTCAAATTTAACAGCTTCTCTCTGTCTCTTTCCCTCTCTCTCTCTCTCTCTCTCTCTTTCTCTGAAGCATAGTTACTTATAATTGTCCATAGCACTGTTAGGCTCTTCTATGTGTCCGGCCCTAAGCTATGGCATGGGGATATATAAATGAGGAAGATACAGGGACTTTTTATTCCTATTCTGACCACTTAAACTGCTTTCTCACCAATACAGTCAATCTGCCCCAGGTATTTACAAAGGACCACCCTTTCCTTTGTTCTTTCTTCACACTCCTGCAAACTCTCATCTGACTCATTAAAGCCCTGATTCTTTGTCTGGCTTTTAATACCCATGGCTGCCACCCAAATTTTGTATAACTGAATTTTCCAACATCTCTTTTGCCCTGTCAACCATGCTCTGCAAACTCTTTTGATTAGGGCATTATTGGTAATTTCTAGGTAAAGCAGTCTTCCCTGAAGGGGAATCCACAGAACTCTTACCTGAAGAGAGAGAAAATGAAGAAAGACTATTTGTAGCTCAGGAGAAAGAGAAGGAACTAATATTTGCAATCATTGTGTGTCAAACGCAGGGATAAGTATCTCATTTACATTATTTTATTTAATTTAGTAGCAGAAATACATACAATATACTATGTCAAGTGAAAGAAATATGAATAGCACAAAGGGATCACATCATAGGGAGAGTGATTTACCCAATTGAGCACTGAGGGCATGGCTGGATGTTTTTCATACATGAGGTGAGTATTTGGGTGACACATGAAGATGCTGTTGACCCCGTTCTGGGTAGTCACAGCATGCCAACTTGCCTTCTAGCTCTTCCTATTTCTGCCCTCTGGTTCATTCGATACACATCAGCTAGAGAGTACATACCCACTACAGTGATTTCCCACTGGGTTGGACCCTTAAATCTCTTCAGTGGTGGACAAGGACATAGATCTGACCCGCCCTTTCAAATTTAGCTCTAGCCACTCTTCATTCACTCACTTCACTCCAGCCACCTTGACCTTCTGGGTTCCTAAAGTACCAGGTATTTTTCAGCCTGGAAGTCTTTTCACATGAACTCTGTATGGCAGGTCCTACCCGACCCTCCCATAGAAGGTGGATGCACTCTTGGACTAGAGCTCATGCATCCAGCTGATTACAGGATTGGAGGCATTTCAAACAAGCTCTGTTCACCAAGGACAAGAAATTCTTATCTGCCAACCTGGTTTGGTAAGCAATTTCATTTCCTAAAGACTTTTTGTTAAATTGAGAGCTTCTGTTTCTCTCAGGAACATTAGCAAGTGAGAGAGTTGAGTTTACCTAGGGAGTGTGTTTGCTTATGGTTGTGGATATCAGTTTTGGTCTTTAGCTTATCTTTGATACTTAGACCTGAAATGTTTCTTACTCATGTCATGAATGTTGTATGTGTAACTCGTTATGGACTTTGAATTTCTGATCTCTGGTTACCATTGCCGTATTTTATGTGATTATTAGTTGTTATCAAATAAATAAACAATGAGTTAATCACATCACTGTAACAGAAATTAATACGGGCTACCATCTGTCTGTTTCCCTGGATGGTCTGAACTTTGGAGATCATTTTACTATTGGGAAGCTTTTAAGTTGTCCTGAAGAACTTGGTTTAGTTGTGACTATTCCTTATGTGTTGTGTACTTTTGTTTCTACTCCTGCTTGAAAAAAACATTGGCTTTTATTTAGCAAATGCACATCTTGGGATGGAGGTTAGGATAGAAAGGAAATGATTAACATAGCAAGTGATTTTAATAGAGAGGGAGAACTCTGATGGGCAAAGTGAGTGGTTACCTGGTGGCCTCTGTGAGTTGGGATTTGTCAGGGCTGATCTCAGGGGCCCAGTGATGGTAAGAAGAGGTGAGCTGAGCCAAGTGATCAAACAGAAACAGAAAGTCCAGTAGGGCAGGCTGGGTGGAAATACAGAGTTGAATCAGTTTTTCAAAGCATCTTGGGATCCACGGCCCTTCAGTACAAACTCTCACCCTTCTGTCTCTGTCCTTTGTCCCAATGAAATATTAAAAGCAATCATAGGCTCATCAAAGGAGGAAGAAGACTTTTAAGGATCTAGGGCTTTATTTGTGTGCGGGGTGGAGGAATGAGTTAAGGGTGGGAGAGGAGGGTCCTAATTCTTTTGCAAATCATTATAAAACAAGACACTTGTTATTAAAATATTGTGCATTGATGTCTTCTAATAAGATCAGGAAATGTCATTATCTGATAATCAGCAAAGAATACTTAGGTCCATTGTGCAACATTTAAAAAAAATAATTGCAGTGTATTTAAAAGAGTGGCTGAGAACAACAAACTTCACTGGGTGATTCCTGATAGGGAAGATGGACTAATGGAAAATACAAATGTTATGACATCTGTTATGAAATAGACTGGAAAGTGCATTGAAGGAGCAAGAAAAAACCATTCTAACATAGACCAGAAATGAGCTTTGGTAGAAAGTAGTATACCAAAAATATTGTTATCCAGTAAGACTAGTTCTTAGGAAAATAAAGTCATCATGACTTGAATCATTTCTCACAACGTCCAACTCCACATTTGTATTTCTTACTTGTCAAGAAAACTTCTCTGCATTTGGTGCATCTGATAGAAACATAAACTATTTAGAATCAACTTGTACAAACTTATACTCAGGGAGACCAGCAGGACTGACCCATCGAACACACCTTAGGAGCATGTAAATAGAGTGGAAATATTGCAGAGTGACTGCATTTTAAATGGATGTTAAATTAAGTAATAGTAGGTCATTTAAGCACTTCATTTTCCAGAAATCAACAATCTGAATTTTCTGTTTGAACTGAAGGTATGAGTGGCAAATGGAGATCAAAAAAGGAAGTTGCTTAGAAAGGAATTAGTATTGCTATCTGATAAATATGAATGACATGAGCCCTTTGTTCTTTGGTTGACTGAAGACATTTACTTAGTATTTAACTTCACAAATAATTTTAATCATCAAAAAATATGTCAGATAGCTTTACACAAGCCTTAAATCAAATCCCACTCTATTTGATTTGAGCTTTCTTAAAAAAGGAGCTTTGTTTTTTTGTTTTGTTTTGTTTTGCTGTTTGGTAACTCTGGCTTTGGACTATGAAATCATGCTTCTCAGAATCACAAGATATAAAGTTATGAAAGAATCTTAGATATTATCAAGTCTACTAGTTCTTAAATTTGACTTGTTAAAAATCATACATGCCAAATCTACTGAATTAGCCTTTGGAAATGTAACAGTGCCAGATATTTTTAAACACTTCTGAAGTTGGTTTTGACGCAAACAGTGAAAATCCTTGACCATTCCACGAGAGGTAACTCAGTTCTAGAGACGTTCAACAACCTAGCCGAAGTCACAGAGTTGGTTTGGACGAGCAGAAACTAAACCCTGAACTTTGGACTCTCAGGTCAGTGAGTTCTTTCCAAAACATCAACAAGCTAGACCATTTAAAATATAAATTTGTCTTCATTGTGAATACAGAGTTGAATCAGTGCCAAAGCATCTTGGGATCCACTGCCCTTCAGTACAAACTCAACTGACTAAATTCAACTGACTTTTACACTTTAAAGCAGTTAGTTTTATGTTATGTGAATTTCACCTAATAAAAACAATATTAAAAAGTACTAATTGTGTTTTATCCGCATGTAAGCAAGTTAATTAATTTTCAGGATATCACCTAGAATGGGAACCACATGTTATACCTGGCTAGGACTACAGCTAATGGGGAAACTGTTGATGTGCATCATTCGAGCTACAATCAGCTCTCTGGTCTGTAAGATGAGAGGATGGGGACGAGAGCATCTTTGTTGTTGAGTTAATATAAAGCTATGAAAGAGGCTATATGTAGTGTGCCTGGAATATTGTAGGTGGTCATGGCTGGATATACTTTAGGATATACCACATGTCATGTGCTCCTTTGATTTTCTCATCTTGCCTACCACGGTGTCTTATACATAGTAGATAATCAATAATTTATTTGAATAATAGAGAAATCACCACAGCCTCTTGTTGGGTGAAAATAGCCTTCTTTGAAGTCTTGCTTTGAGAGAGAGCTTAGCAAATTCCATTTACTCCATATGTGAATGTTCTGCTTTCCTGAGTCTGATTATGTTACAAGTTGTAAGGGCAGTGCTCATTTTGGGGTAATTATAGCATTAAATGCACCCAGAAGGCTATTATACACTGGCCATATCCAATGCATATAATAAATAATTAATTGGACAAATAAATAAATAAAAATTACAGCTCATAAAAGTGCCTCATTAACTTGCCCAATACTAGTCTGGCTCTTGCAATTAATTTTAAACTCTCTTGTTTCTCCTTTATTAAGTAAGCTGAAATAAAATAGAAATGATATAATTGTTTTTGCTTTCTCATTTGGAGAAATACTCATGCAAGCTAGTTCTCACAGCACACAGAAAATGAGACTAGATGAGCCTCATTCGATTCACAAATAACATAGAATTCTGAACAAGGATGGGATCACCTTTATTTTTCCACCCTTGTTCCATATATATATTCCAATGTAGAGGATATGGTTCCCATGAACTTAGGAAAATAAAAATACTTATTTCGTCATTACTGAATCATTCCAGGGGAAAAATTAGAATGCACCCTCTTTTGTGACTATTGTTTTGTGAAGCTTCCTTGTTATTAAGCCCATCTCCTCTCTTCTGGTGGGGAAAATGCACAATGACCTACCTGCTATTGATTCATCTCTTGGCTTGTATCTTTCACCCCCAAAGTCATGGTATTATATGGTCAGAGGATCCATTATGAGAACCCAGATATGAAGTTCATCAGTACACCTTCCAGGAAAATTTCTGTTTTATGAAAACCAACTGGTAGCATCTTTAGAAAAGTAGACAGGCAGGTGCTCAGGGTGCCTTAGTCTGTTAAGCATCTGATGCTTGATTTTGGCTCAGGTTATGATCTCTCAGTTTGTGAGTTCTAGCCTCACACTGAGCTCCACGCTGGTGGCATGGAGCCTGCTTGGAATTCTCTCTCTGCCTTTGTCTCTGCCCCTCCCCCATTTGCATGCAATCTCTCTCAAAATAAACAAACAAACATTTAAAAAAAAGCAAAGTAAACATGATGTGATCTGTTGGGGGAATTTTACAGATCTTAACAGTGTGTGGTGGTAGAACCGGACAGTGTTTGAGAGAGACCACTCTCGTTGGTACTAGTTTTATAAAATTCAGAGGAAGTTATGGGTACTCAGGCAGAGAACACACTCTACCCAACCCTGACACTGTTGATAGATCACTGATTTTCTGTGCAGGAATGACTCATTCTAGTACAGTTTTTTGGTTTCCTGATAATTTCAAATACAATTGAATAATTATTATTTTTCTAATCCAAAAATCAGTAAGTGAACAATGTCCCCCATAATTCATCTGAAGGGTCCTTGACGTGATTGACAGGAACCATACATACAAATGCCTTGCACATAATTTCATTCTGAATTGGCAATGTGGCACAAAGAGAAATGAATTAGAAATCAGGAATGCTGATCAAGGCTGCCGTCTTTTCCAATGAGCTGTATGTGATGTTTATTCTTCTGTGTCGACTTGACTGGGCCACAGAGCACCCAGGCATTTTGTGAAACACCGTTCTTGGTGTACCTGTGAGGATGTTTCTAACAAAGATTAGCATTTGGAAGAATAGATTGAGTTAAATGGGTGGGCCCCATCTAATCAGTTGAAGTCCTGAGTAGAAAAAAAAGGCTGAGCCTTCTTCAAGTAAGATGGAATTTCCTCTTGCCTGAGAAGGGACTAGAACAGGATTTTTCCCCTGCCTTCAGTCTTGAACAGAAACACCAGCTGTTCCTGGTTAAGCCACCCAGCATTCACACTGAAAATACACCATTTGCTCTGCTTGTATCTCCAGCTTACTAACTACAGATCTTGGGACTTATCAGTCTCCAGAATTGCATGTGCCAATTACCTATATTAAGTTTATCTCTATTTGCAGCTCTTTCTCCCTTGTAATAATACATATTTGTATCTATCTTTGTTCACTTACCTACTTTCTGTATATCCTGTTGCTTCTGTTTTCCTGGAGAACTCTGAATAATACACTGTAAACTTGGTCAAATTCACACAGCTTTCTGAACCCATTTTATTTATTTGTGTAGTAGAATTGGCAAGTATATGTCCATTGTAACTGTAAGATCCAACCAACTCTTTTTTTTTAATGTATATTTATTTTTGAGAGAGAGAGAGAGAGAGAGAGAGAGAGAGAGAGCGAGCATGAGTGGGGGGAGGGGCAGAGAGAGAGGGAGACACAGAATCTGAAGCTCAAGGCTCTGAGCTGTCAGTACAGAGCCCGATGTGGAGCTCAAACTCACTAACTGTGAAATCACGACCTGAGCTGAAGTTGGATGCTTAACCGACTGAGCCACTCAGGTGCCCCTCCAACCAACTCCTTAATTTGTAATTTATATGACATTTCCAGCCTCCCCCAGAAGAGGTATTTTTACCTCATTATCCCTGGGAAGAAAACAGGATACATTTTGTTTTTTTCATCTCCCTATTTGTCAGAGGCTTTTTAAAAAATCCCGTCTCCTCCTCCTTGATGTTCTGTTCTAATCGAGGCCACCCTATGGACAGAATAACAGTATCAGTCAGGGAAATATGATTGGCTATAATCACCCTCTCTCTAAGCTGTTTGCTAAAGGAGTGGCTTTCTTGCAAATAGAATAGCTAGTGATATGTTAGGTCTACTGGAAAAAAACAGCAAGCCTAATGTGGATGGAACTAGAGTGTATTATGCTAAGTGAAATAAGTCAGTCAGAGAAAAAAATATATGATTTCACTCATATGTGGAATTTAAGTTACAAAACAGATGAACATAAGGGAAGGGAACCAAAAATAATGTAAAAACAGAGAGGGAGACACACCATAAGAGACTGCTAAATACAGAGAACAAACAGGGTTGCTGCAGGGTGTTGGATGGGGAGAAGGGCTGAAGAGGTGAGGGCATTAAGGAGGGCACTGGTTGGGATGAACACTGGGTGTTATATGTAAGTGATGAATCACTAAATGCTATTCCTGAAAAAAAATATTTTGTTTGTTTTTAATTAAAAAAGGAAAACCAGCAAGTTTATACAAATGTTGTGGTGCTCGGTGAAGGAATCACCGAGGAAGCACTGTGCCATGGGTGGCGGGGGCATCTCCTGACCCCACTTGCACGGCTTTGCACAAGCGCTCCCCGGTGGGGCCTGCCCCAGCGGCCCTGACGTCGTATCTTCTCGTGGCTGGCAGTAGATTGTCGAGGTACAGTCAGTTCCTTGGTTATCCTCCAAGGTGAGTAAGGTCAGTTTTAAACAGCTTTGCTGTCAGGCAGCTTCATATTTTACTCTAGTCTCCTGACCTCACTAATCTTGAGGCTGGCAGTGAAGTCGGTGAGTCCTCTGCAGCCCGATGCCCCCCAGCGGCTTCTCTCCTCTTGCAGACAGTGTCTCATCATGGCTCTGCCAACCCACACAGGTTTTCAGGGAGCAAAACTACAGTCAGTCAGTGCAGTCATAATCCAACCATCATAGCGTATTTGCTTTCACCAAGCATCCTTGTTGGCAGACCAAAATTAAGCACCCAACGAAGGAAAACTACCCTTAGTGGTCTGGCCCTTCACACCCAATCACAGAGCCGGCTTCTAGCTTTGTCAAATGATCGTCATAGGATAATGTGGAATTACACGGTCATTTGCTTATTAGCATGTCTTTTAAAACTTTTCCATATCAGGGCACCAGGGTGGCTCAGTCAGCTGAGCATGCGACTTCAGCACAGGTTATGATCTCATGGTTCATGGGTTCGAGCTCCACGTGGGGCTCTGTGCTGACAGCTCAAAGCCTAGAGCCTGCTTTGGACTCTGTGTGTCCCTCTCTCTCTGCCCCTCCCCCACTCGTGCGCGCGCGTTCTCTCTCTCTCTCTTAAACCAATAAGATTAAAAAAAATTTTTTTTTAAACTTTTCCATTTTGAATTGACTTCATTGTCCTCAGGGTATAAATATTGAAATTTTCTAAACTCCCATTATATTCCTGGCCCCCATTTTATTCCTCCCCCAGGAAAAAAAACGAACATGACCCACAGAAGTGTTAATCTTACTTAAAGGAAGGAGAAGCTTAAAGGGAAATGGTTCATGAGATGACAGATGTCCCAGGAAGGAAATATCTGGAAATAAGACTATTTAAGCTCCTATTTTCTTAAGTAATTGTGATGGTCTCAACTAAAATTATATCCAGCATTTTATTTCAAGTAAATGAACTAAATACTGATGTTGTTTGCAGACACATGCCTGGAAGTGTGTAATAAGCTACCTGAAGATATTTACTATCAGGGCATAACTCTTTTGGGGTTGCCCTATTGAGCAGATCCTAGCTTGCTACCTCCATGTCACTGACATCTTTAGGTCACCAGCAGGAAATGAGACGCTCCATGGAAACAGTCCTGGGAAAGCAATGAAAAGATCTGCTTTCTACTTCTGGTTCTAGAACCGTGGACCAGCAGAGCTCTAAGGGACCTGTCTGTATGGATGGGGTATTGCATGGGCCAGCTTAGAAGATTAATTCCAAGATTGTTCCAAGTTCTTCGAAGTTAGTTAGGGGACAGAACTTGGACCAGAAGGATGAGGGTAAGAAATTCACTTGTTCAGTTCTTGATTTGCCTGGCCAGGTATGTCCATCCTCTTAACGGTTGATACCTACATCAGTGTCAACCGTAACCTACATCAGTAGGGCTTAGAAACAACTAAAAGTTAAAGACTTATGAAGAAAACCCTTTTAACTAATGAAATATTTAATATATTCTTAGATAAATAAGGCAGGTGGAATTCCATATCTAATGCTATGTGTTGTTTTCCTGTTTCCCTTTAAAATATGGCAGCCATAAAATAAAGAGAACTGAGTCCTGAGGAATTATGAATATAACAATGCTTGTCTTTTCTTTCTTCATCAGGAAAGATTATAGAGAGGTGTGATTATTGTGCTGTATTAAAATGTATCTGTGTACTAATGAAGGGGAAGAGAATTGTCCTAGGGAATCTCTTAACTTTTCCAGACCTCAGGGTCCTCATTGAGGAGGTAGGGATTATGATAACTTATAAGGTGCTGATTTTTGTTAATGCATTCTCAGCACCACTTTGTTGGCCCAGACCTTCATCTTCTCATACATAAAATTATCACCTTGCCCTTCTATCTCATTTCTGGGCTTATCTGTTTCCCTTTCTAATCCCTCCCACTCTCATTGCCAGGCTGATCTTCCCCAAACCGCACTTTGACAGCGGTGCTCCGGTCCTTCCAGAAATGCCATCTGTTTGCTGCCGTATCAAATCTAATGTTGGTGGGTAAATTTATGAATTTAGAGTGGTAGCATTTTCTGGCATATCATTCATGGGCCAGGAGGCTGATATTTTCTCAGGATACCTAAAGTACCAAGGGAAGGAGGAGATTTCTCAATGTCCCCATTTCCTAAATGAGTTGTTTCCCACTTTGGCCCTGGATATCAGAAATGGGTATTAGAAAATAATAAGAACTACGGGGTGCCTGGATTGCTCAGTCAGTTAAGCATATGATTTTGGCTCAGGTCATGATCTTGCAGTTCATGAGTTTGAGTCCTGCATCAGGCTCTATGCAGACAGCTTAGAGCTCAGAGCCTACTTGGAATTCTGTCTCTTTCTCTCTGCCTCTCCCCCACTCACACTCGTGTGTGTGTGTGTGTGTCTCAAAAATAAACATTAAAAATTTTTAAAAAAACAACAAAAAATTAGGAACTAATGTTTTTATATTTTTTAGCTGCTTATGAGGTACTTTCACTGATATTTACTTATTGAGAATTTTACAAGTTCTTCCAGAATTCTTCCAGAATTGCTATGCACTGTGGGGCTGGAGCTATGATGCATGAAGATAGGATAAGCAGAGGAAACAGGGGTGAGGAATTTGGATGTACAAAAATATTTGTTTGATGGTGAATTGCTTTTTTTTTATTGGCCATAAGGAGACCTATCTTCTGAAGTGTTCAGAAATGTATACATAAGGGAGAGAGTTTACTTCTATAATATCTCATCAAGAAAGAGAATTCCAGATATACAGATATATAAGGGATAAATATGAACGTTAATCAGCCCTCAGGAACAGGTCATAGCAAAACACTGAAGATCCTGTATTCAGATCATACCGTAGAAGGATTTTGAACTTTTCTTCCTCAAGCCAGTTTCTGTAGTTTAATAGTTTTTCAGATGACACAAAATTTCAGGGAAAGACAGCAATACTGAAAGCAAGAGAAAAGTAACATTGGAAATGAAAAAACATCAGTGAAAATATGGAGAGCTGTAATTTTCGCACCACGTGAACGCTTATTTCTGAGATTATATCGCCACCTAGTAAATCAGCATAGAAGTGCATGCATAGCCAAGGGCAGCAGCAGCCAGGCGCTGAGCCCTAAGCTTCCGGTTACAATTCTCGTGGGCACTTTTCTCCAAGGATCTGTACACAAAAAGCAAGCAAGTGATGTCTACTAGCCTCCCCAGTGCTCAGTGCTCAATCCCAGCTCACATTCTCCTATGCATCTAGGGCTATGAAACGCAGAAGACAGCTGCACACATTTTAGACAGGAAGATGTGTCAAGAATTTCTCTCCATCTCTGTTATCTACCCCAGGAAAACGATTAGTTAAAGCTATCATTTGTCTGTTCTAAATAATTTAACTCCAGACTGTTCATTACTGAAAATACTTTGCATTTTGTACTTTTATTTCTGTCTTAGTAAAAGAAGTGGTCCGGACACGGTGTTTCTGAGGAAGCATTCAAATCCTGGAATTAGAAACACTAAACAGATAACCTTACTTTTTTTTTTAAACCCTCATCTTGAGTTTATTGTTATTTTAAACAGTCTCTTTGTTTCTTCTGCAGTGATTGTTTGCACAGAATGCTTGATCGCCTACCCCCTTTTTGTTTTGTTTTGTTTTTAGTAAAGAGATTGGTAGCTTAATAAAAATATTGCACAGGGTTTTAGCTACAGGGAGTTGATTATATGGCTATATAAACCCCTTACTGGTCTTAATTTTCTGTGAGATGAGAACAACAATAATATATACATCACTGGAATTTTAGGAGAGATGAGTTAAGCAAAAGTGTTAAAAATATTAGCTATTATTAAAAACAAAAATACAAAACAAATGCACTATGATGGAAATTGATTAAGAAATGGCAGAAACAAAGAATAGAAACTAATCTCATTGTGCCAACCACAATAGATCAAAATGCTTTAGCCAAACAAATCGATTTAGAGAAGGAGTCATATATTCCAAGACCAGGAAACCATCTACTTTTAAAATGTCAAGTGATTATATTTTTTAAAAAATTATTAAAATTTAATAATTATAAAATTGATTAAATTCAAGGACTTAAAAAACCTTGAAAATGCACCTCCATTCTTTTTCGTATACTTTCTCCCTTCCTTTTAGAAACGTATCCTCACTTCAGCCCTCAAAATAACATCTCTATTTTATTTCAAGGACTGCTTAGAATATTTTGGCTGAAAGAATTAACCAAGAGTTTAGAGCAGAAAATAGGGGAGAGGGCATTTTTGTTGTGGGACCCTTGGCATAGAGGCTGGCAGTCATATGATTATCAATTTCACTTCAACCAGACAGGTCAGAGTCTGCCATTTGTCCCTCAAATGCCAATTTCCCTTTCAGGTTAAAGGTAATGGAACCTCTGGTTAGCATATAACTCTGTGGCTAAATATGTCCTAGTTGTTTTCTCGACTTATGTAAGTGTGTCCTTTGGACTTATGACACATGTAATGTTGGGATAATGCCCTTATGGAGAACACGTGTGCCATTCTCCCTTGCCTTTTTCTCCTTTTCTGCGGGCTGAGATGTAGATATGATGGTGGGAAAAGAGCAGCCATAATGGGCCAAGAAGTGGAAGCTAAGTTCTAAAGAGGAGCAGAGCAATAAGATAAAACCAGCCTGGTTTCCCAGCACACTGGTGTTTCCTAATAGCCATGAAATGCCTAAGCAGACCTTACATGAGGGGGAAGCCAATTCCAATCTTACTTAAGTTTATATAGTTTTGAGTCTCTTTGTTACAGCCATCTGAGCTGCATTACATGAATTCTAACAGTCTCAAGGAGTCATAAGCTCTAGAAATATGAATGCGAATTACAGATTTTAAGTATGAAGAATGTGTCCTCAAGTCTATTTCCCAAAGACTGGCCCTTTAAGGATGTTGAAAAGGCAAAGATTTATTATGTATGCCAAGAAAAGAGTTCTCTTCTTAATGGGAAGATAATTGTACTGTGTGGTGCTCGGGAGAGGGAATCCTGCTTTCTTAAAAAGAAGCTGTGAAGAAATTAACCCAGGGTAGAAGGGTGGCTTGGCTTGCAACCGTGTTTTATGCAGAACAAAGAAACAACTCTACATAAAAAGAAGGGGAATGGATCAAGGGCTATATCTGAGCACTGTGTGTAGAAAGAATCATGGAAAAAGCGATAGTGGACAAACCAAAGAAGGCCTTTAGGAGATAATAAAACATTAACTGAGGTTTATTAAGGTATTTGGTGCCTAGATAAATGTAATTGTCTATCTCCTCTAGTAAAAGCTAATCATTATTGGACTCTTCCTCTGTGCCAGCCATTGTTCTAAGGGATTTACATCTATAACGCATGTAGTCCTTATAAGACTGCTTTCTGAAGCAGGTGCTATTATTATTATATTATATTATATTATATTATATTATATTATATATACTATATATTATATTTTGGTTTTGCAGATAAACTGAAGCATAGAGAGGTGAAATTACTTGGCAAAATCATGCATAATAGTAGCATTGGGCATTTGAATGCAAGCACTTTCCTCTAACTAACATGCTCTACTGTGTTTATTAAATACTCACTAACTTCTCCACTGCTAACTATTATTTTCAGATAAGTAGAATTTGGACACAGTGTTATATTTAGTTAACCAATACCCATTAGTATGCTCAGGACTTCCCAGTAAATAAATCCACTTAATTCTGCTTAACTCAGAATTTCCCAAGTGTAGTTGATTACAGAACTAGTGTATTAAGCACTGTCTACTAACACCCCAAGAAACTAGTGAATATACTTTTTGAAATTCTAAGGGAGAAAAATATACTGACTTCAGGGTTATGAAGGACACGATATGGTCCTGATTTGGGACTTATTTGATCATGTGTCTCTGAGCAAGTCATTGCAGATTTCTGGGCTTAAACTTCTTGATCTGGAAAAATAGTGGTCTTAGACTTGATGAAGAAATGGTAAGTGACATCTGTACTTAAGAACCAGGTTTGTACTTGGAAGAAGCAAAAATATAGATACAACTATGGGAAACTTGAGTCCAGTTTTAAGTGGGAAGTGCAAAAGTAGAACCAGGGAGCTTCTGTAATTTTTCTTAGGCATTCAAGCAATGGAATATATATATATATGTACCCATACATATATATATATATGTCCCCATAGTACTTGGGTTCTGCATCTAGATTTCATAATCATGGGGGCACCTGGGTGGCTCAGTCGGTTGAGTGGCCGACTTCGGCTCAGGTCATGATCTCACGGTCTGTGAGTTCGAGCCCCGCATCGGGCTCTGTGCTGACGGCTCAGAGCCTGGAGTCTGCTTTGGATTCTGTGTCTCCCTCTTTCTCTGCCCTTCCCCTGCTCATGCTCTGTCTCTATGTCTCTCAAAAATAAATAAATGGTAGATTTCATAATCATGGAAAATCATCGATTTCCATGTTACTTCAGATCCCACTACATTTTCCATCAAATTCTTTCTCCAACTTGTGACCCAGGACATCCAACCAGCTATTTTACATTCATCTTGTTCATGTAGGGCCTTGGCAAAACTTTTATAAAGGGATGACTCAAACAAAACTGACAGTTGATCCTTGGCCAGGTATATCAGGTAGAGGGAAATATTCTAGGCAGAGGAAACAGCATGTGCAAAGGCTCAAAAGTATGAAAAGGTGAGGTAAGTTTAGTCATCGATGAGCAATACAGTGTTTGAGTGTGTGGGATTGTAGGTGTGGGGGCTGGTAAAGAAGCAGGATCATAGGGAGAAGGGGCTGGAGATACAGGCTGGATCTGGGTAGTGGAGTTTGTTCAGTGTGGTATTAAGGCTGCCTCCCCCTTTATAGATTCAAATTTTGGAACCATTTTAGTAGGAGCTTCCAACAACAACAACAACAACAACAAAAACACACAATAAAACTCCTTTCATTCTGATCAGAATTCATGCCTTTTTGCTTCATCTTTTTCAGAAAAAAGTGAAGACAGAAGTACCCAAAGTGTTTTTAGTAAAATAATCCAATCACCATGATGCTGTGACAGGACAGATCATGATTTCTCAAACATATGGATATTTACATAGAAATGATGTACCCTCTTTCTATAATATGATAGCTTCTACGTATTCCTCATGATGTGGGCTGTTGTATAGATAAGTCTACTCTATACAGTAAGGTTCTTTTGGAACTTTTGTAACTAAATTAATCTCTGAGTGAGACCAGAATGAAAGAGAGATTCATGTATTAAACAGAATTGATGTTATTGCTGGAGACCACCGGTTAAAACGGATCTGGTGAATACAGAGGAAACCTCTACTTATACGACACAGAATACCCACCTCTACCTCATCTGAGCTTCAGTCTCATTCATCTCCAGCCATTCCTTCTTACCGCACAGTTCCACTCTCTGGTTATTTCAGATCCCCTCCTCTGTAATCCACATTCACACCTAGCAATTTAGAGGAGAAATAATCCTTCACTGAGATCCACTTGGGGGGAAGGAAGGAAGGAGGAGAAAAAGGAAGGAAGGAAGGAAGGAAGGGAGGGAGGGAGGGAGGGAAAAAGGAAAGAAGGATGGAAGGAAGGAAGGGAGGGAAGGAGGGAAAGAGGAGTGGGGAAAAGAAGCAAGGAGAAAAGAATCTACTTTATTTCAGGCACTCTTCTTCCTAAATCAGCATACATAATTTTATTTTATTTTATCCTAATAGGTTCACAATCCTGTGAGGTTGGAATCACTATTTTGACTTTACTTTGAAGCATCAAAGACTCGAGAAGTAAATAATGACTTCCAAGTTTTTGTAGCTAATAATATAAAAGAGCTAGAATTTGAACCCAAATTTTTTAGATTTCAAGTTTACCTCTCTTTCCATTTCATCAACTACTGGCTCTGTTTAATGGCTTCTTACAGGTAAGAGGTTACTGAGGTGGTAATTTGGTCTCTTGATTTACAGTCTGATGTTCCAGCCCTATTCCATGGGAATTACTGTGTTTTAAATGGGAGACATACTTTGTCCTATACATTTTGCTTGTGGCCGTTAACATTAACCATGGACTGAACGGCCATCTGTTGGATTAATTTGGCACATGGCACTACTCTTATGTTTTCTCCAAAATGATTGGAAAGGTTAAATAATTTCGACTACCAGGTTTAGACCAAACAACATGTATTGCATATTGTTTGGTAATTCTGAATTTTAAAATTATTCTCGGTTGCATGCTTTCCTTTTTAGAATGTATTGAACTAAACATGGGTGAAGCTAGATGTTAGGTTAGGAATTTGATAAGCTGCATTCTAAAAGCCCTTGAGGCTCTGGTTTTTGGCTATCATATTTATAATTATGATGATAATATATTACAAAATAAGGGTAATGGGGAGGGCAAAAGAGTAAGGAAGAGACTTTTATAATGTTGAGGTGGTATAAAATATACTGAAGATTAAGAATATGCTTAGTTGTCCTATAGCATCAGACAATGACAGTATAAAAAAGAACAGTGTAATAGCAACACTAAGAGAAAATAGCTTTGCTTAGTTTCACCCTGGTCCATATAAGATGTTTGATCTTTCAGTTGACTGGATATATAGGTTCTTAAAAGAATCCTTAAGAACAACTCTAAGAGCAACAGAAATAGAAATAAGTAGGATATAAACGCTTTCAAATACTGAACTTCAAGTGGGTATGTGATATGTAAGGATTAAATTCTGGCCTTTAAATTTTCTAATAAACTTGGTAACAGGCCGTTAAAAGTTTATTAGCTAGATGTTGGTTAATCATCCTTATTGTTTCTATTCTGGGCCACAGTAAAGGCACAGAAGCCAAATTTACCCACACGTGAGCCCTATATAAGAATCTCTTTAAAATAATTTACTTAGCTAATTCATTCCCAGGTATTTGAGTTCTCTGAATTATAGAATTCCTAAAATGAACCAGTACCCCAAGTTGTTTGCCAAAATATAAAGATGAAAAGAAAAATGAGCTCTCTGAAAATACCCTCTGGGACTAATTACCCTGATCTGACTAGACTGGTTGTTAGATCTGAATTATAGTCATGAATAAGTTAGATCTTAATTAAAGTCATGTATGGGGTCCAAGAGGCAATGTCATACAGGCAAAAAAGCTGTTTTGTAATAAGTGGAAATTAGTACCATAATGCTTTATGAGAAATTGGGCCCATGGTTAGAAACCTATCTGCTGAGATGTGTAAGAAATGTCAGGTTTAAAAAACCTGGGGTTTAATCCACCTCATTCACCACCTATGGATATTTTCTAAACTTTTGGTCCAGAGATCTATTAGTTGTTGGGTTTTCAATAACACAAATTAAAAAATATATTTTCAAATTAGTCTTTTTTTTGTTTATTTTCTTTCACCTGTAAATTTTTTGCTGCTTTTATTTAAAGTTTTAAACTTTCCTAATAGTTCCCATCATTTTATATGGAGGGGAGACAGAGAAGCAAGAAAGATTCTGGTTTGGTTAAACAGGAGAGAATCTCCTGGCAGTAGAAGGTATTAAACATTAGAAAATAGCCCTGGAGTAGACAATGGCATTTTCTTCTCTGGAGACCTTTCAATTTAAAGAAGTTTCCTTTGGAAGGCAGGGGATGAACTCTCTCCATGTTTGTTTATTCCTTTCACTGAACAACGAAAATGTTCTAAGTTTGTCACCAGCCATCAGAAGGAAGCGAGATATTGAATGTGTACAATAAATCCACCATCCAAGCAACCCCCTCGTTAGGCCTAAGCTGAGGAGTCACAGCATATGCACATTTGAAGGAAGCTCCAGTGAGTGCTGGTTTCAGTGTAAGCTAACAGACTTGTAGAAATGGTGACAGACTCTAGCCCACTGTATAGAAGTAGCCTGACAATAAGCCATGACTGGCAGAAATTTCCAGAGAGAAACATGTTTTTCTGAAATTTTTCATTTAAGTCGGGTTCCTAATATTTCCTGGAAGAAGTAATTTCCTGGTTGGGGGGGGTGCGCTGTGGTTTTAATTTTTCCTCACATTTGACCAGGACTTCTGAGTGTGTTTACAAAATGCTCTCACATCTACCACGAGCTGGTAGATGAATAGATGTAGTTATTCCAATTTTATAACTGGAGGAAATTAAGACTTGGAGAAATTCAGTGACTTGCTCAAGGCCATAGAGCCGGAAAATGGCAGAGATAGATCTCGAATGCAAGTGTCCTGATTCTATTAGTATTTTTCATACATATCTTGACATTTTTAAAATGGATTCAGAGTTCTACTTTGCTGGAATTGAGGTAGTAAAGGAAGGTCAATAATTTTCTTTCTTAGGGGAAATTCTAAAAATTGTCAGAGTAGGGCTTTTAGTTGTTGATTTGCAGAGTTAAGGCCTCAGTTTCAACCATCCCATCTACGAAGCCCAGCATGTAATCTTACACTGATATGCAGTTTGAATGCACTTGTATAGAATGGGTCACAGGCTCTTAAGTCCTTTTTCAATATATTGGTTCCTAAATTCATATACCATAAGAGTCAGATAGGATATTAAATATCACTTAATCCAGTGTTTTGATTTACACACGAGAAAACTGGAATAAAGGGGCTAATTCTACGCTTGTTAGATATATATGAGTTAGAAAACTCAATGAAAAAAAATTTTTTTAAGAAAAATTCCAAAACAGAAAAAAATTTACAAAAGCCCTGACCAATGTTCTTTAATAAAGTTAAGAAGGAAATTAGTAGCTTTGTATTAACCAAATTTTAACATTAAGTTTGTATTAAAAATATAAGTGTAATCATGACACATCCATGAACTGTTACACGAGGGAGAAAGAGGTGATGGATACAGATGATCTGTGGTCTGAGAATGACTAACCCAGGAAAATGCAACAATTGTCTACTTAGCAGATTTCCTGATTTTTGTAGTATTTTCATCAGGACTTAGTCATCTTAAAGAGTATAGCAATTTGGAGATGAGCCTGCATTTCCATGTATATCTTTAGGCTATGTGCAACGGGACACAGTGAATTTAAAACTGTATGTGCTTGTCTTCTGTCTTTTTCTGGATCATTCGAATATTTGCACTTGGCCTACAGAATCCTTCTTTCTTATCTTAATCCATCCTTAAACAAAGTTATCTGCTAATAATGAATGTTCATTAATGCCTTGAATGACTTATATATACAGTATAACTGCACTTTTCTCAGAGATTAGATTATAGAATAAGTGAAAAGCATATATAGTAGGGTTGCTCTTAAAATGTCTCATAAGGTGTAGTATCAGAGTAACCCAAATGAGTTTTATATAGCTAATTTTCTTTCTTGTTTCTTGGAGTGAGCTCCAGATGAAGCATCTGGCTTATTTTTCGGGACCATATGATACAAAACAAACAAACAAACAAAAACATATAGCAGCTTTAAACACTAGAATTGCAATAGGCACACAGGGCACGGGTGCATGAAGTGGGCTCGTGGAACCCAGATCCCAGTGGGCAAGAGCAGGTCCCTCTCATTTCATGATCACACTAAGCTATTCACGGCTGAGTAAAATGGTAACAAGATTCACATGAATTATTTAAATTGTTATCTCTCCTTCCCTCTTTTGTTTCTATGGGTGTGGAATTGAATCAGCCAAGTTAAATGCCTCAATATGTGTCTTTGTAGCACTGCCTTCCCCAACTCTTTGTTGACAAGACTGAATATAAAATAACTAGGAATACTATGTATGATATTCGATGGCACCTGCCATGGTCTTAAGGTTGTGTCCCCCCTGAAATGCATGTATTGAAATCCTAACCCCAAAGATGATTGTTTTAGGAGATGAGGCTTTGGGGAGGGCCAAGAGGGTGGAGCCCTCCTTGATTAGGATTGGTGCCTTTATAAAAGAGGCTCCACAAAGCTGTCTAGTTCTTCCTGCCTGTGAGTACACAGCTACAGGTCTGTGACCAGGAGAGTCATCACCCGGCCACACTGGCATCAGACTTTCAGCCTCCAGAACTGTGAGAAATAAATTTCTCTTGTTTATAAGCCACCCCACCTGTGCTATTTTGATAGAGCAGCCTGAACAGACTATGACAGTGGGATTCGAGTTTGGACTATAGAATGTCTCTTTCTTACCCCAATCCATCCTTAAACAGAATCTTCTGAGTAATTTGATGAATTGGCTGTGAGTTCACTGAATATCACAGTTGATTTAAAAATATTTTTGCATTCTGGATATTTAAGATCCTGATCACAAAAAAAAAATATTCATTCTCATGGTAGTTGATTCTTTGAATGGAATTAACCCAAGAGTGGTAGGGAAATTTAATGCAAGTGCTAATAGACATGTTTTGTGAATTTAAGGACTTAAAGACTCCTTCCTGGAAGAATATACACTTACATCAGGATTCTCAGCTTGAACCTGGGCTATATCCGAGGCTGGGAACTGGGCAGGTCTGGGCAGAGCCTACTAGCGCAGGAGATAGAAAGGCTCTGAGGAGACGGGTCTGTGAAGCTGAATGATAGTCCTTTTTTTCCATCCCAAATCCAAAGATCTCTGAAAACGAAGATTTTTTTCCCCCTTAAATTTTCTGCAAAGGTATTTGGTGGGAAGATCTGAAGTGAACTGACGCATATATCCTGAGCCTCTATTTGACCCTCTTTGAATGTTCCTAAATTTCACTGCAGATTGTTACAGGAGCGTTTGATTACAGGTATTGCACCACAACCTGCTGGGGGGGTATGAAATACATGGTGTGGACACTATGCTATCTTTTTCAAACTGGGAAATTTCTGAATCCTAAAACTCATTTGGCTTTCAGGGAAGGGATTGTGGACTTGTGATATTTTACTGTGCAGAGTTTCCATATTTTTGTACTAACTTAATTTATTATAGGGTCTAGTTTCATTCTTTGGAAACTGCTTACCAGAGTCTTATCTTTGATGTGACCTCTTCATTTATGCTTAACTATGTGATTATTGAGAAGGCTAAGTGAGGCTATGTATCCTTTGGATTTCTCCTCTGTATATAAAACTCTAGGTGGAAAGTTTTTTGATTAAAGAAAATTTCTGGTTTCTGCTTTTGACGTCCTTTCGTCCTTTAAGTTTGAAACAGCAGTAAAAACAACCCACTCGGTCAGAAAAAGCAAAATCACAAGAATGATGGGTATGTCTGGAGAACTCAGTGGTACTTCAGGTGTGGAATCACCATGGGGTGCATGAGGCTAATGGTCTCTCCATCACGGAGATTGTTGTCCTGGGTGTAACTCACTGAGAACCAACGGGAACTCCCCCCCCCCCACCTCTGCTGTCCAGTATTTCAAAGCCCTTTATTGCTTTATTTTTTCAGAGGTGCATCAGGTAAATGGAGTGCTGATAATTGTAGGTGTAGTACCAGCCATTAAAGCAAATAAATTTACAGCCCCTGTAATTATATTTTGGTAAAAGTTGTTCTGGATGGCTCAGCAGGCCTCCTCCCTGGGTAATATGTTTACTTCGATATTTTCTCCAATGATGCAGAACGGCTTATAGTCCAAACATTTTCTCCTGATGATACTTTTATTTCTGGCATGACCTTCTTCTCTTTCAAGTCTAAAAGAAAAAAAAAAAAACAATTTATAGAAACATACAGAGTGACAGATGGATGTGATGCGCTCCAGGAACTTATTGATTTATTGACCAATAGTCACATTTAAAAAAATCTATAATCCAGCAGCTAATGAAAGAAGGAAGGCACAGTAAACATGATGTTAAATAAAGTGTATGTTTAGGCATGATGTTTGAATTCTTACCTTGATGTCCTTGTTCACAGATATTCTTGCACAGATTTTTCTCCTGGTTAAGCATTTGTGTAAAAAACAGGGCAATAGATACTATTTAACGGAAATACTGTATCACAACTTTCTATTCAGCGGCAACATGGGCCTTCTCTTGGGAGTGTTTTAAAGCTTACTTAATTAGGTCACCTTTGGGCAAATTGGGTTTCGGGCAAATTGAAAGGTGTCTAAATTCTTTAAGATCACCTCAGTACCATTTAGTGTCCTGGTGTGTTAATTTGCCAAATGGAACCCTGGGGAAGGGAAATAATTAAGTCAATAAATAAAGAAAATAAGTAAATGCTTACTTATACATGAGACTCTTCTATATTTTTATAAGATCTTTGACTTGTATTGTGGAGTGTAATACAAAATATTTCATGAAAGGTGTTTTTATTATAATTTTGTAACTTTTTTTAAATCTTTTTCAAAATGCATTTCCATGTTTTTTTTTTCCTCACAGCTTTACAGGTTATAAGGTCATTGGAAGAATTATTTTCTCTTTCTTTTACAACTTTGTAATGCTTAATATGGTGCTTTGAATACATAGCGGCCATGTGTTATAATACCGGAATTAGAGACATCTGTTCTTTATTTAAATTCTTATTTAAATTCTATGGGGCGCCTGGGTGGCTCAGTCGGTTAAATGTCCGATTTCGGCTCAGGTCATGATCTCACAGTTCGTGGGTTCAAGCCCTGCATGGGGGTCTGCATCCAAAGCTCCGAACGTGGAGCCTGCTTTGAATTCTGTATCTCCTTCTCTCTCTCTGCCCGCCCCCAGCTTGTGTTTTCTCCCTCTCTCTCAAAAATAAATAAACTTAAAAAATGTTTTATTTAAATTCTGGTTGGTTAACATAGAGTGCAATGTTGGTTTCAGTAGTAGAATTCAGTGATTGATCGCTTACATACAATACCCAGTACTCACCACCTGTGCCCTCCTTAATACCCATCGCTCATCTAGCCCATCCCCCATCCTCTTCCCTCCATCAATCCTGTTTGTTCTCTACTATGGAGGGCCTCTTATGGTTTCTCTTTTTTCTTTTCGTCCCCCTTCCCATATCTTCATCTATTTTGTTTCTTAAATTCCATATATGAGTAAAATCAAATGGTATTTGTCTTTCTCTGACTAATCTCACTTAGCATAATATACTCTAACTCCGTCTGTGTCATTCCAAGTGGCAAGATTCCATTCTTTAGTTGCTGAGTTATATTTGATAATAGATGTACCCCTTCAAATCTGTATTTTTATATCTTTTGGGTAAATACCTAGAAGTACAATTACTGGGTCATAGGGTAGTTCTATTTTTAACTTTTTGAGGAGCCTCCACACTATTTTGGCTGCACCAGTTTGCATTCCCACAGCAATGCAAGAGGGTTCGCCTTTCTCCTCATCCTCACCATCTGTTGATTACTGTGTTAATTTAGCCATTCTGACTGGTGTGAAGTGGGTATTTCATTGTGGTTTTGATCTGTATTTCCCTAATGTTGAGGATGTTTTCATGTTAACTATCTGAATATCTTCTTTGGAAAAATGTCTATTCTTGTTTTCTGCACATTTCTTAACTGGGTTGTTTGTTTTATGGGTGTTGAAGTTGATAAATTCTTTATAGACTTTGGATACTAACCTTTTATCCGATATGCCTTTTGCAAATTTCCCTTGCCTCTGGTAACATGTCTAGTAAGAAGTTGCTGCAGCCGATGTCAAAAAGGTTGCTGCCTGTGTTCCCCTCTAGGACTTTGATGCTTTCCTGTCTTACAGTTAGGTCTTTCATCCATTTTGAGTTTATTTTTGTGTATGGTATATGAAAGAGGTCCAGTTCCATTCTCCATGTTGTTTTCCAGTTTCCCTAGTATCATTTGTTGAAGAAACTTTTTTTAAATTTTTATTGGATATTATTTCCTGCTTTGTTAAAGATTAGTTGACCAGATCGTTGTGGATCCATTTCTGGGTTTTCTATTCTGTTCCACTGATCTCTGCATCTGTTTTTGTGCCAGTACCATATTGTCTTGATGACGACAGCTTTGTATATAGCTTGAAGTCCAGGGTAATGTCTCCAGTTTTGCTTTTCTTTTTCAGGATTGCTTTGGCTCTTCAGGGTCTTTTGCGGTTCCATAGTAGAGGCATCTGTTCTTATAGAACCCAGGATTCTGGAATCAAGTGAGGAAAAAATATAAAATATGTGTCATGGAAATTTTTAGTCACTTAAAGCAGTATAAACCTATGGCTTTGGTCTTTGCAATACCTTTTTTCCCAATGGGTGATGGGCCCATTTTTTAAACATGTAATATAACATATCTTTTAATCGGTGTCTCATCCAGTTCTTGACAACAGGAGTTATGCACTAGGATTCTCTAAATATGGGTTTCTTTTCCCATAACCAATACATGAGACCTGTTTTTAACAGAGTCAATGAAAACATTTCCATGACATTTTATACTGGATGTTAGGAGAGAGAAACTCTTCCTTTCAGACTGTGAGCTGTTAAAATAGAGGGACCAGCCAACATCCTTATTTCCATAAAGAACGTCAGTTTGTTGAAGGAGAGAATGAAGTCAATATACAAAGAGCAGCAAGAAATAGAGCCAAAATATGAAAAGAGAGTCATTGAACTCGTTAATCTAGCCATACCTGAATTTCATTTTGGGGCTTCCTAGTTATAAAGCTCAATTCCCTTTCACTTACATTGGTTTCAGCTAGGTTTAATTTTGTATGTAACTTGAAGCATCCTAAGTACTAAATTTTGCACCTTTGGAAAGGAAAAATGGCTCATCACAAATAGCTTCTTTTTCTCCCCCCTAGAAATCGTGTCTGTTTCTTCAGAAGCTGCTATTAGGTACTTTGGAAGTCAATGCGTACATTACTCAATATAACTGAGAAGCGAAGCCCAATGTTTCAGTTATGTTTATTAAAAGTGTAATTAGCAAAAGAGCAGTAGAAAATGTATTCTTTAACAATGATGAACAAAAGGTTTCAGTGTGAGGTACCTGTTAAAGAACAGCTGAATACAATGATGGCATACATACCTACTGAATCAAAAGTTATCAATAATTGCTTAGCTAAATATTAACTTTTATTCTTACCCATAAGAATAATTTTTACTTTTCTCACCAACTTAATTTTATGTCTGCACAAATGCCACTTTCCTCTTCCTTTTGCTTCTCATCCTTTGCATTAAATCTTGCTTCTTTGGATTTCAGGGAGATTCAAAATTTTTGCACGCATTTAGCTTCTGCGGGATGATTTTTATTTGCTTTTTGCTTCTAGAAACACCCTACAAGGGAAACCTAGGCTGCTGCCTAAGGTTTGTTCTGTTCTGTGTCTTGGACAGACACAACTTTCTTTTCCTTCCTTCCTTCGTCCTCCCTCCTTCCTCCTCTCTTGCTCTTTTCTCTCTCCCTCCCTCCTTTTTCTTGCTCCCATGCATAGTCAAAGCAAAATGAAAAATGAGCTTTATTGTAGATGGAATGTCTTGGTTGTGTTAAACCCTGTGAAAGATTATTTCTCTAAACATCTCAATCACTCCCTTTCCTTATTTGAAACTGGGACATGCTCACCCCCTTTCCAATTTATATTATTTTAACACATATTTTATTGTTTTTAAAGTGTTTTTATTTGGAGAGAGAGATAAAGAGAGAGAGCACAAGTGAGGGGAAAGGCAGAGAAAGAGGGAGAGAGAACCCTGAGCAGGCTTCGCACTGTCAGCATGAAGGCCCATGTGAGGCTTGAACTCAAAAACCGTGAGATCATGACCTGAGCTGAAACCTAGAGTTGGATGCTTAACTGACTGAGCCACTGGGCACCCCTTAAACCATATTTTTTAAATAAACATGAACAATTCTGAAAACCAGATATACATTGGTTTTTCATATATAGTGAGTTAGGTAAATACTTGTAAACCAAAAGTTTCTAAATTGCTAAGTTACTTTTAGCACACTAAATTTCTTGAGCATTGTGATCAATCACTATATTGTGATAAGTATTTCATAAAATCTCCGACTAGAATTAGTTTTGATGAATGCGGTACGATTCAGAGAACTCTGAATACATAGTCATTTGACAGTTGTTGTTGTTTTAAACACTGGCAAGCCTGCAGCAAATTTTAAAATATATTAAAAGGTGTTTATCATACCCAGTATCTAATAGATGTTTTCACACAAAGGTTTGCAAGCCAATTCAGAAGATTCATTTTATAGACACAATATTATGGCAATTTGTCACTAATGTTACCTTGTGGCTGCTATAGTTTTGGTTGAGGTAAAGATTTGCGGTTGCACATCCCTCTGTCCATGGTCAGTGTTCATCTAAAAGTTAGCATCCTACCTAAGATTAGATTTATGCATTCGTTTTTGGTTCAAGGTTTCTTGCTCCCACTGGCAAACACAGATGCTCCTTACCTCCTCTCCACCTGAATGTGCACAGAATATAATTACGACAGGAACTAACATTATCTGAAATACATTTCTGTTTATGCTTGTAGTCCAAGGTCAGAGCAATTAATCTGAAAGATGGTAGCACTGTGGATTATGCCAAACGATATTTCCCACAGGAATGTGATACCATATATCACAAATAGGCAAAATACTCATGCAAATCCTCTGCTGGCCTCTCTGTCAACCCAGGTTTACTGTCACTAAATATGAAGTTTACAAAATAGACTACAGGGAATGCAGAGGTTTCTAGTGGTGTGTGTTTCATGCACATGTTGCAATAATACTGTGATGATTAATTTTTCCAGCTTTATTGAGATATAATTGACATATAACATTGTGTAAATTCAAGGTGTACGGTGTGATGATTCCGTAGATGTATATTGTGAAATGATTACCACAATAAGATTAGTTAACACATTGTGATGTTTATTTTTGTGTTGACTTTGAAAATACTATGGGTGCCCAAATATTTGGTCAAACATTATTCTGTATGTTTTGGGAGGAAATTAAATCAGTAGACTGAGAAAAGCAGATTACCCTCCCTAATGTGGGTGGGCCCCATCCAATCAGTCAAAGACTGGAATAGAACAAAAAGGCTGACACAGTTGCCCAGCCTGGAGTGATTGAAGATTGAGGATTTCTGCTGCTTGATTGCCTGGTAACTGGGATATCATTATTTCTCCTTCCTTTGGGCCCAAACTGAAACCTCAATTCTTCCTGGGTCTCAAACTTGGCTGGCTTTGGTTTGGAACTACACCGTTGGCTCTGTTCATTCTAAGGTCCTTGGGCTTGAACTAAAACTAAACTATCAGCTATCCTGGATCTCCTTACTTATCCATTTTCTCATTTTCTTTCCCTTTCCCCCTTTCTCTCTGTGTCTCTGTCTCATCTATCTATATCTGTATAGATAGATACATCCTATTGGTTCTGTTTGCTGAAGAATGCTGACTAATACAAATATCATATCAATGACCCAGAAAATAGAGATAGTAATCTTTGCTCTGCCTGTCTGACCAAGAGTCTGGGGAAATTCCAAGTTCATTCAAAAGTCCAGAATGGCTGGATGCTGCTGCTGAATAATATCAGGGTTAGTGCTCCCTCCCCTCAGTTGCCCAGAACAATTTGTGCTATTACTACAGTTGACCTAGGTACAGTCTCACCCTTTGGGGTGGTGAAGGCATCACTGCTTAGGTCACTAGGATCCTGGCACCAAATCATTTCTAAAAGAAATCCTGTGACTTTAACATCAGATGATAATTGGTCTGTTCTTAAAAAAAAAAAATCATGCTTGATTTATTTGAAGCACTAAACTAGAATTTTTGCAACTACATCAATACTTGAAAAACAGTTTTCCTTTGACCTTGAGCTTTCTGGGAACCAGGTAGAACAACAACAACAAAACTGTGGCAAAGACGTAATTGGTAATTAACTGGCACGTTTCACTACTGCTCTGGTTGGAAATCTCTGCCACCTCCGACCCCCGTCACCGCTTCCTTACAAAGAAAAATGTCCATCATCTGCCCTCCTCTAGATAGGGGAAGTCACAGTTTGCCTTTGCATTAGAATACTCTACGACTTTTCAGCTGGCTGTAATTTGGGACTAAAACCAACTGATAAATCAAATTAGCAAGATAATAATCATTTGACAGAATCATAAGCCAATTCCTTAAACTGTCTTCAGTTTGACAAATTCATAGAATCAGCCAGTTCCCAAAGAGGCCAGTCTTGTTACACCATGAACCTTCCACTACTGCCATTCCCTATCACTCTTGGTATCAATTACTTCGTCTTACAGGGCATAGAAGTCAGAGCTGCAGAGAGATAGAAGCAAAGTCTCGTGACCTATTGACTTGACTTTGACAGCAGACTGCAACTGCATTTTTTAAAACTAATCAGGCCTATATAAATTCTTCTTTTGTATAGACGTGATCTAAAATACATAAAATATTCTGGGGCTTGAAAACACTTTATATCAGTCTGAAAACCATGGTCTTTTAAATTGATTTTAAAAGCTATGGCCTTATGTAGGTTGCATTCTGGGATTTGAGTTTTTGTTTTCAACTTTAAATTTTTATTTAAAAAACAGGTGTATTATAAGAGAAAAAGAAAGTCTCTATCTAAGAGCAAAGGAATTTGATCCTGTGAGTGATTGTTGCTAAGGGACCATTTCATGCAAATTAATCTGTAAACATTTAGCAGCTAGATACCTGATGGGAGGGGGGAAGAGGCGAGAAAATTAGTCAGTTGGAGAGCAGGAAAATTACTCCCATCTGATTAGAAAAAGATAATCATGGTGTTTTCATGCAGACCAGCACTACTGTGATGTTTCTTTAATTTCTCTTTCGTTTTTGCTTGCTTTGGGGTGAGGATAAGGAGTCCTGAGGAATGTGGGAGGGATACCTGGTGCTCAAAAGGCTACCTGGAAAGGTAAGGCAACTGAATACATTTTGTGTTAAGACAGCTCTTCCGGTATCTCATGAAAGAAAAGATCAAATCTAGAAAAAAACTTGTCAGATATTTTCCTCTGAGGCTCGTTGAAGTTTTCAGAGTTGCTGACAATTTCTGGTTGAATTAGAAAGACATATTTTACCAACATCTGAGGGAAACCAAGAGCTACTCACAGCCATGCTTGGAATTGGTTGGATTATATCTGTAAAAAAAATGGTTCTAGGAAACTCAATTTTTACTTTTAAATCTTAGTGATAAAAAAATCTAAAGTTGAAAAACCACAGTAAGTGATGGTATTGCTCTCTCTCTTGCCCACGGTGATGGTTACAAGAATCTGCATGTGTGACAAGTTACGTACATGTACACAAATATAGGAGTGTATTTAGAACTAGTGAAATCAGAATAGGGTCAGCAGATGGTATCAATGTTCATTCCCTGACTGTGATATTATACTGTAGTTATGAAAGATGTTACCATTGGGGGAAACCCAGCAAATGGTTTAACAGAGCTCCCTGTGTGACTTCTAACAATTACATGAGAATCTACAATTATTAATTAACGTAATTAATAATTACAAATTATAACAATTGTGACTACCGTAAAATACATTACTTTTTTATCCACCTGCTTGAAAACTGACATTTAAACATTGTAAAAACTCATGTACTGAAATTACTCTTAGAAAGTACAGTAGAATTCAGAACCTGCAATTTTTCTACAGAGCAGAAAGCAATAAGCTTTCTAAGCCAAAGAAAAATTCTGAGTTGTTATGTGCACACACTGTACTCCTAAAATTGCCAGCATGTCACAAATATAACTTGCTTTAACCCAACAGGACAGAGTGGCAAATACAACACAGTCTATGTAAATGCCTATTCACTGTAAGTGCATGGGAAACAATTTCCTTTCTTTTTCTGTAAGTTTATTCATTTTGAGAGTCAGAGAGAGCACAAGCACTGGAGGGAAGGAGGGAGAGAGAGAGAGAGAAATTGAGAAAATTCTAAGCAGGCTCTGCACTGTCAGCACAGAGCCTGATGGGGGACTTGAATGTAGGAACCATGAGATCATTACTGGAGCCAAAACCCAGTTGGATTCTTAACCGACTGAGCCACCCATGCACCCCAAAACTATTTATTTTTATCATGTTGCCTGTGGATGGGTCGGCTTGAGTGGGTATATTAAAAATTTTAGAGCATGTTGAAATATATTTCCCAAATGATATTCAAAAATATAGACAAATTTAAAAAACAACATTGATTTACACTAAAGATCCATGTTCAATATCAAGACAACTTAAAATTCTTGAATATCTTAACAAAATATGCATCAGTTATTTATCAACTTCTTTTGAATAACTACCATTAGGCTGTGTCAGATAACAGATATAATAGTAAACAAGGAAAAATGAGCTTTAACTTTATGGTAACTTCTGTCCCCTGAGACCTTAATAACATTATTATAATAATATAATAATATAAATAATAACACACTGATGGCTAACTAGTAGTGCCAGAAGGGGTGCTAGTCACTTTTCATGTTTTCATTAATGTTCATTATAAACCTTCAAGTAGAGTCTAGGAGGGAGGTCTCTGGGGTAAAGAGGCTTTGATATGAGTGATAGAATGAGTTATAGTTTAGAAGACTCAAAGTTCTGATAAATACCATTAGTAAATTGCAAAAAGAAAAATCCACTGAAACATAAAGAAAAAGCAATAAAACTCTTATTTGAACAGTACAGGAAAGACCTGGGCACCCAAGGTATTGACCTATACAGAAGGAAGTGTAATGTTTGTATACTGCTTGATGCTTCAGGAAAAAATAACTACATAGTGGAAAGGAATGAGGGAAGATATTAGATTTGACAGAGAAGGGCATCAAGAGAGAACTTCTACAGTTGTGGAGCAAGAGGCAGAAATTAAAGATGTTTTGTGAGGTTTCATATGTGCTCTACTAAGGTGGAGGAAAGGAGATGGAGAGGAGAGAGCTCAAGCCTCCTCTCCCATAACAAAAAGTTAGTAGATAAGGTCCAAAGGTAAGAAGCTTAAAGTTAACATATTAATAGTACAATAAGCAAGGAGGGGAGGAAACAAAGCCAGAGGTGTCTATATATGACTCTTTCTTTCTTTTTTTTTTTCTTTCTTGCTTTTTTTCAAATGCAAGCAGGGGAGGAGCAGAGGGAGAGGGAGATTCTTAAGCAGGCTCCCTGTCCAGCACAGAGCCCAACTCTGACTCGGGTTCAATCTCACAACCATGAGATCATGACCTGAGCTGAAACCAAGAGTCAGACACTTAACCCAGCAAGCCATCCAGGAGCTCTTAAACATGACTGTTTCTGAAATGTGGGAATGTGTAGGGATGAATATGAAAGCTTCTTTTCACCACACACACTTATATACTATTTAATTAATTTTTTGTTTAAAAATAAAGCAAGGTAATGAAAATCAAACCACAATGAGATATCACTTCACACCTGTCAGAATGGCTATAATCATCCTCACATTGGTGAGGGTGATAAGAAAAAAAAAACACCTTCTTGTACTATTGGTGGGAATGCAAACTGGTGCAGCCATGGTGGAAAAAAGTACAGAGGTTCCTCAAAAACTAAAAACTAGGGCCCCCATATAATCTGGTAATCACACTACTGGGTATTTACCCAAAGAATATGAAAACATTCATTTGAAATGATATATGCACCTCTACATTTATCGCAGCATTATTTACAATAGCCCACATATGAAGCAACGCAAGTGTCCATCAACAGATGAATGGATAAAGAAGATGAATATTATTTAGCCATAAAAGGAATGAAATCTTGCCATTTGCAACAACACGAATGGATCTAGAGAACATAATGCTAAGTGAAATAAGCCAGCCAGAGAAAAACAAATACCATATGATTTTACTCATGTGAAATTTAAGAAACAAAACAAATGAAGAAAAAGTAAAAAGAAAAAGACAAACCAAAAACCAGACTCTTAACTATAGAGAAAAAACTGATGATTACCAGAGGGGAGGTGTGTTGGTGGCTGAGTGAAATAGGTGATAGGGATTAAGGAGTGCACTTGATGTGTACTGACTAATACGTGGAATCGTTGAATCACTATATTGTACACCTGAAACTAATTTAACAGTATGTTAACCATACTGGAATTAAAATAAAAAACAAAAGAAAAATAGAGCAAGATATTTGATTTTATGTAGAGAATGTGTTCTCCCAGTAAGAAATATAGTATTTGAATTTCAAACTTGACAAACCCATCACTGAGCATAAACTTTGTTTTATGTAATGGTGGATTCTACTAAGAAAGAAAGATTTTTGAGGATGATGATTTGTACTGAGTGTATTTGAAATTAATTTCTGGTCCAAAAATTAAGATTTAGATATTTGTGATTATATATTCAAGGTATGAGAATGTGGAAAATGGCATGTGTAGAATCATCGAGGTATACATCTAAGGTTTAGTAGTCATGAATCTATTTTAATATTTTGCAAATATCCAAACTTGATCGTGATTTCTAAAAATCAAAATCAAGAATAATGACTGCTACTTAACATCTAGCACTTCCCCAGCCCTATCTGTCACCTTGACTAAGTGTTAAAGAAAACTGACTCCGGAAACCCTCAGTTTGTTCCTCTGGTTAGGAAACCTTTCCTTCCAGTGTATGATCTGTATGGCCCTAAGTAAGAGATTTTCATTTGTGGGCATTTAAGTTGCTGCCAAAAAAAAAAAAAAAAAAATCTAAAGCAATCTGATGAGGTAGCAATGCAATGTCTGTACCGAAATAGTTTCCCAATTTAAAACTTATTCAAATCCTGGGAAACTGTTGAAAATAATGGTTGATCTGAGGTAATTTTTTAAAAAAAGATTAGACTTTCAATATAAAACACATTATTTCTGCATTTGTTACCAACATTACTATTTGTTTAAAAGCATATAGGCAGTAAGGAGTCTTGCTAAATAGAGCAGGTACTTGAAAGGCAGCTTTTAAGAGATAAAAATGGCAATTTTGTCATAACAGCTGCCGCCTATAGGAAGCCTTACTGCCATAGTCTGCTTTCCTGTAACAATGAAGAGGAAGAGCATGGATTTAGCAGTTAGTTGGCAAAATGGAGCAGACACCTGGGGTCATAACTCAGATTGTCTCAGTTTCAGTCTATTCATCTGCAGAATGAAGAAGGACTACAAATCTTCCTTGATTTACAATGAGGTTATGTCTCAGTAAACCCATCATAAATTGAAAATAGAAGTGGAAAATGTATTTAATACAACTAACCCACCCAACATCATGGCTTCACCTAGCCTACTTTAATTATGCTCCGCACACTCACGTTAGCCTATGGTTGGGCAAAATCATCTCACACAAAGCCTATTTTATAATAAGGTGTTGGATATCTCATGTAATTTATTGAATACTATCCTGAGAGTGAAAAACAGAATGGCTATCTGTGTATAGAAGGACTGTGAGTGTATCGGTTGTTTACACTCATGGTTGCGTGGCTGAGTGGGAGCAGCAGCCATCCAGCACTGCGAGTGTTGTCCAAGCATATCATTGCTGGGGAAAAGATCAAAGTTCAAAATGCAGAGTCTGGTGTCTACTAATATATATTGCTTTTACAGCATGGTAAAGTTGAAACATCATCTGTTGAACCCCAAGTCAGAGACTGTGGTATTATCATTACTGAATCACTAACCACATTGTCAAAGACTCGGTAATAATAGCTAACAGGTACTGGGCACTTACTGTTCAACAGTTTCTATATTGAGTGCTTGTACATGAATCCAATTTAATCCTCCCAACTATTAGAATCCACATTTTAAATTCAAAGATACTAAGGGTCACAGAGGACCTAATTCTTAGTAAGGGTAAGTAATGGAAAAGAAACTGAAACCTATGTCTTTCTGACTGCAAAAACGCTCGTACTTAAAATGCTACTCTAAATCGCTCACTTTATATGTAAGCATTCTCACAGTTCAAATACTCTGTTAATAGCTCTAATTCCTGTAGCCTGGACTCTGAGGGTGAGTGGGCAGGTGGAGAGGGGGGAGGCCTAACACCTACTGTAAGACATTCATAGTCCACATGTGTCCAATGTGGAATTTGTGGACTGAATAAGGTCATACACGTGCATTATGATATTTCAAGAGTAAATCGATGCCACGTGATTAATAAAAAAAATAAGTGCAATTAATTTATTATAGACATGCTAATTTTTTCTCAACAGTTTCTAAAAGTACAATGTTTATCCTTTTGGGAAGTGAAAGAGGTTTTGATGTGAAATGAACATCATCAGACGCTAGGTCACTGTACACCTCCAGGGACCTCGACATGAACAAGGCCCCATGAAGGTGTGTAATATGCCAGGCTGTACCACTGTATGCGCCAAAATGCAAAGTTTGAATTTTATTGAAATGAGTATGAGAAATGAAACATCCTTCATTGTATTGTACATGTTTATGCTACCAAATATGTACCTTTGAAGATTCATAGTTAAGATGACTTGATTATGAGTAACAGCAAAGATAATAATAATAATAATAATAATAATAATAATAATAATAGTGACAAACAAGACAAGTTTATTTCTAGGACTGTTATGTCATTTCATGGCATCAAGGACCACACTTCTCTCCTGTTTCTCTGTTATTCTCAGCAAGTTGTATTCTACCATATGACTGCTGAATTTCCAAGGGTCATGTCCACATTCCAGCCTGTAGGAAAGAGTGTGCATCTCTCTTTTAGCGACACATCTTGGAAGACCTTTTGCATATCTTGCTGGTCAAAACTTAACCACATGTTACAAGGAACACTATATGTATTGTGGCTAAAACTTACTTGAGTTAGTACTTGGGAGAGGAACTGGGGGAAAAGGAAGGTCGGAAAACAGGTGGCAGTCTCTGCTAAGCCTAGTTTTCTATGGTGGCTTCTCATTGTATCTCTTTCTTTTATTTCTAAAACTAAGGCTAGGAATCATCTCCCAGGATTTCATATCTATTCGTATTTTGAAGATTTGTTCATCTTTACTAATGGTAAGCCTTAAGCATTAGGTAATAAAGTTGTTATAGTTTCTTTTAACATTAGACCCAATGATAAGTGTGGGTACACATTCATATATGTTCTTGCTTTCAGGCACCTGAGTGGCTCAGTCAGCTAAGTGTCCAACTTAGGCTCAGGTCATAATCTTGCAGTTTGTGATTTCAAGCCTAATATCGGGCTCTGTGCTGAAGCACAGAGCCTGGAGACTGCTTTGAATTCTATGTCTCCCTCTCTCGCTGCCCCTCCCTCCCTCACGTTCTGTTCCTCTCTCTCTCTCAAAAATAAACATTAAATTTTTTTTAAAAAAAACCTTGATTTCAAGGGTACAGCAATATCTTATAGATACGAGAAAAGGCAGGTAATATGCGAATGTCCAGTTGGGAGAATAATTTCCCTTCCTCATCTCTGGATTGTTCAGAAAAGGACCATGAATCTTTATGTTGCCTCTATTTGTTTGCTAAGTCTACCATAACAAAGGACCCTGGACTAGGTAGTTTAAACAACAGAAATTTATTTTCTCACAATTCTAAGGCTAAAAGGTCAAGATTAAGGTGTTGGGGGACTGGTTTCTGCTGAGGCCTCTCTCCTTATCTCATAGGTGGTCTTTTCCCTTTCTTCTCACATGGAGAATCTTCTATCAGGTGTCCTGATCTTTTCTTATAAGGATACCAGTCCTATGAGATTACGGCCTACCCTAATGACTTCATTTTAACTTAATTTCCTTTTTAAAGAAAGACCCTTCCTCCAAATATAGTCACATTCTGAAGTGCAAGGGGTTAGGACTTTAACAAATGATTTGTGGGGGGAGGCACAATTCAGCCCCTAACCACTGCCCCACAAAGAATTCCCCCACAGAGAATTACTTGTGTACACTCCTGTTTTTCAAAACTTTGTAGTCTCCTATTTTGCATGCTACTTCCCTGGCTTTTCCTTCATAGGCATTCACTAGCTTTATGTCTTTTTGTCCTCTGCTTTTTTCTATCTACTCTTGCTGTTTATGGACAATTTCATCCAACCTCCCCCTAGAGCTTCAGACTCCAGGGATTCTAATGGACAGTGCAAACTCCACATGCCAGAACAGGATTTTGGATCTTTCTCTCTTTCAATCACTCCTCCTCCGTCTCAACAACAGCCCCACCAATCACCACCATTGTCATCCTGTATGGCGTCATCCTATATACTTCATTTGTTTTTGTTTCCTCAATACAGAAAAAAAAGAAGCCCATTGACTCTACCTTGAAACGCCAACAGCAATGTCCAGCTTCCCATTTCTCACCACTTCAAATAGTACCATCCTCGTTCAAGTGTGCCTGATATCTTTTACGTAAGCTATAGTCATTTCTTCCTAAGTAGCCTCCTCATTCTTTTCTCTTGCTTTAATTTCCCTGTAACCCCCTACAGTGATCTTTTTAAAAGCGTAATTCTGACTGGTGATTACATGGTGTATATTTTTGGAAATGTCATTGATCTGTACTTTTAACATGTTCTCATTTTGCTTTATGTAAATTTTTAATTCAATTTCAAAGAATTAAATCAAGCATGGCTCAGTTCACCCCTCATCCCTGCTCAGAGCTTTTCAGTGGCTACACATTACACTATGCATGCTCTATGAGTTCTATATTATATGTCCAGGCAAGCCTCCCAACTTCATTTGTTGCTTTCTATCACTAACTCCACATGTTCACACTGGCCTTCCTGATTTTTTTTAATGAGCTAAGTTAATTTTTGTCTTAAGGTCTTTTCACTCTGCCTCAAACACTCTTCTTTTTAAATCACTGTGTCTTCTTGGGGCGACTGGGTGACTCAGTCTGTTGGCCTTTGACTTTAGCTCAGGTCATGATCTCATGGTTCATGGGTTCGAGCCCCACATCAGGCTCTGTGCTGACAGCTCAGACCCTGAAGCCTGCTTCAGATTCTGTGTCTCCCTCTCTCTGTCTCTCTCCTTTTCATGCTCTCTCTCTCTCTCAAAAATAATTGTTAAAAAATTAAAAAAAATAAGTCACTGTGTCTTCTCAAATATCACTTTCTTCAAGAAGGGCCTCCCTGATCTCACTATATCAAATAGCACCTGCTGCCCCACCCCTCTGCTCCATTATTCTCTACCTTCTTTCTCTCCCTTCATGGAGATGACCATTTCTAGTTATTTTATCATATTTTCATTCTTTTGGTTTTCATTTAGTGCATGTTAGCATTCAGTAAGTCTTTGTTTAATGACTTCACAAAATATTGATGTAAAAATGAAACTTAAAAATCACCTTAACCACAATTTTGAGAAACATTTCAGTAAAATTTCAGATAAAATTCAGTGTTTAACATGTTCTCTCTTTTGATCCAGTTCTGCATTTTGTCTTGCATGCAGAACTCCAGCTTAAATGGAAGCTACTTTTAAGTTTTTTTTTTTCAATTTAGACAAACTTTACTGAATTTGATCAAAAATTATCTCTTGTTGGGATACCTGGATGGCTCAGTCAGTTAAGCATCTGAATTCAGCTCAGGTCATGATCTCACCATTCGTGAGTTCCATCCCTGCCTCAGACTCTGTGCTGACAGCCCAGAGCCTGGAGCCTCTTCAGATTCTGTGTCTCCATCTCTCTCTGCCCCTCCTCTACTCCCGCTTTGTGTCTCAAAAATAAAAATGGTAAAAATTTTTTTTAATTCACTCTTGTTCTCATAAACCATCAGACATATGAAGTTCATGTGATGCATCCATGCTTTTTCTCTAAATATTTGTAGTTAGAGTTTCATTAAAGACACTTTCTAATAGAAAGAATTATGTAAATACAAATGTCTTTAATTTCTGTAAACATGTATCTCAAAACATGGCCTATAATAAGTTTTGGGAAGTCTTAATATATTAGGGGAAGGTTCCTTACATTACATTCTGGAGGCCTTTATAAATCAAAGGAAAGTTTTATGATGTGAATAGTTGGTCTCTACGCTTCAGAACTTTGATAATTTTAGGAAAATCTTGATTTTTTTGACCCTTCTTTTTAAATGTAAAAAAAAAAGAATGGCTCTAAGAGTAATGGTAATAACAATAGATGATCACAGAGTAATTATATCACTGGGTAATTATAAGCTGAAGAACATAGTTATGAGAACTCACATTGTAAAGTGCAATACTTTATAAATGCTATAAATTTTACTTCAAATCAAAACAAGAAATATTCAAGGGTCTATGATTTGAAGCACAATGACCAAAGAAACATTATTATTTCAGCTCTAAAATGAGAAAACTCTGTTAAAACTGAGAGTTACAAAAAAGTTTTCAACAGGAAGTTGAATGTCCTGATAAATAAAATTAGTAAATCTTATCAATAAAAGTCAAATTTATGTTCCCTTTTAATTTTTTTTTTAACTTTGGTTCAACTGATTTTCTAAGATCTTATCTCTGGCATGAAGGTCTCAAGTTTTCCTTCTCCACTGAGAAACTCAAATGAGTTACCTACTTTTCTTATTCTCAACAGCTGCCTTTCAAAGTGGTGAGGATGTAGAAAAGCTAACCAACTAGATGTCAATCAGAAATCCCTCAATTATCTATATATACCACCTATCCTTGTTCTCTGCAGCCTATGACTAAAAATCAGGTTGTACTTCTTTATTCAAATCACAACAGCACAAGGACCCATGCACTACCTCCCAAGAAATTGCTCCCCAAGAGATTTCATGGATTTCTGGGAATTTTCCTGAGGTACTGACACCAAAACAAGATTCTCTGATTCATCAACTCGGGGCCTCTTTCCTACCCGCAGCCTGCTATGCCTGTTGCTGAAGATGCTTGTGGATTAGGAGTTCTGCTGGGCAGAGCTGTCTGTGCTACTGATGCCACTTCTGCCCCCTTTCTCATCTCTGATAGGGCACTAGTCACTAACTTGTCCTAAGGTCAATCTTGACTTGCTCTTACTTGCTGCCCCAGATGTTGGCTGCTCTGGAAGCTAGGTCCTGTACTATCCTGTTGTGACCACCAAGGTCAACATTACTGCTGTCCTGCAGCTGGCAAAAAGTAGAAGCTCTGCCTCCACTCATTTCCACACCACCTCCACTTGGCCAAGGAAATGTCATACTGCAGGAATAACTCCAGGCCTTTCCACTCTTTGGAGTCTGGGATGGTTACTTTTATTTGTCAGCTTAACAGAGAGATACCCAGATAGCTGGTAAAACTATTTCTGTGTGTGTTTCTGGAAGAGATTAGTGTTTGAATCAGTAGACTGAGTGAAGATCTTCCCTTATCAATGTGGGTGGCCATCATCCAATCTGTTGAGAACAACAATGATTAAGGGATTTCTGATTGGTATCTAGTTGGTTAGTTTTTCTATATCCCCAAGACTTTGAAATAGATCAGAAAGGTGGAGGGAGAGCAATTTGTTTTCTTTTCGAGCTGGGACATCTATCTTTGCCTGCCCTTGGACATTAGAGCTCGTGGTTCTTGGACCTTATGACCCTGGGTGTTACATCAGCTGCACCCCGCCCCCACATCCCATCTCCTTCTCAGGGATTTGACTCCAAACTGGGAGTTAGACAATTGGCTTTTCTAGTTCTCAGGCCTTTGAACTCAGACTAAATTATACTACCAGCTTTCCTGTTCTCCAGCTTGCAGAAGGCAAGTCATGGGACTTCTCCACCTCCTATAATAAATCTTGTGTGTGTGTGTGTGTGTGTGTGTGTGTGTGTGTATAGCTTCCTATTGGTTTTAGTTCTCTGGGGGACCCCGATTAATAAAGAGTACTTTGACTCCAAGCCCCAGGAAAAAGTCTTTTCTCCACTATCAGTTCAAATTCTGCCTAAGAATCTACCCCAGGATTGACCCTACTTGGGATGATTGATAGTGAGTATATCCAGATCCTTCAGAGGTAATTCCATCTTCAAATACCACGTCATAGACTTGACCAATGGCTCTGGTAAGGTCATTAAAAATTAACCCAAGATTGGTAAATTTCCTGAAATCAACTATTCAGTCTTTTTTATGATCACTTTGTTACTTATATTAAAGCCAGACTGGTACTAAACATTTTGGAAGTTTTTGAAGTTTGAGCTGAATTACTGTCCAGGCTGAGTGGAATTAATAAGTCTTAGCAGTGGAGTTCATTTTGTTAAGGGCTATCAGTAACTAAGTACTTAGCATTTTATAGTGTACCTAACATTCTTTATAATTTAACTATAGGCAATAACTTCTATATCTGCTAATTTCCAATTTTTTGCTAATTGTCAGAACATACTATTTATAAGTTAATGATCACATCTGATACGTCTTCTGGAGCAATGGACTTTAATTTTCAGATTTCTTAAGTGAAAGATATACTATAAGCATACATATTCAGAAATATTGGGGTTTATTTGATATATGAGAGTGCATATAATGTATGATTACCACCTTTTACAAGAGATAATGGTCTCATATATTGCGTTCAAGTGCTCTTTATTCTTATCACTCTGCTATTAAATAATTGCCTAAGACTGGGAACTATCTAAATGAGAATATTATGTAATAAGAATTACTGGACTGAATTCTGTTCTCAGATGTTCAAATTCACATTGACTTTAACTCTGACTCAGAACATCTATTGTATGTGATTATTCATGTACAAATGAGGCTAAGTAATTATGCAGGGTATTAGCATATTTGTACACAGTGGTGTGAAGTGAATTCCAGATAACCCTCTGAGCTTTTTCAGAAAAATGGAAAGAAACTGATATCCATTCAGATACCACAAGGGATGCTCTTTTATCTAAGAGCCATTTCTTCAAGCTAACTTTAAGATCATAAGGTTCAGGTGCAAATAAAAACAGAGAAAGTTACAAATTCCCATACTTCACAATATCCTTTTGTATCTAAGAGTCTGTTGGTTCAGAGTGGAAGCTCAATTAGAAGTTATATTTGGAGTTAGGCAACACATCCCGTTGTGTAGTTCTAGTTTCATGCATTTAATTGTAAAAGACTTTGAACCTCCTAGTAAATAACTTGTCCACACTTAAGGACTGGAAATACATTTGAGTGTCTGCTGATCTTGGGAGGGGGCTCAAATGATGCAAACTACAGAGAGTGCCACAAGACCCTTGAGAGAATTCGCAAAGGGACAAAGAGTCTCACGACACCAACCAAATTTGGTGAAGCATGGGGGAGTCAGTGACCAATGTAGTTCCTACGTAGAGGTCAGAAGAAGTTCATTTTATAGTACTTCTGCACAAAATGTCTGAATATTGAAAACCAGGATTCTCAACAGGGTGAAATTATAATTTATTATCCCAAATAGGACAATTTTGAGAGTCCAAGGAGTTGTTGTTTATAATTACTTATAACCACATATTCTTGACTATTCCAGTCAAATTTGGATATGCTGTTACCAAACCTAAAAAATACCACGATGGGTTCTTGCTAAAAGAGTAAAATTTAGGAAAAATAAAAGGTTTTTCCTTCTGTTAGAAGAGCAAAAAGCATCAGAGATTAAGAGATGGACTCTAATGGGTAAAGACCTCCAAGAACCGTAGGCAAAAGGGACTCATGGGCGGAGACCCAAAGATAAGTCTTGAAGACAAAGTTTTTTGAGCCATATTCCAGGGTCTGCCTATGCAGCAGAAGTAGCTTGCAGCCCACGGAACAGTCAGTGTGAAGAGTGTAGGCAGCAGCAGTTGGTATGGAGCAGCTAATAAAAACTGTAGGGCCCATGGGAGGTCAAAGCAGAGCAGTGCCACAGCATGGCTGGCAGGATAAGAAACAAAAATAGGGTGACCAAAAGTCCTGATTTGCTTGAAATTGTTCTGGCATAATTATTAATTATGCTCCTATAGAGGGTCCTGTTAGTGCCTCACTGAGATCCTTTTACAGGTTGGTGCACCCATTTCTTAACTGCTATGAGTGTGGATGGCTGATGGCTTCTAGCTGACACCAGCTCAGGCCTCCCTGCCCAACACATGCACATACACACACAAGTGCTCCCAACTAAAGGGGTGGAATGGTCTTCCAGAAGTGAGTAATTCACAGCCAATGATTGACAGAAATAGATTCAAAAAGTCCTTCCCTTAGCTCAAGAAAGGGACAAGTTTATAGAGAAATTCATGTCCCCAGAGTTTCCTGTACCTCACGGCAGGACCAGACTGAGACCACTTGCCTGGTTCTTCCCCGATTTCCTGTTCCACTTGCCTCACTCCCTTACAGTTTTACCCTTTCCCTCAGTAAGTCACAAGTACATAAATCCTTGTCTCAGGTGGGTTCTTCTTTTAGGGGAATTGACCAAAGGCAAAATCCTTTGACTCTCAAGAGCATCCCCATTTGCATGATAAATTCACCCTAGACCTCAAAGTCTAATGCAGGTGACATCAGCAGAGACTGGCAGAGTAAAGTTTGGAAGAGAAAGTGAGATTGCAGAGGAGCAGAAGGAATGTAGAGAGAGATGGGAGGTGAGAACATTGCAGACCATATGTGATAGCCTCATTCTAGGGATTTTCACAGCTATGCTACACAGAAGAGGGATAAGGTCCCATGTCAGGAGGTGAGAACTTATGATTTCATGGGTTTTAGGTCTAACTGTCAGAGAGTTTATTTTGTGTGATCCTAGGGGATATTCTGTTTATATACATATTAATGTAACCCAGGTGTTAGTTGAAGTCCCTCTATCCTCTTTGGTAAGACAAAATTAGCACAGTTTCATTATCTTACATCTTAGGTAGTCTAATGTGCCATCCCAAGGCTTGTGCAAGTTTTGGGTGCTTGTAGTCCATATCAGACTCTGGGTTCTGCTTTTGCTGGACTGGGTCTCATTCACTTGGCTATTCGAAGGCCACTGGTGACGTTAATTGTGACCTGACTCAGTGGAATCATGGGTGGGGGGCGGCGCTTCTTGGAAAGAGTGGTGGGTTAGGAAGTAAAGTTATACTGAAGAGCTCACTAGACACAAGATGGATACAATGGGCTGTGGCCCTGTGTTTAAAGAGGATTTTTGCAACTATGGAAAATGGCGAAGTATATTTTTGTGAATAATAAAAATAGCTCATACTTATATAACTTACCACATGCCCGAAACTAAATGCTTCTCAAATATCAGCTTGTTTAATTCTCAATTTTCATAAGAACCTACCATCTTACAGATGGAGTGAACTCACAAAAGGGATCAGTAGTGGGCTCAGTGTTACGCAGCTACTCCAGGGTGGGTCCAGGATTCCCATGCCAGCACTCTAGATTTCCAGAGCCCATGCTTTTTAGAGTAGAAGGCACTGGCTCTCATAAAAATAGGAGCAATTTTGGGGTGCCTGGGTAGCTCAGTTAGCTAAGTATCCGACTTTAGCTCAGGTCATGATCTCATGGCTTGTGAGTTCAAGTGCCAAATTGGGCTCTCTACTGTCAGCATGGAGCAGGCTTTAGATCCTGTTCCCACCCTCCCTCCACCCCACTCTGTCCCTTCCCTGTTTGCACATGCACTCATGCACTCACTCTCTCTCAAAAATAAATAAACATAAAAAAAATAGTGATCCTATATGGAGAGGGGTGATAGGATTAAAAGAGGAATACTTCAGGAGCAGAGTCCTGAAGCAATGGAAGAGGGCTGGGGTCAGGGTGCGAGTGGAAGGATCCTATGCACAGAAATCAGAACAGTTCACTTGATGGGCTGTGGATGATAGGAGGTTGTTAGCCTTCATTTTGGCTCTCTTCTGATGTTGCTTTTCATTTTTCCTCAGTGTAATATGAGTTAGGGGTGAAGTAGAGAAGGACAGTATTGAACATTTGAAAGGAGAGGAAACATGAAATACATGAGAAATTGTAACCCCATTTCTTTCATGTCACACCACAGATCTTGAAGAGAGTATCAACCAAAATAAGACACCTCTTAAATCTGGGGCTTCGGCTACTTCCTACTGAAAAGCTTGATTGACCTCCATCTTGTGCCATGGTTACTTTCTTAGTGGTCCAAGAACTCCCTTCTATGTGAGGCTTGAGCTCTTTTACATGGCCAAATTTCATGAAAATGGAGGAGTGTCTCTTTTCCAAGAATCCTATTAAGGACATATGGGAATTAAAATAAGGGTTTAAGGTGGCCAAGGGCTAAATTGAAGCATTTCATGTGCCTCGTTAAAACAAAATACCAAATACCACAATTGAAAAAGAATGAACCTTTAAAACCAATTGTCTGAGACCTCACCCCAGGAAGTTTTATTTTCCTACAGATTAAGCATGTCTTTTCATTTTCATGGGAAGATATCTGCTTGTAAAACTGTTTTATGTACAGTTTAAGTGCCATTAGTGTGGTGTCACAGGAAAATGTGCATTGCTTTGTGAATGTTCTCTGTATCTTTCTTCCTTGCTTCCTGACAAGATATGTCTTCAGCTCCTGGTCCATTAATGCCTGAGATGTTCAAATATGTAAACACATGTACTATGAATTTCTTTAAAATTTGGCAAATAATGGACTAATTCCTTCAACTACTCATATTTTCAGTTGTAGTTAAGCATCCTTGACCTAGCTTCTTCTACATATTATTCTGGATTCCAGGACATTTTTGATGCTCTTTCTAAACTGAAATACACAACTGTTTTGAGAAGGAAATAAAAGGTACTAAAGGTTTTGCCTCACTTGTCTGACCAACTATATTTAACCCATGACAAGTTTTCTCAGAGGTGTTCTAAAAGCCATTTAACTCTTCTGTGTCTAGTGGGAATTTTCAGTGAAGCTGGTGAAACCGTGTGTGCTTTTGAACTTATCCTTAAAAGTGATCAATCTGCAGCTCATAACCTCCCTTCTTGGATCCACTGTCAAAGTCACCACATCTGCTCATTACCATAGAGGAGATACATAGACAGTTAATGAAATGTTGAAGAGGGGCATGTAACCCAAAGTTGAAAAAAGAATCTACTTTCTCAAAGAAGTGGCATCATGAAAAGGAAGAATTACTTTGGGAAGAAGGGGTTCCAATCACATGGGCCAGTATTCCAAGCCAGGGTGGTAACAATATTGGCTCCCTCTTCTATCTGCAATCCAACATGCTGTGAATTTGAACTTCTAATTCTGCTTGAAACATCACAGTTCTCCATTCACTTCTAGTATCCTCTGTGATGGAGACATTAATTGCTCCCTGTCTTTTAGGAGTTATGGAGAAATTATAATAATTTTTGATAAGAATCCTGAAAACTCATTTGTAAAATCTCCTTTGGGAAAAGAATGATTAATCCTTGGATAAATAACTTTATAAGCCAAAAAGTAAAAAAAGGCAAATATTAGAAAGAAAGTTAATCTATAAATCCCAGACTCTGGTTTTATTGGCCACTTATTAGGCTTTTCTTAAAAGGGAAATTATTTTTTATTTCAGATTGAAACCTTTGAGTGAAGAGGAGATAGAGAAGGCACAACTAATTTCTGTATATACTGAGATAGCATTTAATGGTTTAATTAATATGCAGATTAAGTGGTAGATATTAAACTTTACTATTCTGAGTCTAACCAGGGAGTTAAGAATATTGTGTTTTCATTTCGAGCAAACAAATGCACACAAAGGAAATCATAATTGATGATAAAGAGTGGTGTTGCCAGATTGATAAGTTACTCGAAATATATATGATGATCTATTGTGTAACTTCAGAATTTTTTGTACTTCATATCTAATATACTTTTTTACAGTTTTATACATAGTAAAGTAGAGTAAACTTTAGAGATTTTCCTTTGATTTTAATTAGCTACAAATTATTTTAATCATAGAGATACTAAAATAGCCCCTGACTCTTTAAAAAAATTATGGTGATGAATTATACATAATATAAAATTTACCATCTTAACCATTTTTAAATGTGTAGAGCAGTGATACTAAATATATTCATATTGTGCAACCACCACCCGTCTCCAGAACTTTTTATGTCTTCTGAAACTGAGATTCTATACTCATTAAACAGTGACTCCCCATCCCCTCTGCTCCCCAATCCCTTGACTGTTAAATAGAACATGTTCTAAAAGACTTTAAAAAATTGAAATGGCAATTTATTGTAAAAGGAACCAAGTTAGTGATGATTAAATTCCCAGACTAGTCCACAAAAACCTATTTACAGACTAGCTCAAAAGACCTTTTAAATTGACTAAAAGTAGATAAATTAATAGCATTAGAAATCATAATAAGCAGTGGCCTGAAATTTACAGTCAGTAAAAGGTATCTGTACCCAAACATCACTGGATACAAAATAATTATGGTAAAGAAAATTCAGAAATGGGCAAAGTTTGTGTTTCGTATCTGCCATGCCTTTTCTAGCATTTATCTTATATTCCGGTGCTTTTCCCTCCAACTCCTAAGCTCTTACTTCCTGGATACTATCTTAAGCCTGAATGTAATGCCCCACACAGGTCTGAATCATTCCTCGAGAGTCCCACACATTCAAAGCACTTCCCTCTCTGCACATTTCGGTTGGAGATTTTCAAAAATGTAAAGATGGGGGTGTTTTATATTAAAACACACTTGAAGGATACCTGCCAACATCTACAAGTGATTTTTCACATTCTTAGAACCCATGAGAATTCAGAGGGGTAGTACATCACCAGATAAACGTATAATGAACAGATTCCGTCACATCATGCACTGTGGTAAATGAAGAACATTCACAAGAGCTAGTGATGAGATTCATTACAGACCAAGCTCATTATCAGCCATTTTTCAGATGCCAACTCTGAGGTTTGCAGAGAGGCTGCTCTGTTATTAAACTTGAAAAAATACTAAATTAGATTTGCTGGTTGGATCATAGATATTGAACTTTATAAATTCCCTCTAGTCAGTATCTCAATTTCCATTCCTTATCCATTTCACATTCCATGTTTTATGCTTTTAGGGAAACTTTAAGCTGAGATGGGCCAAGAGTGGGGTGGTGTGAAAGCTTAAAATGTAGATTTGGAGGAAGAAGGGTTGCCTACAAATTCCTAGGTGAGAATTATTCTTTTAAGCTTCTGTGATTCATTTGTATGTAGGGACCTACATCTAATGGTACTTATTTTGCTGGGAAACCTTACTGTCAGATAAAGAAGGCAAATTTCTTTATAAGTCAATCGTCACGCAAATGATATTTCTTCTCTTATGGTGTCATATTCATCATTTCCCAGGAGACTTTCAAGTTTTTAGTGGCCTCACGTGGCTCTGCTTAGACAATCTCTAACCCATGAAATCTGGCCCGCTAGAAAACGGACAACCATTTAGTTTTTGCTTTTCACAACATTTGGATTGTGATAGTTTGCCTTGGGATTTTCATTGGCATGGAAACTTTACAGTCAGAGAAGAACGTATTTTATGTGGATCTTGATAAAGTGAACAGAAAACCATGGGGGAAGAGAAGGGAAAAAAAAGTAGATACAAACAGAGAGGGAGGGAGACAAACCACAAGACTATTAAATACAGAGAACAAACTAAGGGTGGATGGGGACATGGGAAAGAGGAAAAATGGGTGATGGGCATTGAGGAGGGCACCTGTTGGGATGAGCACTGGGTGTTGTATGCAAACCAATTTGACAATGAATTATATTCATTTACAATAGGATAAAAAAATAAAAAAACCTTATTGGAATGGATGCAGGAAAGGGAAATATTCCTTCTGATATTTAAATGGTGAAGATTTGTCTAATTCCCCAGTGTTTCGTCAAAATATACCTGATGATAGTGGTTGGATAGACTCATAAGAAAAGAAAAAGCTTTTCTGGTTTAATTATTCCATCCAAAGAATTCAGTCTGGTCCAGTTTGGCTGTGTAAAGCTCTTTTGTAGCAGAGGGACCATTGCTTACTTCTTGTGCATGAAGGTCAGCCCTTGCTTGAAGGTCTCCTTCAAGGACATTTCAGCAAATGCCTTTGTTCTAGAAAGAAACCATGCAACTATTCTTACAGCACACTTTGGTAAGTAAAATAACCACAAGTATTGTGGTCACAAAGCTGTTCCACTTATTACAGTATACTATTTTAATATTTCAATTATCAAAGATTATTCGTGTACTTACTAGTATTCTTGGAGAATAATATCCATTAAGATTAGATGTTTGAAAGGTGTATTTTTCAGTAACACTAGTCTTCTCTTCTTATTCTTTTAATCATTACTGCACTTGGTGTAAAGCTGTGACATCTTCACATCAGTAATTCTTACAGGTATAATGCCAAGTAAAGTTACCCTTTTCAGCTCAAAACATCGCCATGGGATAAAACTAAATGGGGGTTAAAGAAACAATATAAAAGTAAATCAGAACAGACACTTATAGGAAGGAAATAATATTTTTATTGAATGGCCTACAGCAGCAGTAATGTTCAGAAATGGGAAAATGCCATCTTAAGGAAAATAGACAAATAATAGAGACTCAGTTTGAAGGACCAAAAACTTGTAATTTATAAATTTTCTCAATGTTATAAAACTTTTTTTTTTTTATCAAAAAGAGAGGCTATTATTTCTTTGTATACTAAGCCTGGTCTACATAAATAAAAGGAAATGGAATTATATAGTAAAGCTGACCAGCCTAAGCAGCTGATCTAGATTAGTCTTACAGATCTTTATACTCTCCGTATTTGGATTCTCTTCATATTTGGTTACAGATGATTCTATATGGAACTATCTATTACTTATCTCAGTTAGCAGTGAATATGGACAAAACCTTTGGTCTTAGATTATGACTGTATCTATCTTCCCAGGGCTAGTAATAGAAGCTGATCTTTTCTGACCATTCGGTCATGTTATTTTAATAGTAGTCACTCAGTGATTTACATACAGGGGAAGTAGGTCAATTGAAGGAATAGAAACCATGAAGTAAAAATATTCTGTTGCTACTATGCCCTATTTCTGTTACTGGAAATATTAGCATCAGAGTTACTTAACACAGTTACAGTGAACCTCTCTATGAATGGTCTGGAATATTTAAGCAAAGCTTTCAAAACCCTTGGCCAATATTTTTACGTTTACACCTGTGTCCGGCTTTATGTATTAGCTGCATTCACCTAATAATTCACTAATTATTAATTTTATAAAGTTTGTTGTGTGCCCAGCAATGACTGGAATGGTTTGGGGGCTCACTTTATCACCAGAAATAAGCCAGTAGTTATTCATTGCAGACCTACTCAGTCTCCATGGTTTGGAGCACAAGGCAAGGCATTTGTTTGCTAACGGGCACCTGAAAGTCTCTTCTTTTATTTTCTACTCCATTCTCTTCCTTTAACTTACCAGCTCTGTCAGCCTTGGCTACTCATGCCCAAAGCCCACAAGTTTCATTTATTTTTTGTGACCAAGCCTCTAAAGCTTCTTTGCTCTAGAATTTTGCAATCTTATTTATTACAAGACAAACCCCTTTCTCTATATATTGTGTATATGCTATTATACTGTGTTATTCTATAATATTCTAAAGGTTTTTTCATGCCAATAGACTCATTCTCCACTAAGGCTTGGGGTGGGTCTAGGCAAAGTTAGTGGAGGGTCCGAGGATATGTGGCCATCATATCTTCTATGGTTGATATGGAGATGACCTTAGGGAGCCAACTGCAGTTTTCAAAATATTTTACTAATTAAGCAAGGTAGAAAAGAGAGGATACTGTGGCTATGTTCTAGGAGATAACATCAATTTGTTTGTAGTTTTCCCATGTTACCCTTTACTTGTAAGGTACATTTTTGAAGATTGCACTGTTAACAGGCAACACTTTCTTCTAACTTTGTTATATGCTTTTACATGCTATGTCACACACAAAACTGAATTTACTACACCCAATATTGACTTTAGCAAGAGTAGTGCTTTACTTTTCCATAGTTTAGAAATGGAAAGACAGTCTTTTCACTTCATATTTTCCGATTTAAATGTGTATGAGTAAGAATATCCTTTTATAAGCATCTCACCAACAGGATTTTCTACTTACAAATGGAATTTTTAAAATTTGCTAATGTGATATATGGGCAGGGACACTAGTTCTTGACAAATATGGCTCCTTTCCTACTGTTGTGATACTACATCAGTAACCTTTGCTGATGGGAGTCATAATGTGCACTGAGAGAAATGAGTTTAAATCATTCAGAGGGCTGCTGAGAGGTTTGAGGCTGAGTTTGGAAGGGCACATAATTAGCTGGACTGCATGCTTCTGCCACTTTTGAGGTATTGGTGGAAGACCGCATTACCTGAAAAAGCGTTTCACTGACTTTCAAAAAAAAAAAAAAGATCTAAGATAGGAGAAGTAAACTGTACACATCAGAACTCACCCAATGGAGACTGTGAGATTATAGGAGGGATGTTGCAAGTGGATAACATAGTAGTGCTGATGGGGCAGTTCTAAGATCTTGGTTATTAGCAAATAACTAAGAATTGGTTATTTGGATTGGTTACTGAATGCAAGTCTGTATTTACTATTAAAGAGTCACTGGCTTTAGAAAATGCTCTCCATATAACACCCAGTGTTCATAGGTAAACCAATTTGAAAATAAACTATTATAAAAAAAAAAGAAAATGCTCTCCAGGCATTTCTGAAAGCACAGGTGAAGCATCGCCATTACTACATGGGAGGCATCAGAGATTAGAAAGGACCCTGGCGTTAAAATTTGCCATATGCATTTGGAAAGTCAGTGAAAGGTATCCCGGTCCTTTCAAACTTTTAAGGGTTCTCAAGAATTGTAATTCTCTGTGGTGCTGAATTATAGGGGAAAATGACATACACACAAAAGTGTCCTGTGTCTTCTAGAAAGATTCTAGATAAAATGCCCAAAACTTATTAGCTGTCCGTGTAGAAGAAGGGCAAACAAATTTCAGATGTATACAAGGCAGGCCTACAAGAGTGCAGACCATACGTAAGTGTACAATTTTTATTTTTGCACATTTATATTTGTGAGGTAGAACATTCGTTTGACCCATAGTTATTGAGCATTATTATGTGTCATATAGTCTGCTAGATCCTGGGGATATAAAGATTCCTGACCTCAATAAGTTTATTCTCTACACAAGAAAATAGAAATAAAGAGGCAAACAAACAAAAAGAAGTAAAAATTGAGGTAAGAACTATAAAGAAAACAAATATGTTTGCAGTAGGGAATAGCATGTGAGAAATATTTTATGTATTTTTAAAAATGTTTATCTATTTTTGAAAGAGAGAGACAGAACCCTAGTAGGGGAAGGGCAGAGAGAAATGGAGACACAGAATCCAAAGCAGGCTCCAGTCTCTGAGCTGTCAGCACAGAGCCCCACGCAGGGCTGGAACTCATGAGCCGTGAGATCATGATCTGAGCAGAAGTCGGACACTCAACAGAATGAGCCACCCAGGCTCCCCAAAAGAATGTAGTTTAACAATATGATCAATATAGTCCTTAAAGTACATTTAGATTGACCTGAGAGATAAGAAAAATCATTCATGTGGAAAAAAATTCCAAAAATCCTTGTGTAGGAGAATGCTTGAAATACTAAAAGAATCCGAAGAATAGCACTGGGGTTGAAACAGGGTGGGCAGATAGGTTGATTTTCATGATAGTGAGTTAAAGATGTAGTTAAGCATTTCCACTTATATTAGAGGATTTCAGGAGATAAGGCTTAATATATTTGGTTATCAAAGAGGTTTTTAATTTATATGCTCACTTTCCTGCATGGACAGAGATGATCTTTATAGGCCAAGAATCAGAACTTTGAAGGGAAGAAGGTTATAGCTCTTCCTTTCTACTCTTGGAAAGGCAAAGCTTATATATCTCTATTACAGATAATTGCTAATTGATAGTGGGGCCCTCTGATGGTTCCATCCATGTTGCAGCTTAGATACCTCTTTAAGACACATTATTCATGTGATCATTTTTACTTGGGAAAACTCGGGGATTCCAGTGGCCAGGAAATTTAGAATTTAGAAATTCTCTAGAGTCTCTACAATAGTTTGGAATCCTATACTATTTTTTTTTAACTTGACATTTTTGCTCTGAATTTGAATCCCTCTTACTCAGTTACACTCTCTCATACATACTTAAGATGTGTGTTTTTTGGTTCAAGATCACCTGTGTAGCCCAGTCATGTAACCATCTGTTCATGGGATAGAGCCTCACCTAAGGTTCAGGGCTGTCAGCTTGGGATTTTCTCTCTCTCCCTCTCTGCCCCTCTGGCACTTGTGCTCTCTCTCTCTCTCTCCAAATAAATAAACTTAAAAAAAAAACTATACAAATAGAACAAACTGAAGGTTGCTGGAGGGGAGGTAGGTAGGGTGTGAGATAAATGGGTGATGGGCATTAAGGAGGGCACTTGTTGCGATGAGCACTGAGTGTTTTATGTACATGATGAATCACTAAATTCTACTCCTGAAATCAATACTACACTATATGTTAACTAACTGGAATTAAAATTTAAAAAAATGTATGTGTTCAGCTAAATACCAGAAATACCATGGATTTTTAATTCACCCGTGGACTTATAACTTGTGCCATTTCCCTTTAATGTTTTTAGAAAATATCTCTCACCAGAACATAGCTTTCTTAGTTAATACTTCTAAAAATAGCTCCTAAGTTGGGAATTTAAAAGCCTAAGAGACGCTTGTATCATCCTTTCATAGAACCACTGGCTAGGGAATATTCACAACTTTTAGGGTCCCCCATGCTTCTTTAGAGGAAGTTATACATTTTTGACACAAACATTGAACATACAAAGGGGGGATTAAGCAAGATTTCTAAACTCATGTAAATAACTTACTAGTTGTATGGGTTAGGAAATCGTTATTATGCTTATCTGTTTTTAATCAAAAGAAGACCGAAATCATTAGTGATAGCTTTTTTAAGTAAGGCATTGGTCGGAGGTAGGGGTGGTTTGGGGACATAAAAAGAAGAGATTAGCAACTAATTTTTCCCCCACTCTCTGACAGAGCCCAAACATGACATTTGGTTAGGTGGTGCAGGGATATTTTGATGGTTCTCTGGGAAACTACAGCTGTTAGGAGCAGAATATTCTGCATAATGGTTAAGAGAGGTAGCTATGTGCCCCGACTGTGCCATCAACTTGCTGTGCCTTGTGGAACAAGTCACTTAGTCTGCCTTGATCTCAGGTTTCTCATCTGTTAAATACATAATTTGTATTAGATTCTCTTCAGACCAAATGTATTACTTCATTTACCAAAATATTAATGAGCACCTACAATGTACTAAGTACTGTGATGAGTGCTAGTTAGTCAACATAAAACTAAAGACACTGGACAATTTACTTCTCCAACGTCCAGTTTTTTTTTTTCCCATGTATAAAACCAGTGTTACAGATAACTCCTATCTTACAGGGTTTTGAGAATAACCTATGTAGATTACATAATCTATAAAGCATGGCACGTAGGTTGTGCTCAAGGTATAGTTATTACTATGATTGTTAGGAGTGGAGATTGTAATCCTTGCCCTCCTGGAGCCACTGAAGGGATCAGAAAATTATATGTGCTAGGGTAAGGGAAGTGGACTTTGGTTCTGAATGCAACTCCTGTAATCCCCAGCCCAGCAATTGCCTAAAAGCAGCCTGTGAATTTGAACTCTGAGCTGCAGTGTCTCATTTTTCTCTACCTTTTATAGTCATAGTCATGAATATGGCCTGTTCCACTATAGGGTTGGTGAAATTTAGTCTCCAAAGTCAGTGGTAATCTTATACTTTACAAATTTTTCTGGCATAAGAACCCTAGTTTATTGTCAAAGAATGTTGTAGATCTCATTTGGTATTAGTTTTTTCTTAGTATTTATTGATTGGTTGTAAAAATATATAATAACAAATGTCACCACATAGGTATATACTTACAATCAATTTATGTATTTAAATCCCAATAGTATTTAGATACAGTGAAAAATGGTATCACTTAGAACTGTCCAGAGAATACAAGGCAATATTTATGCCACATATGGCTTACATAGGGTGTGGGGCTCTTATGTCCAAAATTTGTGAGTCAGGCTGGCAGGCTGGTAATTCTTGAAGAGGAGCTGATGTTGGGATACTGAGGTAGAATTTCTTCAGGGAACCTCAGTCTTGCTCTTAAAGCCTTTCATTTGAATGAATGAAGCCCACCCACATTCTGGGGGCTAATCTCCTTTACTTAAAGTGAACTTATTCTAGATGTTAACCTTGGCTATAAAATAACTCACAAAAAACACCAAGGTTAGTGCTTGATCAAATAGCTGAGTATGGTAGCCTAGCCAAGTAAATACATAAAACTATCACAAATACACATTTCTAAAAGATATTTGATTAATTCATCCAGCAAAAAGCATTTTGACATGCATTTGGATTGAAGACACTCTTTCTGGTTTTCTAGGGTCAAGGATCACAGATTGTATTCCATAGACTTAGATCAATGTGAAGATGGTATGATTTTTTTTTGGACCCACAATCTTTCTATACCGACAGAACAACAAGAACATTAGGCAAGTGTCCAATTGCCTTTTCCAGGGAAAAGTCTGATTTTGCTCCTATCAAACTTGTTAGAACTGCTTGGCTCACACTGTGACACCACTCAGCAGAACAAGCAGGATTCTGGGAGCTCTCTACTTGTGATTTGTGATTCCTGTTTTGTTATTGAGGACTCTTCCTAAAAACCAGGTTAGCGAGATACGACTGCTCCAACTGGCCAACAAAGGCAACACAGAGAGGATTATGAATTATTACTAAAGCATATTGATTTTTTCGAAATGCTGGCTGAGATTTAAAAGGAAGCAGAAAAGCCAAACCCTTGACTGGGGAAGCCTGGCCCTTATACAGGTAGAGGAACATCTGCATATAAATTTCTAGGAAGGATATACACGTTTATAAAAATAAGTCTTTCCATTCTAAATGTAATTTCTCATCTCCCTCTCTCTTTGCTTTTTGTCTCCCTCCTTTTCAATTCCTTTGGTCAAAGATTTTACAAAACAATGTGCATTTTATAGACTTTGGTACAAACAGATTGAAAGCAGCTTAGAACTATTGCTGAACAAGCATTTACCTAATCTGAGAAATTTCATATAACATAGATGTTGAAGTTGACATGGCTTTATTACTACAAGAGGTTTGAGAATGAGGAATGTTTCTTCTAATTCTATCCTAGCCTTAGTGCTGACCAACCATATTGTACTTCATGTTAATTATTTAAAAAGGAATCCAAACAAGGGAAGTAAAAATGATTATACAAATTGAAAAATCATTTGAGAAAAAAGTTAAACTCTGGTGAGAAGAACCCTAAGGGCAGACTAGATTACTTACTGTCTTTGAGAATTTGTAGGGCATTTAGTAGGGGAATGTTGACCAGTTATACTCTATGTCCACAAGGAAATGGTCAAGAGAAAATAATCTTAAATCACTGGCAAGAGAGAGCTCTGCTGGACATGGAAAATACTTCCAGATCATCTGTGTGATAAAACACTAAAATTTCCTGCTGAGGAAAGCAATGCTGTCTTTATCCCTAGACATTTGATATACTTCACAATAGTCATAGTTGAATGAGAAATTTCCCTGAGATAGGAGGCTGGACAACATATACCTTCAAACTTCCATGCAACTCATTATATGCATTATATGCTGGCCCTTCTATGTACACAGCAAGCATTTATCGAATATCTACTATATTAGTTTTCTGTGTTGCCATACCAAATTACTACAAGCTTAGTGGCTTACAATTACAAATGTATTATCTTATAGTTTTATTGGCCAGAAATCCAGGAGACATCACCCCTGTTGGTAGGCTGTACTCCTTTCTGGAGGCTCTAGGAGACATTCTCTTTCCTTTGTCTACTGAGATTTTGGTTCAGTTACTTGTGCCTGTCACCTGAGGGCTGTTCCTCCTTCTAGGGACTGCCTTATTCTTTGGTTCATGTTTCCTTTCCTCCATCTTCAAAACCATCAATGCAGGATTAAGTCCTCACATTTTATTTCTCTGACACTCCTCTGCTTCTTCTACCTCTAAAACCTCTTTGATTAGATTGGACCCCTCCCCTAATAATAGAGAATAGTCTCCCAATTTTAACCTATTTAAGGTATTCAGTATAAGGTAATCAAGGAAGTAAGATAGTAGGACCTTAATTCCATTTTCAAAATTAATTCTCTTTTTTCCAGGAAACATACCATATTCCCAGGTCTGGGAATTAGAACACAAACATCTTTAGGAGGGAATTATTCTGTGTATCACAATTGCTGTGATATCAGCACTCACTGGTGTTTGTGTTGGAGAAGAATCAGCCTTTAAGAAGATATCCTATCATACTCTGAGTTTACAAATAATTAATTCAATAAATATTTATGAGTACCAAGCATGCCAGGCATTGTTTTAGGGGATGCTATCCTTGCCCTAAAGATAATATAGGCTACTAGAGATATCTACTATGTAAAGAAATGAATGTCACACTTAATAAGTACTATAATACTGTATAATAGAGTGGTGAAATGTTCAGTTTTTTTTTGTGGCTGGGGTCTGGGAAAGGGCAGAGAAGGAGATGTTTAAATAGAATCATTTAGGATGAATAGAGGAAAGTATTTTAAACCAAGGGAACAGCATGGAAAAGTGAAGTGTATGGCACAGCCAGGGTTATAAATATAGAGGGCATGTGTGAGTGTAGCAGGAAATTCTAGAACGGTGGGAGGAGAGGGAGCGGATCTGAAGAACTTGGAGTCTATACTGCTGGCACTGAGAAAAATTTGAAAAGTTCTAAACTAGGATGTGATGATCTGATTTTCATTTCAGAGAGATCACTGAAGTAACACAAGTCGTAGCAGTAGAGATAAGAATATCCATCCTTCTTACATAACTAATCTTCACTTATTTTACTTCCTAATCATTTCTGTATATGCCTTAGCTTCCTTATAGATTGAAAACCCCTTTAAGGCAAAAATCTGCTTTTGATTCATCTTTGCATTTATTCAATGCTGCTAAAATTATCTTTAAGCAGAAACGTAGATAAATATTTGTTTGATAAATAATACCAAACACACAGTGAATGAATATAATCTTTCTAATCAGTTTTAAAATATTTCAATAATTATGATGTAAGTAAATAAAACATTGTGTGCTTATAAATCAAATGCTCATTTGCTGTGTGTAATCAACCTTTACCTCCATTTCTTCCAAGACAAATGCTATCATAATATTTGATTAGGATGAAGACCAAGGTTTATACTCAGGAAGGCCCTATGCTAAGTGCTGAATAGTCACAGAGTCATAGAGCAAAGTTCCTATAATATAAGAGTTTTTAGATATACCTGGGGTGAGCGAGACATGCACATAAGTTACCTAACGATAGCCAGGAACATATGCTAAACCACAGCGGAGCAGCATACTCAATGAGTGTTTCTAGAAGTAAAATGGGGAATTACCATAAGGTAGTTATAGCTAGGAATATAGACTTTCCCTTCAGACAGATCTGGATTTGGGCCTTGGCTCTGCCTAGCTTCGTGACCTTGGGAACATTATTTAATTTCTCTGTGACTTAACTTTCTGATCTGTGAATTAAGATAATTAGAATACTTCCTACTTCATAGGGGGGTTATGAAGATTAAATAAGATCTATATGTTTCTTGTATCTAGTAATATATATCTCATATTAATAAATATCTATCTATATAAATTAAAATGTTTATATATAATAAATATATTTATAAAAACACATAAATAAGGTTGTGGTATTAATAAATTTAATAAAATTTAATAACTTTTTAAATTTAATAAAATTATCTATTTACTTGCCTACAATGTTTACCACTTAGTAAAATCTTATAATTAAACATTTCATCATTATTTGTGTACAAAGAAGATTGTAAAATCTTCCTGGAGAAGATGAGATTGGGGTTGAACTTTGAAGAATAAGGGAGGCTTTTTTAGGAGGGGAAAGGCACAGAGAGGAGAGGAACTGAATTAGAAAAGTGGAAATTCAGCCTATAGTGCTCTTCTTTCTTTCTGATAACCTCCACAAAGTAAAGTGCTTTTAGTTCAGGAAGGTTAAGGAAATGTAAGAGAATACCTGAAATTATTCTTCTAATATGACTGGTAATGTATTTAAAGATGGCTTTAGCTGTGGCATAGTACTTTTAACAAGAGCAATAGCCATCAGAAAATGGATATCAATAGAATTAGAAGGTCTTTTTTTAGAAGAAATCCATAGTGTATAAAGAGCATTCAGATCTTGTAGATTGACCTGTTCTGAAATAAAGTGCTGAGGTTGAGTCACAGTATCACAGACCAGGTGACTTAGCTAACCTGTCACTTCTATGTCTTCACTCAGACATTTTGGTGAGTTCTAGGTCCTGTTGCAGGAGAGGAACCTATGGTGAAATGTAAATTTTGCCCATATTCCCTGAAACTATGTGGGCAAATAAAAACTCCCTCCTACTTGCAAAATGATCCTGAGAAAGCTGGGTGGGGAGCAGTGCATATTGCTGCCACATTTCTTAGGAGACAGAGTAGCTTCCATTCTATGAATGCAAAATGAAGCTTTTTCCATGTGCCCAGGGCTGTGGAGTCAGAGATGTAGTGTGCTCCAGGACGACAAAGCATAGACTGTACCATTCATGGGTGAATCAAATCACCCATGGCTTACCACCCAAATGAAAATGATTGAAATGGAAGATACGGGATGAAGTGGTTTAAAAACCATCTGTACATCAGACTGCTTGGATTCAGATCTCTCCATAGGGTAATCAAGCATCCAGATTTGCTTGGGATGAAGAGTTTCTTGAGAAACAGGATTTTCAATGCTAAAACTGAGACAGTACTGGGAAAACTGGTATAGTCAATAACTGTAACCCACTAGCTGTGTGACCTTGAGCAAGTTACTCAATCTTTCTTTCATGCCTCAGTTTCTCCTTCTAGAAAATGTGAATTTGAATTACAATATGGCCCACTTAGGTTTGTTGCATAATACTTTTTACCGGAGATGAGACATAGCAAAGCAGTAATAACTATTGACTTGGTGTATGTGTCAATTTCCTATGATCGCTGAAACGAATAACCACATTCTTGGTGGTTTAAAATGATAAAAATGTATTTGCTCATGGTTAGAGAGGACAGAAGTCCAAAACGAGTTTCATCGGGCTGAAGTCAAGGTATTGGCAGGGATGCACTCCCTCTGGAGGCTCTAAAGGAGAACATGTTCTTTGTCTCTTCCAGTTTCGAGTGGCTACTGGCATTCCTTGTCTTCTAGCTGTAGCACTCCTATCTCTGCCTCTCCCTATCCATCACATCTTCTCTACATGGTATAATCTCTGCCTTTCTGACAAGGACACTTGTGATTGCATGAAGAGTCCACCTATAGAATCCAAGGCAATCCCCTCATTTTAAGATTCCTAATCATATGTGCAAAGAAGCTCTTTCCAGATAAGGTTACAGGTTCTTGGGATTGGCACCTGATCATTTTATGGGCTAATATTTAGCCTACTAGCTGCAGCGATCAAATGAGATAAGAGCTGGGCATACAGTAGGTGCTCATTATAGATTGAGATTTTTTTTTTCTGTTATTCCTTTCTCCTTCTCCCATACTGTGGATTAATGAACTTTACTGCCTCACAGTTTTGTAGCCTGAAATCTGTCTGTCTGACTGAAAACGTCTGTCAGCAGGATGACGTTTCCTTCAAAACTGTGGGGAAGAATCATTTCTCACTCTTCTACCTTCTGGTGTTTGCTGGCAGTTCTTGCTCTTCCTTGGTTTGTAAACACATCACTGCAATCTCTGCCTCTGTCCTCACACGACATCTTCTCTGTGTGTGTGTGTACATATTTCCCTCTTATTATAAAGACATGAGTCATGTTGGATTAGGGTCCACCCTAATGACCTCATTTTAATTTGATTACATCTTTAAAAAGCCTATTTCATTTAAGGTTACATTCACAGGTATTGGGGGTAGAACTTCAACCTATCTTTTTGAGAAGACGCAATATACGTTTTTGGGCAGATAATATACGTTTTTTGGGAGGCAAAAGATACAATGTTTTGATTTTCTTTTGAGGAACCATCACACCCTCAATTCTCAGGCATAAGTTTTGAATAGGATTGAAGTGACCAATTCTCAATTCCAAGGAAGGATTATGACTGGTTTAGTCAGAGAATCCTGCCTCATCTCCCAGGCCCCTCTGCTTAGTTCAGGGTGTATATTCTTTTTTTTTTTTAATGGTCAATAAAGATTTATGGGGTCAGTGAATATAACGCATGAGGTGCAGGTAATAGGAAGATCAACAAACAGAGACCTGAGAGGCCTCAGTTTCTATTCATAGCATAGTCCCAAAGCAACTGCATGCTCAGTTTCTCAGTCTCCCAATCTTCAGACACTTTCTCTGCAAAATGAACAGTCAAACCTGGATAATATTTATGGTCCTTTCCAGATAGATAATGTTATAGTAGTGCATTCTGTACTTGGGCACCATCAAGTGAAAGTTGAGTTACTTTTTGGAATGCCATGGTTCTCCTTTGGATACATTCTCCCTTTGATCAGTGGCAACCTAGTGACAATCTCTTTCCATGTCCTGTCTGGGTGTATATTCATTTCAGTCAAACTGTTGAAACACTAAGAGACATTTGCTAGTGTTCTTGGGGGAAAAAAGAGGCTTGTTTGTTTGTTTATTTAATTGATTTGGAGACTAAGTATGGAATAAGGATTTGAAGTTTGGGTCTACTAAAGCCATCTCACTAACCATCAGGGGCATCAGAAAGCATATAAAGCCAACCTACAGAAGGAAAAATACCAAGAGATAAAGAGAACTATATCCTGATGACATTGTGTCTCAGCCAGTCAGTACCTGAAACCATCAAGTTGCTAGAGTTTCTTGAGACAAAAGAAAAAAAAATCTTTTTGTTTCTTTTCATCTAAATTAGTGTGTTAGAGTTTCCTGCAACCAAAGGAACTCTATTTGTGCTGAGGTTGGAGAGACAGGCTTCCCATTATGGCAGGATCTGAAAAATAATAATAGAAAGATAACAGACTTGAATGATTACTATGTCCCCAGGTTATGGATTAGGTCACTTAGTAGCTACAACAACCTTAGAAACTATTATTGTCTTTATTTTATAAATGAGGAAGCTGAGGCACAAATATGCTAATTTCCCTGTTTGAGTTCAGTGATTAAGTGTAAGAATGAGAATTTAAAGTTTACAACTTGAATCCAGGGTCCATTCTCGTAGCTACTTTGATACTGCCTATTCTTTGCTATCAGGACCTGTGCTAAGAAAACTTAGAGAAACTCCAAATATTTTATATTTATAAACCAGGGGACTCATTATACAAGACCCCAACCATTGTCCTCTGACCTCCTCCATATTAGTTTGCTACTGCTGTGTAGCAAATTAACACAAACCTAGCAACTTAAAAACTGTTTCCATTTATTATCTTCCCTCAATCATGAGTCCCAACTGAATCCTCAGGGTCTCACAAGAGTAAAATCAAGATGTCACCGAAGCTGTGTTCCTTCCTGGAACTTGAGATTCTCTTCTGAATTCATGTGATTATTGCCAGAATTCAGTTCCTCGCAATTGTAGGATGATGCCCTCAGCTCCTAGAACCCACCCACCATTCCCCATCACGTGGCCCTCTCCCCAACATGTGAACTTGACTCTTCAAGTTCAGCAGGAGTGACAATCTCACCAACTTTTCCATATACCACAACTTATTCAAGAGAGAAACGATGTTATTGTATCCATGAGTATCACTCACACTCAAGTGGAAAGAATTACACAGGGTAGGTACACTTTGTGGTGGAAATCTTGGGAGTCACCTTAGAATTCAGACTTTCACACTCCCTCCCTCCATCCATAATGGAAGTGGCTGCACATGAGGGAAGCATGCCGTGGGAGGCCCCACATGTGCTTCCTGCCTTAGACTTGACAGTGGACTCCCAAAGAGAACAGAACACAAATCTGCTGCTCCTCATTGAGATGTTGTGGAAAAATATGGCAATCACCTAAAGCATTACGAGATTAAAAGACCTGAAAAATGATTGAGAGTTTCTAAAATGAAAGAAGACTTCAAGGTCACCCCTCCTAAAAGTATTACCTCCATGAATGTGGTTAAATTGGGCAGAAACCACCTTGCAAAAATGGTTATTACACTTAGTCGCAGTTCATTAGGACTGTTGTGTGAGTAACTCTACCGGTGTTTCTGAATCCCCATTGCTTGTGGGGTCAGTCCCACTAAATCTGCCCTGCTGCAATAACAAATCTTTTGGTAAAAATCTATTTGGACTACAAGTACTTACAATCAACCTGATTTATTAGACTGAATTCAAAGAGGATTCTTAATTTGAAATCTGTTTAAAATGAATATTAGCTAAAACGGTTTATTTTTCATTAAGAGAGCATTTCAATGAAAGACTAACCTTAAATTACCTTTTTTTTTTATTTAGCTAGAGTCTGTCTATGAGAATGGGAGGTGAATAAACACGTTGCATTATTGAGCAATTTTTATCTTTTGTTTATATTAAGTAGGCACAGCAAGACTATCATTACTGCAAAGAAAATTGCATTATTCTATTGCTAAGTTTCAAGCTTCAAAACAGAAACTGATGTAAGCTTTTAAGCTGTGATATTCAAACATATATTTCCAAAGAAAATTGATTGGTCATTTGGGGTTTTTTCAATCATTAACTATGGTCATCTTTTTTCTCTATTTTGATTTTCTTTCATACTGTTCTGTGTGGAATGAGCCTCTAAGAGTTGTGTGAGGCTGATCTTACGAAGAAGTTTTAAAATTACTATTGATCATTTTCAGTGGACTTAATTTATTTAAATGTAATTTCAGATATCCAGTTATATGCATATTATGCTGACATTCTTTTGCCATGCTGATTACATTGCCATAGATTTAAATGCTTCCCTCCCACCTTCTGCCTTCCTCATTTCCCATTCTATCTCTGCCAAAGATCTGATTTTCCCACCCAGTGTAGCTGACTGCAGCCACTTGCACTGAGGACCCTGTTTGTAGCTTCTCCAAGCCTCTCTGACTTCTTCTAGAAAAGGGCCATTATCATACTAATGACTCTTGCTCTAGGAATCACCGAGAGGAGAGGGACTGTGATAATGGATATGGCCTGTTGCTTTTTTGCTCTGTCTGTCCACTCTCATCAACACACTTGTGATTTTCTAAGGCCCACTACTTTTTGTGGCAGATGCTCGGAATTCTCTTCATTTGTTGCAGAACTTTTTTGTCCCAAACCGTCCCTTTCAAATATTTTATCTTATGTAATTCAAACTTTACAACTATTTCTTCTCTTTTTAGATTCTATAATCACTTTTGATCAGCTCTCTTTAAAGACTGATTTGCTTTACTTCTCAGAGTCATAACAAGCTGGCTGCCTCAGGTAGGAGCCCTCTAATTTGATTCCATGGGACCAACCTGTTGCAACAGTCAAGGACAGCCATAATCCCTGAGAGGAGGAAGAATAGAGGCTAGAAAACAGGAGAGGTGGCTTGGGAGATACTTCTAGTTGGCACAATGCAAATGTTCACCCACCTAGTCCCTGATCAAAGACAATTTCTTAGAGACTAAAGTCATTGTTTGGGGGTGCCTAGTAAAAACAACTCGAACACTGGAGGGGAGAAAGTATCTTTTCTATCCTCAGTAATAGTCTGTACTAATGGCTACAGCAAATTTTTTCATGAAATTCCACCAGAGGATTTGATTTTTATAGTTACAGTCTACGTATTTGCTGAGTTTTGGGATGTAGCTATATTCTTCTGCTTGCTCAGGTCTAGGTTGAGTCCAGTCACTGTATGACTTAGATTGGATTCCCAGAAACTGAGAATTGCATGCATATTTATTAGGGGGTGTTCTCAGGAGATACATCTGCAGGATTGTGCAGAGGGAGAAGCTGACCCATGATGAGGTTACTAATGAGGCATTAGCCAATCTGTGGCAAGCTCTGGACTTGGGAGGGCCCTCAGAGTTATTCTAAATTGAGACAAAGGGAAAAAATTTCTTATCTCTATGTAACCTAATTATTTACACCTTTGAGTGGAGCAGCACGATAGTCCTCTACAGTACATTGTTACCCTAAGAAACAGTGCAGGGTTAACTGTAATAGCAATAATTGACTTAAAATCAAGCAACACACTAAAACATGCTAAAAATCACCAATCATTAACTATCATTAAGTGCACATACTGTTAGGACAGGTGGCCAGTGTCTTAGAAAAAGACAGTTCATTATTTGAACCATCTGAAGTGAGTTTTATTAAAGTAGCACTTCAAAGATCTAGGTGGGTCAGGGGATGTACAAGGATAGTGAGGCACTCTGAGGCTAGCAACAGTAGGGTACAATGAACTCCCCTGGAGTAGAAAGGACAAGGGAAGCAAAGAGAGACATGGAAGCCCAATGAAATTTGGAGAGACAGAGGAAGATCGACATCAGAAGGAGCTGTAGTCCTGGAGATGCACAACTACTGACAGAGAGGTGGTGCCGAAGCCCTCAATAACAGGCTGGTGCCTTCTATTGGCCAACCCAACTGGAAGTCACCTAACAAGTGAGTCTCAGAGATTCAGAACACAGGGCTAGTCTCCTGTGGCAAAGAGTAGAATGAGAAGAGCAAAGAATGGATAGGAACTGGCAAATGGATAATAGCACAATTTCCAAATAAAACATAAATTGCTTTTCTATCCAAAAAGCAAGCCATGTTCTCTGACAAATAATCCCTAAGCAAAACACTTAACAAAAAGACTATGCCAGCTGAGATTCCTAGGTCTAAAGATAGAACTTCATCTATTCATTTTATGTTTTTCTCTTTAGAAGAAGCCCTCAGTAATGAAATGTTGAAAGAAATTCTATGTTGTAACCACCAGTCCATTTTATTTGTTGGGCAGGTGCCACACAAATGCTGTTTGTGAGAATGTGGCAATTATAGATACTAGAGAAGCCACCAGGAGAATAACTAAAAGAAATAATTATTACCGAATGCTCAATGTGGTGTGTGTGGCTTTTGCGGTACAACACCCATTAAGTGAGAGTCACATGATTCAACATTATACATAGTTTTTTTTTTTTCCAAATTTACCCCCCAAGGGGCAAATTACCAGCACAGTTCTGAATAACATTATTGTAGCTGTTAGTCTTTGTGTGCATAATTCCCCATCCACGGTGTTTACAATTTTCTCCTTAGTGTTTCTTTGAAAAGTGGTACAATTACAATATTTTCATTATACTATAGCTTACACAGATAATTAAACAAATAAATAAGCTCTTACACAATTCATTTTAAACATTCCCAGTCTTTACAGAATACCCTCATTTTGGAAGAATAAAGACATTCAGAGTATCTACAATTTTTATATTCTTTTACAAAGACATCACTTGAAAGATTAATAAAACTCATCAACTTAAGGCAAAACCTTCATAATTCTCCTTACAGTGAGAAATGAAACTATTGCAAAATAACAACCACCTCACAGCTATTCTATGGGAATAGTAAGAATAGTATATTTTCATTTTGAAGAGATTAAAAACGTATTTCTCACAACTCATTGACTTTATTATTGAAGCAGTAGTTCAGTAAACTTTAAGTGTTTAGTACATTTGCTAAGATGAATTCAAATTTTGAAATTTTGGGTTTTTAACATATGCTATGTTTCAAAGTGCTAAATCTAGTAAAAACTGGTACTTAACTACAATAAGCAAACTTTCATAAACATCTAGACCTTATTTTCAAAGTAATAGAATTTAGAGTAATCTGGATGAATGAGTTTATTTTCCCAAGAAAGAAACCAAGTGTCAGAAATATTGAATGGCTTTCCAGGGTCTCACAGCTGGTTACTGCCAGAAGCAGAATTATAACAAGCAGTCTCCTCAGTATCATCGCTGTGTCCTTTCTCCTATTCGGGAGAAAGGTCTTTATTCTTTGTCTTTCAATAAACATTTATGGGCCCTTACTCTAAGCCAAGTTGGGGATGGGCAGGTGAATAAGATTTGGACCCAGCCCTTATAGAAACCCACAATTTAGTGAGGGAGATAGTTGAGTAAATGAATAATTATAATTATGTTTACTCTGCATTGTCATACCTGTTTTGATATCACAGAGGAGGGAGTGTTTAGCTCTCTCTTATCCTGGCTTTGAGAGTTGATTTCCTGGCTTCAATTAACACAGTCCCTGGAGTCTTTGAATACATCAAATCCTTAACAAGCATGGTCTTGGTTTCTTGCACACTGTCTGTTGGCCTTCCGTGTTTTGCTGCCACTCTCACCATCCTTCATTCTGACTTATTGCCTCATGCAGTAGTTGCTACTTGCATGCTGCCATTTCTGATTTTGAAAGTTCAAAACCATCTGCAGCAGGAATGGAAGCTTCTCTCCAGAAGAAGAGAGAATACTCTACTCACAGTGGCTTCTGCTTCTTCATTTTGCTTCTTGAAGGAAGGATTGTCTCATTCTTTGTGTTTCCCCTTTCCCCCCAGTGTCTAATGTCCCCTCCCCTCAAACTAGAGAATGGACTTTCAAAGACACCGCCTGAGTGTTACATCCTAACTGACTCATTGCACATCGAATGACTGGTGACATTCGAAAGCATGACATGCCCCCATGGGTGTGCCAAGGATTCAGATTGTGTCCTCCAGGTACACAAGGCATAAATTTTGTTTTTTGTTTTTTGTTTTGTTTTGTTTTTTCACTTTCATAGGAAAGCCCATAGGATAAAAATGGAATGAGGGTATTATAAAAGAAATGAATACCTCTTAACTGTTTACATAAGGTTATGAAGTCAATTATGAGCAAAATCACTGTTCTTTTTTTAAAAAAATTTTATGTTTTTATTTATTTTTGAGAGACATAGAGTGAGCAGGGGAAGGGCAGAGAGAGAGGGAGACACAGAACCCGAAGCAGGCTCCAGGTTCTGAGCCATCAGCACAGAGCCCGTCGCGGGGCTCAAACTCACAGACTGCGAGATCATGACCTGAGCTGAAGTTGGCCACTTAACCAACTGAGTCACCCAGGCACCCCTGCAAAATCACTGTTCTAAAGCCTGCTTTCTCAGTAAGAATCAGTATCTGGGAGAAAGTCCAGAGCACCGAATGTTGTCTTCCTCAAGAAAGGTTTTTCCTTCACGAAGTTACTTCATTTCATCTCTCTGTCATTCATAAGGTTGTAATCCTAGGGCCAATCTTTGGAGGCTAAGTCATTTTCCCAGCTTTTCCAGGAAATATCGCATATATTCAATTTACTCAGTAGTGATCACAAGGTGGATAAAGAGAGTAAGCTAGCCACAGTCTCCTGGCTACAAAGAACCACTTTGCAATATCTGCAATATCTGGCCAAACCATCATTCTAGCTCCTACCCTCTGTCCTATCACAACTGGCAGAAATTATCTTTGAGCAAGTATCCTCTTAACCTTATAGCCACATACCACTTGGTATGTAGTCAAAATAAAGCTTAAACTGCCCACTGTTACCAGCTGAATACTTTATGGTTAACTCCTTGTATGTGATTAGCATTTGTCCTAAAAAAATTAACATTGATGCCTCTGAATACTTTAAGCTTTACTTGTTTACATTAATTATGGTTACATACACCTTTACATACTGGTATTTACTGATGGCCATTGAAAAATCTACCATGTGATTTTGTGTCTCATTCATTAGAAGTACATGAAAGAAGTATGTGCATTTTTTGGCAGAAATGTGGAGTTTTTAAGTATTATCTGTAATTATAAAAGGTTGTGGAATATACACTTTAGAAGGTTCACTGTAAATTTCAATTCCAGTTCTGAGCCTAAGGGAGAATGTTGTACTTTTGAAGTGGCAGACATTGGGGCTCGCCTGAGAAAGTCCCCGTGTCTTACAGTTTTGAGTACCTGCAATAGAGATTCTAGGATCTGGCTTGTAAATTCAATGCTCTCCTCATTGAGGGCTACATGTAAATTTGTGCTACATAAGTGATCTGTGGCCTCTTCTATCTCAAAGCCCTTTTCTATTGAGGATGAGTGTCTTAGAAGAAGTCCCATCTGTGACTTGACTTTCCTAATACCACCAGTAACTTCTATCAGCGTGCTGCCATGCACACAGTTCTATTTGCTCACTCAAGGGAGAAAGCAGTGGCTTTTTGGACATGCATGAACTCTCTATGAAGATAATAGGATTTCCATGAGCCTACAGAAGGATAAATCAGCCTTTTGTTAAACGGTTACATAAACTGTTCTCTCATTTTCCCTGAAATAAAATCCTATGCTCATTTTCCTCCAGTTCTGTGGCTTTATACAGTTGGCCTAATTTAACTATCTTTGCTTTTGGACTGAGGTCCCCTATGATGCATAAATGTAAAATCAATGTTTGATGACAGATACTTTGTGTTCATTTAATATGTGAATTATATTCCTCTTTTTAATATATGAGCTATTTGCCATCCAGAGCATCTTTATTTCCAGTTTCACCCACCAATATTCTCATTTCTTCCTTCTTGGGCTCTTGCCTTCCTGACAGTAGAAACACTCTGTGAAGTTGCATTTAGCATTACTTTCTATTTTTAGTGTCTTCTTCTGCCATTAGTTAGTATTTTGGTTGTTCCTCAATATATCTCTTTACTTAAGATTTTTGTCAAATTTAAGAAAGTTTCAAACTCATTTCCTTCTTAATTTCATGTTTCCTCTTGTTTTTTCTTCCAAAAGTAGTTTTTACTGTACTCTTTGAAATTTTCAGTGTAATTATAATTCCATAATTATTCCCTTTAACATCTGAACCTATTAACTTAAAATTGTTGTCTTAAGGCAGGGCAGTAAAGGATGATCTTGACTTTTTAAAAAATGACTAATTCACAAGCTGTACTTAAGTGGCATCACACAGGGAGAAGAATACTGGGTATCTGGAGACCTGATCTCAAGACCTGGTCTTGTTGCTAACAAGCTTGTATCTTTGGGCAAGTTACTTATACTCTGAGTTTGTATTTTTTTTTTTTTAATGAACTGAATTTTTGTTCTTTTCAGCTTTATATTTCTATATGAGAAAAAACCTCTTTGGTTTTACTCTAACGTACCAATTGAGAATAAGACAGAGGAGAGAAAAAGGTAAGAATTTTCTTGGATAAAACAATAAATTGCGAGTCATTTGAATGCTTTGATCAAGATGCCACCTACCTGAGGGCTGTTTTTGAGATAAAGAGATAGAATAAACCTCCATGAGCTCTAGTTCTTTCCTTTTTCACCTCATTCTCTGTACTTCCAAAAGGAATAAAAATCCATTATATTATTAGAGAAGGTCAGGGGTGGGAGGAAGATTAGCAGAGTCCTTTGCTGCATATTGGGAAGCAAAGGTAGCTAAATAATGGTGTATTTCTCCCATTAAAATTGCCTTCATAACCTTCACCAGAAATAGCATTTGAGACTTAGAAGAGAATTAATGTTCGGTAATTTTTGGATCCTTATTTAAATGTGACTTTCAAATATCTTTCCCAAGAGGAGCACTTAAAAAGATCCATCAAAGCAGTAGTGCTAATAACCTGCAATGGGACCTGGGCAGTAGGTTAAGAGACTAACCTCTCATTAATTAGGTGAAGGATTCACAAAATGTTAGGAGTGCACCTGAGCCCAGTATTCATTTTCAGAAGAGTGATCTGTCCACGAGTGAGATGATATTGGGATTATCAAGCATCCAAGCCAAAGGAAGGAGAGAGGAGCAAAAATTTTTTTAAAAAATCTAAAACTCATAAATTTGGGGCACCTGGGTGGCCCAGTTGGTTAAGTGTTTGATTTTGGCTCAGGTCATGATCTCACAGTTCGTGAGTTCGAGCCCCATGTAGGGCTCAATGCTGACAGCTCAGAGCCTGGAGTCTACTTCAGATTCTTTGTCTCTTTCTCTCTTTCTGCCCCTTCCCTGCTTGTGCGCTCTCTCTCTTTCTCTCTCTCTCTCTCTCTCTTTCTCAAAAATAAATAAAACTGTTTAAAATTTTTAAGTCATAAATTTGAAGATAGTGAAATTGTTTTCAGTTTAAATGGCTTAAAAGGGCATTTACCATGGAATCATTTTGGCATTCGCCAGAATGCAGAGAATGTCTGTATGTATAAGTGTGTGTATATATCTTAGAAGTAGAATTCCAAGCAGGTATAAAGGATCAGCTTCTGAGGGAACACAGCCCTGCCGGACCTGGACTTCTGTTTCCAAGCTCCATGCTACTACTTCACCTTTTGTCTACAATGCCCACAAGTCACCAATGAAGTCTTCCAAAATTACCTTGCAAAGGTGGTATTCAAAGTGCTTCATGCATTTTGGGAAGGTATTGGGGGTTATTGAAGCCTCTGGCTTAATCCGCTGATTCATTCGATCATTTGGGGTGTGAGGGAAAGGAGGGGAGATATAGCATAGGAAGTAGCTGAAGACAATAGGAGTTCTGTCTTCTGGCACTGATGAGGTCAGGGCTTATAGTTTCAGGATCAAAATTATTTGCCAGAGACATGATCATCTTTAGCAGTGAGCTGGAGCCAAATGATTTACCCACCATACCCAAACCTAAGAACTTTTTATTTATTTTCAGCTATTCCATTACTGACGGATGTGTAGAAAAATAAATTCTGACTTTGAAGAAACTACTATTCATAGACTCTGAAAAATACATTGGATAGAGTTAAGGGCTCTAAACAAGTCACCTATAAAACTTTGGTCATTAAAGACAAGATACATAATGAAGACCGAATGCAATAAGAAATGAACTAGGGGCACCTGGGTGGCTCAGTCAGTTGAGTCTGATCCTTGATTTCAGCTCAGGTCATGATCTCATGGTTTGGCTTGTGAGTTCAAGCCCCATGTTGGGCTCCATGCTGGCAGTGTGGAGTCTATTTGGAATTCTCTCTCTCCCTCTCTCAAATGAAAAAAATTAAACTTAAAAAATAATTAAAAAAAAAGAAATAAAACGACCTAAATTTCATCTCTTCTCCACCTTAAGAATTGTGCTGCTTTGTTCAAAGCCTCTACTCTCCTTCCCGAATCCCCCTCCTCTTCACTGTGTCATCTCTAGTTACATGAGACTCTTTAAGTACACAAAGGACCTTTATTTTAGCAGGAAAGAGTGAAAGAATACATTAAGGTCAATTGGGTACTTTTAACGTTCCTTATGTTCTGTGGAGAGATCAGATCAGTGTGAAACTAGAAGATAAGAGTAACACAAGTGACACCAGTAACCACAACAAATAACCTCAATTATCAAACAAGGCAGTGTGGCCATGATGATGGAGGTGTCTCTGAGTAAGAAGTCAGAGGGTCTGCAGAAGTGGTTTCCTATGTCAATTTAAACTGGCTTGTGCTCATGTAAAATCAATTCACACTTCTCCTGAAGAACCAGCCTTTTGTCGTGGTCTGGGATCTTAATTAGCAATCACCAGACCCTTCTATTCTTTGTCAAATAATAGAAGTGTACTAACTTTAAGGATTTTAAAGTTAAGATGGCTTGGGAACATTTGATTTCTTTTGTATTGCTACAACTAGACTTTTGCCTGTTAACATTTCTAGACTAAGGCTGAAATGGACTTGAGAATATACAAGAGGTTCATAACCTTGCTTATAAAAGATAAGAAATCTTGCCCTTGACCTCTCAAAGCCCTGAAAATCTCTTCTGTCTGGCCAGCAACACTAGAGACTGGGAATCCAAGATGAGCAATTCTTATAGTCATAAAATATATCTTTACATTAAAAATTGCAATGTCGAATTTTCCCTAAGCCCTGTGCTTCTGGTAAATTGTGAAATTGAAAGGAATCCCCTAACCCTTCTCTGTTCTGAAACAAAACAAAACAAAACAAAAAACACTTACTACAAAGCACTTTTCTTCCCCATACTACTTAGATAAACTTAGATAAGGTTCTGAATTGACTCCTTTGTTTACCTACAACAGGGCCAGATCCTCCATATTCCCATTCCTTGCCTCATAAACAATTAGATGAACAGTTTGTCCCCACTAATTCGTCAGAAAGTGCTTGTTAACCAAATTTTGGTTAAGATTCTCTCCTTCTCCCAAGTCTTTGAACTCTGGCCCACCCTTAGCTTGATCCAGCATAGAACCTTCCAGAAGGGCCCCTCCTGGAAAACTGGAAAATGTGCTGGCTAGGAAAGAATCTGGTGACACTTCTCTGATCCCCAACTGACCCCACCACTTTTCACCACACTTCCGTACATCTCATCCTCTGTCTGGCCTTGTTGATAAAAGAAAAACACTTTGTGCATGGTTCTTGAGGTTCTTGCAGATCTCGTGCGACAGCTTATTCCTGTTGCAGTAGCTTCCCTGTTCCAACAGTCCCTCTCACCACTTACAATTATTCTTTTGAATACGGTCTCTCCTTACGAAGTCCAGAAGTGTTTTATTATTTGACAAACAGCGACAAATGGTTTTTTCCCAAAAATAATTTTTGCTGATTTTTAAGGGGGACTCCTTTTCTCTATGCTCCACGTGCAGTTTAAATACCCATTTTATACCATCATCTCTGTGTCAGTGTCTAGAGAAGGGCCCCCGGTGGAGGTCTTTCTGGGATATGTCTGCTTCCTGTAACAGGAACTGCCTCTGACGTGACTGGACAAGCGGGGAAACACCTGCTCTTTAAAAAAAACTTCACAGCTTTAGAAAACCAGACAGAGGCTGGCTAGGGGGCAGACCACTCAATATATTTCTAAATCTTTTGAACATCCAGAATTTACTTAGGTGAGAGACGATCCATGATTATATTGCTGGATATGGGATACCATTCACTCCTAAAGAAAGAGGAAGAAAACATTACTTTTTCAGGTCATTCAGAACCCGGCTTCTGATGAGAGAAAATGACACAGGAGTACTTCCTGAGACAGATGCCAAGTTTTGGTAAACTACAGTAGTGCGGTTTCATTTGCCAACCGTTCTCATGGAACAGCAAGAGCCTTTGAGTCATAGCTTGGAGTAATTCTAAGATAAAACACAGAAGAGAACATGATATGTAAATGCAGAGCAGGCTGGCTGCTTGACTCAATCACTATATGCACCCAAGTATCCTTTTTGTTGTGGAGTACAATTACCGCCGAGAAAAACCAGCACTCCCACCACGATGAGGTCCTTGAATTTTTCGTCAACATGTTAAATCCTGGTACTTGGCTGTTTTTACTCTCGGCCTCCCTACTGCGTCCCTAGAGAAACAGGTTGAGTATCCAGCTATGCCTGGGGCAAGGCGTTGATTACTGCACAGTCAGAAGCAAAATAAACTATCTGCAGATATATCAGAGAACAAAAAGATTGGCTTTGGAACAATGGGGAAAAAATTGCAATTAGGCTTTTTCTTCCCTCTTTTCAAAACTACACTTTGGCCTGTGTTATTTATTTTGTATCTTTCTCTCTTGGTCTTTTGGCCTATCACAGTGCTTTCTACATTTCGATAGGCTGGTGATACAAGAGCAAACTTATTTATTACTTTTGTCTCTTAATTGAATGTCAATCATGTTCCATTCGAAAAGAAATGGCCTTCTTTGTAATTGAGAACTTTACTGATCTTTTCCAGTTCTGCTCTAATATTTTAGTACATACATTTCCTTTTATTTTACTATTTATAAAGTCTTTATAAATCAAACCAATTGCAGTATAACAGGAAATGGTTGGCAGTTTCTATCTCAAAGACTCATTCATAATTTCCCAATTACATGTAGTTTAAATACATAGCATCCAATCTGCAGTCTTTGAAATGGTGCCAAATTCCATCTGCTTTCCTGCATATTGCTATAGTTATTTCTGAGCATGACATGAGAGGGGGCTTCTGAGAACTCTAACTTGAACACAAACCTCTCTCAATAGGACCTTACTGTTAATCTTGCCATTTTCTGTTCAATAGCCTTCTCTTACATAAATGCATAGTTTTATTGATTTCCATATCCGGCTGCTTAATGACCTCCACTAGCAACCTACCAGCATTTCTTCTCCATTCAGACCAAGAGGAGCTGATACTTCTTCCAACACGGCCTCAAATTCATAAAAGGTCGATTCTAATGGAATGCAAACAGAATTGCCATATGTAAACGCTGACATAAAGCTAGATTTTTCTGATGCAATTCTTAGGTTACATCTCACAATTCTATCCCTTTGAGGGGGCAAGTTCAAAATTTTTCTACATGCAGTGTCACTAGTACACTTTTATTGTTCTAGCTTTTCCTTGAGATTCCTTGTTTTCTTTCCAAGTGATGCCTTTTTAACTTCCAGTGTGCTTGTGGTGTCATATATAATGTATGCATGAGTTTTTAAAAATCGGCACATTGAGTTGACAGAATTTAACATTCCTTTGGAAAATTATAAATACCCCAGCACTAAAGTCTGCTATCCAACAGGCACACCAAACAGCTGAAACGAATGGGAAAAAAAATCTTGTTCTTTATGCATTAGGGCTAACGTCATGATAGATTTATTACATAATCTCCAACACATTCTGTTGGATTCACAGCAAAAGCACTGTCATTCCTTAAAAAGTAGCATGTCGTCGCCTGCAGAAACACCCAGGTATTTTCTCATTCTTTTTTAAAATTTTGCTTATTTTGTACTGATTTTTATTAAAATACTAAAATGCACATACTGCCTGTGTGATTACTTCCATTTTAGATGAACTCTCAAACCTCAGCTCATTCAGTTGGATTTCTGTTCTCCTACTCCTTGGATCGGTATTTTTTATGGCTTCCACAAGTCGTTTGGACTTGCCAGAACATTTTCCGTCTCTCATTTCTCTAGCAATAGAAAGCTCTCTCTACCGCAGTGTTTTTGTGGCAGACTGGAACTTTCTGTCCATCAGCATCAGCAACAATTTTTAAATATGGTGTGAAACTCTCTTGGTACATTCTATACTGGTGACGGGAGTTAACACAGTAACGATTTTCCATTGCTTAGCTAGTCTCACATAGATTTCAACCAGGTAGAGACCTGAGGCCAGAAACTTAGGTTTACAAGATATATCGTATTTTTTCATTACCTATGACTTAACATTAGTTTAATGCTAAGCCCTCATCCTGCAGGCTAGTGAGATATTCAGACTTTGCTATACTTTGGGCTTTCCTCCCCCAGACATGACAGGGTTTGATGTAGTGCCACTGATTCTTGGTGGAGTGGGAGGGGCACTGACTGGTAATGGTTGTGTGACCATAATTGTAACTACCAATATGACCCTGTGCTCATCTACATAGCCCACTCATATCCCACTCCTCACCGACAGTTATTTTCATGGGGCTGGGGACTCTGGCTTCTGTGTTCCCTCTTTTTAGAAATAACACATAGGTTCTTCTCTTGCTATCTTCCAGGGCCAGCTCCCTACTGAGATAAGATCCATAGTTCTCTTCCTTGCCTTTCTAAAAACCTAGTCTCCACATCAGGCATGAGATTTAGACATCTTAGGTCAGGAAGTCCTGTTAGCTACTGCCACAGCCCACCCTGCCAGAACGTGCCTTGCTGGCACACAGAGACGGTGGGGGGGGAGGGGGGAAATTTGTATTTCAAGAACATATCCACACCCATAGTAAATATCTTCTGCTTATCCTACCATAAATGCTGTGCTGGTAAATCAGATCTCCCCATGGCACTGAGAGACCTCTCCCAGTTACTGGGATTGCTTCCCAAGAATAGTCCTCAGGGTTCTAATCTCTCTAGGAATTTGTCTTAGCTGAGGAGACCCATAGTGCCCAAAGTCACGCCGCTTCCCAGGGGCAATCTGCAGCCAAATTAGGGTCTTAGGCACAGCCCCTTTTCTCCAACTCAGGGCAATTTTGAAGGGCTAGTCCTCTTTAGAGCTCCTGGGAAATCAACTGAGCCCTTTTTGTGACTGCCTGGGGCCCTACATCTCCCTCTGCCCAGTCTGGCTTCTTTCCATTTCATACCGATATTGATCCTAAAAAAATTACGCATTATACTTGCAGCAGGGAGATGTCCTCTCAGTCTGCTTCCTAGGGAAACTACTTTGAAACAACTTGGCCCCTTGCTGGGTCAGTAAGTCAATACAGTCAGTACAGTCTGCCTATTACCTCCCACTTAAAGGTATAGACAAATAAGTAAGTAAATAAATAAATGTATAGGCTATCAAAGCATACCACACCTGAGGGAGTGATTGCAGGTCATCTAAAGATTTATTGCTCACTTAGACCTAGACAAAATAAGTGAGGACTCTGGCCAGGGGCATCCATTGGCAAAGAGTTTTCTGAAATTGAGGCAGTGAGAGACACAGAGAGAGGGATAAAAAGAGAGAGAAGGTAGTGAAGGGAGAGAATGAAAGAGAGAGAGATAAGGAGAAAGAGAGCAGAAGAACACAAGCCTTATTCTGGGGATAAATAGTACATATAGAGATGATATAGATATAGACATCTATCAGCCTATCTATATCTATATATAAAATAGAGAAGCCTGCTGGAAGGATTTTTCGTTTTAATACAGTGGGCAAATTTGAGTGACTAGCCCGAGTGAGGAGAAATCAAAGGAAAGGACAGATTGCCTTGTAAGCAGGGATTTATGGGTCATACCAGAAGTGAGTAGAGCAAGACATCTAATTGTTTCTGTCCTGACAGAGGTTAAAATCATTTAGCTAAATGCATTTGGTGGGAGTTACTTGTGGCTAACTTTATTTCTCCATACAAATTCTCTTTCCCTTTGCAAACTTTTCATAATCTTGATATTTGGGCCCTTTCGAGTTTCTTGCTAACATGATGTCCTAGCTTGGGCTGTGACAATAGAATACTATAAACAGGGTAGTTTATCAACAAAAAAAGTTGATTGCTTACAGTTCTGGAGGTTGAAATCCAAGATTATCGTGCCAGCATGTTTGGGTTCCAGTGAGTTTCTTCTTCTAGTCTGCAGACAGCTCCTTGTGTGAGCTAGCTCTTTGGTTGCTTCTTATAAGGACAGCAAACCCATTTATGAGGGCTTTACCCTTGTGACCTAATTACCTTCCCAAGTCTCCATCTCAGATACATGACATTGGAGATTGGATTTCAACATATGAACATAAAGGTATTTCCATAACATACCTTTATTCCTGAATCCATTTACAAGTCTCTCTATTTCTTAAAAGCAGAGACTTTTTTTTGCCTTGATTGCAGTGTTTTTTACTTATTTGCAACTCACCATGCCTTACATTCCTATTCAACTGATGTCTTTTGGGTTCTCCCCATTGGGTCTCCCTATCCCCCACTAGCCTTTTTCTGCCTGTGGAACATTCACTGTGTGTCTATGTGTCTGGCCAGCAACATGAAGTAAGTGAAAGGAGGAATTCAGTCTTATGGGGATAGGCTTGGCCGTTGAGTTTGGTGATTGAAGTGCACCTAAGAAGGCAAGGGGTGTCAATAGGTTTCTAGAAACCTGGAGATAGGTTTTCCAAGACAAAACAAAATAGGAAACAAAACAGAAATCATGTCATGAAGCTTAGATGGAAAAAAAAATGGGACAAAGACAGATTCTCAGTGCCTATGGGCATCACTGAAACACACTGATCTTGTGCCTGAGTATAAGTCTTAGGGTCACATCAGAGTCCTCTTCAGAGTAAGGAAGCCCTGATGTAGAAGTGCGATCTATGTGTAAAGTCTGGCTGATGGGGTAGTCTGAGAGATGTCTGTCAGATTTGGCCCAGGAATTAGGACATGGCTAGTTTTCAGGAGGCAGGTCATAGATCACATTCTCATAGTTTCCTAGTGGTATAGCAAGGGTTCCAAACATTTTCTGCAAAGGAAAATGTGGTTTATATAAATACTGCCACCAAATTTTTGAATTTCTTCCCATTCTCTTCTTGTATCAAGGAATACAGTAGAGTTGACTGCTGTATTATGGCCTCCATATTGGTAGACAAGTTGCTAAGAACAAAACATGTTACAAAATAAAACTTACTATAAATTTTTCCCAATCTCAAATTCTCCAGCCCCATTTATCCCCCATTCAGTCACAGAGATATTCCAATAGCACATTCCAATTCTTCCTTCCTTTCAGATCTTCTGATATGTGCGTGTCTTAAGCAGACACTGTAATGTTCTTTTCCATTAACTTAGATGACATTCATTTTTCCTCTTCCTGTACTGTTTCCTTCTAGATCTTTAATACCAATTATATTTTTTCCTGGGCATTGGCATCCTCCTCCAATGATTTTGTACGATTATACTTCTCAATCAACTTCTCCTGCTTAAGACAGTTTGCAGTTTTGCCCCAAAGATAGAACTTCTACTGCAAAACCTGAATTGTTCTAGGGTGCCTGTGTAGCTCATTCCATTGAGCATCTGGCTTCAACTCAGGTCATGATCTTGCAGTTCGTGAGTTTGAGCCCTGCATGAGGCTTTGTGCTGACAGCTCAGAGCCTGGAGCCTGCTTCGGATTCTATGTCTTCCTCTCTCTGCCTCTCCCCTGCTTATGCTCTCTCTCTCTCTCTAAAAACAAACATTAAAATAAGTAAATGAATAGGCAAACAAACCTGAATTGTTCCATTCAGGGAGAAAAATTTGGATATAGCATAGAAGGGTGGGATTTCTTATAAAATAAGCAGAAGTTCCTGGGACTTTATAGTGGTCTTTGCAGATTATTAATTTATAGGAGACAAAAAGTAGTGGACAGATGGAGAATTATGAGAGGGAAAACTCGGGGACTTAGCAAAGGGAGATTTAGAGCACCTTAGGGAAGTAGAACTTGGGAGAGTTCATCACCTTAAAGAATGGCATCAGAATCTAAGGAATAAGTCTTGATTAGTAAAATTTCAGGGTCTTTTGGAGAGAAACATGGAGGCATGGTGCTTCCTAACATCACCTAAATCAAACTCTACTCCCTATGTGCATGTGCTTGACTCTGAAGAAATACTGTAGCTTAAAACTGTATCTGATTCAGTGTCTTCTGTTCTTCTTTAAAATTTGTAAGGTGCTTCATTCAATACCTGACTTGGTATATGGTATGAGCACAATAAATGATAGGTATTACTTCACCTTTTATTCTCTAGATGAATTTTAATATAATTTGATCACATCTGAAAAAAAATTCACTGATGGTACATTCAAATGAATTGCTGATTCAGCACATGAAGCAAGGAAGTCTCACAATCAAGCATGATAAAGAAGAGAAAGGAGAGAAGTAACTATGAAATCAACTGGCTTGGAAACTAACAGTGTGGAAAATAGAGACAAATAATATACTAAACTTAGAAAACACTGTTTTTGAGGAAATCAATAGTGTTATCATGTAGTCTTCCCACAATAAAAAGTACCTGCAAGGTACCTCAAACTCCTGCATGCCCAGTTTTTCAGGGTTGTCGATCTTACCTGCTCCTTAAACCTTCAGTTCCATCTTATGGTAGGCATGTGGGGTATTGTGCAGACATAAGGGAGAGATTTTGAATAGCATAATCTACTGTTGACCCTTGAACAATATGGGTTTGAACTGTGCAAATCCACTTATATGTGGCTTTTTTCCGACAAATACAGTACAGTCCTGTAGATGTAGTTTTTCCTCCTCATAATTTTCTCAGTAACATTTTCTTTAGCTTACTTCCACTGTAAGAATACAGTACATAATACATACACATACTATATGTTAATCAACTGTTTATATTTTTGATAAAGCTTTCAGTCAATCATACGTTATTAGAAGTTGTTTTGGGGAATCAAAAGTTATACGTGGATGTTTGAGTGCACGGGGTGAGGGAAGTGGGTAGACACCACTACCCACCTTGTTGTTCAAGAGTCAACAATACCATTAACTTTTGTTTTCAGAATGCCTTTGACAAATTAACATTCACAGATCAATGGACTCATTTGGACAAAACATGCAGGTTTCTAATTCAAATGGAATAGAGGTGAACGACTTGGTGGAAGCAGGTGAGACACATTTTATAACCGATCATGGGTACCGGCCTGTTTGTTTGTGTTTTTATTCCCTATCAGTTCTGATCCAACATTATCCATTAGACTGCCACATTCACACTTGCTTGTTATTTATTTAGTGAGCTCTATTGAGTCCTTGAAGACTTGTGGGTAAGGCTCTTGACTTGAAAAACTGCGTTGCTAAGGGCAGAGGTGTTAATATAGATTTTGGCCCCTCAACCAGGAAAGCACTCGCAGAGAAGCAGCCACTAAATGATTCAATTAGTCTAACCTCTCACCTGCCCTTTTTAAGAAAAGAGACTCCTCTGCCACAGCTGTAGCCCAAGACCGTCCCCTTTGTCCACACTCTGCACGGAGTGGAGTTGTTTTTCTAAGTTGAAAGCCTCTGTGGGACAGACCTAAGGATGCAAGAAAGAATAAAGGTTGTTGTAATCTGAGGCCAGTATTTCATGAAATGACTTGAGCGGTCTGATCTTACACTACTAGTTTGTAAAGTGTTAAATACAACAACAACAAAACTAGCATGAGTATCAGTGATTTGACAGCTTTCATGATATGAATTGGGTTTACTAACAAATTGTGGATTCCCAGACCTTTACACTACACGGTAATTTCCAGGCAGCTTAAAACCACTTCTGGCCTGCCCTCTCTACTTGAATCTACTGCTGAGTCTAAAAGCCTTCTTGATTCCCTTGTGCTTTTTAACAGATTCTTTTGCCATTTGAAGAATCAATACTAAATGCAGGCATAGACAGACAGTATTTTATACTTGGTATTTGGAACAATAGGAAGGTGTCATTTATCAGTACTTTTTCAGGCTCAAGAAATTATAAGGCAAAATAAATTTGTAGAATAAACAGTTTTTTTCGGTTACATAGATTATGGCACATCAGTTTCTAATGAGATATGCATACTCAGGTAGACACGGAAAGCCTTGACGGAAGTGTAAAAACCCTTTGAAACTAACTAGCATTGTTAGTATTGTGAAATTGGGGAAAATATTTTATCTGCTTACTTAGAAACTTTTAAAGAAACCTAGCCGCAAGAGATGCTTGAAAAGTAACACCATGGAATGACATTTCCAAATTTTCTTGTTGAAAAGAAGAGTGTCGATAGTGATTTACCATCTTTTAAAGTTTTATATTTGGGGCACAGTTTGGGAAATTCCTTACTTCACACTGAATGTGAGACACTGATAAGCCTTAGAAAATGCTTCCATTTTTATACTCTCAATTCAAACAATATTTATCTATGCTTTCCATAACCTGTCACTCAGCAAGGCACTGGGAACACAAATGGTCTCATTAAAATACTCCTTTCAAAATGTTTTCCCTGAATAGAAGTTGGAAGAGGTTTCCGGCTCAATTGAAAAAAGAATAAAGAGATGGAATAACAAAGCATTGAACTTGGAAATGCCTTATTGTAGTTTTAATTTTGAATTTACTGTGTCCATTAGACATCAATCAAGTCTGCTTTCTGTATGTTTCCAAATCATGTCTATTAAGTATACCCTCATTGAAAATTTATATTTCTAAAAACAATCATCTGTTCTTGCACCTGTATAGAGAGAAAATTTAAGAGGGAAAGGATCTGAAACTGTTTGTTTTATCCCATTGTACACCGAGGTACTGTTTTGTATTCCTCTGGCAAAATGTTCAAAAAAATAGTTACGGATTTAAGAAGTGGGGAGAGAAATGAGCTTTCATAACCTCATCCTGTGTACTAGGCCATCTGCAAAGTCCTTTCTATATTTTATATTATTTTATCTTACAACAGCCATGTGAAGAAGGCGTGAGCTCCTCGTTTTGCACATGAGGACACTAAGGCTCAGAGTCATCGGGTACCTGCTCCAGGTCCTACACTAAAGGATGGAGTAGATAGGCAAAGCCAGAATTTTGATACTAAACGACTTGTGTTATGTCTACTAGTGGATGGCCAACCAGGAGGATAAGACATCATTTGTTCAGAAAGTGTACTTTTATATACATTACATGTTACTTAATGAACACAACATAAAAAAGATAGTGCTCATCTAGTGAGTGGCTTGGGGCTGTTGGAGGATTACACTGACCAATTCTTTCAATGCAATCACTCTATCGGTTTCCTTTACCTTTGACCTTTCAAGGCTCTCTAGATTACTTGGACAACATTTCACAAAGATTTTTATTTTTTTGAACTTGTTTCCCAAGTTGTCCTTGTGGGTTTAAAAAGCAAAATATTCTCATTCAAGAGTGATCAAATGACATCTTACTAGGAGATGCTACTTGCGAGCACCAAATAATACCTAGACAATCGTTCTGGAATTGCTGACTTCTGTTAAATAATACAAACATCCATTCTTAAAGTCCCAGTAAACCAATTTTCTCTCCCATGTGATATGAATAATTTCTCTCCACTTAACCTTGTGTCTTATAACTAAATAAAGTGAAAATCATTTTACTTTAATCATATACCATGCATTAAAAATCTAACTATGGAGAGAACTACTACTAATTATTAATCCATCATCACTATTACTACCACTCCCAGACTGAGTACTTAGCATACGACAGACACTGTTCAAAAGACTCTACCTGGCTTAATCTCCTTGTGTCTTCATAATACCTCTGCAAAGAAAGCAGGACCCTTACTTGATAAATGAAGCCAAGCCTCAGAAGGTTTGGAAAACTTGCCTCTGGTAAAAGAGGTATAATTTTCTACCTGTATATAAAAAAGTTGTCTCAAGAAAATTAACCAGGGGAGCCTTATTAATGATTTCAGCTCTGTACAGATCTTCTACTGCTAGAATACTGCTTTTCCTGTAGACTCTCCATGGACATATTTAAATGTCAGAGATAATTCCTACTGTTGGGCCTCACCTGATTTTACTAATTCTACACAAAATCTCAGCAAAACCTACAGTTATGTTTCAATTACCCTTGAGGAGTGACCCTCACAGTAAGATTGTGACGGTTACATGAAAATATTTTTTTTAATTTTAAAAGCAGAAGCATAACGTAACCACATTTTTATTAGCCGGGGAAGAAGAAAAATGAGAAGGTTATCTAGAATTAATATATTTTTACCCTGTGTTTCTCCAAGTTTTACCTGTATTATAATGAATCTATAATTTTAATTTGGCTCTTTCACTTAATATTATGAAAAAATTCATTTCATCATTTAGTCCTTTATGTTTTATTCCCTAAATACCTTTTGCCCGTGGTCCTTCCTCTTCAGATTTTCACCCACCGTCCTAATCAAGCTACTACTCTCTCTTTCCCGGACTTCAACAATATCTTTTCTTAACAGTTCTACATTTTGGCTCACCTCCATTCTTCCATGAAGATGTTCTCAGAAATGTGAATTGAATCCTGTTATCATTCTTAACATGTTTCACAGGTTTTTTCATTGATCTTGATAAAAAGGTAAGTCTTCTGCAGAGGAGTGCTCACCTGCTCTTCCAGGCTTCTCTGGGACCAAATTCTACACTTTTCTCTCAATTTCAGTCACATTGGTTGTATTAGTCGACTTGGGCTGCCATAACGAAATAAACAGACTGGATGCCTTTTTTTAAAAAAAGGTTTTTAAAGTTTTTATTTAAATTCCAGTTAGCTAACATACAGTGTAATATTAGTTTCAGATGTACAATACAGTAATTCAACACCTCCATAGAACACTCAGTGCTAATCACAGCAGGTACACTACTTAATCCCCATCATCTATGTAACTCCTTCCCTTCGATAACCATTAGTTTGTTCTCTATACTTAGGAGTCCGTTTGGGGGTTTCTCTCTTTTTTTCTTTGTTCATTTGTTTGGTTTCTTAAATTCCACATATAAATAAAATCATACAGTATTTGTCTTTCTCTGATTTACCTATTTCACTTAGCATTATACCCTCTAGATTCATCCATGTTTTCACAAATGGCAATATTACATTCTTTTTTATGGATGAGTAATAGTCCATTGTGTGTGTATGTGTATATATATATGTATATGCATACATACATATATATACACACATATACATATACATACATATACATATTCATATATATACACACATATATACACATATACATATGTATGTATATGTATGTATATACATGTATGTGTGTGTATATACATACATGTATATATGTACATATATACATACATACACACCACATTTTCTTTATCCATTCATCTATTGATGGATACTTGGGCTGCTTCCATATTTTGGCTATTATAAATAATGCTATGATAAACATAGAGGGGCATATATCTTTTCAAATTAATGTTTTCATATTCTTTGGGTAAATATCCCAAAGAGGACACTAATGTAATTATTGGATCATATGGTAATTCTACTTTTAATTTTTGAGGAGCCTCAGTACTTTTTTCCATAGTGACTACACCCGTTTACATTCCCACCAATAGTGCGTGAGAGTTCCTTTTTCTTCACATCCTTACCAATACTTGTTTCCTGTGTTTTTTATTTTAGCCATTCTGAGAGATGTGAGGTGATAGCTCATTGTACTTTTGATTTGCTTGTCCCTGATGATGAGATATGTCAAGCATCTTTTCATGTGTCTGTTGTCTATTTGTGCATCTTCTTTGGAGAAATATCTATTCATAGCTTCTGTCCATTTTTTTCCAAGAACAAGCTTTTGATTTCTTTATCTAATTTTTCTATCAGGCTAATAGTGTCATAGAATGGATTCGAAATATTTCCTCCTCTCCTATTTTTTGGAATAGTTTGAGAATAGGCATTAACTCTTCTTTAAATGTTTGGTAGAATTCACCTGTGAAACCCATCCGGTCTTGGACTTTTATTTGTTGTGAATTTTTTGATTATTGATTCAAGTTCTTTGCTTGTTATCAGTCTGTTCAAATTTTTCTATTTCTTCCTATTTCAGTGTTGGTAATTTATGTGTTTCTATGAATCCATTTATTCTAGGTTGTCCAATTTGTTGACATGTAACTTTTCATACTATTCTGCTATAGTCTTTTGTATTTCTATGATGTTGGTTTTTCTTTTTTCTCTTCCATTTGTGATTTTGTGATTTTATTCTTTTGGATTCTCCCTCTCTCTCTCTTTATCTCTCTCTTTTTGTTTAGTCTGGCTAGAAGTTTATCAATTTTATTATTTTTTTCAAAGAACAAGCTTTGGTTTCATTGATCTGTCCTACTGTTTTTCTTAGTTTCAATATCATTTATTTCTCCTCTAATCCTTATTATTTCCTTCCTTGTGGTGGTTTTAGGTTTTATTTATTGTTCTTTTTCTAGCTCCTTTAGGTGTAAGGTTAGGTTGTATATTTGAGATTTTCTTCCGGTAGGCCTGTATTGCTATATATTTACCCCTTAGGACAGCTTTTGCTGAATCCCAAAGGTTTTGGACCATTGCGTTCTCATTTTCATTTATTTTTAATATTTTTCTTTTATTTTCTGATTAACCATGCATTGTTTAGTAGCATATTATTTAACCACCATATACTTGTGTTCTTTCCAAGTTTTTCTTGTGGTTGATTTCTAGTTTCATAGCATTGTGGTCAGAAAGGTGCACGGTATGATTTTAGTTTTCTTGAGTTCTTTGAGGCCTATTTTGTGGCCTAATATGTGATCTATTCTTCAGAATATTTCATGTGCACTTGAAAAGAATCTGTATTCTGCTGTTTTAGTTGGAATATCCTGAGTATGTCTGTTCAGTCTATCTGTTTCTATGTATTTTTCAATTTTTCCTTATTTATTTTCTATTTAGAAGATCTGTCCATTGATTTAAGTGGAGTATAAGTCCCCTACAATCATTGTATTATTATTGGTTACTTTCTTTATGTTTGTTATTAATTGTTTTATGTATTTGGGTGCTCCTATGTTGGTGCATAAATATTCACAATTGTTATATCTTCTCGTTGGATTATCCCTTTTATGATTATATATTGTCTTTCATTGTCTCTTGTTAAATCTTTGTTTTAAAGTCTAATTATCTGATATATGTATTGCTACTCCAGCTTTCTTTAAGGAACTTTTCAAATATTATTGCCTCAAATAAATTTTCTGCCCCTTTTCTCTCTTCTTCTTCTTCTGGAACTCTTATATTATGAATATTAGGTTTGATGGAGTCACTGAGTTCCCTAAATCTATTCTTGTTTAGTATAGTTCTTCTCTCTTTTGTTCAGCTTCATTGCTTTCCATTACTTTGTCTTCTAGTTCATTAATTCATTCTTCTCCTTCTTCCTGTCTGCCATTTATTGCATCAACCAAGTTTCTAATCTCATTTATTTCACTCTTCATCTCTCTCTCTCTCTCTCTCATAAGTTATTTAATTAGGTTCTTTGTAAGAAATTTAGAACACCTATTTGTAAGGATAAACTCTATTTGTGAGAAAAAACACAGAGCAAGAGGTAGCTCTGAAGCTGAGGAACAGCTTTGATTTTTCGGCAGAATTTGCAAATCCACAGCTTTCTGATTAACTTTGTACTGCTCTGTAATCTCATATTTCTCTTTCTCTGTGTTGAAGACCTCACCTTCCTGGTGTCTGGGTTTATGCAGCTTTTTCTCGAAGTAAACATCAGCGAGGTGTTTTGGTATTTTCACATTACTGGTATCAATTTTGGTGGAGATGCCAATGACAAATTTCTGATGTGTTCTGTGCAGAGGAACTCGATGGAGAGACAGCCAGATGTTCAGTAACAGGTACCACACCACTGCTCAGTTGCTTCATCGAAACCACCCTCTTGCCTCTGTGGTGCCCAGTGAGGATGATCAACACGGCCCCAGGAATGATGCTAGCTTGGAGTTTTCTCATATGCTGACTGAAAGGGTTTTTGCTGTGGCTCAAGAGCCTTTAAGTCACATATTAAGTAGGATAAATCCTAAGCATCTTGCATAGCTTACCACTCAGGTACTACCATTCTAGTCACCACCAGCTGGTTTTGTGACAGTAGCAAGAATCTTCTCCTTCCTTTTCTTTTCAATTGTGGATTTAGCTGCTGAATACTTCCTCTTGTATATGGCCTTTCTGGAATACATACCTGATCAAGCATATCTGCCAATTCCTCTGTCTAGGACTGGGTTTTGGCTGCAGTGAGACCTCCCCTTTTTTGGCATTTTAGCCTTGAGGTTACCCTTCTTAACCTTTCCACCAGCATCAGCCTTCTTGGTGTCAGGTGTCTTCTCCTTAGTATCTGGCTTCTGAGCATTTTCACCCCCCATCTTCTTTGTGCTCCACCATAAACCCAAGTGAGAGAAATGAAACATCTGGGAAGCTTCTCTGTTGGCCCCAATATTGTCTGACTTCTGCAGGTGTCCACTTGATACCCTCCTCATTTGGATGGTGAAGATTAGAGGTCCTGAAATTGAACCTTGCAGAGAGCCTCACCATTCTTACCTTGCAATCTTTATCCCTGATTGATTCTTTTTTTATCTTTGTGGTAAGGGTCTCACTGGTGTCTTCTATTCTTTTCTCAAGTCCAATGAGTATCCTTATGATTGTTGCTTTAAGTTCTACATCAGGCATATTATATCTGATTTACTTAGATCTTTGGCCATGGCCTTATCTTGCTCTTTCATTTGAGATAAATTCCTTTGTCTTCTCACTTTGTCTAAGTCCTTGCCTGCTTCTCTGTTTTAAAAAAATCCAGTTATATCTCCTGTTCCTGAAAGTAATGACCTTATGAAGAAAAGGTCATGGAGTGACCAGGGCCTGATGCTTTAGGAAGTGTCTCCAGTGTGTGTTGCATGCATTCTGCTATTGTGTTCTGGCTGCTATATCCTTCAGGCTATTCTCCTTGCCTGCTGTGGGCAGTGTTTGGTCACTGGTATGCTCCAAGTTTTAACTAGGTGTGCTCTGGTCTGTTTGTGAAATGAGACCTGTCACCATCTCCACTGAAACCAAGGCCCTATAAAACTCTCTGGTTAGGAGACATGGTGTGGGCATGTTTTGGTCTTCTGGGGGAGAGGCCCGCCATGCTGGAGCTGAGAAGGGCTGTTCCACTGTAGTGTGGGAGTATGAGGCTTAGTGTAAGTAAGTTAGGCAGCCATTGTCCACTCTGCACTGCTTCCTGCAGATGGCTCTGTGTTTATGCTGAGGGGCAGGGGAGGGAAATGGTGCTGATGTGGGGTTTGAACCCTTTGTTCCTCAGGGAAAAACTCTTGGTTTTGAGTTCCCTTTCAGTTGTGAGTCATCACTACCAAGATTGTGTCCCAGCCTCTCTTATCCACTTTTTCTCCTTTACCAATGTAGTCATCACTCAGCCAGTCTTTAATTTTTTAAGAGGAAATTGTTCCATATGTAGTTGTAGACTCAGTGTGTCTGTGGGAGGAGGTGAATTCATGATCTTTCTATGTCACATCTGGCAGAACTCAGGGGAAAGCTGACCTCTCCATATCAGACCTAATGCACAGATACTTAATTGCAGTTTCAGATGGGAGTTGCAGTTCCTTCATTTTTTGATAATTAATTTTCAATGTCATTAATTATGATTAGAGTATCTTATTTGCATTTCTGTTTTCTTGAAGTTTTAAGGTCTTTTTTGAGCTAATATTGGATAGTTTTGCATAATAATTACATGTGCACTTGGGGAAAAAAGATACATTTTTCATAAGAAACAATTCAGTTTATTTATGTACTAGACTTACATACTGTGTGTCTTTCTCAAGTCTTCTATATCTTTACTAATATTTTTGTCCTCTTGATTAGTCTAGATTTGAGAGGTGTGTTACAATCTCTTATTAGTGGGTAGTATACCTCTCTGTTTCTTGTTTTATGTTTTGTAGTTGTTGCTATATGAAAGTTGTTGCTATAAATATCCTTCTTTTATGAAGTGTCCTTTGTTTCATTTAGTAATTTTGGTCCTGATTATTACCTTGTTTTACATTAAGACTGTATTTTGTTACAATATGTTATTTGTATTTGCATGGCATATATTTTTTTACCTATTATTTTCATATTTGCCTTATGAATAAATGTGGTTTACATATGATATGCCTCTTGTAAACATAAAAATCTAACCATAGAGTTGGATTTTACTTTGTGAACCAATATGAAAAATCTTAGTTTCATTAGTAAGTAATCTTTATTTCATTTTTTTCTTATTAGCATAAATTATATTTTATATTTGGTTTTGTTTGTTTCATGTGTTTCTATGTTGTATTTAATGAAGTTTTCACTACATGGAACAAAAACTTTTTGTTTTTGTTTATGGAATTTAGGAAAACCTATATATCTTTATATTAGTATACTTATATTAATATCTTCTCTTTGAAATCTTTCTTAGTGCCACCATAAGCAATAAAGGAATTTGTTTTTTCACTTCTTCATGTCTTTAACTTCCAAATTTATATTATTAATATATTTTTTGCTTTAATATGTGTGATATTAACTGCATTTAATTTATTCTTCTTTATTGTTTCAAATGACAACTTTTACTCTCAGATAATGACTATAAATTCAACAGCACACTTTATTGCTCATGGATTTTATTTTTTCTTTTCCTCCCATTTTTATTCTTTATATGATTTCTGTATGTTTAAACCATGTGTTTCTTAATATTATTTTGTCACAAATATGTGCATCTTCTAATATTGTTATCGTAGCTAAGTATACTGAATGTTAAACTGCAAATCTTAGGTTGACTTTTCTGAAATTATTTTGTAGCTCTACAGCTTTTTTTCTGTTCCATTTCATAGGTAAGTCTCCTGGGATCAACATTCCTAAGATTTTACATGTTAATAACTGTCTATAGTCTTTATACTTGAAGACCAGGTTAGTTTGATAAAAAGTGTTGACATATTTTTCTTTCCTTAAAAATACTTTTGTTGAAAACTCTAATAAAATCCAATTTTCTTTTCCTTATGAGTAACTTACATTTTTATTCTATATATTTAAGGAACTTTTTCCCTAGTTTAAATTCCAATAATTTCAATAAGTTGGGCCTCAGTGTTGTTTATTTGGGGTCTAAGTTCACAAGTATACAATGTGCCCTTTCTTTTTTTATTCTTTTTAACGTTTATTTTATTTTTGAGAGACATAGAGACAGAGTGTGAGCAGGGGAAGGGCAGAGAGAGAGGGAGACACAGGATCCGAAGCAGGCTCCAGGCTCTGAGACATCAGAACAGAGCCCAATACGGGGCTTGAACTCACAGACCATGAGATCATGACCTGAGCTGAAGTCGGATGCTTAACCGACAGAGCCACCCAGGCGCCCCTTCAGTGTGCCCTGCCTAAAGTTAGTCTTTATTTCAGAATTTTTTGCTCTAGTAACTTTTTAAACATAAACAATGATTGAATTATTATCTTATGACATAATATACATGGAAAGAACACAAATTAAATACCACTTAAAAATATATATGTCAGTTTATTGTCCATTTGTTCTGCAAATCCAGTTATAGCATTGTTGAATCTGGTAGTCAATATTATACAGTATCAAAATGCACAGATACTGGAGTTAAACTGCCTGAATATAAATTCTATCCCTGCAGCTTTATAGCTGTGCAATCTTAGACAGTTTTCTTAACCTGTTTTTCTCTGCCAACGTTATTATTTATACAATGAAGAAAATAGTGCATATATCCTAACATTTTTGTAAAATTAAATGAGATTGTACACAGTGCTTAAACAATAATAAGCGTGATACCAAAATGTTAAAAGGGCCCAAACTATTTATTTCAAGTTCAGATTTTAATGAGCTCTATAGGCTACAGTCATCAGGTAATTTCAATCTTCCAATTGTTTTCTGTAATCACGAAATACCTTTGTATAAGGGATATAGTGCAAGGTAGTGGAAAGTAAATGAACCAGTACAGGGGAAATATGACTTCCAATACTGAAGTTACTATGTGCTTAAATCCATCTATTGATCATTTGTCAAATAAGCACAATATTTGCACAGAGCTCTTGGCTCCACCTTTCCCGGGAGTCTATCTTATTCTCTTTGCCTGGCTGCCTTGTTCTTGCTACTTAATGCATCAGGTTGATTTCCACCTCTTTCACTGGGTAAGGTCCTCCCAGTGTACATTTTGGACTCCCCAAACATCCTTACTAACTTCTACTTTAATTCTCCTTATTTTCTCTGACAGTTTTCTGATTCTATGGCTGTTTTCGCCAGAAACACCTTAAGGGGAAGGAGGTAGTTTTCTTTTTTTCTTTGTTTGTTTGTTTGTTTTTTTAACTAGTTTTAATAATGCCTGATTTTTTTGTTGTTGAACTATATATTTTTGTCAAACTTACATTCTCTAAAGAATAATTATAAGAGTAAAATATAAAACTATAAGTGAAGTTTTCCTAGAAATGCATTAAGTGTAAATGTTTAACAAGTATAAATAATGGAACCCAGCTTTACAGATTTAAATTGAAGGAATTGTGTCATTCAAAATCTAAATCGATTCACCACTGTAAATAGAAAACTCAAGGACATCCACTTTATTTTAATATGCTTTTCAAACCAAACAACATTACTAGTATATTAAATAGCTTTAAAAGATGTGAGTTACCTTTTTAAGAGGCAGGCACATCTCTAAGTGTTGGTTTGTCATGTTTTCATTTGTTTGAGGAGCAAACAATAGGCTGTTCATTTTACCTTCCTCTGTGATATGTATAAACACCCCAGAAAGCCTACAGCTTATCTCTGAGCTCAGTGCTGTCCAATTACAAACACAGTTGTAAATATATCTGACCTGTTAACAAAAATGCAACGCCATTTCTTATCCTATTAATGTAGGGTATAAAATTTCCATTAGTAATCCTATGCTTAAGGTAAAAAGAAAAAAATATGAAAGCTTTATGGATAAAGGTTAAAAGCTATGCAGATGGAGAGCATTTGGAAAATATTAGTGTCAATAATGTGAAATTTATCATTAACAATTTCCACAACTCATGTGGGTGTCTTGCTTGTCTCTAACACATCTATAATCATCATTCTAGTGATGTTCTAGAAGATTAGAGAGATAAGTCTGAGAACAATTAGGAGATTATAATAGTTTGATTTGCATTAGGTCCCACAATGGCTCCCTATGCCTTAATAAATAAAGCATAGGTTATTTAATAATTCAAAGATTATTTGCATACTTTGAATTTTTTTTTTTTTGCTACATTATCTTTGCAGGATTCTCTTCTCAGATTCCAATATCTATTAAATGTTTATCCATTGTTTAAGTCGCAAATCTGTGATTCCTCCTCTTCACTTCTGGCTTACATTTTTCTCTTTTATAATTATTTCTGCCTCATCTCTTGTGTGACAAATGTTATTCATTATTTCATTCATTCATGAAACACAAATTTATTGGGGTTCCTATATAATGTACAGTGTGTGGCAGTGAGAATTCGGCTTGGCAAGTAGAAATATATGGTCTCTGATAACTGGAGTGTTCTAGGGAAGCTGTAAGTAGTCAGTAGAAGTTAGGTTATCCTCCATTTCTGGTATTATATTAGACATGCAAAAAATTTTACTCCATATCACCTCTCTATCACCACCCTACCTTCTAAAGAATCTGCATTTGTTCCCTTTTAAAAAGTCTGCAACCAGAACAACTGCTGAGTAGGAAATGGACTATGTGATTCCATCATGTAGCCATTGGACCAGACTTACAGTCATGATCCAAATCCAGACAACCCATCTCCTTTTCCAGGATCTTGGAATTTGAAGTCAGAATTTATTTGGTCTTCGTTGGTGCTTAAATTACAGGAAGATAAATAGCAGGAAATATTAGCAGCTAGCCTCTGCTATGCTAATCGAAGAATCAGGGGAAAAGTTACTGTTGAGAGAGAGGAGACTAGCAGAGACTTGCAGAGAGAAATAGAAAATTGAAGAAAGTAATTTTGGTTCCCAAATGATTACATTCTTTGGGAGGCTTGGCTACATTTCTGGTATTCTTCCGATACATTTTCTGATTTGCTTAAGTCAAGCGAGTTTGTGTTCATTGCTATCAAATGTAACTTGACAGAAATTTATCAGACAGGTAAGAAAAAAATGTGGAATATTAATGACAGTGAATATTTTTTCATTCGAAGCAGTGGAATGGTTTTACTTATGGATGGATGGGGAAACACTTAATAAACTGTCTCCCGTATTTTCTTGGCATATAATAAGACTGAGTCTTATGGGAAAGGCAGTTCACCCAAAAAAGAAGGGTATAGCATTGCAAATATAAAAAATCTCTTATGAAAAAAGCTATCTGCCTATAAACTGTCTTAAAATCTAAAACTTCTGATATTCAGAGCAAGAAATCATTTGAGTGCTATATTGAATTGCAGCTGGTGAATTCTCTGCCCTGTTTTGACTACATCTGTAACCAAACAACACAGTCCAGCAAAAAGCAGAATTCTGACCTTGGGGATGAAATGAAAGAGAAGCTGAAGGAAGGTAATAGAAGGCTTCAATTTTATTAGATTATTCCGTGAGTTTTTCGGCATTCATATCATGCTAAATAAACTTGATACAATTTCCCTATGTATAGTGTCTTCAATAAATTGGGCTAGGATTCAGTACGGGCCTTGGGGAACTGGCATTCTTCACATATTATGATAAACAAATTATGAACAGTTCATTATTTTCTTATCCCTGTTCACTGTATTATCCATTCACTTATTCATTGATCTCTTCATTAATCAGTCTTTTGAGCTTTAGTGGAATCTTGGCACCCTTCTGAGCATAGACCATGCAGCAGTGAGTAAAACAGTTTCTCCTCAAACAGTTTATATTCTAATGGGAGAGAAATTTCAGATACTATGAAGAAAATAAAGTAAGGGATTATGGGTGTGGAAAAGATATAACACATTATCTTAGGATAATCAGGGAAGTTTTCTCTTACAATATATTTAGCCCGAATAATAAGAGAAGGCCAACTATGCAAAGATTTGGGCAAGAGTATTCTAAGACAAAGAAACAAGGTTGAAGACTGTTAGACAGGAATATACTTGGTGTGTTCTAGAGGTAGAAAGAGGTTCATAATAGCTGGATTCCAGCAAAAAGAGAATACTGTGAAAAAAATAGATCAAAGAAACTACCAAAGTCACATAATATACAGACTTATAGGCTGTGTTAAGACAGTTGGTTTTTATTGCAATTGTGATTGCAAAGATATTAAAGATTTGCAAAGAGAAGGGTAGTATGAGCTCATTTGAGTTTTAAAAAGGACACTGTATATACTTTGAGCAAGAAGAATAAAGTGGGACAAGGGAAGAAGCAGGTTTTGTAATATTCTGGGAGACATGAGAGTGGCTTGGGCTGTAGTGATGATGCTGAAAAGGGACTAGGAGCTAGGAGAACACATTGAGTGTGGGGGCTGAGAGGGAAGTGATAGATGACCTTCAGATCCGTGGAGGGAGCATTTGGGTAGATATGATGCCATAATTGAGATGGTAAAGGATGAAAGAGGAGTAGATTTGAGGGATTGTGCAAGGCTTGGGGTACCTATTCACAATCCAAGGGTAAAGATTGAGGAGACAACTGGGTTTATGGATTTGGAGTTCATTGATGCATTTTGGGTCCAAAAATAAATTATGGAATAATCAGCATGTAGATAATATTTAAAACCAAGAGCAGGGCTGGATGAATGATTGAAGTTTAGATGAGGGAAGATAGACAAGGTATCTAGGACTGTGCTCTCAGTCACTAAAGCATTTTGGTGCAGAATAAAAAGGGAAGTCATCAAAGGACACTGGGAAATATTAAGTAGTCAGAAAAGACTAGGGAAAAGTATATTACAAGTGGTGAGTAATCAATCATGTCAAGTACTGAGAAGAGATAGAATAAGAAGTGTAGAACAAACGATACAATTCCTTAAGATAAATGCCATAGTGACCTGAATCAAGCCAAACTTGTTCTTTAGGAGAGAATAGAAGGAGAGAAATGGTGATAGTAATTATAGATACAGAAATCTTTTGAGGAATTTTGTACTAAAGAGTTATGGAGAAATGCAGAGAAATCAAGAGATGCTTTATTTAAAAAGTAGAATAAAAAAGGGTGCCTGGGTGGCTCAGTTGGTTAAGTGTTAGAGTTTGGTTCAGGTCATGATCTCATGGTTGGTGAGTTCGAGCCCTATACGAGGTTCTGTGCTGACAGCCTGGACCCTGCTTCTGATTCTGTGTCTCCCTCTCTCTCTGTCCCTCCCTCACTCCCAATCTGTCTTTCTCTCTCAAAAATAAATAAATGGTAAAAAAAAATTAAAAATAGAATAAAAAAAGGAAATTTGTATGCTAATGAGAATGACTGAGGAATGAGGGGCAAACTGATATTACTGGAAAGAGAGGGGAATAATGGCATGTGTCCAATGTCTACACTGGGTAGGCAAGTAGGGATAGGATATGGAGCAGCACTGTCCAATAGAAATAAAATGTGAGCCATATTGAAATTTTGTTCGTTTATTTATTTATTTATTTATTTATTTAATAATTTATTGTCAAGTTGGTTTCCATACAACACCCAGTGCTCATCCCAACAAGTGCCCTCCTCTGTGCCCATCACCAACTCTCCCCCCTCCTACAGCCCCCTATCCCCTCAGTTTGTTCTTAGTCTTTGAGAGTCTCTTACATTATTTCTTCCTCCCTCTCTGTGGCTTTTTTTTCTTCCCCTCTTCCCCCCCCCCCCGGTTTTCTGTTAAGTCTCACAAAGCCCACATATGCATGGAAACATATGGCATCTGTCTTTCTCTGTCTGACTTATTTCACTCAGCATAATACCCTCCAGTTCATTCATGTTGACACATGGCCAGATTTCATTCTTTTTCATTGCTGCATAGTATTCCATTGTGTGTATATATATATATATCACATCTTCTTTATCCATTCATCAGTTGATAGACACTTAGTCTTTTTCCATAATTCGGCTATTGTTGAAAGTGCTGCTATGAACATCGGGGTACACGTGCCCCTATGCATCAGCAGTCCTGTATCTCTTGGGTAGATTCCTAGCAGTGCTAATGCTGGGTCATAGGGTAGTTCTATTTCCATTTTTTTTGAGGAACCTCCACACAGTTCTCCAGAGTGGCTGCACCAGTTTGCATTCCCACCAACAGTGCAAGAGGGTGCCTGTTTCTCTACATCCTCGCCAGCATCTATAGTTTCCTGATTTGTTCATTTTAGCCACTCTGACTGGTGTGAGGTAGTATCTCAGTGTGGTTTTGATTTGTATTTCTCTGATGATGAGTGACATTGAGCATTGTCTCATGTGTCTGTTTGCCATTTGGGTCTTCTTTGGAGTAGTGTCTATTCATATCTTCTGCCCATTTCTTCACTGGATTATGTTTTTTGGGTGTGGAGTTTGGTAAGTTCGTTACAGATATTAGACATTAGTCCTTTATCCAATATGTCATTTGCGATTATCCTTTCCCATTCCCTTGATTGCCTATCAGTTTTGTTGGTTGTTTATTTTGCCGTGCAGAAGCTTTTTATCTTGATGAGGTCCCAGTAGTTCATTTTTGCTTTTAATTCCCTTGCCTTTGGAGACGTGTCGAGTAAGAAATTGGTGCGTCTTAGGTCAAAGAGGCTTTTTCCTTCTTTCTCCTCTAGGATTTTGATGGTTTCCTACCTCACATTCAGATCCTTCATCCATTTAAAGTTTATTTTTGTGAGTGGTGTAAGGAAGTGGTCTAGTTTCATTCTTCTGCATGTTGCTGTCCAGTTCTCCCAGCACCATTTATTAAAGAGGCTGTCTTTTTTCCATTGGCTACTCTTTCCCGCTTTAGAAAAGCCATATACTTGCGGGTCCATTTCTGAGTTTTCTATTCTATTCCATTGGTCTATGTGTCTGTTTTTGTGCCAATACCATACAGTCTTGTTGACTACTGCTTTGTAGTAGAAGTTAAAGTCTGGGATTGTGATGCCTCCCGCTTTGGTTTTATTCTTCAGTATTACTTTGGCTATTTGGGGTCTTTTGTGGTTCCATACAAATTTTAGGATTGTTTGCTCTAGCTTTGAGAAGAATGCTGGTGCAATTTTGATTGGGATTGCATTGAATGTGTAGATTGCTTTGGGTAGTGTTGCCATTTTGACGATATTTATTCTTCCAATCCATGAGCATGGGATGTTTTTCCATTTCCTTGTGTCTTCCTCAATTTCCTTCATAAGTTTTTTATAGTTTTCAGCATAGAGGTCTTTTCCATCTTTGGTTAGGTTTATTCCTAAGTATTTTATGGTTTTTGGTGCAGTTATGAATGGGATTAGCTTCTTTATTTCTCTCTCTGCTACTGCATTGTTGGTGTATAGAAATGCCACCGATTTCTGTACATTGATTTTGTACCCTCCACCTTTGCCGAATTCATGGATCAGTCCTAGCAGGCTTTTGGTGGATCCTGTCGGGTTTTCCATGTAAAGTATCATGTCATGTGCAGAAAGTGAAAGTTTGACTTCCTCCTTGCCAATCTTTATGCCTTTTATTTTGTTTTGTTGTCTGATTACTGATGCTAGGACTTCCAACTCTATGTTAAAAAGCAGTGGTGAGAGTGGACACCGCTGTCGTGTTCCTCATCTTTGGAGGAAGGCTCTCAGTTTTTTCCCCATTGAGGATGATATTAGCTGTGGACTTTTCATAAATGGCTTTTGTGATATTTAAGTTTGTTCCTTCTATCCTGACTTTCTCGAGGGTTTCTATTAGGAAAGGGTGCTGTATTTTGTCAAGTGCTTTCTCTGCATCTATTGACAGGATCATATGGTTCTTATCTTTTCTTTTGTTAATGTGATTTATCATATTGATTGATTTGTGAATATTGAACCAGCCCTGCAACCCAGGGATGAATCCTACTTGATTGTGGTGAATAATTCTTTTTATATGCTGTTGGATTCGATTTGCTAGTATCTTGTTGAGAATTTTTGCATCCATGTTCATCAGGGATATTGGCCTGTAGTTCTTTTTGCTGGGTCTTTATCTGGTTTGAGAATCAAAGTGATGCTGGCTTCATAGAATGAGTCTGGGAGTTTTCCTTCCATTTCAATTTTTTGGAACAACTTGAGGAGGATAGGAATTAACTCTGTTTTAAATGTCTGTTAAAATTCTGCAGGGAAGCCATCTGGTCCAGGGCTTTTATTTGATGGGAGATTTTTGATAACTGTTTTTATTTCTTCACTAGTTATGGGTCTGTTCAAATTTTCTATTTCTTCTCGTTTGAGTTTTGGTAGCATGTGGCTATTTAGGAATTTGTCCATGTCTTCCAGTTGCCGAGTTTGGTGGCATATAATTTTTCGCAGTATTTTCTGGAAATTGCTTGTATTTCTGAGGGATTGGTTGTAATTACTCCCTTTTCATTAGTGATTTTATCGATTTGGGTACTCTCTCTTATCTTTTTGAGAAGCCAGGCTAGAGGTTTGTCTATTTTGTTTATTTTTTCAAAGAATTAGCTCTTGGTTTCATTGATCTGTTCCACTACTTTTTCTGTTTCCATATAATTAATTTGTGCCCTAATCTTTGTTATTTCTCTCTTTCTGCTGGGTTTGGATTGTCTTAGCTATTCTGCTTCTAGTTTCTTTAGGCGTGCTGTTAGAATTTGTGTTATTGATTTTTCTTGTTTCTTAAGGTAGGCCTGGATTGCAATGTATTTCTCTCTCAGGGCTGCCTTTGCCACATCCCAGAGCGTTTGGATTGTTGTATTTTCATTTTCCTTTGTTCTCATGTATTTTTAAATTTCTTCTCTGATTGCTTGGTTGACCCACTTGTCTTTTAGTAGGTTGTTCCTTAGCCTTCATGTTTTTGGATATTTTCCAGACTTTTTTCTGTGGTTGATTTCAAGTTTCAAAGCACTGTGGTGTGAAAGTGTGCACGGTATGATCTCAATTCTTTTGTATTTATTCAGAGCTTCCCTTGGTCCAGAATGTGGTCTATCTTGGAAAATGTACCATGTGCAGTTGAGAAGAATGTAAATTCCTTTGCTTCTGGATGAAGGACCCTGAAGATGTCAGTTAGGCCCATTTGTTCTAATGTGTCGTTCAGGACCGTTGTTTCTGTGGTGATTTTCTGTTTTGTGGATCTATCCAATGCTGAGAGTGGAGTGTTAAGGTCCCCTACAATAAGGACATTTTTATCGATAAGGTTGCTTATGTTTGTAATTAGTTGTTTTCCAAATTTGGGTACCCCCGAATTCGGCTCGTAGACATTTATAATTGTTAACTCTTCCTGCTGGATGGTCCCTGTTATTATTATATAATGTACTTCTTCATCTCTTATTACATCGTTCATTTTAAAGTCTAGTTTGTCTGATATAAGTGTGGCTACTCCAGCTTTCTTCTGACTTCCAGTAGCATGGTAGATAGTTCTCCATCCCCTCACTTTCAATCTGAAGGTGTCCTCAGGTCTAAGATGAGTCTCTTGAAGGCAGCAAATAGATGGGTCTTGTTTTTTAATCCTTTCTGTTACCCTGTGTCTTTTGATTGGTGCATTTAGTCCATTTACATTCAGTGTTAATATTGAAAAATATGGGCTTAGAGTCACTGTGTTATCTGTAGGTTTCATGCTTGTAAGACTGTCTTTGGTAGTTTATGTTCTTTGCAACCTTTCCTTCATAGCGTGCCCCTCAGGATCTATTGTAATGCTGGCTTATTTGTGATGAATTCCTTCAGTTTTTGTTTGTTGGGGAAACCCTTGATCTCTCCTTCTATTCTGAATGACAGGCTATCCAGATACAGGATTCTTGATTGCATGTCCTTCCTGCTCATCACATTGAAGATATCCTGCCATTCCTTTCTGGCTTGCCAAGTTTCTGTAGATAAGTCTGCTACAACCCTTTTGTGTCTGCCTTTGTATGTTAAGGCCCATTTTTCCCTAGCTGCTTTCAGAATTCTCTCTCTGTCTTTATATTTGCCAGTTTTACTATGATGTGTCATGCAGAAAGTCTATTCAAGTTGTCTGAGGGGAATTCTCTGTGCCTCTTGGATTTCCAAATGTGCCCATTTCCTTCCTCATCTTGGGGAAGTTCTCAGCAATGAATTGTTCAAGTGCCCCTTCCACTCCTTTCTCTCTCTCTTCTTCCTCTAGAATTCCTATGATACGGATATTGTTTCGTTTGAGTGCATTGCTCAGCTCTCGAATTCTTTCCTGTTCCTAGATCAGCTTCTCTCTCTTTTTATCTGCTTCCTCTTTTTCCATAGTTTTATCTTCTAATTAACTTATTCTCTCTTCTGCCTCTTCAATCCGGGCTGTGGCTGCCTCCAATTTGTTTTGCACCTCATTTAGGGCATTTTTTAATTCTTCCTGACCGTTTTTAAGGTCCTTGAACTCTGCCGCGTGGGACCCCTTGCATTCATCTATGCTTTTTTCAAGCCCAGTGATTGGTTTTATGATTATCATTCTATATTCATGTTCTGTTTTATTGCTTACATCTGTTTTCATCAATACTTGAGCTGTCACTACTTCCTGTAGTTTCTTTTGAGAGAATTCTTCCATTTCGTCATTTTGGCTAGGTGTGTTTTGGATTGTTTCTTGAGGTCGCCCTGGAAAGGAAAACAGACTGACAGACAAACAGAAAACAGAAATACCCAAATGTACCAACAAATGATACAGACCAGCAGTTCACAACAGAATAAAGAATAAGAAATGACACTGTGAGGGCATATGTCCTGAAGTACCAACTACACTTTAAGGACAGTGTGTACGGTGTGCTGGTGGCAGAGCATATACCGAGAGAATAATGACAGGTGTGAGGTGAAGAAGAAAATGAACTTTGCCCAGATGAGTGACTGAAGGGCTTAATTCAGACAGAGAGAAATCAGAATAAGGACAGATGCAAGGAAAAATAAATTAAGATAGATGTTGCCCAGATGAACTTATGCGGCCTGGTTATTCCAGAGAGAGAGAGATAGGAAAGTAAAGAAGGAGGTGTAGAACATGCCTTGAGAGAGTGGGTTAAAAGTTTGTTTAAGCCAGCCAATACCCTGGATGTCCAGCTCATGGGTGGGGATCTGTAAGAAGAAGAAAGGGAAGCATGTATTTAAAAAAGAAGAAATGACCTGGAGTTACTCCAGGCAGCAGTCTGAACTTGGTGTCTGTAGCTCCCACTGAAAGGTGTCTCTCCTCTGAGGAGGGGCGTGGTTTGATATAGGCGGATCCCGCCTCCACTGCCGCTGGGATTGCTTTGGGGTGACTTCCTGGGGCGGGTGTTTGTGGGTTTGTGAGACAGCAATGGTGTCTCGCCAGTCCCTTCTTCCCAGTCCCAGAGTCTCTATTCGCCCTTTTATTTCTGTCCTCACTTTGCAATGGGTGCTGGCGTAGTGCGGTTTGCTGGGCGGTTGCGCACCCCACGCACTCTCCGCCTGCTACACCGATTTCGCTGTAAATTGTGTGCCTTGGTTAGAAGCAGTCCGCAGTTGGCTTGGCGCCTCTGTGTGACTCAGGCTGACTGGGCCGTTTCTGCCAGTCCCAGCGCGAGGAGAGTTCTGCTGACAGTTCTGCTGTTGGCAACAGAACTTCTCTTCAAAAGTCCTGTATTTAGGGACTGGATGGTGGTGGTCTCTCCCTCTCTGTCCATTTTTTCTCTTTCAGATATGGCCTGTTCCGCACTTTCCTGGCTTCTCCAAAGAAGACTTTCCCTCCCCTCAGCTTTCTGTTCCTTGTAGACTGCAGCATCTTTCCTCCCCGACTCTTGAGGTTGAGAGCCCTTTGGTTTCAGTCCTTCTTAGTTTGAAAGACAAGGGGAATACTGGGTCCCCCTACTCCTCCGGCCGTATTGAAATTTAAAAACCTCCTAGTAGCCACATTAAATTCCTAAAAAGAAATAAATGAAATTAATTTTAGCAACATATTTATCCCAATATATCAAAATATTATTTTAATATGTATTTTATAAAATTATTGAAATATTTTCCATTCTTTTTTTCATATGAAGTCTGAAATTTTATGTGCATTTTATACTTACAGCACGTATAAATTCTGATTAGTCACATTAAATGCTCAATCACTACATAAAACTAGGGACTACTGTATTGGACAGTGCAGGTATAGAGTATAGCTAGAGAAGTTTGCATAAGATAAATGTATGGAAATTTTATAAAGAAAGATAGAAATAGATATTATTGGTTGTGGAAATTTGAGGTAATTCCTACCTGATTGTATATGTTTTTTAGTTATGAATGAAGAAGTGTTAAAAATTTTATGAGAAGAGGACAAGGAGATATTGTGAAATGATCATTTTGGAGGTAGAAAGATGAGCCAGTTAGGCTCATTAGCTCCAGAAAACAAGAAATGGCTAAAGTCCTGGTTCAAGGTTTTGCTTAGCCACAGAAGCCTTGGAGTAGTGACCAAATTTGACTGTTTTTTATAGGCATTACATGTCATGGAACAGTAGAACCTGTTAAGATTTCTAGCATCTTCTTGTCACCAGTGAAGACTGCTGAGCAAAACATACTTAAAAGAAAAAAAAATCCGAGTATAATGAATAGGAGCCAGTGCTTGAACTCAAGTCACCATAGCTTCTCTATTTATTCCCTGGGTCTAGTATGGGACATAATGGAACCAACTGGAAAAAGACAGCAATTTTCCATTACATGAAGGGAAAAGTAGAAGAACCTTCTTTGCAGAAAGAGTGAATGAAGCATGTGTAGAAAAAAAGCAGAGATGAAAGACCAACAAGCCCAGAGAGATTTGAGAGGATAACTGGTTCCAGTTACTAGTTCCAACCCCTTTTCACGTACACTGCTTTTCTTGGGTTTTAGATTCCAAGACATAGCCCCCATCCTGCTATGAAGTAAATCACTCCCCTTTTATTACCCTCGTTTAATGATTTCTGGGAATTGTAGCCCTGCCTCATTCGTACGTAGGGATAATGAGGTCCAGAGTTTAATATGGATTTGGTGGATGAGCTATAAAGAATTGTATCACAAGGGACTGATTGAGCAGAGATACTTGACAGGTCTTCATGGAACTCATGATGCCTATCATTTGATCTTATTTTTTAAAAAATATATTTTTTTATTAACCAAATGTATACATCAATATTTAGGAAAAAAAAGAGAAAGCACCAAAGGCAAAATAATAAAGAAAAAAACCCTACCTATAGCCCTAATAAACGTAACTGCTACTACTGTTTTGTTTCACTCTTGGTGTATCATTTATTGAATTGAATGCAAACATATCTATAGAGATGATATAGTTTTTCCCTCAAATACTAGAGAAGAGAGTCTTCCAATTATTGCAGAATTGCATCCCTGTAAAGAACACTCCTCATTCTCCTTGCCTCCTTAACTCCACTTGACCTCTTTCTTTATTTCATTTCCATAGAGAATTGTTATTTAGCCTTTGCTCCTTAAAATTTCTTCATTGTAGCTCTTCACGATACCATGAAAATGCAGGCATGCTCTTGGAATCTCAGTGAGAATTTCCAATTGGGTTTTTGTTGGATCTTGAATAGAGATAGGGCCACTGCTGTTAGGGAGATTTCTAGACTTACACCTTTTTAAATTTCCTCAGCATTAAGCAATGCTTCTTTGGGAGCTATTCTAATGCCTCAGCTTAGAGGCAGCCTCTGGAACTGGAGGCTAGCTCAACAGAGCTGTCACTGCAGTAGTAACAACCTAAACAGAATCTTGGAAAAGAAGAGAGAAAGCTTTGTAGCATTTATATAGGGTTTCTGCAAAGGCTCTTCTTCTGGGGGAAGTAATTATCCTGGGGGCATTACCTATCAACAAAACGGCATCCCAAGAATCAGGAGTTAAATGTCAGAGACTTCTGAAAACACAAGGAAGACCATCCTCAATTTCAAGGTCTTTGCTTTTGGCAGCTCTGGTAGTTACATAACAGGAGAAGGAATTTTCCCTGGACTTAGAAGAATATGGATTGTGAGATCCTTTTTGAATAAGTCAATTTTCTACTACTACAATGAGCTAAATATGCAACCTATTCACCAACCCAGAGAGGTATTTGATTTTGTTTTTTATTATACTGAAAACTCTCTTGATACTCACAGTGAGTCTGTAGGGGAGCAGTAACACAATGTGTATCTGCTTCTTCAATTTTGGAAATCTTGTTGAATATGTAATGGGGCAGCTGGGATGAGTTTTTACAGAAGCCACACATACGCATAAATCCAGGCATGTTTTTATCATCTACCTCTTTTATCGGCTAGCTTTCCCACTCTGTCAAACATGTCTGTACATGTGTCAAAATAGTACAGTCTCTGCCAAGTCATCCACATTTGTTTTCAGTTTGGGAAAGACCCACCTACATGCAGGTGATAGTTTATGGTATATAAAGAGACTTTCTTTTCTTATTACCCTGAGTTCATTTCTTATTCCTTTAACAATTAAATAGTAGTTGCAATTTATTGAGCATGTATGTATTTATTATATTGTCTGCTAGAATGTTTCATGACATCAGGGACCATCTCTGCTTGTTCATCTCTGAACTACCAATACTTGTGACAGTAGTTGGCCCACGCGGTCTCTTCAACATGGTGAAAGTATTTATTGAATGAACAAATTATTTATATTCACATGTTAAAATGTCTTTGTATAAATAGGTATTACTGTCTTCCTTTTGCAAAAGGAGAAATGTCCCAGATTAGTTACCTCTTAAAAGTCACACAGTGAATGAGTAAGGAAGGAGCTGGGATTCCAATCAGGTTTGGTCTCTATCTTCCTTCCTTTTTACCCTGCCATGCTTCTTCCAATATAGCTTTGATGTGGAGGTCAAGCATTTTTCTGACAGTTTCATTGTTAATTCTATGCTTTACTGCCTTTAAGGGAACTGAATACAAGGTTTCTCTGTCATTCAAATTTTAGTCAGAGTGACATACTTGCTGATTTTTCTCACTTAGATGTGCAAAGGCTGTTTCTTGTTAACGTGTGTGAAGTCACTTGTTTGGGTTCAGGTTGACATTGGAAACTGAGTTAATGGCTCTCTTTTCCCCCTGCTCTTCTAATAAACCTGTCCTATTGCCGTACTCACCACAGTTAATTCTAAAGACCTATTCTTGGGGGCTGTCAGAGTGGGAGACTTCTCTAATGTTTCCATTATGGTAACAGGATTTGGTTGCAGTCTGTTATAGAAATTAACCTGAAAAATTCCCACCTTTTAGTAAGCAAAAGTTGGTCTTATTAAGGTTCTTTATTCATTTTGATTTCATTAAATCTTTGCCTTATAAAGTAACAGTAAAAATATACCAAGACATCTGAATAAGAGCCCTTACTTCCATTTAGTTAATACATCTATTTTTTCCTGTTGAATTCCTACCTTGTTTGAATTTTAAATTGTTTCACTTTAGGCCATTGGAATTGCTCCAGTATCACTTCTTTGTACCCTCCTTTCTCAGTCCCACTTCAGTTTCATTAGATAGTTTTTGATTTTTTTCATTTTTGCCACCCTCCCTCTCTTCCCTTTCTGGAATTTTTCACTACCGCAAAAGGCATATTTAGCTCTCTTTTCTTCTTTATATATTAACTTTGCTGCTTGGGGAATATCTTTAGTGGAAAGAAAAGGCTGCTGGCTATTTATTCATTACACTTAAAGAAAAAAACCACGATACCAACCACACTAGCAAAACACATACACGTACACACACGCACAAAGTTTCATGTGCAAAAGAGATCTATAGACATGTATGTATGGTTTATTTCTTAGATGTCTTGTTTTTCTTCTCTTTACATCCTCATTTTTGGTTGCTACATTACCTATCATGCCATTTATTTCTGTTTTTTGTTTTTGTTTTTGTTTCTGTTTCTGTTTTTGTAATGCTTTTATCTCTTGTATTCATTTCTCTCATGACACTCTAGACTATCCCAAGTGCATAGATCATATTAAAAGCATTAGATTTCTGCTGCACTTTATTTCCCCAAGAGGCAGGAAGAAAACTGCTTGCTGTTCTGGTATTTTCATTAAGGTGAACACACTAACCTGAGAGCAATAATAATGCCAATAGTCTGGTTTCTATACGCCTGATGACATGTTCTGATTTTATCTCACTTCTCCAGATGTCACTTTTTTGGCAAAGAGGATATGAGTGTGCTGAGATTCTGAGGACGCAGAGAATTAAATAACTAATTTGCCCTATATTAACAGTGCCCTATAGATGAATGCAGAACTCCTTTAGTTTGCCTCAGGACCTTTCATGTACTGTCTCCTGCTTACCTCTTTTGCCTCTTCTTTTTCCACACATTCCTTTCGGGTTTTCCCTCTTATTTGACCATTTCTTACCTTAAGACATTTTCAAATGCTCTCCTCTCTTCCTGCAAATATCCCCTCCAACCTCCTTTACTTCCCTTCTTAGATGTCAGTTTAGATTTTATCCCCCCTTGAAAACAATCCCTAATCTCCTGTCTAGTTTTGGAGACCCTATACTCTGCTCCCATGGCAACCCCTGCTACCCCATCATAGTGCTTACCTCCTACTGGAAAAGCTGTTTAATCTGTCTCATCTATAGGGCCACATTTCTATGTCTGTTCAAGTTACTTGTATCCCTCAGAACTAATAAAGTGCCCAGGGAAAGTGCAAAGTAAATAAATAAGTCCATCTCATTGAATGTAATTGTTATATGACCATTCTTCCTCCTAACAGTCTTTCAAATTAGTCCCTTCCTTTCACTCTCTCCTACCTCTTTAGCTCAAGCTTCGATGATAAGACTCTTCAAGCCACTCATTTTACCTTTAATTGGCATGAATCAGTCCATTCTGTATGTTTCAGCCGGAGTGTTCTCACCAAGAGACTACCATGATCATCCTATTCCTTTGCTTTAAGACAGCATCTGGGGCTTCCTATTGCTGAGTGGCATAATAGGCCCACTAACTTTTTCTTGGAGTTCTCTGATCCTGCTGTTTCATACTGTTTCATGTCTTTTTTGTTCCTATCACTCTACTCAACTCTCTGGGAAATATCTACTCCATTGAAAGTACTTTCTCAATGATATACTCTTATTCTGAGACCCTTCCTCAAAGCTGAGGAAAGTTAATTATTCTGTCCTCTGCTACCAGAGTGCATTGAATTGCACATATCTCTATTAAATGGTTTTGTACATGCTATTTCTAATATTCATATAGCTTTTTCTTCTCCCCTACTGGGGCATTCTTTTATTCTTAGTGTTAAAAACAAGAAAATAGGGCCAAAATGGAGTCCCTTATGCTAAAGTCCATATTACCAAACCAAGACTTAATTATAGTTTTGGTTTTCCCAGAAATGGACTCTTAAACTAGTCAATCAGGAATTGCCTGATCAGTACTAGTTAAGTAATTTGCCTAATAAACTCTTACCATACTCTAAAGGAAAGTGATTTTGCAGTAACCACCCTGCTTTTTTTTGCCTAGCATAACTTCCTTATTCCTGTTCCCTTCTGCCTATAAAAGTCTTTCAGTTTGCATAGCTCCTCAGAGATCCTTTCAATCTACTAAATTAGATGCTGCCTGATTTATGAATCATTGAATAAAACCAATATGATCTTCAACACTTGCTCAGTTGAATTTTGTTTTAATTTTAACATTAGCATCTAGTGTTTTGTGTGTGTGTGTGTTTGAAAAAAGTACAGGGAAACTGCTATATCTGCTATGGTAGAATTAAAGACACAGTATGTTAATTTCAGATTCATAATATATAGCTATATCATGCTTTTGGCAAAAGATAATCTTCCACATAAAATTACTGGCACAGAAAGCATCTATAGGTTGAGATTTCATCAATCTGTCATCTATGACTCAATGGTATTTTTTTTTTGAGAGAGAGAGAGAAGAGGGGGGAAGGGAGAAGGAGGGAGAGAATCTGAAGCAGGCTCCATAGTGAGGAACCCAATGCAGGGCTCAATTTCACAACCATGAGATCATGACCTGAGCCGAAATCAAGAGTTGGATGCTCAACCAACTGAGGCACTCAGGCTCCCCCTATGTATTCATCTATCTATCTATTTATTTATCTTATTCTATTTATTTATTTATTTGTTTGTTTGTTTATTTAAATACTGTTCTTGATATAACTTTCCCACCTTTGGAATAAAGATATAGCAATAGGCTTACAACTCTAGTAAGCTCCTTCTTTGCATATTTTGACAAATATACTTCTGGCAGTGCCATTGGTCTGGGAACAGAGGTCTTTCTCTCTGGAGGATGTACTAACAATACCTGTTATTACTAAGAGTTCACCTATACACTTCAAAAGCCATGCTAACGATACATGATTCCTGATACTGGGGACAAACAAAAGCAGCACAAATAAGGAGGCATGTGAAAAAGCTTGTACCTTGTCTGCAGTCAGTGTCAGGGTGAACATAGGCTTTTATAATCTTAATTATTTGATCAGCATGCCATTTGCTAATATTTACTCAGGTCCCTGCCATGAATGCCAAATAAAAGGTGGTTTGTCACCCTTTTCCTCAGTAATATTTGCATAGCATTGATTGCATTTGAATGCGAATCTTATCATCTGATTTCCTAATTTTCCTGGATCCTATATTTCTCAAGGACTAGAGGAATGTTCACAGCAAAAATTCACTAAAAAAAACCCATATAAATAGGCAGGAAATACACAGGCATAGGTGAATTGGTAGTGTAATCCCTGAGAAACTTTAATGAACATAGCTTACTTTGTATTCCTGGGAAAGGGGTAGTCTAAGTAACTTATGAAGCACTAGTCAGAAATCAACTATGCAATAGCTTCCATTATTATTGGCTCTACCTAAATGGACCACAGCATGAAATACGTTTTCAAAATTGAAGTCAAAGTCAAAGCATATTTTTGAGATGCATATGTCTTATGAAGAGCTTATAAAGAAAGGTTTGATACTGAAGAAATATGCGTTGTTGAAAAGAGGGTTCTGATACAGTTAGTGTTAAAATAATTCTGCCAAATATGCCAGCAGCCAGGCCGATTTTGAAACTGTTAGCCTGAGTCATTTTCTTTCTATCACCTTTAAAAGTTCAAAAGGTTTGACTTAATCCAAAAACTACAGAGGAAATGTCAAATTGCCCCTTGGTGTAGTTCAACAATCACTGAGGCTTCTCATCTTAGGAATTTTGGAACACTTTTCTTACTTCTGATGAAAAGAACCATAGAGATGATATATTCAAAAATCTCATTTTCAGATAAGCATAGAGATATGCAGAGAATTTTAAAACTGGTAAGTTACAGGACAATAAATATATATATGCTGCGAAATGAACTATTTTTTCTATTCCTTAGACATATTCATATCAGAAAAATAAATCATTAGTTAATATTAAGGGATTTTATATAATTTAGATAAAGGCTAAATTGTACTTCATCTTGTTTGGAAAATCCTTCCGTATAGGTAGAGAAATCTGCAGTTTTTATCTACTATTTTTGGCTGAAAACTATTGAAATATCCCAAATATTTAAAGACAAAAATCTTTACATGAAATCTGGAACTCGCCAATAATTGTGTTCTATATAGACAGATTATTTTACTATATTCCCTGATAAAAATTAGTTTTTTAAACTTTATTGTACTTTAAAAATAAAACTGTGGTTCTTTATAATATTCAGATGACCGATAAAAATTTTCCTTATGGTTCTTTTTTTCCTAATTGGGTATAGTCAATTGTATTCTATGTTCAAAAATCTTTTTTTTTTTTTTTAAACCAAGGGTTTCCAAAAACTCTGTAAGCATTGATTTCATTACTATTTGGTTTAAAACAAAACAAAACAAAACAAAATGGTATGGTGCACTCCAATTTAATACTGTCTTAGTACTCAAATTTATGCTCCCTGCTCCTAGTACCATCATCTATGAACATAGACATCTCCCTGTACTCTTTTAGCCTAGAAAACTGCATTTTAAAAAAATGTTTATTTTTGAGAGAGAGAGAGAGATAGCGTGCAAGTGGAGAGGGGCAGAGAGAGGGAGACACAGAATCTGAAGCAGGTTCCAGGCTCTAAGCTGTCAGCACAGAGCCTGATGTGGAGCTTGAACGCATGAACCGCCAGATCATGACCTGAGCCGAAGTGGGACGCTTAACTGAGCCACCCAGGCACCCCAAAAACTGCTTTAGAAAATAGCTTTATGTAGAGCCTCGCATGTGGTTTCTTAGAAGGACACAAGGTTTTATAAGAGAGTCTTTTCCTCAAGGAACTAACAGATTTTGAAGAAGATAAGCCACGAATTAAATTTTTAAAATATGTAGTGCCAGAAAGTACGTGTTAGGTATGTGGGGGTAAATAAAGTATTATTGAGGGATCAGAGACCTCATGGCATAAATTACTTTGGGTTTGAGCTTGGAAGGATAACTAGATGGAGAACAAGAAGGGAGCATTATTGTGTCAGATATCCTATGTGAAAAGTATTGATGATTAGGAAGTATAAGATATGGTTAGTAGTTCCTGTTTGGGGAAAGGGAGGCACATTTTAACTCTAGACATAAGACCTAAGTAAAAGATGCTGTGTGCCTTTCTTTCTAAAATGGCAGCCTGGTGGGGCACCTGGATGGCTCAGTCAGTTAAGCATCCAACTTAGGCTCAGGTCATGATCTCACGGTTCGGTTCGTGAGTTTGAGCCCCACATCAGGTTCTGTGCTGATAGCTCAGATCCTGGAGTCTGCTTTGGATCCTCTGTCTCCCTCTCTCTCTACCCTTCCCCTGATCATGCAATTTCTCTCTCTCTCAAAAATAAATAAACATTAAAAAAACGGCAGCCTGGGCACCTGGGTGCCTTAGTCAGTTGAGTGATTGACTTCAGCTTAGGTCATGATCTCTCATTTCATGAGTGTGAGCCCCATATTGGGCTTGCTGCTCTCAGCCTGTCTGTCAGAGCCCGCTTTGGATCCTCCGTCTCCTTCTCTCTGCCCCTCCCTCACTTACACTCTCCCCTCAAAAAATAAATATTAAAAAATAATAAATAAATAAATAATAAATAAAATGGCAGCCTAAGTGATTTGCCATTCATATGTTTTCCAATATATCACAAGCTTGTCTTCTCTCTGTGCATTTAGAAACCTCTGTAATTAAAGGAAATCCACAGTCCTATCAAAGAAGGACCAAATCTCTCACTCAATGGGAATTTTCTATCAAAAGGAGTGGATGGCAGTAAATTGCTATAAAGCAGTACCAGTCAAAAGGCGTGTTCTGGACAGTGTAAGCCAATCCACAAAAGATAAGTATACAAATTGGGAGTAAGAATTTAGAAAACTCTTTTGGCAACATAATGCTGCTACAGCATCTGAGCCCAAGACTGGTGGACTTGCTTTGTTGAACAGGGTACAGAACAGTTTGGGCATACTGAACTCGTGTGCTGGTTTATGAATGACACAAAGCTGTGTTTTGATCATGCTCCGGGGACCACGTAACAGTCTGCGATGGGCTAGAAATGAAAATAAAATGTTTCTTCATCATAGATAGAGAAGTGCTACTATAAAGAGTTAAGGGGAAATATATTTAACTTTTCTCTTTAGCAAATATTTATCTTATATCTACTACATGCTATTTTCTGGCTTGAAAGTAGTGTGTTGCATTCACAGGGTCTGCTGAGAAAATGATCATCAGCTTTTTCCCTCCCTTTCAGCTACTTTTTCTCCTGACCATGGAAACTAGGGATCAGGTGCTGTTGTCCTAATAAATAAGTCAGAAATATGCTAACAATGCTAAAAGCTAATGAAACTTACTATGTGCCATGTGACATTCTAAGCACTTTACAAATATCTACTTAGTAGATATTTGGTCCAGTCAGAAAAATAATAACCACAACAGGTATTCAGGTAGAGACAATTTAGGAAATTGGTTATGTAAGTGTTGGAGAGTTGAAATAATAGTCATATGAAGGAGCTACACGTGCTCTGCTCCCCACAGCTGGGAGAAAAGCAGAAACTGGGTTCACTAGAATCTGGTAGATCATAGGAGGGTGTTCAGACTTTTGATGAGAGTCACTTGGCTGCATTCAACATCTTATGAATTTGAGAAACAGCTTCGTGGAGCTAGTGTTTTATTTTCTGAAGCAATGGCATGGACAGGCTATTGCCAATATCTCTAAGAGGGCAGGTGTATTGAAATAAGCTGGCAATGCAAACAAACTGTATGAATAATGCTGAAAAAAACATAGAAACAGGAAGAGGTCCATTCTTTTTTCTCCTACTTTTCAGCCTCTCTCTTGTGCCTCCTATTGGTAGAACCTAACTGGCAAAGGGGTATGAGAGATGTAGTTTGCAGAGTTCCTCCTCAGCACCAGGGACAAAGGTGAGAAGAGTAGATTCAGGCTAAAAGACAGTAGGCAAATAATAGGCACAATAATTTAACCTCACACAATCCTGTGAGGTAAGTGCTGCCATTACCCCTAATTTCAAATCAATAAACCAAGGGCCAGAGATTGTTAATTAGTTGTCCAATGCCAACTGGTGGAAGAAGTGGGTAAGAAGGAGGGTCATCTGACTTTAGAGCCACTACTCTTGCCCTCTATGCTACACTGTCTCTTTGTTAAGTGGGTGGTAGTTCTATTAAAGAGATTAGCTGGTAAACACTATGTATTTTCACAGACCTATCATTATTTCTCTAATTTTATGATTCCTATTAAAGTTTTTCATTTTGAGGTTAAAATACTTTTAATTATTCAAGAACATTTAAAGATCCTGTCATTATTCTATCTATAAAGAAGAGAAGAAAATAAGAGAAGCCTTACATTTCTGATGAAGACTTACTTTTCTGTTTAATATGCTTTGATATGTTTAATCAAATCTATATGAGGCTGGAATAGTATCAGGTGATGGGACATAGTGTTAGAAGGGTTTATGCATTCATTTACTTAGCATATGTTTATTGATCCATTCATTTATTTTACATATTCTAGATGATGTTGAAATACCAAGACAGACAAGGTCTTTCACAGAGCTTACATTTATTTAATAAAGTAGACTTGTGAATTAGTGAAAGCTAATAAAGTAGACTTGTGAATTAGTGAAAGCTAACACAGTGAATTTCAATGTCTTAATGGTTTTATTTATTTATTTATTTGAATGAGTATTTGGTCCAAGCACAAAGTTTGCTTTAAGATGTAGGCTTAATTCTCCTTGTCTTTGCATCCCGACCGTGAGCAGGGAAGTAGGGTAGTAGCCAGACTGGAAGTGACCATTTCTTTAGGACTTCAGATGATAAGAATACATAGAGGTAGAGAAAGGGCTAGCAAAAGGAAAAGAGCTACAAAAGTAATCAGAAAACTTCCATTGGAAATAAAGCCGAAGTCTATTGAGTAATTCTTAATTTTTTCAATAAAAATTGTTTTCAATTTATTTTCAATAAAACAAATAACTCTCGGCAATATAAGTTCAAGGTAAAAGAGCAAGTAATTGGGTAATCTATTGATCCTCCATCATTAACTTTAGACATTTTCAACTGGAGCCTAAAAATATTGACATGTACCTTAAGTTATAGGGATCAAATTATAGTTACTCACCAAGACAGGAAATGAATTAGGCTAAATAGATTCTTGGTTTCTACTTCCCATGAACTTTTGCTATGTTTTTAGTTGTTACGGGGAAATCTGAGATTGCGTGTTTGAAATATTGATACTTCTGGAACAATATCTTTATGGGAAATTAAAAGACTATTTAATATGGAAAGCATATTGTAAAGTCATATGTGTTATCTCCATCCTTCCTATTTTTTAAAATTTTTTTAATGTTTTAAATTTTTGAGAGTGAGAGAGTGTGTGCTAGTGGAAGGAGGGGCAGAAGGAGAGGGAGAGAGAGAATCTCAAGCAGGTTCCACGTTCAGCATGGAGTTCAATGCAGGGCTCGATCCCACAACCCTGGGATCATGACCTGAGCTGAAACAAGAGTTGGTCAACCAACGAACTGAGCCATCCAGGTATCCCTCTCATCCTTTTTCTAAGGCTAATAATATCACACCTAGCTAGGTCCTTTACTCCAAGAATTTCTGTAGGTATGTTGAGGCAGAAGCTTAGAATTTAGAAGCTTAGAAGCAAAAACATAAGAGAACACACTAATTAATAAATTTGGGACATCTCCTCCAGTCTCCCTACTGCAAGATAAGAAATTGAAAAAGGAGCTAAACCCAGGAATCTGCAAAACAAAATGCTGGAATAGATTGGAAGTGTTTCCAGTACATATTGTAAACTGGTTTGACCTGTGAAGTTTATGAACCAAATAAGGCACCATTCTGGTTTTCATCTAAAGGTGAAATGCTCTCATTGTAAAACCCTCTTCTTATTATTCACTTGTTTCTTTAGGACACTTGAAAAGCTCTCCCATTGTCTGGTTTACCCTTTTCCTGCCTTAACTCCTCAGCGTCAAAGAATGATCGATTCCTATCCTGGAAATTAACCTTTGATTCTATTTCCTGGTTTCTGATTTTATATCTTGACTTTGGCATGTTGCCTCTAAGGATTAATCCTTTGGTGAGAAGTTGTTTGGCTCAGCTCTTAGGCTTCCCATGCATATGCATTGCCCTTGTAGAGAGCCCTACCAGGCTCTCCTGGAACTTGTATTTGAGTAACTATCTCCTGAGACTTGGATTTATAAACAATGCCCAGTGCTGCGAGGCAATAAACTAAGATTTTCTATAACTGATATGTGTCCTTTTAAGCTATCAAACTTTCTTTAACATTTTAAACTAGTTTTGATTTTTAAAAAAATCCAAAAAAACGTTTTACAAACTTTCTTGCTTTTATAAGCAGAATATGATGAGCAAAAATTAAGCATTTCTTGATGACTCATTTTAATTTTGAAAATTAACTACTACTCCATGATATAAAAGAGAGTAAAGACACTACATTAAATGGTCCCAGACAGCTATATATTTTGCATCCTTATGTCATAATTATTTTCTGTTTTCCGGCTGTTAGGCTATCAAATCAGCTCTCTCCAAGCTCGCCCTGACTTCTTTTGTAATATGTTGTTTAGAATTGGGAAAGCAGGTAATGAAACTGATTAAACGATGTCTCTTATAAACATAGGTGGTCTCTGAGTGACGGCTGATGGACTTTCCTTTTGATAGCATGTAAGAATTGACATTTATTTAAGCTGTTTAGAGGCCTCTTGGTTCTCAGCTGGTTTCTGGAAAACTTAAGTCTCTGAACCCTCAGAAAGTGGTATAACTTACTAATGTTTTCATGTTATAAATTGGTAATGAATCAACATATTGTAATGGGGCCAGATGGGTTTGAATCCTGTTTCTGTTGCTTACTAGCTTGAACAAGACGCATGACACTTATGAGCCTCATTTTAGCCATCTGCAGAGCAGTCATGATAACGGTGATGTCAAGAGTTTTGTGAAGTATATAAATCAAATACGCTAATGTGAGATCCTTGGTGCATACTCAGGACACAACACTTGTTAGTGGCTGGAATGACTGTAGGGAAACTGACTGTCGTTACGTGAGGACAAGACCAGCTCTGCCACATACATTCAAGAAAAAGACTGTGTAGTACCTGGGGTGGAATAGACTGGTTCAGAGTTTATTCAGAGTTTATTTTTTCAAAACCAAACTGCATATGCAAAGCCATATGTGAAAGTCATCTTTTCTGTTTTAACTATCTTTTTTTAAAGTTTATTTATTTATTTTGAGAGGTAGAGAGTGCACAAGAAGGAGAGGGGCAGAGAGAGAGAGAGAGAGAGAGAGAGAGAAAGAGAGAGAGAGAATCCCAAGCAGGCTCTGTGCTGTCAGTAAGGGGCCCGATGTGGGGCTCAGACTCACAAACTGTGAGATCATTGCCTGAGCTGAAATCAAGAGCCCGACTCTTAATTGACTGAGCCACCCAGGCATCCCAGTGTAACTCTCTTTATTGTTAGAATTCTTATAATGGAAATGTCTGTCTACTCTTTTGATCATAACTGTAACGATGACCATATGGCTAGAACCAACCTCTTTTCACTGCTGCTGCCCCTCCCTAAGTGATTGCTTTTTCCAAAAGATAATTTCAGTGAGGCAGAGCCTGTCAGAGGCCAGTGACAATACTTAAGTCCAGGGCAGAATTAAGACTATATGCCTCAATGGTACTGGTTTAAAAGGCAGCATTAGCTTGTTGGCTGATGGAGCAATTACTCCAGTACTATTTTGGTATCCTTCTAGGACGCTAAAGCAGCTAAGCTGGTGACTCTAGTCCTTGTAGAATACCTTACAGGCCAGGACTAAAGTCTTTCAGAAACCCAGAACCTTGTCCTCTTACCTGGATTCATGATTATATGCCTAGTCTGCCCCAGAGCTCTGTTTCCTAGCTCTGAAAGCTGTTTACCCTCTTTTACCAAAGAGCAGGGGTCAGTAAACTACAACCACATCAGTTTTGTATGCCAGGCAAGATAACAATGGCTGTTACATTTTGAAACAGTTGAAAAAAATCAAAAGAACAATATTTCATAACATGTGGAAAGTATTTAAAATTCAAATAGCTATGCCTATAAATAAGATTTATTGGAACACAGCCAAACTCATTCATTTATGTGTTATCAGTGACTGCTGTCTCATGGTAGAGTTGAGTAGTTGTGAAAGAGATAACTCTCAGGCAAAGCCTAAAATATTAATTATCCGGACATTCACAAAAGTGTTGCGGACGCTTGCAACAAGAGGGTTGACTGAATCTGTCACTTTACCCTAGCAACATCCATCTGCTTACCCTCTTTTAGTAAACAGGATCTTTCCCATAGTAACCATGATAACTATCCAACATTTATATGCCTTAAAATAGTACATCTAATGAAGGATATTTAAACATGGCACGATATTAATTGCTGAGTATTGAATCCAGCACAGAGTTTACTCAAGGGCAAATGCTCAGGAAGCCTTCAAAAATAAAATCCTCGTGGACATTGCCCCTGACTATATCACAACTCTGAAAACCACATCGTGGATGTATTTTGTCTCCGCTCCCTTGGGAATGCTTAATACTATACCTGGGGTAATATTTGTTATGGCTCAAATCTTTTCGCTCCCTTATCCTGGGGAGAGGGAATGGCAGCGAGAAATAACACTCTACTCCCACACTGTGACACTGCCAGGAAAGGGGGGAACACTATAATCATTCACTTTTCTTGTATGAGGCAGGAGTGAAAGAATAAGAAATAGATTTATCAAGAGCTCCCCTGTGCAGAGTGCCCCATGCTTAATTTAGCTAAATACACACAGACGTAAAAGGCATAGCCATTAGCCTGGAGGAGCTTGAGCCTGAAATCAGAACGTGAAGGTCAGGTTGCCGTGTATTTCTGCCTACAGAATGAAACCCCCAGGCTGTTACTCTGTGTGGGCCTGCGGGCTCAGTCCTTCTGTCTTTCCCATCCCTGCTTCCATGTTTTGCTGGTTCAGAGCACTAGAGCGGACCGTCAGGGGATATCTTGCTTGCCTCCAAATGTTTGTTCATGTTGAACCCTTACCAGGAATATTGTATCTGATATGTCTCTCTTAGACAAATTCTGTGCAAGACTCAAGAACTGAGGAAAATCCCTACTATTAAAAAAAAATAGGGGCGCTTGGGAGGGTCACTCAGTTAAGTATCTGACTTTAGCTCAGGTCATGATCTCCTAGTTTGTGGGTTCAAGCCCCTCATTGGGCTCTGTGCTGACAGCCCAGGGCCTGGAGCCTGCTTCAGATTCTGTGTCTACCTCTCTCTGCCCCTCCCCCACTCACACTGTTTTTCTCTCTCTCTCAAATATAAACATAACAAAATTAAAAAAAAATGTCTGCTTTGAGTCTTCCACACTCCTAATTTTTTACTTGCATTTTAATTGATGAGCATAGTCTCCTTATATATCCAGCTTATATTTCCTTTAAATATTTTATTTGTGCTAATTCTAACTATTTAATTAACTGTAAACTCTTGAGATCAGTTACAAGATGCATGTTTGTTTCTAACTAAAAATCCTGGGATTCTAGCACTTATAGATGCACACGCGCAGAGCTTATCTTCATTATTCATAGATTTTGTATTTGCGAATTCACTTATTTGCTAATTTATGTGTAACTCCAAAGCCATCAATATTCATGGTGTCTTCGTGGTCATTTGTGCACCTGCACAGAGTCTCCAAAAAATTTAGTCACCCAGTGTGCGCGTTCTGCTCCCACACTGTAACCAAGTCTTCCTTTCAAGGTCCGGTAGTGCTGTTTTGGGCTTTTTTAAAAATTTGTTTTTATATTTTTTGTTGGTTATTTCACTGTTTAAAATGCCCTCAAGCATAGTTCAGAAGTGCTGTCCAGTGCTCCTAAGTGCAAGAAGGTCTGATGTGCCTTGCAGAGAAAATGCATGTATATCAGCCTTGTTCAGACATTAGCTATAGTGCTGGGGCGTGTGAGCTCAATGTTAATGAATAATGATGTATATTAAATAAGATGTCTTTAAGCAGAAACATGCACATAAAATGAGGTTATTTATTGATCAGTAGGAGCTTAACCCTGTATTTCCCCTACGAGTGAGTGTTTAGTACTCACTTCTTCAGTGTTCGTGTTAAGTTTACAGGGCATAACTACTGTGAATAACAAGAACTGGGGTGTGTGTGGGAAGGTGGGGGTTCTTCTCAAGAACGGTGGGATTGGGGGTGGTTTTTTGGGCACCTGTCTGCACACCCTATGGACCTGCGAGTTACAAGGAGTAAGTCTTCAATTTCTCATTTCCTGCTACTGATGTTGGGTTCATACTTCGGCAAACAATTGGGATAAAAAATAGTACGGATACTGTGAAATGACTTGATGCTCTCTACTTAGGGCCAAACCATAGTTGTTGTTTTTTTTCCCCTCTATTTTAACACGAATTGACAGCCTGCTCTTACCTCGATTATCAATAGCTATAGTGAAAAGAAACATAGGCTTTCACTTAGAGATGACAAATATGTGGCCCACTGGCCACCTCTCCCTTCTCCTTGTTTGTGGTACATGTTACTAATTGTTTTGGTTCTCTGCTGCACCCTGCTGTGATGATCGTATCATTCTCAGCACAGTGCCGCTAACACTGGGCTGGAGTCAGGACACTGATTGAAACTGTTCCTCATAACAGTAAACGTAATATGTTGTCGTCTGCTTTGATAGACTCCAAATTGTATGCACAGTGTGGATTTTGTGAGACCCAATAAAAAGCTTCTAGGAAACAGTCCTGAATGGGCTGTATTTTACTAAGTCATCACATGTAATACAGGCTTGTAGCATAAACGCATACTGGCTCCTCCTGTGGTTAGGAGTATATGCGGGCAATGTGCTCACAATAACCAACAACCCCAGCCAACGTTTCCAAGAATGGAAGTTCATCCTGCTGCTTTTCGCTGCAAAGCAGAGTGAGGTTAGATCAGAACAAAAACTTAATTACCATGCCCTGTTTGTTCTCTCATTTCTCTTCCCTGAACCTGATTTCCATAATTGCTATATGGAGTCTCATTTATGAGGAAGCTCAAAATGCAAACATTAATGTGTTTCTTTTAATATGTTATAAACTCTAAATTTGAATTTACTTAAAATTTGCCACAAAATCTGGTGGACAATAATGGAAATTATGGAAGTTATAAGAATATTCTAAATGAAGAAGTGAATATGGTGTGTTTTGAATAAATGAAATGCATAGAGCAGCTTTTGATGGGATATGTTTATTTTGCCATTAAAAAATGGCTTGGATTTAAAGGAATGCATTCAGGAAAGAGTTTTCATTTCTTCACTCTTGCCTTTAACAAATTGTGTTGAATCTCCAATCCCCATATACTGAGGCTATCTTAGGCAGAACACATAACTTTTCTGATATTAGGAACACTATCCTTTTCAGATTTAAGTAGTCCAGTTCTACTTAAGAAGAAAAAGAATTAAATTCTGTTCTGCGTGCAGTTGAAAACTGTGCCTCTCCCCAGGTCGAGCCTGAGGGAAGTCTTCCCAGACCAGTGTCGGATCAGGGGAATGACTATGATTCTTAAAGTTTTCTTTATGTCAACTCCTCTCCTATTGGCTCTTCTGCTTCAGGCTCCTCCAGCCGGAGAGGAGAAGACAAAACCTTGCTTTCCTGGCTCTGCTTATAATTCTTGATTGTTTATTTCATGATCTGTGCCAGGCAGCTCTCTCTCAGGGGATTTTTGTGGATTCTCAAGAAGCACTCCCCACTCTCAGTCTCTTGCATTCATGCTGCAGACCTGTCTTGGAACGTACAAAAGGATCCCTCGGCTCCTGCCTAGGACTTACTCTGGAGTCCTCTCATGCCAGCAAGAAGCCTTCGAGGGCAGAATCCTTCCTTAAAGGATCTATCCCAGCTCTCTCTGGCAGTGTCTCCTTGGCTTTTAAGCCTGTATTAAGCCTGTATTTATGCTTGTTCTACCAAACTCTGGAAATGTGTATCATTCATGTTCTCTCTTTGTTTTCAGACAAGAATCATACAGTGGTCTTCATGCTTCCCATATTCCAAGGGACATATACCAAATTTTCCAAAGGCCTCCTCTATTGCATGTGTTCGTGGTCCTATGGGGATTTCTTAGTCTGTTCAGGCTGCTCTGACAAAACACTATGAACTAGGTGGCTTATAAACAACAGGCATTTATACCTTAACATTCTAGAGACAGGGAAGTCCAACATCGTGGTGCTGGAAGATTTGATATCTGTTGAGGGTCCATTTCCAAGTTCATATACTGCCATTTTATGGCTGTGTCCCCATATGGCAGAGGGGGTGAGGGAGCTCTCTGGGGTCTCTTTTATAAGGGCACTAATCCCAATCATGAAGCCTCCATTATTGTGATCTAATCACTCCCCAAAGGTTCAACCTCCTAATACCATCACATTAGGGGTTAGGATCTCAACATATGAATGTAGGGTGACAGAAACACTCAGGCTATAGCAGGTGGCATCCAATTCATAGTCTCAATGCTCCAAAAACATTCTGTCTGGAGGTCAATATCCCTTCCTTGTGATTGACCCTCAGTTTCTATTTCAAAGGGTGGTTTGCTGCTCCTCTCACTTAGCTTAGAATTCGACAGAAGACATATTTTCCTCTCTTCTGCCAAATAAAAAGAAGAAAAATGCCACAGTCCTCTTTACGTCTATTAATTCCTTTCCATTATCCTGTTCCCTCTGATCAATTTTTCTTGAATTTCTCAACTTTCCTCACAGAGGGCAGAGGCAGACCATAGGCTAAGGGTTGCAAAGGTGATTTTATCCACATCTTAGAATATCTGTGGGGAAACTGTTTGCATGTGTGATCAATTGCTCTCAACTCTAGAGTCTCAATAGAAAACCAGAAACCTAATGTACCATACCAATTGTTATAGACAGAAGAATTTGTTCCCCCCAAATTCACATATTGAAACTCTACCTTCCAATGTGATGTTATTAGGAAGTAGGGCCCTTGGGAGATAATTAGGATTAGATGAGTTGCTGAGGGTGGAGCCCTCAAAAATGGGATTGGTGTCTTTATCAGTGCCAAGAGAGAGTGCGCTTCCTTTCTTGGGTCTCCACCATGTAAAGATACAAGAAAAAGTCAACAGTCTGCAACCTGGAAAAAATTTCTCATAAGAACCCACCATGCCTTCTAGCTCCAAAATTGTGAGAAATGAATTTCTGTTGTTTATAAGCCAACCAGTCGATGGTATTTTTGTTCTAGCAGCCTGAACTAAGACAACAGTGTACTTGTAAAGAAAACCAAGCTCGCACTATTCAGGCTGGTTTTACATTACTTTTTATAGACCCCCCCAGAAGATGTAAGGATTGTAGATGTCAGTTTGTTCACCACATGATGGTTAAATTTCCTCTGTAACATCCCTGTCAATAATTCATTCAGCCTCAACACCTCCAGTCTTGGTGATGACACATTGTATTTGGAAACAGTTTTAGTTATAAGTCTGTCCATGTATCAAGCCAAGTTTGCTTGCTTCGCTCTAATTTCTCTCCAACATTCTTCTTTATTTTGTTCTTTGAAGCTAAACAGGACAAGCTGTTCTCTCTCCCTCTCTCTCTGTTTTTTTTCCCTCTCTCTTTTTACATGAGAATTTTTAAATATCTAGAGAGAACGCAGATGTTTTTCTTCTTCTCTTGAAGACTCAGCACTTGCACTGACTCTGATTCCTTGAAGAGAAGGTTACAAATCCTGTCAACACAGAGGTCTACTTTGGATACAGTTCCTTTGCCCAGGGAGTCTGACTTGCACTGAGTAGAATGGGAGAATCGTTTCCCTTATTTTTAGATACTCTGCTTCTCAATCCCACCCGCCCCCCCCAACCCTGAGCATATTTTCCTGGTGGAATCCCATTCATTCTTTAGAATTTGGACATCTCCTCTCACCTACCTCTGTTCTTAAATATCACTTTACATATCCACCTTTATTTAGGCAGACATGACATTGAACAGTGATTTTATCTATTCAGTCATTCATTCATGATTTATTTTACAGCCGTTTCCCCCACTAAATGCTAAGCTCCTTGAGATAAGAACAAAGTGTTGTTATTCATTACTGGATTCACCTTAGGTCTGGCACAAACTGGAGACTTGATAAACGATGTTGAGTGAATGGATAAGTGACTGCAGACTAAGACTCCCTTCAGCCTGTTTAGTAGTTTAATATGGCAGAAGCGTGCTGAACATCTTGCTAATTTACACTTCGGGGACTTCTTCACTTTTCTCCATTACATGTACGTCTACATGCATACACTTTAATCTTATTGCACATTGAAAATTAAGATCTGAGAAGTATATTTTAATTTGAAATATTTCCAAATTATCTTGAATGATTTATTAATCCAGAGTAGACCGTTAGTAACTCACAATACAACAGGTGCTCAAAAACATTGCCACAGTATGTCTTTAATCCTGTCTTTCATTCTTTCAGATTACTCTTTTCCAGGGAGGTTTTAGTAGCTGTTTATGTAAAACTTTATGGAGTAAGCTATCAGATACCTGAGAATCAATAAAGAGAACACGGTAAGGCAGATTTGGGGGGTTTGCTTTTGTTCTTTTTTGATAGCACAGACTACGGTAGGGAAAGAAGGGAATTTCTTGTTTCATGTTTTTATTCCCAAACTCTGTGTTTTGGGCAATGTGATCATTTTGGTTTTTTCACATCCCTGACATGTCCAATAGGTTCCCTTACTGCCTTTCTGTCTTTTCCTCCCTGAAGATCAGATCAACTTGTTCATTTTGAAAGCAATCATTTGGTACAAAATACTACAAAACAACATCTGGGCAACCAAAATATGTTCTCAAACCATAGAACAGTGGACAGATGCCGGGGTCGTTCCTCGTCCCGGCGAATCTAGGGGTCCACGAAGGACGAACGGTTAGGCGAAATGAGGTGAGAGAGCCACGAGTGAGATGGAATCTGATGACCAAGCAGGCAGCCCTGGAAATTCTGGCGTCTCTGGCGTCTCTGCCATTCTGGTGTCTATTCTGGCATCTCTGCCCTGCCGGCCTCAGTGTCTTTATTTAAAGGTAGTGAGTTACATTACAGCAATGAGTGACAGCCCGTCAGTAAGCATAGTTTGAACAATAATGTGTTATATCGGTAAAGCAGCGAGTCTTGCAAGTTGTTTTCAAGTTAGTTAGCATATAAATCTAAGGCTGGGGGAGAGGACAGGAAGTTACCTGGGCCTGACTATGTTAATTATCTATAAACAGGCCAGGAGTCATTGCCTATTCTTCCAATTACAATGGGGGAGGTCCAACCCGTCTGGCAAGGACAGAATCTCCAATGCTTGTCCTTTGCCCGTGAATTTACATGATAGGAGCCTAACATTTACACAAATCACACCAATATTCAGCCAGCTCATAACTGCTATCTATCTATGCAACCCATCCCCAAGATGCAACTTTAAGGTGGTCAGGCTACTCTCATTCAGATGCAATTCATCAAAGCATCCTGCTCCAGGTCCTTCCTTTTATCTAAATGCGGTAAAATAAAAGAGCATTACATTCCTTAGGCCAAAGAGAGTAGTTGTAAGACTAGGCGCCAGTTTGGCTGGCGAGCTTTTGCTTCAACCTTTTCCACACCTTTTCCACACAGGGAGGGGTCTCAACCTGTGAGCCCAAACGGCTCCCAACAGACAGATATAATAGAAACTCCTCATCGAGAATTTTCTGTTTCTTTGAACTATCCTTTATTTACCATTAACCTTTCGTGTGCTTATATTTTTTCTTAAAAAGCAAATGAAAATAATCCTGATTAATACTCTTCATAATTTCTCTTGCACATTTACTAGGTTCGTAGAGTTTATCATGGCATGTCATATTGTGAAGTATATGGTGTGGGAGCTGTGGTAAAAACAAAAACACACTTAGAATTCTATTTTAACTATTTATCGCAAAATTACTATTTTGCCACTAACCATGTCATTATTTAATGTACCCTCAAGTGTGCTTTGTTTGTCTTCCGGATCCATTTCCCACTGTCATTACCCTCCCCACCCCCCCACCCCCAGCCTCCAGGGAAGAAATGCTTCTAGTTATATAATGGATGTCCACGGAAAAATCAGATCAGAGTATCTTAAACATAATGTATTTGGGTATTTAAAGTTTGTCATGATGAGCGCCTGAGAACACAAGGAAGGATAAAAAATAAATGCAAGGAATCAGGTAAGATTAATGGAATAACTTGGAATGAGTCAGGAACGTCTTTGCGGCATAAACTATTGCTTTCACATTTTTAGAGCACTGATCTCAAAATCCTTTTTACAACCAAAAGTAATTTTTCCAACCCCTTGATGATTATGTTCACTAGAAACAGAAGTGTGTTCCAGTAATAGTCTGATTTCTATTTGTATGTTATCAACATTCTAAGTAGTTTTCTTCTCTTTCTTAGTCCCTGTAAACTCCCTAAATTCAAATTTTCCATTCTCTCCAACATTTAGCACATCGTTGGTGCTCAATAAATGTTTAACAGTTGGGATACTTATGTTTAACAGCTGCAAAATTGACTCCAAGGACAGCTGCATTTTAATGGTGTGTGAAGTGATTTATGTGTAAGCGGCTAAAACTCATAACTAAAGCACTTAGCACTTTAGGCTCCTCTGGGACGAAAGGTGATAGATTAAGGTAAAATGATATTATTATTTAATTCCGAAAGAGGTAAATTACTCTGGCAAAATGCTATTTGATGTTGCTGGCAAACCACTGTGGTCTAAGGCTCCTCGGCCATCAGGAAGCGTGGCCCGGCGGTTGGAGCTGTGGTGTAGGAGGCAGGAGTCCTGGGTACTATTTCTGGTTAATTCGCTGACTTCCTGGGTGACCTTGGGCAACTCACTTAACCTCCCACTGCCTCAGTCTCCCTCCTTAGGAACTGAGAAGAGTAAAGCTTTTCAACATTCTGCTCTGAGGGGACATTTAGGAATAAAACTTTGAAATGCTTCATTTGTCAATGGCATTTTTGCAGTAATGGATGATTTGTTTGTCTCCCGGCTGCATTGTTGGCTGTAGGACGGCAGTGTATATTAATATGCTCTTAGCCAGAACACACAAGTGAACGCTCGGAATGGTCATGGGCTTGGGAATCTTGTAGAACAGATGCCCCCATCTCTCTGTCTCACGGCTTGATTCCACACCTGTCTGTGGGCAATTCTTGCCATTTTGCCCTCACTGGTTTTATAGATTTTGAAGAAAAGAAATAAGCACATAAATAAATCCATGGTGGTAAAAATAGTTTGGATAGTGAATCAACTCTGGCAACAACCAGAGAAGAGCCTATTCATGTGTTTGGGGAAAATGACAAACAAAATCCCAAACTTAAGGCTTCTGCTGATTCCTGAGTTGCGGAAAGAGTAGAGGACAACGGGTCTGTTCATTCAGCCCAGTGAGCCTGCTGAATGAGTGTGTCATCTAATTGGAACAGGTAGCTTTTCAGATTTTGTAGGACCATTTCTTGAATTTTAACCAATTTTTTTCACTCTAAATGCCTGGAATGGCTACTTAGGCTGCTGTTCTTGGCAACACCTAGGAAAGCATAGAGCAATTCATCCACACCACCTGTCAGCTGTAAGTTCTTTAGGAAATTGGTAGGTATGAGGTGTGTGGTATGTGGAGGAAAAAAGAGGATATCAGTATACATAACTTATTCAGTTTTCATAAATAATAGACTAAAATGTTTCACTAAATTTTTTTCTTGATGAAAATATATTGGACTTTTCTTAGGGGTATGGACAGTGTCACTGCCTCTGATCCTCATTTTAACTATCTTTGGAAAGGCAATAATTAGCACATATTTAAGTAGTGCAATGGCCCCTGTACTGCGAAATTGAAGTGACCTTGAAGGATATTGCAAAATGCAGTCATCTTAAAGGTAAAAAAAAAAGAAAGAAAAGCTTTTATGTGTGACGTAAATATGCTTAGCTACTTTTTTGAGTTTATAAGTTATGGCTACCGGTTACCATTGCATTTACATTTTAACTGATGGCAGTTATAAACTACGTTATGATTTCTTGTTATTTTATGATTTTTTTTAAAAAGCATCTTCTTTCAGGTGTGGTTTGTATATTATGAGAATATATGCTAAATTTATAAGACTCATATATGTGGACTGAAAAGGGTCAGTCCCTTATTTCCAACTTTAATCGAGAAATGTATGATACAATGAAAACAACTTTTAACCATAAAAACTACATTTAATATTAAAATTCCCACAGGAAAATTAAATTTGATATTGTGAGTAGTCTATGACAGATTACAGCACAGTAGTGACTGAAATAGTGTCTATTTCTCCCCATTATGATCATTACTTTATATGGATTTTGGTCAATTGGAGGTTTCTTTGGAATGTAACTTTCAGATTTTGGCAGAAGAGGCAATAGGTAATAATTGGCAACAAATCCTTATCTGAAAAAATGTATATATACAATACTTGCACTTAATACTGGTGGTAAGAAACATGAAGATTTTATGACAACTAAAATAAAATGCTATACAAGGAGAGAGTTGCTAATCATTGTCAGGAAATTTTAATGTTGATTTCATTAGGTTGATTATGAAGGTATTTTAAGACATCGGTTTCATTGGTGTTAACTCATGAAAAAGGTATGAGACAGAGCAATGGTTAAAAACTACAAAATAAAAAATAAGAAGAAGAACATTGAATTTCACAAAATTAAGGCAGTAAGCCAGACTTATCCAATATATAGTGTGCCTCAAATCTTTGTGAGTCAGGAAACTCAAACAGAGTTGAATTATTTGATTAGATTGATTTATGTGGGTAAAAAACAACACAATTACTGACTACCAGGTTCAAGCAACAACACTATGAGGTGTATATTGCTAACCACAAAGAAAGGTCTTGTCTAAGGTCACACAGCTGGTGTGTAGAATTGAGACAGCACAAATGGACTTCCCAGTTTGCCCACCCAAGCAGTACACCGCATTCCTGCTCCAGGAGATTTGTGAATTAAGCAGAAATGATGGGGCTCAAGTGTTGAGAGGCTAGCTGGACTTAGGCATGCTACAGTGGTCTCCATATTAGCAAAATTACCTTTGAAAGATACAGACTCAGCTATTTTTCCCTACCCACAATACATAAACCCAGATACATACACAGACACATACATTATTAGTTTGTAAGGTAATTCTCTAGTGTAATAATACTATCTCAGAATCGTAAAGACCTACAAGTAATTTTTACAAAGTTCACATCAATGTCTTTATGTCAAGAACCCTGAGGGCCTGAGATATCACCCTACTTGTGAGCTAAGGGTTAGCCTACCATAGATTCATGAATGCTAGAAAAAGACAAGATTCCTCAGTTAGAGACAAAGGACCTAGTTATTCATGGTAAACCAGATAGTATAAGCTTCATTTGTATTGATTCCCTTCCCCACCACAAGATCCAAAAGGAATCACTTGGAGATGGATCCAAGTAGATGCTGTGCACACAGTGTGTTTGTGTCACAGCTGAGAAACCCCAGTCTTTAACGGGGCTGCAAGCAAATCTGCCCAACCTGTGCCTGGAGGGAGATCTCACTGTGTGTGTGTGTGTGTGTGTGTGTGTGTGTGTGTGTGTGTGTGTGTATTTAAGCTTATTTATTCTGAGAGAGAGAGCACATGTCTATAAGAGTGAGTGTGTATGTGTGTGGGAGAAAGAGAGAGAGAGAGAGAGAGAGAGAGAATCCCAAGCAGGCTCTACTCTGTCAGCACAGAGCCCAACGCAAAGTTTAGTCTCAAACTATGAAATCATGACCTGAGCCAAAATCAAGAGTCAGAGGCTTAATCAACTGAGCCACTGGGCACCCCTTCACTGTGTTTTATTAACATTATTATACTGGGCAGCAAACAAATCTGCACTCTGCCCAGGAGAGTGACACTACATATATCTTTCAAGGCTTCTTGCCACTCTTGAAAAGTATGTCTTAAAAGACATTTTGGAAAAGAGATCTGGAACAAAAGCTTTTAGTAACTCTGTTGACAAGATATGCATTTTCACATAAGGGACGCACAGAGAGAACTGTCTCTCAGCCATATATTGTTTCCTATAATCCACGTTGTCGCATCTGACATAAATTCTGTGAGATTAATAGGGCAAATCTTATATTTTCCATCTTATAGATTTTTCTAATTATAAAATGATTCTGTTGGCTAGATAAGACTAATGTAGCTTCCAAAACCTAAAAATAACTTAGTTGATGAAGTATACTAGTGTTTGAGAAAAATCTCAAATACAAAAATTGATATTGAAAGAGAGTAACTCTTATAAAAGATTAATGCAAAAATGATTTTTCCCAAATACTATTTTACATTCTTTGGTTATTTTTTACTAGCTATTTGACCAGAGGCAAAGGAGCTAAATGTAAGGGTATATTTGGGGATCACTGACAAGTGAAGGATGAATAGAAATAAAGACAATAGACTTCCCAATTTATATTATAAATCAATATAAAAAGGTGATCTGAATTGATACCCTATCCAGAGCTACACCTATTATGTTAAGCAATGTACACCTGTGTTGGAACACCATTATATGCATAACAGTCTTAGGTACCCAGTGCCCAAGGTATATAACTTCTAAAGGTGCTCAATTTTGAGGCCAAGACAGCCTTTAACAATTGGGATAATTTAAACCCTAATGAATGTGTTCTACTCCAGGAATTTCAAAGTAATTTGCCTACTATTACCAGGCTCTTTAATTTAGACAAGGCAGGTTAGATTTCAGCCCACTTGGATGAACAAAATTAAGCCACCGAAAGTTGGTTATGTGTCTAGTATTAATGAGCAAAGAAGAGATATTAATGTGGTGTTGTGGAGGGGGTGTGTGAGGGTTGGGGGTAGGATGGCTCTCGTTTTCTATCTCAGCTCCTGCATGAAGTGTTAAAAAAATAAGAAAAAAAAAAAAGAGCAAAGAAGAAAGTAGAAGTCTCTGCCAGCTTGAAGTGAATTAAAGCCCGGCAGCCAAAAGTGAGTAGTGTCGATCATTTACTCAGAAGTACTCTTTGGATCTGTGGCTATTTCAACACCAAATGAGATTATTGTTTCTCATTTTAGGGAGCCTTTCCATTATTATTGATGACCAACACAAGCAGAAAAATGGCCATGATTGTATAACATCCAAAATATATTTGCAGTAAATTCCGGAAGATTTGGCCTCATCCATCAATTGAATAGGTTGTCCTAAATACACCAGATCATTCAACCCACAGCGTCTGTGTAGCAGTTGACATGCCATCATTGTTCAGTGGGACATTTAAACTTTGTCCTTCAGCAAAATGAAATGAGAGAAAAGTTCTCATCAAAAGTCAAAAGCTAAAAAGCAAAATCTGATTGTCCAGTGGTCAAGGGTGTCAAAGCTGAAAAATAAAGCTGCTAAGACACCAAAGTCTTTTTAGATTCTTGTTTTCCTGGCAAGTGGAGTCTTTCTGAGGCACGGCTTGTTTTTACTCACAAGTTTTACTCACATTTCATAATCCTTTGTTCACCTACACATAAGCTCTGAACCAATAACATAATGGTCATGTGAAAAAAACTTATACAGGTTTCTAATCACTGTGTGGTTATTAGTTTGTGGCATCTTTTAATGGCCAGATCTTTAAACCTTGTGTTGCTTTTCACCAGTTCCTAGCTCAGAGATGTGTGTTGCTGAATAAACAGGAATTCAGTATGAAAGATCATTATGGACTTAATCTGATTCAACACCTAAGATATGCTTTTGTTAATTTTCCTTTTTCTAGCATTTATCCAAACAACACCTGTAATCGTAGAAAAAAATGGCATCAAATATGATAAAGTAATATATTTTTGTCATTCAGTCCAGTCCTAATAGAAACATAGCAACTAAAATTTGGGCTAAACATTGCCTTTACTTGGCGGTGGGGCAGGGTTGTCAGATAAAGTGCGAGATAGCTGCTTAAATTCAGATTTCAAATAAAATATTTTTTTTGTCAGTAAGTATGACACACTTATACTAAAATGATTATTAGTTATTTGTCTACAATTGAAATTAAGCTAGTGAAATCTTTTTTTCCCCTAAATCTGGAAACCCTAGGGTGAGGGAAAGCTAATGTTGGAAGAGAGGTAGATTCTATAGAAGTCTCAAATAGAAAATCTGAGGACACATTTGTTAAGAGAGCAAGGCGCTCTGGTAAGGTTTTTCGTATCCTTCCCCAGGTTACCAAACAAGTTGGAAGCCATTTGCTAATGCAAATTCCATTTGTCCTCCTCATAGTCCTGGCTCAATTTTTAAAGTATTCTTTTTTCCTAGACCTATAAAAGCAATTATATCACTCTGTTCGGAGATTGATTTAGTATTTTTTCCCCAAGTATCATGCGGCCACAAGATGGCAGCATCAGCCCATCATACCCCACCCCCTCCCGGCATCCTGAAGTCAATTTCCTGTACCTTGTCCTCTTTCTCTTAGCAGGTTTCAGCTTGTCACTTTTCTTCTCCCTCTTTGTTTTCTATTTTTACTTTTATTCAAATGCCAGCAAAACCAGCTGGTTGAAGAAGTCATGTGGTTCTCCACACGTTTGTCACAGGGGGTGCTGTGACTGAAAAGCTTAACTGATTTTGTAGGCTGCAGGGCTGAATATCAGGCAGGAGGGCAAAGGGACACAGGCACTGAGAGCTGTGGCTGGGGTGATGAGAACACAGAGTTTGATTGTGCTGTGTTCAGCCCTGGACATGAGGCCCATCCTCCTTCATGTGGGTATCTCTCTTGGTCGTTGGAAAAGACAGTCAGGAGGGAGGAGGTGGGGGTCAGAAGCTCAGGTGAGACTTCCCCAAGACTGGAGTTGGATTTTCAGCGGCTGCGACTTGTTCTTTCTTTAGTAACTGGAGTTTATTTTCACAGAAACAAAACCATTGGATTGTAAGACTGCGTACACAGAGGTGTCGGGGATTGATTTTGAATTTGTTGCATGAGTTGAGTACTCTAGAGATTTTTTAAGTTGGGCAAAGGAGAACGTTACCATTTTGTTAAAGACAGAATCCTCTCAAATTCTTGCTCCAAGGAAAGTGAGAGATGGAAAATATTGTGAAGATAATAAGAGTACATTGTCCACGTGGTGAAAGCTATTCCTCACACTGAATTTTTTTTCCCTCTCATCTCTATGTCCCAACTTTTGTGCTGGTCCCCAGCCACTGGGGTACCCAGTAAGATCTGTATAAGATGTCTGTGCAGAAGCTTTTCCTATTGATATTGGCTGATACTCCTCTCTGATAATCTATGCATTAGTTCTTTTCAGGGGTATAGCTTTTTCATTTAACTATTCCAAAGCAGATTATAAACATAATTTGGATTCTATTTGCATCACTTCATTATTGTTCCTTTTGGTAACCTAAAACTAGGTATGATATATATATTTAAGGTATGAAATATATATATATATATATATATACACACACACACATATATATTTAAGGTATGATATATATATATTTAAGGTATGATATATATATATATATATATATTTAAGGTATGATATATATATTTAAGGTATGGTATATATTTAAGGTATGATATATATATTTAAGGTATGACATATATATATATACACATATGTATATTTAAGGAAGATATTTCTCCTCATCCTTCTCTCATTTAGTGGAGAAGATCAAGTACAACACTCCTTTAACATATTAGATACAGAACTCTTGAATTCTTTTTTAGCTTGCAAACAGTGACTAATACCAAGAGTCTTCTCTAAGCACAATGGACTTGATCTTTGCTACCCATGACAACCAGCTGTTTAGCAATGAATAGGACTGAGTAAAGGGAAGAGCCTGGTACATAACCCTGTAACTTTGCGTGATGGCCCAGCCTCCCATTCCCTTTAGATATGTTCTCAACTCTTCCTGGAGAAAAGTGGAGAGTTCAAGGCTATCATGAGAATACTCAGCCCACTGGAGAGCTCCCGGACCTAGGAACGTGTTCATTGTCTGGTTCTTTTTGCTGTGGAATGTTTAAAACAGGGAATTCTGTATATAAAATTCCACTTGGCAATTATCCATAAATTCCTTATTTCATCCTGCTCTGGTAATTATAAGCAGATGGTTTTCCTTAAAGGAGTCTTTAATACCTTACATAGGAGATTGCCAAATAAACAAACACAAATTACTTTCCAATAATGTTTTCCAATAACATTGGGATGTTCCTTCCTTCCTTCCTTCATATTTTATTTATTTGAGAAATATTTATTGCATATCATGATAAGAGTTAAGGAAACAAAACAAAATGATCAAAATGGACATTTGCTCCGGCCTTCATGGAACTTAAAGGACCCAAGACGGTTTATTTTAGTGGGAGTTGTATATGTGTTTAGTGGTTTTAAAATCAGGGGCAGTGTAACATAGTGGAAAGAGGGAAACTAACATTTAATAAGTGTCTCCTATTAAAGGCCTATGTGACCTCATTTCATACCTCTTGCTGTAATAAACCATCTTATGTCATGAATGCATAGACACATACATGTTTACCTGTTTTAAACAATTATTTTCAAAGTTTATCTGGTAGGAAAATATCAGTATATCTCCTAAGTATTAACTCTATTCATACACTTATTCACAAACAAACATTTGTTGAAAGACTATTTATTGCCAGGGATGATAGAGCGGGTAGTCTAGTCAATAATAGGGGTAATAGTCCTGCTCTCATGGAGATTCTCTTTGAGTAGTTGTAACAATTTTAAATTAGAACTAAGAATTTTACTACTTTAGTATTATTAGAATTTATCTTCACGGCAAAGAGACAGCCTTTCTTGTGTGGATACAGAATTCTCGTATTTGTATTGCATAAGTCAGCGAGGCCCACTCTGCAGCACCCAGAAGGTTAGAGTACAGAGGAAGGGAGGCAGCAATGTCCACTTACACATAGGTCTCCATGACAGGTGTAGAATATGGAATTTATGTCCAAGATAAAACTTGTCTTCCACACCATTTCATATAAATGGAATATTAAAACAGAAGACAGGATTTATATAAAAAATTGAGGGGCACCTGTGTGACTGCAGTCGGTTCAGCGTCCAACTTCGGCTCAGGTCGTGATCTTGTAGTTTGTGAGTTCGAGCCCCCATGCTGGGCTCTGTGCTGACAGCTCAGAGCCTGGAGCGTCATTCAGATTCTGTGTCTCCACCTCTCTCTACCCCTCCCATGCTCATGCTCTGTCTCTCTTGGTCTGTCAGTAATAAATAAAAACATTAAAAAAAAACTAAAAAAAAATAGATATTTGGCCACTCTCTTCTCTAGTGTTGGAAAATTATGTTTGTTAAAATGTTTTAATTAGAGGGGTGCCTGGGTGGCTCAGTCATTTAAGTGGCTGACTTTTGATTTAGGCTCAGGTTATGATCTCCTTGTTCATGGGTCTGAGCCCCTTGTCGGGTTCTGGGCTCACAGTGTGGAGCCTGCTTCAGATCCTCTGTCTCCCTCTTTCTGCCCCTCTCCTGCTTGTGCTTTTTCTCTCTCTCAAAAATAAAGAAATGTTAAAAAATGTTTTTATTAGAAAATAAAAATTACTATGTTGACATTCAAAATAGTATTTGGTAGGCTATCAGATATCTACTCATTTGACTCCCTTGAGTTTCTCTCTCTTCTTATCTATAAATTCTGGAAGTTGAGGGGAGCTTGGGTGGCTCAGTTGGTTAAGCATCTGACTCTTGATTTCTGCTTATGTCATGATCTCACAGTGTCTTGCTCCACACTGACAGTACAGAGCCTGCTTGAAATTCTCTCTCTCCTTTTCTTTCTGCCCCTCCCTGCTCTCTCTCTCTCCCCCCAAAGTAAATAAGTAAACTTAAAAAAAATTCTGGAAGTTGATCCCTAAGCATATTTAAAACACTTTCTCTTCAATCTGGAGAAGCAATGAAGCATCATACACTGCACATTGCTTAGCTACGGATGGTGAAGAGAGTTCTGACAAGGACGTGGGCATGATTCAGCTAAAATGGTGGACAACTTTCTGTAGGCAAAGCATGATAGGACTTTTCTGGCTTTTCTGAAATCCTATGAATTTCAATTGTGTCTCAGGCCAAGACTTCAGAAAATTTTGCCCCTATTTCATCCCAAAACTTGTGCTGCAAACTCCATGCAGCTAAATATAAATGTAAATGTAGATGGGAACTTTTTTACCCCTTTCACACAAAATGCTTTTCACTTGATTTCTCTTCATGGCTGCCAAGATGAGTAGATAGATACATTGCAGCTTGTAGTTTCTGGATTTTGTTGCAAATGTTGGAGCAGGGGTTGATTGATTGGTATAAACATGTAGCAATGGCAACAGCTGCTTTAAAAAAAAAGCATAAAAGGGAATGAAATGATTTAAAATAAACAGTAGTTACATTTATGACATACATACTGCCTGGATATTTTTAATTTTCCTTGCCTTGGCTAAAAATGAAACACTTGTACAGATAGCAGTAAAATAACTATATTCCAAATTCAAGTGTTCATGCCTCAGAAGTATAAGCCTTCTTTTAGACCTTTATAAAAATTTTATTTCAATGTCTTTTTTTTTATTGCATTAGGCTTGAATTTTCTGTAAATGTTATCGTATTTATTTAAATTTTGAAAACGTGGTAATTTAGAAACAAGTCATAAGCTTTTTCTTGATATTGACTTATAAGCCAGATAGTGTCAATGAAAAAATTGCTAAGTATTTACTTTGTTATTATAATTATCTACCTTTTGTTTTCATCAGTCAGTGATATCATGAGTCATATAATAGCTGACATCTGAAGTGGCATTTTGGTGCTTTTGTTTTAGTTCTCAAACGTTTAAAAATGGATCATTGAGTGAACTCCCTATAAATATTAAAACCATACTTTTGGGATTGTTGGATTTAAACAGTCTGATGCATCACAGGAATTTACTTTATCTTTGAGATTTATAAAAATAAAAGTAACGGGGCGCCTGGGTGGCTCAGTCGGTTGAGCGTCCGACTTCGGCTCAGGTCATGATCTCGCGGTCTGTGAGTTCGAGCCCCGCGTCGGGCTCTGTGCTGACAGCTCAGAGCCTGGAGCCTGCTTCAGATTCTGTGTCTTCCTCTCTCTCTACCCCTCCCCCACTCATGCTCTGTCTCTCTCTGTCTCAAAAATAAATAAACATTAAAAAAATAAAATAAAAGTAACAAAAACCATTTTTCTTAACATCTTTTTAAAATGAATGTTTTCTGGTCACATTGTTTACAAAATAAGAGATTATGAAAACCAGAATATATGGTTAAAGACCACATGGTCCAAGCTTCCATTATTCTGATGCTAGCTAATCTTATAGACTGGAGACATTGACTTTCTCAATCTCTATAAACCCAAAGGAGGGAGAGAAAAGGCCAGAACTAGAACCCAAATCCCAAGTTTCAGTGATCAATGATCTTTATACATTAAAAACAAAAACAGAAAACTCAGCTGCTGTCTCAGGGTATGATATTAACCAAAAGTTATTTCTCTTCTGAAAGTTTTATGCATATATACACAGTCGTGACCTTGAACCCTCAGAAAAAATAGAACTGGGTCTTAGGTTTTAGGTCTTAATTATCCCACTCATTTTTTCACCTTCTCCCTGGGAGACAAGTTAGATTATTGCTTCTGTTTTACTGACAAGGAAATTGAGGTACAAAGAGAAGAGGTAAGAAGCACAATTAGACACTTCAACCTCTGACTGAGGAAATGGTTTTGTTTCAAAAGGTCTTTTGTAAATCTATTGTTTGCAGCTGAGAATCCATTTCCCCATAAAAAGTTAAGTTATGCATAATGGTTGAGTGTCTCTAAGAAAACTTCCAGAATATCTATTTAATATACCTTCTAACCAGAATGCAGCTCTGAATGAAGGTCGGTGTGGAGTACACACATGTTATTTTTAATGACACTTTGATGGGAAAAATAGATTAATTCAGCATGGGAAATTGGGATGCACAGAGTGTGGTTTATGGTGCTAAAATGAAATATGGCAGAGTCACTACATAATACTTGGTCCAGATTAGGGTATATTTGCTCTTGACTCTCATTCCATATCTTTTCCCTAAACTCTTGTCAGTGAAAAAACAAAACAAAACATGGCCTTTATCTGGTATCTTGGTTAGCCCCTGACTCTAAGACATTCAGAGCCAAGGAGAGCAGGGGGAGGGGAAGGAATGGTTGGGTAGTTCAGGTTGGAATTAGTAGAAAGATCATGCCATTTGTGTTTTAAAGGCTCAGGCAGGGACTTACAAGATTTTTAAAGTGTTGAATCTTCTACACTGTGGTGGACTCTCTTTGTAAAAACATTTGAATTTATGAATATGAAATTAGGTTAAAAAGTAAATATTTATTTAAGATGAGAACAAAAACAAACCAAATCAAAGCTTTTCAAGAGCTGGGAAATACCACAAGACTCAGAAAATCCAAAGCCACCTAACATTTTTCTTAATTAACTCTCTGGCACAACCTAATAATACTCCTTTTTCTTTTCCTTTCTTTTTCTTTCATGTTTTGGCTGCTTTCTCTTTGGCACTTTGTATTATAATGATTTTATGATATCACTTCTCTATCAAGAATAGAGAAAATTAATCTTCTATCATGATTAATTTTTTATTAATATGGGGGTATATAAATATATAATTTCATATACAGAAATTCTTATAGTTTATAATGTTATTAGAGGTCTGTGACCTCAAAAGATTCCATACATTATATTTCACATGATTCCCATAAAAAAGTGATATACATTTATACTTGTATGTGATACATTATTAAATATGTTCCTGACAGGATGGAACTTCCATTTTGACTGGGTATTAACAAGAACTGAATCCTCTCCTTATTTCCCACTCTATTTCCCATAGATTGGCTTCTGACACATTACTTTTCAAATCTTCTTTCTTCCCTACTTACCATTTACCTCTGGTGCAGGTCACTGGGGAAAACATTCATATAGAACTATGTCAAGGTGCAAGGGAATCAATACAGGAGGTTATAGGACTATTCCTACAAACCACTCCTAAACTGGGATAGCTAGCAACAACTTATTAAGAACAGAAATGACTGGGCACCTGAGTGGCTGAGTCCATTAAGCATGTGACTTTGGCTGAGGTCATTATCTCACAGTTCATGAGTTTGAGCCCTGCATCGGACTCTGTGCTGACAGCTCAAAGCTCGGAGCCTGCTTTGGGTTCTGTGTCTCCCTCTCTCTCTGCCTCTCCCCCACTCACATTGTCACTCTCTGTCTCTCAATAAATGACTAAATGTTAAAAAAAATCCAACACAACTTTTTAAATATTTTAATTCCAGGGCACCTAGTTGGCTCAGTCAGTTAAGCGTCTGACTTCAACTCAGGTCATGATCTCACGGTTCTTGAGTTTGAATCCCATATCAGATTCCCTGGAGCTTGCTTTGGATTCTGTGTCTCCCTCGCTTTCTGACCCTTCCCTGCTCTCTCTCTCTCTCTCTCTCATTCTCTCTCAAAAATAAATAAATATAAAAAAATTTAAAAAAATGGAAATGGCTATGAAATCACATAAATATATGATACTAAATATGTACCCAAACTTCTTTTTTACTGGATTTTCAAAATGGCATGACTACTCCAAACTATACCAACAGGAGGGAAATTTGGAGTGGAAAGACATAGCTGTGTTAACAGACTCTGGTTAAAATACCCTAGTTTTGTAAGGCTCACAGTGATACATGTTTAGTTGCCTGTTCACATGAGGGGTCTTGAAGCTGAAGCATTAGTAACTTTAGGATGAATCAGCATCCGAACTTAACATACTTTCTGGGTTTCTTTGTCACTTTCTCTGTACCCCAACATGAGGCCTCTGGAAGGTGATTTGTCTGCTGTTTATAAGTAGAGGATTCAGGGGTGCTTGAGTGGCTGTCGATTAAGCATCTTACTTTTGATTTCTACACAGGATATGATATCAGGGTGGTGAGATTGAGCCCCATGTCAGACTCCACAGGCACATGTTTGCTCTCTAAATAAATCTGAATAAAGATTCATTTCTCAATAATACCTAATCAAATTGGAAGTCCAATCTAGTCAAGAATACATTTAATAATGCCTTAATCCATACTGCAGGTGAGAAGGATATGTAGTTTATTGTAGATTTAACTAGACTGGATATAGTTCACTGTAGACATAACACGGACTACATGTAACATGGACTGAAAAATATTCCAGTGGAGTTTTTCTGTCCTTTTACTTTTATTTTTTAAAGACATTTTTTTAGAGTAGTTTTAAGTTCACAACAAATTTGAGAGGAAGACATAGAGCTTTCCTATGTACTCCCTGCCCCCACACATGTTAACCTTCCAACTCCTTTTGAGGAATTAGAAGCTCCTAAGTCATTAAAAAAATTCAGCACAAAATACTTTCTCTTTTTAATATTTGATTTTTTTCTCTCTTTCCTCCCTCCTTCCTTCCCCTTTCTTTTCTTCTTTCCTCATTCTTTCCTTCCTTCCTTCCTTCCTTCTTCCCTTCCTTCCTTCCTTCCTTCCTTCTTTCCTTCCTTCCTACTTTTTCCCTCTTTCTTTCCTTCTTTCTTCATTTAATTTTAGAATCTCAGATACACAGAATTTGTTGAATCATAATCATTAGTTCATTGTACATCATTATCTTTCTTGCCTGTATTGTCTTCTTTTTATATTAATTTTCCTCATTTTTAATTATTATAATGAGCATTCAACTAAATATCTGAAAAGAATGATAATTCACAAAAATTCGGTGTTCCTCCACTATGCCTCAACTTCCTCATAGAGATCACCACTATCCTAAATTTTGTGTTCATCATTCTCTTGAACATCTTCATATGACTAAAGACTATATTGTAAATTTTACTTGTTTTTGAACATCATAAAAAAGATATCATACTGTTGTAGTTTCTTTGGACTTTTTAAAATTCTATTTTATATTACTAAAATTACCCCTTGTTAATGCTACAACATTCAGTTGTGTCAAATTGCAGTAATATAGTCATTAATCTTCTTTTTGATGGAAGTTTATATTGTTTCCTGTTTTTAGTAATTAATTACAATTAGTACTACAGTGAATATTCTTGTCTTTGTCCCCTGATGCTTATATGTAAGATAACTCTCAAGCATTTGTCCAGGAGTGAAATTTTGGAGCCATGGTTTGCCATTATTTAACTTGTAAAGATAATTTCAAGTTGTTTTCAAGATAACTTGTAACCATCACATTCATATCTGCAATATATAAAGAGATACTTGTAATCTATTTCTCCTTCAATACATAATAGTGTTAAACTTCTTTATTTTAGCTAATGAATAGGGGAAAACGGTATCTCATTGTGGTCTTGACTTTTCTAATTACAAGTGCAATTATTTCCTCATGTATTTATTGGTCAAATGAACTTCATTTGTTTTGTCCACGTTTTTATTGTCATCATCATCATCTTCTTCTACTTTTTCTTTTTCTTCTTCTTCTTCTGCTTCTGCTTCTGCTTCCTCTTAATTCTAATTCTAATTCCCCTTCTTCTTCTCCTTCTCCTTCTCCTTCTAATTCTTGTAGTTCTTCTTCTAATTCTTTTTCTAATTCTTCTTCTTCTTATATTTTTTTGAAAGAAACTTGTAGGAGTTTTTTTAATGTCCTTAATACTAATCTTTTCTCAACTAAAGTTTATTTTGAGAGAGAGAGAGAGAGAGAACATGCATACATGTGCATGAGCAGGGGAGGGGCAGAGAGGGAAAAAGAGAGAGGATCCCAAGCAGTCTCTGCCCTGTTAGCACGTTGCCCCCATGGGGCTCAGTCCCAGGAATGGCCAGATCGTGACCTGAACTGAAATTAAGAGTCAGATACTTAACCCACTGAGCCACACTGGCACCCCTCCTTTCTCAGTTAAATGTATTATAAAAACCTTCTTTAAGTGTGGCTTGACTTTTTTTTCCTATTTGATATATATCTTTTAATTAATGGAATTTATTAATAAATATACATATAACTTCCAACCTTTTTTCTGGTTGGAGACTTTTGTGCATTGTCAATAAAATTTTCTTACACCCAAATCAGTAAAAAGTATTTGCAAAAAGATTTTTAGTGCATTATAGTATCAGTATCAAGTGATCTTTGATAAGGTAATTTCCTTTGACATTCTCTTTCTGTTATGTGTGCATTTACATGTATTTTCTACCCACAATTGCACTAATATGGACACTTTCTTGTATCAAGATAATTAATGTATTTGCAGTTTCACTAAGTTCTGGTATTAACAGAATCCTCATGAATTACATGGGTAGGTCCCTTGATGTTGCCTAAACAGTTTTGAAAAATACCTGGTTTTACTTACTGATCACCTTAGATGATTTGTTCTTAAGTTTCAGCAAACATTAAAATCCCCTGGTGGCTTGTTCAACTAAAAATTGATGGGCCCCACTAACAGGCTTTCTGATTCAGTAGATTTGGAATGAGACCCGAGGATTTGCATTTCTATCATATTCCCTATTGAGGTTAATGCTGCTGGTCTGGGAACCTCACACTGAGAACAATTATCTTAGACTAACTTTGCTTGTATAGTCCTTATTCCTGTCCTTTCTGACCATTGCTTAATGTCTGTTTTCTCACCATGCAGATGCAGTGGGGTGTGTAAAATTCTTCTTTCAGAAGAAGGAGAGTCAGCTGAAAATCATCTCCTTAGGAAGATAATTTAAATAACATTTAAAATAACAAGCAATCTATTGACCTTGCAGAGTCACAGTACCTAACACTCCTTGCTGGCTGCAGCAGCCTGGGTTTTTACTCTAAAATGTTTCACGCTCACTGTTGTATAAGATATAAAGGGGGCTTGAATTCTGTAGGGGAGGGTATAGAAAAGCAAGAGAGTATTCACCGCTTGTGTTCCCAGAGGGAAAAAGGAAGCATCTATTCTGGAATAACTATTTATAGGTGACTACCCACTTATAAGGCAGTTAGTTAAGCTGGTTAAAAGTAATTTGGAGATTTAGAGTATATTACCAGGATTTTGGAACTAGCGGCTTCCCAACTTTATTAGCTATGCCTATAAACTTCTGGTTTCAGAAGTGGCTTGCTCCAACAGAATGTCATGATTAATAAAATATTTTTCAAACTGTCTGTTAGCTTTGCAATTGTATTTGCCAATGAATGAAGGATACAGAATTTTACCCCATAAGTGATATTTCAGATTCATGAGTGCAGAGTTCCATTTACTTTTTGAACCACTGTTTGGTTGTTCATTGTGAACAACTTATTTTTCTTGTAAACTCTGTTGCTCTATTTACAATAGTACATAACAAAGATGACCACATTAACAAAGGCAAGTCCATTATTCATTTGTTCAGTAAAAATCAATTGAATGCTACCCTGTGCCAGGTCTTCTGTTTGGCAATGGCAATAAAATGATGAGCAAGAGTGATATATTCCCTCCTGCCCCAATCTCATATTCTTGCAGGGAAGGCAGATAATAAACACTACCAATGAAACCCGGTATTGTATATAAAATGATAAACACGTTCCAGTAGGGCTGATGCGTTAATTGAGAACTGGCCGTGAAGAGATTCCGGGGTGCTTTGGCTTAAGGAGGAATGTGACATCACATGCATATAAAGGAAATGAGAGGCATCTCTGCTCTCCTCAGATTAAAAAGTTGGTACTCTTTCTCACACAACCCTTCTTTTGCTCTAAACTGCCAAACTTTTATAATCAATAAACATTCTTGAGTAAGCATTTTGTTTGGAATTCAGTCTCAAAGGGCAGAGAAAAGAGATCCCTGCACCCCTCAGGGATAGTTCATATTTCCATAAGGAAGAATGGGAAACAGGCTCTCAACTTAGACACCTGGAACGAGGCAATCACCAATTGGCTATAATAGAAGTGGAAGTTCAGAAAGACTTAATGGGCTTCTGAAGTGGAACATTTGGCAAAACTTGCCCAAGAGCTTTCTGAGGGTTCTTGGGCCCCTGACCATTTTTCCCCCAAAGATTCCCTTTCATCTACAGCCTGAATTTCACAGCAGTGATCAACTATTGTAAACCAGAGTAATAGCGTCTTTGGCAGTATTGCTTGTAAAAATAACTGGGGAATAGCAGTAGATTTGTAGAGAGCACCCTAGGGGGCTGCAATGCAAAGCTTCCTGCACTTGTGAGATAATGGGATGAAATTCCCATTGGCCACCTGTTGTAAAATATAAGGTCCCTTAAGGGATAAAAATCTGACTACAACCCTACTTTGCCAGCCTTGACTTTCCATCTCCCCACCTTGCCTTTTCGCTTCACTCACTTTTTGAAATAAAATGCAAATACCTTAAGTAGTCTTACAATAATTAATGTGCTTCTATTTTTAAAAGAACATCTGCAATTGCAGGAAGTATTCATAAAATTTCAGTCATTTTTTTGATCCAGCATCTTCTACTCTGGTACTTGTCACTTTCCTTCAAGTCCCTTGTCAAAGAGGTGCCTACATGACTGACATGATAAAGTAAAAGAACATTTTAGAAGGGGAGAAAGAAGAGGAAATGTAAATCTCGCTTCTAACATCAACACACTTCACCATGCTCACAGACTTCATAAATCAGGTTTGGTAACGAGGGTTGAAGGCATATGCTCTGCGAGAAGACAGTGGTGAAGGTCATGTCTCAGAACTGAAGGATTCTGATCGTGACCTGAAAATTCCTGAGTTAATCAGAAACTAATTTTAAGTCCGGGTAGAGATGGGGCTGGTATCCTCTCTCTTTGTATTTTGTATATTTTCAGTACTTTAAAGTGTTTAATGTTACTATTTATAAACTTGTTATGAAAGTAATCAAATTCAGAGCTAAGTACAAACTATTGTATGGCCCTTGGGGTATCATTCTAATGAATCACTAACAAGTAATAAAAATAACTTGTACATATGCACACATCTTTAGACATTAAAGTTGAATATGCCTTTTCACTTTCTCCTAGTTAGAAACATGATCCTCTGGGGAAAATCTGGGGAAAATATGAACATTGGTTTCCTAAAGGTTATTTCATTTTACATTACATAATTACCTCACTTATCTGTCTTTCTACCATCTGAAAACCAAATGTATAATAATTTGCTACAAGTGTTCTGGGCTAGGTTTAGGTTGCAAATGCATTTCATAATCTTGCACTTGGAGGACAAGTTCTTTGTACTTGAAGCTAAAGAAATTGAACCAGAGAGTCGCTAAAAACTTTCCAAAGTATAGTAAATTAATGCTTTGCTCTCTGCTCCTGGGGAGTTACATTTAGATCTTGATTGGCTAGTGGTCAGGAGTGCAGGAAATTTTTTCCAGGTTTAGTTTAGTATATACTGGTTGGTTTAGCACTTGGCAATTAGAAGTATGGACAAGCTTTTTCGACTGAATGCAAGGATAGTAGTAGAAAAACAAAGGTGCTACAGGTCATGATGGATGAGCTCTACCAGGAAAGACAGAAGGGGATTTCTAGACTGTGCATGTACTTTGTATATGTAGAGCATTTTTCATTCCGACATCTGAAAACAATTTTAAAAATACTTATTAACTAGTTGAGGGAAGCTACTCCTCTGCCAAAGACGTTAGGATGTTGACTCACTAGGCTTCTAAATAATCCGAGGTCACTTACTACATTGGTGTAAAAGTCTTGGACATGGAATTATGATTTTTTTTTTTTATTTTGCTATTTCAGTCTCTTCTCACACTGACCCTAGTACATTCTCCATGGGAGAACCAGGAAGAGACTAAAGTGGAGATCAGATCTGAAATCTCTCCTGGCTGGGTATAGAGATATTGAATGAACAGGGGTGAAAGGGATTATCTGAGGTTATTTCTTTTTGTTTTCTTTCTCTTTCTTTTGAAACCACGTAATCTATTGATATAATCTATTAAGATCAAAATATCTGATATGAAGAGAACATTCTTAGATAAACTAAATTTAATTGTATTATCAATTGTCTTTGAGCTATCTTCTGGCTATGAGCCCTATTACAGAGTTTCACTCAATAGTCAATTTACGATTGAAGTTTTATACTTACGCAAAATGCCAAGCACATTGTAGTGATGTCATGTGATTTTTTTTGAGAAAAGGATATAAAAAATTGAATAAATTATTAGCACAAACTTCTCCATAACATACCATTTATATCTGAACACATAAATATAAATAACAAAAAATATCAATTATCTTTGACTTGGTATTACTTCTGATTTCTTTTTCTAACATGAAATAATCCTGAACTATATCAGTCTAAGTGTTTCTCTTCTGATGAATGTATGTTTTTGAAGGTGTGTTGAGCTTCTAAGATAATAAGGCTGGAAGCAATGTGTCTTGTTTTCATGATGTCTAGAATAACTTGCAAATCATAATGACACAGACTGTCTTCTTATTTTTTTTTTAGCTCTGAAACTTGCAAAGGTGCCCAGAGGCTACTAAATGATGGGTGAATCTCATAAATGTAATAAATACATAATAACTAACTAAATAAATAATAGATATATAGCTTTGCTATTGACTTTCATGAGAGATACATGTGTATAGGAAGGAGAGATACAGGTTGACGGTTTTTAAAGTGCTTTATAAAAGGATCCATTTAAATATAATATATTGCTATTATTCTAGAGGCAAATACTTCCCTATAAGTAAAGGGCCTGTCAGCATTTCTATTGGAAGCTTTCATTTTAAGGGTGTGTAACTCAACCCTAAATTGTGCTGTCAGCTGAAATGTGGTATATAAAGTTTCAGTGTCATTGCCATTTTTTTTTCAACATTTGGAATCACAAAACTCCATTTTTTTTGCATATGTGGACATTAATCTAAAGCAGAAGTCAGTAATTGCCAATGCAATCAAATTTTATTCCATCTGAATAAGATGATATTTCCTAAGAAATCAAGGCTGCCAACACTAAGGAGCATACGTAAATATATTTTTGTGATTCTACTTTATGTCAGTGTTTTGGTCAAATATAATGTGTAGGTGGTTGCTGTAATACTGGCTTCCAAGTCATTTGGAGGAAAATAATTATGCCTAGGGCACTGGAAAAATTTCAATTTTGAACTTGAGATGTGAAAGTATTAACAATCACGCCTACTGAGATGAACTATCTACCGGTGACATTTAAAACTAGCCTATTCATTTCTATTCTTTATGAGCTAGATGTCTATTTCAGGAATTTATGGCAAACATCTGATCCAAAAGTAGTTATGTTCTTGACAACAAAAAGTGATAAAGAAGCTGTAGAGAGCAATGAAAATTGATGGGGATAGAGAGTGATAAACAGCAAAAGAGACCCATTAAGGGCCAAATGATTGGTAAAGCCTGAGGAGAAGGGAATGAGAGGTAAATTGGAGTGCGGGTTGATCATTTCACAGGTGCGATCAGCCAGCTCATACCCACTCTTTCTGCTTGGTTCTGGATTGAAATCTGAGGGTAACTTATTTTTTTTAAATTTTTTAATGTTTATTTTTGAGAGATAGAGCACAAACTGGGGAGGGGCAGAGAGAGAGACACACACACACAGAATCTGAAGCAGGCTCCAGGCTCTGACCTGTCACCACAGAGCCCGACATGGGCTCAAACCCATGAACTATGAGATCATGACATGAGCTGAAGTCGGACGCTTAACTGACTGAGCCACCCAGGCACCCCCTGAGGGTAACTTATTAAAGTTTGAGTCTGACGTCACTCTGTGGTTGTGATAGGTAGAGAAGGACCATGATTTGTGCTTTAGGGAACTTAACATGATAAAATCATCAAGTTTCAAGTTCTCGGAGGATTTTTTTTTAAATCGGATTGAGCAGGATAAAAATGAATAAAAGTGTGAAATGTAAGTTTCCTGGAGTGTGTGGTTTGTAATGAGTTCTGACTTTTAAAAGCATAGTGTAATCTTCTCTTCAGTTATGAGGGACACCTCTTTGGTCAGTTTTAATTTTCAACAAAAGACTTAAAACACAACACTTTCGTATCTTAGAAGTTACATTTAAGACTGCTCTTTCTCTTCCTCTCAGCAAACAAAACTAAAGACAGAACTTTTTGCTTGCTTGTCATTCTTATCACCACAACGCAGATATAAATGGAGTGGAGAGACTTCATGTTCTGTTTTCAGAAGCAGGTAGAGGGAGTGCCATCATTCTGGGTGCTTTGGGCATGTTAGTTCATTTAATTATCCATACAACATCTATCAACAGAAGAAATTCGTTCCTACTTATGGAGATGAGGAAGCTTAAACTCAAAACTATCAAAGTTGCGTGCCAGGTTGACATAACTAGTATATTTCCAGAGATAGGCTTCAAAGTCCATTTTCTTTCCATGAAAGTGAATTACATACCATGTTATATAGAAACTGTCAACCTGATATGTTATTTTGAAGATTAGCAATTTTCCTGAAAAATTAAAATATGTTGATTTTGATTTCAGTAGCTATTTATTAGTGTTTACTAACAAATGGATAGCATTTAAATGGCTTTTAAAGATTATCTAATTTAAGACTCAAGACATTTTTGTTGGTTTATAGATATGGGAATGTTAACTGCTTCAGGGCACTTGAACTTCCTCCTCAACTCTTGGCACACTGCTGGGCTTAAAGTAGGTTCTCAAAGAAGTTTCTTGATAGGTTTCTATACCATCTGATAACCTACATGAAGAAATAGATGTAGCTTCTTTTGTGTCTACAATGAAGTGTCTGCTCTCTCCATTTTACTTTTTGACCATAGGATGCTGAAGATGCCTGCATTTTGTGTTGAAACTTGTCTTTGAACCAACTTACCTGTCACAGCAGAATGCTAATATCAGCTTCTCTTGCATGCTGGCTTTGGCTTGAGCTTGGTTACAGATACAAAACTCCTTCCCTGGGTCAAAGCATTAAGAACAAAGAAGGGAGTGTAAATGGACACAGCATCCTTTGCCTCAGGATGAAAGCTGTTTTTGGCAGATACAGAGTTACAAGTGGTTTCTGGACCATAAAGTACCTGCACTAGCCCTCTATAAATCATCCATTCTTTGGGGAGTCATAGAAATAGGAGTGGATATCAGAGTAGAGCCAGAAGAAGGTGGATGCCAAATACAGCAATTTAGGACTAGATCAGGGATCACCAGTTCATGGTTTTTCCACCTGGTCCCTGGCTCCCATCAACCTCTTTTCTCAGCAGGTCTTCCCTTGCACCTTCTCGCTTACAAGTATCTACCAGAGGGGATGTATTTCCTCCTCAGACCCAGTCGGAGGAGCGGGAGTTTAATTATCTTTGATTACATTGGTATATATTAATTATGAAGATGGGGGGGCCTGGGTGGCTCAGTCAGTAGAGCATCGGACTTTGAGGTCATTATCTCAGTGTTGTGGGTTTGAGTCCCGCATTGGGCTACGTGCTGACAGCTCAGAGCCTGGAGCCTATTTCAAATTCTGTGTCTCTCTCTCTGCCTCTTCCCTGCTCATGCTCTGTCCTTGTCTCTCGAAAAATAAAATGTTAAAAAAAATTATGAAGACATACTAGGAATTCAAATGTTTATTTAACCAGTGGAAAGTTTTTTTCTCAGGTTCAAGGCATGTTAAAAATACTGTTTTCTTAACTGTTATTATTAAAGGAAGAAAATCATAACCATATGCAGCTGTTAAATCGTCACTTTACAAGTTCGCTTGTACTTTTCTTCTTTTTTTCCCCTTTTTTCCAACATCAGATAGTAAAATAATTTAAATAAATATCCTGTAAAATTTACATACTTAATCCCAAAATGAGATTGCTTGAATTAGCTTAGAATCTTTTAATGTTCTATTCTGAAGTCATTTTTAGGAAGTTTCTAGTGTCATATATTTTATGTATTTTAATTTCTGATTGCTCCTGAGCATGGGTGAATAAAAACACTCTTGTGTGGTCTCCTGATTAACCAGATTCCTGTAACCCAACAGTCTAGCAGTAACCAGAACTTGTCTAGTGAAAGTAATCTTTAGGGACACTGGGCTAAGACCTGACACTTTAACATTGTTCTGGAAATGGGAAAGGAAAAATGTCTTGCAGAAAAGGGGCCAAGTGTGAGATGCATGTTTCTTTGCTTCCCTGTTTTATTCTTTCATGTTATCATACTGATAGAAGAAACTAAAGAAAGTCAAAGTAATGGTATGAAATTTTATTTTATAATATGTTAAAGAAGACAAGTGCCTTCTGGACTGAAAATGAATGTAATATATACTACGTTTCAGCTGGGAGCAATTTTTTCCCCCACGTAGACAGTTATAATAAGTCTGTTCTGGAAGCTTATGGGTTTTATAATGGAAATGCTGAACCAGACTTAACAGAGGCATCATGTGAAAGTGTGGATATAATAACAGCTCAGAAACCTCCAGAACAAGAGGATGATGAGAATTTCAGTCAGTAGGAGGGAAAGACTGAGATGTGTGTGCGTGCGTGTGTGTGTATAAATATGTGTATATATATATATATATATACGTATATATGTGTATATATATATATATATATACATATATATATATATATATGTATATATAATGCATGCCGAAAAAAGAACAAATATGTGTTTTCAGTATTTCAGGCCAACATTTTGAATTATTTGGGGGAGATGATTTGGGTGACTGTCTTTACAATGGAGTTAAATTGGTTTCTTATTTTAGCCACTGCATTGGTTCAGCTTCACTCTGTTCCATTCTAAAAATGCATCAGCGTATCAGTCAGCTGCAGGGCACTTGACTCAGTGTGCGTGCGTGCTTGCTATGAGATTAGGGTAAGTGGATGGAAACTTGAGAGAACAGATTTTGGAAGGTGACTACGATAGGTGGTCTGAAAAGCTAAGCAGGGCAAACCAGAACAAACTTCAGGGTAGGGGGGGGTAAGTCTCTTCCACCCTGCACAACGCTATCCATATTTTAAATAAATCCATTTGGCCTTGGGTCTGTTTGGGTATATTGCACCTTGAGTGTTTACCATAGCTATCTTCAACACTTAAATTTTATTGTTTGGATTTCCTGCTTATCAGACCATCAAATAAAATAATGGTGCCTTAGCAGTGAAGACAATTAAAAACAGAATATAAGGAAACTGAAAAGTATCAGAATCATCTTCCTTCTTATTAACTTGCACAACTGCACATGTGTGTCAGCAATCACAGATTAAAGAAGCAATTAGTCTGAACAGGGGAAACGTGAAGCTGATACTTAATACACCAACAGACTGTGAGCTTGAGAGTCTCCGTTTTGGTATGGTTGCGAGCAGAAATGCAAAAATCTGTTTTATCATAGCCCATCTTTCTAATCAAATTGAAAAAGCCAATACTGGTAAATTGCCTCCCTATGTCATAAATCCACATTTTTAGAGATTTATGGACCCTAGAGTTAACTGACATGATGACTTACATCATCCGTGATTAAAAGCTGAATGACTTTATTTGTCTTGATGTTGTTTCCAAGGACTTAGACTCCTAAAACAACAAAATATCAAGGAGCAGCATTTAGTGCTTCTCTTCATAGATGATTCTGTAGTGCTTAGGGACATGTTTAGGAGCAAGTGGAACTAAGGGAAAAGGTCAATGTGGAATGTCAATTGTATTTACTGATACAAAATCTATGGAATTATTTAATGCAAACAAATAGAGGAGAAACACAAAAGCAGTTTTCATACCAAATCCTACCGTTCTCCCCTCTGCTTCAATCTTTGGTTTCCCTTCTGATCCATGGACTCCTCACTTCACTCCTCATTCAGCATGTGCACACTTTCGGAAAGTCTTGGGACTACAAGTAAATAAGAATTAGATTCTCCAGATACTTTCTCAGACTGCATGCTCATTTGCAATCAATGGTTCCAAAACATTTTAAATTTCTGAAGGAGAGTATAGCAGATAAAGTGAGCATCAGAACGAGGGGTTACTTGTGCTGATAAAACTAAGGAGTTAAGTTTTCCTTAGCGCCTTTTAAATAAGTTAAAACGAAGGAATTCACCTGTACTTCTCAAGTATACTTCCTGCTGACTAGTCAGCAGGACTAGGGAAGAAGCCATTGGCTTATTTTTATAATATTAAGTAACTTTTCCATTCTCCTAGAGTGGCTTTTCACATATTTTTGGTGGAATCTTTTCTTCAAATAACATATTTTCAAAGTGGATAACATTTTAAGACATTAGGTATGAAAGAGTAAGTTGTCTGAAACCAGCTAAGAAAATTATGAAGAAGAAAAATTATGATTAGAAGCTTGCTTTTTAAATGATTAAAATATACTCCAAAGACATAACAATGAAAACAGTGTGATGTCATTGAATAGAATTCCTAGAAATATAAGATATATAAAGGTAATTTTTTTTCATTTGGGAAGTAATAGTTTTATTTAATCAATAGTTCAAGCATAATTGGCAATCTTCTGGAAGAAAATTAAATCTGAACTTCAACAAAAAAGTAAGCAATAGATGATTTATATTTTAAATTTAAATATTTAAAAATTATATAAGGTTTATATAATACAAAAATCTGCTGGCCAAAGCAAAAACGGGAAAAAAATCCTATAGACATATTTTCATAAATGTTTACAGACGTTTCTATGGCAAAATATGCCATAAACAAAGATGATCATAAATGATTGAGGGGAAAATTCACAATATGTAGAAAGAACAATGTTAGAATAAAATGAGCTTTTACAAATTGGTAAGAAAATGATGAGGAACAATAGAAAGTTGAACAAAATGCATCATGAATAGATAGTTTACAAAAGACTAAACCTAGAGAATTTACTTCGACAGAGACTCAGCCTCACTTGTAGTTCTGACAGCTCGTTTTCGAAAAAAGACATACCTTGTGTTTTTAAGGTTGAACCAGATTACGAGAAGAGAGAACACTGTCTTTAAATCATAAGATAAACGGTAGGCTCATACTTTGCAAGTAGAAATGTTATTTATTATGGCTTTATAAACGAATCTGGCAACAGATATTACAATTGAAAATACACTTACCCTCCAACCCAGCATCGCCTCAGCTGAAATCTATTCTACAGAAAAATAAGCCACTAGGATATATGAAAACTGAAAACAAAGTGGATGTCCAACAAAAAAAAAAGAACGAGTGAATAAATTATGCAAATTCGCAACATCAAATAATGTGGCTCGAGAAAATATAAATTTTTTTCTGGCACAGTTGACTTGGGAGAGATATTTTAAGATGTCATATTAAATGATAAAACCAGAAGACAGATAATCATATGAATGATAAACATGAGGTTATCACTTTTAGTGAAACAAATAACAAAAAACTCTTATTATTATGTATTATGAATTGCAGAAGGACTTACACCAGGTTGTCAGTACTGGTTAATCAGGCAAACAGGGGAGAGAGGAGAAAGGCAAAGTTATTAAAGGAAAGGGAAGGAATCAATGCGAATGGTATGTTTGCTATTATTTTGATTTTGGAAATGTACCAGACATTTTGCTGGTGGTTATTTGAGAGTGGAGAAAGTTTAGGGATTGATATCTTGTAGTTATAGCTGAGGACTTACAGCAGGGAAAAGGATAAGCCATGAATGTGCCAATAAACAGAAAACTGTAGGGCCATCCTCAGTCCTTGCCAACATTAGTTGATCACTAACTTCCAAGCTGCATAAGAGTATTTGAATATTGGAGAAAGGGATTTTTAAAATCAGATGGCTGAGGTCTTGCGCCTCCTTTCAGTTTGGAGGATGAGTTTTCTCAAATGAGTGCACTTCAGAAAACCATCAGAAAGTTGGGCATGTGTTCCAGAATATAAGGGACAACGTAACTCATAAAATATGTGAAAATGAGGGGCGTCTGGGTGGCTCAGTTGGTTAAGCATCTGACTCTTGATTTCAGTTCAGGTCTTGATCTCAGGGTTCCTGACCCTGAGCCCTGCACAGGGCCCTGCGCTGATGGTGCAGAGCCTGCTTGGGATTCTTTGTCTCCTTCTTTCTCTGCATCCTCCCACCTTGCTCTCTTTCTCTCTCTCAAAATAAATAAATAAAAATATGTGAAAATGAGAATCTTGTTAGAGCAGTTTCTGGCAGAAAGGCTGAAATTTTAAATTGAATAAGATGCTGAAATTTTGTTCATAGGCAGCACTATAGACTTTTTAATTCTCTGAAAATTGAGATCACTTGTTAGTTTGTGAAAATGACTATGAGAGTTATAGGATCTGCTTGAAATCTCACTTAGATATAGGAGGAAACAAGGGGAGAGATTTAAAGAAATAGCTACAAAGAGTAACAATGCTTTCTTTTTGCTCTCCACTGAATCTCTTTCAATGAAGTAACTATGGGTTACTTTTATGCATAGTTAAACATTATTAAATGATCACGTATTTTTATATAATCAGATACAAAACCTAAAGGTGTTTTATTTGTGAAAAGAAAGAACTACATTCAGAATTACAAAATACAGGAGTGCCTAGCTGGCTCAATCAGTAAAGCATGAACCTTTGATCTCAGAGTCATGAGTTCAAGCTCCACATTGGGCATAAAGCCTGCTTAAAAAAAATAAGTAAAAATAAAATAAAAATGGAATTCGAAATTTCAAAATGCAAAACGAAACACATAACATTGGAATTGCTTTGACTGAAGGTCTAATGCATGGGCCCACTCCCTCAGCATCCATCACCACCCTCGTTATCCACTACCACCCCTCTCCATGCAAACAATTATATTCCTTCACAGAACTCGAGGGATCTGTAGTCTACAATTTAAATACCATGGATTTAGTCCATGCAGATTAGGTGGTTTTTAGATTGTAAAAAAAAAATGTATCTTGAGTGTCTCTCACTTTACACATATTATTTTTAATCTTCTTACTTTGACTAATTCCTGTATTATCTTCGAGAAGCTGAAACTTGAAAAGGGTAAGTAATTAACTCAAAACCATATAGTAATAGAATGGGTGGGGGTGATCCCAGGTTGTCTGATTTTTGAAATTGCTGCTTGTTAGATTGTGATATCATATGAATTTCAGAGAGTAACATTGAGTTACTGAAGTTCTTAAGAAAATGGATTGCCAGAACCTCACTGCCTTTAGTCATAAGGCAGAACATAAAGATTCTTAAAAGAAAGACAGAGTAACATATTACCGTCTTCCTCTGCACTTTCATATAACTCTTCCACCTAAGAGCTTCACAAATATAAAGACTAGCCTTAGTGACCTGAGAAAGCACTGAAGTGCTCTGTTGAGGTCTTAGAGATGAAGACAATTTGGTTCATTGACTTGTTATATATCTAGGAGCTATTCCTTATATATGGATATAATTGGTAGCGTCTTTCCCAAAACTATTGAGGGAATGGGCAAAAGAGGAAGCAGTCTAAGTCTGAACAATGCAAATGAACACTGAAACTGAAAGACTGGTAATAATCCTTTACTCATACACTCATTCACCTTGTCAGTCAACAAATTCAGAGTATGAACTACTCCAGAAACAGAAAATATAGCAAAAACCAAAATCAACAAAGTCTATGCCCTCCAGATCTTATGTAATATTAAAAATAAGATCAATAAACAAATAAGGTAACACAATTTCAGATAGCACATTTTTAAAGAAATATAAAGCAGGTAAAGCATCTAGAACATGACGGGAAGGTACTTTTTTTTGATAGTGTCATCCAAGATTACAAAGTCCAAAAAAAGTAAGAGAGTAAGTATTGTTGCTTTATGGGGAAAAGCTTGCTCTGACCAGAAGAAAGAACAGGTACAAAACCCTCAGGCAGGGGCACACTTGCTATCGTACAGGAACATCATGGTGACCAGATGATGGAGAAGTGGATAAATTAGTGTAAGAGTGATAGGGAATGAAGCCAAAGAGGTAGATTAGGTAGATCTGGTATTAGGAGGATATGATGTGTTAGTCCATCTTGCTATCTAAGGAATGATTTACTCATACTCAGGAGAGTCTGTTCCCATGACACTTCTACCCAAGGTTGTCTCTCATTTATTTTCTCTTGCTGTAATCTTTGATTATAAAACTTTGATGATAAATAGCTACAAAAATATGCTATGAATGGATGAAGACTTGAGAGCAAAAAAGCCTTTGTCTCAATTGTGATAGAAAATAAACTTTCTGGCCACAAGAAGATCATAAATTAGAAAAAAAGAAATTGTATATGTATACAATGGAATACTACTCAGAAATGAAAAACAATGAAATCTTGCCATTTGCAAAAATGTGGATGGAACTAGAGTATATTATGCTAAGTGAAATAAGTCAGTCAGTCAGAGAAAGACAAATATCATACGATCTCACTCACATGTGGAATTTAAGAAACACAAGAGATCAACATAGGGGAAAGGAAGGAAAAATAAGATAAAAACAGACAGGGAGGTAAATCCTGAGAGACTCTTAAATAGAACAAACTGAGGGTTCCTGAAGGGGAGTTGGGGGGGATGGGCTACATGGGTGATGGGCATTAAGAAGGGCACCTGTTGGGATGAGCACTGGGTGTCATATGTAAGTGATGAATCACTGGGTTCTACTCCTGAAACTAATACTGCACTCTCTGTTAACTACCTTGAATTTAAATAAATCAATTTAAAAAAAGAAAAGGAAAAAATGGCAATTCACAGCAAAATTTGGTCCTTTCTGTTCCCCTGTGAACTGCAGAATTAACAAAGTTTATTGGCAGGGAATCACACTTTGGTTAAAACTAAGTAAAGCAGGATGATTTCCTGTGGCCAGATCACTGAAAGGCAACAATCAGAGGGTGGTTTGTTTTTTTTTTCAAACTCTCAAGAGAGTGGTTGGTAATGGAAGAGAAATAGCTGTTGAACTGGAAAAGATTATCGCAGGGATGAAATTTCTGGAGTTTTGTGTAGTTTGGTCTCTAGGGAAAAAGTGAAGGGGCCTGCAACAGAGCTTTTGTTTCATTCTGGGAAGGCACAGGAAACTAGAGATCTGAATGACAAACAACATATTCCTCAAACATTTGCATATAAGTGTGGGGAGTGGGCCCAGTTAATCAAAGTCATCCTAAGATTCTTAGTTCATGACGACGTATAAGTTATGCACTTAATGTTTTATATCAGTGTTATATAGTTGTAATTTCCAATAGCTGGTCCTAGAAATTGCTCGATCCTGTGACATGAAGCAGGGAATAATGGTCTTACTCTGATATTATTGTGCTCCTATTTGAGAGAAGAAGTGGTAAATGACTTTCTTTTATAAAACATAAAAATCTTAGCTGCTGTAAGGGTGGGAGTGGGGCTATTACTTCACTCTGTCATTTTACTATCTTATGTCTCTCTTACAAATGGATAATTTCTGCTGTTTTATGGATTAGATATCACACATACACACACACACACACACATGAATATATATTTGAAAAATAAAGATTTAGCAACAATTTGTTAGTGGCTTAATTTTTTATTACAGGTTTTAAAGATTTTTTAAAATTAAAATTTTATTTTTTTAGAATAGTTCTAAGTTCACAGCAAATTGATGGTAAGGTACAGAGATTTCTAATATTCCCTCTGACTGTACACATGGATAGTCTCCTCCGTTATCCACATCCTCCACCAGAATGGTACATTTGCTACAATTGATGACCCTACACGGAAACATCACAACTACCCAAAGTCCATAGTTTCCATTATGGTTCACTCTTAGTGTTGGGCATTCTGTGGTTTTGGAAACATGTATAATAACATGTATCTATCAATATGGAATCATACAAAGTACTTCCACTGCCTTAAAAATCCTCTATTCTCCACCTATTCATCCTTCCCACCCTCCCATCCTAATTCCCAATCCCCAGCAACTGCTGATCTTTTATTGCCTTTTCCAAAGCGTCAAACAGTTAGAACTATACAGCCTTTTTAGATTGGCTGCTTTCACTTTAGTAAGATGTTTTAAAATTTTCCCCATGTCTTTTCATGGCTTGGTAGTTTTTTTGTCTTGTTTTGTTTTAAATAATATTCCATTGTCTAGATGCATCACAGTTTATTTATCCCTTCATCTACTGAAGAACATCTTGGTTGCTTCCAAGCTTTGACAATCATAAATAAGGCTGCTAAACATCCATGTGCAGGCTTTTGTGTGAACATAAATTTTTTAATTCTTGTGGATAAATATGAAGGAGCACTGCTGGTAGATTACATGGTTAGAATATGTTCGTAAGAAACTGCTACATTAACTTACAGCTATACCACTTTGCATTCCCACCAGCAATAAATGAGAGTTCCTGTTGCTCCACATCCTTTTCAGCATTTGGTATTGTCAATGTCCCAAAGTTAGGCTATTCTAATAGGTACATAACTCAATTAAAAAAAAATACTGGCCTATGATATCCCAAAGGACAGGAACTCCTATTTAAATTTCTTAATTTAATTTAAGTTCTTTGTATGTCTTTGGGCCATGGATACTTGTGATATATTTTAGATATTCTCAGGAGTCCTATTCATTATAACACCAAATATTATTTTATGAAACTGTTTACCTGGGTGGAAATATGAATATTTATATAGTAGAAGATATGAAAAGAAATGGATTTAAAACATTTATACCAATGTTTATATGAGGAACTTAAATCAATATTTTTAGGGTAAGAACTACTATTTGTTTAGGAGTTAAAAGGTCTGATTCCCAGACCTAATTAGTCACTGGCCAATGTGTAGCTCTTTATACATGATTTTACCTTTCTAAACCTCAGTTTTCTTATTATCAGAATATGAGGGGGTGGCCTCTAATAATTTCCAAAGACCACTTAATTGCCAATATTTGAAAATTTTTGGTCGATATACACAATATGCTTCATTTCTCTTTATCCACAGCTTTTAGTGTATTTTTTTATAATAGTTTATTTTCAAATTGGTTTACATATAACACCCAGTGTTCATCCCAACACATGCCCTCTTTAATGCCCATCACCCCCTCTCCCCCCTCTCTCACCCCCCTCGCCCTCAGTTTGTTCTTAGTCTTTGAGAGTCTCTTATGTTTTATCTCCCTCCCTCTAGTGTTAAGTATTAATATAATAAAATAGTAACTGGTTTAGTTTAGCCTTTTTTCCATACTTAGCCTGTTTTCCATATTGGACTTTAGAATATGTTACATGCATCCTATGGACAGCAGATTTATATTTACATATTTTTGGGGTTTGGATTAAAATGCCTTAGCATTCCCTAAAACGTCTAAGCAATATTCATCATAGAAAAGTCAGTCTAGTACTGGAAAGTCTGAATTAAATTGAGAGTAGATTGAATGATACTGTTTTATTTGTTTCTAAAAGGCTCAAATTCTTTGAAAAATGGCAATGACTCCAGGTTCAGAGCACCGGATTGTTTTTGTTTGTTTCTTTATTAGAGAGAGAGAGAGAGAGAGAGAGAGAGAGAGAGTAGAAAGAGGCAGAGAGAGAAGGAGAGAGAGAATCCCAAGCAGGCTCTGTGCCATCTGCACAGCACCCAATGTGGGGCTCAATCTCATGAACTGTGAGATCGTGACCTGAGCCAAAATCAAGAGTTGGGCACTTTACCAACTGAGTCACCCAGGAGCCCTACAGCACCAGATTCTAACAGGAGTCGATTGAGTACTTACCATGTGCCAGGAATTTGATAACAAATCTATGGAGTAGGTGTTATTATTCCTCTTCTATAAATGAGCACTTGAGGTACAGACTAATTAAGTGACTTGCCAAAGTTCATGCTAATTATAATTAAAACAGGTAATGTATGAACATAGAATGGAATACATTTCTTAAAGATATATTAAACTCTATTGCCAAGTGGCTGTTAGCATTTAGAATAGTGTCCGTCATATAGGAAGTGCCCAATAACATTACTATCTGCTAAGGGAGAGATGAAGGGCCCTTCTTAGCAAATTGCTTAATTTTTCTAAGCTTTATTTTTATTTATCAGTCAGGTGGCTGGCAGAAAACAGATGGTGTGCACAAACAGAGTAATTAAAAAAAGAATTTAACAAAGGCACGCATTATAAAGTTGTGGGAAAGTTTAAGCAAAATCAAAAAGGGCTGATGATTCCCCTTTGGGTTTACAAGGGCTGCATTAGCTGAAGGGCCAGGAGAGGGAGTAGCTACTGGGACCCAAAAAAGGCTGCGGCTATAACTATTGCTCCTTGGAAGACACCATGGCTCTCTATTGAGCAACACAGTCACTGAAAATCTCCTGAGCCAAAGTGATGGAGCTGGGGAAAATAACTCAAATTTCTCTCCTCCCACCCTTTAATCTCCTGCTGCCCTCTCCATGGACCAGACCAAGCAGAAGCTAGAGGCCAAAGTACCTGGGTGAAACAGTCTATGGAAGTCAGCCTCCTAAGGGCCCAGAGCAGAGTGGAAAATCATAGAAAGTTCTGGTGGGACAGAGAATATCTAGTGTTCACCTTCTATAGAATGAATTCACCTTCTATAGAATGAATTCGTTAGCCAGGAATTTTGTAGGCCTACCGAAAAGTGTGTTAAGTCCTGGAGAGTATTTCAAACGTAAACCACAATCCCTGTGCTCGCAAGGAGTTGACTTCTTAGAAATAGAGTTCAATATAGACACCAACAGAGAGTTAAAATGTTTAAGTACAGGCTTTGGCGTTTCAGTGTAAATTTCGAAAAGTAACTTACAGTATTTAGAAATCAACTTCCTCATCTTGAAAAATGAGGACGGAAAGGGTACCTTCCTTGTTGGCCTGTGTTGAAGGCTAGATGTGCTGACTCATGGAAAGCATGTAGAATGGTGCTTGATGTATTATGAGACTTAATAATTATTATCTGCCAAGTGTGATGTAGAAGGTATGGGCAAAGCCTTAGAACTATTCCCAGAGAAGAGCGCATGACTGTGGAAGGGCTGGATTAGGGCATCTTTATGGTCTACTCAAGGTCACGCAGGTCCTCAAGGTCACACTACAGGTTTAGGCAGTGTCAGAAATACTGCTGACTTCCAAGGTGCATTTAATCACGTAACCAGCCTTCCCTTCTCTGAGTCTATAGACTGCATAAAGAAACCTGCTCAGGATGGTCATAAATGAAATACTGCATCAGCTACTTAATGTTCTAAGAAGCATATATTAAGGATGATGGTATTGATGATCTAAAATACTTACTGGCACTTGAACCCAAGGCAGTAAGGCATTTTATAAGTCAGCCAACATCCCTTATGTCTTGGATCTAAATTTTGAGTTCTCGAGCTATACATCACAGATGTCTTTTTGTAGTCTATGCTTTCCTCTTTGGAAGGCAATTTATTATTTTTATCAATATTAATGTAATTGCCAATATTTTTTTTATATGAAGTATATCTGTCTATCCATCTCTGGCTTGGAAAAATTTCTTTTGGATCAATGAGAAGCATGCTGCTGGCTCTTTCTTTTTCTCTGCAAAATGTTTAAATGTTAATTGCTAAGGTTTTTGTTTTTGTTTTTGTTTTAACCAACTATCACTAAGTAGCTTTAGTTTTAATTTGATTCTATACTTTGACAAAGAGTAATATCTAATCAATAAAACAACAGGAATTGTCATTTTGCAAGAGAGAAATAAGCTTCTAACTAAGATGGCAGAGTAAGAACCCCCTCCCTCGTAACCCCCTTTGGAAGCTGGAATATTCTGAAGGCTTATTTTCTCCTGTGGTTTTGTCATGACTAACTGCAGTCAGAAAGCATAGGTAGTATCTCTTTCCCATTCCGTGCTTTGCTTTATTAAGTAACAGTGATAGTCTATTAAAATATTTAAGGCTGGAAGGAAGCTCAGAAAAATGCTAAGGGAAAATCCTGCCTTTCATAAATAAGAATATGTAGAATTTTAACTTGGTAACTTAGTTTGGCTGGCTTTTAAAATTTTTCTCTGTTGCTAAGGGAGCTTAATGGTAGGTATAGAAATGAGCTTAAAGCGAGTTCTTAGAACAAGCTTTTGCCCAACAGCAGTCGCTGTGTTTATGAGCGGCAACCCTGTCCATATGGAAGAAAGAAAAGCTAGAAGTAGAAATTACATCATCCCTTCCATATCAGACAAGTTAATTAGTTGGTCCGTAATCACAGACTCTGCTCCAAATGAAAAGAACAGCTTTTCTCCTTTTGAACGGAAAGGCACAGAAGGTGCAATACCTGTGTAATTCATTAACAGTAAGAATGTTTTGAAGGGAGAAATTCTGAATTTAGATTATCCTGAATTTCAACTTGTAATAGCCAAGGTTGTGGTGAGATTTTTGCAGTTTTGCAAAACAAATTTAAAATGTGAGAATTTCCTTGTGTGCTTATCAGAAGCAATCTAAAGCATTTGGAAGATTTTGTTAGGTTTTTGTTTGTTTAATTTTTAAGATATCAAAGCGCTGTGTAGCATATTGAATAAGTTACAGAGGCTTGTAGTTGAAGAACCAGTGAAAAATGTCAGATCCAAAGTAATTCCCAAAATAACTTGAAAAATGGGACGTTCTGGATTTAAGTTCCTGGAACTAACATATTAATTCAAGGACTTTAAAGCGCCTGGTTGGTTCAGTTGGATAAGCTTCTGACTCTTGGTTTTGGCTCAGGTCATGATCTCACGGTTCATGGAATAGAGCCCTGCATCAGGCTCTGTGCTGATAGGAGTGTCTCTCTCCCTCTCTCTTTACCCCTCCCCTGCATGCTCTCTCTCTCAAAGTAAATGAACTTTTTTTTAAAAGAGGACTTTGTGTATATATTAATGTCTAGCCTCTGGAAGATTCTATGACCAGAAAAAGAGGGGCTTGAAGGTTTTAGAAGCATCCCCTCCGGTAGCTGGAAAGCTGATTCTGGTTGATTAGATTGTCAGGAAGCTGGAGGCTTGAAACACAAAAGGAGGAGCCAGTGCTTTCCTGTTTGGAAATAAGCCTGATCGGCCATTTTTAAAATCTAGACGAGATTGATTGAATTTTTCTTTCCTCTCTCCCACTTCCAACTAAAAGAAGCAGAAAAATCAGAAATGTGGCGTTTGGTTCCTGGAAAGAGAGTGAAATAGCACAGTCTGATGTTCTCGCCCCCAAAACTACCTGGAGAAACTGTAGAAGCCGAGAGGAGCCTGGATCTGGAAATGATGTAAAGCGATGAGAAACCCCTGAGCTGTGAGAAGAAAGTTTAGGAAAGAGGTTTTCAGTTCTCTTGAGTCTTGTTCTTCTGTGCATTACTTGGGACTGTTTTTACCTCATCGTCTGCACAGCAATACCCTGGACCTAGCAGTGCCAACAGCATAATATTAGGGTCTGCACAAGTTCTGCTGGTGAGAGGCGAATGGAACAGATGTCAGGTGCCAGGATCTTATTTTCCTTCCCTAGTTACTTTTAAGCGTTAGGGCTAGTGCATATATATATATATATATATATATATATATATATATATATATATATGTGTGTGTGTGTGTGTGTGTGTGTGTGTGTGTGTGTATATGTGTATATATATATGTGTATATATATGCATATATATATATACATATATATATTTTAAATAGGTTTCAGGCCCAGCACGGAGCCCAACACAGGACTTGAACTCACAGCCCTGAGATCAAGAGTCAGATGCTTAACCAACTGAGCCACCCAGGCGCCCCAGGATTTTGTTTTAAGGAGACAGTGCCATCTTGAAAAATGATTCAAAAGATTCGTGTAGTGGAGTGGCAGCAGACAAGTGACCAAGAAAGGTTCTTTGTTATGTGGAGGCTCCCACACAGTCTTATTCTTTCCTTTCTGTTTAGATTCATCAGGAGGAATATAACTTAGGCCATTTCCTAATTCATATTATCGGACAGTGTCATGAACTCAGAGGGGAAAAATGTAGATATTGGCAAGAACAACCTATAAGTGAAAGGAGATAAACTAATATCATATGAAACAGAATTCTTGGAACAGATGGACTAAGAATTTAAAATAAGTTTAACTGAAATACTCAGTGATAAGAAAGGTGTTAATTGAATGTGGGAGAAGCCATAAAAAAGAACCAAGTAGAAATAGTAAATATTAAAAATATAATAGTTGAAATAAAAACTAGAAGAAATAGAATACATAATCCAAAGCGTTCAGCTAAAGAAAGAATTCATTTGCTGGAAGATCAGATTGAACACCCTCAGAAGGTAACAGAGAAAGAGAAAATATAACAATAAACTAAGAGATTTGGGGGATAGAAATAAATAAAAATTAAAGGCCTAATATCCAACTAATAATAATCACAGAAGAAAGGTGGTGATGCTTATGGTGGGGAGCCTAAGAGAAGACATATTTGAAGAAATAAAGAATATTAATATCCCAGAGTATTAAAAAAGATAACTGACCTCTAATTTAAAATAGCATATAAATTTTCTGTACCTCAGTTTATCCATCAATAAGATGAGAATAAATGTCTATGTTAATATCTTAAAAAAATAATGTGAGGAGTAAATGAGTTAATATATGTAAAGTCTTTAAAATAGTACCTTGTTCATAATCACTACTTTAGTGTTAGCTATTATTATTAAATAGATGTATTATATCAAAGGCAAATTGAAAATGCTACCAAAGAGAATGGAAGCTACCAAGGAAAAACATTTAGATTTATATAAGCCTTTTTTTTTTTTTTTAGAGTGAGAGAGTGTGTGCAAGCATGTGTCAGTGAGGGATAGAGAGAGAGAGAGAGAGAATCCCATCTGATATGGTGCTCGAACTCCAAAAACCATGAGATCATGACCTGAGCCAAAATCAAGAGTGGGACACTCAACTGACTGAGCCACCCAGGTGCCCCTATATCAGCCTTCTTAACACCATAATTACATGGTACCATGAAGGGCATTATATCCAATCAGACCTGAGAATAATTGCCATATGGAGGCCCACTTTGGAAAAATCTTGGAGAATGTCCTGAAATAAGATGACATATAAAACACAAGGGTGCTATAAGAGGTACACAAAGGAGGGTGGAAAAAAAAAACTAGAGGATATTATGATTATTTTTAAAAGTGCAGATTGAGGGAGCCAGGGTGGTTCAGTCGGTTAAGCATCTGACTCTTGATTTCAGCACAGGTCATGATCTCATGGTTTGTGAGTTTGAGCCCTGCATCAGGCTCTCTCCTGTCAGCATGGAGCTTGCTTTAGATCCTCTGTCCCTCCATGTCTCTGCCCCTCCTTCACTCACCCACAGTTTCTCTGTCTCTCTCTCCTAAAAATAAATAAACATTAAAAAAAGTGCTTATTGACATAAATAAATTCTAAATAACTTCAACATTGTGTTGGAGGTAGAAGACAGGGAGAGAAGACCAAAATGGCATGAAAAACACAAATATTGTTGTATTTAGGAAACTAATAAAGGAAAAATAAAGAGAAAATCCATAAGTATAGATCTTAAGTTAGGGATAACCAGTCCAAGAATAATAATAGCTGGTAAGAATTTTAAGGCATTTCTGGCAGGAATGATGCAACTATTCTGGGTGGTTATTCTGATAATTATTAGCCAAGTTGTACAGCATATAAACTATGGCTCAGCGATTTTATTCCTGAGTCTGCATCACAGAGAAAGTATGACAAAATTCTATATGGGGACAAGTATGACAATGCATTTGGGGCCTCCGAGAGGAGTCCACTGCTCTGTGAATGAATGAGTTAAATTCACCAGACAGTGGCAGCAAAAACCACTCCAGCAGCAGTGCTGGCCACCCTACAACCAGCATACAGTCAGGACAGTGACTTTATTGAACTGCCATTGTGGCGTATGCAACCCAAGGGCACCTTGGGGATGCCCTACTAGGTGAAGGGTGAACCTCTAGAAGTGGTGGCAGACAAGGAGAGAGGAAGTAACCATGGGCCATGAATGGGATACTGACAAGACCTGAAAGTCAGCCTTTGCTTTAGTTGGAGTCTTATGGTGCGTTGGGGTGATGTGTTTTTCTAGACTTCGGCATCACGTGCTTCTTTGTCTTACATTGCTAGTTGTGGATTCATAAAAGAACAAGAAAAAGGAAGTTGAGGGGGAAAAGACTAGTTTCATTGCTAGATGGATTAAAGCAAAATGTTCAAACTTGAACTATCAGAAGTGCTCTTAAATATGTATTGGAGTTTTCAAATGGATCCGGGGTAAAACAGCTCCCTTCATTCAGATTCCTCTGTCATTTTCTTTACATTTTCAAACTGTGTTACACATGGTAAATAGCATTTCCAGGAGCACCTGAGTGGCTCAGTTGGTTGAGCGTCTGACTTTGACTCAGGTCATGATCTCATGGTTTGTGGGCTTGAGCCCCACTTTGGGTTCTGTGCTGACAGCTTGCTCAGATCCTGGAGCCTGCTTCAGATTCTGTCTCCTTCTTTCTCTGCCCCTCCCCCGCTCATTCTTGTCTTTCTCTCTCTCTTAAAACTAAATAAATGTAAAAAAAATTTTAAAAACAATAGCAGTTCCAAAATTTTGCAATACTGTGGAATCAATAATTTTTTATTGGTCTAAAAGCTTAGCTATCCCCTAGCATGAGACCCAGAGAGTAGTGGTTAACTCAGTGGCTCCAGGAATAGACTGTGTGTATTCAAAGTCCAGCTCCACCTTATTTTAAGGAAATGATAATATGAATGGTCTGGTACATAGTAACTGTCAGACAAATATTTTCCTTATTTCTTGCTATTTAGTTATTAAACTAGTTGAAGAGGTAAATCTTCATTTATGTGATTCATAGACCACATCTTATGACTGTGTCCAAATCAGGCAAAGTTAAAGTGTTGGCTTCATCTGATTCTCATTGCTAAGTATGGTTTCAATTTAAGACCCAGGTGCATTAGTCTCTTAAGGAGTAGTAGGTTGGTTAAACAGGATTTTGGATTCTATGTTTAATCAATTCACAGAGAAGAGGTTTCATCTATTATCCCTTAGTGGACTCTGAAATTCTTGGTTAAAGAAAAGCTATACAAGTTACAAAGAGCCATTTATAATGTGACATAAATGTGAACCATTATCTTCATATATTAATTTATAATGCTAAAGTATATAATTATGAAAATGATTATTGTTATTTATATTTTTAAATATGTATTTTTAGGCAAAATAAAGTGCCTGTTCTATAATTTTCAATCACTTCAAGCTTCATGTTTAACTATACCTTTTTTGACATTTGGATTTGGAGTACCATAGTTTATGATATGTACAGTGATGTTTATTACATGTTTGTTCTTTCCTCAAGCTTGAAAGGATATAATTAATATTGCCAATTTAGCATAATAAACAACTTAAAAATTTAGAATGAGGAAAATGCTAGAATAATAATTATATTTGTCAAAGCATATGTAAACATTAATTAATAAAATTTAGAATGATTTAGGTACTTGCATTCATTTTAGATCATCTCAACAGTAAGTGGAAAACAAAACTGCTTTCAGAATGGATGCATTATATATAGAAGGAAATGGGAGGTGGAGTCTACCCTCTATTTTTTTTCACTTAGATTTTGTGGAAAGAAAAGAAGATGAATTCAGGAAGGAAAAAAAAATTCAAACACTTAAAAAAATGGGGCATGTGGGTGGCTCAGTTGGTTAAGCGTCCAGCTCTTGATTTTGGCTCAGGCCATGATCTCACATTTTGTGAGATTGAGTGCCACATCGGGCTCTGTGCTGACAGCATGGAGCCTACTTAGTATTCTCTCTCTTCCTCTCTCTCCGCCCTTCCTCTACTCACGCTCTCTCTGTCTCAAAACGAACTTAAAAAACATTAAAAAAAACACTTGAAAAACTGTAAATATGACTCAGTATTCTCAAAGATAGGAAAGAAAGGAAGGAAAACTAACTAGAGTTTTCAGTCTGTCATAATTATGAGGTGAAATTAAAATTCCATTTCCTCCGGGAAGTTTTCCCTGATCCTCAGTTGGGAGTAATTTCTTGCTTTTCTGACTTCCCAGTGCCTGTCCTAAAGCACTTAGGACCTTGTATGGAAGTGATTTATGGATACTCTCTAAGGTCTTATGATATTGTAAGATTATAAACTAATTGAGGAGAGGATTTATATTTGATTCTGCTTCAGTGTAGAAGGCTGTGGCTTATAATAGAAGATCATGGCATTTAGAATCAGCAAGAACCCAGTTTCAAGCCAAGCTCTGCCACTTCCTAACTGAACTATACATTAGTTTTTCTTTGATTTCCTCATATATAAAATGATGATACTAATACTCAGCTTATAGCTTTGGGGAAAGATTTTATGAAATAATTCTTGGAGTGCTTCTATTCGCATGGATTTATTCAATACATGTGAACTCTCTTCTTTCATGTCTCTGATAAGCATCCTTGTCCTCCATGCAGGTGTTCCAGTGACTGATAAGTTAAGTCATTTTGCAACTGTGTCTGTCACTAATGGAAAGGCAATGTAAACATTATGTTTGACAAGTATGACTTGTGGAATGTAATCATAAAGCACTTTTATTTCACCTCCACACACGGTTCTTCTAAGTTAGTCAATGGGACTAATATTTTTCCTTCTCTTGGATGAAATTTTGGAGAAGTCCCATGACTTTTCTATCACATTTGGACAACCAAAATTTTCTCATCAGCAACTTATGGTTCTCATTCATTTCACGTGATAATTAAAACTTTAAACTTCATTCGAATTCCAGATACTTCCCTTTTCTCAGCTAAGTTCTGTTGTAGGTTAGCCATTCACTAATGGGTTGGTGGGAGAGGAGCAGTTTGGCCTCTTCTCTTTTCCATTGACTTCTGCTTCTCACAATGAAGAGGCAGGAAAGTTATAATTTGACTAATGCTGTCACGAATTGGTGTCAGATTCTCAAGTTATTGTTGCTGTTATTTTTGTTTGTTTATGTTTTCAAATGGAAGTTTACTTCTCATGATAGTTTAATGGATTCTTCAGGAAATCATTCTGACCTAGACCCTCCTCTCCCCATTGCTGAGGATTTTCTGTCTGTGTTCCCTTTAAGATACTTTCTCTGGGTGAATATGAGATTCCCATTGGTCTTAGATTGTTGGTGGTCCTCTCACTCATTCATACAGATAATATTTTTTGAGCCCCTGTTAAGTGTCAGAAACTCTCCTAAGTGGACTAATTAGTGAACAAAGATTTCTATCTTAGGAACATATATTTTAAAGGAGGAGGTAGAACAATAAACAATAGACCTAACAAAGTAAATAACATTGTATGTTAGAATGTGGCATACACTATGGAAATAAGAAAGAGTAAAACAGATCAAGGCAAATCAGGATAGTTTGCATGGGGCTGAGCTGAAATTTTAAATAGAGTGATCGTTCTAGTTCTTACTGATGAAGTAGGTTGTAACTCTTGTTATTCTTATATATTCACCTCTTTGCTTCTTTGACAAGAAGTAGAATCTGTCTCCCCCTGTCTTGAATATAAGGCTAGTCTTGTTACTGCTTTGGCTAACAGGGATTAAAGATTATAAACAAAGCAAAGACTTGTGCATTGGAGTTTGCCCTCTCTTGTTGCTAGGAAACCCTGTACTGCCAAGTGAAAAAGTCCAGTTTTGCCTGCGGGAGGATGAGAGTCCAAGTGGCATTAGAGCATTCAGCTTTCCAAACCATTTTAGCTGAGGTCCCAGCTGAGGGTGAAGGCCATCCAACTGAGATCATTCTAGACCATCCAACTCCAGCTGAGCTGGCACAGACAAGAAGATTAGACTAGCCAACCCACATAATCATGATCAATAACAAACTGTGGTTGTCTTAAACTACTGAAATTTGTGGTTGGCAATAGCTGGCTGATACACTGAAACTTTACCAAAGGCTGGAAGGAAGTCAAGTTCATCCCCCATGCTGGAGGTAGGTTAGCTTCCTCTGAGTACCTATATTTATGGATGAAGATGGTTAATTTTCAGATTCTGTTAAGAAGAAGGTGTGAATTAATGTTTGTTTGGTAAGAATGCCCACTGCTATAGGTCCCAAACATTCACAAGAGAGGAGAATTACACTCAGCCTTGTATGTTTGGGAAGGAGTCAGGAAGTCAATCTACATAGGAGTAACACTTTAGATGTAACTAGGAATTTAAGCAGGAGTTAGTCAAGATGGTTGGGAGGAAAAGGGTGATGAATTCTTATAAGGGAAGTGAACAGCTTGGGCAAACACAGTGGTCTGTGGATTGTGGGACTTTGGAGGAAATTCAAATAAGTTGGCTTGTCTAGAGAAGAATTGTGTCCAGATATTTACAACATGATCTGAAGGGATTCATGAGCCAAGTCTCTGGTTGTCAACCCCTTTGAGAGATATCCAGGAACAGAGATATTGAACCTCAGAGATCATAACCGATAAAAAGATTTCCTGCAGAATTAGGTGCCCAGGGAAGGTCCAGGCAAAAGGACTTGAGTGTATTAGCTTATAAGGAATAGCTGATATTGTATTGCCATGTAGAGCTAGAAAAATTTCCTTTGAACAAGCTCTTTAAGAAGAAACACAATTTTGAAGAACATAAGAACTCTGGGGCTAGACAAAAAAATTGAATCCCAATCCTGCCACATCTTTGCTCCTTGGACAGCGTATGTAACCTCTGTGTTCCTCAGTTTCCTTTTCTTTATAAAGAAAAAAATTTTGACGTTTATTTTATTTTTGAAAGAGAGAGAGCAGGAAGCATGAATGGGTGAGGGTCAGAGAGAGATGGAGACATAGAATCTGAAGAAGGCTCCAGGCTCCAAGCTGTCAGCACAGGGCCTGATGTGGGACTCGGACCCACGAACTGTGCGTGAGGTCATGACCTGAGCCTAAGTCAGACACTTAATTGACTGAGCTACCCAGGTGTCCCTCCTCAGTTTCCTTTTCTGTGAGATAGGCATAACAGGCCTCTTTCCTATTGCCCAGTATTATCCCCTACCCTTATTCCCAGAGTGTAGGCATAACATTTCATGACCTGCTGAGGCCTTGCTGCAGGACCCGGATGTATATACACCACTTTACCTTTCTTATATAGAGGATGTCAGGATTCATAGCATTACAAGTCTGTTCTTGTTCTGCATGACAATATGGGAAGATTTCTTTCCTTGTAATCTCATGATTACATTTGAGCCTTTTAAACAAATTGTTTATTTATTTTTAAAAGAGAGAGAGAGCAGGGGAGGGGCAGAGAGAGAAGGAGACACAGAATCCCAAGCAGGCTCGGAGCTATCAGCGTAACGCTGGACCCAGGGCTTGAAATCACGAACCCTGAGATCATGACCTGAGCCAAAGTCAGAGGCTTAACCGACTGAGCCACCCAGGCACCCTATGATTACATTTTCTAACTTGAATAAAAAGCTCTTGCTCTGATAGCCATTTCCCTCATCTGTCCCTGCCTTCCAGGGTCAGAGAATCCAGAGTTGCATTTAACATATTGTTAAAGGTTAAATTGTGTCTCCAGAAAACATATGCTCAAATCCTACCCCCTGATGTGCCCTCGGGCAAGAGTGCCTTGGATGTGCCCTTATTTAAAAACAGGGTCTTTGCAGATGTGATCAGGTTAAGATGAAGTTGTTCTGGGTTAGAGTGGGCCCTAAATCCAATGACTGGTGATCCTATAAAGAGAGGGAGATTTGGAAACACACGGACACACACAGAAGGGAGAAGGCCTTGAGATGACAAAGGCAGGGATGGGAGAGACGCAGCTGCAAGCCTAGGGAGGCCCAAGATTGTCAGCGATCACCAGAAGCTAGGAGGAGATAAGGAAAGATTAGCCCCTGGAGCTCAGAAAGGAGCGGCCATATTGAACCTGATTTTGGGCTTCTAGCCTCCAAAACTGTGAGAGAATATATTTGAGTCGTGGTGGTCTGTTATGTCAGTTCTTGGAAGCAAATACACCTATACTGAAATATGCAAAGACTCTAGAATCTAGGCTCTAATAGTATGTATTGAAACTACTGAATATAAAAGCCAGATTTCTGTGTCACTGTGCAGTGGCTGTTATAAAAGTCAAATATCAGTATTTTTATCAGGAAGAAATGAATCTATGGAAGAAAGGCAGTGTTTTAAATAAAGAAATGAAGACTGTCGGCAAGGAAGAACTTTTTCTCCCCTCTAGATCTTGTAGCTAAAACATCCTGCCTGCTGCCAATGTTGATATTTATCATTATCTCTTCCTTATATTTAAAAATATCTCTATCCACTTTCTTTTTACTGTATCAGAATGTTTTGTCAGATGGGAATAATGATGATAGCCATATCTTCATAGGCTCCCTTTATCAACTTTGGCTTGGGTCTGTTTTCAGCAGACTTAATGAAGCAAATAAACATTTACCAGTTCCCTGGATACTTTTTATTCTTTCGCAAAGGAATTTGAATGTAACAGTTCCTGATGAAGACTGACAGGGCATTTTGGTTAGTACGCTGCTGTTTGTTTAGCTCATAACAAATACATTTTAAATTTAATTTCAAGTTTCCTCTTTCTTCTCTCTATGAACCTTTGCTTGAAATGCTTCTCACGGCCAGAATGCTTTCCCCAAAGCATTGGGCAGACACGCTATTGCATCTGAGACCAAATTAGCCTCTGAGATGGGCTGCCTAGGACTCAATCTGCTAGAGCCACCATGGCCTTTCGGCCACTTGCCAGTTCCTAGCAGTGTCCAGGGAGATATCAGCTTCCTAACTGATTTCCTCCCTCTTCCCAATCTAATTATTTGGAGACCTTCAAGCTTTCCAGAAATATCTGCAATTAGTCAGATGGTGTGTAGGGCTTTGTTTAAAATTACAATAGAAAATTTATCAAGACCATTTGGTCTAATCTCTCTCATCATCTTCCCAGTGGAGTTTTTTCTCATCTCTCTGGAGAGTTAGAAATCAGGTATCATGATTATTACATAATTATAGAGAATAATAACAATAATAATACTTGAAATTATTATTGCGCCATTAAGAAGAATGAAGTGTGTAAAGATAACTCCTTCTCAGATTTATTAAGATTTTCTCCTGGAAACTCAAACAATGAATAATTATTAGCTTTACCACCCTCTTTGGATGATAGCAGTCACAGCTCTGGTTTTGTAAACCAGGATTATGAGTTCATAGTTCAATAGAGTCCCAACCTATGTGTAATATCTAAACATAATGGTTGGTGCAAAACATTCAATAAATATTGCCACATGAGTTAGTAGATAAGTTAATAATAGAGAAAATTTTTGAAGCAAAGATAGTTTATTTTTAATTATAAGTAATCTCTTTCTAATTGCTTTTGGAAGCGTATGGTTATACAGCAATATCGGGTCAAGCAAAGTTTAAAAAAGAACACACTAGACTCAAGACTTAATTGTCTGAAGTAGTATTTAATGTTTGATTAATTCGGGGAAAATAAACCACTTTATGATATTTGTAGTTGCCGCTCAATTGCTCTCCATTTATTCAGTTTTTCCTTGATATCCTTGAAGAGTATTTTGTAAGTTTTTCTGAGGAATAAATCAGAAATCTTTGTGGTTTCATGTTGTGAAAATGAAAAGAGCTATATAAATTTAAGCCCTGTGTTTTTTTTTTAATGTTTATTTATTTATATTGAGAGAAGGACAGAGAGAGGGTGTGAGCACATGCACAAGCTGGGGAGGGTCAGAGGGAGAGGGAGAGAGGGAATCCCAAGCTGGCTCTGTGCTATGCAGAGCCTGACATGGGGTCAATCCCATGAAGTGTGAAATCAAGACCTGAGCCAAAATCAAAAGAGTCAGCCGCTTAACAGATTGAGCCACCAAGCCACTCCTAAGCATTCTGTTTTAAAAAGAACTGTGTATTGAGGTAGCTGGGTCGGTTGGGCGTCCAACTTCAACTCAGGTCATGATCTCACTGTTCGTGAGTTCGAGCCCCGCGTCAGGCTCTGTGCTGACAGCTTGGAGCCTGGAGCCTGCTTCAGATTCTGTCTCCATCTCTCTGTCCCTCCCCCCCACTCGCACTCTGTCTCTTTCTGTCTCTCTCAAATATAAAAAATAAAACATAAAAAATTTTGTTTAATAAAAAAATAAAATAAAAAGAATTGTGTATAATTGCAATACATAGGAAAATTCTCAAAATATGATTTTGTCCAATTACATTTCCCTTTGTCCTCAGCGAAACTTCTATTAACTCTTTGCCTAAGTAGTAAAATTGTTTAGTCTTAATTTCATCTCATTTTACTTTTCCGGTTCATATCATAATAGAAAAATTATGAATAATGAATTATATAGAAGTAAGCATCCAGAAGAGAAAAAGTAGGAGAAGAAAGCACCTTAGAGGAAAATATTCCTCCAAACTGGGACAAATTATAAAATGATCTCGGAAGGATGGTTCAAACAAAATGATGGACAAATGCCAATTATGCTGGTATTTACTTTCTTTTCTCATAACTCCACTTTCGTCATCTGTCTTTTCTTCCCTTGATATTGATGGGTTTTTTTTCCTTTATGAAGAATTATGTTTAAAATTTGGGAAGACAGGAAAGAATTTAAAGCACTGTGCTTGTCTTAATTGGAAGCTATCATATATTAGTTAAATAGCATAATGACAATGAAAAACAACATATCTTTTAATGTCAAATATTGTAGATTATAAGAAATCCCGTGATTTTTTTTTTACCCTGGTTCTTAATTAACCAGACTGCTCCTCTGATTCAATGTCTCATTTCTCTGTGCAAAGATTCAGAATCAACCTCTGAAGTCCCTTTTCTTACACATAGAAGTGCAATATATAGAGCACATTTTCCTTGTGAGTCTACATAATTTTTTTTCTAATGTCCCCTACTAAATTAGAATACAGTTGAAGGGTCAGCTAGTGATTGAGACCCTATGATAAAGTGATTCCTTGTGCTTTGGAACCTGAGCTTCTGGTTAAAGTCACAGCTTTGCCACTTCAGTTGAGTGAACTTACCACGTTGCTTAGTATTGGTGCTTCAGCTTTTCAATTTGCTAAACGTGAACATTAAATGTGGATATACTATGTAGATCATAAGACTGGTTTGAGGACTTACAAAGAACTATTAGATTAGTGCCTGACACATAGGAAATATTGATTAAACATTATTATTATCCCTTTTTTTCTAATAATGTAGAGTTATAGGGCTGTATAGACCTATGTGTTTAGAGGGCTTAATTAAATTAGGCCTATCTTTGTGGTAAGGGTATGAGGAAAAGTTACCATCCCAGCAGATGATATTTGAAAAGATGTTTAATAAGGTCTCTCTAAGGTTGATAAGTGACCATCCTATATTCTGTGTCCTATGTTTTTGGGTAAAGGAGAAGAAGATACTTTGAATGGGAAAGGAGGAAGAAAAGAGTAAGGTTGAGCTATGCACTGCTGCAAGGTGGGTCAGAAGAAAAGAGGGAACACAGTGACGGTAATTAAGACAAGTATTTTGGGAGAAGATTCATATATATACATATATACATACATATATATATACATATATACATACATATATATATACATATATATATATATATATATATGTTCTTTTTGCTAGGGAAATACGGTGATCCATGAAATGTGGGACTTCTCTTTTACCACAAATGCTTTCAATAAAATGACAAGACTCAGAATTTATTCGGTGCAGCTGGACTTCTAATAGAAGAAGGGAAAAGGGCTGAGCCTAAAGCCAAATCATATGCTATTTGGGTTACATGTAAATTTTGTTGAACCTGTCAGATAGGAAGAGCATTTTGCAATTCCAGTGTTGGTGGGAGCAGTTTGAGTTATCAGTGGTTTAGGTGGAACAACATGTTCTTTAATGAACACTGAAATTTGTCAAGACAATTGCATTTTATAAATGAGGAACAATTTCTTCTAAAAATATGGATATGCAATAAACATGTTATGTAAAATTATGATTGTGAGAATTAATACTCAAGAAAAAATGTGGTCAACATCTTATATTGTAATTTACCTTTAATATTTCTTTGCCCGGGTTTACTTATTTCATTGACTGGTGGAGCTCACTAGCACACCTTGTTGTGGGACTGCAGAGTGCTAACGTCTATGTCAGACTCTCTCACTCTATCCCATAATTGCCCATTTAGTCCCTGCCCCCTAATTAAGAGTGACTTTTTGAAGAGCAGGACTGTTTTATTGTTTTCTATTCTTATTGTAGGAGAGTGTCTTGCATAAGGTAAGTGCTTCACAAATGTTGATAGAATGACTTTTAATAGTTGAAATCTTGATCCTGGCTTGGGGACTATCAGTATTCCAGATGAAAAATAACCAGAGTTCTTGAATTGAACCTTGAATTAAGAGATTCAGAGGGCACCTAGGGGGCTCAGTTGGGTAAGTGTCTGACTTCAGCTCAGGCCATGATCTCATGATTTGTAATTTTGAGCCCCACATAGAGTTCTCTGCCATCAGCATAGAGTCTGTTTTGGATCCTCTCTCTCTCCCTCTCTCTCTCTCTCTCTCTCTCTCTCTACCCCTCCCCTGCTTGTGTACTCTCTCTGTCTCTCTCAAAACACCCAGAGAAAAGATTTATGATACCCTTTATTCAAAATATTTGTTTAGCTAAATTTTGGAACTTGGCAGTAGTTTTCACTGTATATCTTTACTTCATGTCAAGAAAAAAAAATTAATACACATACATGAAAGGGGCCCGGACTGACCCAGGGAATGGAAAAGAATATATGTATAAGAATATATAATTTATATTTATTTTTTAAAATTGTTTTTAGCTTGATGACCCGTGAGGATGTCAAGATAAGATTGCAGATGGGGATTATATTATGCCATGTGGAGAATTTTGTGATTTGGAACCAGGAAGGCATGAATGCAGCGTTACCTTACAACATTCTCCTTACCGTTCACTTCATATCCTTGCAAATTCTATCCTTTTCTTCCAGATTGACCCTCTCTGATGTGGACTGAATGTTTGTAACCCCCGTAATGTCTGTGGAAGCCCCGATGTGATGATACTAGGAAATGGGACTTTGGGGAGGTAATTAGGTTTAGACGAAGTAATGAGATTAGAATCCTCATGATGTAATCAATGTCCTTATAAGAAGGTACCAGATCTCTCCTACGCTTTCGTCCCCTCCCCCACCTTTTGAAGCTACCTCAAGAAGGCACTGTCTGCTAGCCAGGAAGAGGACGCTCTTGAGAACCTCACCATGGTAGCTTCCTAACTTCAGACTTCCAAGCGTCCAGAACTGTGAGAAACAAATGGCAGCCGTAGAAACCACCCAGCCTGTGGTATTTGTTACAGCGACCTGAGCTAAGACACACTGCCATCTTTTATCACGTCAGTCTTCAATGCTGACTTCAGGTATTATGTTTCTTTGTATGAATGTATGCCTGTGCTTACAAAAAAAAAAAAAAAAGGGCAGACTCTATTTCTAAACAAAGTTACACAGGATATTTTCAACTTAAATATGAGAATGTACAAGTTGTGAGAAATATAAAAAATAAAATATGTAACCAATCCTCTGCCCTCAAGTATTCCTCAGACCAAGAGTAACCACTATCATTTTAACAATACAAAGTAGTTTTTTTTTTCAGTCCTGCTTCGAAAATGCCATCTCCAGTTACTCTTTCATGTTACTTTGAGTTACTTTAACTCTCTCCTGCTGTCTGCACATAGCCCTCTGTTATATTGTTTCATACTCAGAAGTGGCTTTAGAGTAAATTAATAAAGCCCAAACTTCAGGAACCCTTCCTAACACAGGCTCCTTACAAAATTCTGGGAGTAGCCTTCCTAATATGTTCACATGACCATAATTTTACATATTTATAGTGGGGGAGAGGTTCACTTTATTATTTTTAAAGTGTTTTCCAAATTGCATAAGTTTCAAAGCCCTACAAAGCCTGACCATGCCCCTGCTTCTACTATATTTATTTAAGTACATGACTACCTTCCCCATTAAAATGGAGGATGTTTTCTCAATTTTTTTTTTCCTCTACAAGAAAATGTGCAGATTCAACTTGCTCATAGTGGGTGTGTAATAAGTTAGGATTGAATGAGTCTCAGTAGTACCCAGGGTTATTTACAAGAATCAGAGTATTAATCAGGAGCAGGGAATGCATGTATACTATAGCCTGGATGTTTTGTTTTCCCTTTAGTGTAACGTGTATTGGTAAATAAATTTACCATGGCAGCTTTGCTTCCCACCTACATACTAATCAACACATTCTACCTGGTATATTTTGCACTTAATACACTAAGTAGTAACTACATTAAGTAAGGAACTAAGAACCTCGGACCTCTTTCACTTCAATGTCAACTTTGTAGTTCCTCATTTTATGAGACTTTCTCTAAAGTAATGTTGTCCAATGAAACTTTATGGAAATGTTCTACAATGTCGATGCTGTCCAATATGACAGCCACTAGCCACATATGGTGATTGAGCTCTTGATGTGTGGCTAGTGAAACTGAGAAACTAAATTTTAAATTATATTTAATGATTATAATTATAACTATAATTAAATTATACTTCATTGCAATTACTTTATTCTTTTTTAATGTTTTATTATTTATTTTTGAGAGAGTGAGAGAGAGACAAAGCACAAGTTGGGGAGGGATAGAGAGAGAGGGAGACACAAAATCTGAAGCAGGCTTCAGTCTCTGAGTCGTTAACATAAAGCCTGACACTGGGCTCAAGCTCACGAACTGAGAGATAATGACCTGAGTCTAAGTCGGACGCTTAACCGACTCAGCCACCCAGGTGCCTCTATTTTATTTATTTGTTTGTTTGTTTATTTGTTTGTTTGTTTTGAGAGAGAGAGAGTGCAAGAGGGGCAGAAAGGGAATCCTAAGCCGGTTCCACACTGTCAGCATGGAACTCGATGCTGGGCTCAAACTCACCAACCATGATGTGAGATCATGACCTGAGCCAAGATCAAGTCAAGTGTTTAACAGACTGAGCCACCCAGGCAGCCCACACTGCAATTCCTTTAATGTAAATAGCCACACATGGCTAGTGGCTACTGTGTTGGACAGTATAGCTCTAGAGGATTATGAATAATGTGATCTACTCAAGAGGGTTTCATTACTTGTTGATACCAGTTATAATTAAAGAGGAAGGATCAAGTTAGGACAATATTGCATCCATTCTGCCCAGAGAAAATTTGTAGGCCATGTTTAGCTGCATACAAACTTAAAGGAAATCATCACACAGAAATGTGATGAATTGAAAAAGCAATTTCAAAGGAAATGTAAATAACGTTCAGTTTTTAAAAGCTATACTAAAATGAAGACAGAAGGAAAAAAAAATCCCTTTCTTTCATTCTGGCTGAGAACAGAAGCAGAACAAAAGAGAGAGATTAAGAAGACCTATGGGTATGCCAGAAATCTCATTGTTTCAATATGTGCAAATATTTATGTGGGAAGGGAGAAGTAGGGGTAGTGACTACAAAAACACTGATTTGAAAAGGTATGAGCCAACAGGGACCTGTGGTCTAAAACATTAGTACTGCTGTAATCCCCCAAACCTCTGGAATTTGCAAATTGGATTATTTACTTTGCTAGCATGACAAGGGACATATTTCAAGTGATTTGCTTACTATGGTCAGCACTCCAACGTTATTGTATGTTTCCTGGTTTAAAAAAAAAAGGAAAAAAGAAACACAAACACATCACAGACCTCTCTTTATTGTAATTGAGTGTGGCAGGTTATGAATGTAAATTCTTTGACAAGAAGATGAAAATATACCCCTGGGGATGCAAATTAAGTTATCTGTCCCCGAAATCCATATTTTGCATTATTTTAGGAAGTGCCTGCATCTGTCTTTGCTGTTTATCACACATTTATCATGTTATTCCAGTGGTGATGGGGAGCTTTTTGTCTAGAAGATGAATTTCTTTCACATGCAGTATTTGCAACTTGTTTTCACTTTTGTAGAGATTGTTTAGTGACTTTTTAGATATTTGAATGCTGGTCTTTAAAAAGATAAATATTTCAGCGTGCATTTCTGGCTGCAAAAAAGAAAAAGGCAGACTTTGTTAAGTTACCACTTTATTATATATTTGTGGTATTTTATTGTTTGATTCATTAAGCATTAGAAAAATCTCATTAGTTGGCTACTTATTTATGAAGGTACATACAGCATATCCTAGAAAGCTCATAAAATTGGTGTGGATGGCTTAAAAAATAATTCGATGTGTTTCCTAAAAGTTAAAGAGCATTGGGATAACCCTAATGTGTGTTCAAAATAGCTTCTTAGTTTAGCTTGTTGAATAAAGAAAGCGACACATGTTAAGTATCAGAAGCCATGGAGAAGATGTGTCTAAGTTATCCAGCTGAGAGTAAGTTATTTGATGGGAGATTCCATTTGAGTTTTGCTTGTGGTTTTTTTATTTTTTATTTTTTTATTTTTTAATGTTTATTTTTGAGAGAGAGAGAGAGAGAAAGAGAAAGAGAAAGAGAGAGAGAGAGAGAGAGAGAGAGAGAGATCACCAACAGGGGAGATGCAGAGAGAGAGGGAGACACAGAATCTGAAGCAGGCTTCAGGCTCTGAGCTGTCAGCACAGAGACCAATGTGGGGCTTGAACCAATGAACTGTAAGATCATGACCTGAGCCAAAGTTGGAAGCTTAACCTACTGAGCTACCCAGGTGCCCCTCGGTAAACTTTTTAAAGTATTTTTTGTCTTTAGTCTATTTTAGGTATCTGTAATGATACATTTTTAATAGTTGTTTCACCTGTCATTAAATTAATAGCATGTTTTAACTGCTTTATGATCTTTAGAAACATTTTTTTTTACTGACTACATACTTGTCAACAAAATTAGTTATGACTGAATGACTAACCCACAGATTCAAGGAATTGTTATCTAGTCTGTAGATTATTCAGAACTCTTTACTATTTGAAATTTCCTTGCTTGTTGCAATCTTCAATCAATTGTTTAATAAGACAAAGAAGACGATTTCAAATTAGTAAAAATTTCTTCTCATATATAATCTAGTTGATTGAACTGTTTTAGAAGAGAAGCAAAACTAATTTAGGAGGTCACCATTAAATTCTCAGACTACACTGACCATTATGAGCATTGAGTAATCTATAGAACGGTCAAATCAACATCTGAAACTAATATCACATCATGCGTCCATTGTACTTCAAAAAAAATTCTCACTCTTAATTATTGCGTTGCCCTCATTCCGAAGTCTTCAAGTAAATGAGAAGGGCCTGAGAAAGTTAACTGGCAGAAGAGCAAAGGCAGTAAGGGCTTGAGAATAAAGAGACTCTCTCACCCTCTTAAAGAAGGAAGCAGTGATATGGAAGAGAAACAGGAAGCTGCTGGTCTCAAAGTTGCCCAGAAGAGATCGACTTTTCTTGAGACAACAACCCAGAGTGGCCACACTTTTCTTGAATAATCTAAATAGAGAAAGCCAGGAGCCTCTTTAAGACTAGAGAAACCAAGGAAAGGAAGTAATTTCAAGATGTAAGAGGATGTTAAACAGAATCATATATATTAACAATGTTGAAGAAATGGAGAAAAACTTCCAATGGGTTTGATGAGGAAACTATCTTTTAAAGGCCTCCAAGAGAGCAATTCTAGTAAAATGGTGAGAATAAAAAGTTCACTTTATTAAGAAAGTAGGGAGTAGGTAAAGAATTAATGGAGGTAGAAGAATTCAGTGAAGAGGAACAGACGGAATCTCCGACAAGGAAAAATGTAATAGCAAGTTGCTGCAGTTGTTGAAGACAAGTTAAGCTGAGACAGAAGAGGTAGGTCATCTTGTCTACCAGTGGAAAGAAGGAAGATAGCAGATATCTATCTATAGAGATATGGGGAGAGTGAGTTACTGAAATAGGAAAGGTAAAAGCTGGAGCTCAGAATACATGATCAATGAAGGAGTCAATATTAGGTAAAGAGGTACACAATGGGAAGTGTCAAGTGAAAATTCGTCTTCCAACTGAAATGTAGACTTGGGGCCTGGGAGAATTTTACAAAGGAGGCATAAAAGATGACAGCATTCAGGATCTGGATGATGCTTAACAGGATAAATGTAGAGTGGATAAAATCTTTATGCTTCTAACTATTCCTCCAACAATGCTCAACTCAAGCAGAAAAGGGGAAAACAAAACTCAGGAGAGGTGAAGGAGTTCAGTAAGAACTGATTTGTGGTTCTTTGATAAACAGTGGAAACAGCTTAGAATATACTGATAATCAGAGCACGGAAGCTTTATATGTTGTACCTTGTCACCTCTCACACAATAAGAGGTAAGAAAGTTAGGAATTTACCTAAGGAATCTTAGCTCTAATATCATTCTGTTGTGTACATAGGTATCTATTATCTTCAGAGTTTTAAATATATATATATCTGAATCCCTAAAGGGTCTCACTTGAGAATATGAGTACTGGCTTTGAATTCTGAAGTCTGTATTGGAATCTTGACTGTCACCAACTAGCTAGTCACATAATTTAATGAATTGTAGCCTTAGTTTCCTTATGTGTAAAATAGAGATCATGTTTCCCTTGCTGGGATTTTAGTTTTAAAAGGAATATAAAATTACTAATAATACTTGGCATATAGAAGATATTTAATCAGCTATTTTATGCTATTTTTTATAGCAATATAAATGGGAAAAGTCTCCAAATCCTTAATATACTTTTGATAAATCTACCTGACCAAGATGTTGTTAACTGGTTTCAAGAATTGCTTTCTTTTTTCATTTTTACATTCAATAAATGATACATTTGAGAGATTTCCTTTGGGTTTCACAGTAAATTGGCAAAGTAATGATTTTACATTTGGTTCTTTTCTTAATGTCTAATGGAAGTAAAATAACTTCCAGATTATTTCAAATGTGCTGAAAACATAAATAGCAATAGTTTGCCAGCTGCAAAATTGATGCTGAAGGTGCTTAAATGGCACACAGAATGTTTAATGCCCATAATCGCAAGCTGATTCAGTGCTGCCACTTGGCTGAAAACATGAGTTAATGTTTTAAAGGAAGAAGAACTGGAGTAACATCTCTCGCTTGAAGTAGTCTGCAGTGTGGGAGCTTTGAATAATCACATATTTTGTATACTTTGTATCAGTTCTCGAATCCCTTCTGTGTTTTTCCCAATACCCCCACCCCATGTGAATTTCAAGGACCATATACCTATAAGGTGCTTGACCAACCTCTAGATGGAACTTTGACATTCTCAATCATTCTATTAGTGGTTTATTTTCTCCATGTAGACTTGTAGGTGGTGGGAAGGCATAGATCCTATTTTCTCAAGTGAATTAACACTTTACAGGCAAAATCTACATATTCCAAATATATGCTAGATCTTGAAATATCACTTAAACAGAGTCCCCCCGCACCCCGATAAAAATTTAGCATTAATGGGAAAATTATTAAATTTTAACACTTGCCATTTTAGTTCTTCCATAAATTTTCTGATATCTTTCATATGACTACAAAACAAAACAAAAACTTTTATTTAAATAGTTCCTTCTGTTAGAAAACATCTGTCAGCAACCTTCTGTTTGCATATCCTCAGTGGTACTCCAGACTGCCACACTTGTCACCCAGCCTGTTGCATCAGGACTCACAGCTTTGTTTTCATTTAGTTAATGAAATACTTAGATTGTGCATATGAGTTGTTCCTGTTAATTTCATTATTGGTATCCAGACTGTGAACTTCACCTCTGCTTCTTCTAAGCATCATCTTCCAAACAAAACCAATAACTCTACTTTCCCCTTATGGTCCTAAAACACTATAATACAGCGAGAAATAATGAGTAGAAATCCATTTTACAAATCAGTCTGTAATCTGCTTTTTGCCCCCTCTGTAACTGAAACAACATGAATTATCTCCTTGGTGAATCACAGGAGCTGTCCCCAGTGAGTTGTCATATAAAGAAAACTTTATTTGCAGAGTATAAAGCGATCATGGGGGAATGGCTTTCAAAGCACTGAGCAAAAGTGGAGGGGATCCTTTTATTTAGAATTAGGGTAAATATTTAGATCGGGAAGCCTTGTCGGGGGGTAAGAGGTCGATGCGTGTGCCTTAAGGAAACATGCCTATACACACATTGCATGTTGTATCAATGAAGCTTGTGCCACCATGGATGGTCTTGGACTGGCTGGGTGTCTTGTCATGACAATCTCTGTTGTTCAGAGGGCCAACTTTCCATTTGGCTGAGTGAAGAGATGGCTGGAAAGAAGAACTTAAGGGAAAATGTGGACAACTGTCAGTGACTACAAGCAGGTGGGCAGTAAAGGTCAGATCTCAGGGTCTAGCTAACAACACCTCCATCCTTTCTTTTTATTTCCCTTCCTCAAACAGACATAACTTAAAGTGGAGGTATTTAGTATTGAAGCTGTGTAGAAGTTTTTGTGCAAATTTACCTGCTTAACAAATTGTTTTCTCATGTATGAAAACCTTTTAACATGCCCTTCTGCCTTTACTCTGGATTTTATCACTTCTCACTGCTTTAGGGACAGGACAAGACACTGAGTCCTTTTCTCTATCATTTATCTTTATCTTCTGTTCTTTTAGTAGCCCTTGATCTTAATATTCTCCAATCTTTGTCAACCTAAACATCAACAAAACAAACTCTTCCTAAATCCCATCTCCCTTTTTCACTGTGATTTTATCTCTTTTCTTTCTAACAAAGCCATGATTCTCAAAAAATGAGATAACTTGCTGTCTCAAGTCCTCCACTTTCCATTAATTTTTGCACCGTGAGGAAGGCAGATAGCAGAACAACGGAGAGCTTATTTTAAAACACATTTTCTCTGCCATATTGCATTTTGATATTTCCTTTGGGAATAAGGTACTTCGATTTTGAAAAATGCTCCCTAGCTGATTTTCATGTGAGAATCACTATCTTAATGCAGTGCCTCACAGTTAGCACTCCTCATTCCCCAGAGTCTTCCCCCTGAGATGGCTCCCAACTGGCAAATTCTAATGCTACTTTCCAGCCTTATCTTAGTTGAGTTCCTTGAAGCCTTGGGACTTGTTGACCATGCCTTCTTTGAAACCCTTTCTTGTTCAGACTTCCTGTGCACCATTCCCTTCTCTTCCAGGTGTTTTCCCTCCAGCCACTCTTCTCTCTATGTCATCTCCTTGAGGGGTCTTATGTATGTATAAATTTTTAGCTCATATATACACTGAAAAGTCCCAAATATATCTCTGCAGGCCACATCTCTTTTCTGGGTCCTAGATAAGTATATGTTTCTATTTCACGCACCTGGCCACTTGGAAATGCATCCAAGTCCTGCTAAATTTCAAATTCTTTAGCTTAAATATTTTAATTATTACCTGTCTATCCTTTCTACTAGTCTGTGGAAAAAGCAGATACCTGGTTATATTTAACCCAATATTCCCAGTACTTTACACTGTGCTGAATAAAGGATCAAAGATTAGAAACTAACATATTTTGCAGTCATCTTGTCTGTGACTACAGTGTATGTAAACTCTGTAGAGGATGGTCAGATTAACACAAAAGCTTTCTATAGAAATGTTAATGTTGAGGACTTTGACCTTAACCTCCAGAGTTTGTTGTCTCATTGCTTCAAAGAATGAAGAGGTGGACACAAAATGAGCAGTAGACAAAAGTTTATGTTAGAGTTTAAGATAGGAAAGGAAGGATATTATTAAAGCTCTCTTTGCAGAGAGAGGGTGTTTGTAAATGAATGTCCATGGAATATAGGCAAGAGTCCTTGTTTTATAAGGTTCTAGTCCCCTTCCCTGGTTCCTTCTCAGGTCCCACCCTTATTGGCTGGATAACTCTAGGTGCTGGGTTGTCTTTCCTGATTGGCTGGTTTCCATTGTTTGAGGGGTAGTCAATGGCCATACTATTCCTTGTGGGTCACATGTTTGATGGTCTACTTTTAGTCAGGTCTTTTGTCAAATTCCTGAGGGGAACCTGAGAGGGAGTAGATGGTGTCTTATTACATTCTTAAGGGGAAACTTACTTCTTACTTTGAGTGATGAGACCCTCCTAACATTGTTCCAAAACGTGTTTTTCCCCATCCAGGGAACTCAGGCCCTAACCATTCCCTCTCTGCCTACTAAATCCTATCTTTTCCTATAATATTAACTGAAAAGTAACATAATATTCCATGTGGTCAATGATAAAGGAACAATTTAAAGGAATTTCTCTGGACATAGACATGAGTCATAAAGGTTGAAAACATGTCCCTGCTCATCTAAAATATGAGAAATTATAGGCACCTGGGTGGCTCAGTCAGTTTAATGTCTGACTTCAGCTCAGGTCACGATCTCTCAATTGTGAATTCATTAAAGCCCACATCCAGGCTCTGTGCTGACAGCTCAGAGCCTGGAGCCTGCTTTTGGTTCATGTCTCCCTTCCTCTTTGCCCCTTCCCTGCTCATGCTCTGTCTTTCTCTTTCTCTCAAAAAATAAAATAAAAATGTTAAAACATTTTTTTAATATGAGAAATTATTTACTCCGTGATATCAACAGTTCGTACTAGCCTCTCCATTTAAGTATCTGTAAACTTTTTATGGAGGAAGGAAAATGGAATGGAAACAACCACAGTGTATCTAATACAGGGGTCAGCAAACTACAGTGGATGCCACAGGACGAATGGGGCCTGCAGTTTGTTTTCGCAGGGCTAGCAAACTAAGATTTTAAAGTGTTGTTAAAAAATAAAAAGAAGAGAAGGAGAGAAGAGGGAGGGGAACAGGTTCTTTGAGTTGGCCAGGTTCATCAATGTCAAGATAGAGTTGTATGACATTCCTTTCAATCATGGCCTGAATCAAAATGATTAACCTAAGAGGAACATATATCTGCTTATCAACTCCATCAATTAATTAAATCTATAACTTTTCCTTCAGATATCAGATATATCCAAAATATACTAGTCTTTCTCCTACTGGACAAAGGTCATAATTTCATATTTAATAGGAGTTGGAGAAATGTTTCTGTTTTTTAAGAGTGTCTGTGAATATGCAACTTTTTAAATATAATTGAAAACATTAGAAAGTACCTGATTTAAAAAAAAAGTACCTGATCAAACAAAGAGATTAAAAATCTACTATAAAATTTGTTTCAGATTTTTACCAGCCATTCAATTGTCAAATTTTCTAAGAGTTTAATTTTCCCAGAGTTCATTTAATATAAAATTTTAAAAATTAATGATATTAACAAATTAGAAATTGGGATTAAATGAACCAAGATTCTTAGGATGTCGTAAGGAATGTAGGAGCACACATAAAGCTGCTGAGGCTGTTATAGCTGACTTCATTCACAGCTGGATGACTTAGGTGAAGTTTAAGGGAGTGGCTTTAGGAAGGCTTACCTGTAGTAGCCTCCTCTGTTTTCTTAATTTTTTTATGTTTTATTTTTTATATTTGAGAGAGAGAGAGAGAGCATGAGGAGGGGCAGAGAGATGGAGACAGAATCTGAAGCAGGCTCCAGGCTCTGAGCTCTTAGCACAGAGCCTGACGTGGAGCTTGAACTCACGAGCAGCAAGATCCTGACCTGAGCCTAAGTCCGACACTCAACTGACTGAGCCACCAGGCTCCCTGCCTCCTCTATTTTCTAAGTTGCTTGGCACTCAGGGAATTGCTCAGTTACTACCAAAATTACATTTTTGCTGTGCATCAGACCCTGATCCACATTTTCCCTGTTTATACTTATATGCTAGTTGAAATACTAATTGAAGACTGTGTCAGGAGAAGAAGCCATGGAGGCATGTTACAGCAGATTCAGTGTTTTTAGCTTTTCTCCTTCTTTCTCAAGGCGTCTCCCCAGTTTCTCTCTATCACTGTCATAGCTATATGGTCCCAGGACTAACATTATGGACTGAAGAGCTATGTTTGATGACAGCATATTTGATTTTCAGAGAGGGGGGGGAAAGGGGAACAACATTCTTCCCTGTCTCCCTTTGCTGGGGGGACCATAGGTGACACACCTGCTTTGTGATTTACTTGGATCACAGTTTGGAAGTGATTGCATACAATGACAGAATGACATGAATCTAATTGTTGTTAAAGAAAACCAGGACCACAAGGTGGAGTCACGTGCCCCCAGGACAGCAAACTGAGACTTAACTGCAATTTCAACCTCTCCAGAAGTGGAATTTTAAGCCAATGAATCTGGAGTTTTCTGATCAGAACCAATGAGTGAATCTGTCTTTGTGACTTTTCATTCCTCAAGGAAGAAGGAAGGTGGGGTAATTCACCTTACAATTTCCCCTGCACTTCCTCCCAAGGGAAAGTAACCTAGTTTGAAACAATCCTTTCTTTTCTGTTGCTAATGACTTTTTGCCCAACCCTCCTTCTTATAAAAGCCTTCCATTTGGTACAACTCTTCAGAATTCCTCTCTACTTGCTAGATAGGATGGTGCCTGATTCATGAATGGCTTAATAAAGCCAAGTAGATCTTCAAATGTACTCAGTTGAATTTTAAAAAAAAATTTAATGTTTATTTTTGAGAGAGAGAGAGAGCATGAGCAGTGGAAGGACAGAGAGGGATATACAGTAGCCAAAGCAGGCTCCAGGCTCTGAGCTGTCAACACAGAGCTTGACATGGGGCTCAAACCCATGAACTGTGAGACCATGACCTGAGCCTTCCAGGCATCCCTACTTTATTTATTTTCTAACTTACTTATTTTTTTGAGAGAGAAAGTGAGTGCAATTTCATCGAGTTGAAATAATGACAAAATGGAACCTGTGTGATTGATAGGGTTTTGTTACACAGGGAGTACTCCAAACCAAAAATCCTAGAAGGGCTTTGAAAATCACTGACTCAAATAGAAAGGGAGGGAGGGAACCATGATGTCGAGATCCTGACCTGAGCCAAGATCAAGAGTCAGATGCTTAACCAACTGAGCCACCCATGCACCCCCTAATTTTTATTTTTTAAATAAAAAGAAAGCACCTAAGATTAGCATCCAGGTTTAGAATTATGACAAAGGCACCAAAAATTGGAGTTTAAAATGGAATTAAAAATGAAAATAGAATTCAGGCTGGGAATATTCAGGGCAAAGACATTATGTCTAGAATAATTGTAAAGGAAACTCATCGAATTGAAATAATGATAAAATGGAACCTGTGTGATTGATAGAGTTTTGTTACATAGGGAGTACTGCAAACAGATTAGCTGTAGTTTTATGAAAGGGAAAGCAAAAAATACCAACTAAGAACATAATAATTTCACTAGGAGGAAGAAAAGAGAGAAGAATGTGAGTTAAAGTATAACAGATGAGTATGTATGAAATTTCAGGAGCAAAAGAAGACACTCATAAGTTTCTAGCTTACAGGCAGAAATTTGTGGAATAGATTTATTTACCTAGATCAGGAATAAGCACTTAATCATAGTAAAGGATTACATAGGATATTTGAAATAATGGAACTTCCTACCACAAACTGTACCCAAAACTCTCTGGAAAAGGTGGTTTACACTTAACAAGTGATCACATACAAAATAGTAGTTGAATTGTTGAAATCAAATGTAGTCTGAATGACTGTAAGTTTGGTCTTGCTGCCTGGTAAAATCTTTTGCACTCTGAGTGGGACATAAAGTAATTTACAAAGCTTTAGCAAACAGGATTCTTTTCCGACGCTGATGGGAAGGTTACAAAAATCCTATAAGGGCTTTGAAAATCACTGACTCAAATAGAAAATTCATGAAAGCTGAGACCAAACCAAATTAAATAGACCCAACTCAAGTCAGCATTATAAAAGATTTTCCAAAATACTTCTCAAGTGAAATACACAGGCAGCAACTTTGTTTGTATACAAAATCACCCGGGTGCCTCTGAAAATCAGTTACTGTGAAGTGCAAAGCTAAATCTCCATACATATATGATTTGAAAATTATGAATAGGATGGCCAAATGGGGCATACTAATAAAATTCCAGAGATATAGAAAATGATCGAGGCTTTTCAATTATTTTAACCACTTGCTATATGTATATATACGTATCGCTAAATACTGATAGTCACATAAAGACTCATTAATTTCCCTCATTGGGAAATATATATATCCTACATAATCAATTCATGTACACAACATAACTGAATTTTGTCATCTTTTCTGCACTGAAACTGTTTTTGGTTAAAAAAAAAGAATTTTAAGAGATGATGAAGAATGGTAGTAATGCCTGAGAATACAGAAAAAGCAATAAAGGAAATATTTATGGCAAGGACCTAATTACATAATTACTACATCAGAGAAAATTAGTACTGAAAAGTTTTCAGAAATGTCTGCTAGTCTGTCTTTGTCTTTAGGCAAACTCAGTTAGAAAAACCATTCCACACTCCTTTTAAAGACTAGCAGATAACAAGATTTTCCAAACTTATATTCAGGGCTTAACAGACCCCTCTGTCAGCAGATCCTTCTAGATATCTAACTTAAATCCCATAAGCCTTAATTTAAGTCTATTTGTTCCAGTTAGAACACAGAGAAAATAACTTGTTATAGTGACCTGTAATAAGAAACTTTAGAATAATTCCTAAAAAAGAATAAGGAATATTCTCAAACTAGAACTATTGCTCCTTTATCTTAATCTATATAATTTTTTTGTTTGTTCTGTTCAGTCTTTACCTCTTTTCTGCCAAGGCACCATTATGAAACTCTATCGTATTTTTAAAAGACATAATTTTCAAGACTGTGATTAAGATTTTTGAAGATGGTATCACTATAAAGAGAACAAATACACACATTTCAGCACAACGTATAAATCAAAATGAGCTTCTTGAGTGAATTATTAAACCAATCCACTTAAGAGTCATTGTGTTGGACTGTTACCTAGTGTACTCTTCCTTTCTCTCTCTACTCCTTTATTTCTGAGACATTATTGTTTAGCTTCAGTTCCTAATTGTTTTCTGAAACGTTAAGTCCTTAAGAGAAAAAAAACAGAATGATTAGCATATTTATCATGCTATTTATGATGGCATGGGACAGATCATTTTAACTCTGCTGGTAATCACTTGAATTTTATGGAAAGGAAACTTAGATTCGTCCTAAAGGCGGCAATACTTTGCGAATATTTAGCACTTCCTGCTCATTCTTTTTGTTTATTTATTTATTTGTATGTTTAGTTTTTTGAAGTTTTAAACAGGTTGATTTTATATTTTGAATTTGGTAACTTAAGATCACTGAAACATTAGAGATTTTGAAACAGGAACTAAGGGTTATAAATCTTGGACCATTTTTTTAAAAAAAATTATTTATTTTTGAGAGAGAGAGAGAAGGTGAGCATGTGTGCATGCCTGTGAGAGAATGAGAGAGAGTGAGGTGGAGGGACAGAGAGAGAGGGAGAAGAAAGAGAACTCCAAGAAGGCTCTGCAGAGCCTGATGTGAGGCTGGAACTCACAAACCATGAGATCATGACCTGGGCCAAAAATCAGAGGTTTAATGGGCTGAGCCATCCAGACATCCCATCGGTATCATTTTTTTTAATGTTTATTTAATTTTCAGAAAGAGAGAAAGAGAGAGAGAGAGCATGAAGGGGGAGAGGAGCAGAGAAAGGGAGACAGGATCTGAAGGGGGCTGTGTGCTGTCAGCACAGAGCCTGACGCAGGGCTCATGAGATCATGATCTGAGCCAAAGTGAAAGACTTTACCAGCTGAACCACCTAGGCACACACACTCCATCTCATACCTTTTGAGACACATTAAGTTGATTGCTTTTGTTTTGGTTTAAAGATCATGCTACAACTAGTTGGGAGTAAGTTAGGATTTCAGCTGTTCTCACATGAAATTCTATTTAAAGGAAGACTGGACATAGAATTTCACTAGGAGGATTATAATACTCATTTACATATTTGGTTATTTTCACTTGTCTTTTTTAGGACTCTTCTATTTTTTTTTTAAAGAAAAAAATAGCAACTGAAACATTATACCAGTTTGAGGAAATGTCTTCTACTATGTCTTATGATCTTCACATTTGGAAAAATAATCTGTTTTATCTCAGAATTGTATTCTGGTAGTTGAAATTTTAAAAAGAGCTCTAAATAAATAAAAGAAAAATCAAATTTCTATTTTGAAGAAGTTTCTATTTTGAAGAGTTTCTATTCTGAAGAAGAATGGGATGCAGGCAATTTTAACATGTTTTCACAGACTTGAGATCACTCAAGTGATGCCGGATGGCTCCTGATAAAGAGCTGTCACTGAAATCTTGCTAAGGAAGGGCGAATGCTCACTGACTCCTCTGAAGTTCTATAAGGCAGTATCTTTAAAGACTGAATGATATAAGAATGTGAAACAATGACATTTGACTCCATGGAAAGTTATCCTACTCCAGAAACTTTTGTGTGTGTGTGCGTGTGTTTTTAAGCATTTTTATGGTAGAAGAAAACCATGCTCATTATGGAATAATCACTAAACTGCGGGCTCATCATTTGCCTACAGTCCTTAGTCCTGACTGCTGAGACTGACTCAAAAATGCCAGATGCCTTCTTCCCTCCCTTTCATTATCCCTCATCACAATCTGGGTTCTTACCAACATACATAATTCTCTTTAAGTCCTTTTAAGTCTGTCGGGCCCATGTATAATTGTGGACATAGTTTAAATACTTTCCTAAAGGGGCTACTCTAGTTTTCTGTGAGTCTAGGGTACAGTTAGGTACTTTAGAAAGAGGTGGATTTATATAATTCCACAAATCCTGAAGTCCTGTCTGGTCATAGCATCAAGCCTATACCAATACCCAGCTTTGCTCTATTTCCATGCCTGTGGGAAGATAGTAATCATATGAGATTTGATCTGGCTACTGATATTCAAATGGAAAATATTGTGCATCACTTCTAGGGTGGTCACATTGAAGAAGCAGCATGTGAACTCTAAATTTCTTTCCTCCTGGGTTGACTTAGCTCTAAAACCAGATGGTTTTACAACTATAAGAAACATTAATAAGAGGGTGTGCTGATGTTGAGTGGCTAAATGCCTGGTACCATTTTTATTCTAGTCTTTATCCAGTCTACTAATTACCAGGATGGCTCACTTTTTTTCTGGTAGGGTAAGAGTATCCGTTTGAGGTTTGAATTTCCTCTAAGCATTGATTTTAGAATTTTTATTTTTTCACATTTACGGTTTTGGGTTCTTACCTCTGTACTGTCAGTGATAGTAAGTATTTCAATGGATGCATTCACCATAAACCTTAGGGAGGCTGCTATTGAGCTCTCTGACTTCCATGGGAGGAAATATTTGATTCCATTTCCTGACAAACTGGATGAGATTTCTCTTATGATGAGCATTCACACTGCCAATGAACATGCCATATGTTTAGACACATGGTTTTATTTTTATGATCTTTAAAACTTAATTTATTTTATGTAGCCTATGGCTGAGATAATCCTTTATAGGTTTCTGAGTACCAGGATTGGTGTCAGGTTTGAAAGTGTTCTGCTATGGGCAGGAACGAAAGTATTGTTTCACTGCAAGGCATGCATTGAGAGAAGCATATATATTATTAGGAATAGGAAACTTCTTAGCAAGTTCATTTTTTATTAGTACTTGGTGGTGGTATGCAATATTATATAGGATAGATGTAAGGGAAATGTTACCCACATATTGATTTAGAAAGACAGCATTATAGATTACATTATAGTTAGTCATCCTATGCATTATTGCTCCAAGCCACTTTTAAAATGCATGTTGTAGATTGAGTTAAAAAAAAAAAAAGAAAAATCATTTCCCCCTTGTTTTAAGCCTTATCATTTCTATGTTAGAGTATTTCAGGACAAATGAATAAACTAGAGAAGCCAGGGGAAAAAATAATTAAAATGAATTAATATTCCATCTCTATTCATTAATGCTTTTTGGCAAAGGATTTATAAAACCCCATTTGGGTGTCTTGAGGATGAAATTTATTTTCTCTCTTATTGTCAGGTAAATTAAAATAATTCTTAGTTCCAGAAGGTCAGAACAAGCATAAGGCCTACTATACTAGCTCATGGTTCCAAAACAATAGACATATGGAGACGATACTATTGCTAGCTAATACCCCAGGGATGATCCAATGAGCAAGACCCTGTTGAGATTTTAGTGATTACTTGGATTGACAAGGAACACCAGAAGGCCAAAATATTTTAGTGAGGCTAGTGAAGCATCAGGCAAAAAAATTTAAATATAAGACCTTAGAACATTTAATTCTTTTAATGTACGTATGTAACATTATTGTACATTTCAGAGTGCTTCAAAAATTTAGCTAATACAAAATGTAGTTGAGTAATATGATTAAAGGTTTTAAATCCAGTATAAAGGAGAACGAAGAGGTGAGAGTATAGAATATTGTGTTTCTAACTACATCATGGGGACTCATTTTTCTTAGTTCTATAAAAAAGATAGAGTTCCTAAATTTGGGGGACCACCTGGGTGGCTCAGTTGGTTGAGTGCCTGACTTTGGCTCAGGTCATGATCTCACTGCTTGTGGGTTCGAGCCCCATATTGGGCTCTATGCTGACAGCTCTGAGTCTGGAGCCTGCTTCAGATTTTGTGTCTCCCTCTCTCTCTGTTCCACTCCTGCTTGTGTTCTGTCTCTCTCTCTCTCAAAAATAAATAAGCATTAAAAAAATAACAAAAAATAGTTCCTAAATTTTGTAAATGCTATCTAATTTTCAGTGGGTCCTACTAACAGTCCTTATTTTGTTCTTAAAATATTTGATGAATAAAGCATCTAGGGAAGATTTTCTCCCTTCTTGCTCACCTGCGTAAGGCTGCTAAGGAATCTTGCCAGTTATCATTCATTATTTTAAATTTATTAACTCAACAGGCATGGTCTGAGATCTCATCTAAGAGTATGGTTATTTCACCTCAAAAAGGAAAACTCTCTGTTCCAAGTAAAGCATAGAGCGATTTGATGGTTGGATATTCCAAATTGTCCTGCTTGCTCGGTGCTAGTCTAATCTTGAATATTTAGGATAATATTTATCCAAGGCTCCGGTAGGCTTTGGGGATAGCTTTTACTCTCATTGCATTCTTTATCAACTCATGGAAACTTCCCCCAGGAAAAGAAATCTACATATTGTTTTCTAAACTCCTACCTTGGTGGCTGTCAGTTAGTGAGTCCGTGATAGGCGGGGTGCAGCTACAGTTATAGATGCATTTACTGCTCATGGAAAAGTTGCACCTCATTTGGTAATGCAGTAATTAGAACTGGTAAGAAGAGTCTTCTAATCCAGAGTGAAGTTTTCAAAGGGGTGAAAAGGTGTGTTTTGTTATCCTTTCTTTAAAGTGTGTTTCTTAATGAGCTGACACTATTTTTTGAATAGTAGACACATAAGTGTCTATTATAACTTTATCAGCTTGAATTTGATTTGTTCAGAAACAATATACCCTGCTTCTAAAACAGAGCCAATTACCTTTGATAGACATTTCTTCGCTTTTAACAGGTTTGTAAAAGACAAAGCCGTAAAATAAATTACCTCATTTGGTTACTTTGGTGTTCTTTCCTAAGCAGTCTATCTAGAAGTTATTTTGCTCCCAAGTAGGCAATCTACATACAGATACACGACAGAGTTTATTCTGCCCGAAGCACTTGTTTATGATTACACCTATTTTGTTTTTAAAATAAAATAATTTACTTTATGTTTCATGGAGTGAAAGCGTGGACACTTGACCTCTAATGTGCCTGTGTGCCGGGCTGTCTTGAATATGCCCACCTGTAGAAAATGCTTGACAGCGTCACAACAGAACGAAGATAGGATGGCCTTTTCTTTAGGGAACTGTCTCTATGGGACAGTTCAGCTTTTGCAAAATGATTTTACCTCACAATTCGGTAAGAAAACATATGTATGCTCAAGTGGCAGCCTAGATTAGTTACCCTGCCAAGAATACCATCTCAAGCTCTGTCACTCATTTTTCAAAACATTATTTGATGGAAAAAATATTCAAAGAGGATTGCTTAAATGTCAAGCATTTTTATAGAGAATATAGATTATGTTCCTAGAAGAAGTTAAAGTAGCAGAAAGCAGGCTATCTAGTTCAGTTGCATCTGTTGGAGGAATCACTGAGAAGACAGGACCGCTGGTTGACCTGTGAGCTGGATCAGGATTTTAAAGACTCCTCACCCCACCTGTCCTTGGAATGTATGTCTGCCCACCACTCCCCCACGAGGAGCTATTTCAAGGATATAGCCTTGAGAGTAAGGTGTTGTTGAGACCATCTGGACTGAAAATGTGATTGAACATAGTTAAGGCAGGGCTTGAACTCAAAAACTGTGAGATCATGACTTGAGCTGAAACTAGGAGTCAGGTGTTTAATGGACTAAGCCACCCAGGCGCCTCTATTTTCTCTATTTTAAATTTTGAAATATATAACTGATAATTACATCTTCCCAAAAAGAACTGATTTTTTTTCTCACAAAATATCTTTGTTGTTATTTACTATCAGTAAAGTGCAATAGGGAGTCATGGAGTTTTTCAGTGGGAATCACTCTGATACCGTAGCTAGAGTTTATTAATTCCTTCTCTGAGAAATAAGCCTATTGACCTGATCAAAGGAGGTACCTGGAGACTCGAAGCATAGTGGAGTGAAGCTTTAATCAACATTCCTGCAAGAGTGGGTGTCTGATATTTTGGCACACTTGGGGTACTTACAACAGGCAGCTTATCTCTTAGCGTGCAAGTCCCTCCCCTGGTTCCTCATTGCCTGAGTACTACAAAGGTTTCCGCCTTACTGGATGTTGCCTATGCCTATATAAGGCAAAAGTAGTCTAATTGGAACAAATGTACCTTTCCTGAGGTGACACAGAGAATTTCAGTCCCTCCTCCCTTTGTTCTTTGGCATATGCTCATTGCAAAGCCCAAGAAAATATAGGCCCAGGAAACAGAGAGGGGAAGAAGAACCAAGAAGTGAAGGGTCCAGGGTGTGGGACTCCATTTTGGGGGGTGGGGAGGGCAGGGTTTCATACATATTTCCAACTGGTTGCAAACCTATTGTTAATTAGACAGCTTGCCTTTTATTTGGTATTTCTGAAAATGAATCATCTCTCTTCTCACACTTCCTAGGTTACAGCAATGTTCTAAGCAGGTTAATGTGTTATTTTTACTATTATTATAATTAATTTATAGATGAGGAAACAGATGCTAAGAGACATGAAGAGATTTAAGAAACTTGCCCAAAGACACAAAGCTAGTAAATATAGGAAATCGTTCAACTCCAGAAGTCATGGTATGACTACTACACTATGCTGCCCCTCAATTTAAATGGAAATGGCATTTCTTTGATATTCTGTCACATTTTATCTTACGTAAATAATTCAGAACTATACACTTAGACATCAATCATTAAATATCATTTCACAATTGGAGCATGTAATAGGCACTTGATAAATGTTAATTTACTTGAAGAATACTCAGGCACAAATGCAGACTGTATATCCAAGAGTTTATAAAGTTATTATGTTACTTGAATCTCTGTCCATCTAAAATAAAGTATAATATCATAACCACAGGCCAAATTGAGGCAGAAGATAGGTTGGCTAATTTAGGAAATTGGAAACAAACAGAAAACAACAGCTATCAAAACAAGTCTTCAAAAGGGTGTCCCTTGATTGATATATGTTACATGTGAAAAGATTTCTTCTATATTTGAGACAGAGAACATAAATAGTCACATACCCATGATGAGTGTTCAGAGTATTTTTAATTGACCAAGGAAAAGAGCACAAGAGGTCCAGAGAGGGGTTTTCTGTGAAACATGTATACTTGATACAGTGACACATATCTCCTATATCCTAAGCCTTTATTCTTTCAAATAGTTTAGCCTTGAGTGTACTCATTTTATTTTTCAAAACAGTTTGGGCTATGGATTTGAGGGACTTTAGTTGTTTGGCAGTTGTACACATTATACAGTTCTAATACCCTTCATAAATGTTGTGATGAGTTTAATTTTACAGGAACAAACACTGACAGATTATTGTTTTATTTCCCCCATTCTTAGAGTTCTAAAAGGTTGAGTTTGAGACTGTTAAACTATCTGCAGGCATTCGAAATATAAACTTCTACAAGTTTTAAGCTTGAACTCATCGGAAAACTGAAAGCTAATTAGTAACAGGAGGCTAGCAGCTGATTAGTGCTCAACCAAAATGCATCAGAAGTTGAGCACTCCCACATCAGTGCTTTTTTGGAGTAAGCATTTGACTAATTTAAATATGCTCAAAGCTGAGAGCTGGCCCAGATCATATGCAGTCCAGGTTTGTATTCAGTGTGTTTCTTTGAGAAGTCTTTCCCAGACAATATGGAGCAATCAGAGTGGGGAGGAGTTTTGTTCCCTGGGATCCTTATCCAAAAGGTAATTGCAGACCGACAAATAAAACTCCATTATTCTTCCGCAGAGTTCAGTCCTATGCATCTCTGAACCCAGAAACTCAGTGATAAGCTTTTTTAAATTTCAATGCACTCATCATGTAAATAGAAAAAACATTACGTCTCTTAGAATATATTAATATATTATTAATTATTCAATATTTTCTGAATACTCTATCTGCCCTAGGTACTACTCTAAGATGAAATCTTTAAGATTCTAAGATCTTGAGATGCATCAGTGACAGAACAGATAAATATCTTGCCCTCAAGGCACACACCACATAAACTAAGCTAATTAACACTGGGATAATACAGCTACGACTGGATTAAGGAGTATTATGAAGAGTTTTTTTCTAAGCTACATGATTACATAAATAATATGCACAAAATTATTTCTAACTTTGTAAGAATAAAATGATATGAACTAGGTAATATTTAAGTTCTTTTTTTCCAATTAATAGCAGGGTATAAAAATTCAGTTTCCAAATATAGCTCCTGAATTCGGTTTCCACACTGTAAGCGTAAAGTTTACACAATTTTTTGGTAATTATTTGTAATTCTCTGTACATCATATTCCCTCTGGCTCTGTCCTTCTCCCCTCTTTCTGGTCCTCAATTAATGTATTTCTCCCAATCTTGTCTCTTCTTTATCCTGTCAATGATTATCATTTTTCAGTACCCATCTCAGATACCCATTCCTCCAGGAAACCTTCTCAGTCCTCAGTATGCCTCATCACATCATAGTTACTTGTCATTCTCCTAGTAGCCCTAGGGACTAAATTTAAGTTTGTATTATCAGTGCTAAACACAATACCTGGCACATGGTACATAATCAGTCAATATGGTTTCAAGATGAACTTTGATTGACTGATAGAATGATTGACATCTGATATTTACTTACTGTTAGCCAAAATGCCAGGAAGTTATTAACATCTGATATTCAGATCCTGCCATAAATTGAATTCCGCCCATACTTTTTTCTTATCTTTTCAGTTGCTCCAGGCATAATCAATAGATCTGTCCCAGCCAAACTATTCTACTCACAATTCCTTAAACATGGCTCTAAACCTAAGTCCATTTGTCATTGCTAAAGCATCTCCAATAAGATTCTACCCATGTATCAAATCTCAAATCCAATTCCACTGATTCCATGAAGTCTTCTTTGATACCTTTTTAATGTAGGCAGCATGTACTGTTTCTTCTAGACGATTACAATAAATGAAAAAAAAATGAAACTACTTGGTTATTAATGTATATCCTCATGGGAAAACCCTCAGACTGTCTGTAAAAGCCTTTACTTGCAAACATTTTGTAGGGTTGTTTATCTTACATTATAAACACTATACAAAAGAATTTTTAAAATCCTTGATGATTGTGAGGCTTTAAGCAATAGTTATTATTGAATATAGAAAATAGAACTCAGAGATACATGCTCATTTTTTTTTATCTCACTCACATTCTTCTTTATACTGAAAGGTGATAGATTTAACAGAGTTTGATGATCCCTAAGATATTGGTGAGGTCGCATGTTTTAAAATAAAATAGTAAAATGTTAAAAAGGTTATGAGCTTAATTGTATAAAACTGGTGAACCTGTCTCATAATTTAAATTGACCACATAGAAAACTTCACTAGATAGCTATTTTAGGAACAAGTGACAGTGAGTTTTCATCTAATTGAGGGAGAGGATCCCTAGTTGAGTGTAGATATAACTTGAATGATTTTTCAATATGAGTTTCAGTATTTAAATATTATCCTAATGCTAATAATGGTGATTTGAGTTGGGCTAATTTTGATACTTGAAAGCAAACAGCACCTGGTGTTAGCTCTATTGAATGTTGAGAATAATTGATGTGACTCTAAATTGGATATTACATAAGTATCACTGCCAGGGTACTACAGATGACCATCTTGTATATTTGCACAAATCAAGTGATCCCAGGCATGTGATTTGCAAGGAAGTTAGTAATGCAACTGAAATTAACTTACATAAAAAATAAAAATTATTCAATGCACTAAATTGAAGAAAGAGCTAAGGAACCAAGCTTCGGGAAAGTAGGTCCCACATGTCTCCAAGGACTTCAGGGACTAATTGTATTTTCTCTTCTCTTTCTTTCCATGTTGACTTCAATATCTCTAGCCACTAAACTTCACAAAATAGAACTGTGTTGGCTGGCAGTTCTTGAGCTCAGTCCTTATAGCTTTACAACCCAAGGGATTTTTTTTCCAGCTGCAAACACACATAAACAAAAAATATAAATACCAAAATAAAACAAACCCTCAGAGAATGACTCTAGAGCAACTTAGAAAAGTGTTCACCTATTGGACTAATACTATATATTGGTTTGAAGACAGTGTAATTGTACTATGGTCTGAATGGGTCATATAGAACCTCCATGCCTGGATCATGGATCAGTGTAGTAATTGGAAACCACTATTGGAATCACATAGTTCAAAGGAAGACATTTATTTAAAAAAAAATGGAGGAGGTCGTGGGAAGAAAAAAGAAGTTATGTGCCATTACAGCTGAAGAGACTATGCCCTTTTAATTATGAGTGTCCTCTATAGGTCCTTAACCAGTATTTGTGGGCAAGGGGAGGAGAATAGAGGATAGATTACTTGGGATAAAGAGTGAAAAGGGAAGAGTTGGACACCAGCAAAATGGATTCACAGTCAATCTCCATTCCCATCATGTATGTAAAAACGAGTCAGAGACCTACTTAACATGTAATGATAAGACGTGGGTATTCATATAGGAGTTTTAGGTTTTAATTGTTGGAAGAAGGGTGTTATGAACTCAGGAGCTTCCAGGTTTGCCCATGATGTGTTTCACATTTAGGTGATTGACATCTAGATCCCACCAACTTGTGGATAGGTCGTGATGATAAACATTTTTCCTAATTAGGATCAGCTCTGGTAGATCCTCTTATTAATTCCATCTATATAAGGCGGGGTAAATATAAGAGCCAATGAAAACATTCTTAACCTTTTCCTAGAGATCTAATTTAGCCTTCTAAATTTAAAAGAGATCCAGTTAAACAATAAATAGGTGGTTATTAAAATAATAGTGGTCCTTAGCTACTTGCATGTGGCAAAGATTTGGGACCTGAATTTAATATGGAACAAAGGACAGAAAAAAGCAATGACAGGATGAAGGAAAAACAATAGGGACAAGAACATAATAGTCATTAGTAGAAGATATATTTTTTAAAAATGTATGTGTGTGGAGAAAGGTGTAGGTGAAAAAGTAGCAGATTAATTTTTTAGAAGAATGTCTTTATTATGAAATGATCTTATTAAAGACAAATATTCAAGGAGGCATTAGAATAATATTTAAAATCCTTAACATTGTTTTCTTATATAGACTCTCTACTTTGGTATTCATAGGTTTCCAGATTACTTGGGGACATCCCAGTAAAGAGTAGGAAAACTACTCAGGTATTTTCGGGCCACATTTTTATAGTCTTGATTTAAAAGAGTTGTTTTTAATTCTTCCTAAAGAGCTAATTTAAAAGGACCTCAAAATTGAAAAATAGAGCTATTTTCCTATTTTCATTTAAGGCTGATGTATCCCTCATGTATATTCTTACAGAGTTAATGAAATACATATTTGCAAGGCACCACATTAATAAGAAGGAGTGATTGGAAAAAGTGTCACCTGTATGTTGTTAATTTGCTGTAGGCTCACTTTTCCTGCCGCTGACATGTATTTTTAATCTTTTTCTTTTTTGGCAGGATAGAAGTATCTGTGATGGGGAAACCAGTAGCATTTCTTTCTCTTTGTAAAGGGAGGGATGCTGAAAATCTGAGTAATTACAGCTCCATTTCAATTTTACTCACAGCAGTTAAATTATTCAAATGTCTCTTCTGCAGTCAAAATGAATATATTTTAGTTTACAAATATTTTATAACCATTAGAGCAATTTTCTTTCCATTATCTTAGCTTTCCAATTCTGTGTTATTAAAAATGAGAAACAGGCCTCACAAAGTGATTCCAAATGAGAGTTCTGGGGTTGAATTATATACATTGATTTTCTTAGGTACTTTGACGAGGAAGACTACTTTATATATCAGTAGGTAAGTATACATTCTCATATATACATATATATGTGTAGAATTTTAGTCAAGCAATAAACATTATATTTCAGGCCAAAAATAAAATCTGGAGGGTATTATAGTTTCTGCAACAGGAGTTTTAATACTACCCAGATTATGTTAGAATTTAGGGTGCAGCAATTTGATTGATTACATCATGAGCTTAATGTCTTAGGGCTGCTGATATTGGAAAGAAACAATTAAGAAGTTTTTCCATTTTTATTCCATTATCTTTTGTGAACTCAGCTATATTTAAATTTTTGAAAGTCAGATTTTAATCACTTTTAACTTGAGAGCATTTACACAGAGGATATGAGAGTAAACTTTTATGGATTTTGGTTAGATTCTTAAGTTTTCAGGTCTCATTCTTTTGGTTGTGATAAGATTTGTCTGTATGGTTTTAGAGCAGGCAGCCTTGTTATAATGCTTTCTATAAATCGGAATGAGATGATGAAGTAATTAGAAATTTGCTTTATGTGCACATTGTAGAATTTAACTACTTTGTAAACCTATGCTCAAAAGGATTAAGTATACAAAGAGATTTTCAGTTTTTCATTATTTGGCATTTTATATTATTAACATTTCTTATTTGATAGGATATTTGTGCTTCTAATTATAGTATAATTATACTGTTATCAACGTTTTGTGCTATTCTCTCTGGGACTGAATCTTAAAGTCACTGAATATTTTATTGCTTACTGCCCAAAAAGTAGGACCTGTGGTTGCCTTTTGAGGATTAGGAATGCATGTGACTTAAATTATTCACTCTAAGTCTCAAGTCTTCACCTGTAATACAGAAACACCAATGAATATCTCAAAGCTCCATTGTATTTGCTAAGTGTGAAAAATGTGAGTAAAATGTTTAACACAAGTCCAGGAACCCAACGCTCATTTCCTACTTCCCCTTATCTAAGCTAATAGATAAGAATATGATCACTCAGCCAGGTTCTTATTCTCATTCTGCTGAGTTTCAACATTAGTTAGAGTCAAAGGTGTGTAATAAGAGCAAATTGCAATGTTTATACTCATATGTGAGGAAAGCATATTCTTACTTAGTTTAATTTGATTTGCTTCTGCGTCTATCGTCAATTTCAGTTATTGGAGGACAAGATAAAATCTATTTTCTTTCTCAATTTTGCAATTGGTTGTAAAAAATTTGTGTGACCTCTCTAATCTAACTTATGCATTACAGGACCAATCAATCTGAAGTTCATAGGGCCCCTTACAATCCAATGGATTTCTACTTCTCTGCCATTCATAGACCCATCAGGGGCAAATCTGGCTTTTGGGCTCCAGACTCCCTTGGCACACTAAATATCTAGTCTTTTTTGAGATTTGCCCACTTTCTGCGAGAGTTGCCCTAGAGAGTTGCCCAGTATTCTAGGGATTTCTCCATCTCCAGTCTAGGCAGCTTGGTACTCTTAAAGGCGATTAAAACCCATCATCCACTCTTTAATAAGAGTAGGCTTTAACCAAATATATAAAGCAATTCTATTTGATGGCTTATGCTTTCAGTCCTTCCAAACATTATGAAGCAAGTAAATACTACATCACCTGCTGGGATTCGAGGGAGTGTGGAATACAGGTGAAACATACCCACACTATTATAACAATAAACTGCCTTCCAAAATTTGGGAAGAAATAGATACTATCAATAAACTTTTCTGACTTAGTGAACATATCAATGAAAGTTCTGGAACAATACTGTGAGAAAGCTGATTCAGACAGACTCATTTTCTAGTGGCAATTACTTTTATATTCCCAAATTAGCTTCCTATTTATGTACAGAGTCATGTCTATTGGAATTTCACAGGAGTTTTAGAATCTTTTGGGGTTGCAGTTAAATAGTCAATGTGATCCAGTGCTTTATAGACAGTAGATGCTGAATATATTAAATTGTTTGGAGATAACAATTTCATGATTAAATAGAAAATCAACTTTTAAACTACTTATTTTTTATATAGAGGGCAAGATAAAAAAAAAACAAGTTTACCTAATCAATATATAATTCTCATTGGATCAGTTGGCATTCAGTGTAATGTAATGTAGTCAAAAAAAAAAAAAGAGTAATAAACTAATAGTCAAGCTTCCTAGCTTCTAGTTAAGCCTCTCATGGATTACCATGAGAAAACTATTACTTTCTCTGTTTCTGTTTTCAAAATAATAAACCAGTGACAATCCCATATATTCCTACTTACCTTACATAGTTGCTATAAAGATCAGGTGAGGCAATGCGAATGTTGAGACTTAATGTACAAAGTTACAGAATGATGTTATGAAATATTCACCAACTTAAGTATGTAAAAAAGAGGCAAAGGAAATGTGTCTATTATATTAACACACTAGTACATTAGAGATCATTTGGAAGGACATAGAAGATGATTTAGTGTCTTTCTAAACCCTACTAAAGAGTATGGTTATGAGATTATTGACAAACTAAAGCATGAACTTTTCTATTGATGAATTTTTAAGAAAAATGTCCCTTGCTAGGACATTGCTAAGAATAATATTGCTAGGAATATTATTTAACCCAGGGTTCTAAACTGATAGATTTTACTCAATTCTGGAATAAGGCAGTAATGGCAATCTGAAGTATGAACTGATATTAAGGTGATAGAGTTGTTAGATTGTGTAATGTGGGACTGTCTAGACTCATGGATTTTTGTCCCCGATTACCACAAAGAATGCCACTATTAGGAAATTATAGATCACATTTGCAAATTTGTCTCTAACATCTGAGATAACATTGAGAAAGATAATATCTCAGATATTTCATCTATCATATTTTAATGCTGTGTGGTGGTTAATTTTATGTGTCAAGTTGAAGTGTTTCTGGATGAAATAAACATTTAAATTGTTGAATGATGAGTACATAAATTGTCCTCGATAATGTAGACTGGCTTCATCTAATCATTTGAAGGCCTGAATAGGACAAAAAGACCATTCTCCCAGAGCAAGACAGAATTCTCCAACAGAATGCCATCAAATTTCATTTGCACCCCTGACTCTCCTAAGTCTCCAGCTCACCATCTCATGTTGTTGATTTTGAATTCATCAGTATCTATAATCATATGAGTCAATTTCTTATAATAAATCTCTTTCCACATATGTACACACATACATTCTATGGATTCTGTTTCTCTGGAGAATGCTAACAAATACAGCATGTATCAACTTTTCAAGATGTAATGAAGAGAAATATTCTGTTTATCAATACTATGAAAGATAATATTCTACTTTACTCATTTTTAATGTTGATGCTTCTTGATCAGAAGGACCCCAAGATGTACCAAAGTAAGATGAGAAAGATGCATATAAAATTTAATATGTGTACAAAAAGGATAAGTAATGTGGGCAGAATAGAAAAAATATTTCCAAGTGGATATAAATGGAAAAGTTCACTACTTAATAGCCATTTTCTTCTTAGAATGTCAATACTGATATAAGGGGTTGCCATCTGAATTAATCTGATATATTAGTGTGAAAAATTTTTAGAGATTATTGTGTCAAATTCTACATAATTCAATAACACAGAGATTTTAAAACACCTAGTTTTAATTTGAATGTCCTTTGGAGAGCTAAAGAGATAAGGTAGCTTTATGCTTGTTCAACATGACATCATTATCATCTTACCAAAGCAAGAAATGGAAATAGACGACCTCTAAAGCCTCTCTCATCAGGATACTTTTATTACAATCAGGCAAGCTTTGCACATACAGCCTACAAGATATTAAAATTTAGATTATTAAATAATAAGATCACATACAACAGCGTTTCAATACCATTAGGTTCCAATAAATCAAATTTGCAGGAATTAAAGTATAAAGTTATTATGTTTCAGTGAGAGAGGAAATATTAAAATTCATGAGTATTTTAAAGGACACCATAACTAAAGCAGAGCAGATTACAGTTCTGTCCATAAAGGCCTAGAAACTTCACATAGGTCTTTACCATGAAATTATCAGACATCAACAGGGAAATAAATATCTTCACTGAAGGAAAACATGTAAGATTGACTTGAATGATGGTTATAGAAGATAAAAAAGTTACAGAGGTAATTTAGAAATAGCTGATACCCTTTATAGATACCAGGAAAGAGAAAATACCAGCAAAGAGGTTAAAGAGATTATGAAGGGCATTTTTTAATAGGTTAGGGAGAACAAGGTATGATAAAGATGAAATAGACCCCTTTAGAAGAAACTGATTATAGAAACCACAGAAATTGCTGAACAATAATTAGGCCTAGAAGCAGCAGTAGCTAATAATGGACGTATTGAAATTTTATAAACATTTGAAATTGTATAAACTGTTGTCAAAAGTCTATGAATTATAAAATTAAGAATATGAATTTGGGGAAAATAAGTTTAAAGGAAAAAGCTTTAAAAAGTGATACAGGATATTGTATAAACACTCTCTACCTTCAAAAATGGTATCTCATTTTGAATGTTTTTCTTTCTTAATACTGACAAAAAATATTTCAATATTAAAATAGACATCAGAAATATTTTTATCACAAGCATTTTTCGCTGTTAATATCACAGAAGTATAATAAGCAATTGTACCCAAGATGGTCAATCAAACTGCCAAATTAATTTTCTTTTAATCTTAAATTTTCTTCTTCACCCATCTTATCTAGGTAGTGTGCTGACTGTTTGGATATAGGTTGAGAGTTGCTCATAAAGGAATCTTCTGGGTTGGTTTAATTTATTGAGTTCTTTTCCTTTAGAATATAGGAACAGTGGTAGTTAACAAATATATTTAAGCTTTTTTTCTTACATTAATTCTCTTTAATTAGCCCAATATTTCATTGGAAGAGTGAATCTCCTTTTAGCTTTGGGAACTGCTTTTCATTTATCCTCTGCAATTAACCATTAAAAAGAAGGACTCCGGGGGTGCCGGGGTGGCTCAGTTGGTTAAGCATCCAACTCTTAATTTTGGCTCAGGTCACAGTCTCACAGTTCATGGAATTGAGCTGGGCTCTGCACTGACAACACAGAGCCTGCTTGGGATTCTCTCTTTCTCTCTCTCTCTGCCCTTACCTCACTCACTCTCTCACTCTCTCTTCCTCTCTCAAAATGAATAAATAAAATTAAAAAAAAAATAGACGAAGCACTCTGTATTCAGAAATTTAGAATGGTGACTGATTAGTATAGCAAGTGGTCTCAGCGCTGGGATCAGCTGTGAGGATGCGCAGTACTTAAGAACACTTCTAAGTCAACCAGTTAAGAGGTATATGAGATAATGCTTTTCCTTCATACTGAATACTAGAGAAAAGTCAAACTTGCAAAGGGGATATGTTACCATGTCTATTGCATGTATTTGTAATACTCATTTTGATCATTCTCTCATTTTTAAACATGTAAGTTTATTGAATTTTTCAGTACTAAAAAATCCAGGAACATGGATTTGGTCATCAGAGTTTAGTTTATTTATGAGCTTTGTCACTTAATCTCTTCGAGTTTTCTCATGTCCAAAAGAGAAAAGTAATACCTATGTCAACTGGTTGATTTTTAAAATTTATTATTATTTTTTAGTTGAAGTATAGTTGACATACAATGTTACATTATTTTAGGCGTACATACATAGTGCTTCAACAACTCTTTCATTATGTTATACTCACCACAGGTGTAGTTACCATCTGTCACCATACAACACTATTACAATACCCTATATTGTACCCTTCATCCTTGTGACTTATTCATTCCTTAACTAGAAGCCTGTACCTCCCACTCCCCTTTATCCATTTTGCCTATCCCCACAACTCCTTCTCTCTGAGAACCATCAGTTTGTTTTCTGTATTTATGGGACTGTTTTCACCTTTTGTTTGTTTATTTGTTTTGTTTTTTACGTTCCTCATATAAATGAAATCATATGGCATTTGTCTTTCTATGTCTAACTTATTTCACTTTGCATAATACCCTCTGAGTCCATCCATGTTGTCACAAATGGCAAGATTTCATCCTTTTTTATGCCAAGTAATATTCCATTGGGTATCTGTGTGTGTGTGTGTGTGTGTGTGTGTGTGTGTGTGTGTGTGTGTGTGTGTGAATGTGTGTGTGTGTGTGTCCACCACATCTTCTTTATCCATTCATTTATAAATATACAGTTAGGTTGCTTCCATATCTTGGCTATTATAAATAATGCAGCAATAAATATAAGGGACATGTATCTTTTCAAACTTTTCATTTTATTTGGGTAAATACCCAGTAGTTCTGCTACTAGATCATATGGTATGTCTATTTTTAATTTTTTGAGAAATGTCCATACTGTTTTTCACAGTGGCTGTATTGATTTACATTCCCTCAAATTGTGCACGAGGGTTTCTTTTTCTCCACGTCATCAATAATACTTGCTATTTCTTGTCTTTTTGATTCCAGCAATTCTGACACATGAGGTGATATGTCTTTGTGGTTTTGATTTGCATTTCTCAAATCATTAGTGATGTCGAGCATCTTTTCACATGTCTGTTTGCCATCCTTATATCTTCTTTCGAAAAATATCCGTTTAGGTTCTCTGCCCATTTTTTAATCAGACTGGATTTTTTGGTATTATATATGTTCTTTATATTCAAATGGTTGATTTAGGCACTACATTTCATGTGTTCGTTTATGTAAATATCTATAGCCCAGTTGCTGGTACATGGTAAATAATAAACAAAATTAAACTCTTTTCCTATGCTACCTCACCTGCATAAAATGACTTAGGAACTTGAAACTAAACTTAATTTTATTACATTACAAAAGTAACGTAAGGTTGTAACCTCTCTGTATGATACTGTCCTTAAACTAGTATAACCTAAGGTTGAGCTAGATTTTTTCCTCATATAGTTTTCTCGTATTGTTGATTTATATTGAACTCGTATGTCTCTAAAACTCCATAGGTCTAACTCCTGTGAATGACTCAAGCCAAGTCTTGCCAATAAATTGTTCAATAAATTCCTTTTAACAGAATATCTTTTCCCACTTCCCCTACCAATAATTTGTTTTCACAGTCCTTTCCTTTCTGCTCCCTTCGAGAAATCTGTGTACTACATGAAGCTCTCCTGGGATCCCATTCAGGCTGTGGAAAAGAGAAAATCTCTGGTTATCTAATGGGGTTGAAAAGTCAATCAATAACCAACATGGATTTAGTAAGAACAAATAAAGCCAAGCACCAAGGTCTCAATGTTTGTTGCTAAATTGGTGGCATTCTGAAAGATATTTCTTTGATTCTAGCTATCAGTAGACTTCTTTAAAAAACAAACAAACAACAACAACAACAACAACAACAACAAACCTAGCCTAAGACCAAATTGCATCTAATGGTGGATGTTTTAAGTCATAGGACTTAACTAAATAAATAATTGAGACAAAGATTATTTATCACCAATTTAAAAGAGAATAGTTTGCTTAATTATGGGTAACAGTTTTGGAGAAGGGGCTTGATGTCTTTTAGCACAACACAAGAGAGACATAAGGATTATTGGAGTTTAAAAAAGCGTCACTATAGAGAGAGAGGGAATGAGTGAAGAGTATTCAGACTAAAGAAAGGAAGACAAAAAACCAATTCTATTATAAAAAATATTGAGAGGAAAATATCAGACACTCTTTCATGATTCCAAAACAAAATACAAACATATATAAATTATGAAATTTTCTTCAGAAAAACAATTGAAATTAAACATTAGGGTTAATTTGAGCAGTTAGTCAAGCAGGAATGTAAGGATATTTCTGTGAAGAGTTGTAGAAATGCTCCATCTTTGTGGCTGAAATCTCATTTAAAGAGATTACTTTATGGATATCAGTGTGCTAACAGGATCCTTGGCTCTGCAGTCATTTCCCTTAATACTCTTGATCTCTGGCTTCCTAAAGATACAGTCATAGGAACTGATTTCTATGAAAAAATTTAAGACCTCCAAATTCTTGTTAAGCCAGCATATTTAATAAAAATATTATATTATTTACTGAAGTGTTCAGGTTTTTACTGTGGAAAACTCTGGCATAGGTCAATTATGGTTTTGGTTTGGAGTCTTCTCTCCAGGCTGATCCCTGTTTTTAGGCATGTTATCCAGATTCAGGGATCCCTGGAAGGTTGAGGGGAAGAGCAACAATTTCTGAGCATCCTCTGCAAGTGTACCTTGGAAGGGATGGCAGAATTGGAAAAACAAGAAGGCTGAAAGCAAACTCATGTGTTGAGTGTAAAGGGCACCTTGAGAATGGATGCCTAGATCTAATTGGAGGGCAGAAAAGTAGATGGCATGGTGATCTGAAATCCGCATCATCCAAAAGAAAGACTAAGGTGAGGTAGTTTTGCACTGATCAGCCAAGAGTGAAATGTCACCATTCCTAGAAATACTAGCTCTTATTGTGAAAATGGTGTGTCATCTTACAGCAACTGTACATCCTTCAACAGCTTATATATGTCTTTTGTTGTTTAATCATGTGCTTCTGTTTCACCAACCTAGTGCTGTAAAATGAAATTATGCTCCAGTTTTCCCCCAAATGGTTAGAGGGTGTTTCATCTATGATCTCCTCTTGGGAAAGTGGCACCCCTTTAAAGATATCTCTATTTCATTCCTGGAAGTCTCTTAGAGTAGGAACCATATTGTGCTCTGGAAAAGCCCTCCATTTGCTCTGCTCTGGTCTTCTATCTTCTAATTTTAACGCTGCTACCACATGAGAGAACTTTTAGCTAAGCAAAGCTACTCCACTGACAGCTATTCTGATGTGCCGCTTTCAATAGTTTGTTACCTCTAATTTGCATCCATCCTCACCTGTTCCTTCTCATCTCAGGCATTTCATGTTCTTGAGGAAGGAAAAAGCTTCATTCCATGTCTTTCTCCACAACACAGATTGGACCAGGATAGGACTTTTAACAAGGCTGCTGAAACTTTGCATTAGTGGACAACAGACAGAATATTGTGTCCTATGCATAATTACATACAATTAGTAACTTGTTCCAACCTTTTGCCAGGATGTCTGGTTGGCTTCTCTAAGGTTACTCTGTACCAATGGGTGTTGCGGGGGGGGGGGGGGAGGGAGGTAAATTCAACCCTCACAATGGTGATCTTCTGAATTTGTACATCACAGTTTTCATATGTATTTTCCTTTTATGCCTCTAAGAAATGTGGAAGTTCCTTCCTCTTCCACTCTATTTCCTATCCTGTCACAGGAATCTGACATATTTTCTTAACAAATATCCCCAAATTTCTCATGCTCATTACTGTCTTTCATCACAGATGTGTGGTGCGAATTATATTCACCAGACAAGGCAGCCCTACTATACTATAGTATCTTTATCAAAACTAAGATTTTGAATCCCAAATTATGCCACTCATTGTGTCTTAGTCTAGTTCGAAGCTATGCCAAGTCCATACCCATTCCTTTACATAGGTTTGTTTTTGTCATTGTTGTTGGTGTTGTTTTCTACATGAGGCGACATTGAGGTCAGGACTCTCTATCCTTTTCTGGGCAAAGTCTGATCTTGCCTGTTAATACCGTTCCTCAGAAAGATACACATGTAACAAGTAGAGGTGATTTACAAAATCTGGATTTTTTAAAGAGGGAAACACATGGGGCGCCTGGGTGGCTCAGTCGGTTAAGTGTCCGACTTCGGCTCAGGTCATGATCTCACAGTTCGTGGGTTCGAGCCCCGCATCGGACTCTGTGCTGACAGCTCAGAGCCTGGAGCCTGCTTCAGATTCTGTGTCTCCCTCTCTCTCTGCCCTTTCCCTGCTAACACTCTGCTCTGTCTCTCTCTCTCTCTCAAAAATGAATAAACATTAAAAAAATTTTTTTAAAAAATAAAGAGGGAAACACAAAATAATTTGATCATTAAATAAAGGATTTCTCCAACTTTCTATGCTACTGCTCTGTTAAGAAACCTATTTAAGTTAATAGACAAAAGATCACATCCTTTTAACTCAAGTTTTCCTCAAGAACAATAGAGAAGTTTATTCTGTATGTATATATAAATGGAAGACCCCAATTAAGTGGCAACCAAGCAGATAAAGAGCAGCCTTTCCAAAAAGAAAAAAAAAACAAAAAACCCACAAAAACAAAACAAAAACAAAAAAGAAATGCTATTTCTATTCTAAAATGTGAAGTGAGATTTGCAACTCTCAAAATGCCAGACTTCCAACCTCAAAACTGAGACATTTTCCATCACCTGTGCTACTGTAAGTCTATTAAAGGACTGGACATTGAGTATTAATGAGCTTGAGTCTCACTCTTTCTTAAAAGGAAATTTCAACTTGATAAGACCCTTCTTTGGCTTAGTTTTCTTACTGAACATAAAAATTGTGTAGCTATTCTGCTTATTTATGGTCCTCACATGGGAGGTAGTCTCAGCAGTAAAGTTTTAATTATTTTAGAAAATGTAGAACTCACATATTTATGATGTTTTCCTATTGGGACATGGAAAGAGACTTAGTTATATAGAGAAATCTGTTATTTTTTTCTTCTGTAAGTAGCTATGCTATAAACATTTACATTTATATATATATATATATATATAGTATATATAGTATATATACTGTGCTATATACATTTGCAAAATAAGGTAGTTATTTATTTTTATAGTTACATTTTTGGGGTCCATTAGGTTCACTCTGGGAAGTAGATAGATTTTCTTGGTGCTGACTATAATCATGACATCATTAGACGTTACTCTCTCCTTTGAGATACATTTAAAATTGATTTGCATCCCTCTTTTATGTCCAATAAGAAATCCAATGCTTTCCCCAACATTTCTGTGAATTCCTGGGAGTGTACATTCTCACAGTCGCTTCTAATTCCAATTTCTGCTTCACTCTGAACTTAATCTACCTATTTGTCACTTCCCCTTGCTGCCTTCTTCATAATCTACTCAAATAAGGAACATTGCCCATGTCTTCAAGTTCTCCCATATTTCACTCACAAAAAACCTTTTTAGACAGCAAATTATATTGAAGATTTAGAGTCAGGGGGACGCACTGCAGTAATATAGAGCAATTTATGTAAAAAGTGAGTATCAGATTTCCTTGTTCTTTGAAGTTCTTTTCTTACTACTCCATCCTTTGCATCAACAACCAGGAATTTCTAATCGGCAAGGACTCCACTGGGTGTGGAATATTTTAAGGTTCCTAAGGACCTTTTTAGTAAAAATACTTTATCAGAAGTATTTCTCTATAAATTTTCATTTAGAAAGTATTTCCTGCAGTAAAATAAAGTAGTTAACCAAATCCAATTAGAAGTGATCTATTTGTCATGCAGTACAATTATCTTAATTGTTATTCTTTTTTTTGAATTTTAAAAAGTTTAGATTTTTTTGCAGGTTTAATTTGATACAAAGTTATTTCAGAGATCAGTACTTAACTATATAAAATCGTATCAGTTATAGTTCCTTATTTTTCTTTTGTGACTCTTCTGTTTTCAATAATAATTTGAATTTCCTCACACTGATCCTTCCATATCTAAATTTTGCCCCCAAATTGATTTTCCCAACAATTTTTAATGAATAACATGTTTTGATGTGTGCATTGTTGGCCATCGTCAACTTATATGTTGATTATTTCTACCAGACATATTCACTTTAATTTGAATTAATCAGCTTGAACTTAACCTTTAATTGATACCATTGTCAATTTTAAGAATTAAATTACATACGTTTAAGTAATATAGCCTTTGTCTGAGAAGTTCTGTTTAAAACCATAAGTTTTATTTATTTATTTATTTATTTATTTATTTATTTATTTAGGGGGCGGGCAGGGGGGAGAGACAGCATGAGTGGAGGAAGGGCAGAGATAGAGAGGAAGACACAGAATCCAAAGCAGGCTCCAGGCTCTGAGCTCAGCACAGAGCCCAAAGTAGGCCTTGAACTCATAAGCTGTGAGATCATGACCTGAGCCAAAGTCAGACCCTTAACCAACTGAGCTACCCAGGAGCCCCTGTTTATTATGGTTTTAAATAAAACAGTAAATAGAAGAGATATACACAAATGATTCCACCAAAGGTGGGGGAACAGAGAGGCAGATAAAAAACAGGACAACTAAGCAATGCAGAGTTACTACTACTTTCTGGCTAAATGGCTCTTGCTTCTGGCTAAATGCTATGCACACCAGCATCAGAATTTCATGGAGGACAACCTGTCAATGTCAAAATGGACAGATGGAAAGCTTTTATGGTCCTATTTAGATCTTGTCTCCAAATTCGTTATCGTTTTGTTCACCTCTTCTCTCACCCTGCCCTCTAGTCCCTACTAGACTTTCTGAACCCCTATATTCTCACTGCTTTTAATGAAGAGCAGTTTAGGGTTCACATCTCCAGCTTAAACCCTACAGTTTTCCACCCAAAGCAAGGTGTTCTGTGCGGTATTAGACCATCCACCCTGAAGAGAAATAGCCTTCTTCCTTAGGCACTGGAGTAACTTCAAAAAGTCATGGTGCTCCTTGAGTGAGCTAGATACCCTGGCATCTTTTCCTACACACACATTATGCCCTCATCATTCCAAGAACACCTGTGTTTTATGCTCCCTCAACGAAGACTCTTTCAAAGTGTATCTCTTTTTCCCTAGTTCCATCTGACTTTGTTTTCTGTAAGACAGAAGATTTCTTCTCGGGAGCTTTCTCACTCTATCACAACCAATCCCAAAGGTGTTTACTGCTTGAGGGCATTTTCATAGCCTGAACTAGCTGGTAGGGGAGATTATTTTGCACAGGACTTCTTCCAGGTGGTACTGCTCATATTATGGCATGTGGATACGATATTTTACTTAGGGGAGAGGCTAGCCTCAGAGATCTAAACTTCTCTGAGAATAAGTAAAGCATACTCTACTTAGGTTTGTATTTGACATAAGAATATATCAGGATGTGCTGTTTCCCCAAAGCTAAGCATTTAGAATATAATCTTGTTTCTTTAGTAAACCTGATAGCCATTGCGTTTTCTCAATATTCACACCAAATTGTTCAAATGACAGATTTCACCTATGTGAAACATCCCGTTAAGTTTATACTTATATTTACATGTAAACTATTTGTGTTTTTGGCTTTCGTTTTTCAAAGCGCACGTACAGATTGGGGTGAGGAGATTTATATATTTATTTCAAAGTCATGATGCAAATCCATTCAACCATATACTTCCTCGCTCCGGGCTCTAGCCTACACACAATTTTTTATTAAAATATTATTTGAACTGAGGACATTTGCAGTAGTCTGGAACATATTTTCTCCAGTACTTGACTTTAAGCTCTCTATACATCTTAGAATTCTCTAAAAAAAAAAAAAAAATCTCTGGCATGTTTATCACTGAACAAAAAACATCTATGCCTATATCAAGGGCAGTGTCAGTCTGAGTGGGAAATATGCCAGCGTTTTAAGAGCATCTTTAATGGAGTTAATTAAGCTTCTTATTCTTTCAATAATACCATTCTCTGAATAAAGAACTTCTCCATACATAACACATTATTTACCACAATTTTTTTTCTTTTTAATGTTTATTTACTTTGAAAGAGAGACAGAGTGTGAGCAGTGGAGAGGCAGAGAAAGAGGGAGACACAGAATCTGAAGCAGGCTCCAGGCCCTGAGCTGTCAGCACCGAGCTTGACACAGGGCTTGAACTCACAAACCGTGAGATCATGACCTGAGCCAAAGTTGGTGCTTAACTGACTGAGCCACCCAGGTGCCCCCAAAATGTTTTACACATAGAGAAGAGTAAAGCAAAAATCATAATGAATATCTACCATCACTCAGCTTTGTCAAGTCATATTTTGTCATCCATGCTTCTGATCGTTAAACATTACAGATGCATTTGAGTCCCACTGTTCAATTATCCTTTCTTCTCTTTTCCTCTTTTTCTTTCCTTATCCTTCTTTCTTTCTTTAGAGCTAATCTCCTTGTCATTTATCAAATCAGTGTATGTTTCCACTTGAACTGCATATGTGTGTATTCTGAAAAAATATTTATATTTTCATGGTGTTAAATCCTATAGATGTTATCACAATATAGTTGTTTCTTTGAAACTTAGTTTTTCTTCACATTATGCTTTTTTAATATTTTTTTATTAATACTTACAGGTACTAAGATTCATTTTCACTATGTCAGGATTTCATTGCATGAACATAGCTCTATTTATTTCCCCTTGTCTTGTCCTTTGCTTTTCACTTTCCTAGCAGTTATACTCCCAAAGCTGTTACGTTATCACACTCCTTGATAGGAAGACATATGAGCATTAATAATTACTCTTTTAAGCCATTGCGATTTGGAATGATTTGTTATGCAGCAATAGTGCTAATTCCTTTCATTGAAAATAACAATATTTCTATTACTAATCCTTAAAGTACTTTCTATCTCATTGGATCCATGTCTGTAATGTCTTTTGTTTTTAATTGACATGCAGTGGACATATGATCATTAGTTTCAGGTGTATGACATAGCACGTCAACATTTATATGCATTATGAAGCGATCACCAGGATAAATCTAGGTGCTGCCCATCACCCTTCAAAGCTGTTACAATATTATTAACAGTATTCCCTATGCTGTACGTTACATCCTCCTACCTTATTTTCTAACCAGAAGTTCGCACCTCTAAATCCTCTTCACCTATTTCACTCATTCCCCCACCCCTTCCCCTTTGGCAACCACCAGTTTGTTCCTGTATTTATGAGTCTGTTTCTGTGTTTGTTTGTTTTGTTTTTTAGATTCCACATATAGGTGATATCATACAATATTTGTCTTTCTCTGTCTGACTTAGTTCACATAGCATAATACCGTTGAAATCCATCCACGATGCTACAAATGGCAAGATTTCATTCTTTATAATGATGAAGTGTCTTTATTATGATGACGTATTCTTGTTATGATGAAGACAGAATTCATATATATATGAATATATATATATATATATATCTTCTTTATCCATTCATCTATCAAGAGACACTTAGGTTGCTTCTTATCTTGGCTGTTGTAAATAATGCTGCAATGAACATGGTGATGCATTCGAATTAGTATTTTCCTTTTTTTTTTTTTTTGTTCAGTGAATTGCTGGATCATATGATATTTCCAGTTTTAATTTTTTAAGAAACCTCCATATTGTTTTCCATAGTGACTGCACAGTTTTGCATGCAGGAGGGTTCCCTTTTCTCCACATCCTTGCCAACACTTGTTATTTTTTGTCTTTTTGATATACCCATTCTGATTGGTGTGAAAATGATATATAATTGTGGTTTTGTTTGCATTTCCCTGATGATTAGAAAAATTAACATCTTTTCATGTATGTGTTGGCCATATGCATCTCTTCCTTAGAGAATGTCTATTTAGGTCCTCTGCCCATTTTTTTAATTAGATTTTTTTGTTTCCTTGATATAAAGTTGTGTGAGTTCTTTATGTATGTTGGATATTAACCCCTTATAGGTTATATCATTTGCAAGTATCTTCTTCTTTTAAGTATGTTGCTTTTTTATTTTGTTGATGGCTTCCTTCACTGGGCATGAGTGTTTTAGTAGGTCTATTTGTTTATTTGTGACTTTGTTGCCCTTGCCTGAGGAGAGAGGTCTAAAAAATATTGCTAAGATTAATGTCAAAGAGCTTAATGCCTCTGTAATGTCCTAGATAGTAGTTTTTGAGGATCTCTATTTTAGTTCACCACTGAAGTGTATGCTGTTTGAGACATGGTCCTGGAATCCCTATCTTAAGTATTTCTTTTCCTATACTATTATTCCTGACTTGGCATTTCTAACAGTTATTTTATTTCTAGAATAGGTGAAACAAGTTTATATTAAAACAAGTTTCATTGATGTTTATCTTTCTTACAAAAGCCTAAGCCTTGTGAAGGGGTTCAGCATAAGCCTCCCCAAAATGGGCCACTTTGGCATGTGGAGTACTTTGAGCTGAAGTCAGTAAAGGCCCAGAATACCTAGAAAGAGATTTTACTTCTCCTTTAACTGTCTAAAAGACTCTGGATAAAGGGCCTGGTCCAGGAAGAGGACAATCACCAGAAATAACTACCAAGAATATGAGCTAGGTGTGGTAAATTGAGGAGAAGCTCAGCAAGGTCTGGAGATCAAATTCCTCTCAGAGTCTCATTGTCTCTCCAGGGCAAGGCAGGCTTTTGCTTACCAAACATTTGCTTTTCCCATCTTCCTGTGAATTGTCTTTCTTCCCTTTGAAGTCTCAAACCACTGTCCTTTCTTTTTAACTCAAGATGGCATATAAGCCACAATTGTCTGACTGCCTATGGGTATTATACTCTTATGGGGCTCCATATGCATGTGATTAAATTTATTTTCTTCTGTTATTCTGTCTTATGTCAATTTAAATAACAGACCAGCAAAAGAGTCTCAAGGGAAAGAAGAGAAAATGTTCCTCCCTACACTCGTTTTTACTTAAAACACCCAATGTTTCCTTATGAAGTTTTTCTAATCTCAGTATAGATAACTAGAAAGAGCTTTATTCTTGGTCCTTGCATTACTCTCTCCAGTGCTGTTCTCTATTATTTTTCTCTGTTCTTTCCAGCTTTGCCCATCGAAAGCATAAAACCTCCCTTTGAAATGGTGAAAAGTGCATCTTATTGGAGATATCACCAACTTGTCTGTTTTTCCCTTTCAGCTTAAGACCATTTCCTGAACTCTTTGGGTTTTGGTCCTACTTGCTTTCTGATATTCAGGTTCACTTGATATCTCTGTCTTCTACTTATTTTATTCTTGATATTTGGGAGTACAAGGACTCTAAAAGAGTCCTGTATTTTAGAACTAATATTTGATCCATTGCTAATTTTTAACTCATTCTTAATAAACTTTCCCTACACTCTTTGCTACTTGATCATTCCTTATCCTTATGAAAGTTCATCCAATTCAGTAATTTTTGAGGTATTTTTGCAAAGTAGGTCAATATTTATGTTTTATAAACATTACTTCCTTTTTTTCTTTTTTTACTATAGCTTATATCTTGATTATCAATTGTTCAAGTTGAGTAACAAGTCATCAATTTCATTGCTTTAAAAGTTGCTTTAATTTGTCCATTAATATGAGTTAAAATTAGTCGACTACAAATAATCCATTGTTTCATGCTTGAATAAAATAAGGGTGATGAAAAATGCCAGCCTCACCATTGCAATTTTTGATTTGGTACACTCAGTAGATATGGCCCATGTTGAAAGAAAACATTTTTGCATCAGCTTTCTTCAGAAATATATTCACTGCATTTTCTAATTATTAGTGATAGAATAGTTATCTTATGATTTATTGTTTCTGATGTATCACAGTCCTATTATCTGTAATCATAAGGTATTTAATCTTTAGTTCATGATTTAATTTTTTCTTAATTTATGGGAGTTGCATGATGACCTTACTTCTAGTTCCTTCTTTTGTTATTCTCCTAGATCTACTGAAACTATAGCCCAGTGATATTTTTTCTTTAAAGTGCAGATCATTTATCAGGCCCATGGTACACTCTCTGTAAGACAATTATATTAGATATAAGAGAGATGACATCTCTCTTCTGGGGTCCATCTTCCTATCCTGAGTATAAATAAAGATCAGTGAACATAAAGCAGTTGGAAGAATGCATTCTGAAAAAGTTGCTTTTGTACTGATTAACCTTGCTCACCAGAAAGTACAAATCTCTATGGTTTTCAGAATTACTTCGATTTCACCAAGAATGAACACATATAACCATAGAATATCACGGCTGGGAAAGAGATCTTAGACTCCATTTAACAAGATCTTATTCACCAAAGCAGAAATGAATTAAGTAGTCAATATTTGGCCAGTTTTGATTTTAAAATATAATTTTCATATGGTTCACCTAATAGATAAAGGGGAAAAGTCCCAATACTTGCCAACGACACATCTCAAGGACAGGGCCACCACACTACGTGGATTCATCTCTGTAATCTCAATAATACCATTTATTCTATCTCTCATATTGCTTAAAAATATTTTTAAATATCATGAAAAATATTTTAAGACAGCTGATATGTATTTTGAGTGAAAGGAGTGAGAAAGGACTACACCAAAATTTCCCTCAAGGGAGATGAGAACATTTCAAATGACTATGAACTAGCAAGATACACCAGTGCAATTCACTGCCAAAAGGGAAGCATTCTAGGTTATTTTCTCTGTTCCAAGTCATTCTGTTATTATCTAGAGTCTTTTTCAAGTGATGAGTGAGTAACATTCCAAAAATCATTTGTGAGTTCTTTTAGATCTTGGAAGACATTTTCCTATGAATTTCCTGCAAAAACATGATGAATGATTATTATGCTCCCTGGGCAATATTGCAAAGTCATTTTAACACACAGGGTGCTAAATATATTGGAATTGTTTCAAATACACCTAACTGTCATCTGTCCCACTGTTTCTATGGGACAGTTGCTTCCTTAATTCTGTCTTTTTCTGTCAATAGTAGCAGCCATTTCTACATCATTGTAGAGCAGAATCTTCATTGGAGGTAGGTCGAATTATACCCAGGAACCATTAAAGGAACTTTTTTTTACTCGATCCATTTCTATATCTACATGATAGAAAAGGTGGGCCAGGATAAGCACTCTCCAGTTGTTCAGAATCAAAAGATAGAAGAAGAATTACACCCAAGAGGAGCATGCAGCTTCACATTCATGTAGAAATTCTTTGTAATACAATTGTGTATAAATTGAGGGCCACCTGATCCTCAATTTATATCTTCTATGCTTTCCATTTTGTGTCTTGAACCTGTTTTAGAAATTATGCTTGTGGAAATTTAAGAGCTACATTTAGAATAGCCACATAATAGATAGTGAATATACCCAACTACTTTAGTTTTTCATGGGTCTGAGCTTCTCAAATTATTTTTTATTCAATGAAGTGTTACATTTTCATTCAACTTCATGATTTTTTTGGTAAGGTACACTGTAGTAACAGAAACTTTTAAACTTAAAAATTAACTTTGACTTGCCAAAAAAAGCTTTATTCCTGAGAGTAATTATTTGCAATAATTGCCACGCTGTTTTCTGAAGAAGGAAGATTCCTGATGTCACATGGCAACCCCATCCCCGCGTCTCCTGCTGGCTTCTGTCAGATTAATGTGTGCTGCACCCCTGCTGAAAAGTCCACATGGGTTTTCCTCCAGGCCACCTGTGGAGGAAGAGAGGATTTTTTTCTCTCTTAGATTTAGAAGAGAAAGAGAATGAAAATAGATAAAATGTGGACCAGAGGATTAAGAGTCACTTATAGTAATGCTGTTTTGAGAGAATTTAATCTCAAGAACAAAACAAGTTGAACTTCTGGTCTTACAATCTACTAGCATTCTTCTCCTGTATTTTTCCTAAAGAATCTGACAACACTTTGAAGTCCTACATGCCATGCCCTCATCTTACTCAAATCTTGCCATCTTCTATCTCCTTACTTTAAATCAACTTTCTTTAAAACGGAGTAAATATTGGCTCTAGGTAAAGGTTAGGGAGATTCAAACATGAGTATCTTACTATTTTAATCACCCAGTGACTGGGTGGAAAATATCTGTAAATTTTTCTCTTTCCATCATTTTTATAAGTTTTCCCAAAGCAGAGTCATCTTCATGTGAATGTCAGGTGCCAGAACCTTCTCTTCATTGTTGTTCCTTATTCAGGGAGGGAATAAGCTTAATAGTTGCATTCCTATCAGGCGGTGTCAGACTGCATGTCCATTTAAAGATCTCACAACTAATATGGATCTGAAATACCGAAAATATTTCAGTGTGAGAGGTGATAAGTGTTTTGGATTTGTCATATGAGATATTTGAAATCAATTTCAACCATGCTGGGAAGTCTTCTAGTTTTGAAACCTTTTGATTGTGGAGTCCTGGAATATTTGTGTGTGTGTGTGTGTGTGTGTGTGTGTGTGTGTGTGTGTGTGTGTGTGTTTCCTCTAATTTAGGGGACTTTCTTCTCTGCAGTTAGGTGAATGGTGTAAAGCTCTGTGTGGTTGGTTTCCATACAGGCAAGGCTTTTTAAGTTATTCCCTGTGTTCTTAAGAATGAGACTCTTTATGGGGTGCCTATGTGGCTCATTTGGTTGAGCATCTGACTCTTGGTTTTTGCTCAGGTCATGATCCCAGGTTCATGGAAACGAGCCCTGCATCAGACTCCATTCTCACCTTAAATTCTCTCTCTGTCTCTGCCCCAGCTCACTGTCTCTAAAATAAAATAAAGAATGAAGGCTTTTATCTCAATGAATAAAGTTTCAGACATTTCCCCCATCCTGGGAGAATATTAATGCTTTTAGTATTTGTTGAATGAACAACAACAAAAAATACAATGACTGACATTTACTATATATTTTGAAAGTATTTTATTTTTATTTTTATTTTTTTGAGAGACATAGAGAGCAAGAGAGCGAGTGAACATGTGTGTGGGAGAGGGGCAGTAGAGGGGAGAGAAAGAGAGAGACAGAGAGAGAGAGAAAGAGAATCAAGCAGGCTCTACACTCTGCACGGAGCCAATGTGGGAGTTGATCCGACAACACTGGGATCATGACCTGAACCCAAATTAAGAGTCAGATGCTCAACTGATGGTGCCACCAGGCACCCTGCATATATTTTATTAATTACCAGGTCATTTTCATATATATGACAAAGGATACAGAATTATAAACAATGTTTAGGCATCAAATAGATACTATGATCTCTAGTTATACTTCCATGTTGGCCCCCAGAGATTGAGAACTATAGGCTGTTGTCGTTTAAGCTGATTCTGTGGTTTTATTAGGGGTTTACATATATGCTAATCATTTACTCATAAAATGAATGATGAATCATAAAATGTGATCTATGTGAAAGGCCCTTCTTAATTTGCCAGGGAAAAAGAGAAAGATAAAGATGATTTAATGCTGGTTAGGTTTATACCAAATCTGATAGTTGTTACAATGCATGAACCTTTACTTAACTCCTACTCTTAAGGGATAGTGTGTCTTGTGTATATGTGAGCTGACCTCTCCTTAGCCTTACTTAGTCATATTTTCAGAAGGCTTAGCTCCATTTCTGATTGCTCATAGCATTTGACAAGGAAATAATCTTTATTCTTTAAAATTATTTCTGGTGAATTGCTATTAAAAGTTATCTACCTTAGTGAAGAACTAAAAGGAAATTTCTACCAGATACATATATGCTTGAATTTTCTGATAACTCTTGCTTACAGAGCATGTCCAAGTCTAGTTCAGTCTGACCCATGGTAAATCCAGCTCATTATCCTCCAAGATTCCTGCACGTTTATGTTCCTTTCTCAATGGGTCTTGCTTCTGAGTTTTATTGTTTGCTGTTTTTTCTTTTTTTGAGAGTAGTTTTGGTTTTTATATGAAATTGGGAAATTATTCCTTCACTTAATACCTAATTATGACTTAAGGCATAACTGCTTCTAGGGATAGGTCTAGTTTGTGCCTTAAGATAGCTAAGAATCCAAGGGTAGGGAATGAGCCTATTTTGCCCATTATAACATCCTAGGTGTATAAAATAGGAGACTGCATGTAATAAGCCTCAATAAATATTATATGAATGAATGAACGAATATCCAAATTACTTGAGTAGCATGTCAGTAATTGGAGTATATTTTTTTTCTGAGAACTCAAATCACACCACTCAGTGTTGTCAAATACTCTTATCTATAAATGGAGCCATACAATTGTGAGGTCTAGGAATAGGGGCTATTTTTCTTAATATTTATTTATATTTGAGAGGTAGAGACAGAGACAGAGCATAAGCCAAGGAGGGCCAGAGAAAGAAGGAGACATAGAATCCAAACTAGGCTCCAGCTCCAGGCTCTGAGCTGTCTGCACAGAGCCTGACGTGGGGCTCAAACTCATGAACTATGAGATCATGACTTTAGCTGAAGTTGGATGCTTAACTGACTGAGCCAAGCAGGAGCCCAGGAATAGGGACTATTTTGCTTCCTTTCAGAATCTAGATTAGTATCTCACATGATTGCTATTCTTTTATTCAAAAGGAGTTGCCTGCCTTTGGTATTTGTTTTAATAATTAGTGGATAAAGAAAATGTGGTGTTGCCCACCCCACCCCAACCATGTGCACACACAATGGAATATTACTCAGCTATAAAAAAGAATGAAATCTTGCCATTTGCAACAACAGGGATGGATATAGAGGGTATAATGCTAAGTGCAGCAAATCAGTTATAGACAGGTAAATACCATATGATTCACTCATATATGGAATTTAAGAAACAAAATAAATGCACAAAGGAGAAAAGAAGCAAACAATAAAAACCAGACTCTTAAATATAGAGAATAAGCTGGTAGTTATCAGAGACAAGGTGGTTGGGGGGATGGGTGAAATAGGCGAGGAATTAAGAGTACACTTATCGGGGCACCTGGGTGGCTCAGTCGGTAAAGCGGCCAACTTCAGCTCAGGTCATGATCTCACAGTCTGTGAGTTCGAGCCCCACGTCGGGCTCTGTGCTGGCAGCTCAGGGCCTGGAGCCTGCTTGGGATTCTGTGTCTCCCTCTCTCTATGCCCCTCACCTGCTCACACTCTGTCTCTATGTCTCTCAAAAAAAACCCAAATATTAAAAAAAAAAAGAGTACACTTATCATGATGGGCATTGAGTAATGTATAGAATTGTTGAATCATGATATTGTACACCTGAAACTGGATAACGCTGTAAACTAATTATACTGGAATGAAAAACAAAAATCATTGGTTGTGAATCAGATTCTAACTAAACACTCTCCTTAGGACTGCATGTGTTGGTATGTACTAAGGACAAATAATACATCTGAATTTCGAATATGGATCCATCCCATAGCACAACTCTGACAGTAATAGATTGCTCATTTATGTCAGGATCTGTGATGGTATCATCTCAGATCAGCAACGTAAGCCCAGTTAATACATGACATTACCATGTTAGTAAGTGATATATGGCCATTAATGCATTGATGCTCTCTGTTTCCCTCATTAAGGAATCATATAGAGTCCTTGGGCACATCTGAAAGGAAATCATGAGAGACGCAATAGACATAAAAATATCTTTAGCCCTCTCTCTTTCTCTCTCTCTCTTTCAGAGATAACGGAGAAAGGATACTCCTACAGCAAATAGGATTTTTTGGTGACACTTATCATGTGACATGACCCCTTCAAATGGTGATAGGACGTTTTGCTAAACCACCATTGTGCTTGTGCTTTTGCTCAGTAGCTAATCAGTTTTGGCAGGTATCCATGTTGGAGGCCTTGAGGCTCTGAGAAAGGTCTGGGTCTTTGTGGCCTCTCAGGCACCTTGCTGTGACTTGGAATAAAGTAAATCTCCACAGCAGCCAAAGAGAGAGGAAAGGGGAGAGGGGTGAAAGGGAAAATAGTTGATAAATCTTCATCTTCTATTGAGAATTTTGTTTTGTTTTGTTTTGGAAACTTGCTTGTCAGAGCTCGGAAAATTTAAAGAAAAAGAAACTTCCAATCTGCTGTGAGGTTGTAGGTAAAAGGTACATCTTTAGTGACATGACATAGTAAAAGATCAATTGAACTGACATGGTTATGCCTAAGAAATGAGGTTTTATTTATGCCTCCTTCAGAAGATATAATCTATGACTTTCAATTGTCCCTTGAATGAACTCAGGTTGAAATTTAACATAGGAAAAGAAATAAAGGCCCTGTTCCTGAAGGTTGCCTGTTGATCTTGATTCTTGACCAAATTTGTCAGGACCATCATATACCTGAGTATAAGACACTTGCTAGTGATACATCAAGGAACAACAATGGGTTCTGTTGGTTAAAATCCTGGGAGTAAAAGAAGAACAACTAAACAGTATCTGTCACAATATTGAATTCTTCAGAGAAATGTGCAAGATAAAACAAGGTTATTTTTAATCCATTGATGTAGCAGGGTGGTCATATTCAAAATGAGCATTTTGTGTCTCTAAACTCAGAGAATATGGTTCTTCATAAAATTTACAATTATTAGAAAAGAATCTGTTAATGTGGTTTTCCTATGAGAGCTTTTTAGTAAACAAAGTTGCTTTGCCCACAGAGTGTCGGGCATCATCTGGGTTCCTTTGGCTGTAGTTAAAACATTGATGATATTAATGTTTCAAAAGAATCCTGTGTATGGAGCAGTGTATGTGGGCAGTGTAACTGAAGTTTCATGTTACTTGCTTACAGTGCTGTGATATCAAATTTTGAACATTTTTTAGTGGTAGAACATTTTTCGAGCCTTGCGATACCTGTTTCTTTTAGCAATCCCTCCTCTACCATCAGTCTTCTTTTCCTTGTCCAGTAGCTCCCACTCTTTAACATGAATAAGAATTACTTTGGAAACTTTTGTAATGAGATTTTAATTTAGTATGCTGAGATGATCTCAGGAATTGCACTGAAAAGAAACTCTTTGGATGACTCCAGTGAAGTGGTTGCCCACACTTCAAGAAACCTAGTTTAGGCCTTTGTTTAGCATCTTTCTTCTGATTAACATCAAACTGGCTTTCCATCTTCCTGGATGTGGATTCTGCAGGATCTTAGCTATCTTTCTCTTTACCACCTATACCTATGGTGTGTTTACTTCACAGGGCTGCAGATAAGTCAGAAACGGTGTGCTTGAAAGACTGAATATGTTACCTTACAAGACAAGGACTTGGTAGATGGGATTGAGTTGAAGAATTAGGAGATAGGGAGATAATGCTGGATTGTCTCGGTGGGTCAGAATGAAAGAGAGCTCATAGAGAGAGGGAGGAGAGAGAGAGAGAGACAGAGACAGAGACAGAGACAGAGAGAGAGAGAGAGAAATGGTGTGCTTCTTGCTATGAAAATGGAACCTCCAGAAGGAACACTGGCCTGCCAACACATTGATTTGGGGCCAAGGACACCAGTTTCAGACTTCTGACCTCCACGACTATAAGGTAATAAATTCATGTTGTTCTAAGTTACAAAGTTTGTGGCACTATGTTTTAGTAGCAATAGGAGGCTAATATATCTTCCCTAAACTTCAGTTTGTTCAGTTCAATGAAAAAGTAAGAATAGTAATGATTCCTATCCCTTAGGATTTTTGAGAAGATCAAATGAGATACATGTAAAATGTATGGGTGTATATAAAAAATATGCTGATGAAGATGATGGTAATAACAAAGCCAACAATAACAACAACAATAATAATAATAACAGTCTGCCCCACCTCATCTAGTTATTCAGAGCCGTAGCCACTGCTAAAAATAAGGGTTATAATTAACTCATTTGATTTTACATCAGTTCCTACTTCCAAATATCCCCCTAGATAATAAACTCTCTCTCTTTTTTCCAGGAAAACCCAGCCATATTCTTGTTTCCATATTAAATCAGTTCAATTTAACAAGACTTTTTGACCATCAAACAACTACCCACAAATATATATGCCAGGAATCACTTGGCTCAATCATATTTCTCTTTAGTTTCTATAATTTACGGTTTTAAGGTTAGACGAAGTTATTTTTCCCTCCAGAGAAAAGCTTCCTTTGAAAATCTCATGGTTCCATGACTTTCTATTACTTCCCCTTTTCAGCACCTAGAATGTTCCGAAATGATGTAAATGATTAAAAAGAAGAAACGATTTACGTCGTAAGGAGTTGATGATCTATTACAACAAGTATAACGTGATCAAGATGCCAATTGAGTGGACAGATAAGAACTCCTAGGAAAAGACCTGACTTTTGATATGTTTGGAAAAGGCTTTAGGCTAGAAGTGTGATTTGAAGGAAGGGTAGAATTTGGATCGTAAAAAGGGATGAAGCAAGGCACTTCAAATTAAGAGAGCAATGAAAAAATTCTGTTGTGTCCGCTTAGTGATAGGGATGAGCGGTGACTGCACTGGGAAAGATTAGCTACTAGGGAGATGGAATAAAGGAGAATCATGATGTGCTCAGGCTTTATAGGTACTGCAAACACTGCTTATTCCCTTGTATTCTTGAACCTCCTTAGAAACCCATACCAGCACATCTGTAAGTTTAAACAAGACATTTTGTTTCTCTTTCTTTTGTATTAATCAGAATAGTTTGTACTCTGATCCATCCAAGGTGATTCTCTGCTTTGAAGGGAATTAGGGTTAATGGACATCCACCCTCTCTGCATCCTCTAATATTGAATTCCATTAATAGTGATAAAGTTCTTATTTTAGATATTTTTAAAAGGAAAAAAAACATCTGATAGGCATATGGAATAGAGCAAGACTATTCTAAGTGTCAAAGGAACTGTTTTGGAGAAAGAACAAAGCAATCAGCAGTTTATCATTATTACTGCTTCTCCCCAGTCACATTAATATAAAAAGGGCCAGCACACCATTGAAGTAGCAGTGCAGGAGGTGTAGCACCAGCATCTCTGGCAAAAATCTCAGCTGCCTTCTGGATATAAGCAAAAGAGCAGAAGCAAATGAAATGATTCAAGAAAATAGCAGAGATGGTGAATCAGAGCAGCCATGGGCTCCTTTAGGGATAATTTATGTTCACGTTCAAAAGATGGTAACTGCTTCCTAAAAGATATACAGGAAAATAAATAAAAACGTAGAAAGTAGTCCATTTCATGATCTCAGAGTACATAAGGAAATAGAGGGGTTTTAGGTAAGCGGAGCCTTTGAGTACATATGTTCAATGTGTCCGAAGAGATACTGCCCTAACTAAAGAAATGCAGGGCTCCGGCCTTGCAGCAGTTATTGTTTGGTGCTTCTCATGCAGCTTCCTTCTTCCTGCTCTCATGAACTTTCAACTACATGCATTAAGATAAAATGAATCTGCACAACACCCTAAAGTTTTTTTTTATTGAATTTGATTTATTTGAACATTTTAAAAATATACAAAAATGTACGTAGAAAAACTTTCCTTGTTAGTGGAAAATTATAAGGTAAACACACATGTAATCACAACCCCAGTCATGACATAGCATATTGTCAGTACCACAAACTGGGCTCCCCTCTCCCCCTGCCCCCGGCTCCCTTCACATCACTATTTCCTCCCCTCCCCCAAAGGTAACCACTATCCCGAGTTCCTCAGGACTCACTTCATTAATCTTCTTTATACATTTGGCTCTAATATGTACATTATATAAACACTACAATTTAGTTTTCTTGTTTTCTCAATGTTATATAAATACAATTATATGATAGGTATTCTTTTATGTCTGACTTTTCTTTTTCCCTTTTAATGTTATATTTATGAGATTCATCCATGGTGTTGGTTGTGGTTTTGCAATTATGTTAAAAGTTACTCTTGTGGATATTATATACATTACTTATAGAATGGATGTGTAAGGCCCCCTGGATGACTCAGTCAGTTAAGCATCCGACTCTTGATTTCAGCTCAGGTCATGATCTCATGAGTTCCTGAGTTCGAGCCTCTTGTTGGGCTCTGTCTGCTCTGACAGCTTGGAGCCTGCTTGGGATTCCCTCTCTCTCCCTTTCTCTCTGCCCACCTCCACTTGCTCTCTCTCTCTCTCTCTCTCTCTCTCTCTCTCAAAATAAATAAATAAGTATAGATTTAAAAAGGAAGAGTGGATGTGTAAACATGTGAATGTATATTTCAGATAATGTTTCTAAACAGAATCTCCATTAAGATGAACACTAATCAGCTCTTAAATAAGTTGTATTCATTTCATTGCTGCATGAAAAATTGCCACAAATTTAGTAGCTTCAAATACCAACTACGTAGTATCTCACAGCTCTGGAGGTCAGGCATTTGGATAATCTTGACTAGCTTCTCTACTGTCAGTCTCATTAGGTCAAAATCAGAGTGTTAGCTAGTCTGGTCTCTGGAGGTGTGGGGAAGAATTTACTTCCAACTCATTCAAGTTGTTGGCATAACTCAGTTTCTTGCAGTTGTAGAACTAAAGTCCCATCTTCTGGCTGGATCCTGGTAGGAAGTCACTGTCAGCCACTAGAAGTTGCTGTCAGGTTCTTCCATGTGGTCCTCTCCATCTTCAAAGCCAACCCATACACATTTCTCTCATAATCCCTTCTGTCAAGAGCTGGAGAGAACTCTACTTTGAAGTGATCAAGTTCATGTCATGTGATGAGACTAACCCCTCCTGGAAAAACGCTTTTGTCATATAACTACGATAAGAATGGGAGTGATACATCATCATATTTAAAGATTTCATCCACACTGAAAGGGAGGGAGGTTTTACAAGGTAAGGATTATTAGGGGTTTCTTAGAATTCTGCCTACTGCAGGAGTAAAGAAAAGAACCATTTTATCAGTTTAGAATCTAGGGCTCCACTGCATTCTTGTTGCTGTAACTTTGGGTTGTAAAATGATGAGGGGCACTCATGCCTCTTATAAAATTGATATTTACCTTCAGCAGAGAAAGCAGATATTTAGCATGCTCTTTTTCTCTATTTAAGTGCATTTATTGAGCATATACTATTAATAAAGCACTGTAGACAGATACAAAGATGATGTGGCAATTGTATAATAGTCCACACAACAAGATAAATTATAATAACACAATATTTATAATTCCATGTGAATAGAAGGGCAAGACTGCATCCTCTGTGGGCACTGAGGAAGACTTTAAGTTTCAATCAAAATTAACAACCAGCCTCTATCTTTGGCTTCTTCTCTTTATTTCCATTCTCCTCACAAATCTTTTTATTCATTTAACAAGCATTTACATAGCAAAGTACTACTCTAAACCCTTTACGTATCTTGACTCATTTAACCTCACAACTACTCTGTACTCTTGCCTTCTCATTTCATAGGTGAAAATACCTAGGCACAAAAGTTAAGTAACTTGTACGAGTTTGCACACAGGTAAGTAGCACATCCAGGGTTTGAACCCAGGCACAGTGGCTTTGAGAGTTCTTGTTTTTGTTTTGTTTTATTTTGTTTTCTAAATGTCTATTTACTTTGAGAGAGAGAGAGGGAACATGGGCACAAGTTGGGGGGGGGGGAGAGAAAGAGGAGAGAGAGAATCCCAACCAGGCTCCATGCTCAGCCCAGAGCCTGACAAGGGACTCGATCTCATGAATCATGAGATCATGACCTGAGCTGAAACTAAGAGCCATATGCTTAACTGACTGAGCCACCCAGGGGCCCCAGAGTTCTTGTTTTTTAGTCATTATGCTGTACTGCTTCTCAATGTCAGTGAAAATTCAAACATAACCATGTTATTTCCAGGCTCATATCATTACAAACCATCTAGGGCAGAGGTTTTCAATAAGTGTCTTTTTGTCCTCTCTCTTTTGTGCCCCCCATCCCCAAATAAGATATTTGGCAATACCTGAAGACCTCTTTAGTTGTCACAGTGACACTAGCATTTAGTGGTTGGAAGCCAGGGATGCTGCAAAACATTCTAATTTTTTGCCTTCTGCAACAAAGAATTATCTAGCCCCAAATGTCAGTGGTGCTGAGGTTGAGAAACTCTTGGAGACTTGTGACCCCCAGGATTAAATTAAAGATCTCTAACATGGCAAACAAGATGTGTGTCTTCATGCTCTATCAATCCCTTCTGGTGTTTTATGTGCACAAGGTACATGCACAGCACCATTTCTTGACACAGTGACTGTGTTTATTTTCTCTGCTCTGCTTGGGATCCTTTTCCACCTGTCCTCTCACCTGTAACAATTCTCTGCCATTTACTCATTTTTTGAGTCTTAGCTCAGGCCGTAGTCATTCATGAAAACTTTCCCTATACTCCAGTCAGGGTGAGGTGCCCTGGCACCATCATTCCAAATTATCCCCTGCATTGTTGAAGTGCTACACTTAGAGCACTGAGCACTTATGAGCAATTTCTTTCCCCTTTCCGCCCTACGAGTTTGGGAATCCCATGGAACAGGGACTCTATCAAACTCCCATCGGTGTCAAAAGCACCTAGTGATTTCTGACATAGATGAATCTAATAAATCTTAGTTCTTTGAATTAATGAAAAAAAAAAAAGTGTTCTCTTCCTCTGCTAGGGCTGCCATAACAAAATACCACAGACAGGGTAGTTTAACAGAAATTTATTTCTCCCAGTTATGGAAGGTGGAAGTCCAAGATCAAGGTGTTAGCAGGTTTGGTTTCTTCTGAGGCCTCTCTCCTTGGCTTGCGGGTGAGTACCTTCTAGCTGTGTCCTATATGGCATTTCCCCTCTTTGTGTGCCCTCTAGCTGTCTCTTCCTTTTCTTATAAGGACTTCAACTCTAGGATCTTACCCTTCTAATCTTATTAACTTTAATCATCTCCTTAAAGGTCCTATCTCCAAATATACTCACAATGGGGGTTAAGGATTCAACACATGAATTTGGGGAAGATACACTCCAGTTTATAGCAAATATGAAGTGAGACAATACAGTTGTTATTTTAATTTGCTTAGAAGAATCTTCTCAAATCTAATCATTGATATAAGCTATTATTAAAATATTAATATTTTTATTCTGTTCTTTTTTTCTTTAAGATAAATGTATTTATATGTAAGTATAAATGAAAAGCAAGCTTATATCCTTAAATAAAAGTTATCCATACTAATACACACAATGAAAACAAAATACTATTATTAAATAGTATCCACAGAGTATTGTGCATGGAGTATTTGCATTTAAGCTCTCTTTATTATTGACAAGACTAGCAAATTTTTGTCATGTAAAGAGTCACTTAAACCAAAGCAATACGGTTGGAATATAGAAGGAAAGAACAGTGAAAATGAAACGTCGTTGTTACTATGCAAGTCAATACCATTTCTTCCACATCTTCACCAAGTTAGACGCTTTTCAAACCGGCATCAGTTTGGTTCTAGGATGTGCGATGAGGAGCATTGGGAGTTGAGGCTGCTGAAGCTGGTTAGGGAGAGACGCAGGAGACTGCGCTCTTACTGGTGGCCTGGGTTCTGTTTGTTGGCCTGTCTTCATTATTTAACATTATATAGCTAGAAGTTACTCCTTGGATTTTAAGTATCCTGATAATTTTACCACGGGTTGTCTTTTAGTACTAAGAGAATTTGTATACACACTTTATAAACCTTTTTAAATTTACAATGCTAATTTGATTCTCATTCCATAATCATGTTTTATTTTGATGGCTTCATACTCCAGGCAGTGCTTTAGAGTAATTTTGCAGTGATCTGTGGTGAGGGGCTTCACAGTTGGCATGCATCAAAATCACCTGGAAGCCGTGTTAACACAGAGCTTGTTGGGGCCGCCATTCCCAGAGCTTCTGATTTAGTAGACGCTGATGGGGCGTGAGAATTTGTATTTCGAACAAATTCTCAGTTGATGCTGATGGTGCTTTTTGGGGGGTTCCATTCTGAGAACCACTGCTCAATAGTTCTTATAACAAATTGCCTTCATCCATGAAAGAGCTAGGTATGGAAAACAATCACATATTGCTCTTCTAGGAAATTAAAGGCTCGTGTAGATGTATTTTTTTGTTTTTGTTTTGTTTTTCCCAGAGCATTTTGGTTATCATTGGTATTTTGAATGCAGTTCCCATTTGGACCTTCATCCAATTATTGAAGACTGATTTATTGAGAGTTTCTTTTTTTTCTTTTTTTGCCAGGTTCCATGTCGGGTAGTTGGTATACAGGAGCGTACTTAGGTAAGGTTGCAGGCTTGATACAGTTTATAGTGTTCACAGGAAGCTCTGTGACTATTTTGGTCAATGTGTGATCTCGAAGATCTGGAAATCCGGTTTCGTTTCAGCTTGCCAAACTCCAGCTTTGTGCCCTTGAACAAATCATGGAGCTTGCCTGGATTCCAGGTCTCTCCTCTCAAAAATGAGATTAGCAACACATTCTGTGACTCAAATATTTCTGGAAAACTATGACACTAAAAAGATAAGGGAGAATACTATAACCTCATTTTTCTCACTATCTAGATATAATGGTATGAACAGAAACAGTCACTATTAGTAAAACGCAATACTAATTTGTGTGGCATTTGAGTAATTACTTGGTTAGAATCTTGTCAAATCAGAGTTACTTCTGCTTGGGAACTGATATAGTGGAAGGTATCTGAAATAATTACCAAACATCACACAACTCAGAAACTTATACAGCAACCATCTGAATCATCTTGTAGCATGTCTACCATGAAGTCTTTTCTGTCTTTTTTATGAGGATTAACTCTATCTGTTGGCAGCTCTACCATATCTGAGCACACATATGCTGAGATAAATCAACAGCCTATCTCCAGGCAAAGGCAGAACAGCTATTTAAGAGACATTTGACAGTTATGAAAAAAAATCTTTGGTACCTAGATAAATCTAGTGAGTAGTATGTGCCATTTCACTCATTTGGAACAGTATTTTTCTCCTAAGAAGTAGAGAGAATATTGGCTTCGAAGCTGTAGAGATTTGGACTTGAATACTGACTAAGCTACTTATGACTTTAGTGACATCAGACAAGTTACTTCAACTCCTTGAAGCACAGGTTTGTCATCCATAAAATGAGACTAATATAACATAGGATGTTATGACAACTGAACATAATAACACATGTAAAACATTGAGAAACATATGTGACATATGGTAGATGTTAAATTTTATTTAAAAATAACTTGTAACCAGAAAACTGTTTCAACTGGATTACAGATAATCACTTTGGACCTAAAAAGGATCATAGTGTAAGGACACGGATTGCTGTCAACCGCTTATCCTCTGCTACTGCATGGATAACCTGAGGCAGACGGCAGAATATAGGCTTAGGGAAACATCTCTGTGTTCTCCTGAAAGCAGAGTGTGAAACAAGACCTTGGCTGCCATAAGAAGTAGGAATCAAGAAGTGGTGAGAATGAGACACGGAGGGAATATAGGCCAATATTCTCAATATCCTGGTGTGTTTTTGATGTTGCCACTGTGGATATTGGGGACTGATTCTCCAGGATCTCCTAAGAATTAGGGAGAATCCCTCCCATAACAGACCAGCTGAGAGAAGAGGTACCAGGAACTTGGGGTAAGGCTGGTCCTGGGAGCTTTAACCCACACTTCCGGGCACAATTTACACATGGACTGAGGGAGTCCCCATAGCCTTGAAGAAGATGCCGAATAGAAAGTGGAAACATCCTCTAAGCATCCTTTACAATGTTCTACCTGTAAAGATGTAGAAAGATGTAGATGAGCCTGAACTGCAGCTGAAGTCAGATGTTGTCTGAGAACTGATATGAGTGAAGTGGAGGCACCTACTTCATGAAGTTAAGTAGCTTTGCTTAGAATTATATAGGGTCAGAACTTTTCATGATGATATGGCTACAATAGGTCCACCCCCTTTCCTGTCCAAAATTTCCTAAAGTCACGTTCAAATCAATGACTATTGCCTTATTTTAAGCATACACTAAGAGAAAAGTATATACGTGACTTCATACATTTTAAAGTACAGGCATAATGTCCTAGGCATAATGACCATTCTAATAGACATTTGTTTTTGGATAATGTAGTCCTTAGACTACCTATAGAAGAGTTATCAGGAAGTCTTACTACATTAAAATCTTTCAGGGCAAGATATCTTCTTCAATAAGCTCTACATTGGGAGTTTGAGAATCATTATGCTATATTCTTTTGAGCTTTGGGTTCTCTAATTTCTTTTACATTAATTGTTTTACAATTTTCTTCTTGATCCCTTATTCAGAAGTAGAACAGAATTTGAGTTATTTTTTTTTCCTCTCTTTTGGTGAAGATGTGGGGAAATCATTCCAGGACAATTTGTTTTGGTTATATTGTGTACACAGTGTGGACGAGAGAATCTTTCATCTGCCACTTCTACATGATTAAACATACACCTCAATGTAACGCCTGCATACCTTAGAATCATCCCATCTCCCAGGTGCAACAGGGACAGTAAAGTTGACTATATCATTAGAGGTAACAGAAACTCATAACACTTGAATGTTTTATTTCAGTGCAGGTACCAAAGGATAGCTTGATCTGAGATTAGAGCCTCATGCAATGCCCTAATATTGTTGGAGCATCAGCTGCCTGTCTGGAAAACTGGCATGGTAAATGACTCATAGGTTTGCTATTTCATCTTTAAAAGGAGATAACAACCAAACACATTTTTCAGAACACTCTTTTCTCAGACCAACTATAGTTCTCCTTTCAGACGTTTTGTAAAAGTACTAAATCTTATTGAGCATATAGACAGTGATAACTGGACACAATGAACTGACTTAAGAATAAAGAAAATACTTCAGCGTAGGATTTACTTTCTTGTCAGCTGGTGTCACCAGCTAGTTTCATGTAGGATTTCTAAAATAAATAAAATTCCCTAGCTGGAAATATGCCGTTCAATGCAGGGTGGGCAAAATGTATGAATTGTGACTTCCAAATTCTCTTTTATTAAGTGTCCTCCAAATGTCCTTCTATCACTCCAGGTTCTCAGAACTCAAACAAGTTTGCTAATAAGATCAGAGTGAAAACTTTATTAAATACTGGCTCATTGCAGATTTTATGGTTTTATTATACAGTTTGATGGTACCGTCTTAAGACTGCATTGAATAGGTCCCTGAATTCCATGCTTTTGATAGGTTCTCTTTCCAAAAGGGCATCACTATAATGGCAATGTAATGGCAACAGGAGAACTTAATGATTTCAGAACATTATATTTTATAACCATTACCTGTAAGAGATAAGACAGGGAATGTTTAGAATTTATTATGTCATAAATGGGGAATCAAATATTTGGGTGGTGGAATAGATTGGATAAGTGAGATGAAAGCTGTTGGAGCTGAAAATCTTTGGTGTTTTTCGGGGCATCCATGTGGGAGGGTGAGGGGGCATAAATGACAGCAAACCATTACTTTTGAGTTCACGTACCTGATAACTATAGTTATTCTACATTTCCTTTCATAGTCAGACTATGCACAACTACTTCTCTCTGCCTTAATTTCCTTAGCTATAAAACAAAGATAGTAATAATAACCACCTTTTAATAGGATAAAGGCATACACATACACACATACATATACACACATTATGTATATATTCTGCCTGACATCATACTGTTACAGAGTCTGCATACTCATTTAGAGGTAATTTGGCAAAATTTCACACACGAAGTTGACAATATTGTCCATTTTACTAGTCCATGGAAAATCTGATTAGAGGGGATATTGCTAAATCAACAATTGGAACTGCAGCAAACTTAAAAAGGTTTTGCACAGTGAAGGAAAAATCTCAACAAAATGAAAAGGCAACCCACTGAATGGGAGAAGATATTTGCAAATGATAGGACCTATAAGGGGTGAATATCCAAAATATATAAAGAACTCATACAATTCAACGACAGAAACACCCCCTAATAATCCAATTAAAAATGGGTAGATGACCTGAATAGATGTTTTTCCGAAGACCTACAGATGGTCAACAGACACATGAAAAGATACTCACCACTAATCACCAGGGAAATGCAATCAAAACCACAATGAGATATCACTTCACATCAGTCAGAATGGCTAGTATCAAAAAGACAAAGATAACAAGTGTTGATGAGGCTGTGGTGAAAAAAGGAAGGAACTCTAGTGCATTATTGGTGGGAAACTAAACTGGTACAGCAGTTATGGAAAATAATATGGAATTTCCTCAAAAAATTAAAAATAGAAATACCAAGCAGAAACAGACTCACAAATACAAAGAACAAGCTGATAGTCGCCAGAGGGGAGGAGGTGGAGAAATGAGCAAAGTGGGTAAAGAAGAGTGGGAGATAGAGGCTTCCAGTTATGGGATGAATGAGTCGTGGGCATGAAGGGTACAGAATAGGAAACATAGTCAATATTATTGTAATAGCATTGAACGGTGACAGAATGTAGCTATACTTGTGGTGAGCATAGCATAATATATAGACTTTGTCAAATCACTGTGCATCTGAAACTAATGTAACATTGTGTGTCAATTATGCTTCAACTAAAAAAAACAGTATACCATATGATCTAGTAATTCCATTTCGGGGTATTTACCAAAAAAATGAAATATGCTAATTCAAAATGATATACGCATCTTTATTTTTATTGCAGCATTATTTACAATAGGGAAGATATGGAAACAACCTAAGTGAATGAATAGAGAAGATATGGTATACATACACAATGAAATATTACTCACCAATAAAAAGAAATGAAATCTTGCTATTCATGACAACATGTATGGACCTAGAGAGCATATTATGCTAGTGAAATAAATCAGACAGAGAAAGACAAATACCATATAATTTCACTTAAATGTAGAATTTAAAAAGCAAAACAAAACAAAAACAGGAAAAATAAATACAGAGAACAAACTGGTGGTTTCCAGAGAGGAGGGGAGGTGGAGATAGGTGAAGTAAGTGAGCAGAATTAAGAGGTGCAAATTTCCTTTTATAAAATAAATCAATCATGAAGTTTAAAAATATAGCATAGAGAATAGCCAATAAGATTGTAATAATATTGTATAGTAACAGTAACATTTATCATGGCGAGCATATCATAATGTATATATAAATGTGGTGAAATCACTGTTGTATACCTGCAATTAACATAATATTGTATTTCAACTGTACTTCAATTAAAATTTTCAAAAAGGGGGATATTGCTATATAGAGGCTAAACACAATAAGAATTATAATATCATTAAAAACAAAAAAATATATACTTTATCACTGATACATACATAGTGCTTACTATGGGCCAAATCCTGTAACTGTTTTACATATAAATTGATTTATTCATCACGGACCCATTATGAAGTAGTTGTGTTATCATCTTTATTTTATGGATGAGGATACTAAGGCAGAAAGAAATGATTGCTCCCAGTGGCAGTAGGAAGAGGCAGAAGAAATATAATTATTTTCTATAATAACTTAAGTAGCAGAAATTTGTAATTACTTATTGTAGGTTCAAGGAATCCCTCAGTAATATCTTCAGGCAACATACTATGGCAGCCAAGTAAAATTATGTGGGGTTCATAGAGACAATCCTGAAACACATTAAAGGAAAGAAGTCATTTGCTACTCTCTTTAAGACAAAGAAGTATCTAATCTATTTTAAAATTATTTTCCCATAAAATAAAATTTTCAAGTTTTGAAAACTAAAAAAAAGTTGTTATTTTTCATGAGTCAGAATATAAAGAAATCATCTCCTTAATTTTTCCCAGAGTACAAAATGATATTTGTTGTAACTTTCATAGGTTAAAAAAAAAAGTGAAAATATAAACAGCAACCACATACATACACACACACACACACATACACACATGATTTATTGAAATTTAAGGAGGTAATCTGGAACACCCTGTTTCTAATTTTTAAAAAAATTGTTTATTTATTTTTGAGGGAGAGAGAGAGAGAGAGAGAAAGAGAGCTAGCAGGAGAGGGACAGGGAAAGAGAGAGACACAGAAACCGAATCAGGCTCTAGGCTCTAAGCTGTCAGCACAAAGCCCAATGCGGGACTGGAACTCACAAACCATGAGATCATGACCTGAGCCAATGTCAGATGCTTAATCTACTGAGCCACCCAGGTGCCCCAAGGAACACCCTCCTTCTAAAACAGGAGTTTTAAGCCCAGTAAAATTTCTTCTTTGTTTTTTAGCCTACTGTACTATATAGTATAGTATATAGTAGATAGTTGCTCTGCATCCAGCATGCCAACAGCCATCCAAATCTGTTTCTGTTCATAATGCCATGAAATTATTCATTTGTTTATCTAGATTAATATTAACTTTCTTCAAGCTGATGAATAGATATTTCATAATTTGGAATTCATCTGATCTACTGATGCAGAACATAACAGGAGATGCAAGGATATGCCAAGGATGATTTTTAAAGCAAAGACCATTTATGCTTCCGAAATGAGGCTTGACACCGTGTTCTCTCAGACTTCTCCATTGTAATCTGACCCTATTAAAACATGGAAACTGCATTGGAATTTAAAAATTTCTGTTTAACAAAAGCAACCATAGAGAAGTATATGTAGGGTAATCAGGAGAAGGCATTTGCAATATCAGAATAAGGTATGAGATGTATAGGTATCAAGAATGTTTAAGGAACATTTTTAGCAGTTACTAGAGTGAACAGAGAACTTAGAAAATGAACAGCAATTCGGAAACTTGAAAATCAGAAACACCAGAGAGAATTTGAAGAGATGTTTATTCTCATTATTCATCAGGAAAATACAAGTTAAAGAACACTTTGCATTCTCCAGAATGGCACAAATTAAAAAGTCACGTAATATCTAAGCCTAGTGAGGATATGGCAAAATGGGATTCTAAGTGCGTGACTGTTGGAGGTATAAATATTGTGGTGCAATTTGGCATTTTCTTGTGAAATTAAGTTGCCTGTGATCCAGCATTCTCATTTCTGGATATATTCTTTCAAAAATACATACACGTGGTGAGATGCCCATATCCACACTGGAGTAATAGGAAGAATTGGAGGGGCATTGACTATCACCACATAAAAATACGGGGAAAAAATAGAATGGTATTAGAAGCACAACACAATTTAAATAAACACTCACCTGCAATATTACAATATGGTCTCAAGCATATAACACTACACAAAAAAATAATTGAAAGATAGATGGGAGGAACCTATATGACATACTCTAAAAAGTGTTTTTTTAACATTTATTTTTTTTTATTTTTGAGAGAGAGAGAGAGAGAGAGGGAGGGAGCACACACATGCACATGGGATGGGGAGGAGAAGAGAGAGAGAAGGAGACAGAGAATCCCAAGCAGGCCCTGAGCTGTCAGCACAGAGCCTCACATAGGGCTCAAATTCACAAACTGTGAGATCATGACTTGAGCCTGAATGAAGAGTTGGAAGCTCAACCAACTGAGCTACCCATGCACCCTGATCAATGTGTGTTTTAACTGGGAAGTAGAAACACTAATGAAGGCTGTAAGGAACAGGCGGTATACAGTTTATCTTAACATAATACTAAAAAGTGGTTTTGTGAGAGTAGAGGCTTGGAAGGGAACCAAAAATTTATTTAATAAAAGAAAAGCAGACGATCATTATCCAGCTCAATTATGGGATGAGAATGATGAAATCAATTCTATACATGAGTTTCAAAAAAGTTAACAAACAAGCAAAACCCCTCTATAGTATAATATTTTCTGGTCATGCAATTTTTATGCAGATAGGCCTGGTGGGCTAAAATTGGGGAGCGTTTGGAAATAAAAGGAAGAATTCCTGTGGTCTTTAAAAGTCTAATATGAAGATTTTTGGTGCTATTCATGAGTGGCTTTCAGGCCTCTGGATGAGTGATACTGGCTTTGAAAAAAATATTAAAATTTCCAAAATACTAAACTAAGATAGGCCTATTTATTTAAAAAAAACTTTTTTTTAATGTTTGTTTTATTTTTGAGACAGAGAGAGATAGAGCATGAGTGGGGGAGGGGCAGAGAGAGGGAGACACAGAATTGGAAGCAGGCTCCAGGCTCTGAGTTGTCAGCACAGAGCCCGACGCAGGGCTCGAACTCACGGACTGTGAGATCATGCCCTGAGCCGAAGTCGGACGTTCAACCGACTGAGCCACCCAGGTGCTCGAGATTGGTCTATTTAAACCTTCTATTACTGTGGTGACTCCAACTGTCATGATTTCTGATGAGTAACAACCAGCACACTGTACAATTCAGAGCTCCTTTTGGATAATACACTCAACCTGAGGAAGACGGCGGGCATAGTACTGGCCATCAAACGTATTAGATGTTGATTATAGTCGTAGGTTACCAGATGTGTAATGAAATACAGAAAGTTTTTTTGATGGTTTTTAAAGAGTAACATACTGCTTTCTAGTTTATTTTCTACTGAGCTTAATAAGCATATCTTATAAAGAGATAAAAATATACTTCTAAAGCACTCCATGAGCAAATTCAAACAGTGATTATATTAATATATTTATTAAGATATTAATATATTAAAATCTTAACAGATTAGAATTGATATTTTTAAATGAAAGTTATTTTTATTTTTATTAAGGCAACTTTATTATTGAGAAGCATTGGAAGAGAAATATATATTATGCCGAAACTTTACATGTTTAGTAATTGTGAAAAGATTCTACATAGGAATGGTACACACAAGAAAAGCTTTTTAAAGAAATGCAGTTAAAAAAAGCTAACATTGAATTTCCTAAAAAGAACATTTATGACATTATAATATTTAAGACTAGTTATGAACTGATGTAAAGAATCTTCAGTAATTCAACATTGATGGGACTTGACAGTGAATACAATCAATGACTGAAAATAGGTATATGAAACTCTCTTTAGAGCAAGTGAATATTATCCACCAAAAGAAATGAAGCACTGGCTATAATCCAAGATGAAATAATTACACTTTAGAACTAATATGAACCTAAGTTCAATGAGAACTGATGATCTATGATAATACTTACCATGCGATAGGGCCAACACTTGATTACTGGACTGTCAGTCTCCTTCACTTGGTCGGCGGTCAAGAATCTTTCAAGATCTTTCAAGCTGTGTATTTTATTTTATTGAATAAAAGAATGACTCTATAAATAAAAGCATGGATGTGTTAATATATAGGTGAAAAGATGAAAACAATAGGGAAAAATCTAGAATCATCTGAAGTTGAGAAGACATGACTTACCTAGCTATCATTATAAATCAAAGAATTATGTCCATTGGTATTTGGACATAATTTCAAATTAAAATTTTAGCTACAACTGTATATAAAGTTCAGAATCTTACTGAAAATATGAAACTTAGAAAAATACATTTCCTAAGAGAGAAGTAACAAACTAAAGGAAAACTGTAATAAAAGCTGAAAGCCTTGCAGTAGTGTTCTCATAATTTGTAGTCACTGCCAGAAATAAGCTGTGTGAGTGAGGTGAGGGTGAGTGTCAGAAGGGGCTGTAGCTAACTTTTTTTAAATAATGGTACTGGAAGCATTTATGACATCTATAAAGATGTTTTATTTTTGACCAGTGACAGAGGTCAAGGTACAGAACAGATTTGGCTATGCTATCCTATTTTGGCTAAACATCAAATGGGAGACCTAGTCTCTTACCATTTATGTAATGCAGCAAAGAATATCAATTTGATTTAATTTGCTCCTTTAGATTGGATATTATGAAAAAATGCTGTTGATAAAACCCTTACGAGTCTTAATTTGTATTTCAAATAAGTAGGTAATGACAAACACTCCATATATAATCTTGAACTCTGGAATGTACATCTAAAAAGATATCCAGGGTAAAGAATTTTTAAAGTATTTTTCTGTAATTTGAAACATAATAAATAATTATGAGATTTACTTATAAATTGTATTCCTTATCTTGTTTTACCAAGTGTTTAAAAGTTCTTGCAAAGTATATGTAATAGCAGATAAAACAACATTTTAGATTAGAATAAAATGGAGATGGGAAAATAATAAAGCCACGTAACCCCAGACCATTTGCGCACTTGCTACAGATAGATTTTAGAATGACTATCGGAATGGCTATGTTTATTTGTCACAGCAAAAGAAAATATTTAAGATTTGTGCTCATTGGATTAAAACCATTTAAAGCTCAGATTAATCTTTAATTGCACAGCTTTGCTTAATATTGAAACCTGATAGAAAATTCCCTCATGACCTCCAAAATGGGACATCATAGTTAATGATATCTCTAAACTTACAGTAAATATCACTGTATCTGTGTACACAGGATTCTAAGTCCATCTATATGTTACATATATGGATACGTATGTAAAATGTAATACACACATATATATTTATATGTATATGTAAAATGCTGTAAAGGAAATTCTTTTGGAGGGGACTTGTAAAATTAATTAGTACAGATAAATACTCTGGCCTCTGACAACCTGACTTCTTAATGCAAGGAAATAGTTCAGACTTTCTTACAGGGTTTCTTACTCCAAGAGTTATATTATTCCAGTTATAGGATGCAGGGATTTTGTGAACCACCCAAAACTGTATGTAAATACCACATACACCTTTTGTACACTTGCCCTACAACCAGTATCACACAGCATTCTCAAAATCATTGTACCCTCAAAATTTAGAGAACAATTGCACACCATGTGTTTATTGAATTATTATACCATTCTTTTTGCATCAGTGTGTATAGTTATGCCGTTTAATGATTTGTCATTTAATTGCTCATTTTATTGTTAGTATATAAGTCACTATTGATAGCAACAATGTCAGAAATGAGGACTCCCTTAGTTTATGGTATTTATGATATTTCATTTAAAATGACTATTTTAGATAATATATATGATCTTCCCCTAGAATCTTTCTTCATAGAGTTTAGCATATGTTTGAAAAGTCTTAATTATCAAAGCGATAGTTCTGTTACAATAAAAGCCACAGATGAATTGTTTATGAACCAATATTTGGATAAGAGGTTTAGTTTTTTAATATTCATGTTGTCTCAGTGAATGAAACTCACTGAATCTATCACTTTATACAAAACCTAGGTCTCTACCTATGTAAACCAGCAATATCAGATAATTCTTAGGGCATTCACTATTTTTTTTTCTCAGCTCAGAGATTACGCTTGGTACTTCGGGGGTGCTGGGATCTTAATCCACATACAATCCTGGAGGGAATGTGGGATGACAGCAGTGGAAGATGAGGACAGTGGCTATCTATGTGTGAGGTAACTGCCTCAGGTGAGGTCACTGCAAATCATCAGGCAAGGCAGAACTTCTGTCACTGGACAGCAGAGGAACTTTTCCTGCTCTTATAGAGACTTTTTGTGATTTGTGGATTAAAGTCCTTACATTCATCGTAATTCATCCAAATGCCCCATTCCACTTTTGAGAGTCCTAGTCAATCCCTTAAATTTTATGAGATCTGGCAGGCTGATAAATCCATTTATGTTACAATTTAAGCAACCTGTAGAGGTTTCTGCTCTGCTTTTCAGTTTCAGCAGCTCAACCCCACATCTTCAAGAGACAGACATGATGAAGATTCTTTTAGGATAAACATGGGAACTTGCATGCTTTCTTATTACTTAAGTGAGGAATTTAAAACTTTGAATTTACTTTTTTTCTTTTTAACTAAAAATCTCCAATGCTATCAGAATAGCCACCCTTCTCCACATTTTGTATTACTCAGCCTCATCATAACCATATGTCCCAGCAGCCAGCTGGTCTGCCAGAGGTGGTCTTTTTAAAATTTTTTATTTATTTTTTAGGCTTCTTTATTCTGAGAGAGAGAGAGAGAGAACACAAGCAGGGGAAGGACAGAGGGAGAGGGGAGGAAAGAGAGAAATCTCAAGCAGGCTGTCAGCTCAATACGGGGCTCAAACTCGCAAACCATGAGATCATGACCTGAGCCAAAACCAAGAGTTGGGTGCTTAACCGACTGAGCCACCAAGGTGCCCTTAGAGGCAGCCTTCAATGAACATTTTGTTCCAGGGAATTATAGGATAATAGTTTATGCAACTATTTGGGCACACATCTGTGGATAGTACCCAACTTTCAAAACAATCAAATCAGATAAACCAATTCTGTGGGTCATTTTCCTGCAACTTCTCTAGTTATCTAATACTCCATCAGGCAAAGTTCTGGGTATTTTAAACAGAGGGATTCAATTCAGGTAATTTGGTGGTCAAATATCACCAGAAGTGTTCAGTTAAGGACAGTTAAAAAAGAATCACTAAACCTTGATTTAAAGACTAAATTATTTTAGTTGAATCCAGCTGCTGCTGTTAGCAACGTTGCTACCTGCACAATTACCTTTCATTCATGACACTGGTAACTAGATACCAGAACACGAAGATTACAAACACTCGTGTCTTTTAGAACCTGTTTAAGAACTGTAGAAAGATGACTCCCATTTCTGTTCCTACCTTTCAAATCTTGCATACATCTCAATGGCAAACACTAAATTGTACCCAGTACCTCAGCCACGAAGGAATATGAGAAAAGGCATTTTAGGCCTTGCAGAACAGGATGGTGGATGGGAGGGTTTGTTTTCCTCAGCCTTTTTGGTGTACTTTACACAGCTGACTCCTTTCTTTCTTTCTTTCTTCCTTCTTCCCTTCCTTCCTTCCTTCCTTCCTTTCTTTCTTTCTTTCTTTCTTTTTTTTTTTGATGTTTATTTATTTTTGAGAGAGAGAGAAAGAGCAAGTGTGAGCAGGGGAGGTGCAGAGAGAAGGAGACAGAGGATCTGAAGCAGACTTCATCCTGTGAGCACAGAGCCTGATATGGGCTCAAAGTCACCACCAGGCAACCATGACTTGAGCAGAAATCAAGAGTTGGCCACTTAAAGGGCTGAGCCACCCAGATGACCTGAGTTTTTTCTTTCTTAACTTCTCTTGCTTTCCATTGAATGGTATTTTTTTCCCCTCATATATTACTTGCTATCCTTAAGGACCTTTTTCTGAATCAAGTAAGAAAAAAGAGAACAGATTGGTAAGTTCATTATCTCTGATACTATAGCCCAGCCGACTTCTCTGAATAAGCATCATTTAAATAAAGACTAGAATTTTGTATGTGCGCACATGTATGTGGAAGTATAGAAAGTGGGGGTAGTTTTTAGGCATAACACCAACATTTTTTGTTGTTGTTTCTCCTTCTTTTCTCCCTTCTCTCTCTTCTGTGGCAACTGCGGAGACCATATGCTGAAGGTGGCAGCATCACAAGATGGAATTCTTGGCATCCTTGTGTAACTTCCTCAGAGGAGGCCACACAAAAGACAGCAACCCTATTAGGAAGAACTATACTGTCATATGAAAAATAAATAATTTCCACTTTGTTTTAAGTCACAAAATAAAAGAGCATTTCGCCTGTTGGTTTCATGAAGATTTGGAGTTTATCAGAAAGTAATGCTAGAAGGAGAGAAGAAAAATGTGGGCATAACTTATATAGGAATTATTGGGATGGGCAATGAAGTTTAGGTTGGAGAAGGTCAGATGGCATTGAGGGGCACCAGGGTGGCTCAGTTGGTTAAGCGTCCCACTCTTGACATCCGCTCAAGATGTGATCTCACAGTTAGAGTCTGAACCTTGCATCGGTTTCTGCACTGATAGCATGGAGCCTGCTTGAGATTCTCACTCTCTCCTTCTCTCTCTCTCTGCCCCTCCCCTGCTCTCTCTCTCTCTCTCTCTCAAAATAAATAAATAAACTTAAAAAAAGAACAGATGGAATTGATGGACAGTTAAAAAGTGATAGTTTCAATATATTTACAACATTGACAAGTACAAAGATTGTGAAGGTATTGGAGCAAGTGAGAAAAGTATGGGATGCTATTTTAAAGTATATTTTTGATATCAAGAATTGATGGGATGTTCATTTTCTTGTGATCTCAAGATTGAGGGTGTGGTCATAAAAGTGAAAGATTGAGGAGCTAAAATGTCAACAAACTGAGAGGCCAAAGGCTTCTGGAGCACCATTTGAAACACATTTAATCTACCCATTACAATATTTTAAATATTCTAGTTTTGTTAATAGATGAAGCCAAAATTGCAGAAAACTGGAACTGCAGTAATGGAATTCTCTGGACACTTTTCTCTTTAAATTTTACAGAATTCTCTTTGGTGAGGCAAAGACAGTTTTGCATATAAAAACATGGCTTATTGGTGTCAGACTGTTCACCTTCTGTTTGGGGTTTAATCACTCACTTGTAAGGGGACACTTTGCATCTGGCTCAGACTTAAAAACTATTTTTTTTTCTGATGATAAAGAAAATCTGAAGATTAAATAAAGTCAATGATTTTGAATGTCTTGGCTACTGAATTATTGTCATTATTGTGACAATATGTTATAGACAATATGTTATACATATACATTATAGACAATACATTATAGACAATATGTTAGAATATGGCTTCTAACTTTGCTTGATGACCTGGCATTAAGATTCACTACAAAGGGGCGCCTGGGTGGCGTAATAGGCTAAGCATCTGACTGTTTAGCTTTGGCTCAGGTTATGACCTCATGGCTTCATGGGTTCAAGCCCTGCATCTGGCTTTGCACTGGCAGCACAAAACTTGCTTGGGATTCTCTCTCTCTTCTCTCTCCTCTCTCTCTGCACCTCCCCCACTCATGCTATCTCGAAATAAACAAACTTTTAAAAAATATTCACTACTAAATTTGCTGTAGGGATATTGGTGAGGATAATATCCATGACATCATTTCTTGTTACCCATGTAACTCCTTACTTTATACATGACAAACAAACAGAAAAAGCCTTACAGATTGAAATGCCAGGAGAAATTTGCTTCCACTGAGAAGCTGTTGTATGTTTTCACATTCTCCACGGATCATGTTAATGGATGATTAATCCCTTTTAGCTTCAGTGACTAAGTAATTAGAGTCAAAATTGTGGCTTAATTTTAATATAGGAAAGAGTTCTATGAATACTATAACCATACCATCTTCCTTCCATTGATTATAATATTTTAAGTTATATTTAACATTTATTCATTTTTTTTTGTTTTGCAAGTCACCTCAGTTACTTTATGTGTGTATATGTGTCAGTGTGAATTCCTAATATCCTCAATTCTGAAACCACAAACTGTTGAAAAAAACAGAAAGATTTCTATTGCTTTGGAGGTTTTGTTTTGTTTGTTTTGTTTTGTTTTGTTTTTTGTTTTTTGTTTTTCTATGGTCAAGAGTTTTCCATTTTGGAACTAGGGTGAAGAAATTCTCCTTTTGTGAGATGTGACCTGAGCCTGTGCCTTAATATACCTTTTTCTACAAGGATTATTTTGATATAAAAGTTTGCTTTTGTATCATCTATTGACTTTATTTCTTAGTTTAGTACAATCTATGTTATAATTATTATTTCTTTACATTGTGACTGCAAGAGTCTAATGAGAGCTTTAGAGCTCTTTCCTCAGTTACATTTGTATAGATAGGTTAGTGGTAAAGTGAAACGAAAAACGATGAGGTATTATTTCCTATTATACCATTGAACCAAACAGATATCATTTTAATAATGTCCTATTTTCATCCCCGTCAAATGGAGCTTCCTGCACTATGGTTGAGACACCATGTTAAGTAGGACAACTGTGAGCATCTTTGAGAAATTGCTCAGAGTTTAAATGCTTCTTACTTTTCATACTGGCAAATGATTTCATCTTTGACCTGTAATTTGACATTCTAAACATAGGATATTCTGTGTTTTAGTATCAAGTGTGATTAAGTCAATTGGATTTCATCCAGTCTCCTACTTATGTTGACACAGGAAAGGCCGAGGATACATCATTGAATTTCAACCCTACATAACTTTCAACAAAAGCAAATACACACACACACACACACACACACACACGCATGCACACAAATGAAGAAAGTGCAGTTGCTATTAGTTCTGACAATAGCTCTGCAAAATTTGGAACATGATAAACCAGATAGCATACTCATAAACAGTTCTCTACTGGATAGATTTATATTTAATTTTAGGAGGTATTTGTTATATAACTACTGTGCGGAAAATGCTAGGTTCCTAAAATACACAGGAAATGAAAATGAAATTGTTCAGGCTTCAAGGAAGAGCTCTTGATTGCAGAGTATGGATCAAGTTCAGAGGAAAAAGAATGTGTTCCTTACAATGTGTACCCAATGAAGCAGCTTTTTGGAAATTTATAATTAGTAGAAAACTACAGGTATATAACACTTGGCACTAAGTTACCTTTAGACAATAAGAGGTCAAGGGCTGAGGAAGTCTTTGTCAGGTTCAAATTCTCAACTCAGTTGCTTGATATTTGAGTTCTCCAAAATTTGCCCCTATTTTATGTTATCCAATCTGATTTTCTATTGTGCTTACATAGAGATTCTGCTTTATTTAGACTGATATCATTTGATTTATTTTTTAAAAATGTGTTGAAATCAAGGAACTAAATTAATGGAGAGGTATTCCATGTTCATTGATAGGAAGACTCAAAATTTGGATGCCAATTCTTCCCAACTCAATCTATAATTTATTGTGAGTCCAATAAAAATTCTAGTAAGTTACTTTTTGGATATTGACAAACTGATTCTAAAGTGTAAATGGAGAGGTAGAAGATCCAGAATAGCCAACTTGGTGTTGAAAGAGAACAAAGTTGGAGGACTACTATTTAACTTCAAGAAATACTACAAAGGTACAGTAGTTAAGGCAGCCTGGTATTAGCAAAGGAATATACATATAGATCAATGAAACAGAATAGAGAGTCCAGAAACACACCTCCATAAATATAGTCATCTGATCTTTGACAAAGGAGCAAAAGCGACACAATGGAGAAAGGAAAATCTTTTCAGCAAAAGATTCTGGAATCATGAGACATCCACATTAAAAAAATATGGACATAGATATTACACCTTTCATAAAAACTGACTCAAAATTACAGACATAAATGAAAAGGCAAAATTATAAAACTAGAAGATGACATAGGAGAAAGTCTAGGTGACTGGGTTTGGTGATGACTTTGAGATACAACACCAAAGGCAAGATCCAGGAAGGAAGAGTTGATAAGCTGGACTTCATTAAAATTAAACATTTATGGGGTGTGATAGATATTGTCTAGAGAATGAAAAACTCACCACTTACTGGGAGAGAATATTTACAAAAGACATATTTCCTGAAAGACTTACTCAAAATATACAAAAAGCTCTTAAACTCAACAATAAGAAAATAATCAATTCAATTAACAATTAGGCAAAAGACTGTAACAAACATCTCACTGAAAAAGATCTACTCATATTATATAAGCATATGAAAAGCTGTTGCCCATCACATGTCATCAGAGAAATGCAAATTAAAACAACGGTGTGATACCACTACATTCCTATCCAAATGGCCATAAACCAGAACAGTGAGAACCCCAAATGCTGGCAAAGATGTGGAAAAGGAACGCTTTTCATTGCTGGTGGAAATGCGAATGGCATAGCCAACTTGGAAAGATCGTTTGGCAGTTTCTTACAAAATTAAATATACTCTTTTGAGATGATCCAACAGTAGTGCCTCTTGGTATTTAACCAAAGGAATTGAAAACTTATGTCCGCACAAAGACCTGTATAAGGATGTTTATAGTAACTTATTCATCATGGCCAAAACTTGGAAGCAACCAAGATAACCTTCAGGAAGTTAATGGATAAACCGTGATACATCCAGTCAATTCATATAATCCAAGAGTATGATTCAGCACTGAAAAGAAATGAGCTATCGAATTGTACAAAACACATGGAGGAACCTTAAATATATACCACTAAGTGAAAGAAACAAGCTAAAAAGGTCACATGCTACATGATTCTATTTGACATTCTGGAAAAAGCCAAACTAAGGAGAAGGTAAAAATATAAGTGGCTGCCAGGGACAAGGGCAGAAGAAGGGATAAACAGGCAAAACAGAGGATTTTTAGGGCAGTAAAATTACCCTGTATGATACTACCATAGTGGATACATATCATTATACATTTATAAACAGTCATAGAATGTACAACACCAAGAGTTAACCAAAAGGTAAACTATGGAATTTGGGTGATGACATGTCAAGATAGGTTCTTCAATTGTAGCACATGTACAAACTCTAGTATAGGACGTTAATAGTGCTGGAGGTTGTGAGTGTGTGGGGCACTCTCTGTATTTTATGTTAAATTTTGCTGTGGACTTAAAGCCATTCTAGAAAAATAATGTCTATTTAAGAAAAGAAAGACCCAATAGCAAAATAAACTTAAAGTGATAAAAAATGATAAATATATGAGAAGGAATTCATGAACTGGAAAACAAACATTCAATAGAGAAAACTAAGAAGGCCAAAAATTGGTTCTCTATGGAACCTAATTAACCCATGGCAAGACTTATTAAAATATAGCAGAAATACAAAATATCAGTGTAAGGAATGCCGAAAAAGTCAGTTATACTGACGGACAGTCATTGCAAATAGAATGCAAGACTATTAAAAGCAAGCTTATATGAATAAATTAAAAATTTAGATAAAACAAACAATTCCTAGAGAAGTACAACTTAGCAGAATTATCATAATGAAGTTTTTTTTAAAAAAAAACTCCTATTCTTCGAAGTATATTTAATCCACAATGAAAAGCTTTTCCTGAAAGAAATTCCTAACCCACATAATTCTCAGTTTTGGTGGTGTCTGTTAAGATACCCTTAAGCCCAGAAAATCTTTCCTCGGTTGTATCCACTCTACCAATAATTCCGTTAAAGGCATTCTTCATTTCTCTTCCAGTATTTTGCTTTTGTTTTGTTTATCTCTAGCATTTCTTTTTGGTCCTTTGTTAGAATTTCCATCTCTTTGCTTACCTTATCTATCTGTTTCTTTTTCTTTTTCTTTTTCTTTTTTGTTTATTTATTTTTGAGAGCAAGAGCGAGAGAGAGCATGAGTGGGGGAGGAGCAGAGAGGGAGACACAGAATCTGAAGCAGGCTCCAGGCTCTGAGCTGTCAGCACAGAGCCCTGTGCAGGGCCCAAACCCACAAACCATGAGATCACTACCTGAGCCGAAGTCAGATGTTCAACGAACTGAGCCACTCAGGTGTGCCTGTTTTCCTTTATTGTACTTTACTCACTGGAGCCAAGTTACATTTTTTTTTCTTATTTTTTAAAGTTTATTTGTTTATTTCGAGAGAGAGAGAGAGAGAGAGAGAGAGAGAGAGAAAGAGAGAAAGAGAATCTCAAGCAGGCTCCACATGGTCAGTGTGGAGCCTGACATAGGGATTGAACCAATGAACAGTGAGATCATGACCTGGGTCAAAATCAGCTGTCTGACAATAACTGAACCACGCATGTGCCCGCACATTCATGTTGTTTTAAATCGCTGGCCTGATAATTCCCGCATCCATGCCATATCTTAGTCTCGTTCTGATGCTTGCTATTTCTTTTTAAACTTTCGTGTTTGACTTCTGGTATGCCTTGTAATTTTTGTTAATAGCTGAACATGATGTACTGAGTAAAAAGAACTGTTGTACTTAGGCCTTTTGTGGAATGTAATGGAGTAAAGGGAAGTGTTTCATAGTCTTATAAATAGGTTTCAATCTCTTTCTTAAAAGTTTTTTAAAGTTTATTTATGTATTTTGAGAGAAAAGGAGGGAGAGAGAGAGAATCCCAAGCAGGCTCTGCACGTCAGGGCAGACATGGGGCTTGAACCCATGAATCGTGAGCCTAAGACCTGAGCCAAAGCTAAGAATCAGATGGTTAACTGACTGAGCCACCCAGGTGCCCCGATCTCAGTCTTTTAGTGACCCTGAACCACTGAACTGCAAACGTTACATATGCTTCTCAGTTTTTTTCTCCCTTCATTGGGACAGGATGGCTAGAGAGGGCTGGAGTTGGGCGTATCTCTTCTTCCGTACAGAATGGTGGGCGGGGCGTGGGGGAGGGGGCGGGGCGTGGGGAGGGGGCGAGGCGGGGCGTGGGGAGGGGGCGAGGCGGGGCGTGGGGAGGGGGCGGGGCAGGAGTCGGGTTTTCTCTTCCCCCAGGTTAATTAAGGTTTGATTAACCCCAGCAGGTTAGGCTCTAGTGAAATAGTTTCACCTGATGGCAGATATTTTAAAGAAGACAATGCTCTGGTGTATTTCAGAAGATTGTTCTGCCTCCGTGTGAGAAGCACAAGAGGATTTTTCTCCGCTTTTCCCTACGAGAACCTGGTCCAGCTCCGGGAGGAAAGACACCAAGTGTGAGACTCTCCCTACGTTAACGGCCACAGACAGCCTTTTTATTTCAGTGCTGTGTTTTCCCTTTTTCCGGATAACCTGAGATGCAGGTAAGTTTTGTTTCCTATTTCTATTACATGAAGGATTTCTTTTAGCGTGTTGTAGTAAATAGTATCAAATTCTCTCAGGTTTTGTCTGCAGAAGTTGTTATTTAGCTTTTCTTTTTGAAAAAATATTTTCACTTGTTACAGATTTCTTGAAGGCTTTTTTTCAGAATTTGAAAGATTCCATTCAGTTGTCTTTTGGGCTTGCATAAAAATTGAGCTGAGTGTGAGTTTCATTGTAGCTGTCCTTCCACTTAGTGCTTTTTCTAATTTAAATTCCTTTAGTGTTACCTTATGCATCAGGTACAGGTTGGATTGCCAGAGGGATTTTTCACCATGTTCCTCTTCTGTGATTAGATTCTTCCAGACTAGGTCTCTCTCCATGTCCTCACCCAGGAACAGACAGCAGCAATTTGCTAAGGGGTGCAGAAGAGACTGGGAGTGGGGACAGGGAGGGCATTTTCTGTTGTTCTGGTTCAATTTTGTCTTAGTCTGGCTTGGTGTTCTTGGATCTTGGGAATGGGGCTTTCTTGTGAACCTGTTAGATGCTCCTTCTGCCGGATGTAGGATACCTCTCATAACCAGGGTTTGAAGAGCCTCTAACCTTCCTCCTAAGGTTAGGAGGAAATTTTGTTTTTATTTTGTCTTGTTTTGTTTAATTTCTTCCCTAGCTGCAGCTGTTTGCTTCCCCACCATCCACCCCGACCCCGACCCCGACCCCTACCTCCCCACCAATGGCTCAAGAATTTTTTGGTCTTTTGTGTTTTTTCCCTGTAGAGGAGAAGTTTCCAGGTGGAACTCTGTGCTTTCCTGCAAGGGCAGCTGCTTTTCTTGTTGAGGCTTGTACCCCAAATGGGGCCTTTTGCAGTGCGTCTCTCACCCTTCCCAAATTTGTTCTTTTTACCTTGTGGGGAAAAGTCCGAGGTTGAGTATAAAACGCTTGGTCGTCTGTGGCTCTTAGGAGTTCTATAGTCTCAAACTATCTCACACTTGTTCTTCAGCAATTTATTTACAAACTTTATCTGAGATTGTCTTAACGGCTTATAGTACAGCCGGGTTTTCCTCCGCTGTCCTGCCCCAGACAAGTCACTGCCTACATTTCCTTGAAGGTACCTGCCTTTCCGTAGGTTTTAGCCTATTTGTTTCCCTTGTGACCTCAGCTATCTGATTAGCTAACAACAAAGTACAACTTTGTAGATCATTTGTCTTTTTCTTGTTGTCTGAGAGGGAGCAATACTCTTTCTCCCTTTCTTTATACTAATTAGAAGTCACTTTCTGGGAAAGAGTGTTCAGGTGAAAACTATTCAATCTGGTGCCTGCTTCATATAACAAAGTTGCTCACACTTGGGGTGGGCTATTGAGATTATTACTTCTATTATCCATTGTGTTGCCATCCTCCTTTGAAAACTTGGTTCTTAAAAAGGCTAGAGCGTACTTTTGGTTCTATGACCAAAGTATGTGTATGACATACTGTAAACGTGATGTCTCTGGCATATCATTATTAAACTGTAGGCTTTGCATTTCTATTTAATTTTTTACTAGTAGAGTAACAGATTAAATTGATCGTATATATATATATGCAGAAATACCAGAAATTATAAAAATGGCTACTTTAACGTAATCTCACAGTAAGGAAGTTGATTTTATTACCTGTTCTTTTAAAATTTTGGAAATTTTATTTTGGGAACACTGAAAAATTGGAGTATGATGCTTCCTTAGACAATGAAGCACTTAAGTTTAGTACCTCAGAATTCTTAATTGTAATGTATTACATCATTTCCATTATATTTCATTTCATCACTCTTGCCATTATCACCTTTTACTTTCAGTGTGAAAACTACTTCAAAGTACAATGTATTTAAAAGATACTATTAACACACTCTTGACTTGTAATGAAAAGGGTAATAGTTTAATGCACTCAGAAAAATATTTTTTCAAAGGGGTTATGAGTAATAGATAAGAAGTGTTCTGTGTTTATCCAATTAGTTCAAAAAGCTAAAAGCAGGGTGACACTGCAAAATATGAAAATGGCTGTTTACCATGAATGTGTTAGGGCTCAACATTATCTTCTTAGATCGTCCTTGTGAATAACTGGATGAAGAACTAGGAGTAATGTAAAATCAGTTTAACCATGTGACCTGTATTTTTGAGTTAGCTGTTCATTAATTCCATAAAAGTTAATTGAGTGGCTATTATATGACAAGTGCTGGAGTGGATTAAAGGAACTGGATTTAGCATTAGGCATCAAAAATAATGAAATCTTGCCATTTACAACTGAAAGTATTATGCTAAGTGAGATAAGTCAAACAGAGAAAGACAAATACTATATGGTTTCACTAATGTGGAATTTAAGAAACAAAACAGATGGACATATGGAAAGGCGGGAGGAGAGAGAGAGGGAAACCAACCTATAAAGAACTATAAAGAACAAACAGGGTTGTTGGAGGAATGTGGGTGAGGGATGGCTAGATGGGGGATGGGTATTAAGGAAGGCACTTGTGATGAGCACTGAGTGTTGTATGTAAGTGAATTACTCAATTCTGCTCTTGAAACCAATATTGTACTGTATGTTGGCTAACTACAATTAAAAGAGAACAAGCCTCGCTTTATGTATAATTCCACTTTTTTCAACAAAAATTAAAAGTACTTATTGTACCTTTTATATTAACTTTCCTGAGAAGATCTACAGTGGGTGGCTTCAGTTTGCAAGTCATTAATAAGTTTTGGAGGTTGACTGGAAATTCAACCATTATATCATTTCTCACACGTAATGCATTTTGTTTTTATTTGAACAATTGAAATATTACATATGGATTTTCATTAAGGTTGTCAGTAAAACTGAAGGATTAAAATAGAACAGGAAACATTTGGTTTAAATTTAAGGGAAGTCTTCTGCAAAGTGTCATTCACTGATTTTTCTTTTTTTGGATATAAGTTACCTCTGTGTCTCTTAACACTCTTTATGCATGAGACAATATTAGGTTCCTGGCTATCTTAGCAACATAAGGAACAGGAATTTCTTTACTAGGTCTAGAATTAAGATTGCGTTTACATTGTATTGGTTATTAGTTGTCCTGTGGTGCACTGCAGCCAGATCTTGTTGGCTTTGTGAAAGCCAATTGTTAAATTTTCAGGAGTTTTGAGACTATTGGTTGTTTCACAATTGGTGGCTTAACAGCTGGTGGCTTAAAATCTGACACGGTGGAGTACTTTATGACAATGGAGGCATTTTATTGTGTTTTGGGGTCCCCAGTACCATCCCAATATTAAGAGATTTCCTAGAATGTCTCCTGAGACTTGAATCTTAGGAGTGAGACTATATTACCTAGAAGAAGTAAGGTTATACAGCTGGGTCATAATGGAAAAAGAGGGAAGAGTGTGGAGAAATCCTTCTGCAGGCTTCCTTAATGTCTCTTCCCCTCATGAAATGTCACATGGAGCTCACTACTCCCCAGCTCTGAAAAGGAAACAGCATGTATGCAATGCGTTTTTGTGTTATTTTTATCTTTGTTCTCAGGCTGAGGAGAGACAACTGACCAAGGTTTTTACTGTGAGCTGGTTACCTAGGCACTCTCTGCCAGGCACAAAGCAAAATTCCAGACTCCCAGGAGGAAAATAGATACAGTATAAAGTACAGTCTCTACACAAACAGTCGAGACACAATGTACCACCTTATCATTTAGGGAACAGTAGTAGCACGCTTTGGATCCAAGTTCCCAGACACCAGCCAAAGGTCAACCTTGAAAGTAGGGCTTCTAAGAATAGCAGTCTGCAACCAACTAACTTAACACTTTCCCATAGAATTAACTTTTTCATAACCTAATTGTAAAAATCTTTTTTTTAATTTTTTTTAACGTTTATTTACTTTTAACGTTTGTTTATTTTTGAGAGACAGAGCGTGAGCAGGGGAAGGGTAAAGAGAGAGGCAGACACAGAATCTGAAGCAGGCTCCAGGCTCCGAGCCATCAGCACAGAGCCCGATGCAGGGCTTGAACTCACAGACCATAAGATCATGACCTGAGCTGAAGTAGGCCGCTTGACCCAGGCGCCCCAATGCTAGTTACAATCAAGTTTCCAATGATCTATGTGCATCTATTATAATAACCAGGTTAGAATAATTACTCAGATCCCATTAACCAGGCTATCTTACCTGCTGCTTTCTACTTTAGTTCTGATACTAGATCTCTCTACTGTGTCCTTTGTGCTCATCCCATTATTCCTTTTATGCATTTGCTCCTTCAATAAACATTGTTTTATATACCACTGATATAATTTAAAATATATAGCACAGAATAGTATAAAATTTTTTCTATAAAGGAGCTTCTACTTGTGTATGGTATGTGTAATTGGAGCATAGAGACTGTCAACTTATGCTAAACACTATGAAAAGATGTAAGGGAAACAGAGAGTGACAGTGGATTTTTAACTAGTTGATATGTTTTCAAGAAAGGACTCTATACTAGGGGGACATTTGAACAGAGAAGTGAAAGAAATAAAGATATCAATTACACAGATGTCTGGAGGAAATTCATTCTAAATAGAATTCCATGTTCCAGAGGCAGGAAGTGATGCAACAAGGGCAGATAAACAAGGCCGAGAGTTAGCGAATAGGTGACACCAGAGAGGCGGGCTAAGAATGGAAAACTGATACTTTAGTGATTTTTAGTTTCTCTTAACATCTTTACATTTTCTTCTGAATGAGAAGGAATCTGGAGAGATTTTGGTAAGAGGACTGATATGATCTTATGTACATTTAAAAAGTCAGAGCAAAGAATAGGTCTAAAGGACAAGGGCAGAAGCAGAGAGAATATTAGGAGTATATTAAAAATAATCCAGGAAAAAAAAAAAGATGGTGTTGAGGACCAGAATAGCAGCAGTGAGTAGAAATGGTGAAAATATTTGGGCTGGGTATATTTGGATATCAGGGCCAGTAAGAACAGGATAAACCAAAGAGTATCTTTTGGATGGTACTTTAAGATTTGTGGTCTGAGTAACCGAAAGAGAGGTGTTGATATTAATTGAAATGAGGAAAACTGAGAAAGAAACATGGTTGGAGCCGGTATCAAGAATTTATGTATGAATGTGTTATGTTTGGGATATGTATTTGATGACTAAGTGAAGCTGTTGAGTAAACTGTTGTATCTACAAGTCTGAAGATAAAAACTTGGGAGTCGGGGCACCTGGGTGTCTCAGTGAGCTAAGCAGCTAACCTTTGATTTCGATTCAGGTCATGATCTCATGGTTCCTGAATTCGACTCCTATATCTATCTCTGTGGTCACAGACCCTCTGTCTCCTTCTTTCTGCCCATGCCCCCTCCCGTTCCCCTCTCTCAAATATTAGTAAATGTTTTAAAAATTAAAAACTTTGGGAGCCAACAAATTAAAGTTGATTAAAGCTATGGGAATGGAAAATATTGCAATGCATAGTTCGGGGGGAAGGGTTACAAGGACAAAGTCATGGGGCATTTTAATTGTTACAAGTCTAGAAGACTAGTGGATCACTGAAGAGGCTGAAAATAGTTAAGTAAAAGAGCCTAGAACAAGTGGTGTCCAGAATCAATATGAAGAACATCTGTAAAGAAGGAGGAAGTAATGGGGTGCCTGATTGGCTCAGTTGACTAAGTGTCCAACTCTTTTATTTTTGAGAGAGAGAGAGAGAGACAGAGAGAGAGACAGAGCACAAGTGGGGGAGGGGCAGAGAGAGAGGGAGACACAGAATCCAAAGCAAGCTCAAGGCTCTGAGCTGTTAGCACAGAGCCCAATGTGGGGCTCGAACCCACAACCTGAGCTGAAGTTGGACGCTTAATCTGCTGAACCACCCAGGTGCCCAGTGTCCATCTCTTGATATCCACTCAGGTCATGATCTTGTAGTCGTGAGATGGAGCCCTGTGTTGGGCTCTGTGCTGAGCATGGAGCCTGCTTAAAATTCCCTCTGTGTCTCTCCCCTCCTCCCCCAATCTCGGCTTCTCTCTCCTGGTGTTCTCTCTCTCAAAATAAATAAACGTTTAAAAAAAAGTGATCCACATTATGAGATGTTGATGATTGTTTACATTAGGTGCAGCTAGAGAATTGACTGCTAAATTTGTTAAAGTGGATGCTCCTGGTGATACAGCTAAGAGCAAATGACCTGCATTACATTATCCTAATGCTGTGTTAGTATGAGTTTAAGAGCGAATAGGAGAAATGAAAAGATGGCCTGTGAGTACAGATGGTAGTTTGAGAAGAATTGGAGAGGTCAAGAGGATCTTCTCCTAGATATTAATATAGCATATTTGGTTATAAAAAATATTCGAGAGAGAAAAAACTGATAGTGCAGAAAGTCAAGAGCCCAGTATCCTGATTAAGTGAGATAGGAGGAAGGACAGTGCATAATTGGAGGGATTAACCTTGGGTAGGAATACTGATACCAAGCCAACAGCAGGAGAGAAATTTTATGAGAATAAAAGTATGTGGGTTCATGAATGGCATATGAGGTGCTTCTGAATGCTTTTATTTTGTCAGTGAACTATATTGAAGAGAAGGTGGGCAGGTGGGGCGGTGGGAGGAAAGTTTTTGTTAATTTGAGGAGAGCAGAAAATGGGTACACTAGTTCTCTAGGAGGGCAGGTGACTGAATGGACTAAGGAAATACAATAGAATTGAACTGAAGAACAGATTTGCCTGAGCTTTATGGTCAGGATTTAAGTTAATGAATCAGTTCAGATCCTAAAGGAAGCGGATGTCCAGTTGGCATTAGACATGCAAGAGATTTTGGGGGGAATGCCTGTGAAAGGTAGAGCAGAGAGTCAGGCATAGGTGAGAAGAATCTTCAGATGGTGATGCAGGTCTGATGGGTGTGAAATGAAAGACAGGAAAACTGAGTAAGAGCTTCAGGCTGTGGTTCGGATCTAAGCATATGTCCTAGCCGGGCCAATGTGAGCTCCCGCAGCAAAGATGGAGTGTTAGGAGAGTGCTATATTAGGCAGAAATCCAATTATTGGCTGGAAGCAGCCTAGGGGGAGCTTAGCTTTGGCAAGAGAGTTGTAGACAATCGGTTTGTGCTACCAGGGGAGGCTTGCAGTCAACTGGGCTCACTACAGCAAGTTCTCCTGAAGGGAGATCCGAGCTATGCATGGCCACAGCTGGCATGTTGCACTTGGCCCTATGTTTTACTCCAGCAATGTTTAGCTACTCTGATGAATTTAAGGAAGAAGTAGAATGTTCTATTTCAATAGATATGAGAATTTCTGAGGTCATAATATGAAGGGAAAGAAGAATAATAACCTAAGTGAGGTATAACCAAGCAGTTAAAATAAAGAAACATAGACTTTAAGGTGGTTACGGAAACAAATACCTGAGGGTGCTATAGTTCTACCTACGCAAACAAGAAACTAAAGTCCTTTAATTAGGGTAAAAATATTTAACTCCTTAATTTTCTTTGCAAATTTGACTATAAAAGAATATAAAAGACTTGTAATATCATGTGTATTTATATATAGAAAGAAAATTTTTCAAAAGTTATCAATTTAAGCATACACCTATGACTTAGATGTCAAAGATCAGAATTTATTGCTTCCTAGGTAGGTTTAAATTTCCATATTTTCCTTATGTTATTTTTTATTAATTTTTTTAATATTTATTTATTTTGAGAGAGAGTAGAGTGCAAGCAGGAGAGGGAGAGAGGGAGACCCAGAATCTGAAGCAGGCTCCAGGCTCTGAGCTGTCAGCGCAGAGCCCTACGCGGGGCTTGAACTCCTGAACCGTGAAATCATGACCTGAGCTGAAGTCAGATGCTCAACTGACGGAGCCACCCAGGTGCCCCTGTTCCTTATATTCTTATCCACACTGAGTTAGGTTTTATTTATATCCATTGCAACATTGGTCTTGAATTCCATTGAACTGCTTCATCATGTGCTCAAATGAAGAGGAGAGATTGAATGCATCGGATTGGTGATACTGGGCGATGATAAACAAATTTACAAAGCACTACCTTGCTGTGAAAATTCGAAGGACACTTTGGACTCTAGGGAATTTAAGGTTTATTGGCTGGCTTTAGGATTTAACCCCAGTCAAAGCTGTGCTCAGTACCTGATGCACTCCCTCTTAACTTGCCTCTACTTGCCTATTAGGAGACCCAACACCCTGAATGAATATTGTAAAATTAGAAAATCCCTATTCATTGAGTGCCTGGGTGGCTCGGTCGGTTAAGCTTTCGACTTTGACTCAGGCCATAACCTCATGGTTCATGAGTTCAACCCCTGCATTGGTTTCTCTGCTGTCAGACCTTCTCTCCCTGTCTCTCTGTCCCTCCCCTGTTCTCTATCTCTCTCTCTCTGTATCAAAAATAAAAATTTAAAACAAAGAAAATCCTAGTCATCTGTGACTTTCTTCACCAGATGCTAATTTTTTTTAAGTTTATTTATTTTGAGAGAAATAGTGTGGGGGAGGGGTGGAGAGAGAGAGAATCCCAAGCAGGTTCCATCTTGTCACACAGAGCCCAATGTGGGGCTTGAACTGTGAGATCATGACCTGGGCCAAAATAGAGTTGTTTGCTTATGACTTAGCCACCCCGGTGTCCCTGTGTGTTGTTGTGTTTTGTTTGTTTGTTTGTTTTTTAATTTTCAGGGAGCACACATGTACACACACAGAGAGAGAGAGAGAGAGAATCTTAAGCAGGCTCCATTCTCTGTGCGGAGCTCAATGCAGGGCTTAATCCTATGACCCTGGGATCATGACCCCAAGGGTAAATCAAGCCGTCACTCTTGATTCTCCCCTACTGAGCCACTCAGGTGCCCCAAGATACTAAATTCTAGTGGCAAGAGTAGAATTTACTCCCATCTTTCATGGAGTCCCCCCAGTTCTTTTCATACTTGAGGTAGGTCTAGTTTCAGGTTTGAATCTTCAGTAAATCTCGAACTACTCCAAATAACAAAGCCTGACTGTATCAGGTATATTAATAAGTGAACAGTAATTATAATCATTACCACTCTCATTAGTGTTTGGAAGTAAGTCTTGTTCTGAAAGCCTTATAAAATCCTCACATTCAAACCTTATAACAACTCTATTTATTATTATTGTTATCCCTATTTGGAGATAAGAAAATGAAATCCAGGTAATGTAACTTGCTGAAATTTATATAACAAATTGTGGAGCCACAGAGAAACCAAGCTGACTTTTTAATCACTATTATATAGCTTTAGTGCGTGACATTAAATATATCAATTTATAAATGGCTGATAGTCCCCATTTTCAGTACATCCACAGATTTATCTCTTTTTGAAGTTCTTTATATTAATAGATACAGAACCATACTGTCTACTTAGAGGAAGAATAATAATGCTATGTCTATACAAGGCCATCATTAGATATTTGTTGATTTCTTTCAGACCCTGAACACATGGCTTAGTACTTACATTTATTGATGCTTCAGGGTAACTGTTTTTGGTTATAGCTATAATCATAACCCTCAAATAGAAGTGTATGTAATTTTTTTTCCTTATAGTTTCAAGTCCTCTTTTCATCAGAATCATTGCTTTGGGCTTGAGGCTTTTCAGATCATAAAACTGGCCTCCTAAATCAGAAACAGAAAAGACTCTTCCACAGGGTGAGACACGCTTCCAGATGTGCATGTCAAAATAAAGCAATATCCTTGTTAAAGGATGATTTTACCTATTTCTCTTTCTTGTCCTAAGAGTTACTTTCCAAAAGTATATTGGAAAATTAATTACCTAAAATTGCAGTGGCTGAAAAGCAAATTGAAATTTTAGTAAGGTCAACGATAGCTTTTTCACTGCTGAAGTAAACCAGTTACCTGCTGGAAACCTTGTCCTGTTTCTTTTAAAGTTTTCTGTCTATCAGTTGTAGCATCTGTTTCTGAATGTTGTCAGGAAATGGATTGTAGCATTTAAGTCAAGGATTTCATTTTAAGTAGAGGATTTTATTTAGTAAAATTAGACTTAGCCTTTTTCTTGTTTTTCTTCTTAGTCTTTGCCACAACTGAGAGCCTGTTTGGCTCTACACAGAATTTTCTGCCACTGAATTAAACTTAATCTGTTATGAGTATTCATGTCACTGGCAAATTGATGCAAAATTCAAAGTGTCATATGAATTTTTCTGTTATATAGGAATCCACATAAAACAATTTGAACAAATCATGTTTGGCATAGTTTAGGAATTATTTTTGCAGAAACATAATAAACACCTTAAACGTAAATATTTCTTACATATACTTTTGAAAACACTTTCAAATTTGATTTGATTAAGTATGGAGAGATAACAATTAAAAGGGAGAAAACTTTAATATTTGTATCCTATGTCCCTTACATATGCACCTGCTCTTAAATTGGCAAAACAAGCGAACAGGAGGATGGAAATGATAATTCATATAATATAGCCATATTCAAGAGTAACTACACTGTTGGGAAGATAGTTTTGCTTCCTATATGCAATAAATTATCTATAGGTTCTCCCTTTATAGTCTTTCATATGTGTTTCTTTCTTTACATTATTAATATCTACTTAGACTTTGATAACAATGCATCGATAAAACTTCAATAGGCTTATGATTATATTTACTGCCACCAAACTCTTGCTACTTTCAAACTGCTCCCAAGTGGGTAGTTTAGACAACCCCCCTCTCTTGATTGTCCCTGTTTTAAGTTCTCAGGGACTCGTACTTGATTGCCCCTACTTCTCAGCAAGAGCAGCTTGCCTGTGGATAACCACAGATGTTCTGATCAGTTTACTTGTTATTTAGCTATTCCTCCAATGAGGCAAATTCTGCCTTTCCTTCTTATCCAATATTGAGTGTATCTCTTTTACTCCCCAAAGTCTCACCCAATTGATTGGTCTCTGCTATGATTTTCTCTGTTCTGAATTCCTAAAACCATCTTCATTGAATAGTCTCAAACTAGACTCTAGCTTACATTGTGTCCTGGTCACTTGATGTACTATATTCTCCAAGTAGGTTATCTTAAAATGTTCCCTAACGAGACTTGTTGAACACTAAGAAACAAATAGATACTTAGTTATTATAAAACATTCTAACATAGGATCTACCACACTAGTAACATTTGTTAGAACGTAGCCTGTGACTTAAATGTTCAAGAAGGTATCCACAATTTTTTGAAGACCTTCTCCTTCTAGAATGATAGACATGAAATTAGATCCATCTTATTCTCAAGTTTCTTCCAGGTACAAATTGGCAAGGTTGCATCTTGAATAAAACCTTAAAGAAGTTGAAACATCACATATCTAAAATTTCATAAGCTGATTAAAACATTTTCAACAATGATTGTTAATTATGTCAAATAAAAATACAGCTTTTTATTTTTTTATGTTTTATATATAATTTGAGAACCCAATAGTAAGTTATGGACCTGCCCACTATTTCCTCTCCAAATAAAGTATACATAAACACACATTTTCATGCTGTTTGTATTGAAAACAGATTTCTTTGTAAAAAGTATAAAGTCAGTTTTAAAATAATATCGTGATACTCCAAGTTTGCAATGAAAAGAAAATAATGGTTTCCTTAAAAACAATAAATGGGCGCCTGGGTGGCTCAGTCGGTTGAGCGTCCGAGTTTGGCTCAGGTCATGATCTTGCTTGTGACGCAGCTCATGAGCCTGCGTCAGGCTCTGTGCTGACAGCTCAGAGCCTGGAGCCTGCTTCAGATTCTTTGTCTCCCTCTCTCTCTGCCCTTCCCCTGCTCATGCTCTGTCTCTCTCTCTCTCTCTCTCTCTCTCTCTCTGTCTCTCTCTCAAAATAAATAAATGGCAAAAAAAATTAAATAAAAAAACAATAAATGACAATTGGGTAAGTAACACCCAAAGGAGGGAAGTTAATTTTGTTTAAAAATATATTTAAATGAACCACTGTGGAAAACAGTATGGAGGTTCCTGAAAAAATTAACAATAGAAATACCATATACCCAATAATTCCACTACTGGGTATTTACCCAAAGAAAAACACTCTAATCGGAAAACATATGTGTACTCTATGTTCATTGCAACATTATTTATAATAGGTTGCTTCCATATCTTGACTAAGTGTCCACTGATAGATGAAGGAATAAAGAACACACACACACACACACACACACACACACACAACATGTTACACAGCCATAATAAAGGATGAATTTGTGCCATTTGCAACAGCATGGATGGACCTAGAGGTATTAGGCTAAGTGAAGTCAGACTGGGAAAGACAAATGCCATATGCTTTTATTCATGTGTGGAATCTTTAAATGAATAAACAAAAAGCAGAATCAGACCTATAAATACAGAGGAAAAAACATGATTGCCAGAGTGAGGGTGGTAGGGGGATGGGCAAAATGGGTGAAGGTAAGTGAGGTACAGGCTTCCAGTTATGGAATGAATAAACCATACAAGTAAAAGGACCAACGTAGGGAATATAGTCAATGATACAGATGGTAGCTACACCTGTGGTGACCCCAACTTGCCAAATCACTATGTTGGTACACTTTAAACTACTGTAACATTGTGTGCTAACTACACTCAAATATATACATATATTTCTAATGAGTAAATTGCTGGTATTTGACTTAAATGAGAAGTTGGTCTTTTGGATTTGACTTTGTGGCAAAGTTCATGTCGTCTTTAATACCCATTTGAACTTTTAAACATTTCATTTTGGTGATAATAAAAGTTGGTAATCTGATTCACAGAGGTTCACAGAAACATGTCAAATCAGAATTTCTATAGCTCATGTCACCAATAAGGTTAGCTTATGTTAAGGAATTCTTGCATTTTTTTTCCCCCAAGGTTTTCTTTTCAATGAATCTGAGTCAGATTCATTTAGATTAATCATTTTCAAAAGAATGAGGTTTTGTGTATGTGCATGTGATAATGCAATGTGGCATTACTCCTGCGACTTCAGCAGGAAAATATCTAAATCTATAATTTTAAGACATTATGAGAATTAAACTTTAAAAATCCTGCAGTATTTTCTCTATTGGCAGACTTCCGCTTATTAAGAAACTGACAACACTCTGTGATTCCCAATTTTATCCCAGAGAAACTCCTCTCCCAATCATGTAAAGTTCAAATAGTTGTCTCTGTTAACTCTGTATGAAGGTCTTAATATTAATGAAGATATTATTTGCCTATTTCATTCTACTTTTCTACTTAGTTTGTCACCTTAGTATTTCCTTGGTAGCCTCAGAGATCAAAAGGATAGCAATAAAAGCTAAGTGTTCTCAGAGTTGTCACAGGTCAAACCGATCTATCAAACCCATCAGGAGAATGGGTTTTCCAGAGATCTGTCTGTGTGGTGATGGCACCAGGTACAAACAATGGGAAGAAGTCAGGGATTCATTGCCACCTAGTCTATTCATTTTTACAAAAATCAATTTTATCTGGAATATTGATACATCGTAAAAGCCATTTAAATATTCTTTACTGGCAACTCCTATACATCCCCTCATAAAATCTTGTCCTTTCTGTGATTCTAAAAGAATAAACTTAAGACCTATGGAAGTGGTATCACGTAGTTTGGTTTCAGCCTAGTTTTGTCTTTTTTTTTTTTTTTTTTTTGGCCCCTCTGTGGTCACACGATCATAAATGTGCAACCTCCTCTTTAGCTCACTCCTCTAGAATAAATTACTGATCAAACCTGCTGTCTTAAGTCCACTAACTTTGCACAAATAATTTCTGACATATTATAACGTATGGTTTGCCCTAACTTATACTTAATAAAATAGAATCCTTTAAGGTCAAATGACCCCCAAAATGCTCTGCTCATATGTCCATGTACTTACTTAAATTTCTATTATCCCTATCTAAAGCTCCCCTTTATTTTCCTACATTCTTTGCTTATAAATATTTCCTATCAATGTCCTTATACTTTCCTATTTTAGCCAAAAATTTTCTGAAGCATCAATAAAGATGACAGCTGAACCTCATTTTGAAACATTTACCTCATTTCAATGGCAAATTTATCTGCCATTTATAGCCAGCTAGTCTACAAATGTGCTTTTCTCTGATATATCCATGCTGTGGCAGCTCAATGTGGGTTCAGGAAACTTGCTTCTGTAGGATCAGTCATACCCCGCTCTGAAATCATCTGGCGTCAAATGGAACAGCGCTTCCTAAGGCATTGTCCGAGGCTCCTCGGCATTCCCTGAGACCCGTTCAGGGAGTCTGCAATGCCAAAACAGTTTTCACAGTAATGCTGAGATACCATTTGCCTCTTCAACTCTCATTTTCTCATGAATTAAGAGTGGAGTTTTCCAGAAGCTACATAGTTTGGTATTGAAACAGAATGAATGCAGAAGCAGGTGGGAAAATTCAGCTATTTCCATTAAGAGAGACATTAAGATGAACTAACTGTAAGATGTAAACGCTGACACTCTACACTCTTGTTTTTGTTGATTTTGGAAGTCTAGATATCTTTGTATAAAGCATATAATTTATGTTAAAATGTAATGGCTTTTATTGTTTTTAAATAAGGATTTTAAAAAGTTTCTCCATTTTAATTATTATACAGTAATACAGTAATTACAGACATAAATTATAGACATGCATAAACAAAAACTCTTTGTGATTCTCCATATCTTTTAAGAGTGTGAAAGTGTCCTGAAACCAAATGCTACAGAAACACTACTGTAGAGGCTGCCTAGTCTTTTCTCAAATCTTTACATGTGTCTTCTGAATACAAATAGGAAACAACCTGTCAAGTCAACTCTGGTCAGTACCAAATGAACTATTTGTCCAGGACCTACATCTAGCTGGATTTCTTAATCATCTGATCTACATTCTTGTTTTCCTGGACTTGTGACCTTGGCTGAATCCCATGTGGTTTGAAAACTCATTAGCATGCTCTTCTCTCACTTCTTGATCTTGCTTCTCGTATGACTCTCTTGAATCCATTGTTAGCAAGGTTTCAGAGGGTACATACTCCTTGTACCAAAGCAAACCTGAGGAACTCTTACCTGGATTCAGCTGAGAAGATTATACACATCTCTGCCTGTATTTGTACATTAGGAGTTTGGAATAATTGACACTGCCACTAATTGTATTCTGACATTTGTAGATATAATAGAGTTGATAGTTACCCCACCACCAGTATCCCTGATGTGTTTATTGACTGTCATTTTCCCTCATGTCCAGGTCCCTACCTGCCTCTAAGATCAATGTCCTTCCTTGCCTTCTTCAATTCCTTCTGCTCTTGCCCTCCTACTCCAGCACTTTGACTGATTGGTGTCCTGCCTCCAGTGCCTAGTCCTTGTGGAGGAAAGCTCATCCCGTATAATGGGAAGTCCTTGACAGTCCCTTGGTTAGCCCTCTCTCACTGCAGATGACTACTGAAACACCTAATCAATTCACCTGGATTTCATTAATTGCAATTTTTAAAAATAATTTTATTTTATTTTTAAGTGAGCTCTGCACTCAACATGGAACTTGAACTTATGAGCCAGAGATCAAGAGTCACAGGCTCTACCTACTGAGCCACCCAGGCACCTCTCTTTGGCTGCAGTTTTTAAAATTTTTTGTTCAGGTAACATATACGTTCTTTATGTACACATATTATAGTCACTTAGGATAATAGATTTTCACAAATTGAGTATATTAAAACCAAAATCTAGATCAAGAAACAAAACAATGCTAGCATTCCAGGGTCCCACTTTGTCTACTTTTGGTCACTATTCGAAAAAAAATCACAGCTTCCTTTTCTCTATATACACACATACGTGTGTGTGCATACATACATGTATACACACATATACTCACACATATATATGATCGAAGAATATACATTATTTTCTATATAGCTTCTTTAACATTTATTATTTGTGAGTTACCCATATTTTTGTGTAGAGTTGCAATCTTCAGGGGCACCTGGGTGGCTCAGTTGGTTGAGCGTCCGACTTCGGCTCAGGTCATGATCTCACAGTTCAGGAGTTCGAGCCCCACATTGGGCTCTGTGCTGACAGCTGAGAGCCTGGAGCCTGCTTCAGGTTCTGTGTCTCCCTCTCTCTCTGCCCCTCCCCTGCTTGTGCTCCATCTCTCTCTCTCTCTCTCTCTCTCTCTCTCTCTCTCTCTCAAATACAAAATAAACATTAAAAAAAAGTTGAAATCTTCATTCTTATTGCTGCATAGAATACCACTTTGAGAAAAACTGAAATTTATTTCACCATTCTACCATTGTTCAGCTTATTGGTGTTCTCTGAGTAGTGCTGCCATGAATACTTTCATATTTCTTTTTCATGAACATTCTCATGTGTTTGCATTGGTCATATGTTTAGGAATAGAATTGCTAGTTCCTAGGATATGCTTATGTTCAGTATGATAAATTCTATCCCCAGCATTTCAAAGTGGTCACTTGAATTTGTGTTCCCATAGTACTACAAGAATTCTAACTGCCATATCCTTCCTAACTTACTGTTTTCAGTTTATTTTTTATTTACTGTAGTGATATATTGTGGTTTAATTTGCTTTTCTCTGAATAATTATATTGAGTGTCTTTTTAAATATTATTAGCATTCAGACACCCTTTTATGTACTTGTCCAAGTATTTTGTCCATTTTTTTTTCTATTGGCATATCATTTTTCGACTGATTTATAGTGCTGTATATATTCTGGATATAAGGCTTTTGTTACGTATATGCTAGAAGTACTTTGTCTCCTATGATTTACTTTTTCATTCTTAGAAGCCTATTTTTTATTGAATGAAAACTCTTAATTTTCCTATTGTCTAGTCTATTATTTACCTTTATGATTAGGTCCCAATTTAGAAGTCTTACTTATTCAAAGGTCAAAAAGATGTTTTTTTCGTGTTCTTAAAATTGTTGTTTTACTTCTTCATTTCAGTAAGTTTTAAAACTTACTAAAATTTTATTTCACTGTTACTTCAAACGTTTATTAGATTGTAATCCATGTGGAATTGATTTTTGTATATGGCATGAGATAAAGTTCAAGATAATTTTCCATTCTATGGAAATGCAATTAAAGCATTTACTTTAAAGATAATTGTTTCTGATGTTTTATATTATCTATTTTGTTGTAAACTAGTTGACTTTGATAAAGAATTCTTGGTTGCATAGTTTTTGGATTCAGCATATTGAATATATCTCTGCCACTCCTTTCTGGCCTGCCTAGTTTCTGTGGATAGGTCTGGTGCAAACCTGATCTGTCTTGCCTTGTAGGTTAAGGACTTTCTTTCCTCTTGCTGCTTTCATGATTCTTTCTTTGCCTAAGTATTTTGTGAATTTTACTATGATATGCCTTGTTTGTGGTCAGTTTCTGTTGAATCTAATGGGAGTCCTCTCTGCTTCCTGGATTTTGATATTTGTATCTTTCCCCAGGTTAGGAAAGTTTTCCACTCTGATTTGCTCACCTAAACCTTCTACCCCTTTTTACCTTTTTCTCTCTCTTAATCTTCTGGGGCCCTTATGATTCTTACGTTATTCCTTTTTAATGAGTCACTGAGTTCTCTAACTCTTATATCATGCTCTTTTGCCTTTGTTTCCCTCTTTTTTTTTTCTTCTGCCTTAGTTTCCTCTTTTTTTTTTTTTTTGCTTTGTTATTTTCCCTAAATTTGTCCTCTCTATCACTGATTTGCTGCTCTGTTTCACCTATCCTTGCCACTGTGGCATCCATTCTAGTTTGCAGCTCTGTTATAACATTTTTAATTTCGTCCTGACTAGATTTTACTCCTTTTATCTCTGCAGAAAGAGATTCTATTCTTTTTTCAACCCCAGCTAGTATTCTTACTATGATTCTAAATTCTGATTCAGGCATCTTGTTTGTATCTGAGTTAAGTCCCTGGCTGTCATTTATTCCCGTTCTTTCTTTTGTGGTGAATTCCTTCATTTCATCATTTTGAAGGAAGAAAAATAATTAAACAAAAAAATAAAAACAGTACAAAAAAAATCAAAGGATGCTATTTTCTAGGTGTGTTTTGGTCTGGTTGTTGCAAGAAGCTTCGGGTGCCTAGGTGGCTCAGTCGGTTAGGCATCTGACTTTGGCTCAAGTCATGATCTCATGGTTTGTGAGTTCAAGCCCTGCATCAGGCTCTGTGCTGACGGTTTGGAATCTGGAGCCTGCCTTGGATTCTATGTCTCCCTCTCTCTCTTTGCCTCTCTCCTGCTCCTACTTTATCCCTTATTCTCATTCTGAAATAAAGAAACATTCAAAAATATTTTTTAAAAAAAGCTTGATAAAATAGAGAAAAAGGGGACAGAAAGAAAAAAAGGAAAAAAGAGGAAAAACGTTTGAAAATTTAAAAAATTGCATATAATAAAATAGAATAAAATGAAATGATGAACATAAAATAGAATTTAAGGAATTTACAAAAAGTAAAAAATATAGTAGAAAAAATCAAATCTTTCTTATAAAAACAGAAAAGAATTTTTTTTTCTTTCTGTATTCAAGATTAAGAAGAAAAATTAAATAGATGGACCAGTGAACAGAATGAAATACAGTAGAAATTACATCCAGTTTCCCCTAGAAGTCAAACTATGAAACACTTAAATGGTCCATAACGTAAGCAGACAGAGAGACTCGTGGTGTTTTTCTAGAGCACCTTTGGCCCAGTTGGACCTGGCTTTGTGTAATGGCTCTATTCTCCACTAGATGGTGCTGCTTTGTTTACTGAGATTGATCGTTGTGGCATGGGTAGGCAGGTATGTGCAGAAGGGGTGAAAATGGCATCACCCAGCTACCCAGTCTTTAGTATCAGAACTCTGTGCTCTTGCCTACCGACAATCAAGCCTCCCTCCTTTGTCTCTAGCTTTCATCCACTCCCTACTTCTAAACCATCCATGACCAAGCTGTCAGCTTGCCAGGTGATACCTCCCTCCTGAGTTTTATCTCAAAGGGAGCGGTGTTTCCAAACCCCTCACTTCTGAGGGCCCTGCAGCTTTGACCCACTCAGACCCTCTTGAGGAGGGTCTCCCTGAGCAATGGCTGGTGCTAGCCAGCCCCCAGGAACATTGACATGACCATGTTCTTGTAGATGCCCAGAGGCCGCGGCCAGGTGCCAACCACCCCTGAAAAAGTTCAGGCAACCGTGTAGCAGCAGTGTTTCAGGGATTATGGGAAATCGAAACATGCATCTGGCATCAGGCTTCTCCATTAAGTCCAGCAAACATGGCTGTTCTCCAGGGTCCACTGGGACCTTTGCCTATGGGGAAGCCACATAGCCTCCACCAAATGTCCTCCCAGCCAGGGGAACCACCTCTCCCCCATGAGGCCCCTGAGCCCCTCGGAACTTGCTGTCTGCTCCTGGGGATTCATCCATCCCACCTGGAGCTCTACCAGGCATCGACTGTGGAGTTACAGATTCTTGCTCCCCTATTTATAGAGACATAATGGAATTTAAACCCTCTCCTTTCTGCTTTCCCCCTTTCTTCTTCAGTCCCTTGCAGGTGTTTCCACTCTTTGTCTTTCTCTCAAGCTGCTTTGGGGGGAAGTGCTTTTCCTCTCTCCCCACTGTCTCTGTGCCTTCTCCACAAGGAAAAACAGCTCCCTACCCTCCACAGCTTCTCTCTCCCTCAGCTCACCTCTCTGCGCTGTGTACCTGCTGAGTTCTGTGGTTCAAGGTGTACAGATTGTTAATCCAAAGATCAGTTTTCTAGGTGTGCAAGATGCTTTGGTGTTGATCTAGTTGCATTTCAGGAATGAGAGGGGCAAAAAAAAAAAAATCAAAATACTTCCATGCTGCTCTACCACATTGGCCCCTTGTTCTTTGTTTTCGCTTTATGTATTTTTGACCCTTCATATTTCCATAAAGGTTTAGAACGGTCTTAACCATTATCATGGAAATAAATGCTATCTGGAACTTTTCTTGGCATCACTACTGATTAATTTGGAGAGAATTGGCATATTTAAAATATTAAGTGTCTAAAGCCATGCATCTGTTACAGTAAGGAAATTCTCTTTTACTCCAAGTTTGATAAAATACTTTATAAATGAGTAACAAATTTAAATTTTTTTAACGTTTATATTTTATTTTTGAGAGACATAGAGACAGAGCATAACCAAGGGAGGGGCAGAGAGAGAGGGAGATACAGAATCTTAAGCAGGCTCCAGGCTCTGAGCCATCAGCACAGAGCCCGACGTGGGGCTTGAACTCACCGCGAGATCATGACCTGAGCTGAAGTCGTCTGCCTAACCAACAGAGCCACCCAGGTGCCCCATAAATTTTAATTCTACATGTGTTTAGAACTCCTTTAGACGTTAGATGTATTCTTTATGTTCAGTATGTGTGTTTATTTGCCTGTCCATTTGCCCTTTCTGGTCTTTCATTACTCCCATTTAGTGTTTTTCAGTGGAGCCCTGCCTGCCACAGATTCTCTCAAATTATTTGCCTAAAAGTGTCTTTATTCAATCCTTTAGTTTTGAAAGATGACTTTTTTTGTGTATAGAATTATGTTCCTTTTTATTGTTTTCAAAGATCCATTCTGCTGCCGTCTTTTTTTTCAAAAATTTAACTGTCTTAATGTTTCACCTTTTAAGTCCATCAATGTAATTATAGAGTTAACACACTGGACCGTAGGGAGTTGGTTAGTATCAATACCTATGCTTTCTTTATTTCTGTAACAAAAGGTTTTCCAAAGCCTTCTATGCCTTCTGTATCCTAAAAAGCATTTAGTAGAAAAGGTGGCTAAGAAAATTGTAATGTTTCTCACTTGATATCTAATAAATATTAGACAAAGTTAGGCTTTCTCATATTGACACAACTATCACACATACAATTATATACATTTATTAGGATGGTGTTACCCAATGGTGTATTTATCTTGTTTCCTGTTTCTCCTTTTATCATTAGCCAGTTGTTTTTACCTCTATGTCTCCATGAACATTCAACTTCACCTGGGTCTCTGTAGTGTGCCCTGGGGTCATTGGTACAGATAACCATGCATGGAGGATAACCAAGCATGGAGTTCTTTAACCAACAACCCAAGGAACGACCTTTTTCTACTTCCACCTCATGAGGGGCATGCAACCTTGGATTTTTTACTAGGTTTATAGGAAAGTTCCTGGCCTTCAATAATGCACTTCTATTACTTTGTGATGGAAATGACTCCTGTACCATGTTCTAGTAGACTTTTATTAATTCTTTTCCTGATTTGCATTGTTTTAGACTTACTTGTATTTACTTATATGAACCCACCTATGTGAACTCAGTTATGTGAACTCATGTGAATTCACTGATACATACTTATACTTATTTATACTTACTTAGACTTAGTCTTAGTTATACTGGGATCAATACCTTGGTATCCTTTTAGGAGGAATGATGATGAAGTGAATATATTTTTCCTTTTCCACTTTAATGATAATATTGGACCACCATGTCATTTTTTAATAACTCTATTTTTATATGTATTTAATCTCTTTACCAATGTTAACCTTAGGCTGAGAAATGATTTTCCCCATGTACTCTTTTTTGAATTTTTTACTAGCCATAATCCAAATATGAGGTAATAAATGAATCTGGCCTGGAGTGTGGATGCCTTCTTGTCTTCTCAGTAGGAGCCCAAATAATGACATATAATTACTGTATCTATCATATCTGGGTTAGACTGGAGGAGACTCGGTTTTGATTATCATATAATCCATTCTAAGCTGCTATTCTTACAATTTCTAATGTTTGTGTTGCAGTCCATATTACTGTGGCAGAGAGAAGGGACAATATCTCCTGTTTTTATTTATCTTTTGCTGCCTTTTACTGAAACTAAGAAGATCCTACATTCAAGCTGTTACTGGATTCAATGCCAAAGACTTCACCTAATTGTGGATCAGTGCTCATAACTACTGTTCTCAACTGAATGATATCACAGTTGAATGGGATTTTCTCCATGTACCAAAAAGAACAGTGGGGTGACCATGTGAGCCGTAACTTGTTATAAAAACAGGCTACACCCTCTCTAGTCAGTCTCCCTCCTCCTTGCTTAATAGATGTCACTATTTCCAAAGCTATTATCAGTAGGTGTTTATCTCCCCCCCCACCCCAGTTTTCCTCTTGGTTTTTCTCACTTTTTCATACAGTAGCTGTTAAGATTGATATCCTGTTTCACAATACAAAGCTTTTGCTAGACCAAATTATGGATAGTTCAACAATCATTTGAATATCAAAATTTAAGCTCTTCTTTGTTCATACGTTTTTGGAACCCAAAATGTGTGTGTGTGTGTGTGTGTGTGTGTGTGTGTGTGTGTGCACGCACATTTATTTATATATATATTTTTTTTTTATGGAGACAAGGGTATTTAACTTGATTCTACTTCAATAAAACCAGTCTGCTTGCTATAGGACCTGTAACTCAATGTCAGTTCAGCCTAAGTATGTAACTGATAGAAAGACTCACTAGACACACTATGTTCCCACCATTAGTTTAATAAGTTTGCCTGCATTAGATTTTTTTTTAATGAACTTTATTTTTTAGAGCAGTTTCAGGTTTGCAGCAAAACCAAAAGATACAGATATTTTCCATATGGCTCCTCCCCACCCCCCATTAACATCCTTTATCAGAGCACCAGAGTGGTATATTAGTTAAAAATGGTAAACTGACATTATCCAAAACCCATAGTTTACATTTGGAGTCACTCTAAATGTTGCACATTCTATAGCTTTGAATAAATGTATAATGATGTATCCACCATTATAGTATTAGACAGAATAGTTTGGCTAAAAATCCTGTGTTTCACCTATTCATCCCTCCGTTTTTCCCTCCTGACAATCAATGATCTTTTTACCTTCTCCACAGTTTGGCCTTTTCCAGAATTTCAAATAGTTGGAATAACAGTATACAGTCTTTTTAGAATGACTTACTTCATTTAGTAATATGCATTTAAGTTTCTTCTATTTTTTCTAATAGCTTCATAATTCCTTTCTTTTAGTGATAATATTCCATTGTATGGATGTATCACTTTTTTAATTTATCCATTCACCTAGTAAAGCATATTTTAATTGCTCCCAAGTTTTGGCAGTGATAAATAAAGCTACTATAAACATACATGCGCAGACTTTTCTGTAGGTCTAAATTTTCAATTCCTTTTGGTCAACACTGAAGTATGTAATTGCTGGATCATATGGTAACTGTTTAATTTTGTAAGATATGGTCAAATTTTCTTCCAAAGTAGCTGTACCATTTAACATTTCTATCCGTAATGAATGGGAGTTTGTATTTTTCTGCATCCTCACCAGGATTTGATGTTGTCAGTGTTTGGGACGTTGGCCATTCTAACAGGTGTATAGTGTTATCTTACTGTTTTTAATTTGCATTTCTCTGTTGACATATGACATGAAACATCTTTTCATATGTTAATTATGTTAATTTGTCATCCATGTATCATCTTTGGTGAGATTTCTCCTCAAGTCTTTTGCCCATTTTTTAATTGGATTGTTTGTTTTCTTACTGAGTTTGAAGAGTTCTTTGTATATTTTGGATAACTGTTCTTTAACACATAGGTCTTTTATAAACATTTCTATCTGTGGCTGGTCTTTTCATTCTTTTGTTAGTGGCATTTGTAGAGCACAGGTTTTCATTTTAAGGAAGTCCACCTCTCTGATACTTTTTCTCATGGATCATGTCTTTTGTGTGGTAACTAAAAAGTCATTGCCAAGCCCCAGGTCATCTAGACTTTTCCTATGTTATCTTCTAGAAGTTATATAGTGTTGCATTTAAATACATTTAGATACATGATACATTTTGAATTACTTTTTGTGATTGTATTTGATTTTGCATTTAATTTGCTAAGTTGTAAGAGATAAGGTTTAAGCATGTATGAAAATTGCCAAACTTGAGAAATTAATGCCTCTATTTCTTACTTTAAAGTCTTAGTCCAACCATTGTATCTGTAACTTACACATTAGGGGTTTCACAATAAGCCATTAGGAGGCTTGGGACATCATGACATACAGATAATATTCCTCATTTATCTTAAGCCACTGTATTTCACAGTTGTAAGTATTTAAATTCAGGGTCATATTCCCACATGTCCTTTGTTAGGGTACAAGTTCAAACCCCGTATTGACCTTTTCTCTGAGCATCTCATTTAGTATTTTATTTTTTAAAGCTCCTTTAAAAAGCTGAGAGTGCTTAATTTTTATTTCAATAAAAATCTCATAAGTGTCTTATCTCAGCTACATATTTTTCTAATAGATACTGAAATAGGCATTTTCTTCATCTTCTCTAAGTGTATTCTGTAATATAACACATCTAGTGTATTCAAGAATAATACTTTAAAAAACTTCAGACTCAATTTCCATTCAATTCAATATGCCAGCTGATAAATACTTATTTAGAAAAATACCATCCAATAGTATTTTCTTTAATTGACTAAAACGGTGTTTCTGTTTCCTCCACAAACCAGTGTTGGTTCATATGCACGATGTGCTCGTGGAGGTGCGCTGTTGACAGCAAGGTTTTACTTGATCCTGCCAGTCTTCTGCTTACTTGTGAACATTCCGCGATTCCTCCAGCAGGTGCTGCACAAGGCTTCATCAGTGTGGCTGAGGAGGGTGGATATAGAAAATACAAGAGCACATATCTAAAAAAACAGAAGACATCTGCCCTAGAGACTGTTTTAGACTATTGCAAATGTCTTTGTAATGCACATAGAAATAACCTAGCAATGTGTTCTGAATGAAAATACTTACTTTTCCTTAAAATATTAATATCCTTCTTTGGTAAAGAAGGATAAGGAGACAAGCATTTTCTACCTTCACCGGATTAGACATCATATCAAACATTTTACATAGAGTATAATATTTACTTATAATACTCTCTATAGGTATAATTTTACTGATGACTCTAAGCATAATTTTAGAACTTCAGTTCAAGGTTACAGAGCCAGAAAAGAAAGATATAGAACTGTTATTTGTTCTTGGATCTAACTTAACTCAAAGCTTGAGTTCTTTTTACTATAGGAAAAAGCCAAAAGTTATTCAATCACATTGTGAAAACAAGACAAAATTCTTCTTTTAATATACATTTATACTTAGACATTTAATATACATATATATTTAATATACATATATATTACTAACAGTGATATGAGCTGGGGAGGATTATTGCAAATGAAAATGTTCAATGTACGTATGACATTTAAAAACAAGGCCAAATTACCAAGGTTACATTAAAAAAAATACTAAGATAAAAACTCTTTATTTTCAAATAGTAAAGCCAAAATTACACCAAACCATTTTACGATTTTTTAAAAAATTAGCAAATTTATAGGATTACTCAGTTTGCATTATAGATAATGTTAATCTTAAATTTATTGAGTTTATCGCTAAACAGTTAAATATGTAAAGTTTGAAGAACCAAATTTGTACCAAGTAAAGTGGTCAGCAAAATCTTTCAGACATATTACTGAAAATACAATTAACTCAGTGGTTGGGTGAAGATTTACTTTTAAGTTTTGAACTCAATTGCAGGAATCACATAAGTATAATTTTTCCCTCAATTCCAAAATCTATCAAAGACCTTTACTAAATAAAACTCTCCAACCAGGGTGTAAAATCCATAAAAGTAAAAATTAAACCTTGTTGATTTTCTTTTTATTTCCAAAGCATAGTCCACCTTTATTTTTTTCCTTTATGAACGATTTTGGCATTTAACCTATTTGGGTCTTTTCATTCCATACACATCTGGTCGACTAGTTTGATGGAACTATTTTTTCAAAAGTCAATTCTAATGGCTTTCATGGAGGTTGAAATCTATACATAATAACCATTTGGTAAAAAATTTGACACAATAACCTTTGACAGTTGACCTCAAAAATACTCCTCCTGCAGATACTATTTACATGGAAAGGAGCACGAAACTCCTATTATTTTTGCAGTCCAAGTTATTTATTTAATAAAAATTTCAGGTTTTTAGGAGAAGTTAGCAGATACCCTCCTGGAGACAAAGACATCTATAATATGTCTGATTAAGGAAACCAGTGCAAAATTCAAATGGGTAATCTGAAGCAAAATAGCATACTTAAATGAGATTATGGTTTTTTTTTAATTTTTTTTTAATGTTTATTTATTTCTGAGAGACATAGAGGCACAGCATGCACAGGGGAAGGGCAGAGAGAGAGGGAGACACAGAATCGGAAGCAGGCTCCAGGCTCTGAGCCGTCAGCACAGAGCCTGACGTGGGGCTCGAACTCACAGACCGCGAGATCATGACCCAAGCTGAAGTCGGCTGCCCAACCGACTGAGCCACCCTGGCGCCCCTTAAATGAGATTATGTTAAATATTCATTTGTTTTATTTATTTGTGCTCTGTGTTTTACAAAAATGAAAACAGACAATAAGAAAATACGAAGAATGGGTCGGAGATTTCAGTTGGACAAATATTTATTGTTTGGCCTGTGGGCTGTCAAGTTGCTTCATGACAGACTTGACTTTTCAATAATTTTGTTACATGTAGTTAGAGTATTTGAATCTCCTTTGAATATATAATCTGCATGATTTTAAATTGAAGGCTATTGCTTTTGGGAAGAAAAAAAATTTAACTAGTAAATGAATAACAAAGCATCATGGAGAGAAATCACCTCTGATTGAGTTGCCGCATATAAGATGCTGATCTTACTGTTAAAGTGGAAGGAGAAACCATGAACAAGGGTATTTCTAAGAAGTTATAAAACCCAGAAAAACAACTCTGATGTATTCATTCTTCTGATTTCTTGATTGGCAAATTGGTTTTTTGTCCTTGTTTTTGGTTTGTTTGCTTATTTAAGTTGTAAGGGGCAAACCACAGAAAATAAGCCAGATGATTAAAATATCCATTAAAAATGAACTAGAATACAGAAACATACCTAGCTTTATTGAAAAGTTTAGGATATGTATGTGTCTATGAGCCAGGTAAATATTGAAGTACCTCATAGACCATTTGAATGGAATCTCAGTGGTATAATTCCCTTTGAATGAATAACCAGGAAGGAAAAGAAATGTACCATTGGCAACTTGCATCCAATTGCATAGTCTTTTGGAAACTTTCTTCCCTTTATTTGATGATTACATAAGCATGTTACAGCCAATTTGAAAAAGAAAAAAAACAAAAAATACACTTCATTGGCCTAACTTAAATTGTTCACAAATTTTCAGTGGCACTCACTGCTACACAAGGGAGACCATGCAGGAAAGTTTACCTGTGTAAAAATAGTCAGGGGCACCTGGGAGGCTCAGTCAGTTAAGCATCTGACTTTGGCTTAGGTCATGATCTCATCATGGCTTGTGAGTTTGAGCCCTGTGTCAGGCTTTGTGCCAACAACTCAGAGCCTGGAGCTTGCTTCAGATTTTGTGTCTTCTTCTCTTTCTGCCCCTCCCCCACTTGCATTCTGTCTTTCTCTCTCTCAAAAAATAAACATTAAAAATGTTTTTTAAATATATTTATATTCATGGAAGTAGCCTATGCTAAAACAGAAAGGATCATTTTTTCCTTAACTCTCCTTATGAATGGATTTAGGCTTTGGATTATCCGCGTAAACCATCTCAGATTCATTGCATTACGTAATTCACCTGCACAGACTATAAACATATTACTGAAGAAAAATAGAAGCCAATAGCTACGGAAATGTTGAGGATAAATATCAAATTTTGAGTGAAAGAGTTCCAAATATATTCTACCATGGGATTTAGGCTGTGTTTTGTTTTCAGATTACTCTCCATTATATTATTGGCTACCTATTTATATTACTCATTAGGCCATATTGGATCTTAAATTATTTAAAATGAAATTTATATCCTGCCCATCCTTATATTCCTGCTCTCCCACATCAGTAATAACATACCTAGAAGAATGACTTATATACCATAAGTGCTCAATCAGTGTATTTCATGTAGAGCTGAATTTCAAAATAAATGAACATATCAAATTTTATTTTAGGCTTTATGTCGAGAAAACTATTCTTTGTAATACAGTTGCAGTGAAAAGGGTAACATAAAACATAGAATGGTAATATAATTTAGTATCAAATATAATTCAATATCAAATCAAAACAACACCAGAAATTTTATAGAGCAAAAAGAAAAATTTAGCAGGGCAGTGTTTCTGGCACATAGAGAGGGGAGCAACTAACTTCTCAGATTTAGCCAAGACATGCCTATTCTGTTATTTATCATTTATAAATGGTTAAAATTTGATGTTCACAGGAAGCACCTTACCTATTTGTGTCTCAAATAGTTATTCGACACTTCTTTTTCCATTGCACATGAAATTTCAGGGTATCCAGAGTGAAGACAGCGAGTTCAATATTTTTTCTTATGGAGTCAAATACCTAGAAGTTGATTTTCTATCTCCATTTTGGTGACAAGATCCATAATTCAGGCATGCTGAATAAGTCCTACAACATGTGGCTATTTTCTACTTTCTATCACCAACAACATTCTCTGTATATTCTGCTGGAGCTTTCTGACTGCCTCAGTTAAAAAACAAACAAAAAAGCCATTTTGAGCCAGAGTAATGTTGATGCATTTAGAAATGCTGAAATGAAGACTTGCTGAAGGATAGCTTATATGGGCACTGCTAACAGAACAGCTCTCTGGAGTAGTATTAGAAAAGATGGAAACTCAGGCAATTTCTCCTATAAATGTTTTAATACTAATGAAACACAGTCTTGAAATGTGTCTGATATTTCCTGAGCAGTAGTCATAAGTACAGCACATAAGAGAACATAATTCAAGAAATTGTGATCATAAATTATGTTACCCTAACCCTAACCTCTTGATTGGATAGAAATCTAGTCTTAAATTGTAAAGAAAACGACTCTTAATTTATAAAATTTATCTTTGTTAAAGAGGTAAATTTCAGTTAATACCGTGATTCAGTAGATTAAAAAAGTGCACAAATGAAGAATTTTGTAAACTGCAAAATGACATAAAATCAGAGACTTAAAATTTACAAAGCAATTTTTTTGCACTATCATGAGGTATTATAATATTCCTCCACTTTTATTTTCTGTATGGTGAAGTATTTTCTATACCTGGTCCTAGTAATATATTCATCATCTGTCTTTTCACCCAGGCTAGTAGACGGGGCATAATATTTTACTCCCTCCCCCCACCTTAATCCTCAAATTTAACTCAATAAATATATATCTTATCTTCCCTTTAAATTATTGCTCAAATTTTCTCTCCCAGTATCTTCCTGACTTATCAAATCCCTTCCAACTTGTATGTTAATACTACAGCTATCTCTCCTTTTCATCTTCTTTTGTGAGATGTAATTGACATAAAACACAAGTTTCAGATGTACATGATTACTCAGTATTGGTATATATTGTGAAATCACAATATGCCTTGTTAAAATTTGTCATAGTTAAGAAATTTTTCTTGTGATGAGGACTTATAAGATCTACTCTTAGCGACTTTCAAATATGTAGTGCATTGTTACCCATAGTCACTATTTTGTACATCACACCCCCATGACTTATTTTATAACTGGAAGTTTGTACCTTCTGACTCTCTTGACCCATTTCACCCACCCCACCCTCCCACACTTAACTTTCATCTCTGGCAACCATCAATCTGTTCTCTATATCTATAAGCTGGATGTTCTGGCTTTGTGTTTTTTTTTTTTTTGTTGTTGTTGTTGTTGTTATTTAATTCTACGTATAAATGGGGACATATGGTATTTGTCTTTTTTTTTTTTTTACTTATTTCACTTAGCATAAATGTCTTCAAAATCCATCCATGTTGTCCCAGATGGCAGTATTTCATTCTTTTTTTTTATACCTGAATAATGTTCCACATTATATACATACATACCACATCTTTATCCATTCATCTGTTGATGGACACTAAGGTTGTTTCCATATCTTGGCTGTTGAAAATAATGTGGAATGAGCATGGGTGTGTATATATCTTTTTGAACTAGTGTTTTCATGTTCTTTGGATAAATCTCCAGAGGTGGAATTGCTGGATCATATGGTAGTTCTATTTTTAACTTTTTGAGCAACCTCCATACCGATTTCCTTAGTGACTAAACTTGTTTACATTCCCACCAACAGTATACAAGGGTTCCCTTTCTCCACATCTTCATCAACACTTCTTTCTTTTTGATCATCTCCATTCTAACAAGTGTGAAGTGATCTTGTATCTTGTATACTTTATAGAGTATTATTTGACTTTCCAATTGTTCTTCCCCTTTGAATCTTGCCTCCATCAATGAACAAAATATTCCCTTTTGATTGTTGTAACTCAGTGTTTCTCAAAATTAAATGTGCAGAGAAATCACCAGGCAGTCATTAAAAAAGATTCAGATTAAACAGAATGTAACTTTAAGCCTCTGTGTTTCCAGGCTCACATATGATGCTGACAACATGCTGTAGCTCACACATTGAAAAGAAAGAATCTGAGTAATTAATTGCTTATGTCACTCCCTTTATTGAATTAATCAGTTACCCATTTCTGTTCGAATGTTGTCAACTTAAGCATAGAATACAAAGTTAATCAAGAATCTCATCATCTATCCATGATCTACAACCACTTTTAAGCTCTCCACTTTCTCAGTTACAAGTTTAAATCTGTAACCAAGATACCATTTGAGTAGTTTTCCCCAAAATGAAGTTGAATCATATTTATATGACTATTGAGTCTCGTCCCTGCACAGACGCTTTCATTGCCATTTTCTCCTGTCCTTCAAGGCTCATTTTAATTGTTACATTTATTTTTATTATTTTACCTTTATTTCTATTGTTATCAAAATCCTTTATTGGCAACTCAAGCTTGGGTTGACTATTCTTATGCTCACTTATTACTCTAGGCTGTTATGACAGCACTTAAGATTGTTCTGAAATTATTCAAAAGTATTTATCCCCTTGGTTTGTGAGTTTGAAGCCATGGTGTTTTCATCTTCGTGTCCCACAGGCTTAGTCACAGTGCTGATGTATAACTATCAATAAATACTTGCCTTAAAACTGAAGTTACGTGAGATCACTTCTGAAATTTATTCAAAGTATACATCTAACTGAAAGTGCTGGAACAAGCAGGACATTTTAAATAAAATTTTTCAGAATATTAACATTTCATTTTTTGGTTTTTATTTATTTTTTATTTTTTTAATGGTCTTTAGTAATGTCCTTTTATTCCTGAATAAATTTTTGTTGTTGTTTTTGTTTTTTTCTTTTGTTTTGTTTTGCCAGAAGTATTCATTCTATTAGTATATCTTCTGGCTCTGTAGATCACCTTTGTCGTTTTCTAGTTTCTTAAATTTTTCTCTTTATCATTTTTTTTTAAGTTTCTTTTGAGAATGAGAACATGAGTGGGGGAGGGGCAGAGAAAGACAGCCAATTTATAGCTAGAACTTGCAAAATATATGTAATTTTTTTATTTTTTTATTTTTAGTGACACAGGGAGATAGTGTGAGCAAGGGAGGAGCAGAGAGGATAAGAGAATCCTAAGCAGGCTCCATGCTCTCAGTGCAGAGCCTGACACAGGGCTCGGTCTTACCAACCATGAAATCAGGACCTGAGCAGAAATCAAGAGTTGATTATTTGACTGAGCCACCCAAGAGCCCCATAATATGTAATATTTTTATTATTTAGTTTATAGGGTTTTATAACTCCTGTTGGACTTTTTTTCTTTGAGTTATTTAGAACTGTACTGCTTAATTTCAAAATATAAGAGTATCTTCTCATTAACATTTTATGACTTATTTTAACCTAATTGCTTTATGGTCAAAGATCATACTTTGTATAACGTTAATCCTTTTAAATCAGAGACTTAATTCATGGTACTATAAATAACCAAATTTGGTAAGAGTTTACTGTGAATTTGAAAATAATGCATGTTGTGCCATTTGTGTGTGAGTTCTGTAATTATCAACTGTCAATTTTGTTAATCATGTTCAAATATTATGCATTTCTTTGATTTACATTTCCTTTGTGTCCTATCAATTACAGAGTGTCATTAAAATATCTCACTAACTTGGGATTTGTCTATTTTTTATCAAGGGAACGTTACAATCAAATGCCAAGTCGTCTTTTTTCTTTTGAAACTTTAACCTACACATTCCTTGTAATGGTAGACCTCAATTGAGTTTTTTTTTTTAAGAAACCTTGTGTATTTAAATTTATCTAGACTGTAGATCTACTCAGCCTTTGCCAGCCCCCCAAGTGGCTTTTTTAAATGGTATATTATCTTTAAGTTATAGCTAATATAGCAAAGAGTCAGTTTATGTTTATTCTTCTTATTGGAACAAATTGGATATTTCATACTATGGTTGAAAATCTATTTTTTTATAATTTTCATATGTCCCCCTTTAGAGTTCTTCTTAATATTTTCTTGCATTCTATCTCTATATAAAGATACACATAAAGTATCTGATGGTTAAGAACAAAATATACCCTTCCCAATATTAAATAAGACAAAAATAAATGAGATTTTTTTTTTCAAAATCAAATCCAAACAGTGTGAATTTGGGTGGGTTGGAAACTGAAAACAAATTAAAGAACTTTGATGTATTCTAATGAGTATATAACATAATACTCTAATGAATATATAACTAATGATATATAACATAAATAGAAACCATGTAATGTTCTTCTCTCTTTGTATACTAATTTGGGGGAGATTTGCATCTTTATATGATTGAGTTTTCCCATTTACGAATACTATACATTGCTGTGGTCAGAATTCTTTTCATATCTCAGAATAGACTTTCCTATAAGTCGTTGCTGGTTTTTGTAAACACAAATTTTTTTTGGGGGGGAGAAGTTAATATATGTTGCTACTATGAGTTATCCCCACTTTGCCTCCCCACCCCATTATATGTTTCAAAGAGTGAAGATCAGTTACGGAAAAAAATCTTGTCTTGAGAACAGTCTTTTGCATCAGAGATTTTGTACAAAAAAAACAAAACACCTTTTTTTTTTTTCCTTTTCTCTTCATGGAACAAACTTTTCAAACCTTGTTATTCACCATTCAGTTTTTGGCTTACTAATCCTTTTCCCCAAGAATTTTTTCTTGACTTTTCAAGAGTGGGCAAGGCCCGTCTCTATTTTATCACTGTATGTTAGTCACTGCATGATAATTACTAAGGAGTGGTGATTGATGAGTATAAAAATTACTTAGCAATGTTAATTTTTTCTCCTGAAATAAAGTTTTCTGTGCCCTGACCTTGAAAGTTTTAAATCAGTAGATTTGAAATGTGCCTCAAGTGTGTATATTTAGCAAAAGTGTCCTTTGGTAGTTCCGATGGTCACTGCTATTGATAAGTTCATCGTGGGAGGGATTCAATGTTTCATCTTTTAAGTAACAGAGTACTTGGCATGCAAGTACTCAAGTATTTAATAAAGAACACATTATTGATTTACTTATATGTATTTTGTAATCAGCCACCTTAATGCTTTTCCAAAAGCAGTTATTGTAATTATTTTTCTCCTATTTGCTTTTATACTTTGCTATTTAATTTTATTATGAAATTACATGTGCTAAGAATTCCAAAACAAAGGTAAATTATATTAACATAAGTACATTTTTATCTTGTTTCTTACATTACTTTTCATCTGTTTTCAGTATTTTATATTTTTCTCACTTTTATTGAGATAATTCATACTTAACATTGTGTCAAATTTAAGGTATCCACCATGAGGATTTGATATATGTATATAATACAAGATGATTACCACAATAAACCTTACATAGTTACTCTTTGTGTGTGGTGAGACCTTTAATGATGTACTCTTAGCTGCTTTCAAATAAACAATATGGTATTATTAACTATAATCACTATGCTGTACATTAGTCCTCCCAAATTCATTCATTTTATATCTGGAAATTTGTATACTTTGACCTCCTTCACCCATTTCCTCTATCACCCAACCCCTGTTACTGTTGCTATGAGTTCCAGTTTTCTTAGATTCCAGATATAAGTGATAATCATACAGTATTTGTCTTTCTTCAACTAGTTTCACTTAGCATAATGTACTCAAGTTTCATGCAATTTATTACAAATGACAGGGTTTCTTCTTTCTCATGGCTGAATATTTCATTATATAGGTCACATTTTTTAATCCATTCATCCACTGAAGGCTACTGAATTTGTTTCTATGTCTTAGCTGTTGTAAATAATACTGCAATGAATTTGGGGGCAGGGAGGTGCAGATACTTATTTGAGATAGTGACTTCATTTCCTTTGGATATATACTCAAGTGGAATTGCTGGATTATATGGTAGTTATATTTTAAACTTTTTAAATTTTAATTTAATCTTCATATTTTCCACTCTGGTGGCACCAATTTTCATTCCTACAACAATGCACAAAGGTTCCCTTTTCCCCACAGCTAGCCAACATGTGTTGTCTCTTAATTTTTAATGATAGCCATTCTAACAGTTGTGAGGTAATATCATTGTAGGTTGTTTTAGCATTTCTTTTATGATTAGTAAAGTTGAATACCTTTTCATATACATATTGGGAATTTGAATATCGTTTTAAAAAAATGTCTAATCAAGTCTTTGACCCATTTTTCAATTGGGTTATTTGGGCTTTTGCTCTTGAGTTGTTTCAGTTTCTTAAGTATTTTTTAATATATATATATGTATATATATATTTATTTTTATTTTGAGAGAGAGTTAGAGTGGGGGTGTAGAGCGAAGACAGAGAGACTGGGAGGATGTGGCGGGGCAAAGAGAGAGAGAGAGAGAGAGAATCCCAAGCAGACTGTACACTGTCAGAACACAGCCCTACGTGGGCTTTATCTCACTAATGGTGATCTCATGACCTAGGTCAAAGTTAAGAGTTGGAGGCTTAACTGACGGAGTCATCCAGGCACCCCCAATTCCTTAAATATTTTGTATAATAACCCCTTATCAGATGGACGGATTACAAAATATTTTTGCTAATTCCATAGGTTGTCTAAGTTTGTTCCTTTCTTTTCCTGTGCAGAAGCTTTTTAGTGTGATGTAGTCCCACTTGTTTTTGTTTTTGTTGCTTGTGCTTTTGGTGAAATAGATGAAAATCATTGCCAAGACCAATGTCAAGGAGCTATTTCTCTGTGTATAGGCATAACAACTATTATACTTGGTTTCTTTTGCTGGTCATTTGCTTGAAATACTTTTACTTTTTTAATGTTTATTTTTGAGAGAGTTAGAGAGCGAGCACAAGTGGAGGAGGGTCAGAGAGAGAGAGAGAGGGAAGGAGGGAGATACAAAGTCTGAAGCAGGCTCCAGGCTGCAATGGGCTGGAACCCATGAACTGCAAGATCATAACCTGAGCTGAATTCGGATGCTTAACTGTGAGCCACCCAGGTGCCTCTTGAAATACTTTTACTATTGCTTCCCTCTCAATCTATATGTGTCCTTAAAGGTAAAGTGAGTTTTTTGTTGGCAGTGTATTGTTAGAGGCTTTTTTTGTTTTGTTTTTTGTTGTTTGTTCTTATACATCCGACATTTCTACTAAGCCTTCCATTGGAGGATTTAATCCATTTTCCTTTAAAGAAATTATTGATGGATAAGGACTTTTGTCGTTTTAATTATTTTCTGACTGTTTTATAAATCCTTCGCTTTTTTTGCTTCTCCTCTTGCTGTCTTCTGTGATTTGGTTACATTTTGTGGCATGTGCTTTCACTCCTTGAGTTTACTATAGGTCTTACACGAAATAACTTAACCTGTTTTAAGCTGATGACTTTGATAGCATACAGAAATTTATTCTTTTAACTTCCCCATTTCTCAGATTTTAGGTGACTGATGTAAATGTTGCCTCTTTGTATTTGCATCCAAAAATACTTATGGTTGTTAATATGTTTAAATTTAAAACTATAGTTGTGATTTATGTGCCACCAATAAAATATTAGAGAATCTAGTTTGAATGTATATTTATCTTTACCAATGAGTATATCTTCTGGTTTCCTTTGGTGCCATGTTTACCTGATTCTTAGTGATTTTTGTATCTTTGCATTGGTATCTGTACATTTGAGGAAGTAGTCTTCTCTTCCACACTTGACAGGTTTGCTCCTGCAAGGAAAGAGCATCACAAGTCAGAGCAGCTTGGGCTATTGAATGGGTCGGCTGATAGTTTCTGTAGGCAGGCAGGGCTTGCTATTGAGGATTCTAGTTGGGCAATTCCACTACCTTTGTTTTGATATCTGGGAGGGGTGCTGTTGGCTGGGCTCTGCAGTTGAGTAAACCAGGCCTTTTTGTGGGCTCCCAGTTGGCTATGACTGCTGGCTAGGCTGTATGATTAGAGGGGGGCTCACTTGCTCCTCTCTGCCTTTACTGCTGGTTGGGCAGGGTCACAGGCTGTTTCCTGGTAGGATAGTACCACTGGTGGAATTCTGCAATTGAGAAGTACTGTGGGCTGGGCTCTGTAATTGTTCCTGATTGGGTGAGGCCTCAAGGACTATGTTCAGGCAGGGCCATAGGTAGGGTTTTGTGGTCAGTAAGAGCCTCAGGCTATGCTCTGTAATCTGGTGGGGCTACAGGCTGTGCCCTGAAGTTGGGCAGGATGCAGAGGCTGGGCTTCATGATCATGTAGGCTGCTGGCTGTGGTTTGTTGTTAGGTACAATTGCTCTCTGGTAAGGTGCGGCCTCCTACTGTATCCTGCTGTTGGGTGGGGTTAGAGACAGTGCTCAGTGGTTGGGCATGGTCACTGGCTGGGCTCCCTTCCTTGTCTAAGTCACAGCCAGTGTCCAGTCATCAGGCCGGCCTGCAGGATGTGCTCAGAGGCTGCGTAGGGTCAATGTTGAGACTCCCTGGTAATGAAAGGCCAGATGCAATGCACAATGCCTTGGCAGGGCTGGTGACTTGATTCACTGCCCGATGGTGCTTTATAATGGGTTCTTCTGCTATCCAGGTTCTCTGGTCAGGTTTTCTGATCCAGCGGGATGGGAGGCTATGCTCAGCAGTTAGATGAGGTTGTGAATTTTCTTCCCTGATGTGGTATGGACTTAGAATAGCCTCTGTGGCTGGTATGGCTTATTGGCTGAGAATCTAAATCAAGTAGAACTGCCACCTGAATTCTCTAGCCAGAATGGGCCACCAGCTGTGTTCTGCAGATGTGCAGAGCCGCTGGCTTAGATTTCTGTTTGGGCACAGCTGCAAGCAGGAATGCAGTCCACCAAGGTCTGAATGCTGGGTCATATAAGGCTCACCCTTCTTTTTACCTATCTGACGCCCAGTGGTTAAGCCCTGCAGAGTCACCCGGTGATTCCCATAAGGCAAGACTTGACTGGACTTCCAGAAGTGTTTTGCAACACTAGGGGAGCTCAATGTCCACCTTGGCTCTCCTTTTCCATTGGAGAAAGCCCTCTTGATGCAGCAATGTTCTGAATTGGGAGAGGGGTGAGGTGGTAAAAGTGGAACTTTTCCTCTTAACTTTCTAATGCCATCCTTCTTGGTCCAGAGAACTGCTTCAGCCTTGCCTCTGGGTTCTAGGACAAAGTGTCTCATCTGGATAGTTGCTAGTTAGTCTTCTGGTAAAAAAGATTGAGGTTGGGAATCACCTATTCTAGTATCTTGATGACGTCACTTCATTCTCTTATTTCTTACTTTAGTTGGAATGCAGTGTTTTACCATTAAGTAACATAAGACATTGACAATTATTTGGAAATTTGTATTCTTAAACTATTTTAAACATATTTGTAGTCTTTATTAAGGATTTTTTTAAATTTTACTAAGGATTTTTTTTAAATTTTACTAAGGATTAAAAAAATCAAAACTGAATGTTGAATTTTACCACATCCCTCTTGTATATTCAGTACATCTATGTACACAGGTAAATCTTTTCTCATCTTCATGAATTAGTAGGGTAAAAAAAATATTTATCATACTGGAAGGAAGAGATTAATAGATGGTTCTGTGGATCTTTCTATAGTTTCATGATGTTTTAGCCTGGTAAACATTAACCAAAGAATCTATAAGAAAATACAGCCAATATAAATGGGAATCACATTAAGAACTGTGTGCCAGAACAACAACCTGTACTTCATCACTGATAATGTTTATTGAGTAAATAGTAACTAGTATCAATGAGATGTAGTGGCCTTGAAAATGAGTTAGTCATTATTCTTGAGGGCCTTTGGGACGAGCAACATAAAATAAAACCACAAAGCTATGGCTTCCCTGCACTTAGGTGAACGTGTGTATTTCAGGTGTGAAATAACCTGGGGACACAGAAAGCTGTGCTGAGAGGCCTAGAACCTAACTTTGTTGCTGTACATGCTGCGTTGTTACCTTTTACCTAGCTTTAATTAGTAATATATTACTAATATATTGAGCACCTGGAGGGCTCAGTCAGTTAAGAGTCTAACTCTTGATTTCCGCTCACATCATGAACTCATAATTTGTGAGTTCGAGCCCCACATTGGCTCTGAGCTGACAGTGCAGAGTCTGCTTGGGTTTCTGCCTCCCTCTTTCTCTGCCTCTCCCCTACTTGCTCTCTCTCTCTCAAAAATGAATAAAAACTTGTGGCTCTTGGGTGGCTCAGTTGGTTAAGTGGCTGACTTCAGCTCAGGTCATGATCTCACGGTCTGTGAGTTCGAGCCCCACATCAGGCTCTGTGCTGACAACGGCTCAGAGCCTCGAGCATGCTTCAGATTCTGTATCTCCCTCTCTCTCTGCCTTTCCCTTGCTCATGCTCTATCTCTGTCTTTCAAAAATAATAACGTTAAAAATGAATAAAAATTAAAAAAGGAATATATTTATTATGTGAAAGGTATTGTCTTATGAATTTTACTGTAATTTGAACCAAAGGTTACCAGTGCTTATTGGACAGAATGAGCTAACATGGAAGTATCTTCATATCCTGGAATAAATTCTATTTGGACATCATGTGTTATTCTTATATTTCCACTTTTATCCTATATTTTATTTAGGAATTTTACAATTATATTTCAACAAATGATCTATATTTTTAATTTTTTCCCTTTTCTATCATATTCTATTTCTAACATCACATTAGCTTAAAATTTTTTTTCAATCTTAGATTTATTCCTAATTTTTACTTTTTCCTTTCCTATTTTTATCCATTACTTCTATTTACATTAATTTATTTCTCATACTGTGATTTAGAGTCTACTTTTTAAAAAAAAGTATCCAAAGTAAAATACTCAGCCATTTCATCTATTCAGTTAGGATCTCAAATCAATGATAGACACACACATATGCATTCACTTTGATGCTAAGATGCAATCTGAAGTATATTACACAGTCATACTGTTGCAGGTCATGATGAAGTTAGCCTCATCACACGTTAAGATAACTAAAGACAAATATCTTTTTGTTCAGTTAATGAGCCTTCTGGTTTTGAACTAATGTCTGCTAATGGCTGTCTGGGTCACATGTACATGAACAACAACAACAAAAAATCCTAAGATCCCTGCTTCCAGCTATAATGGAGTATTGGACTTTTCTTAGTGCTGCACAAAATACATACAGCAATTCTTTTCATGTATTAGCTAACAAGCAGGGTGGGACTGTGATCAATGAAAAAAGGATAAACAAATGAAGTTAATGCAACAATAGCTCCTGCTTTCTCTGGGAAAAATGGAGGCCATAAAAATAGGCAAAAAGGAATTTCTAGAGATGAGAAATACAATAACTAAAACAAAAACTTTTCTGGATGAGCTAATCATCAGATTACATTAGAAACCATCTGCAGAGCAGCGAATCTGAAGACCTAGAAATAGAAACCATCCCAATGGAAGCACAGGAAAAACAAAACAAAAAAAACCTGGCAAAAAGAAAAAATAGAAACAGGAACTCAGTTACTTGTAGAATAATACCAAGAAATGTAAGTTCTATATAACAAAAGACATCTTGTATAGACATTGGGCAAATAATGGGGCACCTGGGTGGCTCAGTTGGTTAAGCGTCTGAGTTTGGCCTAGGTCGTGATCTCGCTGTCCCTGAGTTGGAGCCCTGTGTCGGGCTCTGTGCTGAAAGTTCAGAGCCTGAAGCCTGCTTCAGATTCTGTGTATCCCCCGCCCCCCTCTCTCTGTCCTTCCCCTGTTCATGTTCTGTCTCTCTCTCTCAAAAAGTTAAAAAAAATTAAACTGGGCAAATAAGAAGACAATGGAATGACCTACTATAGGGATAGGGGAGACAAGTAAGGTGCATATATATTATAAAAACATTTTTTCATAAAAAATTTGTAAAGTTGCTTCATTTTTATGGTGTGACTAGTAGTATGAGGAGGAGGACAGAATGATATGGAAAGATTCTGCATTTGAGAGGAATAGGTATTGAATAATATTCTTTAATATATTACAACTTGATAATGAAAATGAGCAGAGAAACAATTGGTATATGGGTTACTAATTCATCCCACTTACGTACTTTAAAGCTTCCAGAGAAAACTGTAATATTTAAAAATAGAGCTATGAGCTCATAGTCATGTATCATATGAAGTTACTAATTTTTAATAGCTCAGAGATAATATTAGTTAAAATGCGGTTGAAAAGAAAAATCTTTCAAAGTAACACATTAAAAATGTTGTATTTTACCTCTTTTATCTGGCGGCCTTAGATCTGACCTAAAGGTTCCACCTTTACAAAGTGGAAAGGATTTTCTGTCTTAAGATTACCAATAAATAAACATAATACCTACTGTGAAATACATCTAGAATTACACATTTTTAGTATTTTCGGTAGTTTTCTTTGGTTTATGAAACATACATATAGTCCAGAAAGTTTACTCTAACATAGTATTTTTACTCATTTCTGTTTTAAAATCTGAGAAAGGTAGATCCAGGTTTTGTAGTATTCAAAGCTTATAGAGTTAGGGGGCAAGGAGAAGCTTTCAAAGAAAAGGTATAAAATTACAAATAAAATTATATATAGGGGTGCCTGGGTGGCTCAGTCTGTTAAATATTTGACTCTTGATCTGGGCTCAGGTCATGATATCCCAGTTTGTGAGATCGAGCCCCATGTCCAGCTCTGTGCTGAGTGCAGAACCTGCTTGGGATTCTCTCTCTCCTCTCTCTCTCTGTCCCTCCCCCACTTGTGCTCTCTCTCTCTAAATAAATAATAAAATTATAAATAGAAGACAATATTAGAATGAGAAAAAATTAACACAATACAATTTTGAAAAAACTGATAAATCTCTCATAAAATCCAGAAATGTGATTCTTATTACATAATATCTATGTAGTCCTATTTTTTCTTTCATAGATTTTATTTAAATTCAAAAGTTAGTTACCATGCAGTGTAATATTGGTTTCAGGAGTAGAGCCCAGTGATTCATCACTAACATAAAACACCCAGTGCTCATCCTAACAAGTACCCTTATTAATGCCTATCACCCTTTTAGCCCATACCCGCCCACCCATCTCCCCTCCAGCAACCTTCAGTTTTTTCCCTATGGTTAAGAATCTCTTATGGTTTGCCTCTCTTTCTGTTTTTATCTTACTTTACTTTTCCTTCCCTTCCCCTATGTTCATCTGTTTTGTTTCTTAAATTTTACATATGAGTGAAATCATATGGTATTTGTCTCTGACTTATTTCACTTAGCATAATACACTCCAGTTCCATCCACATTTTGCAAATGGCAAGATTTCATTCTTTTTGATCACTGAGTAATATTCCACCACATACAGACACACACCACATCTTGTTTATCCATTCATCAGTCAATGGAAAATTGGACTCTTTTCCATAATTTGGTTTTTTTTGATCGTGCTAAACATTTTGATAGCGATAGGGATTTTCATAAATTCAAATTTGTGTTATGTATACCAAACAAAAAAAAAACATGGTGCATTTATAATTTTATATACTATGTTGAGTGTATTCTTTTTTTTTTTTTTACTGGAGTGAATTTCTCTTTTGCCTATGTCAAGGAAAACTGAATCTTGTTCAAATGTTACACATCTGAGAACTGGAAGAATTTTTCAGAATCTAGTTTGCATTTTCATGCATTTCAAAACTTAGTTTTATTCAATTCCTAATTCTGGAGTCTGATTCTTTAGGACAAATTCTTACCACCTTTTACCTTTCCCCTGATATTTGGTTGCTGGGTGAGTCTATTCAGGGGACAATAGGTACTTTCTGGAAAATATTTCATGACTACAACTACCAAAATCTTATACACGAGTACAAACAACACAAATTTTAAATTTCTTTCTTGTGTACATTTTACAAAAATATATGACCCTAGAAACACAGTTCTAGCCTCTGCCTTAGGGCTTTGAAAGTGAGGGTGCCCTGAAGCTTAGGTTTCACTAGCCTTTTGGAATACCTGTCTCTGTTGATAGCCATTCTCATAAACCCACAAAACAAACATTTTAATAAAAGAATTAAAACTTTGAGGAAGGGATTCTACTTGTAGTTATATTCTCACAGGTGATAGCACTGTGGGGTACACGAATGGTTCCCAGTAAATTCCATCCTGCTAAAATCTAGTTTCCCATAAAATAACTCATGTAACTTTTTCTAATAAGGCTCCTCTAAGGAAACGATTTGAACAGTTTATTCAAGACGCGGCCATCTCTGTACTTCAGTACTGTTATCTTTCCTAAAACTTTACATTTCTTAAAAGTACTCTCTAGTACTATTAAAAAACTTGATGTTAGGCTTGACTCTGTAGACATACTTTTATTTGCAGATGCCACCTTCTATATTATGATACATTCCCTTGTTTTATAACAATGTTGGCTTAAGATTTTAAATTATATATTAAGAACCATGTTAGAATGTTCATATCATCGGCCATATTCAAGTTTCTCTTACTAATTTTTAAAAGTATATTAATGCATATTCATGGACATACACTCTTCTTGATTAGGCTTGAGCCAAAAATTCCTAATTTACTATATTCCTTGGCTAAGAAAAGACCAACCATGATTTAACCTAATTATGATTTCCAGTGGAACTCATCCCATGTGGAGTATCAAGCTGGTTCAGGATTGTAGCCTTAAGAAAATATTTGGCATTCAGTGTTTGATAAAGAAGCCAATTTCTAGAGGCACATTTTGCTTGCCCAGGATGAGTTTTAGGAAGCATTAGATTTCATTAACTAGACCATACCATTTGGATATAATGTTTCTCCTTTATTCTGCTTGAGTGTTGGATTGTGATAAGCCCTTTGGCTTTTGCCAGAAGTGACCCATTTGATGTAGTTCCCTGTCAATTAAGGTAGGAACCAGGTGTCTCATGTGGTGGTTCTGCTTTGATTACCCTGTAACAATTCTGGCTTGCTGATGAGACTAAATAGCAGGAAAGGGCCACATTACAAGGGAGATGCTTTTACTTTATTACAACAAAATGTGCTAAAAGAAAATCTTGGCCATGGTAATTGAAATAAATTGGTTGCATATTTATTCTATAAATAAGGGATGCTTCAAAAAAGAAATTATAGACAATAATCAGGCCTACCTCCAGAAATGCTTTTATTAGTTCTTCTAGGAATATAGAATAAAATTTCAAATCTCAACTGTAACTTCATGTGGCTATTTTAGTTACCTGTGCCTAGAATTCCTAAATATGTCATTTCTCCAGAATTGCCACATTGGTCGTCAGAACTCTGTTAGTCGTGTAGTCTTTTCAACCAAGCTCTGACTGTAGCACCCCCTTTAGGCAAATTAGAGAGGCTCCATGTTGGTTACTTAGTTTTCTAATTGCTTGTTCTCTAGACTTAGTGATACTTAACACACATTAGCAGTAGAAGACTTTAAAAATAAAATTTATTCAGAAATCTCAGTATATCAAACAGACACTAGTGGCTTTCCATTAATACCAATGTTTTTTAAAGTTTAATTTTAATTTTCTTTCTACAAACTCAATTATTAGGAATATTGGAGATGAGTCAATCTAAGTGAAAATTTAAAATTAGCTATAGATGGCAATAGATTTTTGCCTTCAGATAATTTCTGATTTATTTCTTTTCATGATGTTGATATGATCTTGTGATTGATATGATCTAGATAATTACCTGTAATTTATATCAAATTTCAGTTTTGATTGTATATTATTTTGCTTCGTGGCTTACAATATTTAAGTTGTACAAAAAGCAGATACCTTTTTTGTAGTTTCAGTTGTGTGTTCTTTTAAAGTATTGAAAATGACTAATTTGTCTATGATTAAGAACATTTAAATTTTCATAGAAGATGAATGATAACTATTGAATTTTATGTTAAGATATTTTCTAATAGTTCTGCAACTAGTATTTTGACAAATGATTTTATCAGGATTAATAAAGGCTACTTAGTTTACTATAAAATAGTTTTTCATGACAAAAGTATACAGAATAATTTTACATAATATGGCAGAGAATATGCATGTGACTGTACTTAAGGAGAGAAAAAGATCGATAATGACACACAATTTGTATATATCTGTTTAAACTCATTCTTGTGAATATATTGGATCTCATATGGACACTTATTAGGACTGTAGCAAGATTTTATGGAATGACAGAAAAGTGAATTATGTTGAAGTAATAAAATCTCCAGTAACCTAAGTTTAGATTTTCTGGTCTGCTGAACTTTGAATTTGAAAGTTTTGCATGTGTGACCTATTTTTATAGATGTAAAAACCCTTAGAACATTAAAACATATAAAAGTTATATCAATATAAAACTAATACTATGAGGAAAAGTCATCAAAGAATCAATTCTGATGATTTTTTGAGTTCTTTCTTGACGGTAGTTCCTTACTCAAACATTTTGGGAATGTGTCATTCAAGGATCAATTGTTTTTAGACATCAGTATTTTCTACAATGCACAAATGGTTCTATCATGAATTTGATGTATGTAGACATAGTTCATCATTTGCCTTTAAACCTGATATATCATTCGAGTATCACTGGTATTAGAAGTCAAATGGAAAATAATACGGCATTGTCAAAGAAGCACTAGTGATGGAGACTTTCAGAAACATAATATGATCTGTTAGTATGTTTTCACAACATAACAGATAATAATATAGCTTAATCAATCTAAACAAGCGTGCATTTCTATTGCTCAGTATGTCACTGTGTGTTGATATAGGTTAATAACAAATGTGCAAAAATCAACCTGAAAAACAGAAGCTCTGGAGGAGAGAAATCAAGAAGTGCTATTTTTAAAATGCTTAGTTCATGTAGTAGGTGAGCTTTAAGAGAGAGGAGAACTTTATTAACTTACCGTTAGTTCTTGTATAATTTTATGGTGCCTGAGATTTTGGCCAACCTCTCGCACACACAGACTTAGGTAAGCATAGTAGATAGTGAATCAAGCCTGTTGCAAGAGTGAGTATTCCCTAGAAGATAATGATTACTTTATACTCTAAGTTTTTGATAAGGTAGTGTAAGTCTTAAATCATGTGGCCTTTATTTACTACAAAGTTACACTTCTTTAATAATGCTTATTTGGAGCACCTGGGTTGCTCAGTTGGTTAAGCATTCAACTTCGGCTCAGGTCATGATCTCATGATTTGTGGGTCTGAACCCCGCATCAGGCTCTGTGCTGACAGCTTAGAGCCTGGAGTCTGTTTCAGATTCTGTGGCTCCCTCGCTCTGCCCCTCCCTGGCTCACACTCTGTCTCTCTGTGTCTCTCAAAAATATGTAAACATTAAAAAATATTGAAAATATTAAAAATTAATGCATATTGAGGGTGTTTGGGGTTATTATAATTTAAAGACTATATAACACATATTGATGGATCCTCAAATGTTTGGATATAGTTCAATTATTTTTTTCAGTTATTTTCTAGATTTTTAATTCCATTTCTCAGGTAAATTTCCACATACTTTATTTTATTTTAGGTTGAGGTGTTTAAGGTCAGAAAACTTTTCAGTAGTGATGAGAACCTAGGGTTTTCACTCAAATTTGATGATAGAGTTTCATATAAAAATTTATGGCAAATGTTCCAAAATCCTATGGTATTGATTACAATGTAATTGGATTATGTCTACAACTTAGTGAGTCATTTTCATGCCAAATCATCTAGTGTCCCCATGATTTACTATCACTTGGAAAAAATGCTCCTGAAGAGGTCTAGAATTTCTACAGAAGGCACATTTTATTTCTACCATTCAGTTTTATGACTAAGCTTTACTGTTTCAATGTTTATTTTTATTTTGAAAGAGAGAGCATGAGCTTGAGTGGGGAAGGGGCATAGTGGGGAGAGGGACAGAGGATCTGAAGTGGGCTCCATGTTGAGAGCAGAGAGCCTGATGCAGGGCTTGAACTCACAAACCATGAGATAATCACCTGAGTCAAATTCCGATGCTTAACTGACTGAGCTACCCAGGTGCCCCAATGACTAAAGTTTAAATGAGCACTTGGCCCTCATCTTTCTAACTTGACTTAACACTGTGTCAGTCTAAATCCTCTATACTCAACAAATCATGCTCCTGGTGGTTCACTTTTATTTTGTGAACCAAGCTGCCACTATGTTTTGACTCATCCTGCTTTTTCTGTTTGGAATTCCTATGTGCCCCTCACTTTACTCATTTCCTTTTATTTAAATGCTTCCCGTAGTATTGTCAGGGCCAAGTTTTTCTTCTAATTTCCTTACTATCGCACATGTAGTGGATTTCTCCATCCCCTTTAAGTCTCAAAATTACTTTTTCACCCTTTGTCTGGAACTTGATCTATGCTATGGTGCATTGTTCAACATAATTTTCATAGACCTATGTTCTGTTACTTTCTATTGACACCAGATTTCAAGGGGATCCCTGGCTTAGAGAAATCCTGTTTCGACTCACATGAAATTCTGCGTGCAGTTTCTTAGTGTCAGTATTTTTTCTGAGCATTAATATTGGCCTGGGAAGAGTTGGGGTCCCAGGGTTTTATTATAAGTTTCTTTTAACCTAGACTTCAGTCCTCTCTCCTGAAATAGAACAATTATTTATTCAACATATTTATTGAGCACTTAGTGACTGTAGAGTATAGTTCTAGGCTCTGGCAAGAAGATGATTTTGATAGGCTGAGATGTTTGTCCCCCAGGTAACTTGCAACTTAAGTTTGGAAAAGTGCCTGAATGTTGCAGTAGAAAAAACAGCTTAGAATTCACACTCTTCCTATCACAAAATGAATCAAGCACTCTGATATTCACAAACAGAATCAAGTGCTCATCACCACACAAGCTGTTAAAAGCAGATCCTTGGAGGCACCTGGCAGCTCAGTGGTTAAGTGGTTAAGCATCTTACTTTGGCTCAGGTTGTGATGTCACAGTTCGTGAGTTTGAGCCTGCTTTGGATTCTGTCTCTCCCTCTCTCTCTGCCCCTCCCCTACTTGCCCACGCACACACTTTCTCTCTCTCTCTCAAAAATAAATAAACATTAAAAAAAAAAAAGCAGAGGCTTGATTTCGGAAGTATAATGGGTCAGCATAGCAAGTTAATTAAGAGCACATGGCCTAGAGTACTAACTCCTGGTTAAAATGTGGCTCTGGGGCTTCCTGGTATCAGTTCTGTTACAGAATTTGGACATGATCATTGCTCTCCCCACAACAAGGAAAAAAAAATTGAACAGACTGAAAATCAATGACAGGGCAAACTGCCACCCTGAAAACAGGGGAAGCCAGAGAGTCACAAATTAAACAGGGTTATCTGGAACCCATTAGATCCATAAGCTGGTAGGAATACTTCTGGTAATTTTAATGAATTGTTGGAGGACGAGTGTGGTCTAGTATAAAAGTGAGTAACCCTGGAAACTGTGGCATTAAGAAGGCCCTGCAGTTTCATAAGTTTTTACCTCCAAGAATCGTGCCAGCTTCACCAAAGAACTCAAAGATTGTTTTGTGGATTTGACAGGGAGAGGGGAAAAATAACCATTGTGAAATAATATCAGACATTACCCATAACGCATTCTGTCCTTCAGGGTAAAAGACTTTACCAGTACCTTATTTCACTTCGGAGAAAGCACTGACTCACTGACATTTTTAACTTCCATATTCATCTAAGGGGGTGAGGGGTGGGGAGTTAAATACATCTGTGAAGGTCAGGACCAAGGGATGTAGGGCTACTAAAAGCATGAGATTTAACTGTAAGATTACAATTATTTCACCTCTTCTCCAACTACTTACATTATTTTTATGAACTCTTAAAATAGCATAGACTGGGTCGCTTAAGAGAAATTTATTTTCTTACAATTTTGGAGGCTGTAAATCCAAGATCAAGATGTTGTCAGGTGTAATTTCTCTCCAGGTTTCTCTACTTGGTTTGCAGATGGGTACTTTCGTGCTATATACTCAAATGGGCCTGTGTGTGTATGTATGCATATGTGCCGCTCCCTCTTTTTATTTTTTTTAAATTAAAGTTAATTTTGAGAGAGAGTGGGGGGAGAGGGGCAGAGAAGAAAGAGCATTTCAAGCAGGCTTCATGCTGTCAGCACACAGCCTGACATTGGGCTCCATCTCACAAATCGTGAGGTCATGACCTGAGCAGGAACAAAGAGACCGACATTTAACTGAGTGAGCCACCCAGGGTGCACTCTTCCTCTTCTTATAAGTCATGTTGGGCTCATGTCTCTCCATATTACCCCATTTAATCTTAATTACCTTTAAAGGCCCAGTCTCCACAGACAGTCCCACTCTGATATACCTAGGGTTTAAGAATTCAACATTTGAGGGAGGGAGATAAAACATAAGAGACTTTCAAAGACTAAGAACAAACTGAGGGTGAGGGAGGGGGATGAGGGGGTGACAGTCATTAAAGAGGGCACGTGTTGGGATGAATACTGGGTGTTGTATGTAAACCAATTTGAAAATAAACTATTAAAAAAAATAAAAAAAGAAGAAAAATAAATAAATAAATAAACAAACATACTTAAAGAAAAAAAAGAATTCAACTTTTGAATTTTGGAAGGCACATAATTTAGTCCAGAATACCCACCAGTCGCCCAACAGTATCCAGTATAATAACTGGATTACTGATGAAAAAGTTCACAGATGGACTATTTCTGAGTTCTTAGAGAAGCTGAAAGTCAACAGGGGCAACAAAGATCAGTGGGGAAATTTGAGGACATGTTGCCTATAGCTACAAAAAATATTAAATGCACTCAGCTGTTGTCCAGGTTAACATAAACTTCACATACAATGCCTACTTACCTCAGTTTCTATTACCCCACATCCCTTCTCAGACTTTAATCCCCCCCCCCCAAAATTAAGGCATGATAAAAAATAATAGTCTGAAGTGACAAAGCATCAGAAACTGACTCATACATGACATAGATGTTAGAATTAGCAGGGAAGGGACTTAAAGTAGCTATAACTAATATGTTAAGGGTGACAGTGAAACAGGTAGAAAACATTTAACAGATGGATATGTAAGCAGAGAAACAAACTCCAAGGAGGAATCAAAGGACATTTTGAAAATCAAAAACGGTATAACAAAAATGAAGAATACATTCCTGGGCTTATCAGTAGACTGACATGATCAAGGAAATAACTAATTAGCTAAAAGTTCGATCAGTAGAAACTTTCCAAACTAACATGGAATAAGAAGATAAAGAAAAATAAACAGAATAGAGCATCCAAGAACTGGGGGGCAATTTGAAAAAAAAATCTGTGTAAGTCAAGTACCAAAAGAAGAAAAGAGAACAGAGTAAAAAAAAAGTATTTGGAATAGAATGGCTTAAAACTCTTGAAAATTAATGCAACACCAACCATAGATTCAAAAGCAGTATGCAAAACCAAAGAGAATATAAGCCAAAAAGTCTACACCTCGGCATTATCATATTCAAATGGCATAAAAACTGCACAAAATCATGAAAGACAACAAATATTTATAAGGGAACAAGGGTGAGAATTAAAACCAACTTCTCATCAAAAATCACATAATCAAGAAGAGAGTGGAATGAAAGTGTTGAAAGAAAAATCCACAAACCCAGAACTATATATCCAGCAAAGCTCTCTTTAAAAAGTTGAGAAATAAAAACTTCGACACCAAAACAAAATAAAAACAAAAAAACTAAAAAAAAAAATAAAATTGAGGGAACTCCACATCAGAGGAACTGCCTTTCAAGAAAGAAATATTAAAGCCCTTTAAGGTAAGGAAAGATGATATCAATGACAAACTCAGATATATAAAGAAATAACTGAGAATGAATAAAATTAGTCTTTTAACTATTATAATTCAGCAAAATATAACCTTAAAATAACATCAATGTATTGGGTAATCATATTTATATGGATAAATGGAGTGAATAATAGCAATGTTATAAGTGATGACAGGGAGAAATTGGAAATATTTAGTTATATGGTAGCAGTACTACGTGTGAAGTGGTACAGTGCTACTTAAAAATGGTCTTAGATTAGTTAAAAATGTATATTACAAACTTAGGGAAACAATGAGCAACTTTATTTTCTGAGAAAAGCATGTAATTTACTAAAATACAAAAAATAATCCTATGAAATGATCAATTAAAACTTGAGCAGAAAAAGAGGGTGAAAGAAACGACAAACAAGTGCAATGAATAGGAACTTACCAACTTAGTAGTTATTAGAACAACTATATCATTCACTTTAATTGTGGATATTCTAAGCACACTAATTAAAATATACTGTTGTCAGAGTGGACTAAAAACCCAGAAGACCCAATTCTAGTTTTTTGTTTTGTTTTGTTTTATGAGAAATCCACTTAAAGTAATCAGGCCAGATGGAACTGGAGGGTATTATGTTAAGTGAAATAAGTCAGTCAGAAAAAGACAGATACCATATGTTTCCACGAATAGGTGGACTTTGTGAAACTAAGCAAAAACCAGGGGGAGGGGAAGAGGGGAAAGAAAAAAAAGACACAGAGAGGGAGGGAGATAAAACATAAGAGACTCTCAAAGACTAAGAAAAAACTGAGGGTAAGGGGGGATGAGGGAGGGGGGAGAGGGGGTGATGGGCATTAAAAAGGGCACATGTTGGGATGAACACTGGGTGTTATATGTAAACCAATTTGAAAATAAACTATTATAACAAAAAAATAAATAAATAAATAAATAAATAAATAAATAAAATAATCAGGCCAGGGTTCCTGGATAGCTGTCAGCTGAGCATCTGACTCATGATTTTGTCTCAGGTCATGATCTCACAGTCAAGAGATCAAGCCCTACTTGGGTCGTATGCTGAGCATGGAGCCGGCCTGGGATTCTCTCTCTCTCTCTCTCTCTCTCTCTCTCTCTCTCTCAGCCCCTCTCCCACTTGCACAGGTGATCTGTCTCACTCATGTGCTGTCTCTCAAAGTAAACAAATAAACATTAAAAAAAATACTCAGGCCAAAAGTAAAGAGGAACACATATAATGCTAACACCAATCAAAGTTGGAATAGTATATTAATTTTAGACAACACTGACTTCAGAAGGAAAGTTATCAGAGACAAAGAGGGACATGATATAGCAATATACCATTAACCTAAGAAAACAAAACAGTTCTTAATTCATATATACTTAATAAAAGACCATCAAAATATTTAAGCTAAAAACTAGTATAACTGCAAGGAAGGAGACGCTGTTATAGTTTGAAATCAATACCCCTCTATCACTAATTGATAGATTCAGAAGGCAGAAAATCAGTAAGCGTATAATTGAATTGAACAGCATCATAAATCAACTGGATCTAATTGACATTTATAGAAGAGTGCCTCCAACAATAGCCGAATACACATTCTTCTCAATTTTACATGGAACATCCACTATAATAGACCACATTCTGAGACATAAAGCACATTAACAAATTTAAAATAATAAAAATCATACAATGCACAATGTCACACACTAATGGAATTAAACTGAAAAATCAGTAACAGAATAATACCTGGAAAATCCTCAAATATTTGGAGATGACCACATTTTAAAATAAACATGGGTCAAAATCTTGAGAAACTTGGAAACATTTTGAGATAAATGAAAATTAAGCTTAAAATTTGTGGGCTGCAGTAAAAGTAGTGCTTAGAAATTTATGGCATTAAAATGGATATATTAGAAAAAATCTAAAATCAATAATTTAAGCTTCTTTAGGAGATTAGAGAAAGAAGAGTAATTGAAGCCTGGAGCAAATATAAAAAAATAAATAAAATTAGAGTATAAATGAATGAATCTGAAAAAAAGAGAAGGTCCATAAAACACTAGCTGGGCTAATGAAAAGATGAATACAATTTCATAAAGCTCTACCCAGGCTGACCAAGAAGAAAAGAGGAAAGAAACAAATACCAATATTAGAAATGAAAGTGTAATAACAAAATAGTCAAAATGATATTAAAAAGTAGGAAAGGGATACTGTAAACAACTCTAGGCCCATAAATTTGATAATGTAGATAAAATTATCAATTCTTTGAAAGACACAAATACCCCAAACTCACACAAAGATAAATAATCTGAAAACAATATATAAATCTAATAAAATAGATAAGACCTTTATCTATTGAAGATATTGAATCAATAATTAGCTTTTCAAATAAGAAAGCAACACAATCAGATGGTTGCAGTAGTGAATATGAGCAAATATTTAAAATGACACTATGCACAATTTTTTTACCTCAGCCAAGTGATCAAAGTTTGCATCAATACCATTAAGTATACTGATAGTATATTAATATATCATTGTATTAATGTCAGGTACACACATAATTTGATGTTTGTATATATTGTGAAATAATCACTACAGTGAATCTAGTTAACATCTGTCCCCATACATAGTTACAGAATTTTTTCTTCATATAAGAAATTTTAAGATCTCCCTTAGTAACTTTCAGGTATGCAATACAGTATTATTAACTACAGTTGCCATGCCATCCATTATATCCCTATGACTTACTTATACTAGAACGGAAGTTTGTACTTTTTGTCTCCCTTTATCCATCTCAACCATGTCTCCCACATTTATGTCTGCAAATACAAATTTATTCTCTGTAGGTATGAGCTTGGGTTTTTATTTGTTTGCTTTGGATTCCACATATAAGTGAGATCAGACAGTGTTTGTCTTTCTTTGTCTAACTTATTTTACTTGGCATAATGCCCTCAAGTTCCATCGGTGTTGTTACAAAGGACAAGATTTCCTTATTTTTTATGATTAGATATATGTGTATATATATATATATATGTGTATATATATATATTTATGATTGGATATATATGGTGTATATAAATGTGTATATATATTTTTTTATGATTGGATATATATGGTGTATATATACCATTATATATGGTATACACACCATATATATATATACCCCATATATATATATACCCATATATATATATTCACATCACATTTTCTTTGTCCATTCATCCACCAGTGGACACTAATATTGGATAATGTGGCTATTATAAATAATGTTGCAATGAATATGGGGTGAAAATATCTTTTCAAGTTAGTGTTTTTATTCTTGGAATAAATACCTATCAGAAGAATTACTTGACCAAACTTAGTTTTATTTTTCCATTTTTGAGGAACCTCCATACTATTTTTCATAGTAGCTACACCAAGTTACATTCCCATCAACAGTGCACAAAAGTTCCCATTTCTCTACATCCTTGGCCACATTTATTTTTTTTCTTGTCTTTCTGATAATAGCCATTCTACAGATGTGAGGTGATATCTCATCGTTTTGTTGTTGCTGTTTTTAATTTTTACTGTTTGAGATAGAAGGAGAGAGAGTGTGTGGAGAGGAGAGGGGCAGAGGGAGAGAGAAAGAGAATCTTAAGTCGGACATGGGGCCTGACAGGGGCTCAATTCCACCACCATGAGATCATGACCTGAGCTGAAATCAAGAGTCAGACACTCAGCTGAGTGAGCCACCAAGAAGTCCTTCATTGTGATTTTGATTTGTATTTTCCTAATAATTAGTGCTGCTGAGCATCTTGTTATATGCTTATTGGTCATCTGGATGTCATCTTTGGAAAAGTGTCTATTCGTATCCTCTGCCCATTTTTTTAACTGAGGTTTTTTTTATGGTTGAGTTGTGGGAGTTCTTTATATATTTTTTGATATTAACCCCTTATTATATATACGATTTGCAAGTATCTTCTCTCTTTCAATGGTATTCCTTTTAATTTTATTGATGGTTTGCTTCACTGTGCAAAAGCTTTATAGTTTGATGTAGTCTCATTTGTTTGTTTTTGCTTTTGTTTCCCTTGCCTTTGGCATCAGATCAACAAATGCATTGCTAAAAATGAATGCTGAGGAGTTGCTGCATATAATTTGTTTTAAATATTTTATGGTGTCACATCTACAATTCAAGTCTTCAATTCATTTAGGGTTAATTTTTGCGTACGGTGTTAGTGGTGTACTTTCATTTTTATTTTGCATATGGCTGTCCAGCTTTTCCAGTACCAGTTATTGAAGATACTGCCCTTTCTCCACTGTATGTTCTTGGCTCCTTTGTCATAAATTTATTTCCCGTATATGTTTGGATTTATTTTTTGGCTTTCATCTTCCATTGATCTTTGTTTTTATGCCAGTACCATACTGTTTTGATTATTACAGGTTTCTAATATAGTTGAAATCAGGAAGCATGATAACTCCACCTTTCTTCTTGCTCAAGATTGCTTTGGCTATTCAGGATGTTTTGTGATTCCATACAAATTTTAGAATTATTTGTTCTAGTTCTGTGAAAAACACCATTGGTGTTTGTTTGTTTGTTTGTTTGTTTTCTCAGTTTAAAAACTTTTATTGTTCTGCCATTGTCTACAGAATAACATTTGTAATTTCTTAACTGGAAACACAAGACCGTCTGCAATGCAGTGTTATTATTTTTTTTTAATTTTTCAAGTTTTTTTAAAATTCTAGTTAATATATAATGTAAAATGGTTATTAGTTTCAGAAGTTACGTTTAGAGATTCATCACTTACATGTAACAACCAGCGCTCTTGCACCAAATCTGCAAATGGCTTTGGGGAGTCTAGATATTTTAACAATATAAATTATTCCATTCTAAGAGCGTGATGTAGTTTTCCATTTGTTTTTATCCTGTTCAATTTCTTTCCATCAGTATCCTATAGTTTTCACATAACCGTGTCCTGTCACTTTCACAGGTCAGTCACCTCTTTGGGTCAGTTTATTCCTTGGGATCTTGTTGTTTCGGATGCCATTATAAATGGGATTGCTTTCTTAAATTCTTTTTCCGATATTTCATTATTAGTGTATAGAAGCACCACAAATTTCTGTATATTGGTTTCATATCCTGCAGCTTTTCTGAGTGAATTTATCAATTTTAGAAGTTCTTTGGTGGAGACCTTAGGGTTTTCTGTATATAGTATTATGTTATCTTCAAATGTTGTCAATTTTATTTCTTCTTATCTGGAGGACTTTTATTTTTTTTCTTATTGCTATATTTTGAATTTCCAATACTGTTTTGAATAAAAGTGGCAAGAGTGGGCATCTTTGTCTTGATCCTGATTTTAGAGGAAAAGCTTTCAGGTTTTAACTGTTGATGTGATGTTAGCTATGTTTTTTTGTTTGTTTGTTTGTTTTCTTTTGTTCTTTATGTTTTATTTGTTTTTGAGAGAGAGAGCGAGTGAGCAAGCATGAGCTGGGGAGGGGCAGAGAGAGAGGGAGACACAGAATCTGAAGCAGGCTCCAGGCTCTGAGCTGTTAGCACAGAGCTCAATGTGGGGCTCGAACTCACATACTGTGAGATCATGACCTGAGCTGAAGTCTGGTGTTTAACTCACTGAGCCACTCAGGTGCCCCAGCTATGTTTTTTTTATATATGGTCTTTATTATGTTGACATATGTTCCCTCTATACCCACTGTGTTGAAAGTTTTTATCATAAATGAAAATTAATTTTTCCTCTATTGAGAAGATCATATAATTTTTATATTTCATTTTGTTAATGTGGTAGATCATATTGATTTTACAAATGTTGAAACATCTTTACATCCCTAGGATTAATCTCAGTTGATTATTGCGTATGATCCTTTTAAAGTATTTTTGAATTAAGTTTGCCGATATTTTGTTGATGGTCTTTGCACCTATGTTCATCAGGAATATTGGCATATAATTTATTTTTTGTGTGTGGTATACTAGCCTCATAAAATGAGTTTGGAAGTATTCTCTCCTCCATCTCAAATTATTTTGAAATAGTTTGTAAAGGATAGTTATTAAATTTATTGTGTTTTTTATTTTTTAAATTTATTAGGTTTTAATTATCTTTATATGTTTAATTTATTATGTATATTGTGCTTTTACTATCTACTTCTCCTATCAGTATGTGAGCTCTATTAGTTCAGAGATATTTACTTTTTATCTTGTTTATTCCAAGTATCTCTACAAGCCATTCGTGTCATTTTATAGATGCCTCTTAGACATTTGTTGTAGACTGAATAAATATATATTGTAATCATTTTCTGCCGTTATGTAGCTTGTCTTTAAATTTTTTTGGTTATATTAAAGTTTTAAATATTTATTTTCTAAGTTGTCAAATTTTATTTTATATTGGCTTTTGCTGTCATAACATATTTCCAAAGTCAAAAGGTTTTCTTCAGTTTTTATTTTATTTACTAAATTTACATGAACATTTCTGTATGGTTAGTCAATTGTTTCAGACTATTGATTGAATCCCTTTGTACTGATTTTTGTTGTTAAGGCTCTCTCCATAGTTTGGCCATTGTTGATATTGCAGCTATAAACACTGGAGTGTATATACCCCTTTAAATCTGTATTTTTGTATCCTTTGGGTAAATACCTAATAGTGAAATTGCTGGGTTGTAAGGTAGTTCTATTTTTAGTGTTTTGGGGAAACTCCATTCCATTCTCTAGAGTGGCTGCCCTAGTTTGCATTCCCACAAGCAATGGAAAGGGTTCCTCTTTCTCCATATTCCCATTTTCTCAAATTTTATTATTATTTAAGTAGGCCCCACAGCCAATGTGGGGCTTGAATTGACAACCCTGTGATCAAGAGTCATATGCTCTACTGACTGAGCCAGCCAGGGATCCCTATTTTTCTATTATTAAGTATATGGAGTGCATATAACAGTTATTTTTTAGAGAAGAAATAGATGATTGAACATTTAAACTTTCTCCTTTCATTCTACCTTCTTATTAATATAATCGTTTATCATTGCTTTGTAATTTCTTTTTTGAGAGGATTATCTAGAGACTTTGGTGGTAGAAATTTCCTGTGTTTGCATTTTTTAGTTTTGGCATTTTAACAGATTTGGGAATTCTGATTTCCATTGAAAGATGAGTAATTTGATAACGTTTAGAATTCCTAAAAGACAACACTTGCTTTTTAAACCTTTTGTAGTTGGCTTGTTCTCTTTTCATTTGTCTTCATTAATGAAACAGTTTCATTAGTATTTTCCCATTTAAGAATAGTTCTTTTCTTTTGTTTTCTATGTTATTAAATTGAACCTTTAAAGTTATTTAAAATTTAAAACAAGTTTTCATTTTAAAATCAAATATTTAAAAAGGCAAAAATAATGCTTACACTTTACTATTTTATTATTTGAATCACCAGGTTACGTAAAGAGTGCTCTACAGATTTTGCAGTCCTATAAACATATTCGAAAAAAAAATAGCAGGAAATAGAAGTAAAAACATTTCCCTAGATTTAATATACCGCTTTTCCATGCCATTGAGTAGGATATGAAGGCATGAAAGCAGTGATTTAAAAAATTTGCTCTTCAAAATAAGGATAGCACTTTGTATTCAGTCCAGTTCTTCCCTTGTTTGTTTTCCCAGGACAAATTCTAGCTTCCTCCAAGTTTTTAGTCCCTTATTCTTAAAGGATTAGTTTTTGGTTGATTTTGGAAAAACATATTAAGTAGCTACCCTCAATTCTTGCCAGAGTTTTACCTGATTTGTAAGTGCTCATTTTCCCCCCATCAGTGGGGATTCAACAATCTTAAGGAAAATGCAATTATTTAAGTAAATTATATCGATACCTAGTATCTATCTGCATTTTGGAAACAGTAAAGTAAAAAGGAGAAGCTATTTAATATCATTTTTTTGACTATTAGAGAATAAAATGGTTCATTCCTACACTTAATTTTAAGGAACTCATTTTCCAAAACCCACTGGCAAAAATGGTAAACTATTTAGTTTTAATTGGCAAACAATTAAAATTATTTTTAAATAATTTAAATTATTTTAAAAATGAGCAGTTCTACAAAAAATTAGTTTGTCTTAATCATTCCTTGTGATCCGATGACCTTTGGAAGAATTATGCTTTATTTGCTGTTACAACAAACCCTAGAAACCTTAATAACTTATAAGATTCCTCATGTTAATATAAAGCATGGAGGAGAGAGTTGAAATGAAGACAGAGGAGGGAAAGATGAAAATAGTTAATTTCTCTTTTGAGGAATTAATTTTGTTGACACAGAAAGGACAAATGCTTAGAAACTGATTTGTTCTGTAAGTTTAGTACCCATCTACACAGAAAACTACACTTTTAGCATATTAAAATGCTTGTCCTATCCTTGTGGGGTAAAGCCTACTTTGTCATTGTAAAATTTGGGATTATTGAACTCTATATTTTATGGGGTCAATAATAGATGACATGGTTTAAAAAGAGATCAAGAGAATAAGATTTAAGGTCTATGTCTTGGTCATTGCCCAGTAACTATTCCTGTAACTAACTGTACCTCCTGTAATAAAATATATAACATGGGCTGAATGTTTGCTATGTGGTAAGTGGTGTGCTAAACCATTACATGCGTTATCTTTAGTCTCAGAACAAATTGCAGATGAGGAAAGAGGTTCAGAGAGAAGTGACTTGCCTAAGTTTATGGAATCGTTGGTAAATGGGAGAGCTGAGATTTGAACCCAGGCAATGTGATTACAGAGCCCTCATTCCATATTTGCAAGCCAGTAGACAGACTTAGAAACTGCCAGTGTTTACCAACTCTGTTACTTATGTACCTTCTTTCCAACTTAAAAAGAGTGCCGCCAGCCTCTATGAAAGCATGTTCTTCAGGACAGTGCTCTATCTAATAACATAGGTGTTTTACTGTGCAAATATCTGATTAAGAGGGGACAAGTACATGTTTCCTTTATCAGGTAAATGTTTAAGGAAATAAAGTCAGTTATATCTAGATAAATTTCTTGGGAAAAGTAGTCAAACTAGTAATGTAATTCCTTTATACATTGACATTTATCTAATTGAAGTGAAGCCCCCTAAACATAGTGATCATTGTTTCCATAATACCAACCTTACAGTAAACACACATATACACTCATTATTTTCAATTGACTAAAATTTCAAAACCAGAAATAATTGTGAGCAATTTTCTCAGCATAATGTGAAAAAAAAAACATAACTTTTTGTTTAAGGAGACTAACAATAGGATAATAGCATTTAGTTTCTTTGAGCAAAAATCTAACCTTTTTAGATTGTGTGTATGTATCATTTTTAGAAAACATATATAGACACAACTTCCTATTACAGGTGCACAGAGTCCATCCACCTGTCTGTCAGTGTCTTTGCCATAGCTACAATTGTACATTCATTTCCAATAACGTGATTAACAGCTATCTCTCCTAACAAACTAGACCAGAATCTTCTTGAGCAAATGGCTCTGCATCCCTAGAGCCTTGACCAGGTTGTGGTGTGGGCTAAGCGCTCAAAAAACTGTATGTAAAATGCATCAAACATATATATATGTAACACGGAATCATTAAAATTTTCTTTTAGTTAGAAATTAGGTCTTGGGTAAAAATATATGGCAATCTAGGAAGAATTGATTAACAATACTATTATTTTGTATTTATTATATTACAACTAATTGCAACTAATAAATACTATTTTTTTTAGTACATGTAAGTTATGGATGTTTTGTTTTCTTTTTTAGAGGCCTGTAAGGCCCTATTTTGTTTAGAATAGACTTTCCTAAGGGAATTAGATCTAAGGGGAAATAGGATAAAGATGATTACATTATATATATAATGTACATTACATTGTTTATATTACAATACATACATTGCGTATGTGTACATATACATATAAAGATGATTACATTATATGTATATGTGTATATATACATATATATATATCTTAGCAAAGGAAAAAAATGATTCAGAACACTACGCTTTTTCAAGTATGGTAACATACTCAAATCATGGTTTTAAAAATAGCTCCTAATATATAAGCAATGTAGCAGTTCCTCACATAAAGGTGAATGCATCGTAATGGTTAGAAATAGCACTCCCCTCTCAATTACGATTGTCCAGTTCACCCAGTTTTCATTCTGTGTGACTACCTATTATTGTATATGGGAAGTAGAAAAAAAAATATTGAGTAAGTGCTTGAATTCTGAATTAAGTCATTTTTCTTTCTGTTTTAATCTGAGTCATTCTCCAACATGAGTGCTATAGATAAGTCACTTTAAAATATGGCCCACTTGCTGCTTGGGATATATTCATGATGTTTACAAGTGGCTGTTCTATATTCACAACTGATGCTGTCTATTATTACGTTACTACAAGATGAGTCATTGTTTTAATATTTTTGCAAAGCCTAAAGAATGCATTCAGGCATGTTCAATCGATTGGAAATAAGTCTCTCTTAGGACAGCACAGAGGTTTGGTTTTTTGTTTTTTTTTTTTTTTTTCATTTCTAATTTTCAAAACAACATGTTTTTGATGAAACGTTCCAGATCAACAAACAGCCTTGAAGACTGATGGCCTCTCAAACTCCCCACACACAGCCAATGAGGACGTCTGCTCTTGAAATTCCAACTGTGCTGGAGAATGATTTCGTTAGAAGCCATGAAAAGAAACATTATGTTTTAAAAAATCCTTAGCGCCCTCTGGGACTATGAGGTTTCTGGGGGACATACACTCTTCTTCCCTCCTTCCTTTCTTTCTCTTATTTATTTTTTTTTCAACAAGTATACTATTTATTTTGTATATTTTTTTATATATTGTATATTTTTTCAGTAAATATTTGGCCACTTAGCATACTCCAGGAACCATGTTGCATTCTGGGAAAGTACGCATGCATAAAATGCAGTTCCTATTCTTTGGGGTGTCATAATCTATTTAATGGGATGAACAGCTAAGAAGAAAATCCCTAGCAGAGGATCACATTCTCGCCGGTATATCTCTACCTATTATTAAATAATAGTGACAAAGCACTTACTTGAAAGGCTCTACCAAAGATGTATCCTACATTAAAAATTTTTAAAGGTTCTAGTATATTTATATCCTGAAAAGAAAATGATCACTTTTTCTTTCGCCGTTTTACCTGTTAAAGGCAGCCTCTAATTAGAACTGAAAATTAGATGTTTTTTTCTTAAATGTTTCTTTATTTATTTTGAGAGAGCAAGAGAGAAAGAGAGAGAGAGAGCAAGAGAGCATGAGTGAGGGAAGGGCAGAGAGGGAGGGAGAGAAAGAATCTCAGGTGGCCTCTGCGCTGTGAGCACAGGGCCCGAGATGGGGCTCAATCTCATCAACCTCAAGATCATGACCCAAGCGGAAATCAAGAGTCAGATGATTAACCAAGCACCCCTGCAAAACAGATGTTTGAATAACATATATTTAATAACGTGTTCAATGAGACCAATAGTTTTAAAAATCACTGAATCCTGAAGATCTCTGTTCTTTGAGTTAAAAACTGTAGGAATGAGACTAGGTTGCAGGATATAAAAATAATTGACACTGTAGAATAATGACTCTGACACAAATCAAGTTTCCTCCTCAGCACCTCCTCTGGAGTTTCTCTTCTGGAGATTAAAGGGGTTCTTGGATCCACACTTAGTTTTATAGTATTGTCTTCCAGCCGTTGTTTGTATACTTTTTGTCAATTCTTACACCTCCTCCTTTTCTTTTGCTAAGAAACATAGCCTGATGAATGTATCGAATAGATCATTCTAAAATGCTGGATACAATTTGTTTTTCTTCTGTGGAGTTTTTCTTCAGGAGACTGTCAAATATTTCTAAAGCAAACCTTGATTATACATACTTTATTTACTACTTGGCTACCCATTTGAAATTTCTAAAAATAAATTAGAATTAGTGTTAGAATTTCTCAACTCTTATGTAGAGATTTGTTAAGTGGGACAGAATCCCTTTTCATATGGTGTTTATCTGTTACCGTGAAATATCTTTTAAAAGTATTTCTCTGTTATGTAAACATGTAAAATATGAAACAACTCATAGTCATTACAAAACCCATATTTAACCACTATTAGTATTTAGCAGAGGTCCTGCTATTCTGACATATTTTTACATACTTGGTATCATACTATAGATACATGGTTTCCATCCTTTTTAACATTGAGGGCTTTTTTTCCCTACCTCTTTAAAATGTTCATTTTAATGCATGTATTACATTTCATGATATGACTCATTTCTCACTTCTTGGATTTTTCAGGTTGAAATCATGTTTCAAAGTATTAAATATTTTCTTTTATTATTTCAAACACTCCATATACTCTCCTCCCCGATTAGCGTCATCTGATCATTGCTACGATTCAGGAAGCGCTTTAATCTTATCTAAGGTCAGTCTTCCTACTTGTGCTCCAGATCCTATGCTACCTCATCTTTCAAGGTTATTAAACCCACAATTTCTCTCTCTTCCAAACCATCAATTTCTCCCTCTCTATTGAATTATTTTTCTAACATAAAATATTCTTTAGGTTCTTCTGTTTATTAAAAAAAAAACCTGCTTCTTTTAAAGTAAAACCACATTTCTTTCGTTCCATTTATAGCACAGCTCCTTGAATATCTTGTCAGTAGCTTTATACTCACTTTCTCATCTGCATTTTCCCTTTCATTAAGTTCAGCCAGATTTCTGCTCCTAAGCACTCCACTGAATCTACTCATACCCAATCACCACTGACCATCATGTTACCAAATACGAAATGAACTTGCCTCATCTCTCAAATGACCTCATCACCAGGTTCATTCTGTCTAGTTTGACCAATCCTATTTTCTGAAAAAAATATTCTAGAGTTTTTGTGTGTATTGTACTCTGTTAGATTGTCGCTTTACTCACTCTCTGCTCCGCCTGAGTCTCTTTGGCTGGCTGCTCTTCTAGATCTCTTTTTCAGGACTCACGTTTGTTACCATGTCCTTCTGTTTATAGCTTCTTCTAGAAAATTTCATCCACTGCTATGTCTTTAAATACCTAAATGTAAAGCTACATCTTCAGCCTGGTGTCTCTCCAGAACCCCAGACTCACCTGCCACTTGCTTCTTTACATTTCCACATGAATATCTTATAAGTATGTCAGAGTTAACATACACCAAATTAAACTCCCAGTCAACAAACTCTTTGGCTATCCACACCTCAGTGATGTTGCCAACATCTACCATCTGTCTAAGCCACCCTTGACTCCTCTCTTATCTTAATCCCCACATCCATTGTGCCAGGAAATCCTGTCACCTTGAACTCATCATGTTCTTTATATACCTTAGTCTCTCCCTACAAGACCCTCTTCATTAGTTGTCTAGTTGGCACAGTTGACTGCTTACAATTCACTTACTAGAAGTATCCTTATAAAACAAAAACTGTCTTTTTCCTACTTACCTGCTTAACCCCCCGTATTTGTTTCCTCATTTACAATAAAATCTGAGTTCAAGTTCTCTGACCTTTTGGATCCCAAATTAAGGAGATCTTGCAACCCCCCATAAATTGGTTTCACAAACTCTCTTTGCATTTACTGTCTCCAACCACGCTGTCACTTTTCTTGCTGTTGGTTTTATATGTCAAGTTTTACAACCGTTATTTTTGTTTCCCAGTAGCATGTCTACTACTGCTGGCTCCTGCTTTTTATTTATTTCTCAGCCTAAATGTCACTTTTGCACTTAGGCATTCCCTGAAAGCCCACTCGAAAGTAGATCTTCAGTCTCCTTTTCATATTTTCTAGTTTCATTCTCATCGTGGAACTAAAACTTTGTTCATTTATTTATTTTAACATTTTTGGTCTTCCGTGAAACACCAGCTCCATGAAAACAAGAACCTTAGGGTATTCCTCTCTGCTTTATCCCCAGTGCCTAGAAAATGTATGAAATTTAAATTCCAGTTCATGAAATGGAATGTCTTTGTAAAGGCACATCTTTGCATTTTTGATATGATTTCCTCTGAAGAGATTATGGAGTTTAAGTAGAATTATTGAGTTCTAGCCAGTTGTTTTCTAGAAAGTTTGTACCTATATTAGGGTTGCCAGATGTAACAAGAAATAGAAAACATCCAGTTAAATTTGAATTTTAGATTAACATCGAGTAATATTTTAGTATATCTATGCTCCATGCCGCATTTGTGATACACTTGTATTAAAAACTTACTCATTGTTTATCTGAAATTCAAATTCAGCTGGGCATCCTGTACATTACCTGGCAGTATCATCCTATCAGCACTCTCACATAAAGTGGATAAAAATGATGATGTCCTCGTATCCTTTTCACCATGCAAAAATGCAGGAATCCCATCCATTCCCCAAATACGCACATATACACATTCTCATATCAGACACAGGACCACTAAAAATAACAGAGAAAACATTGGTCTGTACTTAGATTATAATCTGTTTTACAATACATAACTTTTATTTTATTGAAATCCTTCTTGAAGCCTTCGTCCTTCTGTACAATACCACCAATGCTCTATACAAGTCTTTCTGAATCCAAGTAGGACTCTTGATTAGACCATAAAGTTGCTTTGATCTGAATAGACTTTTTGAACTGTTATTTTCCCCTATAAGCAGTAACACAGAGGAAACCTTGTTCTGGCTGGGGTGATGTGGTATGAGTGTGGGAAAATGTTCAAAAGCCTGGCATTTATGGGATTCAAACACATTATGAGAATCAGGAGTCTGAGATATGTGAAGTCACTGAGGATGTTCAAAAAGAAAGAAAAAACACAATCTCCGGGATGACAGTTTATGATCTAGAACTTCTTAAATATTTGCTTAATACATTGCAAGTGTTTTTGGTTACTTCGAAGGGAATTTAACTCTATAAACAGACATGATATATATCAAAAAGTGTTATAAAGAACAACTAGCAAAGAGAGAATTAAACTTATGTAAGCTTTCCTTTTGCTGTTGCGTTTTGTGTTATCATAAACTCATACAGGAAAAATGCTAAAGTGAGAGAATAGTATCAAAATGTATTTTTGCTATGTATTTCTTCGTTAATCCACAATAAACCTCTAACATGTTAGGAACATGAAAAAGAAATGTGAAAACCTAGGAACTGTATTAAACGAAATGACAACATTGAAAACTCTAAAGTAGAAAAGAATTCTCATTAGGGGGTCCCTGCATTTTAAAAGCCTTAAAATTAAAATTGCTGTGAGTAATTTTCATAAATAGATGAAATTTTTGGTTTATACTAGATTAGAGACTGCATTAGGCGCTGAGAATATCCTGTCTATTGTCCTCAACCAGAAAGGCTTGACTCTTTGATTTAGCATTTCCATAAAATGTAGTATTTTCTGAGTTCTTACCATTATTTGTTGGCAGCGCCATTCTATCACCTGTGACTTAAGTCAGCAGGGATTGTCATTATCACGAGAAACAGGGGGAAAGGAGGAAGCACAAAGGAGCTATACTAGAACACCTGACCTCATCAGGCTGTAACCATTTTCTCTTTGTCTTCAGAATTACAGAATAAATCATTATATTCAATCCCATCTTTATCTGATAATAGTAGCAATGGTTTGTATGCACTGAGTGCTCACTAGAGTGTGTATAAGTGTGTATCGATTAATATTAAACTAGTATCTGATCATGTGAGCTTCCTTTTCCACTCATGTCCAAGTGAACACTGTTTAACAATAATAACCTTCTAGAAAATCCACCAAGAAATCATAAACAGAAGATAGTGACTCAGGTTGCCAGACTGTTTTTCTCTATTCTTGCATGCCCTCAAATGTCCTAGCATTCTGGTTCAGGGTACCAAGGGAAGAGCAAGGTCTCTAGTCTGAGAAAATGTAGGCTTGAACTCTTATTCACCACATGTCCATAAATAACTACAGCTCCTACAACTCCCTTGAGTCTCAGTTTCTATTTATAATACAGAGATTTGATATTTAATAATTTAATAATGAAAAATGAAAACCCTAAGAAATGCACTTATCACCACATATGATGCATATTATAGGGATTCAGAAATGTTACTTCACTTTCCTTTTTTCTCAAGCAGTCCAAGAACTATTACTCCCCCTTACTGAGTTCATATTATGTGCCAAACAATACTAATTCCTTTGTATTGTTTTAATCTTCTCAATGCTTCTATGAATTACTTGTTACTATTTTATCATTTCTATTTTGCATAAGTGAAAAATGAAATACTAAGGCTAAAGATATTAGTACCCCTCAGGTATATCTTACTCTGCCTTGTCTCCCTTGTCCACCAGGGTTCATAAAATTTGGGTATACAAACTTTTACATATATACTGCACTAAATAATACTCTATCTTTCCATTAATTATATTTCAATTCAAGGATTCAAAGTGTCTTCTCTGTCTACGTATAATGCGCTATGATAGACAACACATACGTGTGACTGGAAAAACACACGTGTGACTGAGTCTCTGTCCTCAAGGAACTTAAGATTGGAAGCAATTTATCTTAGTTGCAACCTCAAATCCACTGACCGAAGAATGAGGCTTATTCTATGATCACCAGAACAAAAAGGAGAAAACAACCATGTTGTATCCTCTTGGGCTATTAGAAATTGCTAATATAGATAAATTGCCAAGACATGCAGCTGAGAATTTATACACATGCTTAATGAAATCTGGTCACCAGAGCAATTTACTGAAGTTAAGGCAACTCAATTAGCAGAAAAAGAATAATGGACATAGAATTAACTCAAAGAAGTAATTCTAAATGTAGACACAGAGTTCAGTTTCCTTCTATAATGCAGGGTGAGATAATAAAATTTAGACTTGAATTTACTGGTAATTCATCCCAATTATAATAAAAACTTGAAAAAATAAAGTTTGGTTTTATCTCCTATAAACATTGGAATTTGGGGTGATAGGTGAGGTGTTTTGTTGTTTTGTTTTTTAATATGAGTATCAAGTGTTCCCATCTGATTATAAGAGAAGTCCCAGCGTGATATTTTAATAAAATGTAATTTGAAACTGATACACTTTGTGCAGATAACACTGTGTGCTGCAGTCTCTATACTCTTCATGACCTGAATTCCAGCATTATTTTAAGTATCAGAATAAAGGGGCGTTAGACAGGGCAACTTGAAAATATTGAGCAGCATATGTTCCCATTGTGAAACAGACATTCTACTTTCCTTTTTCGAGTTTTAAAAAGGACTGCATTGTCAAGTAGGCATTTGAATTATTTATTTTAAAACAACAAGGTAGCTCTATTAGATGGAGTGTGAAACTATGTCTCCTTTTGGCTATTGATTGTCCAAAATACTATCTATTTGATTTTGTATATAAATACAGACAGTGAGTGATCAATATTCTTAACACATGAATTGTGGTTATAAATAAGAAAAAATAGATGATGGATAATAAATTTCTAGCTGTCAAATGACCTGTCTTTGACCTACCCTTTCTTATCACCCAAATATTCCTGTATCTATTAAAACAAATATTAAAAACAGTTTCTGGCTGACTTTGAGTATAATTGAATTTTAATTAAACACAGATGCCATCAACCGTATTTATACTATTTTCAATATCCTCCCCTCTCCTGGGATGCTGTGTATGTCTTTCAGTTTTTCTACAGTGGCTAAAAATATTTGATGAACTAAGTTTTAGAAATTTGGAAACATGGTTATTTGAATATTCAAAATTATGTTCAATCTACCATGACTATACATTTTTAAATAGGAAATAATGCAGAACATAGGTTTAGGGAAGAATGAGTTCTACATATGAGGGTACGCATGTGCTGTGGAAATGACGCTGGATGACTAAACACAATACCATCAACTCTGGTTCATTCAGGAAGGTGAAAGCCGAATATGGCAGAAAGATTTAAATTTTATTTATTTCTTGAAATTATTTTGATTGTGAAGATGTGCACTACATATATAATTGACAAAATACATCAATGAAGTTATATTTAAAGAAATCTATAGAAAAGAAAAAAAAACACGCCTTTCTTCCCTTAGAGAACATTGCAACATGAATCCTTAGGACTTCCTCAACGTGAAGAAGGAAATTATCATATTGATGAATTTAAGCAAAAAAATCATAGTTAACACCATGTTATATGTTAGAGTAACATATTCCAAATATTAAGATAAGTAAGTTTTCTTGGATTTTAGCAACCGTGCCTTGAGAAATTGAATTTTATAGAATTAAATAACTTGCCAAATAAAACATAGTTACTAAATGTTTAATTCAGAATTTCCAATGTTTTTAAATCAAAGACCTTTGTTCCTAACTACTATCTTATACTGCCTTCTAACATTTCCACAAATCCATGCATTTTCTCATGTAGTTAGTTCCCATCTCAAATCCGTGGACTGACGAATGAGACTTATTCTATGATCACCAGAACAAAAAGGAGAAAACAGCCATGTTGTATTCTCCTGGGCTATAGAAATTGCTAATATAGATAAATTGCCAAGACATGCAGCTGAGAATTTATACATGCTAATGGAATCAAGTGAAAACAGTGACAATTCTTCTTTGAGATATCTTTCTTGCAATCCTGTGACTGTGAAACTGCTTCATTAAGAGGTGTCTGATTTTATTACTAGTCGTTGACTATTTCTAGGATGGTTTTCCAGTTTAAAACTTATTTTAAATAAACTTACTCTTTATTTTGTCTTTGCTACACAGATTCAGAGGACTAAAAGGTCTATAATTTAGCTTTATTTGTAGATATTCACAAACACACATAGTATAGTCTATATCTTGTTAAATTTAATTTAAAAAATTTCCTTCTTTGTTTTACTTACTATTTTAAATTTAATCTGCAAAAGAGAAAGTCTACCTAATGAAATTTATAGAATAGATGATTTTCTTATATTTTTTCCCTTTGTTTTAATTTACAATGTTTCAATTCAGTTGAACTGCTGGAGGAAAAGGACAGAACTATTTGTAAATGTACAGTTAATTTTTGAATATTTAGATTAGAACAAACTTTGATTTAGTTTGGTGATCATAACCTGCAAACATTTTTTTTTACTCCTTGAAAGTTGTCAATACTGGATACTTAAAACAATTAATATAATCTAACCCTTTGGGGACACCTGGGTGGCTTAGTCAGTTAAGCCTCTGGCTCTTGCATGGTTTGTGAGTTCTAGCCCCCATTAGGCTCCGTGCTGACCATACAGAGCCTGCTTGAGATTATCTCTCCCCCTCTCTCTGCCCCTCACCTGCTTGTTCTCTCTGTCTCTCTCACAATAAATAAACTTTAAAAAGTAAACATTTGTAAAATGGAGAAACCTTAGAAAATAACTGCATATATATCTTTTACATGTTTACTTTCAATAACAAATAAAATAACTATTTTAATAAATATTAGAACTACCTCCTTACTAGAAATCCCCAATAATCAGTTTTGTTCTGGATTTTATCAGTGGATATAACTTCTATTTTGTAAAGCTATTGTGTTTGAAAATGTTTCTTACCAACAAACGTTTCTATTTCACAGCATTGTTACTAGGAGCAGCTGGTAAAGGCTATATACACTCTGGGATAGGTTGGCTTTGAAATGGCTAAATTGGGTAAAATAAAAGGGGGGAGTGTATTGAATGTACTGAATTAAAAAGTCAGTGGGTTTTGCCATTTTCAGTGAGTCTTGTATCATGCAGAACATCTCAATATATCTTCTATTGATCCCTGTATCAGTTTTGGTATTACTCTTTTCTAATTACTTTTTTCTAATTATCTTTTTCAAATTTTAACTTCTAATTTCTACTTTAATCTAGTAGTTTGTTTACATTTCAGACAAGATTTGTCATGGGTTGAAGTATTGGGCATTTCAACCAGAAAAAATATGAATGAATATTTCTCCGTAGTCCTTTATAAGTTTAAATAACAGAAGACCACAATAACAACAAAAACAACAAAATGAAACAAAAACTATCCTCACAACTATTGAAAAGGTAATTTTTGGACATAACGGAAAATAGGTAGTAAGTATTAGGACTCTGCTTAGTCAGAAAGCATCAAGGCATCCCTCATCTAGCAGACCCTTCCAGCCTGGAATAAGCACACTGGGGTGTTACCTTGATTTGGTCATGGACAGACAAGAGAAACAGACTCAGAGGGAGGGAAAGTGACAAAATATAAACTGAGAAGTATTCATTCCAGTACTGGAGATGCCAAAGGGACAACTAGCCATAATAGTGTTTCTGTACAGTATTTCACAAAGACACAAAATTTGCGATAATTTAGTTTCATTTTTTAAATTATAATTTATATCTTCAGGATTTTTAGAATCTGGTTTTTGTTGAAAAAGTTTCTAAATAAGAAACAAAACAAATGAGCAAAGCGAGGGGAGAAAGAGGTAAACTAAGAGACAGAATCTTAATTAAGAGAACAAATTGATGGTTACCATGGGGGAGTGCAGTGGGGAGAGGGGTGAAGTAAGTTGTTGGGGATTATGTAGTGCATTTGATGAGCACTGGGTGTTGAATAGAAGTGGTGAATTGCTATATTGTATACAGGAAGCTAATATAACACTGTATGTTGTCAACTAACTGGAATTTGAATAAAAACTTAATAAAAAGAGATGACAAGATACTCTCTTTAAATTGAAGTATAGTTGATCCACAATGTTACATTTAGTTTCAGGTGTATAATATAATGATTAAGTTTTCACCTGCTGTGCTCATCACCCCTGTAGTTCCATCAGTTACTGTTCAACACTTTTCCAACACCATTGACTGTGTCCCCTGTGATGTACCTTTCATCCTTGTGACTTATTCATTACATGTCCGGAAACCTATATCTCCCACTCACCTTCACCCATTTTGCACATTTCCCTACCCCTAACCCCACTGGCAACCTTCAGTTCTCTGTATTTATGGGTCTGTTTCTGCTTTTTGTTGATTTTTTAGATTCCTCATGTTAGTGAGACATATGGTATTTGTCTTTCTCTGTCTGACTTATTTCACTTGGCATAATACCCTCTATGTCCATCCATGTTGTTGTAAATGGCAAGATCTCACCCTTTTTCATGACTGGCTAATATTTAATTGTGTATATATACCACAACTTTTTCCATTCATCTATTGATCAACACTTGAATGGTTATTGTAAATAATGCTGCAATAAATAAGAGTGCCTTTATCTTTTTGAGTTAGTGCTTTCATTCTCTATGGGTATATACCCCATATTTATGGGTGAAATTACTGGATCATGAGGAATTTCTATTTTTAATATTTGAGGAACTTCCATACTATTTTCCACAGTGATTGCAGCAGTTGACATTCCCGCCAACACTGCACAAGGGTTCCTTTTTCTCCACATCCTTGCCAACATTTGTTATTTTTTGTCTTTTTTTATAGCCATTCCGATAAGTGTCAGGTGATCTCTCATTGTGGTTTTGAAACAATGGACACATGTCCCTGATGCTGAATGATGTTGAGCATCTTTTCATGTGTTTATTTCATGGTCATTTTATGTCTTATTTGGAAAAAAATGTCTACTCGAGTCTCTTTCCATTTCTAAGTGAGATTGAGTATTTTTTTTTAATTTTGTTTTGTTTTGGTGTTAAGTTGTATAAGTTCTTTATATATTTTGGATATTAACTCCTTATCAGATATTATCATTTGCAAATATCTTTTCCTATATGGTAAGTTGTGTTTTCATTTGCTAATGGTTTCCTTCACTGTGCAAAAGCTTTTTATTTTGGTACAGTTCCAAAAGTTGGACATATCTAGAAAAGTATCCAACAGCTGATATCAAAGAAATTCCTGCCTTTCTTTTTTCTAGAAAAAAGAAATGGTTTCATGACTCACATTTAGGCCTTTAATGCATTTTGAGTTTATTTTTGTGTATGGTGTGAACAAAGTGTTTCAGTTTTGTAAGAAACTGTTCCAGTTTCATTATTTTTCCTTTAGCTATCTAGTGCTCAGGGCACTTGGGTGGCTCAGTCAGTCAGTATCTGACTGTTGGTTTCAGCTCAGGTCATGATCTCACAGTTTGTGAGATTGAGCCCCACATTGTACTATCAGCACAGAGCCTGTTGAGATTATCTCTCTCTTTCTCTCTCCGCCCCTCCCCTGCTCTTTCTCTTTCTCCTTGTCTTTCTAAATAAACACTTTAGCTGTCCAGTTCTCTAGCACCATTTGTTGAAGACCATCTTTTCTCCATTGTCTATCCTTGCCTTCTTTGTCATAGGTTTATTTCTGGACTCTATGTTTCATTTATCTACATGTCTACTTTTATACGAGAGTAGAATGCTATTCTGATTACTACAACTTTGTAATATATCTTGAAATCTAGGACTGTGAGACCTCCAGTTATACTCTTTCTCAAGATTGCTTTGGTTATTTGGGGACTCCTGTGGTTCCATGTAAATTTTAGCATTATTTCTTGTAGTCCTGTGAAAAATGTTGTTAGTATTTTGATATGGATAGCATTCAATCTGTAGATTGTTTTGGATAGAATTGACATTTTAACAGTATTTTTCCAATCCATGAGCATGGAATATGTTTCCATTTATTTGTGTCCTCTTCAATTTCTTTCATTAATGTTTTATAGTTTTCAGAGTACAGTTCTTTCTCCTCTTTGGTTAAGTCCATTCCTAGGTGTTTTATTTTTTGTGCAATTATAAATGGAATCATGTTTTTAAATTTCTTTCATTTTTTAATTTTTCTTTCTACATTGTTATTATTTTAGAAACATAACTGATTTCTGTGTATTTTGTAATCTGCAACTGCACTGAATTTATTTATTCTAATAGTTTTTTTCGGTGGTCTTTAGGGTTTTCTATGGGATGCCATCTGCATGCCATATAATGGCAGTTTACTTTTTCCTTATGACTTGGATACATTTTATTTCTCTTTTTTGATTGCTGTGGATAGGATTTCCAGTACCATGCTGGGTAAAAGTAGTAAGAGTAGACATCCTTGTCTTGGTTCTTAACTTGGAAAAAAACTCTTAGTTTTTCACTTTTGGATATGATGTTAGCTGTGGATTTTTTTGTATGTGGACCTTTTTTTTTTCTTTTTTTTCTTTTAATTTTATTTATGTTGAGAGAGACAGAGACAACACAAGTGGGGGAGAGGTGGAGGGAGAGGAAGAGAGAATCTCAAGCAGGCTCCATAGGGCCAGTGCAGAGCCTGATGCAGGGCTTGAACCCACAAAGCCACATGACCTGAGCCAAAACCAAGAGTTGGATACCTGACCAGCTGAGCCACCCAGGCTTCCCTTGTATGTGGACCTTGTTATTTTGAGGTATATTACCTCTGAACTTACTTTGTTGAGACTTTTATCATGAATAGATGTTGAATTTTGTCAATTGCTTTTTTCTGCATCTATTGAGAGGATCACATGATTTTTATCTTTCATTTTGTTGATATAGTGTATCATGTTGATTTGCAAATATTGAATCATCCTTGAAGCCCAGAAATAAAGTCCACTTGATTGTGGTGAATTATCTCTTTAATATATTGTTGAGGTTTTCTAATATTGAGGATTTTTGTATCTATGTTCATCAGGGATATTAAGCTGTATTTTTTATTGTTGGTATATATTTTTTAATTTTTAACATTTGTATTTATTATTGAGAGACAGAACATGAGCATGGGAGGGGAAGAGAGAGGGGGAGACACAGACTCTGAAGGAGGCTCCAGGCTCTGAGCTGTCAGCACAGAACCCAACACGGGGCTGGAACCCACAAACCGCGATATCATGACCTGAGCCGAAGTCAGATGCCTAACTGACTGAGCCATCCAGGCGCCCCTGTTGCTGGAATTTTGTTTTGTTTTGTTTTTGTAGTGTCTTTGTCTGGTTTTGGTATCAGGATAATGGTAATCCTGGCTTTGTAAAATGTATTTTGGAGTTTTCTTTCCTCTTTGATTTTTGGACGACTTTAAGAGGAATAAATATTAACGTTTCTTTAAATATTCGGTAGAATTCACCTGTGAATCCATTTGGTCCTGGACTTTTGTTTGTTGGGAATTTTTTGATTACTGATATACTGTGATTAGTAGTTACTGGTCTGTTCAGCTTTTCTATTTCTTCTTGATTCATTTTTGAAAGATTGTATATATGCCAATTTGCTGGCATATAATTTTTCACAGTATTCTGTTATAATCCTTTGTATTTCTCTGGTGTCAGTTGTAGCATCTCTTCATTTCTGATTTTATTTATTTGTGTTCTCTCTTTTTTCTTTTGATTAGTCTGGCCAAAGGTTTATCAATTTTGTTTATGTTTTCTCTTGGTTTCATTACTCTCTTTCATTGTTTTTAGTCTCTTTCATTTATTTCTGTCCTAATCTTTATTATTTCCCTCTTTCTGCTAGACTTAGACTTTGTTCCTTTCTTATTTCTTTAGGCGTAAGGTTAGATTGTCTGAGAGTTTTGTTTCTTGAGGTAGGCCTGTATCACTATAAATATCCCTCATAGAACTGTTTTTGCTTTGTCTTTAAGATTTTAGACTATTGTGTTTACATTGTCATTTGTTTCCATATTTTTTAAATTTCCTCTTAAATTCTTGGTTGACCCATTGGCTATTTAGCAATGTGTTGTTTAGCCTCCACGTGTTTTTTTTTTCTCTAGTTTTTTTTCCTTTTATTGATTTCTAGTGCTAAATCATGGTAGTTGGAAAAGATGCTTGATATGATTTCAATCTCCTTAAAATAATTGAGATAATTGAGACTTGTTTTATAGCATAAATTGTGATCTGTCATGGAGAATGTTAGATGTGCAATTAAAAAGTATGTGTATTCTGCTGTTTTAGATAGAATATTCTGTATATATCTGTTAAGTCCATCTGGTCTAGTGGATCATTTATGGCCGCTGCTTTCTTATTGATTTTCTGTCTGAATGATCCATTCATTGATGTAAACGGGGTGTTAAAAACCCCTAATATTATTGCTACTGTCAGTTTCTCCCTTTATATCTGTTAATATTTGCTTTATACATTTAGGTGTTTCTCTCTTGTGTGAGTATATACTTATAATCATTATATACTCTAGTTGGATTGGTCCCTTTATCATTATGTAATGCTCTTCTTTGTCTTCTTATTACAGTCCTGTTATAAAGTCTGTTGTTTTTGATCTAAGTATTACTACCCCAGTTTTTAAAAATTTTACTTCTATTTTCATAGAATACTTTCCACCATCACTTTAGTTTCATTTATATGTATCTTTAGGTTTGTTAGTGAGTCTCTTATAGACAGCATATAGATTTTTTTTTTCTTTCCATTCCACCACTTTCTGTCTCTTGATTGGATCATTTAAACCATTTACATTTAAAATGATTATTGATAGATAATAATTGTACTTATTGCCACTTTGTTAATAGTTTCCTGGTTGTTTTTATAGTTCTTCTTTCTTCCTTCATTCTTCTTTTGTTCTCTTTCCTTGTGATTTAATGACTTCATTTAGTGTTGTATTTGGGTACCTTTCTTGTTTATTTTTTGTTGATCTGTTATAGATTTTTGGTTTGTGGTTACCATGAGATTCATATATAACAACCTATATAACTCTATTTTAAGTTGATTGTGGCCACCAGGGCAAGAGCTGCTTTGCAAGGCCTTCAGTTTCAGCTGAGGCCACCTCCGTGGTGTGGTAGGGCAGTAGGTGCTTTGTGAACAGGGCTGGTCCTGGCCAAGGCTGTCCAGTGGGTGTTTCAGGGCAGGAGCTGCTTTGGAGGGGTGCCTGCTGGGGCATGTCCACAGGGGAACACTGGGATAGGGATGGTGATTCTAGCAAGGTAGATGGAAATTGTCAAAAGTGGCACTTAACAGCAGTGTGTCAAGTTAGGCAGAAGAAAGCTAAGAAAAATGGTGCTCACCAGTACTTCTGTTCTGGACGAATTTCCTCCAGATGCCTATGCCTCTGGCACATACGTAAAATTAGTCATTAAATCCCTTTCACTTAAAGCCCAGGCACTTTTCAAACCAAAACCTCTGTGTGGGATTTTAAAGAGAAAGTGAGTTTATGTGTGGGCCCCTTAATAAAGAGTGGAGTCTCTATTCCGTATAGCCCTATGACTTTCCTAGAATTAATTTCCACTGATTCAAAGCTAGATATTATGAAAACTTGTCTTCTCTGTGCTGGGCCCTAGGCTAAGGGATGCCCAATGTGGGACTTCAACCCCTTGCTCCTCAGGTTGGACCTCTTTGCCTGCGATATCCCTCATGCTTGTGGGCTACAATGCCAGGGGTGTCAGTCTCAGCCAGACCACACCTCTGACCCTACTATTGTTTTTGATGTGGCTTTTTCTTTCTCTCTTTAGCTGTAGAAGAACTATTCTGCTAGTCTTTAGGTCCTCAGAGAGTTGCCCTTTATGTGATTGTAGGCTTGTTCCGTCTATGGCAGGAGGTGAACTCGGGATCCTCCTATTCCACCATCTAGTTAGGGATTAGGACTTATTTTTTCCTTTTAGCATAGGCGAGTTTTCTTGGCTAAACAGCCTTAGTTAAATATGAGGCAACTGTTCAAAGAAGGGCAAGGGCACTGTTTGAATAACTGAGGGATGTACTGTGTACAATTAGATCGTGATACTATATATACTATAGATATGCCCCGAAAGTTCAGAAATCCATTTATCAGTGGCACCTCAAGTACCTCTGAATAAGCAAAATCGATTAAAATAGCTGTTTCTTCCTTTGGATATCTAACTTGCATAAGTCTTATAAAATTTATAGATTGTTTCTATCAAAATGAGCCTTTTGACCTGACATTCAATCATCTTTAACTTAGTTTTACAACTAAGACTCCAAAGTCTTTTTTTTTTTTTTTTTTTACTGATAAAGGATTTGATGCTGAGGACAATCTTTAGGTGTGCAGCTGAGGAAAGTGTATGCCAGAAATCTATACTTAAGAAAATTGTTCACTTCTCTGATAGCAGTCACCTCACTAACTTTTTACTTCGTGCAAAGATTTTTAAGTAAGAAGCAGACCGGATGATAAATTGTCTGTTTTGGCCATTTCAAAGATGGTCTCAGTGAAGGGTTCTTTTCATAAATGTCAGCTATGTGAAAATGCAAAGCATCAGCCTAATAAAGTAGTGTGTATGGTCATTCAATTAGATTATCCTCTCCCTCTTAAAGGAGAACTGCAACTAATGGGCCTAATTGCCTCTGAGAGCTTGGGACATTAGTATTTCCCCCCACATGCTTTATATTTCATATGAGCAACAAGAGCTTTCTGTGGTAATGCTCTTACACTTTAATTAAAGAATTGAAGTCTGATTTTAATGTTCAAGCAGCCCACTAAAATGGAAATTGTAAATATTTTTGAAGAAAAAATACCAGCAGCATTGTTTAAACTCTTCTGCTAAAATATTGTAAATAAAATATGTGCTAGGTTTAATTAACTTTCATTATCTACCAGAAAGGCTACATACCTGGCGACAATACGGAGAACAGATGTACAAATACTAGAGGGGCCTCTCTTGCTAAAAAATTCCAAAGATTTTTCTTAGTACGTACAGGCTTCTGCTAGAGGATATGCCACTCTTAAAAATTGTGGCAAATGTTCTGAATTTCATATAGAAGGATGAATTTTGGGAATGTCTCCTCAGCGTGGGACTTAAGCTTAAACTGAGTCTAGTTTTAAGATATGTAAATAATGGTCCATAGTATGGTGTTTTCAGATGACTTAAGGAAACAAAATATCTCAGGAAACATACCCAAAATACAAGAGCCATTCTGTGTATTTTCGCTGAAAAAATATATATATGTGTATATTAAGCATACATAACTTATAGCGGTGTGCATCTTAGTAGTAGTATTTAAATGTTACTATTCTAGACCATTATCACCTAGAGAATACATGCAGTTTGGGCTTAGGTGTAAGTGAGAAATGGCGGCAGGTTATACCATACTCCTTGGAAGTATGTGGCCACTGGCTCTTGTGTGGAAAGTGTAGGATGCCGAGTATCTCTTCTGTTCAACCTCTTTTCCTCTACCACCATACCCTCACGGGTGGTCTAGTGATGACATGAAGACATGCAGTGTATCTTTGTCACAAAACTCTTCTCATGCTTGCTCCAGTTGGCAAGACTCTGTTGGGAAAACCCTCTTGATGTCACTCTATCGGATGACAACCCAAGCCTCCATCGTTAGAGATGAGGCTACATGGCATGCTTATACTGTCATAGGAATAGCCTATCCTTGAACAGAGAAAGTGAGAGGAAAAAATTAAGGAAATACCATTCTTTAGCTTTTGTAATTATCACATTTTCTAATTCTAAATTAAGTCTGTTGATATTCAGGAATCATTTTTTCCCCCACATGAGTGCTCCTTGGTTTCTAGAACTAAGAGACTCCCTATTTTTGTTTTGATCCTGCTCTATACCTCTGCTGTGCCTTTTACTACCATTCTGTAATAGCAAAAAGGAGAAAAACGACAAAAGCAAAGTGATGATGATAAAAAGAGCAAGGGATAAGAGGGAAAGGTTTTGTGGCAGAGATGAGGCTAGCCAATGAGGAGAAGGAAGGAAAATAATGTGTGATTACCGAGGCATAGAAGAGAAGCAGCCACATTTGTGATCTCATCGTATGTGCCTTGCTTTCATGATGAGAAAACCACGTATCACCATTATCTTGACCAATACTAAGTCCTGGAAACAACGATAGATGGCATGGATGTTCTGGAGACTTGGGAGACCAGAAACCTCCAAGAGACCCTCTCAAGAAATGAACAAATTTACTAAGGCCCGGTTAGTCTAATTTTTCTCTTTATAATGTTACCTCATTAAAAAATTCTAGCCATAAAAAAGAAAAGCAAAACAGAATTCTCCAATCCTTACAAAGCCCCAGTCCTTCACCAGATGTCCCTTCCATGATCTGGCGAAAGGGCTGGTTTAATGGCACTCTTGAGACAACAGTCTAACCTGTCCTCTGGCAGTGCAGCCCTTTTCTTACCTGCAAATGTGTTAAGGTAAGTGTTTGTAAAATTCTGCTTCTCACCTGTCGCCTCCTACAGATCATTTTGAAAATGGATTTCTATTACAAGATAAAATTTCAGACTGAGTCTGAAATGTTATGCGCTCATAAACCTATCCAGGTATCCAGTGATTCTGACAGAAACACTCAGTGTCCTCTCTCTCACCCCCTCATCTGCCTACTGAGCCACACAAATCATTTCCACACTTGAGCCTTTGCTTAGTCTCCCTCCGACTTGAGCTCCTCTCTTCTCTTTGAACAAATGCCAGCTACTCTTCCTGACACAGTTAAGCCCTGCTTTCTCTGAGATGCTGTCTTCTGTCTACATCGCAGTATTAATCCCCTAATTTCCCACTGTCCTTCCTCAAGGATGACTTTATGTCACACTTGTATATTGGTATTGAACTTGCCATGGTTGTCTTTTTCCTTTTAAAAAAACTTTGAGGTAAAAGATACTAAAAGAGTCTTTACCATTTATAGAATGTGGTCTGGTATGCTCTACACAGCATGTATTTATAAATTACCAGATAAATAAATGCAGACTTCAAAATTCTTCTGGTTTGACTTCTACAGAAAAATGTTTAAGGGCAAAAATTTAGTTTGATAATCAAGAAACTCCAAATTCAGAGTGTGATACTTACTAAAACCATATAGTTTATAGACATATATTAGTTAATATATGAGATAAGAATAATTTATAGAATTTCAAATGTAAAACATAATCTTGCAATTCCATACTCGTATGATAAATAAATAAAAGGAAATTCATAATACCCTTTATTGAATTACAATACACTGTGTAAATTTAACTACCAAAATTTTAAAAATTAAGAAAATAGGCTGACCTATAGTTAATGAACATCGCAATGAGAAAGCAAATAGTGTTCTATCTTCCTAAAAATAACAAAACAGACATGCATGAGATTGAGAATTCAGCTTAACTCTTTCAAGTTCTGAAATTTCCCAATTAAGCTATTACAGTAATTGGATTTTGTTCTTAATTCAGCATCCCAGAAACTGTACACGGAAATGACTTTCACAAATTCAGTGGTAGGAAAAACCATCTCTTCTTATTTTGTTGCTATAGTTGATGTAAGAAAATAGACAGTAATGAAAGGCGTCTGTGCAATCTACAAGAAAATGCAGCTAGAACATTTTCCCCTTCTTAATAGAAACTTGAAAAAGATATCTTCTCTTTCTCTTTCTTTTAATCACAAATACAATCTGGAACAGAAGCCAGTAACAAACTGAATCTCTTGGTGAGTTTCAGGCATTTGACAGTTATATAGGTTGGTTCATCAAGTAGGCATTGCTTGTTAGCATTAGCCAGGAGTATATAAACACTTATAAATATTGCATGAAGAAAACCTGCACTTAGATAGATGATTAATAGTCCTGTTGTTGGTAATCTATTGTAGTTCTTTTGCATGGAAAAAGCAATTAGAAACACATTTCCGACTCTCTCAGACAGATCTGAGATGCTTCATAGCGGAAAATTAAAATTTTAGACTTTGCAAAGAGTATAATAAATGTATCTTCGGTCACCACAGAGAAACAGCACCTGGGGGACCCAGACAAGCTCATAAGACCACAATTTGACTTAACTTTCTTCCTTTTGATAATCTACTTTAATAAAGTCATGAGATTTTTTTTTTACTGTGATCATGGATTTGTGTGCCTGTGTGTGTGATGGTGTGAGTGTGTTTGCGTTGTGACGAAGAGGGGAAAAAAGGAAAGAGTTAGACAAAAAAAGAACTCCAAAAAAAAGAGTATTAAAGCACAAGAAATGGAAACTTTGACAAGTGCACCGTAATGAACCTATATGCATGCAGAGCAGGAGTGTAAAACAACAGGCTGGAAATGAATTTTACTATCGAACTTCCAGGGTCTTATTATAAACCGTGAGTAAAATTGATTTTTTAAATATGAAAAAAACCTTCATTGTATCCTTAGAGTTTTTCATTATATCCACTATAAACTAGATATTATAAATCAGGTAAGTAATTCTGGGCTAAAAACTGCTAAATCAGGTTTCTGTCTAGAAAAGAATTATGACTCGTATTATAATTATCATCACTTACACTGAGGAAATGCTCCTTCTAGAAAAACTTTAAAAAATCAGTTTAAGGTGAGTAGAGAGTATTGAGCTAAGTTCATGTTATTAATAATCCATTAAAAATCCTTCACAGGCATTTCCTTTCCTTCTTTTTAAATTGCCATGTATAACGGGATTTTTTTTTTAACGACAGAGAAATGGGACCCCCAGAGAGTACTGTTCATTATTATATATAATATGCTCACTATACCTGCATAACAGAAAGGGATCACAACGAGAATTTTGTTTTGGAGTTAGGTTGATCCTCATGTTATAAAATTTTCAGAAACACAAGATACAATTTCATATATATACTTTCAGATTTTAACTTCAAATTCTAAATGGTATAATAGAATTTTCTATTAATATAAATGGACTTACTGATATAATTAAACCTAAACTTGAGGCACTAAGTATTTCCTTTGCATTCTTTCTTCTGTAAATTCCAACCTCTAAAAAAAAAGCTTAGAGGGGCGCCCGGGTGTCTTAATCAGTTAAGCATCAAACTCTTGGTTTCAGCTTGGGTCATAATCTCACAGTTCATGAGTTTGACCCAGCATTGGGCTCTGGCTGGGACTCTCTCTTGCTCCCTTCCTCTCTGTCCATCCTTAACTCGTGCTCTCTCTCAAAATAAATAAAAATTAAAAAAAAAATTAAAGCTTCAAATTGGATAAGAGTGATTCTCAAGGGTCATGGTAATGAATTTTGTGTTTTTTAAAGTTTATTTATGTATTTTGAGAGAGATGGAAAGAGGCAGAGGGAGAGAGAGAATCCTAAGTAGGGTTGGCACCGTCAGCGCAGAGCTGGATGCAGGGCTTGAGCTCACAACCATGAGATCATGAACTGAGCCAAGATGAACAATCAGATTCTTAACCAACTGAGCCACCCAGGCACCCCCGAACAATTGAATTTTGTGGGAGTTGTTTGTTTATTTATTTTGGTAATGAATACTGAAGTGAGTGGTTGGTTATTTCAACTTGCTGTTGATAAAACTTGTGTTTCTATGTATAGCGATCACCCTCTCCCTCCTTGGAATTCTAACAACTCATCTGTTTCAGGGTCTGCGTCCATGGTAACAAAAGTGACTTTAGAGAAAGAGAAAGGACCAGAAAGGGAGAGGGATAAGAGGGCATTTTTATAGATAATAAAACCCTGATACTTTCAAAAGCATATCTGATACATATTTCCCCATAGTTCAAATCTTCACTTAGTTGTGGATACTGCAGTATTCGCATTTAGGAATAAAACCCCTCCATAAAATAAAGTCCTATTTTAACTAATTTTTTTCTTTTACACATACAGCATAATTTTCCCTTAATCTGTGATGAAATCTGAAGCATGTAAAATGCATCAACCATTTAGAAGGTTTATCAGATAAACCAAGGAATTAATGAGTCTTTATAGAATTCCTTGTGGTTAACTAGCTTTAACTTAATAAATGCTAATCCTACAAATAATACTTTTTTGGCACAGACTATTTTTACCAGACCTAACTGGGACTTTTCTGGATGATCCATACTTCCCCTACCTTTAGCATTCTTAGCAAAACCTAAGACTACGTACTAGACCTTTAGGGTTGGCTTGATATTCAAGCCTAAGTACAGAGCCAATCTCACTGCTTCAGTACAGCCAACAAGCTCAGCTCAACAGCAATTATCAGTCCTCATCACAAAACAGGTTACTAAGACAAGGCTTCATTTGGAAATGAACACCTCTTCTCCTCTCCAGAAACGAGGGAGCCAGAGACATGGTTTAGGTACTGTTGCTGTGACAATTTCATGGCACAGACTATTCCTTAATTGCCCATCTAGCTGGGAGAAAGCTTTATTAGACACATTTATTGTTCCCATTGCAACCGGTGTTCTGCAGCGTTACCCTCCAAGTCAATTGTGTGGCTCTTTTTTTGGGCCATGTGAATAAATACGCCACTGAAATAGTCATTGGTTTTTTTTGACTATAGGAAGAATTTAATTATATTGATTTTGTGGCAATCTAATTGTTCGCTAAGGTTTGACTTATATTTCTAAAAAGCGAAATTGTCCTGTAGGTTGCTGATTTCATGTGTGTTTTTCAATATATAACTACCCGTATGAAACCATTTGTTTTCTAAAAAATTACAGTAAAACAAAATATGGCCACAGTTTAATCACCGTTTTCAAACGCGCATAGATACACACAGCCTACCTCTCTCTGTCTCTGCTCCTTCCTCTGCATGCTCTCCTTAAGTCATTCATAAAACTGCTTTCCTTCTGGACTCTGAAGGAACGCAAAGCTTTAGGCCACTTCATTTCTGAGAATGATTCTATCCTTAGCAGCCTCCAATCCCTCTAGTGCTATTTTTCTGAAGGAATTTGTTTTTGTTCAGTGTTTAGAGTACACAAACCCAACTGCATGTGAAATATTGCCCACCTGCAAAAGCTCCCAGAGGGCACTAAATGAGGTAACCATGCCATGCAAGAATGATTGTTTCTGGGATATGAGGATGGAACTATTGAAAGGCAACACTCTCCATAAACCTGGAATGAGAGTCATTTGGTTTTAAGGGGCAAACTGAACAGTTTAAAAAAGGCTTCCTTAGTAACCGAAAAAAAAAAAAAGTTGTTAGAGCTATACCTTGGTTTACTTAGAATGGCCCCACATTTGCCATCCCTAAATATTATCTTTTTCCTTTTCCTATGTATCTTTTCCTTCCTTCCTTCCTTCCTTCCTTCCTTCCTTCCTTCCTTCCTTCCTTCCTTCCTCTTTCTTGTCAGGAATGTCAAAATGCAAATCGCTGTTCCTAAAAGAATGTGATAACCCTTCCAGGTTCACTGTACTTTCTCTTTCCTTGAAATCCCTATGGAAATTAACTATAAGTTTAATCATGCATTACCTGATAGTGATTTCACATTATTTATTACCATATTTTTTTGCCTGAGTATATTATAGAAAACTATTTGTGCCATTAAAAATAGGAAAAAAATTAGTATTTTTCAGCTTCGACATAATCATTCTAATTTTAAAGTCCTTGAGCGAAATGCTTGTTTTTCCTCCCACAGTTTTCTATTACATTGTCTTCTTATTAATTTTGCAAATCATTATTTGTAATTAATTTGGAATTGATTTTATATTTTATACTCAGTTGGATGTTGTAAAATCTTCTCTAAGTTTGTGGCTTAAAAGCAATCTTATTTAAAAGGAAATAAAAGGATGGGGCACCTGGGTGCCTCTATTGGTTAAGTGTCTGACATCGCCTCAGGTCATGATCTCATGATTTGTGGGTTCGAGCCCCGCGTCGGGCTCTGTGCTGACAGCTCAGAGCCTGAAGTCTGCTTTGGATTCTGTGGTCCCTTCTCTCTCTTTCTCTCCCCTGCTCACTCTCTGTCTCTCTCTCTCTCTCTCAAAAATAAATAAAACATTAAAGTATTTATTTAAAAAAAGGAAATAATGGGAAAAATAAAGGAGACTTATTTATGAATTCGGGATAAGGAAGGATTGTTTTGAGGAGACATAAAAACACAAACCATAAAGAAAAGATGGGACACTTTTACTACATTAAAAACGAGACTCTATTTTAATTACAAGTAGACTAAAGAGAACAAAGAATACAAAATCATACCACAATTATATTTTGATAGCTATTTTTTCTTATCAATTTGAAGATACTATTTGACTCTTTTCTGGCTCTCTTTTTCTGCTATCAAGAAGTAGACTATCTGATTGTTTTTCCCTTGTGGGTCAACTGATCTTGCTCTTTGCTTTTAAAACCTTCTTTTTTTCTTTTTCCCTATGCTATTTTACCATGACATACGCAATTGTGGATTTTCTTTTTATTAATCCTGTTTGGGTTTATTTAAGTTTTCTGAATCTGAGTAAGAGGATCTTCTAGAAAATCTAGAGTATCTCTTAACATTACTTCATCGAATATGGCCTTTACCCTAATCTTCCTATTCTCTCAGTTCCTAAAAGTATCATTAGAATTTGGACTTATTCACTCTGTCCTCCCTGTTTAATATTTTTTATCTTTGTCCTTCTGACAAATTTTCTATAGAACTACATTCCACTTCACTAATTCTTTCAGCAGCTATGTTAAATTGCTTTTAACTGGAAGTATCAATTCTTAAAATTTAAATTTTAATATTAGTAAACTTTTATTTTAATATTAATAGTATTAAAGTTTTAATGTACGTCTATTTCATTTTTGAAGTTGAATTTGTCCTATATTTTACCATTTTCAGGAATATTTAGTTGAATATTTTGTTTATAACTTCAGTGCCTCTCTTCATTTATATGTCAATATATTTATTTTATAAACAAATTAAGTGATTCCAGGATGTGCAGTTTGGGAATCTTATTCTTAGTTTGACTTTTCAGTTGGGTTTACATGATTACGTGATCCTTGACAGGTCTCATTATTTTGAACAGGGGCTGCTTTCTGGAATTGTATATGGGAAGAAGTTGGTGTCTACTTAAAATATTTTCCTACAAAGGACATTTATATTTGCTTTTTCCAAACTCCTATGGGCAAGCCAATACAGAGCTGCAATAGGTTACTTTTTTTCTTTTTAATATTTTTTTTATGTTTTGCATTATCTCTACACCCAATGTGGGGCTTGAATTTACAACTCCAAGATCAAGAGTCACATTCTCACTGACTTAGTCAGCCAGGTGCCTTCATATTTGTCTTCATGGTTTTAAGGCAACAACTGGTATGATTTTATGACAGAAGTGCGTATCATTATGAACTTATGAGAGAAAACTTTTTTCTTTTCTATTTTATTTTTCCTTCTACTCAGTCCCAATTAAGACTCAGATTGGGTCAGCATGCTCTTGAAGAGTGGATTTTTTTTGGTTTTTCCTAATTTTACCTACTGAACATGTTCCCTGTTAGGAAAGTTTGCTTTATGTAGAAAATTCTGAGCTGATATTCTTTGACACTGGATGTTTATCCATTTCCCTGGTATTTGATCCTTCTTTTAGACCCTAGTGTGTGACTTCAGACAATTGACAGGGGACTTTAGCCAAATGTTAACTTTACTGGTACCCTGTCCTTATATTAGTTAAGTATCTTTCTCCTCTGTCTTCTGTTTCCCTTACAATACTGCCAGTCCAGTCATGATTTAACATACAGATATTAAGCATTGCAGAACTTTCTATTTTGTCCAAGAAGTGGTTTCTCTTTTTTGGTTTATCCTGTTTTAGGGTTTTTTTGTTTTGTTTTGTTTTCAGAATAGTTATGAACTTCTTTAAGGTACAAATATTATGATAGCTTTCATTGAAATCTTGATTATATCTTGCTCAAGGTTATGTATTTAGAAGGTGCTAAATAAACTTTGTAAAATGGATTAATTTTAATATTTAATCAATAGACTAGAAATGTTTGAGTTGCACGTCTTACTTGTGCTATTGCAAATGTGCATCAAGTCAATACAATCTCCTTGTTGAGCACTTATTACCTGTAAGACATTGTATCAATTCCAGTGGTCACAAGAGGTAGCAACCAAATTCAATTGGCTGAAGGTATTTTAGTTGAATTGGGAGCCATTTAAAGAAGTAAAAAGAAATATCTTATTTGCTCTAAATTCAATTTTTATGGTATCTAGCACAATCTCTAGTACTGAAAACAATTTTAAATTTTTATGTAAGGGTCAGACCTAATTGGAATGGTATACTCAATGAATCATAATTATTTAATATGTTTTACTAACTAGCAAAATCTTTAAATGCATTTTTTTTGTATTTATAAACAGCTTAAGTTTTTTTCTTCTTTTAAGTTTTTATTTAAATTCCAGATAGTTAACATACAATGAAATATTAGATTCAAGTGTACAATAGAGTGATTCAAGACTTCCATACATCTCCAGGTGCTCATCACAACAGGTGCACTCCTTAATCCCCTTCGCCTATTTTATCCATCCTCCCTTCCACCTCTCTTCCTTTTTTTTTTAATGTTTATTTTTATTTTTGAGAGACATAGAGACAGCGTATGAGCAGGAGAAGGGCAGAAAGAGAGGGAGACACAGAATCCGAAGGAGGCTCCAGGCTCTGAGCCATCAGCACAGAGCCACACGTGGGGCTCGAACTCACAGACCGTGAGATCATGACCTGAGCCAAAGGCGGCCACTTAACCAACTGAGCCGCCCAGGCGCCCCCCACTTCTCCTCTTTTAACTATTAGTTTATTCTCTATAGTTTGTCTCTTGGTTTGCCTCCCTCTCTGTTTTTCGTTTTGCTTGTTTAGTTTGTTTCCTAAGTTCCACAAACGACTGAAATCATATGGTATTCATCTTTCTTTAACTTATTTTGCTTAGCATAATACACTATAGCTCCACTCACGTCATTGAAAATGGCAAGATTTCATTTTTTTTAATGGTGGAATAATCTTCCAGTGTGTGTGTGTGTGTGTGTGTGTGTATGTATATTACATTTGAGCTATTTCCATAATTTGGTTATTATATATAATACTGGTATAAACATTGAGGTACATATATCCCTTTGAATTACTATTTTTGCATTCTTTGGGTAAATATTTAGTAGTGCATTTGATAGTCAACAAAACTAAAATCCAACCTTTGGAATGGGAGAAGATATTTGCAAATGATATATATGATAAAGAGTTGGTATCCAAAATCTATAAAGAACTTATCAAACTCAAAACCCAACAAATAACACAGTTAAGAAATGGACAGGATTCATGGATGGATATTTTTCCAAGGAAGACATACAGATGGTCAACAGAAATATGAAAACATACTCAACATTACTAGTCATCAGAGAGATACAAATCAAAACTACAATGAGATATCATCTCATACCTGTCAGAATGTCTAAAATCAACAATACAGGAAATAACAGATGTTGGTGAGGATGCAGAGAGAGGGGAACCCTCTTACACTGTTGGTGGGAATGTAAACAGGTGCAGCCACTCTTGAAAACAGTATGGAGGTGCCTCAAAAAGTTAAAAGTAGAACTACCCTACCAAATTTAAATACATTTTAAAATTCATTTCTGATTTAAATTTAACATACTAATTTGCTTCTTTGGAATAAATATAACGAAATTAACAAGCTAAAAATCCTTCTGAAGGTTTGGGGAGGCTGACTGAATTCAAACATTTGCTCTCAGAAAAGAAGAGCAAGGTTAGTATAATATAGCATATAAATAAATAATGTTAAGGATTTGAATGTGACTTGCTAAATTGAACCAAAAGGGAAAGCTGCTAATGTAGCTTTGAGTAGATAACAGCACAATATATGAAAAAGTCCACCCAGTTACTTAAATAAAACTGTCAATGAAACAATCCTGTAAAAGTACATTTTTTTTTACAGAGACAAGTAATGGTTTTTAACTTCAACCACTGAATGTTTTCTGTATTTTTTTAAACTTTCAAGTTTTTACTTAAATTCCAGCTAGTTAACATATTGTATAATATTAGTTTCAAGAGTAGAATTTAATGATTCACCACTTACATATAACACCCAGTGCTCATCACAATAAGTGCCCTCCTTAATGCCCATCACACATTTATCTCAAACCCCTGCCTACCTCCCCTCCAGCAATGCTGAGTTTGTTCTCTATAGTTAAGAGTCTCTTTTATGGTTTGTCTCCCTTTTTTTTTTCTTTCCCCTATGTTCATATGTTTCTTAAATTCTACACATGAGTGAAAATATATGCTATTTGTCTTTCTTATTTTGCTTAGCACAATACACTCTACCTCTATCCACATGATTGCTAATGGCAAGGTTTCATTCTTTTTGATGGTTAATATTGCATAGTATGTATATATAGTAAATATTCTATATCCATTCATCATCCAGTGGACATTTGGACTCTTTCCATAATTTGGTTATGGTGATAGTGCTGTGATCAGGATACACATCAGGATACATGTATCTCTTTGAATCAGTATTTTTGTATCCTTTGGGTAATACCTGGTAGTCCAATTACTGGGTTGTAGGAAAGTCCTATTTTAAAAATGTTTTTAAATAATTTTTTAATGTTTTATATTTTGAGAGAGATAGAGAGAAAGGGAGAGCATGAGCAGGGGAGGGGTAGAGAGAGAAGAGGACAGAGGATCTGAAGTGGGCTCTGTGCTGACAGCAGCAAGCCTGATGTGGAGCTTTAACTCACGAGCAATGAGATCATGAAGAGCCGAGGTTGGATGCTCAACTAAGCCACCCAGGCTCCCCTATTTTTAATTTTTTGAGTAAGCCCCATACTGTTTTGCAGAGTGGCTGCACAAGTTTACATTTCTACCAACAGCGTGAGAGTGTTCCCCTTTCTCTGTATCATCTCCAACATCTGTTATTTCCTGTATTGTTGAGTTTAGCCATTATGACAGGCATGAGGTGGTATCTCATTGTAGTTTTGGTTTGTATTACCCTGATGATAAGTGATGTTGAGCATCTTTTCACATGTCTGTTAGCTATTTGCCTTCTTTGGAAGATGTTTATTCATGTCTCCTGTCCATTTCTTAACTGTGTTATTTGTTTTCGGGTGTTGAGTTTGATAAGTTCTTTATAGATTTTGGATACTAACCCTTTATCAGATATGTCATTTACAAATATCTTCTCCCAGTCCAAAGTTTGCCTTTAGTTTTGTTGATAGTTTCTTTTGCAGTGCAGAAACTTTTATCTTTATGTAATCCCAATAGTTCTTTTTTACTTTTGTTTCCCTTGCCTCTGGCAGTGCGTCTAGTAAGAAGTTGCTATGGCCACAGTCAAAGAGGTTACTAACTGTGTTCTCCTCTAGGATTTTGATGGTTTCCTGTCTCACATTTAGGTCTTTCATCCATTTTGAATTTATTTTTGTGTATGGTGTAAGAAAATGGTCCAGTTTCATTCTTCTGCATGTCACTGTCCAATTGTCCCAACACTATTTGTTGAAGAGACTTCTTTCCATTGGGTATTTTTTCCTTCTTTGTTGAAGATGAATTGACCATGTAGTTGTGGGTCCATATCTGGGTTTTCTATTCTCTTTCATTCGTCTATGTGGTTTTGTGCCAGTACCATACTATCTTGATGACTATAGTTTTGTAATAGCTTGAAGTCTGGAATTGTGATTCTTCTAGCCTTGTTTTCTTGTTCAAGATTTCTTTGCTAATCAGGGTCCTATAAAATCTAACTGTACTATTGTTTTTATAGATATTTATATTCATTCTGGCTCTCAATAAAAGAGGCAGCAAAGTCACAAGATAAAAGGAAGTGCACACAGGAAGTGGAGGAATTTGAGGCCATTAATCTGTCATAGCATGTGAATGTTAGTTTTTACAAGATGTCAAATCGGTTAAGTGTGTGCTGAACAAAGTTGAAATTGCCCAAGCAATGTGTAAGGGATTCTGTTGCTGCATTGATCTATACCATAATTTCAAATTGTCCAACTGCTTAATTTTTGCAGATTTAAAGGGTATTAAATGATGTGTCATTTTAGTGTTGATTTATATTTTCTGATAATCATTTCTTGTATTTACTGTCCATGTATTTTCTCATTACTTTTCCTGTCTGTTGGATTGTTTTTTCTTACTGGCTTAAAACTCAATATTCTGAAAAGGATTTTGTCAGTATTACAAATGTAACTAGGCAAATGTAGCTTAGTTTTTGACCTCCTTAAAGGTATCTCTTTATGAAAAGAATTTGTTTATCTTTATAGAAATTAATTTATCAAGTATTTTTATGCTGTCTTGTTTAGGAAATATTTTCTTAAGCTCAGATAGAAAGGCAGTTATATGTTAAAAATTTCCAGTTAGATTAAGAATTGTGAAAACCTTAATTGATTATCTTTCTCATTTTTAATTGTTTTTTATTTTATAGTGGGAGGTAAGAATCCAGCTTTTTTTTTTTTTAATGTGAAAAAGTATTTCTTTCTGGCACTTTTTCCCTTGATTTACCATCATAATTTGTGAGCTACTCAAGTTCTATATATGTATGATTCCATTACCTATCCTGTTCTATTCTGTCCATCAATAAGTCTACTCTATACCAACACCATGCATCTTATTTATAATCATCTTCCCATATAGTAAGGCAAGTAAATTCCCTATTCTTCAGGAATGCTACTTTGTTCTTCCATATACACTTAAGAGCAAACTCTTAAAAATCTTAAAAATATTATTAGAATCCCATTAAGATTCTGATTGAAGTTCCAATGAATGCATATATCCATTTGGGAAGAATTAACACCTTAATATGTTATGAAATCTTCTTACTCAAGCCCATGAGGTAGGTCTCTACTAATTTAACTCTTCTTTATTGACTTGCAATAATGTTGCATGACTTTCTGGAGACAGATGTTACATATCTTTTGTTTGTGTTTTGTTATGGATTTTTCTTATTTTAAAATGATATCAAATGTTTTTATTTTTTATTTTTTTAATTTTTAATGTTTAGTTTTAAGAGAGAGAGAGTCAGAGCATGAGCAGGAAAGGGGCAAGGAAAGAGGGAGACACAGAATCCAAAACAGGCTTTAGGCTCTGAGCTGTCAGCATAGAGCCCAACACAGAGCTCGAACCCACCAGCTGTGAGATCATGACCTGAGCTGAAGTCAGACGCTTAACTGACTGAACCATCCAGGTACCCCTCCTTTTTTTTTTAATTTTGTTTTTTAAAAATGGTATCAAATGTTTTTAAAGAATTTTAATCTTTGCTGGTACACATACATGCAAGTGCAATTGAACATTGTATACAAAGATCTTCATTTTGCACTTGCTAAATTCATTTTATGTAATTTCAAAATCTATGCTATGTAGTTATTTCTATCATTTGATAATAATGACCAGTTTATTTTCTCCTTTTTAATCATTTTGTCTTGTTTTTAAAGTTTATTTATTTTGAGAGAGAAAAAGAGACTGAGAGCATGCATGTGAGAGAAGGAGGGGCAGAAAGAGGGGGAGATTCTGCATTGTCAGCACGGAGCCTGACACAGGGCTTGAACTCACAAATCCTGAGATCATGACAAGAGCAGAAACTGACTCAGACGCCAGCTGTCTGAGCCACCCTGGTATCCCTCTAATCATTTTGACTTTAATATATTTTTCTTATGTTGTCACACTGGAAAACAATATTGAACAGAAAAAGGTGAGAATAGGCTTGTTTATATTGAGTAATTTTTTACACAAATTAAAATGTGGTTAGATAAGAGAACATCCTGATACAATTTCCAAGAATGTTTCCAAAAGCACGGTCATTACTCTTAAGTTAGCAATTAGCTTATCAGCAGCAGTGTAGAAGAAATAATACAGATTTCGAAGGGGCAAAATCCTTGTTTATAGTATTAGTTCTACCACTCATTGAGTGGTGGTTTTGAGAATTTTTCAGGGAATTTAAAGTTGATGTAATACACGTCTCTTAGAGTTCATATGAGGAGTCAAAAAGGAGGCATGTACATACGTAGCTACAAGTGAGGCTCAATGTTACCGGACCATATTGGATTATAGATACAAATGAGGGCAGTTTATTAATATAGTGTACTAACAACTGCATTTCCTATGCTCATCATAATAAATGTTTGTGAAGTTCTCAGAGAAGATTCACATGTACTTCCTTATTAGATCTAGTTTCCCCAGCACCTTTGAGCTCCTTGGTGGGAGCACTTTTCTGCTGTAGGTACCTTTTCTCTGATTTGTGATTCCCGCTGGTCCCTTAGGCATGGCAAGAGCTGCCGCAAATCGGTGCTGTTACAGCAGATGACTAAGTAGAACTCTTGTCATGGCTAAGCTCTCTCTTGCTATTCATTTCACCGTGGCAGGGGCGCCTGGGTCGCTTAGTCATTTAAGTGTCTAACTTTGGCTCAGGTCATGATCTCACAGTTCATGAATTTGAGCCCCACACTGGGCTCTCTGTTGTTAGTGCAGAGCCTGCTTCTGATCCTCTGTCACTCTCTCTCTGTCCCTTCACTGTTCACACTCTCTCTCTAGTTCAAAAATAAACCAACATTTATTTCACTGTGGCAAACAAGGGTTTCCTGCCCTTTATACATGCTAAGGTAAGGATCATACAGTAGCATTGCCTATACCTCATAGTAAGCAAATGTTTCATTTTTACTAACCATTTTTCTCTTCCACTTGAATATGCATCCAGTGAGTAGGGGTGAAAATGGATTTGAATAAGTTACCACACTTCTCATTAAACAACTGACTTTCTTTGCTGCTTTAGTTCACACCTGGGCACTGAGACTTCTTGTGATGGACAGGGTGGATTATCCTATGTGTGTGTCCTGATACACACACGTAAATAGATTTCTCTTAGGCTTATACCATCGATTTGAAACACATGTCCAGATAAATCTGAATCATGAGCGGTAGATGACACAGCCTAGGGAAAAGCAGAAATAACAATTTAGCAGGATAGGATTGAGCATAGGATTCCTATCTGATTTATTTTTATATCAGGAGAAGAAAACAGTGTAATCCAAATAGCATTACTGTTGGAGTAACTCAGGTTGGGCCTCAATCAGATTCTCTCAATTTACTTAATTTGCGCTGGAATTTAGGATAAGGTTTATTGTTGTTGTTTTGTGTTTTGATTTGTTTTGTTTTACCAATGCTGGGTCTTTAGAAAATTTTAATATCTGCTTAATAGTTGTTAATATCAATTAAATTGATATTGGAGATAATTTGTAGGAAGATCTCTATATGGGACATAGTTCTATTTTGAGATTAAATTCTTAGATCAAATGTATATAAGAACACAATAATATATTCTGTTATTTCTGTGAAACAGATCGATTGCATGATAAAACAGGTAAAAGCAATTTTTTGATAGTGTTATTCATATATAAAACAGTATACCGATTCTAATTTTTAGTTTTCAATGAAAGATAGGTAGTTCAACCCAATCTAAGATTCTCACAGCATATATCATTAATAGCATGTATATCTCTGAATTTGCAGCTGTAATTCTCATTTATGTCATTTTAATGTTATGGAGATGATTATCACCGTGAATAAAAACTTGACATCACGGAATGAGCTTTGTATAATAAGAAAGCCAGTTACAACAACTGCTAATTCAAGAATATTCGAAACCCTGAGTCAGAAAGCAGAAAAGAAAATCTCAGAATTTCTTAAACAGCTTAATGCTTAAAATAAGCTTAGTTCAAGTTTAGGATACTGTATTAACAGTAGTCACCATGCTGTAAATTATTCTTCTTATAACTGAAAATTTCTGCCCTTTGACCTATATCATTCCTGACAGTAAATCCTTTTTTAAAAAGTGAGGAACAACATATAAGAAATATTTTAAAAATTTTTTTTGTCTGAAGTTAAAAAGAAAAAGTAGGCCTAGTTCAATAGAACTGTAAAGGCAGTCAACGCTATGTTTTTGCAAATGAGATTAATTTGAAACCCTATTTTCTTCATTCTTAGAACAGAATAAGGGAGAATTACATTTCCTTAATTTTTTCAAGTATGCATAAAGTCTACTTGTTAAGAACCTTAGTGAAAACAACACTACATCATAGGAGTCACATAATTTGCAGCTATATTGAGATATACTAAAGTAAAACGTTAAGATACTGAAGGTGTAAGAGTCGCCCAGGAAGAGGGGCAAGATGGCAAACGCTGAAGAGGGTACTTTGTGGCACGGGAGTCTCTGCTGCCCCGGTATCATCCAGCTTCAATCGCACATTGGACTGGAGACGACACGGGTGCGGCTCTGGAGGAGAAAGATTGCTTGAAGACCATGGAAGCGAGTGAGCTGCAGAGTGTGAAGCCCTCAGAAACCCCCAAGGAACTCGTCATCCCTTTCATCAGGAATGACCATCCTGGGCAGCCACCAACCCAGGCTTCCGAGCCAAATCCTGAGGCGTTGGTGGATGGGGTGCTGTCCCAGGCTGCGAAGGAGCTCACTGAGAACTGCAAGAAGTCCCTGGAGGAAAGGGAGAAATCGAGTGTCCACCCCACACTTGCTATTCCCATAATCCAGAAAGGATGCATCCCTAACCGGGAGGGAGCAGATAGCAACCCCGGGGCTGAGACTGTGCCAGTGGAAGCTGATTACTACACAGTCCCTGTAGAGGCCTATGGGCTGGCTATGTTACAACGCATGGGCTGGAAACCTGGCAACGGCATTGGCTGCACCTTCAATCAAGTGGTGAAGTCCCATGTTAACTCACTGAGGCCGAAGGGGTTATGGCTGGGTGCTAACCTGAATGAAATCCGGGCCTTGGCCCCCACCAGCCCTCACCACCTGCCAAGGCCACATGAGGAACAAGAGAAGGATAAGAAAGACCAGCCTCAAGGACTGATGCCAGGAGAGCTGTGGCTGTTCTTTCTGGCTCTCACCGAGGCCTCTATGGGAGGGTAGAAGGCCTCGATCCTGACAATGTTCGGGCCGTGGTTCTCCTGGCCATGGGGAGCAGAATGGTGACTGTTAGTACTGCCTGCGGTCTGTCTCCCAGCACGAGTTTGACAAGAACCTTGGATTTTAGCCAGTTGGATAAAACCTCCTCAGTGTAAGGTAATGGAACAGCCACATCACAGAAGGCCCACCGGGATCAGGACCTCTCCAACATGCAAGAGGACTCACGAAGGAAGCAGAAACGCCTTCCCGACTGACAGGGGGAGCCTGCAGCCAAGAATGAGAAGGCCGTGCCCAGGAGCCAGCACTGGTTGCACAGGGACCTGCACATGCACTTTGTGGACAGGCTGCAAGAGGGTGGCAGGTATTACAATGCCAAGATGATGACTGAAGGTGTTCTCAGCCCAGATATCTGTGTGTGTCAAACAGATGAAGGACTGGTCCTGGAAGGCCTGAGGGAAGACATGCTGGAGACCCTGGTCCCCAAGGTCCAAGGCAACCGGGTGATGGTGGTGCTGGGGCCAAAGCCTGGAAGAATGGGCCGCCTGCTGGGCTGGGACAGAGAACGGAGCTTGGCTCTGGTGCACCTGTGGAGAGAGAATCAGCTGCTGGAGCTTCACTATGATGCTATCTGCCAGTACCTGGGTCGCAGCAACTCAAATGAAGATTGACCCGTGCCCCCCAGGCTGCTGCCAACTCTACAATGTGAAAAGCCAGTATTCACAAAGGGTGGGGGAGGTCATTGTTCCGTCCTCCACCTGCAGGGCAGCTCCAGGACCAGGACAGAGACAGGTCACAAAATAGGTGGGACAGAAGGGAGGCTCAAAACACACCTAATACTCTCCAGAAGCTAGGGTTTAATAAAAGTCATTTCAAAATCTTAGTGAAAAGACAAAATCTTAAGTGTGTGCTGAGCTGAGAGAGGAAGAGGAAGCTGGGCTGATGGAAGTGGGAGTGATTCCACGCTTCAGCCCCACCACCCAGTGTGGGCTGGCAGACAAGTTAAAGGATCTGTCTGCTCTCAGGTTCATTCTGGCAATACAGAAGCTTTGAAGTGTGTCCCCTGAGCAGATACTATGGAGTCTAGAATGCCACATCACTGCACAACTTCCTGAGCAAGAATCCTAGCAGTGACTCTGCTTTTACTCTTGGTCCAGGCCAGACTTCCAGAGGATCTCTTGAGCCAGTGATGAGAGAGTCCAGAGGAAGGGAGGTTTCCACCCACAAATTGGATGTGTTTGCACTACTTCCCAGAGAAGCCAGATAATTTTGGGGTCCCTGTTTTAGTCCCAAACTTTGGCTGGTAGGTAAAAGAGTTTTGTCCTGGGTAGAATCTCTCTGATTGCTCCAGGTAACTGGACTCTCAAAAAGGTGATTGTCAGTCCTCAAACTTTTTCCCATATAATGGGTTGAGATACAAAAGCCAACAAAAGGGAAGCGGAACTTTAGGCACAACTGCTTCCAAATCATTCCCAATCGAATGCAAATTGGTGCTGCTGCTCTGGAAAACATTATGGAGGTTCCTCAAAAAATTAAAAATAGAACTACCCTACAACCCAGCAATTGCACTACTAGGTATTTTCCAAAGGATACAAAAATGCTGATTTGAAGGGGCACACGCACCCCAATATTTATAGCAGCACTATCAACAATAGCCAAGTCTTGAAAAGAGCCCAAATGTCCATCGACTGATGAATGGACAAAGAAGCTGTGGTTTATATATACAATGGAATATTACTCGGCAATCAAAAGAATGAAATCTTGCTATTTGCAACAATGTGGATGGAACTAGAGTGTATATGCTAAGTGAAATAAGTCAGACAAATACCATAGGATTTCACTCATATGTGGAATATAAGTAACAAAACAGATGAATGTAGAGTAAGGGAAGGAAAAAGAAGAAAAACAGGCAAACCATAAGAGACTCTTAAATAATGAGAACAAACTGAGGTTTGATGGAGGGAGGTGGGTAGGGGGATGAGCTGAATGGGTGATGGGCATCAAGGAGGCCATTCGCTGGGCTGAGAAACGAGTGTTCTATATAAGTGACGAATCACTAAATTCTCCTGAAACTAATTCCACATGTTAACTAGCTTGATTTTTTTTTTAAAAAAAGATGATATAACCATTATAAACATATGTACCCAAAATGAGAGTACCTAAGTATATAAAAAGTAATGATATATATGAAGGTAAAAATAGACAGTTTTATTACACTATATGTTAACTAAGTTGGATTTAAACAAAACTAAAAAATAATAAAAAAAGAGTTTAAGGTGTACAACATCAGGATTTGATGTACATATACAGTATGAAAGAATCCCCTCCTTTGAATTAACACATCTATTCTCACATATTTATTTGTCTTTGTGGGTTTTTTTCTGTTTTTGTTATTTTTTTGTTTGTTTTTTAGTGAGAATTTTTAAGTTCTCCACTCTTACTAAATTTTAATTACACAGGTAAGAGCCATAATTTTTTGAAATATTATTTTAGATTTTTGACCTGGATTTACTTACCTTCATTAAGTTATCAAAATTTTTATTTGTCTCTTATTTGTGGAACTTTATAGGCTAGGTAACAGGACTACTTCTTTAAAGATTAAGGCAGTAGAAAATATCCTTTAGAACAGTAATTCCTGAGTCTGGCTTCTTATCACACTCTTTGGCAGAGCGTGGGAAATATTTACCAAATTATGAACTGTTGATACTTACAGTGGTGTTGTTTCCTTAGGCCTGTAAATGAATCAGAAATCTCTTTTGTACGTTCACTTCCCAAGTGTTGTAACAAATCTATACTCAGGACGTGAGAACCACTTCTCTAGCATGACTTGAATTTTTTGATTCAGTAAGTCAGATACTCAATAAGGGCATCAGGTAGAGAGATTTTTCTGAATTTCTTACCAGAGGATTCATAACAATGGTAGAAAAACATTCTTTCCTATTATCAGGCTAACATTTATCATTTGCACATTGGTTAATTTTCATCTCATTTTTTCTCATCAAAACATCTCCTGGTTTATCTGCTTAATAAAAGACTAAAGGTTACTGTCATATTTATCCAAGTAGGGATGCTATTTTTATGTCATGTGTTGTTTATATCACCTTTAAATACAATCTCTATTCCACAAATCAATTCAAAAGGTTAAGTCATGATATCAAGTATATTGAGCAGTGACCTGTTTACTATGTCCATCTGATCACTTAATGCTCACATAGCTTCATAATTTGTCCTGTAATAAACCCATGGTTTTGTAGAACCAAACTGTGGCTCAAAGAGATGATGTGATTTCCCTGAGTCATGCTTCTGGATACAACAGAATAAGGCCTAGACAGTGGGCTTTTCTAAATCAGGTTTGCATGGCATGGGATTCTCAGAGGAGGCAGATTCTAAGAATTGGAAAATGATGTCAATATACGTGACGTTGGTCAAACTAGTGCAGGTGTCCTGGAGGCATGAATGCAAGGGAAGGCTGAAGATTTTCTTGGTAACTGAAATAAAGTATGTTGAAGCCAATACTGTTCCCTCACATGTAAGTGCTGTTCTTCAGGGGAGGATGAGAGAAGAATCTTTTCTGGGACTAGAAGGAATGGAGAATGGGAACTAAAGAGTGTCAAGAAGGAGAGAATATGTTATCTATAGATCTTAAATATGGAGCCAGAGGGAGAATTTCCAGAACCCCAAATGATTCAGAGGGCCTGAGAACAGAAAGAGTGAGTCTCTCTTCTCTGCTGATGATTAGGGAGGATATATAGCAACATGATAAATATAAATATTACTAAACGCATTTGTTAGGATAATGTTTGTAATCCAAATGATTAAAATAGGAACATGTAATTCAAACATAAGTATAAAATAGGGAGTTACCGTGAGAATGTATTCCACAAAAGGAACCAGCTTCAGAACTGACCTGTGTAATGGCAAAATTTGTTCTAAGGTACAGCATTAAAATCAGGCACTGCAGTATGTATTTTTATACAATTTGAAATTTAAGCTAAATGAATAGTCATTTAATGACTAGGAAATATTAAAAAAAAAGACCTAAGTGCAATTGAAGATATTGTAATTCCTGATTTTTAAAAATGTAAAAAATTTACATAAACAGCATGATATCTCAAGAATGAATAGTCTGGTGCAAAAACTTTGTTCATCTCTATCATGGAAGACATTAAATCTGAGATCACTGACAACATCCAGGCCCTCTGACAAGAACATGGTGTTGTTCACATGAAAATTGTTTGGGATTCACTCTTCTTGCTGGGAACACAGATTTTTACCTCTTCTTTTAAAACTAGACATATATATTTTTGTACAAACACTTTTCTGTCACATATTCTAGAATGATATAAACATCATGATGACATATACAATAAAAATATAGGCATAAATGATCACAGAAAAACATTATTTTTACCAACATTGGGGTACAATTAATTTGGGGAGCTTTGTTGTGTATCTACCATGATACTTTTTTGGCCTCCTAGATTGACCAAGATATCCTGAGTTATGTCCCTGTAGTTACAAGGGAGATTAATTCTTTTTTCTTTCTTTTTTTCTTTTCTTTTTTTCTCTCTCTGACAGTTGAGGAAAGCATAGTTTTAGGCACCGTGGTCTCTTGTATTTCACCATGTTGTGTCAATTTCTCAGATACATATTCAGCCCTATTCCTCTCTTTCTCATGAATTTTACCCACATTTCAAGGTCAAAGATGTACTTAATCATTTGAAATGGCCTTCTGTAATGCTATTGTGTAGAATTCTAACATGAGAAAACACTTAGTATTTCAAACCTCTAATTGTCTAAAAATAGGCCACTTCATCTTTAAGTTTGGACATTAATGAGCTGTCTACATTCCTGTGGCAAGCCTCCCTACCACAGCGATGGTTAAACCTTATCATTTAAAGAAGATCGATAGCCATATGCTTTTTTCTTTTATGTAGTCTGGTTTACAACTCACTTTTAATATCATTTAAAAGTACATAAGCAAATCCTACATGACATTTTTATTACCATTGTAATATCTCAAGTTTAATTTTTGGCAGTAAATATAGTCTGGTACAAACTTAGAAGCAAAAATGCAAAACTTGAATTTAAGTTTTTTTTTTTTATTATTTATATGGTAGTTTGACTTTTGGGGGTGAATACCATCTTCATATAAGACACCTGTGTGTGACAAATTTGAAGTAGTTTGATTTTCAAGTGACCTCTGGAGGTTATATTTTATTTGTTTTTAATACATTTTGGGAAGTCTCCCATAGTTTTAAATTATATTTTCAAAAGGCTTCACATAGTGTGGGACATCAATAGATTTTATTTGACCTAGCTGACTAATTTATGTTTTTTGAAAATCCCCATATTAATTGCAGAATCCAGAAAACCAAACCTGGTTCTTTCGCCTTTGAAGACATTTTTAGTCATTAATATAGATGTTTAGAATCTGATAGATAAGGGAGAAAAACAGTCTAAAAGTCAGGACTCTGACATCCTATGGACTTCGGGTTTCAATTTCTGCCCTGAATTTTAAAAATTGGATAATCTGAGCAGGGTAACTCATTCTTTTTCTATCTCAATCTACTTAATTGTAAAAGGGGTGGGTGAAAAAACCTTTACTTCATAGAGTTATTATAGGAGTAATTATAATAGGGCAATAAAAGAATACAGAATTTAGACCATAATAATCATAATAATCACATATATCCTATTATTAGTCTCTTCTCTAGTCCAGGAATGGATTTGGTGGAGATCGATGGAAGGTGAGGCTATACAGGGAAAACACACAAGATTAGTAGTACTCTATAAAGATGAGTAGAAATCTAGACCCACGAGGGATACCCAGAACTCACACCAGAGAACACTGCCATCTTGTTGGCTATGTGCAATAACAGTCCCCAAACTTTGTAGGCAAGCCAAAGCAGCTCTGGCTTCTTATGTTGCTTTTTCTGCATTTCCAAAATTAATCACTACAGAAACATGGTAAATATATGCTCACCTAAAAGTCACAAGGATAATGAAGATAATTATTGATGTTACTAGAGCTGTCTCATTTATAATTGTAGAACAATGACACCTGCCTTTTTTTTCCTTTCAGTCTTTTATCTCTTCAGTGTTACCAATGAAAGCATACAATACTGAATGCCTTTAAACAAAACAATGAAATATAAACGTTGTTATATTGGAAAAGATGCAAAAAAAAAACATAGAAATGGTAGGAATTGTGGCATTATATATGTGTATTTGAAAGAATGGACTTTTCAATGATCTACTATTGTAAAGAATTGTACTTTTCTTAGTTTTGTTTCCAAGAAAACTACAGATTCCTGAAATATTTGCATTTTGAAGTTTGTTTTAACCATTATGTGTTTCAGTAATCCAATCAGCAAAGCTTTTGATTTCTTACTGTTTTTGGAATCTGCTTGGGCCAAAGATTAGAGATCCAGCAGGGTTAGCGTCTACTTCTTCTTGGCATCTAGTAGTGAACGGTTTAATGATTGAACTTTCACAGTAGGCTCAGGGTGAAGCATTAGTACTATGTAAAAACATTATGATTTACTTAATGCATTTTCTATGCTACATATTTGTTATTTTTAAATGGTAGCATTCCATGACTATTTCAAATCATGTCACCTTAAAACTTTCTGGTTTCTGCACATTATCAATTTGGAGTATTTTAAAAATAAATTGTTAAACACATTTGAGTCTTCAGTGCAGTATTAAAACATTTTTATTATGCAGTAAAATTGGTTATGTGGAGTGTTTACATTTTAAATAGGTAGGATGTATGAAAATGAACAAGATGGCTGCACCATTTATTTCAGTGAAACCTGATGTGGGAAGAACACTCACACACAATAACATCACTTAATATAGTTACTTCAGATCCTTTCTTGACAGTATTAACTTTATAAGTCCATCTTTCATACTGTTCTAACAGTGCTACCATGCATTTTGCCCATTATGGTCACAGTGCCTGGTAGAGAAAAATATTCTGAAATATATCGGAAGCTCTTTTGCCTAAAATGGCATGTCCCCTTTGCAATCATCTAAAAATGTTTTCAAAGACTATTGTACAGAAAATGATCAGCACGTCAGCCTCTTTATCGACCATCCACTCCAAAAAGCTCTGCAAATGGGTTTTTATTTCAGGTGTTGGTGACTAATATTTTTTCTAATTTACTTACACTTCTCATTAAAATGTCATCTCAAAATAAAATTGAAATCTATATATGAAATTCATTACATTGGGAGCAGACATTCATTAATTTTTTTCTCCTAAGTAATAAAAAATTAATAGCACTAATTTCAAGTTTGACTTTAAGTATAGCCACCATCTTTTATTGCTATTTCCATTTATTTACTCTTAGAATTTCACATTTGGGAATTATGAGTGTGGGTATTGGTATAAAGGAAAATCTGTATTGACTGTAAAATACTCTAGTAATTATAGATGGAAGAAAAATGAACCTTTGAATATAGTTCAATATTTTTTGTTCATTGTACATTTTGCTTTGTGTATTAAATATCTATATTTATCTACCTATCTGATTTTAATGTGTAAAGGACACATATGATTACATTATAATAGGATCAAAACCTAAAAGGGAAAAGGGGGAACATTTGAGATCAAGCATCCCATAAAAAAGAAAAATGATTCTTACAGTAATAAAATTATGCTCATTCCTACATTCAATATAAAAACACACAAAATTATACTCAAACACTACGTGTAGAGAGAGAAATATCTTAAGAAAGAATAAAGCATTTTCTATCTATCTAGATATACCAGGTTAGAAAATAACTTCCAAAATACATGAGAAATATTGTTGTTACCCAGGCTATGGGAAAGCAGAGACCCTTGTATAGTGCTGGTTTCAGAATGGGTACCATGAGTAACATAACCACTATGACAAGGGTTTGGCAATGTTGAACACGATAATATCTATTCTTTGACCCCCCAATTTTATTTTAGACTTAGATCCTAGAGACATTTCACACAAGTGAAATAACAAGTAAAAAGATATTAATTTCTGCATTATTTTAATAGCAACAGTTTAGAAACAAAATGCATGTCTATTGTTAGGAGACTATTTAAAGTATATTAATTAGAAACATAAATTTTTGTGCTGTCGTGTAAAGATCCATAGGATTTATTATCGGATAAAAAAGAATATCTGAGAGTACTTGATAGCATGTTCACAAAATAACTGTAGACAAAAACAAGAGACTAAATAGCAGTGATGTACGTTAACAAATGAGTGGCTGTGGGAAGGAAACTTTTCAATGTGTACCTTGATTTTTCAGTTTCGGAACTATACAACTGTATTATGTGAAAAAGCATATTATGGAATTTAATTTAAAAATAGTAATGAGGGGTGCCTTGGTGGCTCAGTCAATTTAGAATCCAACTTCAGTTCAGATCATGATCTTGTGGCTTGTGTGTTCAAGCCCCCACATCAGGCTCGTTGGTGTCAGTGCAGAGCCCACTTTGGATCCTCTGTCCCCCTCTTTCTGTCCCTCTCCTGCTCACAGTCTCTCTCTCTCTCTCAAAAACAAACATTAACAAAAATAGAAGTGAGATGCAATTGAATTAGCTGGGGTGTTCTTACTTCAGATGGTAGTTTTCTGTAGATATAGAATCAACATTGATAAACCTACATAAAATGATTGTTTTATAAGTCATACACAGAGAATGTATTAAGATAGTAAGTGGCAATAGATTTACAGTTGATTGAAGAGTATTGTTGCTAGGATTGATATGCTAAAATTGCACATCTCTGTGTCTTTGCATAAGTTGTTCATTATGCCTAACATTTTCTTTTCCGGTCTCCCCTGGTTTTCTATCCGAGGAATATTTTTCATTCTCCAAGCCTCCTTCAAACATTAAAAAATAATTTTAAACAGATACTCTAGTATCTCTCATTTTGTTCTCTCCTAAGAACTTTGATTATATATCGATTATAGCACATATAATTGTTCATTGCTTTTTTTTTGTTTGTTTGTTTTTCCTTCTACTCTTCCCTAATATACTGTAAACTGTTTGAGAGCAGGGATTATACCTTGTTCAGAATTTGGCACTGTCTGGCACATAGTAGGAGACCAATAAATGTTTGTGAAATAATTGAACAATAAATGAAATGCATTAGGTAATCAAAATGGTTGCATGAATATAAAACTATTTTAAAGAAAAATATAAGAATATAAAAGAAAATGGCTTTTTATACTATGACTATTTTTTGTATTTATGACTGTTATGAAGTATAAAAGTGTGTGAAAGAAGTGCTATTAAAGGACACAGTGCAAAATTGATTTTGAACAATGTGCTCAGGCCTCAGCTAACATGCATAACTAGAGTAAAGTAAACTGAAGTGAATAAAGGTTGGGTAATTTTCCTCAGATAAGACAACTCAAAAATTGAACAATTAGATGTTTGAATATAGTCTGATTTCCCCAAAGTCTGTTCTGTCTGCAGTATGAATCACATATATGGTAAACCAAGATGATAAAAAAATGACTAAAGCAAAATATAGACTCCAGGAACTACTTGCCTGTACATCTAGATTTTTTTCTTCAAATTTTTATTTACATTTTAGTTAACATATAGTGTAATATTGTTTTCAGGAGTCGAATTTACTGATTCATCACATAACACCCACTGCTCATCCCAACAAGTGTCCTCCTTACTGCCCATCCCCCATTTAACCCAACCCCCACCTACCTCCTTCCAGCAAGTTCTCTGTAGTTTTCTATGTGTTCCCTATAGTTGAGAGTCTCCTATGGTTTGCTTCCCTCTCTTTTTCTCCCCCACTTCCCCTGTGTTCATCTGTTTTGTTTCTTAAATTCCACATATGAGTGAAATCATATAGTATTTGTCTTTCTCTGAGTGACTTATTTCCCTTAGCATAATACACTCTAGTTCCATCCATGTCATTGTTAATGGCAAGATTTCATTCTTTTTAATGGCTGACAATAGATCTATACTTATTTATCCTATCAATTGGGAACTATTGGGCCAATAAGAAAAGTATAGAGATGACCAATTAGTACCAGAGTTTTTAGTTTTAGCTTTGTCTTAGTTCTGCTCAATATTCATGGAGGGTGGAGATGACAAGATTAAACCAACAACTATGATTTCTTTTTCAAAATTTATTTATTGAGCAAATGAAACCCTGGTAAAGGTAACCAAGAGAGTTTGTGGATATTCCTACTGAGTTTGTCTTTTTTAAGAGTAAGATTATCAGAGACTAAGATGCTTTGTGTTTGCTTCTATCAAAAGCTAGGTTGATGAGTTCTTAAATTTCTGCCTTTCAATTTCTTTATTCAGCATGTTTACTGGGTGTTAGAAAAGGAGACCTAAAACTTACTTTTTATATTTATTTCTAGCCTTTTTTTTCCTTTGTAATATACACCAAAATAAAATTGTTCATTTACTTGGCCTGGTATATTTTGCACACATCTATTGTTAGATTGGTTTATGTGAGCTCAAGATTTTTTTTAATCATTAACACTAATCACTGTAAATGTTATTGCTTGGATTTCAAAAGCAAAAAGTTAAGAAAAAAAAACACTAAAAATCAAAAAAAAAGTTCAAAGTTACTTGGAAAAAATATTTCCAAGAGTTTTAGATTTAATAAAACTGAAAACTAAGTACTAATATTTTTCTCATCCATGGTTATTCTATTCTTTAAAATTTGCATAATCATTACAATGCCTTAAATTATAGGAAAGATATGGAAATTCATAGATATTTAAATAAGGGCATAACTTAGAGATATTGTGGGTTTAGTTCTAGACCACCACAATAAAATTAATATTACAATAAAGTGAGTCAAATGAATTTATTTTTTTTCCTAGTATATATAAAGCTTATGTTCTATACTGTAGTTAAGTAAGCAATAGCACTATGTTCAAAACCTGTACATACTTTAAAAAATACTTCATTGCTAAAAAATGCTATCATCTGAACTTTAAGCAAAGCATAATCTTTTTGCTGACAGAGAGTCTTGTCTTAATGTGGTGACTGATCAGAGTGGTTGCTGAAGGCTGGGGTGGTTGTGGCAATTTCTTGAAGACAAAAATGAAATTGCCACATGGATTGACTCTTCCTTTCACAAATGACTTCTTGGTAGCATGAGATGCTGTTTGAGAGAATTTTAGTGCAGAATTTTTTTGAAATTTGAAGTCAGTCTTCTCAAACCCTGCAGCTGCTCTGTCAATGAAGTTTATGTAATATTCTAAATCCTTTGTCATTTCAACAATCTGCATCTCAAGAAAACCCTTTCTTTTCTCATCCAAAATATGGAATTTCAAATGTGAAAATTTTATCCTCAGATTGTACCAATTCAGTCACATCTTCAGATTTCACTTCTAGTCGTCTTCCTGTCTCCACCACATCTTCCATGATTTCCTCCATTGAAGACTTGAAACCCTCAAAGTAATACATGAAGGTTGGAATCAACTTCTTCCAAACTCCTGTTCATGTTGACATTTTGACCTCTTTGGATGAATCACAAATGTTTTTAATGGCATCTAGAATGGTGAATTCTTTCCAGAAGAATTTCAATTGATTTTGATCTCATCCATCACAGAAATCACTGTCTATAGCAGTTATAGCTTTCTGACATGTTTTTCTTAAGACTTGAAGTCAAAATTACTCCTTGATCCATGGACTTCATGCACAACGGATGTTGTATTACCAGGCTCAAAAGTAATATTTATCTCCTTGTATATTTCCATCAAAGCTCTTGGGGAACCAAGTACAATCTCAATCCTCTTTAGAAAGAATTCCCCCCCGCCTTGAGCTGTAGATCTCAACAGTGGGCTTAAAATATTCACTAAACTATGTAAACGAATGTTGTCATCCAGGCCTTGTTGTTGTATTTCTAGAACACAAGCAGAATAGATGTAGCATAATTCTTTTTTAAGTTTTTATGTACTTATTTTCAAAGAGACAGAGAGTGCAAGTGGAGAGGGACAGAGGGAGGTGGGGACAGAAGATCTGAAGCAGGTTCTGTGCTGACAACAGAGAACCTAATGCAGGGCTTGATCATGACTTGAGCCGAAACCAAGAGTTTGGTGCTTAACTGACTGAGCCACCCAGGCACCTTTAAATGTAGCATAATTCTTATGGGCCCTAGGAATTTTAGTATGGTTAATGATCATTGGTTTCAACTTAAATTTGCTACCTGTATTGTCCCCTAACAAGAGCATCAGCCTATTCTTTGAAGCTGGGCATTGAGTTCTCTCTAGCTGTAAAAGTCCTAAGTGGTATCTTCTTCAAATAGAAAGCTATTTTGTCTACATTGAAAATCAGTTGTTTACTGTAGCCACCTTCATTAATTACATTAGCTAGATCTTTTGGATAACTTTCTGCTTCACCTTGTACTGTTATGTTATATTTATGTTATGGAGATGACTTCTTTCCTTAAGCCTCATGTACCAGTTTCTGCTAGCTTTCAACTTTTCTTCTGCAGCCTCCTCACCTCTCTTAGCCTTCACAGAATAGAAGAGAGTTAGGACCTTGCTCTGAAGTAGGCTTTGGGTTAAAGGAATGTTGTGACTGGTTTGATCTTCTATCCAGACCACTATAACTTTCTCCGTATCAGAAATTAGGCTGTATTGCTTTCTTATCATTTATATGTTCACTGGAATAGCGCTTTTAATTACCTTCAAGAACTTTTAGTCTGCATTCACAACTTGGCTGTTTGGTGCCAGATGCTTAGATTTCGGTCTCTCAGTTTTACACATGATGCCTTCCTTACTAAGCTTTATCATTTCTAGCTTTTGATTTAAAGTAAGGGATGTACAATCCTTCCTTTCACTTTGATACTTAGAGGCCATTGCAGTGTTATTAAGTGACCAAATTTCAAATTGTTATGTCTCAGGAAAATAAGGAAACCGGAGGAGAAAGAGACGAGGGAACAGTTTGTGGAGCAGGCACACACACACAACATTTATTGAGTGAGTTTGTCATCTTATATGGGCATGGTTCATAGTGTCCCAAAACATTTGTAATAGTAACATCAAAGATAATAGATCACAAACATAATAAAATAATGAAAATATTTAAAATATTGTGAGAATTACCAAAATGCGACACAAAGTCATGAAATGAGCTAATGCAGATAAAAAATGGCACTGATAGACTTGCTCAACACATGGTTGCCATAAATCTTCAGTTTTTTAAAAACTGCAGTATCTGTAAAGTGTATAAAGTGAGGAGCAGTAAAACGACAATTACCTGTAGTTTGATATGATAGAAGATACCATCTACAGACTTATGTTTATTACTTTTATACATGACTAACAGTTGTGATTTTTTTGATGCCTGACATGTCTACTCTAACAGAAGTCATGATCTCTCCTTTGACCTTGCGAAACTGAGATATACATTTTTCAGATAAGACTTTTTAGGTATACCAAAACAGATCGCTCAAGGGTTTATCTGATAGCCAAGACATTCTGTCTTCTCAGATAGGTCCATTTCCAACGGAAAATTTTTCTTCTGAGGGTCCAAAAGTCAAGGAAAGAGAAGAAGAAAAAAAAAGTTTCACTATTTGAATAGTCTCCCCAAATGTATTATTGTTAAAAATCTCACCATAGATCCTGAACTTAAGCTAAACCTTAGTTTGACATATCCAATGACAAGCTGAACAGAAAAAGAGATGGATAAACTTAGAAGTAATTTCTGTTCTGCCTCCCTCCTATTTCCATTGTACATGTCTTTGACAGGGCTCAAGGCCGTTGATGAAAAAGATAGGAGAGCAAATACGAACTACTTTTCTCTTCAAGACCAAATCTAAGAACTGGGAATACAGAATATTCACTGGCACATGGTGCTGTTTGCTGAGACCATTTGTTAACCTGTGATCTGATCCTGACACAGTGCAAATGAAAGGCAGCATTTGTGCATTTCTCAGTTGATTCAATCCTCACTCATTTTCAAGGCTTATTTAAGTCCCTTCCTTCTTCCATGGAATCCTCTTGAAATGCTTCAACCTTAGACTTCTATTCTTTCTTAGAAGACCTATTGGACTTTTAGTGAGTTAAAACCTCCTTCATGTTTTAGAATGAAATACTGACAACCATTTTGACACCAAAATAGTTGTTTATTGAAGGAAAACCTCAGTGAAGCAGCTTTTGTTATTGTTATTTTGTTTGGGGATGCACCTCCTTCCCTAGTCTTTCTTTGCTAGAATGCCAGAGACTTTAAGTTTGATCATGATTGTTAATTTTATGTGTCAGCTTGACTAGGTCGTGTGGTGCTCAGATTTATAAACATTATTCTGGATGTGTCTTTGAGGGTGTTCTGGATGAGATTAACATTTGAATTAATGAACTGAACAAAGCAGATTTCCTTACCCAAATGGGAGTGTTTCCTCCAATCCAGTGAAAGCTTAACTAGAACAAAAAGGTTGAGCAAGAGAGATTTTGATCTCCTCCTGATGGTCTTCAGTTGGAATATATGTTTCAGATCTTCAGACTACAGATGCTGGGACTTCTTAGCCTCCATAATCAGATGAGCCAATTTTTTTTATACTAAATACCTTTTTATATATTTCCTCATATTTCTATTTCTCTGGAAAACCCTAATATAGTAATCAATGGAGAATGACTTTTTAAAAGCCTAAATTCTGGAAGAGAGAAAATGGGAGAAGGGTAGAGGGAAAGAGGGGCAGGAGGAACAATCATTGCCTTTTTAGGCTGCTTCATTAAAAAATCTGGTATTAACTTCAGTATAAATTAAGTCCTGTGTTTCTATGCATTTGTAGAACTCTAAGCTATCACGGAAAAAATCCACTTGTTCCAGATGTTCCAAGGCACCTAAATTATGCGGCCTTAACCCAAATGTATAATCTAAAAGTAAAAAAGTAGATTTTTAAAAAAATTTTCTCTGCAACTCTGACTTCGTTCCCTTTTCTGCCTTATTTTTCTTGATGAAATTATGAAGTGGAGTTCATGAGCAAATGGCTAAGAAAGAATTCTTGAGACTTTTTGGTGCAAAAAGGTGGTTTTATTATAGCACAGGGACAGGATTCACGGGCAGAAAGAGTAGCACTGGGATTGTGAGGAGAGACTGATTACATACTTTTAAATCTGTAGAGGGAGGGGGATAGAGATAAAGTAAGTTTCTAAGGAATTTTGGAAACAAGGCTTTCAGGGCCTTGAGGAGCTAGCTGCTGTTAACATAAGGTTACTTTTAGGTTTTAATAAAACATAAACATGAAGGCAGTAAGGCAGCCGTGCGTTCCTTGAGGAAGGCCGTGCTCTGCATGTCTCAGGTGTCTATCAGTGGGCTGTAGACAGTAAGGACATTTAATTGAAGCTACATTTCTCTCGCCTTTGTTTCCCTCGTCATTTTCTCTGCTGAGCAACTTTTACCCTCAAATCTTTAAGATTGTTGAAGGCTGAAGGTCTCATCTTTTGTATCTCCTTCCTGCAGAATAGGGGTGTAGAGATGTCCCTACCTATTGGTCAAGGTTGGTCAGTTGAGAATTTAATAGGAGTTAGGGAAGGCTAAAGCAGCTGTATCTAGAGTTCATATCATATGGAAGTTTTCTTTCTTTCTTTTTTTTAATATTATCAAGTTGGCTAACATACAGTATATTCAGTGTGCTCTTGGTTTGGGGAGTAGATTCCCATGATTCATTGCTTACATATAACACTCAGTGCTCAGTAGAAAGGATTGTCTGTCCACTTGAAGTTATGGCAGTGAAGGAGTCTCACACAAGGTGGAGAGACTTGAGAGAAAACAGAAAAACATGGTTAGAATAACAAAAACAAAAACAAAAGGCCCAAATAAGAGCTCTTTGATAGATGACAAAAATCTTCCTTTAGTCCAGGAGTTTAACCAATTATTAAAGGAAAGAAAGGAATTGGTTAAAGCGCCAATTTGAGCATTTATGTCAGAAATCTAGAAATATCTTTGTGTTAATCTGTAATGTATGTGCAGCATTTTACTTTTGTGATAGGATAAGTTCCACCTTGTGCAGCTATTAAGACATCTAATGTCATTCTATTTTATAGAACTGAGTTATTTCAGTGTTTCATAATATATTATTTTGAGAGTTATTTAATGCCTTAATTGTGTAGCATGTGTTAACCATCATATAGACACTGGTTTGTTTAGTAAGCAATCAGGTAATTAGTAACAGGCACTTATATAGAAATAAAGGAAAAATATAGGTTAAAAGTTAGAGCAAATTATAAACCCAGGGTCTGAGTCTTGAGTGCTGCCAGTGAGCGGACTTTTAGGTGTCAGGCTTGAAGCATCCTCAGAAGGAGTGGGAACAGGAAGCAGGAATCTGATTGGTTTTTCTGGTTTGTAATTCAAATACTTCTGGTGATCCTTTTGAATGGCCCATAGAGCAACAGGACCAAAGATCATCATTATGGCAATTTCTCTGAAGCTTACCTCAAGGTAAGCTAGTCTAGTTTTGGCAAATAACAAATATTTAAAGACAATCAGAAGTTGCATTGAACTGGCAAAGATGTGTTATTGAAACACATTTATCTCTCCAAAATCGCCTTTATTTCCAGAGATAGGCTAATTAGTTTGTAAAACAAGTCCAATTTTAGAAAACTTGGCCTAATTATTTATATAAGCTCAAGAAGAAGAAATATTGATCATATAAACATTTAAATTAATTTAATTTTAATTTTTTTAATGTTTATTCATTTTTGAGAGAGAGAGAGAGAGAGAGAAACAGCATGAGTGGGGGAGGGGCAGAGAGAGAGGGAGACACAGAATCTGAAGCAGGCTCCAGGCTCTGAGTCATCAGCACAGAGCCCGATGTGGGGCTCAAACTCACAGACTGTGAGATCATGACCTGAGCCGAAGTTGGAAGCTTACCCAACTGAGCCACCCAGGCACCCCTAATTTTATTTTTTAATATAATTTATTGTCAAATTGGTTTCCATACAACCCCCAGTGCTCATCCCAACAAATGCCCTCCTCAATGCCTATCACCCACTTTCCCCTCTCCCCCACCCCCCATCAACCCTCAGTTTATTCTCAGTATTTAAGAGTCTCTTATGGTTTGCCTCCCTCCCTGACTTTTTTCCCCCCTTACCCTGCCCCATGGTCTTCTGTTAAGTTTCTCAAAATCCACCTATGCATGAAAACATATTGTATCTGTCTTTCTCTGACTTATTTGACTTAGCATAATACCCTTCAGTTCCATCCAAGTTGCTACACATGGCCAGATTTCATTCTTTCTCATTGCCAATTAGTATTCCATTGTATATATAAACCACATCTTCTTTATCCATTTGTCAGATGATGGACTTTAGGCTCTTTCCATGACTTGGCTACTGTTGAAAGTGCTGCTATAAACATTTGGGTCCACATGCCCTTATTCATCAGCACTCCTGTACCTCTTGGGTAATTTCCAAGCAGTGCTATTGCTGGGTCATAGAGTAGTTCTATTACTAATTTTTTAAGGAATTTCCAAACTGTTCAAGAGCAGCTGCACCAGTCTGCATTCCCACCAAAAGTGTAAGAGGGTGCCCGTTTTTCCATATCCTCGCCAGCATCTATAGTCTCCTGATTTGTTCATTTTACCCACTCTGACCTGTGTGAGGTGGTATCTTGGTGTGGTTTTGATTTGTGTTTCCCTGATGATGAGTGACGTTGAGCATCATTTCATGTGTCTGTGGGCCATCTGGATGTCTTCTTTGGAAAAGTGTCTATTTGTGTCTTCTCATTTCTTCACTGGGTTATTTGTTTTTCAGGTGTGGAGTTTGAGGAGTCCCTTATAGATTTTGGATACTAGCCCTATATCTGATATGTCATTGGCAACTATCTTTTCCCATTCCATCAGTTGCCTATTAGTTTTGTTGATTATTTCCTTTGCAGTGCAGAAGCTTTTTATCTTGATGAGATTCCAAGAGTTCATTTTACTTTTGATTCCCTTGCCTTTGGAGCTGGGTCCATTAAGAAATTGCCACGGCTGAGGTCAAAGAGGTTGTTGCCTGTTTTCTCCTCTAGGGTTTTGATTGTTTCCTGTCTCACATTCAGGTCCTTCATGCATTTTGAGTTTATTTTTGTGTATAGTGTTAGAAAGTGGTCTAGTTTCATTCTTCTGCATGTTGCTGTCCTGTTCTCCCAGCACCATTTGTTAAACAGGCTGTCTTTTTTCCATTGGATACTCTTTCCTGCTTTGTTAAAGATTAGTTGGCCATACATTTGTGGGTCTAATTCTGGGTTCTCTATTCCATTGGTCTATGTGCCTGCTTTTGTGCCAACACCATACTGTCTTGATTACAGCTTTGTAGTAGAGGGTAACGTCTGGGATTGTGATGCCTCCCGCTTTGGTTTTCTTCTTCAGTATTACTTTGGTTATTTGTGGTTCCATACTAATTTTAGGGTTGTTTACTCTAGCTTTGAGAAGAATGCTGGCGCAATTTTGATTGGGATTGCATTGAATGTGTAGATTGCGTTGGGGCATGGGATGGTTTTCCATTTCCTTGTGTCTTTTTCAATTTCCTTCATAAGTTTTTTATAGTTTTCAGTGTAGAGATCTTTTACATCTTTGATTAGGTTTATTCCTAGGTATTTTATGGTTTTTGGTGCAATTGTGAATGGGACCAGTTTCTTTATTTCTCTTTCTGTTGCCTCATCATTGGTGTATAGAAATGCAACTGATTATTGTCCATTGATTTTGTACCCTGAGACTTTGCTGAATTCATAAATCGGTTTTAGCAGACTTTTGGTAGAGTCTTCTGTCATCTGTGAAAAGTGAAAGGTCGATTTCTTCGCCAATTCTGATGCCTTTTATTTCATTTTGTTGTCTGATTGCTGATACTAGGATCTCCAACACTATGTTAAACAACAGTGGTGAGAATGGACATCCGTGTCATGTTCCTGATCTCAGGGGAAAAGCGCTCAGTTTTTCCCCATTGAGGATATTTACTATGGGCTTTTCATAAATGGCTTTTATGATGCCTAAGTATGTTCCTTCTATCCCAACTTTCTCAAGGGTTTTTATTAAGAAAATATGCTGTATTTTGTCAAATGTTTTTTCTGCATCTATTGACAGGATCATATGGTTCTTATCTTCTGTTTTGTTAATGTGATGTATCACATCGATTGATTTACAGATATTGAACCAGTCATGAAGCCCAGGAATAAATCCCACTTGATCATGGGGAATAATTTTTTTTTTCAAATTGTTTTTAATGTTTGTTTATTTTTGAGACAGAGACAGACAGAGCATGATGGGGGAGGGGCAGAGAGCGAGGGAGACACAGAATCCGAAGCAGACTCTAGGCTCCGAGCCATCAGCACAGAGCGCCATGTGGGACTCGAACTCATGAACCGTGAGATCATGACCTGAGCCGAGGTCGAATGCTTAACTGACTGAGCCACCCAGGCACCCTGGAATAATTCTTTTTATATGCTGTTGAATTTGATTTGCTAGTATTTTGTTGAGAATTTTTGCATCCATATTCATCAGGGATATTGGCCTATAGTTATTTTTCACTGGGTCTTTGTCTGGTTTGGGAATCAAAGTGGTGCTGGCTTCATAGAATGAGTCCGGAAGAATGAGTCTGGAAGTTTTCCTTCCATGTCTATTTTTTGCAACAGCATGAGAAGAATAGGTAATAACTCTGCCTTAAATGTCTGGTAGAATTCCACAGGGAAGCCATCTAGTCCATGACTCTCAGTTGTTGGGAGATTTTCTATTTCTTCCCGTTTGAGTTTTGGTAGTGTGTGGGTGTTTAGGAAATTGTCCATTTCTTCTAGGTTGTCCAGTTTGTTGGAATATAATTTTTCATAGTATTCCCTGATAATTGCTTGTATTTCTGAGGGATTGGTTGTAATATACATTTTCATTTGTGATTTTATCTGTTTGGGTACTCTCTCTTTTCTTTTTGAGCAGTCTGGCTAGATAGAGGTTTATCACTTTTATTTTTTCAAAAAACCAACTTGGTTTCATTGATCTGTTCTATTGGATTTTTTGTTTTTTTGTTTTTTGTTTTTTTGATTCTACATTGTTTATTTCTGCCCTGATCTTTATAATTTCTCTTCTTCTGTTGGGTTTGTGTGTCTTTGCTATTTTGCTTCTAGTTCCTTCAGGCCTGCTGTTAGATTTTATATTTGGGATTTTTCTGGTTTCTTGAGATAGGCCTGGATTACAATGTATTTTCCTCTAAGGACTGCCTTTGCTGCATCCCAAAGGGTTTGGATTGTTGTATTTTCATTGTTTCCACATATTTTTAAATTTCTTCTCTAATTGCCTAGTTGACCCATTCATTCTTTAGTTGGATGTTATTTAACCTCCATGCATTTGGAGGTTTTCCAGACTTGTTTTCTGTGGTTGATTTCAAGTGTCATAGCATTATGATATGAAAGCGTCCACAGAATGATCTCAATTCTTTTATATTTATTGAGGGCTGCTTTGTGACCCAGTATGTGATCTCTCTTGGAGAACATACCATGTGTACTCGAGAAGAAAGTGTATTCCACTGCTTCAGGATGTAGTGTTCTAAATAGAGCTCTCAGGTCCTTCTGGTCCAATATGTCATTCAGGGCCACTGTTTCTTTACTGATTCTCTGTCTAGTTGATCTATCCATTGCTCTAAGTGGAGTATTAAAGTCTCCTGCAATTAGCACATTCTTATCAATAAGATTGCTTATGTTTGTGATTTATATATTTGGATGCTCCTGAATCTGTGCATAGACATGTATAATTGTTAGCTTTTACTGATGGATAGACCCTGTAATTATTATATAATGCCCTTCTTCATCTCTTGTTACAGGCTTTAATTTAAAGTCTAGTTTGTCTGAAATAAGTATGACTACTCCTGCTTTCTTTTGACTTCCAGTAGCATAGTAGATAGTTCTCCATCCCCTCACTGTCAATCTGAATATGTTCTCAGGTTTAAATGAGTCTCTTGTAGACAGCAAATAGATGGTTTTTTTGTTTGTTTGTTTGTTTTACATTCTGATACCCTATGTCCTTTGATTAGAGCATTTAGTACATTTATATTCAGTATTATTATTGAAAAATATGGGTGTAGAGTCATTGTGTTATCTGTAGGTTTCATGCTTGTAGTAAGGTCTCCAGTACTTTGTGTTCCTTGCAACATTTCCCCCACAGAGTCCCTCTTAGGATCTCTTGTAGGGCTGGTTCATTGGTGATGAATTCCTTCAGTTTTTGTTTATTTGGGAAAACCATTTTCTCTCTTTCTATTCTGAATGACAGGCTTGCTGGATAAAGGATTCTTGGCTGTATATTTTATCTGTTCATCACATTGAAGATTTCCTGCCATTCCTTTCTAACCTGCCAAGTTTCAGTAGATAGGTCTGCTACTACCTTTGTGTGTCTACTTTTGTATGTTAAGGCCTATTTATCCTTAGCTACTTTCAGAATTCTCTCTCTCTTTAACTTGCTTTTTGCCAGTTTCACTATGATATGTTGTGCACAAGAACAGTTCAGTGACATCTAAGGGGAGTTCTCTGTGCCTCTTGGATTTCAATGTTTGTTTCCTTCCCCAGGTTGGGGAAGTTTTCAGCTATGATTTGTTCAAGTACCTCTTCAGCTATTTTCTCTTTCTTCTTCTTCTGGAATTTCTATTATACTAATATTGTTCTGTTTGATTCCATCGCTGATTTCTCAAATTCTTTTGGGTTCCTAGATCAGATTATCTTTTACTCAGATTCCTCTTTTTCCATAATTTTATCTTCCAATTCACCTATTCTCTCCTCTGCCTCTTCAGTAAACGCTGTGGCTGCCTCCATTGTATTTTGGACCTCAGTTATAGCATTTTTTAATTCATCATGACTATTTTTAAGATCCTTGGTCTCTCTGCTGTATTCTATGCTTTCTTCAAGCCCAGCAATTAGATTAAGAATGGATAGACATAAGTAAATTATTTGTAAGGCCACATTGTTGATGGTGAACAAAAAAAGGTATCATAAATGAAAGTATCTCATGTCTAAGCCATCTTTAAAATTAATTTTCATAGCCCTCTTTCCAAAGAGATCTTTTTATACTTTCTTTTCTCTCCTTTTGTCACATTATTTTAAAATCTAGAGATCTTATGACATGGAAAACTAAGAATTACTATTTAGGTATTTCTCTTATTATTTTTATAGGAAGTAATGAGGGAAACAAAGAGAAAAAATAGCTTAAACTAGGTCCCCTTACAGCCCCATGATAGACACTTGAAACATGTATAGCATGACCTTCCTCAAGGAATGCATGGCTCCTTTACTGCCTTAATATCTATGTTTTATTAAAACCTAAAAGTAACATTATCTTAACAGCAGCTAGCCCCTCAAGGCCCTGAAAGCCTTGCTTCCAAAATTCCTTAGAAACTTATTTATCTCTATCCCCCTCTCTCTACAAACTTAAAAGTATATTCAGTTCCTTCTCACGATCCCAGTGCTGCTCTTTCTGCCCATGGGTCCTGTCCCCATGCTATAATAAAACCACCTCTTTGCACCAAAAAGTCTCAAGAATTCTTTCTTAGCCATTTATTCGCAATCCCCACTTCATAATTTCATCATTTTAATGCCCTTACGTTTCATCTGGACTCTGAGCCGTGGTGCAAACTTAATGAGTAATTCCTCTTTTCCATCTTACTTTCATTTCAGGGGACTTTCAAGGAGTATGGCCTTAGGCTGCAATCCTCTAGTCCACGGCTACTCTACGGGGAAGAGAAAGCCTGCCTTTTGCCTAGAAGTTATTACACTAGCTGGAATGGTAATAATTTCCAGAAACTTGACACCCTCTCTTTATGTCTATTCTTATACAAAGTTGTCTGTCTGGGGCACAGGACAGCCACCTAAATCATTAGCACAGCTGCCAATCTTAAAGACCCCCATGTGAGGTTTTCTCCTTACTGGTCTAATGTGATCCCTTCCACATCTCTAGTCTACCCACCTCTGGCCCAGAAATCTCCACTCGGAGCCGGTCAAAATCAGTACCCGACTGAATTAAAACCCAACTGGAGACAGTTTCCTAGGGAAGTTGGCTGGTAGGGACTATGCGTTTTGCTGGGCACCTGAGTGACTCAATTGGTTAATAATCTCAGCTCAAGTCATGATCTCACAGTTCATGAGTGCAAGCCCAGCATTGGGGTCTGTGCTGACAGTGTGAAACCTGCTTGGGATTCTCTTTCCCCCTTTCTCTGGCTCATACACTCTATCTCAAAGTAAATAATCTTAAAAAAAAAAAAAAGAATGCCTTTTTTTACCCTGCCCCACTGCTGATTTGTCTCAGAAGCTAGGAATGAATTAGGAAAGGCTTAATCCTTTTCCTTTCTGTCCTTTCACAATTTGTTTTCTCACTTAAGAAAAAAAGACCTGAATCTAAGCATCTCAAAACTTACAACGCATTGCCTCCTGAAGGTACACTGATTCTAATAGACAGTTTTCACCATGTCTTTAATCAAGTCACCAAAACTTGTCTCATCTGTATCTTTAAGATGTGCATTTGCAATGATTTTTATATAGTTTTTAATGAAGTTTATAATTTTGTTTTGTCAATTTAATATTAGTTATAATCGTGTATACCATTTTTTAAAGATAATGATCATCAATGGGTGAAGCTGTAACAGGAAAGGATAGCAGATTTTATAGTGGAGAGGACCAACGGGCATCATTTGAATCCACTGAAATAAAGGTGAAATCACCTTTTGTCCTTCTATAAAGCAGATTTCCTATATAAAGCACCTCACACTTTGCAGCATGCTTGCCAAAATACTTTTCCCTGATTTAACCCTAGATCATGGTTAAATTTATGGGAAATATAGAGGAGAGAAGAACAACCTCAATAATACTTCAAAGAAGCAAAATGACAAATTGAGAATGTGGATCATTCTAGAGGGTAACCGGCTCTGTTTCTGTAAAGAATTGGTAGCACAAACCATGAAAAGGAAAGATACTCTACAATTAAAAAGATTTAAGAGCTATAACCCCAAATGGATGATCCTAGAGGGATCTCATTTTAAATAAAATAACTTTAAAAATGTATTTATAGAAAGGGAAAATTTGACTATGAACTATCAATGATACCAAGGACTTACTATTAACTTGTCAGGTAGAATAATGGTTATAACAGAAAAGTGCATATTATTTAGAAACACATTCTGAAATACAATAAAATTACATGATTTTGGGGGTTTGTTTTATTAATTTTTACTTATTTTTGAGAGAGTATAGCAGGGGAGGGACAGTGAGAGAGGGGCAAAGAATCCAAAGCAGGCTTTCTTTGTGCTGACATCAGTAAACTTGATGTGGGACTTGAACTATGAGAGCATGACCTGAGCCAAAGTCAGATGTTCAACAGACTGAGCCACCCATGTGCCCTGGGTTTGTTTTATAATGCCTCAACAAGGAGAAAAATAAAAGTTAAATGAAGTAGAATCCAAATAATTGTTGAATCTGGATAATAGAGAGGTTTTATTGTACTGTCCTATTAAGTTTGATATGTACTTTAATATTTTTCTAACAAAATAAATCAAAAACCTTAAGGTGCCAAACTACAACAGTGTAGAACCCTATCATTTTTAATTAAATATATGATGAAAATTTACATTTTAACCTAATGTATAAGGGACACATACCTTTTCCTAATTACTTTGGCCAGATTCTTGTATACTCTCCAAAGTATACTAGCAAACCTAGATAGTTCAGATGGCCTGAAGTTAATTATGGTGCCTATGATCCATTTAGATACCATACCCATAAAAAAAGTTAATATGGCTGCACATATTCGAGGGTTATTTACTTACATGTTAGTTAATTGATCTGACATGCAGAGCTTTGCTCCTGGACTCAAAATTATTTATCCGCTATCTTTCTCAGATTTATCCTAATGCTTGTTCACGTATTACTTTACAATAGAATATTTCTATTCTTGTTTCTGGGTGAACTTAAATTTCTTGCTTCTTAAAGTATGATATGCAAATCATATTTAATCACTTTCAAATGAAAATTGGGGTTATGGGTTATCAATTTATTTGTAAAATATTCTTTTCTCTGAAAGGATAAAAAAATTGGTATCTCCGAATTCGGTATACATTTGGACAAATTACATAATAAAATGCTATACTGCCAAGAGTTTTCCCTTAAATACATGTTTTTGAGTACGTGTCATGTATGAAATTACAAGTAACTACTTTGTTGGCCAGCAGATGGCAAGACATGGTGCTAGTTACAGCATCAAAACATAAGTTCCAAGTTGTAATACAACGAAATGCCATTTCTTGGGCAGCAAATGTAAATAAATTTGGATGTTTAGTACTCAAATTCTAAGACAAAAATATTAAGAGTAAAATAGATTTTGTATTTGTTGTTAAAGCTCACAGACTTTACAACAAATCTCTCAAATAAGAAACGGCTGCTTCTGTATTACGTCATTTTAGTAGCATAAAAGAAAAATTCAGTGAAAAGGATGTATGCCACTATTTCCCATTGAAATGTTTGCATTTTACACTTTGAAAAGACTTACCATTTGAGAAATATGGAAAACCTGGAGTATGAAGTGCTGTGTTTCTGTCATATTACAGTAAAAAGCCGTGGGATAAAGTAGTTAAGGAAGGAGGGTAAGTCCATTAACACATTGACTTCACTCTAGTAGTTTGACAGAATCAGTACCTAGGATTTGCATTTGTACAATTTGCTAAAAGCAAAGTATAAAGCTGGCCTCAGAAACAGTAGAAGTGGAAAGTAAACAGGTATGTTGCTGCTTCTATAAAGCCCTCTCTACCCTGTACTCCCATCAGATCAATGCAACGCTCATATGTGGAGAGTCAAAATTCACAAACTAAGTTAATAGAGAGCTCCTAAGCCGCCTACGGAGTGCTAAGGTGGAGAGGGCTCCCGTGGGCTTAAAACAAGCTTTTTCACTAGTCTTTGATCCTCAGAAACTACAGCTGAGCCTAGACTAAGATGAAGTCATTAAATGGAGTAAACAAGACACTTTGAGCAAAGAACATACCATTAAAGTGAGGCTTCTTTGTAAGTGAAGCAGAGGGTTTTTAAAAGACTCTCATCACAAAATGTCCTTTTCTTCTACACACTCCCATGCCTATACCCCCTCCAATACTGAACTTGAAGTCCCTTGTACACATAATTTTTCCTCTCTGGAATACCGGTTCTTCCTTACTATCACCTGCTGTCCACTCTCTCTTTTATCCTTTATGGTTTTGTTTTCTGAATCATCTACTGTGGGAATTTAAGATGATCATATTCTAATTAATCTCCTACATCTATCTTCAACTTTCCCTCTCTTTACAAACAGTAATGGTAGAAGGCCTTCATGCTTCTTCCGTTTTAATGTTCTACTTATCTTCACACTTCTCCAGTTAAAGGTGTACCCCCAAGCAAATGTCTAGATGGGAACTAATTTCATTTTCAGCTATATCCAAGGAGATGCTATTCCATGAAGTGTCTTCTCACTATCCTATCTCTTCAAACTTTTCTATTGGCAATTCCAGCATATATAAATAAGGAAATCACTCCTGTCTACAAAACTCTGTTTCTGATTTCCATAACCATTTAGCTTTTAGCCTGTGTTCCCCTACCTTCAAAGATAAGATTAAGTGTAAAAAAAAGCTCTACACTATTCTATTTCATATTCACTGAAATTCTGTTTCCCCTACAGCTAAATAAATGTATCAATGAGGTCCTGTGTTTTTGGATATACACCACTATATATATATATTAAATACTATTTTGATTTACTTCTGAAGATCCTAGAAATCTCAGTGTACAGTACATCTCCATTTACCCAGATGACATTTCATTAAGGTTATTTTTGTGTATATTTTCTCCCATTAGACCTTTAGACTGCTAGAATAAAGGAACTATGTTTTGATTTTATTTTTATTCTTCTCAGTTGTACAGTAGTGTATTAAAACTAGATAGGAATTTTCTTATTTTTTTGTCAACTAGTCCCTTTACTGTTCTTGCTTTATCATCATCCCAGGGGCCTTCATGAATGACCTGATCCCTACTCCTCTCCAACTTCATCTTAAAAGTTTTAGTTTCATGGCCAGCTTTTTGTTCTCCAGCATGCAAAATTTGTTCTATCTCAGAGACTTTGTACTTCCTCATTCCTGTCTGCTTTCCCAAAGATCTTTGCTTGGCTAGTTTCTTATCGCTTAGTCTCAGCTCCCATATTATTGCCTCCTCTCAGGGTCTCCTTATCTAAAGAAACACTTCTCTACTCTTTATCACATTATCCTGTCTTTGTCTTCTTCATGGAAACTAATGGTCCCTGAAATTATGCTATTTGTTTACTTGCTCCATAAAAGAAGAGTCTTGTCTGTTTTGTTCCCAGTATTTTCCCCATTATGTTAAATGGTGCTTGGCATGTGAAAGGAGCTTGACAAATATTTGTTGAATGAATACATGAATTAGATAAGCTGGGGTTTGGACTCCATCTCTGACGGTGGATAGTAATTTTTCTGAGATTCAGTATCACCGAGAGGTGTAGCAAAGATGAGAAAATGTGGTTATGTGTATTTGGAAGCAACATAATAGCCAAACCAAATACACCAAATGTTGCTGAGATATTTACAGGTGAGATGACATATTATATCGACTTTGTTATACCCTCATTGTCACTGCTCTCATGAGCTCTTCAGAAGAACCCTGTTTTTCCTGTGACCAGAAGCCCTAAGATAAAATAGAGATGAATCCATCAAATATGTATTAAATGAAATAATAGAGGAGACTATTTGGGAGGACCCAGTCGCCTAGGTACGCAGTGGTACATTTTAGCAAGGTGAGATCTGGATATTCCTCCAAACATAACCTTTCTTTACTATTAAAGATACAAAAGGAAAAAGGGAGAATTATTACTACTCTGAAAGCCCTTTTGGTTGTATGGATGTGGCACTTTGTGTCTTCTAGAACGTTGATACCAAAATGGAATTAGATGTGCAAGAAATTTCCTCAGAGAAATGTCTGTGAAGAACAATGCCTCGATGTTGGTATTCTACAGAATAAAAAACCTAAAGACCTAGATGAAATCTTCACATCCGGTTCAACAATTCCATTATTCAAGAGAAAGAAGGAGATGAAAATGGTCAAGAACACCCAAAAAGGAGTAAAGAGCAACGAAAGAAGGTATTTTTTGTCTTTAAAATGGAAATGTACACTTTCCTTTTCTGTGATGCCTAACAAACTTATACTTCTATAATGAATGTTATGTTTCTAAAGTAGCTATAGTCTACTAGATAGAGAAGCAATGGGATCCCATCAATATTTGGATCCTCTAGAGTACTCAGCACAACTTTGTAATTTAACGAAATAAAAGTGTCAGAAAAAAAGGATGAAATATGTCCACTTCTATCTTACATCATGTTAATATTGAAACACCTAAAATAAAACATGAAACTCTTTGGATAGGTTGAAAAAGGGCAGTTGTACTACACGCTTTTTGGGGGTGTCTGCCATGTATCCAATACCTTCCTTAACTAGCCTTTCTAACCACCCCTTCAATTTAACAAACACAGATTGCAAGCAGCCCTATTTGTTCATAGTGACCGTAAATAACTGTCACAGTTGACAGGACCAAGGACGGGCACCCGACTTATGCTTCTCCAAATCACTCCTGGTTGAAGCAGGGCCAAGAGAGAATTAAGCATTTGCATGTACCTGAGTCTATGACATGTAAACTCAGAACTCATTAGCACCTAGATTTAGCTGTGTGTACTACCAAGAGGAAGTCACTCTATGTAGATACAGTAGAAATCCAGAAATGAGTAGAGAGGGGCACAGAGTATATTTCCAGGAGTCCTATCAGCTTTTAAATTATCCATTTTCAGTTCTTCTTCATGACTAGCTAAGAGATTTACATCACACAGGTAATAAACAGATCCCCTAAGGAGATAATTACTATACTGTTTTACCACTGTCTGTGGTGTAACCTATATGTTTACATGATATATTTAATTTTAAATCTAATTTTTTTCTAAGAGCCAACAATTTGGATTGGTTATGTGAAATGATAAAGAATAGTTGGCAAAATTAGAGATTTTTTTCTTTCTTTTTATAGTAAAGTTTCGTAAGGAAGATTGATATGAAAACTGAGAATTATAATCAGATTTATTACTTCATGAAATGTTTTTCTAATTATATGCTAGAAATTATACCTATTGCTCCACTTTTTTATCAGTTTCAGTTAAAACATTAGTATTTTCTTGAATGTTAAAAATTGGATTTTACCATAACTCTAATTCTAAACATTGCCTTGCCCATCTATGCAACCTTATTATCAACAATATATATTGGCACCTGGATGGCTCAGTCCATTGAGTGTCTGACTCTTGACTTCAGCTCAGGTTGTGATCTCACAATTCATGAGATCGAGCCTCATGTCAAGCTCAGAGACTGTAAGTGATTCTTCTTCCCTCTCTCTCTGCCCCTCCCCCACTCATACTCTCTCAAAATAAACATTAATAATATTGATTCACACTGTACCTTTAACTAGATTAAAACCTATTCACAGAACTAAGGGCTATATGTAAAGGCATAATAAAAGGCTATTCTGCTAACTGCTGAATGGCCTTTCTGGTTAAAAAAAAAAAAAAGCAGCTAGTGTAACACAGAAGAGCTGTTCAAAAAAGTAGAAGTAAACAAGTCATACAAATATCTCATCCAGTTGTAGAATTTAGGTAAAGTTTGAGATGGGGCATTTGGCTGGATACTTCCAGAAACCCAATGAACTAAATGATAGTATTCTCATACACAAAATATAAAATAAATTCTGTTGAAATTTTTTTGACCCAGAGATGATAATCTTGAAAAGGAAAGTTTCCCTAGCCAGTATGATATGAGAGACAGCAAGATGCCTTCTTCCTTCTATAAAAGGGCTGGGATATTATAAAAATGCTGATTTATAACCTGTTTTCTGTTTTTGCTGTCATCTTTGTATCTTAACATTTCACTCCCCTCTTCAAAATTCCTCTCTCACATCCCAGTCTTTATTATTCTTTTTCTCTGGTTCTCCAGGCCCTTTCTTTCAACAAAATTTTCTATTTTTATTAGTGCAGTTGTTTCTAGTCAGTGCTTAGGAAGATAGCTGTCCAATTAATTTAATTCTACCATGATGTGTTGTACAATGAACAGAAGTTTCTTCCTGTTGGGAATCATCTTGGGCTCACAGGTTGAGACACCTCCCTGTGTGGAAAGGCGGTCGATGCAAAGCTCCTGCCAGCCAAAAGGCGCCCCAAAACCACCTCTTCAAATAACCTTTCAGGCCTGGATTCCTTGAGCTGCCCTCGTTGACCTCAAGGGAGGTAATGCTCCCAAGTAAAAAAGGGAACTTGGAATGTGATACACTGATGGATAACATCTGAAGGAGACTATGTAAATATACTTATTCATACGCAAAAGGACAAGCATTGGGAATTCTGCCCTTGCCAGATGGGTTGCACCTCTCCCATTGTAGTTGGAAGAATAGGCCTCAAGGCAACACCCCGTTTTCTCCTGTTTACAGATAATTAACATAAGGCCTCAAGGAAAACCCTCTTCTCTCCCCCTGCCCTAAATTTATATGTTAATTAACCTTAAACCAACATACAAGATTGACGAAGTTGCTGCCTTACTGATAAAAATGCATTATTGTTAAAGATATCAAATGTAATGCTACTACTACCTTTAAAAATAAAGACACTGAGACCAGCAGGGTGGAGATGCCAGAACTGCCTGCTTGGTGATCAGACTACATCTTGTGGCTCTCTCATTCCTTTAGCCTGATCATCCATCTTTCAGGGACCCCTGGACTCGCCATAGCTGGACCCCAGCATCTTCCTTCATCTGTTCCTTCAGCAATCAGTTACTTAACTTCTACCTTGTGCCTCACAGTGGAAGTCACTAAGACACAGACTTTTGTCCATTAAGGAGATTTTAGAGGCAGATATGAAAAAGAAAACCTGCTATGAACTGTTGGTTGTCTTGGCATATATATTCACATGTAAAATATACAAATTGGAGCATGGTTAATTCTACCTGGGAGTAGAGGTCAGAATAGTTTTATTCTTAAAAAAAAAAAAAAAAGGCAAAATTGATTGCCGGGGTAGAAGGAGGAGAACAACATTCTAGGAAAAAAATATTTGAACATGCATAAAATTTTGGAGGTAATCAACACTCCAAGAGTATTGGCAAATAATTCACTTGGTCATACAGTGAGCAAGCAGGGATGTGTGTCAAACACTGACACTGGAGAGAAAAGGAACAGTTTAATCTTAGAAAACCTTTGTATGATAGGATAACATGTTTTAACTTTATACTATAGGCAGGAGAAGCTATCAAAGAATTTTAAGCCCTGGAGCAGTAAGATAGGGTGTTTATTACAGAATATCCTGACTGAACCTGGGGAGAGATAAAAGTTATCTTTTAGGAAATGCATTATTTTTTTAATGTTTATTTACTCTTTGAGGGGGGAGAGGGAGACACAGAATCCAAAACACGCTCCAGGCTCCAAGCTAACAAGCACAGAGCCCAAGATTATGACCTGAGCTGAAGTCAGATGCTTAACTGACTGAGCCACCCAGGTGCCCCTGGGAAGTATATTATTAAAGGATAATTATCAAAAAGTAAAATCATTATTCTCATACAAATATGAAAGCTAATATGTTGAAGATTTTAAGTTATGAGGGAAACACATGGGTTTTATAATCAGTTGAGAGACTGATTATACAAATGGACAATGACCAGATCATACATGACAGTGATACTATGACCCCAAACCTCTGCATCAACCAGTCTAAGAAACGAAATCACCACCTCTATCAGCCCAGAACGGTCAGAATTTGTCACTATAAACTATATAACTCTGTAAACTTTTATAAACTATAAAACTCTGATTAATCAAAGAAAAACTAAATGAGAAATATTCCATGGGCATGGCTAATAGGACTCAGGGGTAAGATATCAGTTCTTCCCACCTTAATCTATACAGAGTTGATGCAATCCCAATCAAATCTCAGAAAATTATTTTATGGATATCAACAAACTGATCCTAAAGTTTATATGGGAAGGCAAAAGACTCAGAATAGCCATTATAAGTTTGAAGAAGAACAAAGTTGGAAGAATGACACTACCCAAAGTCAAAACTTACTCTGAAGCTGTGATAATCAAGTTAGTTTGATATTGGTGAAAGAATAGACCAATTGATGTAACAACAGAAAGCTCAGAAATAGACCCTTAGAAATAAGAGTCAACTGATATTTGACAAGGACACAAAAGAAATAACACAACAAAACCACAACAAAACTAGATTCAGACCTTATATCATTCATAAAAATTCAAAATAGATCATAGACCTAAATTAAAATGCCAAACAATAAAATGCCTGGAAGATAACATAGGAGAAATCATAGATGACCTTGAGTTTGGTGACCCCTTTTTAGATACGACATTAAAGATATAATCCATGAAGGAAATAATCAATAAGCTAAAATTAAAAACTTCTATTATATGAAAGACAATGTCAAGAGAATGAAAAGACTAGTCACATATTGGGAGGAAGTAGTGTAAAAGGCACATCTGATAAAGGACTGTTATCCAATATATACCAAGAACTCTTGAAACTTAACAATAACTAAATTAAAAAATTGGCAAAATATTTTTTACCAAAGAAATACATATGTAAAATAAGCTTATAAAAATATATTCCACATCATTTATCAACAGAAACGCAAATTAAAACAACAGGATACCCTTACACACTCCTTAGAAAAGCCAAAATCTGGAAGACTGACAATGTCAAGTCAAGGATGTGGAGCAACAGGACCTTTCAGAACTTGTTGGTGGGAATGCAAAATGAGAAGACCACTTTGAAAAGAATTTGGTGCTTTTTCACAAAACTAAACATACTCTAACTATAAAAGCAATCACACTCCTTGGTATTTACCCAAAAGAGTTGAAAACCTCTACACAAAAACCTGCACAGGCTTTATAGAAGCTTTATTTATAATGCCAAAACCCGGAATCAACGACAACATCCTTCAGTAAGTACATGGATAAATAAAGAGAGGTACAACCATACAACGAAATGTTCTTGAGCACTACAGAGAAATGACTTACAAAGTTATGAAAATACATGGAAAAGTCTTAAGTATATCTCACTAAGTGAAATAAGCCAAGCCAAAAAGGCTATATGCTGTGTAATCCCAACTATATGACATTCTGGAAAAGGCAAAACTCTGGAGATGGCAAAAAGACCAGTGGTCTCCCAGCGTGATGGTTGGGGGAGATGAAACAGGCAGAGCACAGAGAAATTTGGGGGTATTGAAAATACTCTGTATGATATTGTAATGATAAATATATGTCATTTGTCCAACTAATGCACAATACCAAGAATAAAATCTAAGGTAAACTATGGACTCGGGGTGATTACAATGTGTCGATGTAAGTTCATCCTTGGTAAATATGTATCATCCTGGTAATTGATGTTTATAATGGCAGAGACTATACATGAGAGGGAGCAGAGGTTATATGGAAAATCTCTGCACCTTCCTCTCAATTTTATAAACATGAAACTGCTCTAAAAAATAGTCTTTTAAAATAATTGTTTACTACATCCCCATCCTTTACCTAGTTGAAAAGGCTTATCCATCTTGTCTTAGGGCTACAGTGCTACTGAAAATTTTGTTGGTACTTCTGCTGAACTAGGTTTAGGTTTCCCATTGAACCTGATGGTTTCATGCAGTACAGACATCACTGATGATTGGGAACACACAATATGTTTCAGCCAGTTGGTTAACCTCTTCCAAGTTTCTCTTTCTCTTTTGCATCAATATTTACCACTGCAGCACCCCGAACCCCACCACTTTCTTGTACCAGAAGCAAGAGGACTTTGTGTAACTTCAAATAGGAAACTTTCACTACCTTGCTCAGATTTAGTAGAGACTACCATTTAAAACCTTGACCTAATATTACTTATTAATGGATTATATTTCAAAACTAAAACTGAAATTTATCAAGTAGAATGTGCTATCAATGATTGAAAACCTTCTTTAGGACACAGTCCTGTACCAAAGGTAAAAATCAGTCCCAATGGCAGAAATTATTGCAATTACTAGAGCTTGTCAAGTAGCCAAAAAAATCAGAATAATCATATACTCAGATAGCATATGTGTTTTTAGAGGAATAAATGACTTTGGGATGCTTTGGAAAAAAAGGGCTTTCATCTTTGCTGGAACTCTCAAAAATGGCCAACAGGAACTTTAGATGCACTCCAGCTTCCTGTAGAAATGGCTATTATGAGGGTGAGTCTCCTCCAAAAAGAGTAAAAAAGCTAAGATAGACGGCTAGCAGATCATTATGCCAAACAAGCAGCTTTAACCAAGGTTATGATGCTATCTAAACCGTCAGAGGAAAAATCTGTGGAGGGACTCAAGGAGGCCATTAAAAATATCAACACTTATACCCTTATCTTGACATGGAAGGATGGAAAAAGTAAAGATGGTACTCAAAATGGTTGCTTAGAGGTAATAGTTGATTAGATAGATTTCTTCATGAAACTACGCATCATAGTATAGACAAATTGTGTTTGTTAAAATCAACATTTGTGGAGAAGTATTTTTTTTATATCTGAGGTTATTTTTAAGTTGTGGATAAACTGTCAACAGCATAATCCTAGAAAAACTGCAAAATTAGGTCATGGCCAGAAATCAGAATCTTGAGTCTTCCCCTTGAACTAGTCAGGTGGATTTTATCCAGCCTTATATTCTCTGGGACTTGAATATGGTTTAGTTATTGTGGATCTATTTTGGGGATGGATTCAAGTACTTCCTTGTTGAAAAGCTATAGCTCTTATACTTACTGAAAAGATGCTTGATTTTTGTATTTTCAACCTGGGGAATATCAATTTTTATATCAAATCGCCAAAGCACAAAACCTAAAGGTATTATTCTTGTGTATCCAAAATGTACTGTGTCTTTATTATGCACAATCTTTGAAAAGATAAAAGAAATAATGGCATCCTTAATTTAATACTAGCAAAATTTTAGAAACTTTTGGTTCTCTTGACAAAGGTATGGCCACTTATGGCTATACAAGCACTATATCAATTTTCTGGGTGTTATATGTAACAGATGAATCACTAAATTCTATTCCTGAAACCAGTATTACACTATTTTGTTAACTAACTAGAATTTAAATAAAAACTTGAGAGAAAAAAAAATTCCAGAAATATGTAAGAAGTTTTAAAAAATAAGGCTACCCCACATCATCTATATATCTGCAACGTACTTTTTTAAAAACATCAAAAAGTGAAGAGAAGTGTAAAACAAAGTTAAAGTTTTTCATACACCTTAAAAAATTTCTGAGTATAAATTAGTAACTAGAATTCCCATGAATTTAGGAATATAAATATATAAATAAATATATATTATATATTTATTATGTATATTATATTTATTATATTAATATATATAAATATATAAATATAAATATATTACTGTACTCTGTCCTGCCCCACACTGACATAGCAAAATATTGCAAAGGATTATCACCAAAAGGTTAGAGTTGCCTTCCCACAGCATCTTTCTAAGCAGCTTTTTTATTATCTCCAACATCTCCTAGACTAGGAAAGGTATCAGAGATAATTTGCTCTGGAACCTCATTGGAAGCGACCTTATCAGTGCTAATGATGTTGGTCTGTTGCATTCTATTCATTCTTAACTACTTCAGCACAGCTGCTCTCATTAGATAATCACCATGCTTACACAACAATATAAAGGTCAAAAAGAACTTGCAATACAGTGACTATCCCTGTCTGGTAAAGATCTGCCTATGTAGCCTTCCCTAAATTGGTTAACCTCTCTCAAATAAGAGAATAACTAAAAAGCAGTACTAGAAATTGAATATACAAACAATGACAGTAGAAATGTCACTCATAATATCTGCAGCAACCAGTCTGGAAAGTCAAACCACAAAGTCTCAGACCAGCCAGGACTTGATCAATGACTGCCAACATCCCTAAATTTTGTCCCCACTTCCAACTCAGGGCCAACTTAAGACAGTCAAATATGCCATCCAAACCAATCACAAAAGTCCAAATTTAAGTTAGCCTACCTCCGTTTTCCCCCTGCCAAAACCTCCATTCTTCCCTTTTTTCACTGAAAATCTTCCTGAATTTCTGGCTTGGCTTTTAGTCTACCAAAATCAAATCATAGAAGTGGCCTGCCATGATATAGCAAACTTCAAATAGAAAACCTTTAATTTTCCTCAATCGGGGGTCTTCATTTCTACATAATTCAAAAAAGAATCTGAAACATGCACATTTATACATTGAGAATATTGAAATAATTATGGACATGAAGCCAAACTATTTTTTTTGTTGTTTGTTTTTTTTAGGGTGGCAGAGGGAGGTTGGGGAGATGAAGGAAAATCAATAAACATATAAATAAGAATCATTTTTGCTTTATTATCTGTTAGCTTACATTCACAGAGTTGTAAAATAGCTTTTATGAAGGGAATAATGCCACTAATATAGTGACATAGGTTGTTTCTGACTTTGCTCCTTAACACAAGAAAATCAACTGACAACTACTCAAGACCAATGCACTGAGAGAATCCTAGAACATAAGGTTCTAGGAAGCACCGTCTCTGCACCACAGAGACCAAGACAGACTATTAGAAGAGTAAGAAATGCAGCCACATTTGACCACATCTCCCCTCTACTATGCCAACCTGGAACTACATGGAGAAGTCTCCAGGGCAAAGATCTCCAGGTCTTCTAGTGGGAAAAGAGAACCTAGCACACACCTCCACCCCAGCATTGGGGGTGTTTTATAGGAGACCTTATATTGATCTCATACCACAGGGATTGCAGGACCATCTGTGGGGCTCAACCACTGGGAATCTGACTCTATCTCTGAAGGGGAAGGGGCTTGCAACAACCAGCATGTGAATCTTGATAAGACCAAATTTATACTTGCAATAGCCAAGTAATAATCCCAGCTGGAGGTTTTGCTTAGCTGCAGAACCAAGTTAGGATGCAGTCTAACCAGGGACCTCATCGGGGTGCAGAGCTTCCCTCTTCCCCATCTGAACAGGAAACCTTACAAGAGCACATGGGAAACTGCATAGCCCATTCAATAGCACTACATATAGAGGATTTAAATTTGGGAGAGCTAGACTGCTATAGAAAATAGAGAACCCACTCTTAAAGGACTCAAACACAAACTCACTCACTTTGAGACCCAGCACAGAGCTAACAGTTTGAAAAGTATGGTGTTTAGTAATTAATTTTAGGGCATGTGCTAGAGCAGCAGGGATCTGTAAGAATTTCCTCATGGAATGGAAATGCTGGTGGGTGCCATTTTTTTTAATTCTCCTTTTACACAGCTGACCCAGTCCTGGTGGGTATAATCTCTAACATTATCCATCTACCATGTCAGCAAGCTTCACCCTGGCTCAGGATTTCCCCGCAGACTCACTCTCCCTAACACATTCACCCCAACAGGTGCTCTTCCAATGCTGCTCTCACAACACCAAGTAACCAGCCTTAGCAACTCCCAAAATGACTCCCCCATGAAGAGATGCCAGCTCTGCCCACCAGCAGCAGTCTTGCCAGGCCCCACAACCAGCTGCACCAGGAACAGCCTCCCCCAACCAGTGTATCCACAGCATTTGTAGCACAACTAAAACAGGAGAGTGTACGCAGCCCACAATGGGGACACCCCCAGAAACATCTGGTTCAGGAAATAAAGGGGTATTTATTGTACTTCTGGACCCCTTACGACATCTCCTACCTAAAGCCATTCCTTCAAGACCAGGAAATATAGCTAATCTACCTAATACACAGTGAGTCAGGAGGAGACACAGGAATATGTGCTAAAAGTAAAGACAAAACCTCAGAAAAAGAGAAATGAAATGCCAATAAACAATTTACCTCATAAAGAGTTGGTATTAAAGATGATCACTGAATCTGGGGGCAGAATGGGTGAACATTGAGAATTTCAACAAGGAGACAAAAAATAAAAATGAAGAACAACTAGAGTTGAAGAATACAATAATTAAAATGAAAAATACACTAGAGGGAATCAATAGCAGATGAAACAATGCAGAAGAATGAATTAATGATCTGGAATACAACCTGAACAGCAATACAAAAAAAGAACTTTAAAAATGGAAATAGTTTAAGGGATCTGTGATACTAACATTCTTGCTTTAAGGGTCCCAAAAGAAGGAGAGAGAGAAAGGGGCAGAAAATTTATTTGAAGCCTAAAACTTCTCTAATCTGGGTAAAGAAACAAATATCCATGTCCAGGAAACACAGATTCCCAGGCAAAATGAAACCAAAGGTGTCTACATCAAAACACATTTTAATTAAAATGTCAAAAATTGAAGAAATAGAATTTCAAAAGAAACGGGAGAAAAGCATATTAATGTATAAGGAAAACCTCATAAAGTTATTAGCCAATTTTTCCAGAGAAACTTTGCAAGCCAGAAGGGAATGGCATGATATATCAAGAGTGCTAAAAGAGAAACACAAAAACATACAACTAAGAATATGCTACCTGGTAAAGTTAACATTCAGAATTGAAACACAGATAAAGAGTTTAACAGATAAAGGTTAAAGTAGTTCATCACCACTAAACCAAGTTTATAAGAAATGTTAGACTTCTTAAACAGAACAGGCTATAATCAAAAGAAAGTTATAAAAGAAAAAAAAATACTATGGATTAAAGCAAACATACAGTAAAGGTGTAGACAAAACTCTTAATAGTAGAATGAACTATATCTGCCAATAATTAGATAAAGGATAAGCAAAATGAAAAGACATTAAATATAACATCAAAACAAAATGTAAAGAGGAGAGAATAAAAATGTAGTACTTTTAAAATGTGTTTGAACTTGGGATGCCTGGGTGGCTCAATCAGTTAAACGTTCAACTCTTGATTTCAGCTCAGGTCCTGATCTCAGTTTGTGGGTTTGGGCTCCACATAAGAAGGCTCTGTGCTGAGAGTGTGGAGTCTGCTTCAGATCTGTCTCTCTCTTTCTGCCCCCCGTCTCATGCTCTCTCTCTCAAATAAACTGAAAAAAAAATTTAATGTGTTCAAACATCAACTTAAACAAGACTGCTATATATATGGCTTGTTATATATGAACTTCATGGTAACCATAAACCAAAATCCTATAATAGATACACGAAAAATAAACACAAAGTTATCCAAATAACACTAAATAAAGTCTTCAAATCACAAAGGAAAAGAGCAATAAAAATAGAAGAGAATAGAGAACTACAAAACAAAAAAAAAAAACATAAAACAAAAAAAAAAGTATATAACTTTAGGTAATTAGGTTAAATGGACTCAATGCTTTAATAAAAACACATGGGGTGGCTGAGTGGATTGAGTGCATTAAAAATCATGACCAAACTATACACATCCTAAAAGACTCATTTTAGACCTAAAGGCACACACGGACTGAAAGTAAAGGGCTGGAAAATGATATTCCATGCAAATGGAATGGTAAAGGAAGCTAGGGTAGCATTTAATTTCTCAGACAAAATATACTTTAAGACTAATAAGAGACAAAAAAGGGTATCATATAATTCAACAAGATGATATAACAATTGAAAATATCTATACACCTAATACAGAAGCACCTAAATATATAAAGCAAATATTAATACTAATAAAGGGAGAAAATGACAAGAATACAATAATAGTAGGTGACTTTCCCACCTGAATTATATCAGCGGATAGATTATCTAAACATAAAAAGCAATAAGGAAACAATGGCCTTAAATGACACATTAGAAAAGATGCACTTAGTAGATGCATATCAAAAATTCCATTCACCAAAAAGCAGAATACAGTTTTTCAAATGTATATCAAAAATTTTTCCAGGATAAATTACATGCCACAAAACAAGTCTTAATAACTTAAGAATATTGAAAAATCAAGTATCATTTCTGTCCACAATGGTATGAAACTAGATGTCCATTGCAAGAAAAAGTAGAAATAAAGCTAACATGTGGAGGCTAAACAGTATGCTATTAAACAGTCGATGGGTCAGTAAATCAAAAACAAATTAAAAGTTTACCTACATACAAGTAAAAATGGGAACACAATGTTCTAAAATTTATGAGATTTGCCAAAAGAAGTTCAAAGGGAGAAATATATAGCAATACAGACCTACCACATAAGAAACAAGAAGATCTGAAACAACCTAAATAAAACCTAAAGTTAAACTAGAAAAAAAGGAAGAAAACCCAAAATTATTAGAAGGAAGGAAATAATAAAGATGACATTGGAAATAAATAAAATGGAGACAAAAAGGAAATTATCAATTAAACTAACAATTGTTTCTTTGAAAAGATTACAAAATTATAAATCTTTAGCCAGACTCATGAAGGAAAAACCAAAATAGAGGGACCAAATAAAATCAGAAATGAAAGAGGAAATTAGAACTGATGTCACAGAAATGCAAAGGGTTACAACAGATTACTACAGTTATATGATGACAATTTGAATAACCTAGAAGAAATAGATAATTCCTAGAAACAACAATCTTCTAAGACTTTATCAGGAAGATATGAACAGACCAATTACTAGTAATAAATTTAAATGAATTTAATTAAAAAATTAAAATTAAGAAGAAAATTTAAGAACTCCCAACAAACAAAAATCCAGGATCAGACAACTTCACAGGTTATTTCTACCAAACACCATTTAAAGAAGAGTTAATATCTGTATTTCTCAAACTATTTCAAAAAAATAGAAGACAAAGTAAAGATTCCAAATTAATTCTACAAGGCCAATATTACCCTTATACCAGAGATACAAAAAAAAAAAAAAAAAAAAAAGAAAAGAAAATTACAGGCCAATATCCCTGACGAACATCAATGAAACAATCCTCAACAAAATATTGGAAAACTGAGTTCAACAATATATTAAAAGAATCATATACCATGATTAAGTGGGATTTATTCAGGGTTGTAAAGATGGTTCATCATCTGCAAATCAATCAACAGAATATAACATATTAACTAAATGAAGGATCAAAATTATGTGATCATCTTAAAAGCATTTGACAAAATTAAACATTCATGATAAAAACTCTCAACAACTAGGTATAGTAAAACACATCTCAACTTAATAAAGGCTGTGACAAACCCAGACCTAATATCATACTCAATGGTCTGAAATGAAAGCTTTTTCTATAAGATCAGAAGCAAGATGAAGATGCCCACTCTTGTCACTTTCATTCAAACATAGTACTGGAAATCCTAGCCAGAGCAATCAGAAAAGAAAATAATAAAAACACTCAAGTTTTTAAGAAGGATGTAAAACTGTCATTATTTGCAGATGACATGATACTATATACAGAAAACTGTAAAAAGTCTATCAAAAACCTATTGGAACTAATGAACGATGAAGTAAAGTTTCAGGATACAAAATTAAGGAAATCTGTTGTACTTCTATACACTAATAATGAATTATCAGAAAGAGAAATTAAGACAACCCCATTTACAATGCATCAAGAAGAAAAATAGAAAACAACCTAGGAATAAATTTAACCATGTAAGTTAAAGATCTAGACTCTAGAAACCCATGAAACATTGATAAAACAAATTGTACAAGACACAAATATATGGAAAGGTATACCATGCTGATGGATTGGAAGAATTAATATGGTTAAAATGCCCATAATACCAGGGTGCTTGGGTAGCTCAGTTGGATAGGCATCTGGCTCTTGATCTCAGCACAGGTCTTGTCGGGGTCATGAGTTCAAGCCCTTCATTGCGCTCCAGGCTGGGCATGGGAAAAAAAAAAATCCCAATGCTACATAAAGCAATCCACAGACTCAATGTACTCCCTATAAAAATACTAATGGAATTTTTCACATAAGTAAAACAAATAATCTTAAAATTTGTATGGAACCAAAATAGAACCAGATAACCAAAGCAAACTTGAAAAGGAACATTGCTGGATATATTATGCTCCCTGATTTTAAATTACATTAAAAAGCTACAGTAATCAAAACAGTACTAGCATAAAAAGAGACACAGATCAATGGAACAAAATGGAGTGCCCAGAAACAAACCTACACTTCTGTGGTCAAATAATCAATGACAAAAAAGGCAAAAGTATACAACGGAGAAAGAATAGTCACTTCAATAAACATAAGAGACTCTCAAAGACTAAGAACAAACTGAGGGTGAGGGAGATGGGGGGGGAGAGGGGGTGATGGGCATTAAAAAAGGGCACATGTTGGGATGAACACTGGGTGTTTTATGTAAACCAATTTGAAAATAAACTATTTTAAATTAAATAAATAAATAAATAAATAAATAAATGGTGTTGGGAAAATTGGACAATCATATCCAAAACAATGAAACTAGACCACAGTCTTATGCCTTATACAAAAATAAACTCAAAATGAATTAAAGACTTAAATATAATAGCTGAAAACATAAAAATATCCTAAAACAAAACAAAAGCAGTAAACCCTTCGATACTGGTTCTATTTATATTTTTTTATCTGTCTCCTCAGGCAGGGCAACAAAAGCAAAAGTAAACAAAAGGGACTATATGAAACTTTGCACAGTAAAGTAAATTAACAAAATGAAAATGCACGCTGTCAAATAGGGAAGATATTGGCAAATAATATATTCTATAGAGGTTAATATCTAAAATATGTAAAGAATTCATACTACTCAACACACAAAAAGTAAACAATCCAATTTAAAAACAGAACTGAATAGATAGTTTTACAAAAAAGACATTAATATGACCAAGAGATACATGAAAAGATGCTCAGTATCACTAATCATCAGGGGAAATACAAATCAAAACCACAATGAGATATCACCTCACACCTGTCTGAATGGCGAGTGTCGAAAAGACAAGAAATAAGTGTTGGTGAGCATGTAAAGAAAAGGAACACCTTGTGCACCGCTGGTGGGAATGCAAAATGGCGCAGTCACTGTGGAAAACATTATGGAGTTTCCTGAAGAAATTAAAAATAGAACTACCATTTAATCCAGGAATTCCATGCGTGGGTATTTATCTGAAGAAAATGAAAGCACTAATTTGAAAAGATATACACACTCCTATATTTATTCCAGAATTGTTTAAAATAGCCAAGATATGGAAACAATCAAAGTGCCCATCAATAATCAAATAGATAAAAATATGATACACGCACACGCACACACATACACACACACACACACAATTTCTCAGCCACAAGATAGAATCTTGCCATTTGTGACAACATTGAAGGACCCAGAGGGTATTATGCTAAGTGAAATAAGTAGGATAGAGAAAGGTAAATACCTTATAATCTCTCTTATATGTGGAATCTAAAAAGCAAAGCAATTGAACAAAACCAAACAGAATTAGACTCATAAGTACCAGAAACAAACCAGTGGTTGCTAGAGAAGTGTGTGGAGTGATGGGTAAAATAGTTGAAGAGGATAAAGAGGCACACATTTCCAGGTGTAAAATAAATTATAGGAATGTATATTATAGAGCATAGGGAATATAGTCAATTATATTGTAGTAACTTTGTATGGTGACAGATGTAACTATACTTATCATGTTGATTATTTCAGAATATAAATGTTGAGTCACTATTTTGCACACCTGAAAGTAATATAATATTGCATATCAAATATAGTACAAACATAAATAAATAAAGCAAGTAAGCATGGCTGAAAGCTTCCAAAGCCTGACAAGAGAAATAGATGTCAAGATCCATGAAACTCAAAGGGTCTCAAATATATTGAACAAAATAAGGCAACACCAAGACACATTATAATTGTCCAAATTTAAAAAGAAAAAATTTAAAGAGCAACAAGTAAAATTACTCTTCAGGTAAGCAGAGAATGGGATGACATAATCAAAATAGAAACTCTCAACCAAAAATTGCACACCTGAAAAAGTTATTTGTCAGAAATGAAGGGAAAAGTAACCTCCCAAACAAAGAAAATCTGACGAAGTTCATTATCACCAGTCTCATTAGAAATGCCAACGGGAGTTGAGTTGAAGTAAAAGAATGCTAATTAACATCATAACAGCATAAAAAGGTACCAAAAATCTCACTGTTATTGGTAAACCGTATAATCATAGTTAGATTCTGCAATATGGTAATGGTGGTACATGATTTACTTAAAACCCTCGTTTAAAAATTAAAAAAAAAAAAGCATGGAAAATAGCCATAACTACAATATTATGTTATTAGTTACACAATATATTTTTTTCAAAATGTAAATTATAAAAGCAATAACCTAAAATGTGAGGTGAAGAAAAAGTGTAGTTTTTTTATTTGTATTGATGTTAATTTGTAATTAGTTTAAAATTGGGTGTCATTAAGCTTAAGATATTTTATATAAGCCTCATTGTAATCATAAGGGAAAATCCTGTAGTAATTACACAAAAGAACTTGATAAAAAATTGAAATCATATTATACCAAAAGTTATCAAAACAGAAAAGGCAGCAGGATAGGGAAGTGGATCTACAATACAATTAGAAAACAATTTTAAAAAATGGCAGCAGTAAGTCTTTATGTATTAATAATTACTTTAAATGTAAAAAGCTTAAATTCTCCAATTAAAAGACATAGAATTGACGAATTGATTTTTAAAATATCAGCAATGTTTCCCAAAAGAGATTCAATTTAGCCTTAAAGACACACATAGGCTGAGTGTAAAGGGATGGAAAAAGACATGTCGAACAAATGGTAGCCAATAAGAAGCAGGAATAGCTATACTTATAACAGACAAAATATACCTTAGACTAAAAATTATGAAAAAAAAGAGACAGAGGAGGTTATTGTACTATGATAAAGAGGTCAACACATTAAGATGATATAATCAGAAGAGGAGGAGTTAAGATGGTGGAGTAGTCGGAGGACCCTATGCTTGCCTCGTCCCTCAAACATGGCTAGATAAATATCAAATCATTCTGAACACCTAGGTTATCAGAGGACTGAGAACAAATTGCACAACTAGAGGCAGAAAGAGGCCACATCATGGAAGGTAGGAGGTGCAGAGATGGCATTTGCAGAGAGAAAAGAATCACTGGTACTGCAGAGGGTAGGGAGCCCTAATCAAGGAGAGAGAGAGAGAGGGAAAGACAGAGAGAGCAGAGCGCATGGCATTACACAAGAAAAACACTTCCCAAAAACCATTGATGAGGAAAACAAGAGGTGATGATAATCACACATTTTTATAAGCAGCAGAGCTCAAAGCCTGAAGTTTTAGAAGTCCATGTCATCACTGGGTGGAGTCTGCTGGTCGCAGAGGTTCTCCCTTGGAGAAGGGGGGCAGAGAGTCTGGGAGCAAACAGCATGGTCTGATGACCTCCTGGGTCACTCTGGAAGAGACAGTTCCCTTCTTAGAGTGTATTTTGAAGAGGTAGCACTTTCTTTTCAGGGACAAAAGAGCTGTTAGGTGCCATTGAGCTGCCCCGTTAACTAGCATATGAGCAGAGATGCTGCTGAGGACAGCTAACCTGGACACTGGTGTTTTTCCGTGCTTTACTTTAAACTCCAAGCCCTTGTGCCTTCATGCAACTGCCCTTCTGGGACAAATGGCACCAGCCACAATGCAGTGAGACCCTTCCCCAGAGGATCAGCATGGGTCCATGCCATGCTGGGTACCTAAAATTTGGAGTTTTGAAACACAGCCAGTGTATTTGAGATAAAGCATAGGAGTGCGTGCCATCAGGCGTCAGATGGCTTGGACACCAGATGAAGGCAGGGATCTGAGTTAAGCCTGGGACAAATGAGGGGAGATTTCACTTTCCTCTGAGGGTTTTCTGAACAGCAATGGGCATGATCTCCCCTCTCTAGGGATGAGAGATCTGGCTGATGACATTTTTACCCCCACCCATCAACACAGAGGGACTTCAGTGAGCAGTACAGTGCCCACGGTTGAGGCTCCAGCTGCTCACAACAAACCCTGCCTCCATGTGCTCTGTAGGTGCTTCTTAACAATCGCAAGTGTCCCCGAGAATCAGAAGAGCAATGAGTCCTTCCCTCAGAAAAGCAACACACACAGTGCTGCAAAACTTCAGCTCTGATCTAGTCTCTTTTAAGAAGCAGACTACAGCACACCTAATTAAAACTCACCACATAGTGGACAAGTTCCAAATACTCCCCATTTCAGGCAAAGAGAAACTCTACCAGACTGTCCTGAGGGAAATAACAGCCAAATACAATGACAGAAAATGCACAGCATACCCCAGAAACACTTCCTGAAGCATCAGGCCCTGGAAAGTATATGAACTCTTCTTAATATAGCCATTGCTCTTAGGAGTAGGAAATATAACAGGCTTTCCTAACACAAAGAAGACAGACACCTAGACAAAATGCCAACATGGAGGAATTAACCTCAAAGGAAGGAACAAGAAGAGATCGCAGCCAGGGACCTAGTCAAAAGAGATATAAATAATGTATGTCTGAACCAGAATTTAAAACAACAATCATAAAGGACACTAGCTGGGCTTGAGAAAAGCTTAGGAGACACCAGGGAGTCCTACATCACAGTGATAAAAGACATAAAAACTAGTCAGGCAAAAAGAAAAAAAAAATGCAAGAACGTAGATGAAAAACTGCCTGGATGTAATGACCACGAATATGAAAGAAGCAGACAAATGAATAAGTAATACATAAGATAAAATTATAGAAAATAATGAAGCTCAGAAAAAGAGGGAAACGAAAATATTGGATCATGAATGTAGACTTAGGGAATATAGTGACTTCATCAAGCACGATGACATTTTATCATTGGAGTCTCAGAGGAAGAAGAGAGGAAAAAGGGAGCAGAAGGTTTATTTGAGCAAATTATAACTGAAAGTTTTCCTGATCTGAGGAAGGAAACAAATCTTTGAGGCACACGTAACTCACATCAAAATCAACAAAATCCAGCCAACACCAAGCCATATTGTAGCAAAAATTGCAAAATACAGAGATAAGGAAAGAATCCTGAAAGCAGCAAGGGAAAAGAAATTCCTAACCTACAACGGAAGACAAATAAGGTTAGCAACAGATCTCACCACAGAAACCTGGCAGGCCAGAAAGGAGTGGCATGATATATTCAATGTGCTGAATGGAAAAAATATGCAGCCAAGAATACTTTATCTGACAAGGCTGGAGAACAAGAGAGACAAAGTGTTTCCCAGATGAACACAACCTAAAGGAGTTAATGATCACTAAGGCAGCTCTGCAAGAAATATTAAAGGGGATTCTTTGGGTGCAAAAAAAAAAAAAAGACCAAAAGCAACAAAGACTAGAAAGGAACAGAAATCTACAGCAACACTGGCTTTACAGATAATTCAATGGCACTAATTAATACCTATTAATAATGACCCTGAATATAAATGGACCAAAAGCTCCAATCAAAAGACATAGGGTATCAAAATGGATTAAAAAACAAGACCCATTTATATCCTGCCCTAGAGAGACTCATTTCAGATCTAAAGACATCTCCAGATTGAAAGTGACATAAAGCTATTATACTATGGAGGTCAAAAGAAAGCCAAAGTAGCCATATTAATATTGGACAAACTAGATTTTAAACTAAAGCCTGGGGCACTTGGGTGGTTCAGTCGGTTAAGCGTCTGACTTCAGCTCTGGTCATGATCTCACGGTTTGTGAGTTCGAGCCCCGTATCGGGCTCTGTACTGACAGCCCAGAGCCTAGAGCCAGCTTCAGATTTTGTGTCTCCCTCTCTCTCTGACCCTTCTCTGCTCATACTCTCTCTCTCTAAAAAATTAAACTAAAGCCTGTGACAGAAGATGAAGAAAGGCACTATGTCATAATAAAGGGGTCTATACAACAAGATCTAACAATTGCAAATATTTATGCCTCCAGCTTTGAGCAGCCAAATATACAAATCAATTAACAAAGAGTCTTATTGATAATAATAGTTCCCTACAATAATAGTAGGGAACTTTAACACCCCATTCACAGCAATGGACAAATGATCTAAGTGGGAAATCAAAGAGGATACAATGGTTTTGAATGATATACTGGACCAGATGGACTTAGGAGATATATTCAGAACATTTTATCTTAAAGCAACAGACTACACATTCTTTTCAAGTGCACATAGAATATTCTCCAGAATAGATTACATACTGAGTCACAAATCAGTCCTCAACAAATACAAAAAGACTGATATCATACCATGCATATTTTCTGACCACAACACTATGAAACTTGAAGTCAACCACAAGAAAAAATTCGGAAATACTACCAATATATGAAGGTTTAAGAACATCCACAGAATGAATGGGTTAACCAGGAAATTAAAGAGAAATTAAAAACATGTGGAAGAAAATTAAAATGAAAATATGACAGTCCAGAAACTTTGGGATGCAGCAAAGGCAGTCTTAAGAGAGAATGAATTTGGATTCATAGCAATACAGGACTACCTCGAGAAGCAAGAGAAGTCTCAAATACACAACATACCCTTATACCTAAAGGAGTTAGAAAAGGAACATCAAATAAAGTGTGAAGGTGGCAGAAGAATAAAAACAATAAAGATTAGGCCAAAAATAAATGATATAGAAACCAACAAACAAAAAACATAGAACAGATCAGCAATACTAAGAGGATGTTATTTGAAATAATAACATTTATAAACCTGTAGCCAGACTTACCAAAAAGAAAGAAACCAAATAAATAAAATTACTAATGAAAGAGGAGAGATCATAACACTAAAAATAAAAATTATAAGAGAATGTTATGAAACATTATATGCCAACAAATTGGGCAATCTGGAGGAAATGGGTAAATTCCTAGAAATACATAAGCTACCAAAACTGAAACAGGAAGAAATAGAAAATTTGAAGAGACCCATAATCAGCAAGGAAATTGTATCAGTGATCAGAAATCTCTCAATAAACAAAAGTCCAGGGCCAGAAGGTTTCCCAGAGCAATTCTACCAGACATTTAAAGAAGAGCGAATTCCTATTCTTCTGAAGCTATTCCAAAAAATATTAAAAAATGGAAGGAAAACTTGCAAATTCATTCTACAAGGCCAGAATTACCTTGATTCCAAAATGAAACAAAGACCCCACTAAAAATAATTAGAGGCAAATAGCCCTAATGAACATGAGTGCAAAATTTCTCAAGAAGATACTCACAAATTGAATCCAACAGTACATTAAAAGAATTATTCACCACAATCAAGTGGGATTTATTCCTGGAATGCAGGGGTGGTTCGATATTTGCAAATCAATGTAATACACCACATTAATAAAATAAAGGATAAGAGCCACATGATCCTTTCAATAGATGAAGAAAAAGCATTTGACAAAATACAGCACCCACTCTTGATAAAAGCCTTCAGCAAAGTAAGGATAGATGGAACCTACCTCAACATCATAAAGGCCATATATGTAAGATTCACAGTTAATATCATCCTCAATGGGGAAAAACTGAGAGCTTTACCTCTGCAGTCAGAACAAGATAGGGATGTCCACTCTCACCATTGTTATTTAATATAGTATGGAAGTTCTAGCCATAGCAATTAGACAACAAAAAGAAATAAAAGGCATCCAAATTGGCAAGGAAGAAATCAAACTTTCACTATTTGCAGATGAAATGATACTCTATGAGGAAAACCCAAAACAATACAACAAAATATTACCAGAACCCATACACGAATTCAGCAATTGCAGAATATAAAATCAAAGTATAGAAGTTTGTTTCATTTCTACACACTAATAATGAAGAAACAGAAAGAGAAAGCATGGAACTAATCCTATTCACAACTGTACCAAAAACCATAAGATACCTAGGAATAAACCTAACCAAAGAGGTAAAAGATCTATACACTGAAAACTATAGAAAGCTAATGAAAGAAATTGAAGATTACACAAAGAAATGGAAAAAAAATTCCATGCTCATAGGTTGGAAGAAAAAATATTGTTAAAATGTATATAATACCTAAAGCAATTTACACATTTAATGCAATCCCTATCAAAATACCACCAGTGGGTACCTGGGTGACTCAGTTGGTTAATTGTCTGACACTTGGTTTACTCTCAGGTTATGATCTCATGGTTCGTGGATTTGAACCCTGCATTGGCTCTACACTGACAGTGCATGGCATGCTTGGTATTCTCTCTCTCCCTCTTTCTCTGTCCCTCCCCTGCTCACACACGCATGTTCTCTCTCTGTCTCTCTCTCAAAATAAATAAATAAGCTTTAAAAACAAAACATTACCAGCATTTTTCACAGACCTAGAGCAAACAATCCTAAAATTTGTATAGAACCACAAAACACCCTAAATAGCCAAATAAATCTTGAAAAAGAAAACAAGACTTGGAGGCATTAAAATTCCAGACTTCAAGCTATATTACAAAGCTATAGTCATCAAGATAGTATGGTTCTGTCACAAAAACAGACACATAGATCAATGGAGCAGAATAGAAAACCCAGATATGGGTCCACAACTCATCTTCCACAAAGCAGGAAAAAATACCCAATGGAAAAATCTCTTCAACAAATGGTGTTGGAAAATTGGACAGCCACCTGCAGAAGAATAAAACTGAACCACTTTCTTACATCATAGCAGCATTATCAACCATAGCCAAATTATAGAAAGTCCAAATGTCCTTTGCTGAACGGATAAGGAAGACATGGTATCTATACAATGGGATATTATTCAGCCATCAAAAACAATGAAACCTTGCCATTTGCATTGATATGGATGAGCTAGAGTGTATTATGTTAAGCAAAATCAGTCAGAGAAAGACAAGTACCACATGATTTCACTCATATGTGGAATTAAAAAAATATATAGTGGAAGGGAAAATAAGAGGAAAGCAAACCATAAGAGATTCTTTTTTTTTTTTTTTTAATGTTTGTTTACTTTTGAGAGAGACAGAGACAGAGGGCAAGTAGGGAAGGGCAGAGATAGAAGGAGACAGAATCTGAAGCAGGTTTCAGGCTGTCAGCATAGAGCCAGATGTGGGGCTTACACCTATAAACTGAGATCTTGACCTGCGCCAAGGTTGAACACTGAACCGACTGAGCCAGTCACATGCCCCAAGAGATTATTAACTATAAAAAATAAACTCGGGGTTGATGGAGGAGACATCAGTGGGGAGTGGGCTAAATGGATGATGGGTTTTAAGTAGCACACTTACGTTGAGTACCGGTTTTATATGTAAGTGATGAAACACTAAATTTTACTCCTGAAAGCAATGGTACACTATATGTTAACTAACTAGAATTTAAATAAAAATTTGAAAAAAAAATAGCACAGTTTCAGTTATCAAAGATGAACAAGTTTTTGAGATTTAATGTACAGCATGGTGACTATAGTTAATTACACTGTATTGTGTACTTAAAATTTGCCAAGAGAATTCATCATAAATGAAATGTACTCCTCCACATAAGACAAAACTATGTGAGGTGATAACTACATATGTTAATTAGCTTGATTGTGGTACTTATTCACAATTATTTGTATATCAAGACATCACATTGTATACCTTAAACATATACTATTTGTATTTGTGCAGCAAACTTCAATAAAGGTGAAAATAAAGAAATATAAACATAAAATAAATAAATGAAGTTTATATGGAACCACAAAAGGCCCCAAATAGGTAAAGAAATCCCAAGAAACAACAAAGTAAGAGGTTCCTTTCACCTTCCTGATTTCAAGCTATACTATAAAGTTATTGTCATCAAGACATACGGTACTTGCATAAAAATGGACAAATAGGCAAATGGGACAAAATCAAGAGTCCAGAAATAATCTCAAGCAAGAATGGTTAATATCTGACAAGAGGCCAAAAAATTCAAAGGAGAAAAACAGTCTCTTCAATAAATGATGTTGAGATAATTGGAATATCATATGTAAAAGAATGAAACTGGCCCCATATCTTACAACACTCATAAAAATTCACTGAAAATAAATTAAGGACTTAAATGTAAGATCTGAAAACATGAAACTGTAGGAGAAAACAGGAATAAAGCTCCATGAGACATGGATCTCAGTAATACTTTTTTTAAAGACACCTAAAACACAGGCAACAGAATAAAAAATAAACAAGTGGGTTTTGGAGGAAATTATCAAGAACACATGACCACTGGTTGATATATGAGATGGATGTGGGCAGTCACAGGTTTTTCGCCCTTCCCCTGTCTTTGGAATGTGGGTTCTGTACGCCTTTCACACTTCTGGGGGTTACTCCAAGGACAGAGCCTTGAGATAGTGATATGACGTTAAGAGTATCTGGATGGTATACATGACTAAACCTAGTAATGGCCTCTTTATAAACTTTTAGGATGTGAATGGGAGAGGGGATCCACTTGTATTGCTGCCACACAAGATAAACCTTGTATGTAAATTCCTTTGCTTGTTAAACTTGCCAACTATCAATCTGGAGTGGAGTGGTCTGCCTCTTTCTTTGGTCTCTCCCTGCCCTCTGAGAATGGGGGCCTAGTTTCAGATTACAGCTGGGAAGGTCATAAAGGGGTTACAAACGATGGTTTGTATATCAGTAGGACTACAGCAAACTAAAAAAACTTCTGCAGCCCAAAAGAAACTATTAACAAAGAGAAAAGACAACCTCTGGAATGGGAAAACACATTTGCAAACCATACATCTGATAAGGGGTTAATATCCAAAACATATAAAGAATTGCTACAGCTCAATAGGAAAAATATAAATCCAATTAAAAAATGGGCAAATGGGGGCGCCTGGGTGGCTCAGTCGGTTGGGCGGCCGACTTCAGCTCAGGATCATGATCTCGCGGTCTGTGAGTTCGAGCCCCGCGTCAGGCTCTGTGCTGACGGCTCAGAGCCTGGAGCCTGCTTCCGATTCTGTGTCTCCCTCTCTCTCTGCCCTTCCCCTGTTCACACTGTGCCTCTATGTCTCTCAAAAATAAACAAACATTAAAAAAATTTAAAAAAAATGGGCAAATGACCTCAATAGACATACCTCTGAAGAAGACGTGCAAAAGGCCAACAGGAACATGAATAGATGCTCAATATCACTAGTCTTTGGGGAAATGCAAATTAAAACCACAATGAGCTATTTCTTCATGCATATTAGAATAGTCATAAAAATAAGAGATAAATGCTGGCATAGATGTGGAGAAAAGGAAACACTTATGCATTGTTGGTAGGGATGTAAACTGGTATAGCCGCTATGAAAAACAGTATGAAAGAGTCTCAAAAAATTAAAAATAAAGCTACTATATGACCCAGAAAGTCCACTTCTGGAAATAAATCCAAAGGAAATGAAAACACTAACTTGTAAGATATTTGCACTGTCATGTTCATGGCAGCATTATTTATAACAGCCATATGGAGATATATATATATATATATATATATAGTGGATATATATAGATATGTGGATATGGATACACACACACACACACACACACACACAATGGAATTTTGTTCAGCCATAAAAACAAAGAAATCCTGCCATTTTTGACAGCATGGATGGACCTTACCTTACCGTTACATTAAGTAAAATAAGTCAAAGAAGACAAATACTGTATGCTCTCATATGCAGAGTCTAAAAACAAATGAACAACAAAAAACCTCATTGAAAAAGAGCAGTGTGTGTGTGTGGAAGGGAGGAGAAATTGAAGGAAGGTGCTCAAAAAATACAAACTTCCAGGTATAAGGTAAGTAAGTACGAGAGATGTAATGTACTCATAATGACTACAGTTAACATTTTTTATATGATGTACAAGAAAAATGCTAAGAGAGGGTATCTTAAAAGTTTTCATCACAAGGAGAATTTATTTTCCTTTGTTTTTCTTTTCTTTTTATCGTATCTACAGGAGACAATGGATGTTACTGAACCTATTGTAATCATTTCACAATACATAAAACAAACCATCATGCTGTCAGCCTTTAACTTATATAATGATGTATGTCAATTATTTCTCAATAAATTTGGAAAAAAGTTGTTTCCATAAGATTGTGGTCAGACAATCCTGAGGAGTATCCTCTGATATCTGAACAATGCATTGTTTTCCCCTATAGCACAACTTTTTCCTATGTGCCCTTTAATTAAACCTGACTTTTGAGGACGAAGGACTAGGTGCATGACAGGAATTAGTAAGGAATTCCTTAGCACAATCAGTGCATTGTTCTTGGCAACTCTCTGACTTTACTTCTTCGAACCTCAAGCTCTCATGCTAACTGATACCCAGCAGGCAGAAGGGCCATCATTTTTCCCCTTCCCTGATATATGTCACCACCAGTGGCATTGCAAATTCAATTCAAATTAATCCTTCACATATTTTATGAAGTAGAACATATTTCACTAATTTTATTTTTTTATAGAAAATGAAACGAAGACACAAAGAGCTAGTATGAGTAATCTGATATGGGGTACAGTGCATGACTAGACCTTCATATCCGAGAGCTCCAACTTACACTGTCTTTCCCTTGAAACAGGCAGTTGCATTTATACCCATGATCCTCTCTCATAGCCAATATCTTACTAAACACATTTTTTAGGGCAAAACTTGGAAGGATCTTGAAGTGGAAACCAAACCAAGTGCCTCTCCCTGATAAAAAGAACTAGTACAGGTCCTGAAGAAAGGTGTCAGATATTAGGTAATTAGTTCCTATTTGACAGTGTGTGTTGTCTTGTAAGTTTGAGTATTGTATGTGTGCTGGGTCATGATAAATCATCTTCCTGCTCTGCCTTAGTTTATTGATTTTCAATGTCTAATCATTAGGGTTTATGTCACTGCCTATTTGCACACCATCAGATATTTTATTAAAACAGAGGATATATTTTTTTAATCTGCAATTCTCCATTAATGATGCAGAAATTAGGGAAAGAGATTTAGTTTTCAGAATCTGACTAGTACCATTGACTAATACAAAATTTATTTTCTTCCTTTTTGATGTATCGTCTTTTGGATACTAGCTCTCACCCAAGGCATTGGAGAGATAGTCTCATTCTAATCACATTAGGTGATTGGCATATAGGTTCCTACCAGCCCAGTAGGTTGCTGGGTAGCTTTCATTCTTGCCAACTGCTTCCCTCACAGATTGCTGCTTTCTGAAGATAAGAGATTTTCTCACTTTTTTTTCTTCCTTGAGAGAGTGTAAACATTATGGCTTACTTTCCCACTTCAAATGTCATGTTGTAGTGGTGAAGTTATTAGAATCATTTTTTCCCCTAATATGCACACATGAGAGGTCATTAACAGTTTCATATAGAACTTTACTGCAGGCTGATCCTCATTAAGAATCATTTTGCAAGACTCATTGCTTGACATAATTTAGTGTTGGATCAGCAGAGCTAGAGTTCATTTCTCAACAAAGAAGTTACATTTTAACCACCATCACCATATCACCATCGTATACAATGTGTATATATTTTTAAATATATATTTTGAAAGAGAGAGAGAGAGAGAGAGAGAGAGAGAGAGAGAGAGAGAAGGATGGGTAGAGATAGAGAGAGAGAATCCCAAGCTAAGCATGGAGCCACACACAGGGCTCGATCTTGCAACCATGAGAATATGACCTGAGCCGACATCAAGAGGTGGACACTTAACTGACTAAGCCACTCATGCACCCCTGTGATGTATTTTTATTTGTATATTTATTAAGGATTATACCTACTAGACGTAATTTTCTCAGTTGGGCACTGGGAAGGACATAAAAGTATATAAGATTTTCTAATGAACTTACAGTAAAATAATGGAGATGTGTTCAGAAATTACTATAAGGCAGCGTGTTTTATAGTACAAGAGTACTGCCACCACTAAGTGCTGTGGGGCTCTAGGAAGAGTTCATACCTTTGCATTTCACATGATTTAGGTTGGGGTTTGAAGGATGAGTGAGATTTTGAGAGTCAGAGACAATATCATAAGTAGACACATATCTTTAGTCAGAATCGATGAAACCCAAAAGATGTCAAAATAAATGTAAGTCATTCATTTAGTTGTAGGGTAGGTTATATCTAGGAGGATAGGAACAGAGAAAGGGAGACAGTGAGGAACTTCAGTACTTTATTGAGAATTTATACTTTTTAACATAAGCAATAGGGTGTCACTGAAACATTTAAGTAAGGAATTGGTAATGTGATACTATTTTAGAAGGTTTCATTTCTGGCATTGGACAGGTTGGGACTGTGAACGGTTGGCATAAGAATAGAGGAAGGGAGTCCAAGGAGGGCAGGGTTTGACTGGTTCTATGTGAAATCAGGTAAAAAGTGAAACATTGATTTCAATGAACATATGTTTGATTTTAAATGTCAGGAAGAAGTATGGCAGAAATAGAAAAGTCAAGGAAAATCTTACATGGAAAGGAAAAAAAGTAATTTAAGACCTGCTGAAATTAAGTATCATGGGACATCTATACCAATGTGTATATCTAGAAATATAATTAGAATCGAGGTGGCAGGGAGGGTTAATAATAAATATTTGGAAATCTTCAATATATAACAAAATTGAATTTATGAGACCATATTAAATTACTTAGTAACATATATTTATGCACATTTACATATGCATTTTCTTCTAAGCTCCAAATCCAACTCTTCCCATTAAAATAATACCTCATTCATCTGAACTACTCAAATAAGAATTTGTGATAATTTGAAAGCAACTATGCCATCTGTGAAAAACATAGCTTGCCAAGTAAATCCACAGGGTAATCAAATTTGTAGATTGGGGAAAGGAATAGTAAACCACTCAGGAGAACAAATTGTTTTCAAATATTTAAATGTGTTAGAGGAAAGCAGTCATTATAAAAAAAGGAAGAATCACATATCGTCTTTAATAGATTGCGAACTTTCTGAGGTCAAGAACAACATTTTACATGTAGACCTAGCATACTAATTGAAATACCTTCAGTATTAGAAAATATTTGTTGACTGAAGAAATAATTGGCTGCACTATTTCAAGTACTCCCCCCAACATATGCAGTAGTGGTTGGCAGCAAAAACTGCGGAGTTTGTCAGACATGGGACGGAACACTGGCTATGGCACTTACCATGTACATGATTCTGAAAAAATAAACGTTTAATTGTAGGAATAGCTATTCCGTAGGTGTATAATGAGGAATAAAAGAATGCATGTGAAGAAAATAATGAAACTATTGTTTATTCTCAGTAAGTCTAAGAGGAAAGCAACTTAATTTGATAATGTATATTAATAGAAAGTCACCGGTTCCTGTTACTCTAGACTCATTCTACTCCTAAAAGAGGATATCCATATTTATGTGTTGATTAGATTAAAATTTGCTGATTGGCTTACATTATCACTCAGTGGAACTTCCACTATTCTGAAAAAGAAAGTCGGCTCTCACAGGTGGCTAAGTTTCCACATGCTTTCTCTTTTTAATGAAAGTCTGGAGAACAAAGTCAGCTTTAGAGGCACCTCTGCTTTCAGATCTGTCCCTCAATAAGGACACCTGAAGTCAAAGTCCAGGACAACTTCATTCCAGGTATGGGACAGTGGGGTGAGGGTCATTTTCTGTAGCTATGATGTTCATGAGCTGGCTTCCAAAAGACTGTTACACTCTGATTGGACGTTGTGTGACTAGAATTGCAGTAGTTTAGTTGAATATGACTATGAACTGAGAGAATTTTGAAAGAGGCTGTCATACCACTGTCAGTTCCAAGTCTGTGAGCTGATTCTGGTCTGTGTACAAACAGTCCACCTATTGTCTAGTCAAGAACATAAGAGACTATTTAGCATTTGTGGCCAGATTTCATAGTCATATAGAATTAAATGGGGGAAGAACAGAGAGGTTAACATGACTTCAGTTAATCAGGAATTTGAGATATTTTCTCTCCTCCAATCTTTGTTATATATTTATATATTCATTGGTTCCCTTTGCAATATAGTACTTTGTTGGTTTAGTTTCTGTAATGATGTGTATACAAAACCAGATAAACTATCTATAGTAGGAATTCATAATTTATCTATAATATTGTGTGTTCCATAAATATTTATTGAGTATATTCTCTCTGTAAGTCAATATGCTGAGAATTCTGAAGTAAGCCAAAAGGAATTTGATATGCATTGCCCTTATGAAATTTTCAGTATAAATTGAAAGAAAGTCACATAAATAATACAATAAGATGAGGATAAATAATATTTTAAAATGTGAGAATGATGATGACATTAGCATAAAAATAAATTCCATAGCTCCTTGAAGTAGAAGGTGAAGAATTCAGTTATAGACACAAGTAGGTAGAGATATTTAATGAACATTTGGAATTACAAGTCTGAAATTGTGAGAAAGGTCAGTGTTAGAGCAGAGCAAGCTATGGAGTATATGACCCCAAAGTAAACAAACGAATCCATGAAAGTAAAAATGAAAAGGAAGACTTTTCTTGGATAGGAGTGTAATATACTTTTCAAACAAGGTCTCACATTATTCTTTGGCAATTCATTCCTTGAAAAACTATTGAGCATCTACTAAGTGTCATGTAATGTGTGATATTATAATAAGCAAAATAATCTATAATCCCGTCGACAAGGAGTTAACAGTCTAATAAATGAACAAAAAATAAGCAAATGAAAAAATATTATATGGAGATAAGAGCTTTGAAGAAAAATAAAGCAATATAAGACAGAGAGCACTTGGAATAGGGAGGAAGATTTCTAGTTTGTATGGAAAGTTGCTGAAAAAATTACAAAGCTTGAAAGGTGTGAAACGTGAATATCTAGAGAAAGAACATTTCTAGAAGAGGGAATAAGGCATGTAAACTCCCTGAGTTGGAGATATGTTTTGAATAATCCTGTTTTAAAAAATACCAAGAAGGCTAACACAACTGAAATACAATCACCAAGGTGGAGAGGAGTGAATGCTGGGAAGGTTATGTTAGGTAGAAATATACTGTAAGAATGTTGACTCTTTCTCTGAGTGAGCTATCATTTTGAGCAGAAGGGCGAGTAGCATGATCCATTATAGTCTTTCTGTGTATACAATGAAATCAAGGAGACAAAAGACAAGGCAAGAAGCGGAGATAAAAGTTGATGGCAATAACTCAGGCAAAAGAGAAGGATGGCCTGGCCCAGCCTGTTAATATGCAAATGGTTAAAAATAATGGTTTCAAGGTACATTTTGAAGGTTAAACAAGTTGAATTTGCTGACTTATTGAGTATATGGTTTGAGTGAGAGTCAGATATTTTTTTTTCTCCAGGCAACTGGAATAAGTGGGGCTGCTGTTTATGAAGATGGGAAAGAAAACACGTTTTGGCAAACATTCAGAGTTTTGTTTTGAAGATTTTAAGTTCGAGATGCCTACTTTATATCCATGTAAATATGTCAAAAGTCAGTTTAATATTTGGATGAAAAGTCAAGTGTAGAGATACAAATGTGATAGCTGTCAGAGTATAGAAGGTATTTAAAGCCTTGAGATTTTATGACTACAAAGACAATGGGAATACATAGTAAACAAAGCATCCATGCACTGGATGAGGGATCTCAGGTCTCTCCAGTGTTTATAGAATTTGAACTGAAAATTTGAAACGTAGAAAATGCACCCAGTTAGTAAGGAGGAAAATCAGGAGAAAGCAGTGACTTAAAATGTGAGTAAAGTTTTGTCTCTGTGTGTTTTCTTTTTAATGGAGAAATGATTGATCTGTTGTATCAAATAATTCTCATAGTCCAATTAAAATGAAGATTAAGAATGGACAATGGGAGTTGGTATTGGGAAAGTTATTGACGATTTGACCATTAAGTGCACATGAATGAGTTCAGCCAAGAAAGAATGGGAGTAATGTGATACAAGGCATAGAATTTCCAAAAATGATACTCGGTGATCATTCAGGGTTGCCTGCTGTACCGAAAGAATGGCAGTACTTTCCCCAACAGGGGACTTTATCATCCAGTGAGCCCCAAGTAGAATTCCACAAATAACTGAAATTCAAATCCAATCACACAAAGTTGTCTATTTCCCCACAAATAAGGCAGCTTTCTTAAGTCAAACGATAAAATAGCAGAAGATAATGTTTATCCACTGAAACACAGATCTACCCTGTGGACAAGAAAACTGAGCCAGGTTCCAACGTGGCTCTACTGAATGATGGGTGCATGATGAAAAGTTGCCTTCCTTTCTTTTGCGGAACTCAGTCTTGTAAGTTTCCCTTTCCTCAATAAAACCTATTCCTTAACCCATAGTGTGTGATGTAGAATCTGTCTTACTCTGCAGAATAAAAGGATATGGCAGATTTTTTTTGAAAAATATTATAATAGTCACATCCCTGAATCCATGTTTCTTTGAAATGTAATTTTTCAGGTCTTTCCATAAAGATGTGGAAACTTTTATACTCCTTGATTCTGGGCTTGTTTTGACCAGTACAATGTGGCAAAAAAGTGCCACTGTGTGAATCCCAAGTAGGCTCCATGCTGCCAGTGCAGAGCCTGATGTGGGGCTCAAACTCACAAAACCGTGAGATCATGACCTGAGCCCAAATCAAGAGGCAGTCGCTTAACCAACTGAGCCACCCAGGCGCCCCATCACTGTGCCACTTTTGATGACACATCTCAAGAGGTACGGCACACTTTGGCTTGCTACTCAAGTCCTTATGCAAATAAGGCCATTCTGGATATGCCAGAAGATTTATTAGCTTACTGAAGAAGCGTGAATGAGCCCAGTGAAGATCAGCAAAAATGCCCAGATTAAAGTAGGCTTATGATAAAAAACAAATTCTCCTTCATGACACTAAGTAATAGTCTGGTTTGTTATGCAGCAGTAGCTAAAACTTAGAAAGAGCATATAGAAAATGCCTTTGAGCTTTCCATAAAGGAATAAAGAGAAATGGAGCAGTAGTTAAAGAAAGTTATGAGAGCAAGATAAGATTCTTTGAAAAATCTTAGAACAAATTAAAATTTCCTTTGTATACTATTGTAAACTGAAAGGCAAAAATAATTTAGAATATAGAACCATTAGAATGCAAATGTAAATCTAACATGCTGGCTTAATTGCTGGGAATGCAACAAGGCCCATTCTGTCAAGAAGCTTGCTATCTTACAGTAGAAGAGAAATAAAAGCAGAGAAAGAAAACTAGAAGTATTTAGCTACAATTGTGAGAAATAATGTAAAAACTCTTAAGTGTATCTAATAAGAGTTCTATAAAAGAAATTCTTCAGTTGCATCAACTAGAAATTTAAGAAAATATTCCATTCCTCTTTTCTCTCTTCTTCTATGGTCAGTGATAAATCAATATAGATTCTCAACTCTTTCTTAAACGTCCATTTTCAGTGCTTTGTATCGGGACCAGACCTCAATATGTGTTTCTTGAACTATTTCAAAAGCTCTCCAATAATCTTTATCTTTCTCTTATTTGTATCAAGTCTGTTCTGTGGTAAAATCTACAAAAAATAAAGTTTCTCTGTATGGTTCTTTTACATCTAGCTCCAAACTAATTTTCCAAACTCTTTTTAAATGCATTCCTTTACTTCTCGCTTAAGTAGATTCATAAACCCATATTCCAATATAGTCCCTCATTTTCAAACTTAAATTAATTTAGAATACTCATTATTCAGTAAATATATAATTTGCCAGATCTATGCCTTTTGTAAGCATGGTTCCTTTTCCTCAAAACTGCTTAATCTTTTTTTTTTCAACTACTGAAACTGTCTGAATTCTTTAATAGACTAATATAATCCTATCATTTCTATGCTATCCATATTGACCTTGTTATTTTATAATTGCTAAGCATTTTTCTGAGCTTATTTTTAATTCTTGAGTATAAAATGTGTCATGCTTTACTTTGTAATGGATCTTAATATTTTTGATTGCATTCCACCGCTATATTTTGTGTTATTCATTGGCAAAAATTACACTTTTATCGTATTTGAAAATACCTATTCTGTTCCACTGTGCTCACCAGATGTCCAATTTATTGATTTTAAAATGCCACATCAATTATAATTTCTTAGCTAACCTCAATGGTCCTAACCCAACATCTATTCATAAATCATAATAGTTAACTTAAAAATATTAACTAATTTCAGTTTTATTAATAAGGGCAAGGAACTAAGTGATTCAGTCTACAGAAGACAACTTCGAGTACAGAGACAGACAATGCATTAGCTGTGTGTTGGAGGTGCAGGGAGAGTGAGATGTGGGTATGGCAAACAGAGAATACAGTATTATTTCAAAGCATCAGAAATTACAGCAATATTTCAGATCTTTCCCACTGTAGACAAAGTATAATTGATCTCATTTAAGTATATACTCATTTCTATAAATAGTATTGTCCATGTTTTTGAAATTGTGAACAGTAATTATATCTAAGATAAAAGGAGACCCATATTACTTTGTAACTGATAAGAGTGAGGGGAGAATGAGAAATCTAAGCCATTTTGTTTAGAAGAGAAGTGGAAACAGAAACAGTAATGCTAAAGAGGGATACTTTAAACTAGGCAATGCCACTCTGTTGGAGTCATGATTGTAATTTACAATCTCTGACATCACTTCACTTAGTATGCAAATATTATCATTTTGTCCGATTAATATTATTCTTACATCAAAGACTGTTTCTGCATCTGCAGCAGGACAGCTAAATGTGGCCAGAAAGAACACTGTACCATTTTGACTTTTTATTCCATTTTAAATTCGAGACAGTTCATCTTTAGTGCTGCTGTGCAGTCCTGCCACATTTCTCTCTTTTAACTCATCTCACCTTCAAAAATTTGACTGTTTCCAGGCTAAGTCTTGGTATCTATTCTCTTCTTTACTTACACATGATCCTTTATTATGTCATTCCATTTTGTGCTTTTAAATCTTTTGTTTCTGCTGATATGCATATTTTCATATCCAGTTCACACCTATTTCCTAACCTACCAACTTCTATACAACTTCCTGATCAGTAACTTGATCTGTGTATCTATTAAGCGTCTCACATCCAACTCGCACAAACATGTCTCCCCAAGCCTATTTCTTCTACAACCATCTCTACACTGTGAAATAAACTCATTCTAGTTGATCAGATCAAAACTACTTTCCTTCTTCTTTTTTTTTTTTTTTGATTGCATCCTACATCAGCAAATCTTTTAGCACTACTTTCAAAACATACACATAATCAAACTGTGTCATGTCCCTGGCTGTTATCGTCATGGTCCTAGCCAACATCTGCTCTTTCCTCAAATTATTTCATTTACCCCAAGTGCTTGAAACAGTTATAAACGTATTGTATCTCAGCTCCAACTCCATTCTTTTGTACATAATCTGTGATAATACACTGGATTTTTTTTTCTCCTTTATAGTGAGCAGTAGATTAAGCTCTGTCAGTAGACAATGTTAGAGGGATGTTATAGAAGAAAATAGGCTTTCCCCCTAGCCCCTTGATTCTCATGTATTGTGTTTTCGCAAGATACTACTGTCACATGCTTTGCCAGTGGTGTGGGAATATAAAGATATTTGGTGGTGCTATTCCCAGTCATGTGCCTAGGCTGCTCTTTTCTGTGTTGACTGCCTTCCTGCTGCCCTTCCAATATGGAGACTGCATGTCCCAGGCCTCACACCCACAAGGGCTCTCAGACTCCCTCTTCATGTCTGCCCACCAGCCCTAATTTACTTGGGCCCAGAGGTGTTTTTCTTCCTTGCCCAGTGACTATGAACCAGTCCTGTTCTTAAGTTCCAATCAACTTTTTTTTTTTTTATGTTTTTATTTATTTTTGAGAGCAGGAGAGACAAAGCATGAGTGGGGAAGGATCAGCGAGAGAGAGGGAGACACAGAATCTGAAGCAGGCTCCAGGCTCTGAGCTGTCAGCACAGAGCCCGACGCGGGGCTCAAACTCACAGACCGCGAGATCATGACCTGAGCCGAAGTCGGACGCTTAACCGACTGAGCCACCCAGGCGCCCCATCAACTTCTTGATTATACAACAGGCTACAACAACTTCTTCTATGAGGTCCAGCTTCCATATGAGCAGAGGAGGCCCTCCTTCTAAGTTTGTTCTTCCATAGGTCTGCTCCCGTAGCCCTTACCCTTTAGAGTTCTCTTTACCTCATATTTACTTTTCTATCATTGATTCAGAGGTAATTTTTTTTATTTTAAATTTACGCTGTTCAAATTACTGTGTCCTTTCAATCTCCTCATTGGACCCAGACTGATAACATTGCTCTCCCTGCTTCTACTAGTTTTGTCCTACAGTCTCTTCAATTTACAGCGGTCACAGAGATTCTCTGAAAATTCAGACTTCAGATTAGGTCATTCCCTAGACCCAAGCATTCTGATAAATTCCTGTTTCATGCAGAATATAATTCAAAGGGGCATTTATTATTTGACATCTACTCTTAGTTGCCTTGGTGCACTGACTTCCTTGCCTTTTCTTGAAAAACATATCAAGATGCTTTTATTTCAACATCATTGACCTTGCTATTTGCCTAACCTTTTGCCCAGTGTCCACATGTCTCAGTGCTTTACTTCCTCTAGTTGTTTTCTCAAAGTTACCTTCTCTGAGAGGATTTTCCTGGACACTTCATAAGAAACAGCAAGTACTCCCTCTATCCTGCACTAATCCAGCACACACTGTCTCTCTAACCTTCATTTTCTTTATACTTTGGGCTATACTAAAAACAAAACAAAAAAAACCCCCAAAAACAGAAAACTTGTCTTCAACAAAAATGCAAGGTAGATATTTTGTTTTCTTTACTCCCATTTCCTCAGCATCCAAATAATCCCTGACACATATAGCTGCTCAATACATATTTCTTCATGAGTGAATTTATTTTGGAGATTATTTTTGAACATCTTCCGAATAATAAAGACAGAAGCTATCATGTTGGCTCTTACCATAATGAGATCAGATTTATTTTTAGTTTTAAGTCATTTGAGGACAAGGACAATGTCCTAGTCATATCTTCTCTGATCTCAAGCATGGTTGATCTATATTATGTTTTTTTCTTTCTTTAAAAAAATCAGCTTTTTTGAAATAAAATTGACAAATAAAATTGAAAGATACTTAAAGTGTACTTTGTGGGGATTCAATATATATGTACATTGTGGAAGGATTCACTCCCATCTAGTTAATTAACATTCATCACCTCACTTTGTTGTAGTTGTTGAGAACATGTGAGCTCTACTCTCTTAGCAAATTTCAAATATACAATATAGGGTTATCAGCGATGTTCACCATGTTTTACATTAGATCCTCAGAACTTGTTCATATTATAGGTGAAAGTTTGTGCAATTTACCAACCTCTATTTCCCATGTCTGGCCCTCAGTTCCTATGATTATTTTTTGTTGTTTCTAGGAGTTTGACTTTTATTTTAGATCCCACAGATAACTGTTACCATGTAGTCTTTGGCTCTCTCTGCCCAACTTATTTCACTTGGCATTATGCCCTCAAGGTCCATCCCTGTTTTTGCAAATGTCAAGATTTTCCTTCTTTCTCATACCTGAATAATACCTCATTGTGTATGTAATTTACATCTTCCTTATCCATTCATCCATTGATTGACACCTTAGGTTGTTTATCTTGGTTATTGTGAATAATGACTGCAATGAATGTGGGAGTACAGATAGATTTTGCTATCTTATTTTAATTTCCTTTGTATACATACCCAGAAGTGAGATTGCTAGATCATATGGTAGTTCTATTTATAATTTTTTAAGGAACCTCCATACTATTTATAATCTGTTATTATATTCAGGTGAAATTGGGGGTGCCTGGGTGACTCAGTTGGTTGAGCATCTGATTTTGGCTCGGGTCATGATTTCATGGTTTGTAAGTTCAGGCTAGCTACTGTCAGCACAGAGCCTGCTTTGGATCCCCTGATCCCTCTTTCTCTGCCCCTCCCTGCTCACAATCTCACTCTCAAAAATAAATAAACATTAATTTTTTTTTAATTTCAGGTAAAGCTGGTATGAAATAATAGCCTTAAAATTTATCCTTTACATAATTTTATAATAGCTTGATGTAAATACTGCCACTTTGACTAAGGCATCTAAGACTCTCCTATTTCCACTGTAATGGTGGTTCATAATATTTTTGATTTTTGTCAAGTGATGCTAGTGTCTTAATCTTGTAATGGATTTTTAGGTTGTGAAATAAACCAACATTAAGGCCACATGATTTAGCATCAATTTGCTCATGTTCATGCATTCTTATGTGTTCTGAACTTTACTTTTGGTAACTCATGGGTTTTTAGGCTTATAAAGCAGGACACTAACTGAATTTCCCCTTCCAAATTTAAGGGTAGGAGATGGAATTATGTCAGTAGCCAGTAGGAAGGGCAAATATATAAAAGTGATGTTTTTACTATGTTTATATTCTCAGAAAAAAATTACATTATAATTTTAAAAATTTAACTTATAATTTTCTGTTGTAAAATACATAACCCTTCAAGAATGAGGTTTTTTTTTTTTTTTTCATTCTTAAGAAATATTTCTGGGATGTCTAAGTGACGGCTTCCAGAGGTTATTGTTCTCACTGGTGACTCCAGTTCAAACAGAGTAAGATCCAAGAAATATGTTAGAGGTGAAGATAATTAAGTAAAGGGGAGAACAATAGTACTGGGTGATAGAAGAACTGAAAAACATTCAAGCTCTGAAATGTTTAAGGTAATCGGAAAATTTCTTCTGTTACAGATCAAACAGTTTTGATAATCCCAGCCACTTTGATGTACTGATAATATACAGACCCTGAATGTGAGAGAAGGGTCATTATCCTGGAGGCAACTCTAGTTAATCTAAGTTACATGCAGTTTCTTCACTCAAGTAACAACGCAGACATTTTACAAGTATACCAATTATACAAGCATAATAGTGACCTATGTTAGAGTTAGAAATGTTAGAGTTGTTGTCAAACCATATAGTAGCAAAAATTTAGACCATTTGAACATTCACTGTTAAAGGGCTTCAATAATATGAACCAGTTGGGAGAAAGTCAGATGAACACAGTTGGATATGAAAAAATACAATTATATAATTTTAATTGATTGGAGTTCTAAAAGTCAGAGTTTGCAAAATGAGTCTTTTCTGCTTTCCAAGTCATTTTGTTTATGTAAATAAATATAATTTCTGTGACATTTATCAGCAAGTTATAACTGTATGCATTTAGATTATTCAATATAAGTTAAACTGGATATATAGAGTGAAGTGCAAAATTAATTTAGGAGTATTCAGAAAATTCAAAATTGGTGCACATATAAACTTAACCAAAATTATAGAGAAGAAATTGTCTAATTTGTAACTGAAGTGGCATACAATGCTTAGTGAGACTGAAGGGCATGCGACTGCAATTCAGGATAGGTTGATTGGCACTAAAAATAATTGCAAGTACATAATGAGAATAAACTTCCTTGATGAAATAAGCAGATGATATATAGTGTCTAACAAGACAATAGAACATGTAATTGGATGATGTACCGTGTTTCTTGTTGTAGATTAGGTAAACGTGTGCAAAAGTGTTACTATCATACACATCGAAATTGGATTTCAGCTACAAAGTCTTAAACGGATTAATACAGGATTAAAAATAAGACAAGCACTAGTTCAAAACAGTTCTAAAAAGGAACAGAGAAAATACTGTGATTATTGGGAAGTCATCACACCACGTGAAGAATTTAACAATGGAATCCAAATTGTTGTTGTATATTGCAGCAATTAAGTATGCAATGAGAAGATATTTAAGCATTTGGAAATGACAAAGGAATCCATTTTAGAGCAATTGACCAGGAAGGAATTGTAAAGGTCACTATGTATAATATTTTGCCATATACATACATACACACACACACACACACACACACATACATATTACATATATATGCTGGAGAAAATAAGTATACAAATAAAAGTACTTTTTCGTGCTTAAAAATATCGTACCCATTAAAAAATTAATGATTTAGAGATTTAGATTATTAAGAGATTTACCTACAAAATGTGCAGCCATACAGGATATCTAGATACTTGAATCTATTTTACTTTTTTGTAGTTTTTAAATGACATATCACTGAAAACATTCTCCTAAGCACCTCATGAGGAAATAGCAAAGATCTGAATTGATTATTCTAATGAAGACAACAAGAAGGAATTTAGTTAAATCTTTACTATGTTCGAAGCATTTCTATCAAGTTCTTGAAGATCAGTTTTTAAAAGTGTACCAACTAAAAGAATGTGAGCTTAAATTAAAATCCAAGTAGTCGTCATTAATTACTTTCAAATGCTCGGTTAACCAAAGATCTGTTAACTGCGAGGTTGTAGAGATTCCATCTCTAGTTGTCATTAGGAGAATCGGAAATGAATGTATGTTCTGAATAGTGGAAAAATCAAACATTTGTCTGAAAGAGCCCCATGCGGAGACAGGAGAATGGCGGATTGCCTGATCAGTTCCAGGCAGGAGTTGGTCTGGCAGCAAACTGCCAGGCAGGAGAAGCCTTAAAGCTTGTTTCTTGTCTCTGGTTAAATTTCCTAACCTTTTAGAACATACTGAAATCCTTGGGTCATATTGTGCTCTGATTGCTTTGACTACACTAATTACGCACAAATAGCTGTTTACTATTTTAGAATCATGTAGCCTGCTGAATCAGTAGTTCAGTACAGTAGGAACCTAGATATGTAGTATCACACTCTGTACATGTGTAATCTGTTTTTCTGCATTAAGTTGTTCTGCTACAAGCCTCGTGATCTTGCTATGGCAAGGCACTCATGATAAACTGGTGTCTGAGTCCTCTGTCTTCTTAATCCTGCTCCTTCCAACCTTCACCCTGTGAGGGATAAAGTTCAGACCCCTGGGGCCCCAGGACCAGACAATTTATCCTTACATTTCTAAAATTCAGTTCTGGTTAAGACACACAGAAATAATTTTGGGTAAATACCAAACAATAAAATATCTTGCATTTCATTTTTCAAGATACCATTTAGAACTTTCAATGTACATTGAAATATGTTTGCATTAAGTACTCCAGAGAGCACAGGACAACACCTTTAGTTTTAGGAGTATCAAGATAGGACATCACTGGCAGGCACTGAGAAAATTAGGCTGATAGGCAAGTGGTGGGTGACAGACTTCACGGAAAGTGGCATGCAAGAAAGGAAAGAAGTCATGGATGTCACAGAAAAACAAAGAGGATTGTTTTGTGAGGTCATAGGAGATAGCATTTTTATATTTCTGCATTAAAATTGTTTGGGGTAGGGTGGAGAAAGGGTACTAAATGAAGATACTAAATCTCATCCCAGAAATTATGAGACTTCAAATTTGTCTTGGAATAAAATATTATTAAGGTACATAAGATAGGGCCAATGAGTTAATTGCCTATTTGTTCCCACTGGATTCACAGCATTTTTATGGCCTCTTCATGACGGTCTTAGCTATTTGATCGGTTTTGGCCAATGGCATATGGTGCTTGTAGGACTTAATGAATGTTGTGTGTTTCTGGTTGCCCTGATGTCTACCATCAATATGAGAAGATTGACTTATGAAAGACAAATTTTATGGAAAGTTGTGTTACTGAAAGTGGCAACTATTACTATATCTCTTTTAACAGTTATTTTGAGGACCTGACATGTATCCCCAACATGGAGAGAAAAATCTTATCTTTAATCTCTCCCAAATTTTCTGGAATAAGTTGATTCTTATATGCACCCATTGGGTAACTGCTGCCATCGGTTAGGGCCTCAGAATAAATTCATGTGCAGCAGTTCCATCCTAGCTAACACAAAGACTTGTAGCAACAAGACGTGTTCAGCTGCTGAAACCTGAAACTGAGTCACCCACCCAAACCTGATCTAGATCAGCAGAGCTGTTCCAACAGACCCATGGGCTCATGAGAATAAATGATTATTATTTTACAGTGCTAAGTTCTGGGTTGGTTGATTATACATTTTTGTTGTAGCAAGAGTTGATTGATATTTACATGATAACACATGTTTTCATAAGGTTTCTAATATAATAATGTTGAGTAACAACAACAAAAAAAACTCAAAAGCTTATATGTAAAAAAAACACACAACATTTTTTCTAACCTTACTCAGGCATTTTTTATTAGCTGGGCGCCTTTGTTCAGGTTGCAAGTTTGTTTCATGTCACTTCCTGTGTCTCAATCTGGGAATAGGGCATTATCTTTTCAAGGCAGAGGACAAAGGCCAAGAGGGATAACAAACACAAAAGCAATCCAGTACATCTCTCATGTTTGTTCACTTCCTATATGTCAAACAATTCATGTGACCATTCCCAATGTTGGGGAGAGTGTAAGAAAGTATAGTCTGCTCTAAGACAGAAAGGGACAGGGAAGTAAGTACATATTTGCTGAACAATTATCTCTCACATCATACATTACTTGCATTAATTTCTTTGCTGAGGTTTCAGGGTAAAGGCTGATAAAGAGAGGATATCAGAATCCATGATCTTCAACTTCTTTTTCTCACACCCACAGCAGGTGGTCTTTAAGGTGGGTAGAGCTGATGTTCTTCAACGAAGCCTTGTTTTCAGAAATGTGCACTCTTGCCAAGAGTCAAGTTCTGAGTAGGTTTCCAGCCTACTCAGGAATATTTTCTCCTTTCAAAATTCCATGGAAATACTTCCAGACTCAGAGCAACATTCCTTTCTCTGTCATTATAGATCTGATAATTATCATCATTCTTTCTTCTTATATTTCTCACCTCTATATCACCTATATACTTTATTTTTTATTTTTTTAAGTTTATTTAAGAGAGAAGGAGAGAAAGAGAGCACATGCACGAGTGTGGAAGAGGCAGAGAGAGAAGGAAAGAGAGCGAATCCCAAGCAGATTCTGCACTGTCACCAACCATGAGATCATGACTGAACTGAAAACAAGAATCCAATGCTTAACCGACTGAGCCACCCAAGGCACCCCTGTATCACCGATTAAAAAATTTTTTTGAATGTTTATTCACTTTTTGAGAGCTGGAGAGACACAGCATGAGTGGGGGAAGGGCAGAGAGAGAGGGAAACCCAGAATTGAAAGCAGGTTCCAGGCTCTGAGCTGTCAGCACAGAGCCCAACGTGGGGATTGAACCTATGAACCATGAAATCGTGAACTGAGCCAAAGTCGCCTGCTCAACTGACTGAGCCACCCAGGTGCCCATCACCTATTTTTAAACACTAAAATATTACCACCCTATTGTGATCCCAAACTTTGATTTAGCATGAATGTATTATTTTGGAGGTATAAAGGTATATGCCTTTCTGAGTGTTGAATCACGAGTTCTGTGAAGGAGGAGGAAATATATTGCTCATCTTTGCCCCCAATATCTGGTTCCCTCACTGGCCTCTATAAGTGCTCACTGAACACTGACTGGGATGCATTTGTCTGAGAGAAGCACCTACTCCTGTCACACAGACACTCCCCTCTTAAAGTTCAAAAAAAAAAACTACTCTGGCACATAGTTTTTTAATAATAATTAGAGTAAAATCAATTCTAAACACCACACATACTCTCTGGATGTGCTGTATAATTATTTTTAATATTATTAGATTATTTGATTGTGTGATAATCACTTGACTTTGTTTTTTATAATTACTAAACTAATTAATTCAAATATATGTTTATTGAACCTAATGATAGGATTTCCTCTTCCACATTACCTCCACATTCATCCTTTTATGATGACATTTATCTATAATAATCCCTTTGTCTTTGGACCTAATGAATATTTAGACCTCGACTTTGCCTTATACATGACCTCATCTGACTTCTCCCTTTTGTTTTTCTTAACTTACTCTCAAATCACAGCTATTGAAATTTCCTTTTTTATTCTAATTCATGGTTGTATTTTATTTCCAGTATCATTTTCTATTCCTGGTTGCTGTCAAAGAGTGCCCTTTGCAAATACTTTGTCTTATTGTAAGGACAATCATGACTCTCCCCTTTATGCTAAATATTCTGAGGACTCAGAGGGCTCTTTTAAGAAAAAAATAAAAGTTTATCTATAATGAGAGACAGAAAGAGTGGGGGAGGGGCACAGAGAGAAGGAGAGAGAGAATCCCAGCCAGGCTCTGTGCTGTCAGCACTGAGCCTGATGCAGGGCCGGAACTTGTGAACCATGAGATCACTACTTGAAACGAAACCAAGAGTCAGACCCTTAAATGCCTGAGCCACCACGTGCCCCTCAGAGGGCTCTTTTATATTGTGTTTCTTGAATATTTCTTAAATATTATAAAATATTCTTAGAGGAAAATGGTGGTAAAGTAGGAGGAGCCTAGGCTTGTCTTGTCCCATGAACATGACTAGATAACTATCAAATTATCCTGTATACCCCAGAAATTGACATAAAGCCTTACTGAACAAACTCCATAGCTAGAGAGAGAGAAGAGGTCGGTTTGGAGAAGTTAGAAGTAGAGAGGCAGGTTTAGGGGAGAAGCAGATTGTGGGTGCTGTGGAGGGGAGGGAACTGTGGTCACTGAGAAGGGCAAGAGAGAAAGGAGCACACAGGAGAATACATAAGGAGAATATTTTCCCAAAGCCATTGGCTTGGAAAATGAGAGGGGCTGAATTTCATGAGTTCTTGCAACACAGGGGTTTAAAGCCTAGAGTTTCAAAGGTCAGCAGGCTCGGCTGGGATAGAGCCCTGAGAGCATTGCACTGCTTCAAGACAGAAGACCAGCAAACAACCTGGTGGTAGATGGCATGGAAACCGTGAACTGAAAAACATTTGGGGCACAATGTGGGAAGATGATTCACTCCTCTCAGAGCATCCCTGAGAGGCAGCATTCACAGAGACCACTCTCTGGAAAAGGCCAGGGTCATTTCCCTTCCCTGTCCCTCAGCATACACAGAACCGCTTGTGGGAAGCAGCTTAACCCTGGCACTGGCTGCCTAACTTGCTTACACAAAGTCCCAAACCCCTGTGCTCTGGCAGGAATGCCCATCTCAAGCCTGCCTCAGTTCCATAGTGTCAGGCCTCCTTTCACAAGCAGACCAGAGCACACCTATTTAAAACTTGCCACATTCAAACCAGGGACTGAACACCACCCATAGCAGGCAAGGAGTGCCTCTGCAGATAACAGGCCTGAAAGATAGAGTAGCCAACCCACAATACCAGAGTGCACGCAGCACACATTGAGACACTCCATGAAGGCCAGGCCCTGAGCAGCACATGACCTCTTCTTCATAAGGCCATTATACTTTCAGAAGCAGGAGATATAATTGGCCTTTCTAATGCAGAGAAGGAGGCAGAAACTTAGACAATCCAAGACAGAGAAATTTATCCCAAAGGAAGAACAGACAAGGCAATGACCAGAGATCTAAGCAAAAACTTATATAAGTAACATGACTGATGGAGAATTTGAAGAAACAATCATAAGGATACCCACTGGCTTGAGAAAAGAATAGAAGACATCGGTGAGATACTTATCGCAGAGAAAAAAAGAGTTAGAAAAAATCGGTCAGAGATGAAGAGTGCAATAAAGGAGACTGGAAACAGGCTTGATACAATGAACAGCAGGCTGGAAGAAGCAAAGGAACAAACTAGTGACTTAGAAGACAAAATAATGGAAAATAATGAAGTTGAACAAAAATATAAAAGAATTATGCAACATGAGAAAGGACATAGTTTGACTCTATCAAATGTAAACATTTGTATTATAGGAGTCCCAGAAGAAGAAGAAGAGAGAAAAGGGGACAGAAAATTGATTTCATGAAATAATAGGAGAAAACTTCCCTATTTTGGAGAAGGAAACAGACATCTAGATCCAGGAGGCACAGAGAACTCCCAACAAAATCAACAAAAGCAGGCCAACACCAAGACATACTGTAAATAAATTTGCAAAATATAATGACAAAGGAAAAAAATTCTTAAAAGCAACAAGTCAAAAGAAGTCCTTAACTTACAAGAGAAAACCCATAGGATAGCTGGAGATTTCTCAATGGAAACTAGATAAGCCAGAAGAGAGTGGCATGATATATTCAAATTGATGAATGGAAAATCTGTAGCCAAGAATACTCTAGGCAGTAAAGCTATCATTCATATTAAGATAAATAAAAGAGATTCCCAGACAAACAAAAACTAAAGGAGTCCATGACCATTAAGCTGCTCTGCAAGACATAATAAAAGGAACTCTCTGGGTGGGAAGGAGAGACCAAAAGTCCCTCCTCCAAAGAAAGGATTACACAAAATCCCCAGAAACCATGACAAAACAGTAAAATGGCAAGATATACATATCTATTAATAATTACTTTGAATGTAAATGGACAAAATACTCCAATCAGAAAACATAGGGTGTCAGAATGGATAAAAAGACAAAATCAAAAACAAAGCAGTACTCCTCTCAATGCTACATATAAGAGACTCATTTTGGACCTAAAGTCACATGCAGATTGAAAGTAAGGAGGTGGAGAAATATTTAGCGTGCAACTGGATGTCAAAAGAAAGCCTGAGTAGCAATACTTATATCACACAAATTAGACTTTAAAGACTGTAACAATACAAGGAAGGGTACATATAACAATAAAGAGACAATACAACAAGAAGATATGACAACTGTAAATATTTATGCACCGAACATGAAAGCACCCAAATATATACACAATTAATAGCAAACATGAAGGAACTAATTGATAATAACAAAATAGTAAAGGACTTTAACATCTCCACTGACATCAATGAACAGATCATCTAAACAGAAAATAAACAAAGTAACAATGATTTTGAATGACACACTGGAACATATGGACTTAACAGGTATATATTCAGAACATTCCATCCTAAAACAACAGAATATACATTCTTTGAAAGAATATATGGAACATTCTCCAGAATATGTCACATATTAGGTCACAAAAGAAGCCTGAACAAATACAAAAAGATGAAAATCATACCATTCACCTTTTCTGACCCAATGCTATGGAATTAGAAGTCAACCACAAGAAAAAATTTTGAAAGACTACATATACATAGAGCTTAAATAACATCTTACTAAACAATGAGTGGGTCAACCAAGAAATCAAAGAAGAAGTTTAAAAAAAAAAATACATGGAAACAAATGAAAATGAAAGCACAACAGCCCAAGACCTTTGGGATACAGACAAAAGCAGTTCTAAGAGGGGAAGTGTATACAATATAAGCCTACCTCAAGAAAGAAAATGTCAAATAAAGAAACGTATTTTACACATAAAAGAGCTAGTAAAAGAACAAATGAAGCATAAAGCCAGCAGGAGGAAAGAAATAATACAGATTAGAGCAGAAATAAATGACATAGAAACTAAAAAAAAACCAAAAAACAAAAAACAAAAAACAATAGAACAGACCAATGAAATCAGGAGCTGATTTGAAAAAAATAAAATTGATAAACCTCTAGACACACTTAACAAAGAGAAGAGAACAGGACCCCAATAAAATCAAAATGAGAGAGGAGAATCAACAACCAACACTACAGAAATGCAAACAATTATAAGAGAATATTATGAAAAACTATATGCCAACAAATTGAATAATATTGACAAAAAGGATAAATTCCTACAAACATAGAAACTACCAAAACTGAAACAGAAAGGAAAAGAAAATTTGAACAGACCGATTACTAGCAAAGAAATTGAATCAATAATCAAAAAACTCCCAACAAATAAAAGTCCAGGGCTAGATGGCTTCACAGGGGAATTCTACCAAACATTTAAGGAAGAGTTAATACCTATTTTTCTCAAATTATTCCAAAAAATAGAAAAGGAAGGAAAACTTCCAAATTCATTCTATGAAGTCAGCATTACCCTGATATGAAAACCACAAAAGGATTCCACTAAAAAAGATCCTATAGGTCAATATCCTGATGAATATGGGTGCGAGACTTGTCAATAAAATACTAGCAAACTGAATCCAAAAATTGATTTTAAAAAATCATTCACCACAATCGAGTGGGATTTATATCTGGGTTGCAAGCATAGTTCATATTTGCAAATCAATGTGATACACCACATTAATGAAAGAAAGGATAAGAACTATATGATCATTTTGATAAATGAAGAGAAAGCATTTGACAAAGTACAATATCTATTCATGATAAAAAAAAAAAAAAACTCAGTAAAGTAGGTTTAGAAGGAACATACCTCAACATAATAAGGGCCATCTATGAAAAACCCACAGGTCATATCATCCTCAATGGGGAACAACTGAGAGTGTTTCTTCTACAGTCAGAAACAAGACAGAGATTTCCACTCTCATCACTATTATTTGACATAGTGACAGCAATAGACAACAAAAAGAAATAAAAGGCATCCGAATCGTCAATGAAGAAGTTGAACTTTCACTATTTGCAAACCACATGATACTCTATGTAGAAAACCCAAAAGACTCCACTGAAAATTGCTAGAACTGATAAATTCAGTAAAGTCACAGGATGCGAAATCAAAGTACAGAAATCTGTTGCACTGCTACACTCCAATAATGAAGCCCCAAAAAGAGAAATTAAGAAATCAATCCCAGTTACAATTGCAAAAACAAATAACCAAACAAACAATCCATAAGATAACCTAGGAATAAACATAACCAAAGACATGCAGGATCTGTACTCTGGCAACTATAAAATGATGTTGAAAAAAATTGAAGCTGGCACAAAGAAATGAAAAGACATTCCATGCTCATTGATTGGAAGCACAAACATTGTTAAAATGTGTATGCTACCAAAAGCAATCTACACACTTAATGCAATCCCTACCAAAATACCACCAGCATTTTTCATAGAGTTAGAACAAACAATTCTATAATTTGTATGGAGCCACAAAATGTTCTGAATAGCCAAAAAAAAATCTTGAAAAAGAAAAACAAAGCTGAAAGCATCACAATTTTAGACTTCAAGCAATATTATAAAGCTGTAGTCATCAAGACAGTATGGTTCTGGCACAAAAACAGATACATAGATCAATGGAATAAAATAGAAAACCCAGAAGTGACCCCCCACTGTATGGTCAACTAATCTTTGACAAAGCAGGAAAGAATATCCATTGAGAAAAGGACAGTCTTTTCAACAAATGGTATTGGAAAAACTGGACAGCAATATGCAAAAGAATGAAACTGGATCACTTTCTTATACAATACACAAAAATAAATTCAAAATGGATGAAAAACTTAAATCAACACCTGAAACTATAAAAATCCTAAAGGGGAACACAGACAGAAACCTCTTTGACCTTGGCTATAGCAACTTCTTTCTATGTCTCCTGAGTCAGGACATGTGTCTTCTGAGTCAAGGAAAATAAAAGCAAAATAAACTATTGGGATTTCATAAAAAAATAATAATAAAAAGCATAAGCACACCAAAAGAAACATTCAACAAAACTAAAAGGCAACCTACAGAATGGGAGGAAGTATGTGTAAATGACATATCCAATACAGGATTAGTATAAAAAATATGTAAAGAATTGATACAACTCATCATCCCCAAATTGAATAATCCAATTAAAAATGGGTAAAAGATATGAATAGGCATTTTTCCAAAGATACATAGAGATGGCCAAAAGACATAAACATATGTTCAAAATCATTGATCATTAGGAAAATAGAAATCAAAACTGCAATGAGATTTCACCTTATATCTGTCTGAATGGCTAAAATCAATAACTCAGGAAACAAGTGTTGGTGAGGATAGAGAGAAAGGGGAACCCTCTTACACTGTTGGTGGGAAAGCAAACTGGTGCATCCATTCTGGAAAACAGTATGGAGGCTCCTCTAAAAGGTAAAAATATAACTGCCCTGTGATCCAGCAGTTGCATTACTATTTACCCAAAGAATAGAAAAATACTAATTCAAAGGGATTGATGCAACCCAATGTTTAGAGAAGCATCATACACATAGCCAAATTATAGAAAAATTATAGTCCAAATGTCCATTACCTGATGAATGGACAAAGAAGATGTAGTATATAAATACAATGGGATATTGCTCAGCCATAAAAAAAGTATAAAATCTTGCTATTTACAACGACGTGGATGAAACAAGCAAAATAAGTCAGTTGAAGAACGTTAAATACCATATGATTTCAGTCATGTGGAATTTAAGAAATAAAAACAAGGAAAGGGGAAAATGAGAGAGAGAGGGAGACAAACCAAGAAACAGACTTTTTAAAATTTTTTTAAATTTATTTTTGAGAGAGAGAGAGAATGAGCCAGGAGGAGAGGGGCAGAGAGAGAGGGAGACACAGAATCAGAAGCAGGCTCCAGGCTCTGAGCTGTCTGCACAAGAGCCCGACATGCGGCTCATACTCATGAACCATGAGATCATGATCTGAGCTGAAGTTGGACTCTCAACCAACTGAGCCACCCAAGTGCCCCGAAACAGACTCTTAACTACAGAGACATAATGGTTACCAGAGGGGAGAGGGTTGGAGAGATGGTTAAAACAGATGATGAGGATTAAGGAGCACATATGCTAGAGGGAGCACCAGGTGTTGTATGCAAGGGTTGAATCACTCTATCGTACACCTGAAATTAATATTATACTTTATATTCACTAACTGGAATTTAAATAAAAACTTAAAAAAAAATGAAACATTCCAATTCTTTACTTCTTGGCATCAGTCTTTGGTTATAGTTACACCTTTCATTCTGACTTTCTGGCCTAGTTCTGAAGTTCTTAATTCTTTTCAATCATGGTTTCACTGAATATTAAATACAACATATTTGTGCTTCTGCCTAACTTCTTTTGTGAGTTTACCTTTGAATTATTGTAATCATTTGCATTTTGGTGGCACAAAGATCTGACATCAATTGTAATAACTCATTTTCAAACTTAACCATTCTCCCTATTTTCTTTTGCTCCTTTATTTTTTTCAGTTTTAGTTTTATAGATGTCCTTAGGAGAACTGCTCTTAGAAGTCTCCAAAAAGTTAAAACATGGTTTACCTTCTAAATTTTCTACTACTTCTTACATGAAACGTAGACATCATTTTCTTCATTTTTCCATTAGGCTGTAAATTAACTAAATTACTGCACAATTTCCCCTGAGTGTGGCTACCATTTCTACCAGTCTTCTGAAAATAGACTCTTATTGGGGCACGTGGGTGGCTCAGTCAGTTAAGCATCTGACTTCAGCTCAGGTCATGATCTCACGGTTCTTGAGTTCGAGCCTCACCTTGGGCTTGGTGCTGACAGCTCAGAGCCTGGATCCTGGTTCAGATTCTGTGTCACCCTCTCTTTCTCCCCCTCCCCACATCATGTTCTGTCTCTGTCTCTCAAAAATAAATAAAATTGTGTAAAAAAAATTAGAATCTTGTTGGTATAAAATAGTCTCCTAAATATACAGCACAATGAATTTTGAGTCTTCCTCATCTTCCCCTCTCTCAGGAAAATTTGGCACTGCTACTGATACCCTGGTCCTCTGACCTCCCTCAACATTTTCTCTCAGGTTTTCCCTTCATTCACCCTTTGCAAAATGTGAGCCTTTCTCATAGTTTAGTTGCTTGGCCTCTTCTCAACTATTCTCTTTGCTCCTTCAGAAAACTCCTGTACTTCTAACAGTGTCTTTCAAATTTGATGTTTTTTTCTCTTGTCCATAGTGGCACATCCCAAACATCCTATCAACTCTTTCTTCAAAGGTATCATCCCATGCCACTCCAGACTTGTTCCATGTTTACCAGTAATTTACACCACTTAATTTTCTCATTTCCATTAGGATTTCTGCTATTCCTCTACTCATTAATGCTCTAAGTCTTGGTTACAATAACTAATGTTTATTGAGCCCCTAGTGTGTTGGATACAGTAGATATTCTCATGCTAAATCTGTCATATTTTACTCTTTTGAGGATCTGTAGACCTTTCCTTATCCTGATACCTCTCAAAATTTTCTGTAGACATATATCAGTTAAAATTGATGTTCTGCCCTAAGTCTTTCTAAAAATATTGTACTCTCTTCTATAAGATATTTGCTCATCCTCCAGTCTTCTAATTGTTGGAGTGTTTCAGAGTTTAGTTCTGGAATTTCTTTTCTATTATATCTACACCTGCCCCCTGAGTAATCTCACAGATGATGAATTCTCAAATATTTATAATTCCAGCATCAGCCTCTTGCTTGAAATCTAGCCACTTAAATCTATATTTCTATTCAACATCTTTACTTTGGTGTCTACTAACCAACTCGAACTTAACATGTTCAAAACCAAACTCCTGGTGAATATACCCCTCAATTGCGCCCAAATCCTGTTTCACCAGGGATCTTCTTCTCTAAGTCACAGTTTCACTATTTCATTTGGGGAGACCATTAAAAAAAAAATCACTCCTTTTACATCTCAATCCTAATCCTGTTAACTGTATTTCAAAATATATCCAGAGTTCCCCATTTCTTGCCACTTTCTCTGCTACTATCTTTTCAATGCTTTTTAAAAAATTTTTTTTAATGTTTATTTATTTTTGAGAGACATAGAGGCACAGCATGAACAGGGGAAGGGCAGAGAGAGAAGGAGCCACAGAATCGGAAGCAGGCTCCAGGCTCTGAGCCGTCAGCACAGAGCCGACGCGGGGCTCCAACTCACAGACCTCGAGATCATGACCTGAGCTGAAGTCGGCCGCCCAACCGACTGAGCCACCCAGGCGCCACTTCAATGCTTTTATAATATCTTATTTGGATTGTTCCAAGAGTCTCCTAACCAGGTCCTCTTTCACTCTTCCTCACCTACAACCTACTTTCCACTCATCAGTTAGAATGCTGCTAAAATTTCCTCCTCTGCTCAAATCACTGCAGGGAAGGTCCTTAAAATGTGCTACAGGGTCTTGCCTATTACTGTTAGCGCTCCCTCTCAGACCACATCTCCTGTCATCATCTCTCTTGTTCCTTTTGTCAAGATCAGTGTTTAGATCGGTTCTAAAATCCATAAGATGGGGGGTGATTTTGGACCCCTCCTTCCCAGGAAGAGACATTTAGTATCATCTGGAGGTATCGTATATTTACAAGGAGCTGCTACTGGTATCTGGTAGGGAGAGGCCAAGGATGCTTCTAAATATCCTACAAAGCACAAGACAAATTCCCCCCAACAGTTATCTGGCCCCGAATAGTACAGAGTTGAGAAACACAGTATTGAGAGTTACAATGATCCCCTTCAGATTTGCATGTTAGGAATATATTAAGAGTTTCACACCCTCATGCCTTTTCACTAAATGTTGTTTCTCTCTGAAACGTCATTTACCTGATGCCTTTCTCAAAAACGTTCATTTTCCTGGACCCCCTGGGCAGCTCAGTCCATTAAGCATATGACTCTTGGTTTCAGCTCAGGTCATGATCTCACGGTTTGTGGGTTCAGGCCCCATGTCAGGCTCTGCGCTAATGGTGTGGAACCTGTTTGAGATTCTCTCTTTCCCTCTCTCTCTGTCCCTTTCGCACTCGCTCTATCTGAAACATTTAAAAAACACACAAAAATGGTATTTTTCTGATAGAGGTATGCCATCATTTTATGAAGATCTCTGATTACCTCAGAAAGCCCTTCTGTAACTATCCTATCTCTTCTCCAAGTAGCTGCTATTATTAAACCTACTTCCTTTGTTATATTATATATTATTTGTATATTTGGTTTTTGTCTGTTTCTGTCCACTAGAATCAACTCCATTACAGCAGGGTTTTTGTCACTACCCATCCCTTATCCTTAGAACCTAAAATAGTATCTGAAACATGCAATAATATGATGAATGAATGGAAAAGTGAATGAATGAATTGCTTGTCCAGAGCCAACTCATCTCTAATAGTGCGTGCTACTTGCACCTGTTCTTTGGAGTTTGAAAACAATAGCATTTCTGTTTTCACATAAAATTTTAAGCTTGTCTTTACTACTTAGTAGGAAATGCCAATCACAAACCACTTATCCTATGCAGTTTAATAGTTCACTGCTTCATAAAGTCTATTTGTAAAATTTCTTTGAATTATCAAATGTAGTTTCTGCATTAGGTGCTGTTTTCCTGGCTGACTCACCATAATTTTTATGGCAACATATACTTTTTAAATAGGACTATAACTATCTTTTCTAAAAAATCACAAGCTGTGACAATCTTAACTATAAATATTAAATTCAAATAATCAAGAATATCATCTTGATATTAAGGAAAAATGGTTCAGACTCGTATCTTAAAAAGTTAAAGTATATGGGCCATGAAAACATTTACTCTCTCCTTCCGACGTATTTTGCTTTGTCCATGAGACTTAGGTATCTAGAGTTCTATATCAGTTCATTAATGAATGGAGGTTACAGTTAATACAATGGATAGAAATTAAACAGATTAGTCATGAACTTGAAATGAAGAGTAACTCTATAATCCTGGAAATTCTGAGTCCTAATAGGGAAAAAAGATATGTTTTGAGTCCTAAGTATCCTTGACATGGATAAAACTGATTCTGAAATGAGATAAATAATAATCCCAGACCCTTTTTCTTTCAAATCCTGCTTACATATACATGTGGGTGTGTATACATAGGTATACTTATTATTTATATAAATATTATTTACTAGTTTCAATTTCAATTTTGATAAAGTCCAGCTTAACCACTTATTCTTTTATGTTTTTTGTTTTATTAAGATATCTTTGCCTAACCCTTAGCCCTAAGATTTTTCTCTTATATTTTCTTATCATTTTAGGTTTTACATTTCAATCTATGGTATACTTGAGGTTAATGTTTTTAACGGTGTAATGAAAATGTTGATATTCATCCCCCCTACCCCGTCCTTTTTGGATGTTCAGTTGTTCCTGCTTGAATATCTTGGAAATTTGATTTCAAAAAGCCAAATTGACCACATTTGTGTGTGCCTAATTCTTTATTCTCTATAGTGTTGATTTATATATCAAACTTCACACTATACCACATAGTCACATACTTGGTAACTTTAAGTTTAGAGTGAACCTCTAAATCCATTAATGTAAGACCTGTAACCATGTTCTTTTATAGAAATTTTAGGATTAGTCAATTTCTAAAAAAATCCTCTGAATTACTTCCTGGAAATTGATTTATACCTATATATCAGTTTGGAGTGAATTGTCGTGTGTATTCATTATACTAAATTGTACTCTAAACCTATAATAAATCTCTACATACATTTAGAATTTCATAAATTTTTCAGTGATATTTTTCAATTTTAAATGGACAAGTCTTATGCATATTTTGTTAAATTTATTGCTAAGTTTTTAAATTTTTATGTGACTGTAAGTTATCATTTTTATTCTACTTTTTAATAGTGTGTTGTGAGTAAATGGAAATGAAATTTCTTTACAAATGTTATGTCCTGCAAACTTGCTAGAATGGTTTATTAGTTATAGTCCCTTTTTGAATATCTTAGAATGTTCTAAATACAAAATTGTGTCATTTTCTTGCTTTCCAGGCATTTTTTTTTTTACTACTTTTTCTAGCTATGATGCACTGGATAGGCCCTCCAGTCTAATGTTGAATGAGATATTCTGCCCTGTTTTTGATCTTAGAGAGAAAGCATTCAGTGTTTTATCATTAAATATGTCAGTTTTAGGTTTTTCTTACTTGCCCTTTGATGAAGTTTTATTATTTTCCAAGTTTTTTGCAAGTTTTAATTATGTATTACTGCTGAATTTGTCAAATGTGTTTTCATTTATTAAGATGATTATGTTTTCCTTCTTTGTTAATATAGGATATTAGAGTGATCTACTTTGTAATGTTAAACTTTGCATCGCTCAGTAAAATCACTTGGCCAGGATGGATTATCAGACTTTTATATTGTTCAGTTTGATTTGCAAATGTTTTGCTAAAAATTTTGTTTCTTATAATATCTCTCTGTCATATCAAAGTAATGCTGGCTTCATAAAATGATTTGCAAAAGGCCCCTCTTCTATTTTTCCGAGTTTCTATGAGATTTCAATTATTTCTTCATTAAAAGTTTGATAGAATTCTTCACTGAGTTATCTAAGCCTTGAGTTCTCTTTTGGGAAGAGTTTAATAACAAATTCATTTGTATATTAGAAAGAGATATTTTTATTTCAGTCTTTTCTTGGTACAATTTTAGTAATTTGAGTTATTCAAGGTATTTGTCCATTTTATCTAGAGTAGTTAAATTTGACAGGCATAAAATTGCTCAGAAAGGTAATTAGAGGTTTATAAATTTCATCAATCTTTCAAAGCACCACCTTTTAGTTCCTTAGATTTTCTGTTTCTCATTCCTCTGATTTCTGCTGCTATCTGTATTCTTTCTTTTATTCTACTTCTCTGAGATTTTCTTTTTATCTTTTAAAATTTCTTGAAATAAACAACTTATTTCACTTTCAGTAGTTTAATATCTTTTTTCTTTTCTAATATAAGCATTTAAAGTTATAAACTTCCCTCTCAGCACTGCTTAGCAGAATTTATAAACTTTTATATGTTATGTTTTTACATCATTCCATTCAAAATATTTTCTAAATTCTTCTATAAAATCTTTTTTGACTCTTAGATTATTTGTGTGCGTGTGTGTGTGTGTGTGAGTGTGTGTGTCATTTTCAAGTAGTTGAGGATAGTCCAAATATCTTTCAATTACTAATTTCTAGCAATTTACATTGTGTTTATAAAACATTATCTATGTAAGCTAAAGCATTTTAGATTTGTTAAAGACTGTATTGCAGCCTAACAAGTGGTCTTTCTTCATGGTAGTTTCATACACAATTAAGAAGAATGAATTGTCTGCCATTGTTAAGTCAAATTAATTATAATATATAAATATAAATTCAGTTATTTTGTTTGATAGTTGTTCAAGTCTTATTTAATCTTACTCAGTTTTGTGTATCAAAAACTGAGAAAGCAGTGTTAAAATATCTAATAGTGGTTTTACCTATTTCTTTTGTATTTTTCTCCTCTTCAGTCTATCAGTGTACCTAATTTTGAAGATCTGTTAATAGGGTCTTAATAAATTAGAATCATTATAGACTTTTTAATTAAATAAATGGTAATAACCATTTAATCATTATGATATATTCATATTTATCTATAACATTTCTTGTCTTTACATATATTCTATGTAATATTAAGATAGCTAATCCAAATTTCTCATAATTATTGTGGGTTTTTTTTTTGGTTATTTCTTTAAAAAATTTACTTTGAAAAAATTTCAGCTTACAAAAATTTGCAAACATAATACAAAAAATATCAGTTTATCTTTCAACCAGCATCCTCTAACAAAACCAGAGGACATTTATCAAAATAAGAAATTATTATAGTTTTATTAATTAGAGACTTTATTTGGATCCTACCAGTTTCCCACTGCTATATTTTTCTCTTTCAGATCCAGTTCAGGTTTCCACATTGCATTTAGTTGTAATGTCTCCTTATTCTTAGTCCTTAGTCTTCTCCAATATAAGATAACTTTTCGATTTTGACTAATAATGGCTTTTGTATTATTTAAGAGTTCATGCGTTTTTTTCCCTTCTTTTGTCTGTTATTTGGTGAATTATATTGGTAATTAAATGTTTCATGAGTCTTCCATTCCAGAAATAACCTATATTTGATCCCTTCACATGTTGCTGAATTCAAATTGCTATATTTTAAAGAATTTTTGTGCTGATATTTATGATAACATTAAGCTCTAGATTTGTTTCTTGCCATCTTTGTCTTGTTTTGGTATTCGAGTAAGACTGGGCCCCATAAAATGAGTTGGGATAGACCTCATTGTGTTTTTTATTCTAGACTATATTGTGTAGAATTAGTATTATTTCTTCCTTACGTGTTTGGGCAAATTAGTGAAACTATCTGTGGTTGGAATTTTCTTTTTTGGAAGCTCTTAAATATATATATATATATTTTTTTTTTTTAACATGTTAAAAAATATATATATGTATATATATATATAATTTCATTAATAGAATTATTCATAGTATTTATTTCTTCTTGATTTTTATAATTTGTCTTTTTCAATTAATTGGTCTATTTCATCTAAAATTTTTAAATTTTGGACATATTTTATTTTTTTAGTAGTACTCTCTTACTGTATTTTTTTACGTTTATCTATTTATTTTGGAAGAGAGAGAGAGAGAGAGAGGAAGAGAGAATCCCAAGTAGGCTCCGTGCTGTCAGTATAGAGCATGATGCAGGCCTTGATCTCACGAACCAGGATATCATGACCTGAGCCACAATCAAGAGTCAGAGGCTTAGCCAGCTGAGTCACCCAGGTGCTCCCTCTTTAGTGTATTTTTGACATCTCTGAATTAGCGGTAATTCCTTCCTTCACTCTGAAAATTAGCAATTTCTTTTATTTCTCCTTTGTGCTTGGTAAATCAGGCTGGAAATTTATCAATTTTATTTATTTTTTAAACATTAGTTTTTGGTTTCTCTATTTCTATTATTTTTAACTTTTACTAATTTCTGCTCTGATTTTTATCATTTTCTTCCTCCTGTTTCCTTTGGATTTAATTCAGTCTCCTTTCTCTGGTTGCTTAAGGTAAATATCATTCGATTACTAATTTCTAGCAATTTACATTGTATTTTGATTGCTGGTTATAGATCATTTTTCTAATATTAGTGTTTGATTCCATGAAATTTTCTGTAAGTGCTTCAGCTTTGCACTATAAACTTAGTTTTTGCATTTTAATTTTAATTTTAATTTAGTTAAGATATTTAAAAATTTTCCCTAAAGTGTTTCCTTGTTTATCCTTGGGCTCAAGTACCCAGAAGAAATGTATAAATTCCTAGAAACAAACAAACTTTCATGACTGAATCAGAAAAAATAAAAAAATTTGCATAGACCAATTACTAGTAAAGAGGTTGAATCAGCAAAAACCTGCAAACAAACAAAAGTCTAGCACCAGATTGTGTTACTGCGATTTCTACCAAATATTCAAAGAATACTAATATTATTCAAACTCTTTTAAAAGACAGAAGAGGAGGGAACACTTCCAAACTCATTTTACAAGTCAAGCATTAGCCTGATACCAAAACAAGGTGAGGAACCGCAAGAAAATAAAATTATAGGCCAAAATTCTTGATAAACGTAAATGAAAATGCCACAAACCAAATTCAAAATATATTAAAAGAAACATACACCATGATCAAGTGAGATTTATTCCAAATCTGCAAGGATGATTCAATATTCACAAACCAATCCATGTGAGATGCTATTTTAACAAAATAGGAGATAAAAACTAGATGGTCGTCTCAACAGATTCACACAAAAGCATCTGATAAAATTCAACATCCATGTTTGAAACAAAAGTCTCAAGAAAGTGTGTATAGAGGGAATACCTCAAAGTCAAAAAGGTCATATATGACAAGCCCACGGCTAACATAATAAACAGTAAAAGGTGAAAGTTTCTACTCTAAGATCAGGAACAAGAAAAAGATATCCATTCCTGCCACTTATAATACAACATAGTATTGGAAATCCTCAGCAGATTAGTTAGGCAATGAACAGAAATGAAAGGCATTACTTACCATAAAGAAAAAGGTAGGGGCACCTGAGTGGCTCAGCTGGCTAAGCATCTGGCTATTAATTTTGGCTCGGGTTATGATCTCACAGCTCGTTGGACTGAGCACTGTGTCAGACTCTGCACTGACAGTGCAGAGCCAGCTTGGGATTCTCTCTCTCTCTGCCCACCCGTTCCCTTGCTTGCTCTGTTTCTCAAAATAAATAAACATTAAAAAATTAAAGAATGAGGTAAAAATGTCACTATTTGAAGATGACATAATACTGTATATACAACATGATAAAGGCTCCACCAAAGAACTGTTATGAGTAATAAGTGAACTCAGTAAAGTTACAGGATACAAATATTGATATATAGAAATCTGTTCCATTTCTATACACTAATAACACAGTAGCAGAAACAAAAATTAAGAAAAACGATCTCATTTACAATTGCATCAAAAAGAATAAAATACGTAGGAATGAATTTAACTAAGGGGTGAATGGCCTGTACTCTGAAAACTGTAAGAAATTGATAAAAGGGGCACTTGGGTGGCTCAGTTGGTTAGAGTTCTGGCTGTGGCTCAGGTCATGATCTTGTGGGCTGTGGATCTGAGCCCCATGTTGGGCTCTGTGCTGACACCTCAGCACCTGAAGCCTCCTTCAGATTCTGTGTCTCCCTCTCTTTCTGCTCCTCCTCACTTGTTCTCTCTCTCTCTCTCTCTCTCTCTCTCTCTCTCTCTCACAAAAATAAATAAACATTAAAAAAAAAGAAATTGATAAAAGAAAGTTTACACAAATAAATGGCAAGATAAACCATGCTCATGGATTGGAAGAATTAGTATTGTTAAAATGTCCACACTGTTCAAAGCAATCTATGGATTCAACGTAATCTCTATCAAAATACTAATATTTTTACAGAACTAGAGCAACAACAACAACAACAAAAGCCTAAAATTTGTATGGACCCACAAAAGACTCTGTAGAGGCAAGGCGATCTTGAGAAAAAAACAAAGTTGGAGGTTATCACAGTCCCAGCTTTTAAGATATACTGTGCAAAGCTAGAGTAATCAATACAGTATGGTACTGGAACAAAAATAGACACATAGGTCAACAGAATTCAGAGCCCAGAAATAAACCCATGCATATATATCAATTAACATATGACAAAGGAGGCAAGAATATATACAACAGGGAAAAGATTTTCTCTTCAATAAATTGTGCTATGAAAACTAGACAGAACAGTCCTCCCCCCCAAAAAAAAGAAACAGAACCACTTCATTATATCAAATAAACTCAAAATGGATTAAAGAACTAAATGTAAAACCTGAACCAAAATAAACTTATAAGACAACAAAGGCAGTACTCTCTTGGACATCAGCCTTAGCAATGTTTTTCTGGATCTATATCGCCTCAGGCAAGGGAAACATAAGCAAAGACAAATACATTATTATTTGCTTTTGCACAGCAAGGGAAACCATCAAGAAGATTAAAAGGCAACATGATGAATGGGAGAAAATGTTTGCAATTGATATACCCCAAAAGAGGTTAATATCTAAAATATATAAAGAACCCATATGACTCAACAAAATATAATCCAACTAAAAAGTAGAGGAGCTAAATAGACACTTTTTCTTAAAATTTTTTTTAACGTTTATTTATTTTTGAGACATAGAGACAGAGCGTGAGCAGGAGAAGGGCAGAGAGAGAGGGAGACACAAAATTCGAAGCAGGCTCCTGGCTCTGAGCTGTCAGTACAGAGCCCGACACGGGGCTCAAACTCACAGACCACGAGATCATGACCTGAGCTGAAGTTGGCCACTTAATCGACTGAGCCACCCAGGTGCCCCAATAGACACTTTTTCAAAGAAGACATCCATATGGCCAACAGATATATGAAAATATGTTCAACATCATTCATCATCAGGGGAATGCAAACAAAGTCACAATCATCTCACACCAGTCAGAACCACTGGTATCAAAAAGACAAGAAATAACAGGTGTTGACAAGGATGTGGAAAGAGGGAACCCTTGTATACTTTTGGTGGAATGTAAATTGGCACAGTCACTATGGAAAAGAGTATGGAGGTTTTCCCCAAACAAAAACAGAAGTATGATGTGAGCCAATAATTCCACTGCTGGATATTTGCCCAAAGAAAATAAAAAGTAAATCAAAAAAGTATATATGCACCCCATGTTTACTGCATTATCTACAGTAGCCAAAATATGGAAGCAACCTAGGTGTTATCAATAGATGATTAGGCAAAGATGTTATATACACACAATAGATTGTTACTCCGCATAAGAAAGAATGAAATCTTTCCATGACAACATAGGTGGACCTAAAGGGTATTATGTCAAGTGAAGTAAGCCATACAGACAAATCAAAGAGCACATGATCTCACTTATATGTGGAATCTAAAAAACAGAGAAACAGACTCATAAATACAGAAAACTGGTAGTTGTCGAATAAGAGGGGGTCAGGGGATGGGTGAATTGGGTGAAGGGGATTAAGAGGTACAAACTTCCAGTCATAAAAACAAATAAAAATAGCTCTCAGGGATAAAAGAGACAGCATAGAGGCTATAACCAATAATAGTGTAATACTCTTATCATGGTGAACATTTGGTAATGCATATAATTGTTGAATTAGTATATTATACACCTAAAACTAGTATTAAATGTTACCTATACATCAATTAAAAATGTAAAGCGTGCCAGGGTGACTCAGTCACATAAGCATCCAACTCTTGATTTTGGCTCAGGTCATGATCTCCCGGTTTGTGAGATCAAGCCCTGCGTCAGGTTCCATGATAACAGCCTGGAGCCTGCTTGGGATTCTCTCTCTTCTCTCTCTCTGCCCCTACCCCTACTTGCATGTGCATGCTCTGTCTCTCTCTTTCAAAATAAACATTTAAGAAAAGTTTTAAATCTTTTTAAAAGAAATTCAAGAAGATGCAAAGAAATGGAAGTATGCTTTGTGCTGACGAATTGAAAGAATTAATGTTAAAATGTCTATAATTACCCAAACCAAACTACGGAGTCAACAAAACCCCTACCAAAATTCTAGGGGCACCTGGGTGGCTCAGTCAGGTAAGCTTCTGACTTCAGTCAGGTCATGATCTCCTGCTTCATGAGTTTGAGCCTCGCATCTGGCTCTGTGCTGATAACTCAGAGCCTGGAGCCTGGTTCAGATTCTATGTCTGCCTCTCTCTCTGCCTCTTCATCTTTTGTACTCTGTCTCTGTCTCTCTCAAGAATAAATAAACATTAAAAAAATAAAAAATATAATGGTATTTTTCACAGAAATATAACAAACAAGCTTAAAGTTTGTATGGAACTACAAAGGACCCTGAATAGCCCATCAATATTAGGAACAAAGCTGAAGGCATCATATTCCCTGATTTTGTGCTATATCACAAAACCACAGTAATTACAAGAGTAGATTAGTGGCATGAAAACAGACACATAGATCAATAGAACAAAGTAGAAAGCCACAAAATAAATCTACACATATATTGTTAGTTAATTTACACAACAAAGGAGTCAAGGGTATACAATGGGGAAAGGATCCTCTCTTCAACAAATGGTGCTGGAAAAACTTGACAGCAACTTACAAAAGAATGAAACTGGACCACGATCTTACATCATACACAAAAACTAACTCGAAATGGATTAAAGGCCTAAATGTAAGACATAAAATCAGAACACTCCTAGAAGACAATTTAGATGGTAAGCTCCTTGACATCAGTCTTGGTGATGATTTCTTAGATCTGATTTTCTAAAAGAAAAGGCAACAAATGTAAAAATCAAAACTAGCATATATCAAACTTAAAAGACTTCTGTATAGCAAAGGAAATCACCAACAAAGTGAAAAAGCAGCCTACTGAGTGGAAGAAAATATTTGCAAATCATTTGATAAGAGGTTAATGTCCAAAATATATAAATAACTCATATAACTCAATGGCAAAACAAAAAACTCAAAACAATAAAAAATTCAGAAGACATGAATAGATCTTTTCTCAAAGAAGACATACAGATGGCCAATAGGTTCATGAAAACATGCTTGATGTTATTAATCAGGGAAATAAAAATCAAAACCAAGAGATATCACCTCACACCTCTTACAATGTCTATTATTTTTAAAAATACTTTAGTGTTTATTTATTTTTGAGAGAGAGAGAGAAACAGAGACAAAGCATGAATGGGGGAGGAGCAGAGAGAGAGGGAGACACAGAACGTGAAACAGGCTCCAGGCTCTGAGCTGTCAGCACAGAGGCCAACGTGGGGCTCGAACTCCTGAACCATGAGATCATGACTTGAGCCAAAGTTGTATGCTCAACCGACTGAGCCACCCAGGTGCCCCAGAATATCTATTATTTTAAAAGATAAGAAATAACAAGTGTTATTTGAATTGGCAAAAAAGGAACCCTTATGGGCTATTGGGGAGATTGTAAATTAGTGCAGCCACTATGGAAAACACTATGAAGAGTTATCAAAAGATTAAAAAGAGAACTATCGTATGATCCAACATTTGCACTTTTGAAACAAAAACACTAATTTGAAAAGATATATGCACCCTTATGTTTATTCCACCTCTATTTGAGATAGCTGATGTGGAACCATCCATCATTGGATGAATAGATTAAAAAATGATACACTCGCCCCCACACAATGGACTACGATTCAGCCATAAAAAACAGAATGAAATCTTGCCATTTGGAATAACATGGATGGACCTTAAAGGCATTATGCTAAGTGAAATAAATCAGACACAAATATAGTATCATCTTACCTATATGTGAATCTAAAAACAAACACCAAGTTCATAGACATAGGTAACAAATTGGTGGTTGCCAGAAATGGGATTGGGGTGTAGGGGGATCAAGGGGTGGCCATAATGGGTTAAGGAGGTTAAAAGGTACACACTTCCAGTTATAAATAAATAAGTCAGGGGAGTGTAATGTACAGCATGATGAGTATAGTTAACTGTATTGCATATTTGAAAGTTGCTCAGAGAGTAAAAGACTTAAAACTAGCACAAGAAAATAAAATTTTAAACTATGTATCATAACAGAAAATAGTTTATTGTGATCATTTCTCAATATACACAAATTTTGGATCATTATGTTACTGGTCTTTGTCAATTATGCCCTAATAAAAAAGTACAAACATATCCTGGGAATAAAGTTAAGGATGGAACTGTTGTTTGAGGGGCACATTGCACTGTGAAGATTCAGCGGTTCTACATTTAAGTCTATCGACGTGTGTGTGTGTGTGTGTGTGTGTGTGTGCGCCTGTGTGCATGCGGACATGCGGGCGCATGCCTCTGGTAACCATTTGTTCCACCCCTGCTCAAAACCTGGGTTTTCTCCACTGAACTGATTTTGCTCCTTTTATATTTTCTATACTGGGATAGATCTACAACTGACTTATTAAAAAAAAAATTAATGTTTATTTTTGAGAGAGAGAGAGAGAGAGGAAGAGAGAGTGAGTAGGGGAGGGGCAGAGAGAGAGGGAGACACCGAATCCAAAGCAGTCTTCAGGCTTCAAGTTGTCAGCCCAGAGACCAATGCAGGGCTCGAACTTATGAACCACAAGATCACGACCTGAGCTGAAGTCAGATGCTTAACCAACTGAGCAGCCCAGGCGCCCCATACAACTGGATTCTTTTAGGTGTCTATCTGCCAATATCACACAATCTTGATTACTGTGTCTTTATATTGAGCATTATTATTGGATAGAGTCACTCCTCCTGTTTCATTTTTCTTTTTTGTAATTCTTTGTCATTCCAATTCCTATGCTTTCCCACATACATTTTAGAAAAATTTTGTCCGTGTTCATAAAAATGTCTGTAAGAGTTCTGACAGGAATCACACTAAACTTATATATCATTTTTTTGTAAATGAAATCTTTGCAATGTGAAAATTTTCAGTCCATAAACGTATCTCCCCCTTTATTTTGCTCTGATTATTTTCATCAGGGTTTTGTAGTTCTTGGATATAAATTCTGTTACATTATTTTTTAGATTTATTATGTTTTATTAGATTTATATATAAATGTTTCATTTTGAGAGAGAGATATTGCTCCCCATATGCACTGAAATAAGAAAGTACTTCAGTTCAGGACTCAGGGGAAAGAGGAAAAGTCAGGTTTCATAAAGTGGCAACAGCAAGAATGAAGGAAGCCATTCCTAATGTATTAGTGAAAAAAGGTTACAGACCTTTAACTATAAATGACTTTTCATTACATTTTAGGCTGCACTTAAGTCTATTTTCATCTGACCAACCTAATTAGGAGAAAGTAGACCAATGACTGTAAAGGCAATGCTAGATTTGCTAAGTGAATTTCTCTTACTATTTCTGAACAATATATTATTGAAATATTCCATTGTATAGCACCTTATAATTAAAAACTTCCATCAGATAATTCATTTCATGTTCTTCTCACAGCTTGACAAGATGGTTTCTTTCTCTCTGACACACCTCAGAGATGAGTACCACTGAACCCTGGATACATGAAAAAGTTATTTTGTTCTACTTTCATAAATCTAAAGCTGTCACAGTATTTTCTAGCTTCTAGGTTGGAAATAAAATTTTGCACAGAGTTTCTTTCCTCTCTTTCCTTCTAATTTGCCTCTTTGATACATAGCTATCTCCAAAATTTACTTTACTGTTCGTTTTTTATTATTTTCAATTGTTTTACTTAAATGTTATAAAAGACAAATTTACCCTTACTTTAATTAAATAATCATTCGGATTGTTATTGTTGTAGGCCATATTCATTTGTGTAGGATATTGACCAAGGTTGTAGGCCAATATTGAAACACAAGACTTGTCACAAGGTAGGAATTAGATATTTGTAAAATGAATCAGTTACTTAATTTGGTCTAGTATTTTCATAGATGCTACAAGTTTATATTTCCTTAGAAATGTGTACTCAGAAGTCAAGGTCTGTCAAACATATGTCCTGCTTATGGAGAAGATTTAATAGTGAAAAAATTAATAGTGTGGAATATGGATCCAGACTATTTCAGTTGTCCTTCTAATTACTTCACTTAATGACTATATGAAATTGAGCAACTCACTTAATTTTCTGACTCAAAATACTCAAAAGTGAAAATGATGATAATAACAGGATTTTTGTCCATAGGCACATTGTGATGTTAAAATAAAGTCAAAGTACATAACATTTTGTAAACATGCAAAGTGTGTATGGAATATAGTCTCTAAATATTCAATACTATTACATATTACCACAGGAGAGCTTTTCCAAATGGCATCTCATCATGTGCTATGCCACACCACATGGAGAACTCATTTGGCATGAGCGATTAATGACATAGAAATTACAAAATTACAAGTAGGCCAAACAGCTTTCTTGTGACCCTGCCCATTTAGCCCTCACCTGAATTCCAGGCTAACATTCCAACGGTGTGTAAAGAAGATTCGGAAGTGGCCAGAGGGTTAAAGGTACATGAACAGCAGCTGCAAAGAGCATAGCGATTCTTTTAAAGGCTAGAGTAGAGTAGCCCCAGTATTAGCACCTGGGACTCTTGAAACAGAGACATTTCTGAAGAGGCAACATTTTCTTTGACTCTAATGTTCTGGTCTTGTGGAAAAGTCCACTTGTCTGAAAATGCCCTCCCATATGAGAGCTAAAATGTTCAATCCCACAGCTCATCACTGATAAATCTAACCAGTAGGGACCAATTAATGTCTTATTTTTTAACTTGCCCACTAATTTTCTTCTTCTTCTTTGGTTGAAATGAAAGAGGAAGCTCAAGCCAGAAGTGAGTTGAAGGGAGGCAAAGTATCAGCTCCCACTAGGGCCTATAGATGTCCCTGATCTTTACATGGATTTTGCTAATTTTTTTTTTTAAATGGCCTTTTCCTCAACTTTAATTCCAATGGAACATGTACATATCTTAGTGCCATAACATGATGATGATGAAAAAAAACCCACTAGTGATCTCAAGATTATTTTACCAAAATTAGTATTATTCTATAAGAATGTTACTATCCAAACTTAACAATTCATTTCTTCATTTATTTATTTAGTCACATACCAAATATCACTTGCCCACTATTTTGTGCTAGCAAACTCTAGGTAACAGAAATCAAGTATGACAAAGGCTTTACCTCTGCTAGAATTGCTTTCCCAGCAATAAAAGGCTCCAGGGTACCAAGCCTGGATGGAAAAATGGGAGGCTGGTTTGGCTTACAGTAAAGGATGGGTTGACATATGGCTTAGAAACCTGAGATAAAATGGGAACCCATATAGCATTCATAGTGAAGACTGATTTAGCAAACAAAGATGCATTTTAACCTAAGCTTCAGTGCAAATGTTCAAAATTGCACGGTGAAAAACAGGTTTTACAGAAGGCTGCTACAATTTTTTGTAAATTTTTGAGGGTAAGAAGTAGTTCCTAAAATAATACTGTTCATAAGGATAAGGAAAGATTCTGTAGGAAATTTGTTATGTTTCTGCTTTCACTAGTGGAACTTCTGATCATATCAGAAATTGACATTTATAAAAAATTATTCCCATATCCAACCCCAACGCTATCTCAATCTTATGACTATCATCCAAAAGCACCCTTCAGCCCCGAAGGAAGGTAAAAAGATATTAGGCACGACTGGCAATGGGGAAGCATCTGTTGATCTGTCCTGGCAATGGCTAGGACAATATGGGCACTGACTTCCTTCAACTGCTCATCTGGAATTTGAACAGTACCATAGCACAGTACACATGTGAGTGATTCAGCACAGTGGACTGTCTCGGAGTTTCTCATTAAGTTCAGAGTATTTTATGCTAATTGTACAAAAAAGCTATCTGATGCTGATTGACATAAGCATCTTGTCACTCATCCCTCACTTAGCTACAGACTAATTGAGAGTGATCTGACCAGTGTAGCATCGTAGTCCACAAAGCAATGTAAATAAGCCATGAATGTTCTCAAAAATAGATCTTGAAATGGGAAGGCAAAAGAAAAATGCAATGGAGCTGAGTCATTCGCGTCTAGAGTAGCTAAAAACCAATGAAGCAAAAAACCGATGGTAGTTTCGATACATCAAAGGATAAAGTTAAAGACATTGCTTGATATACAACTCAGAAAGGAGAGAGCCTGGTCTACAGTTTTCAACAAAGCCAATTTCAATTTATATCCAGAGTTTCTAAAACTTAGACACAGGTGGCTTTCCATACAGCAGCCCATAAGTGGCCACTGATTTAAGAAAGAAATCATCTGTACTTTTTCTGTCCACTACTACCACACACACTCTTAAACTTCTTCTAATCTTCTGTTCATTCTGCTTCCGAATTCCTGACCTACAGTCAAAATATTCCAAATGCCCAGAAGTACAGAAGTATTTATAACTTAGGATGCTTCTCCTTTCATACCATGTTAGGACCAAATAAGTTGGTCAAAGCTCTACTAACTAGGAAGGTTTACCTCAACCCTGTCTTTCAGGACCAATCCCAGGTAAGGCTGTAGAATAACAGCAGTCCATTTTCAGCCCTTGAGTCATCCCAGTCACACGCCAGGCCCGGATTTTTATTCCAAGTCCATTACTTGGTTGTAGACAATACTCCACATGGCTATAGGCATGTATTATGGAAGAAGCCCAAACAGAGGTAGGTGGCTTGGGGCTCCATGGCAACCTCATTTATATTTATGTCTTCTAGGCCAGTTCAGGCCCCATCCTGAATAAACCACTTCTACAATACCATACTTCAGTTATCTTCTTACCTGAATTTATAACTTGTAGACACTTTTTGACTATGTAGTCATTTGATGCCCCACGTTAGGTGCTCAGTATCTACTTAGGGGTCAGGACCACAGCAGAAGTTACTTTTCAGGTGGTAAATCTTTATTTGAAGAATAAAGCAAGCATTATTCCAGAGCCTCCAAGAATCTATGCTGCAACTCATCTAATAGGGCTTCAGAAATTCAGAGAATGTCTTTATCTACCACAAATACCTATCACACCATGGAATCTGTTGGGTCACATGTCCCAAAAAGCAAAGGTTGAGTCATTTATAGAGCTCCCTCTTATACTCTGGGCAATTTTAAAAGCTGTGGTCCTTTCAACACACCAGTAAATGATTGTTTTGCTGTACTCTCAAATCTGGCATATACTATCTCTAAAATATGAAGAGATCTCTAAGTGACTTGCCTCTTAGCGTTTAGGAAGTACAAGGTATAATGACATCTTCTTTACTTAGGAGATGTCTCCGCATATGAACACTTAAAAATTTAAGAATATGTCATTTCCCTGAATCTTTTTTATTTTGCGAGAGAGAGAAAGAGAAAGAGAGAGAGAGCACAGGGGAGAGGCAGAGAGAAAAAGAGAGAGAATCCCAAGCAGGCTCCACACCCTCAGCATAGAGACCTATGTGGGGCTCAAACCCATGAACCATGAGATCATGACCTGAGCTGAAATCAAGAGTCTGTTGCTCAACTGACTGAGCCTCCCAGGCACCCCAGCATGTCCCTGAATTTTGAGAGGATTTACACACTCCCATCTGGTGTGCAAGTGTCTTTACTAGGGTACTCTGAGAACTACAACTTCTGCTCCAATTAACATGATGGCATCAATACAGTGGGACCACTGAGATGGCCTGCAGGATATCCAGATAATCAAGTTCCCTCCAGACTACATTGTCAAAATAAGTGTAGGACCAACAAGCCTATGAAAAGGGTATTCAACATCACTGTTAGGGAAATGCAAATCAAAACCCCAATAAGATGTCACCACACACCCACTGATATGGTGCCTGTCAAAAAAAATTAAGAAAAAATAAATAGGAATTAAGTGGTGGTGAAGATGTGGAGAGACATTGGAGCTCTTATGCACTGTTGGTGGGAGTATAAAATTGTGTACTCTGCATGGAAAACAGTATGGGAGTTTCTCAAAAATGTAAATATGTGATTTCCATATGATTCCACAATTCTTTTGAGTACAGACTAAAAAGAACTGAAAGCTGGGTCCTGAAGAGATCTTTGCAAACCCATGTTCATAGCAGCATTATCTGTAATAGCCAAGAGGTGGAAACATATAAATGATTCCATTTATATGAAGTATCTAGAATAGGCAAATCCATAGAGACGGAAAGTAGACCGATGGTTGCCAGGGGCTGGGGAGGTTGGTGGTAAATCAGGAGTCACCCCTAATAAGTACGAGATGTCTTTGGGGGTTCTACAATTGATTATGGTGATGATTGCACAATTTTATGAGTATATTCAAAACCAGTAGATTGTATAATTTAAGTGGTGGAACATATGGTATATGAGTTATGTCTGAATAAATACTTACAAAAAAAAAGTATAGGAAAGTTACTATAGTCCTATAGCAAGACTATGAGTGTATATGACTGCTGGGGTTGTGACTACTTTTTCTTTGTAATAACATCTATTAATGCATTATAGCTAGTGTATTTGCCAGTGAGAGACTGTGTACCTCTGGTATATAGTCCATTAGAGGTTTTTCCAATTTCAACAGAGCGCCTTGATTTAGCAGACTCACAAAGAGAATAGCAATTTTTATTTCTGTGTCTCTGAAATAAACATGACCTGACTCCTATCTCATTATACCAAAGCCAAATTGAGACCATGTAGCGAAACTAAAAATTTTATTTGTGCTTTAGAGCTAATGATCAATGTGAGCAGCTGCATGTTCCACTAATGATAAAACTTTCAGACACTTTAGAAATCAGGCAAAGAAATATATTTTTTTTTGGGAAAAGTGTTTTTGTTGGATGAAATATAACCCCTAACACTAATGGATATCTACCTATCTGTCCATTCATGAACTATATCATAGAATCCTGTAGGAGTATGTACATATGTGTGTGTATAGTTTTAGTTAACACCATCCCTTTTCCAGAGCTGGTAAAAAATGAGGTGGAGTAGCACGTCTTTGCCACTTTCAGCTACCACATTATAAATCACATGGTAATAGATTATTTTAGAAGATCTGGCATGAAATGTATGTATATCTTAAAATCTCCAAGAATGAAGCAACTCAAAGGAAGTCTGCCTTACGTGCTTTCCAGGTCCTACAGAAAACCTTGAAATGCAGCACGTCATCTTCAGAAATTATTTCCATTTGATTAAGAAAATCATTGCTATCAATTTTGCTTTTTCCTTAGTGTTTATCAATTTTCTTCTTTTAAAATTCTCAGTGAAATGGAACTGGATATGAACTTTCCCACCATCTACAAATCAAGATAGTGACTGTCTACAAATCAAGACCGAAGAAATGCTTCTAAAAAGCTTTTGAGACAATAAAAGCTCTTTTATATGGACATCTCGATTCTAAGGATACATGTTAGGAAAATATTCCTAATTCTTGTCCCTCTCCAGCCTATTTTATCTTGCCTAAGTGAAGCATAGTGTTAAGCAATTAGGTAATTTAGGAGAAAAAAACCCCAACACATTAGCTACATATGACTGTGGCTTTGACTTTGAAGGTCACAGAATGAAAGGCATTGTAAGGGTAATTATTTCAATTTCACTCATATGGAGACAATGAGGGCAGTGAAATGTTAAGCTTTTTCTGTTTTTAAGAGGCCAAAACAAATGTAGAATATAAGGTGCTTGTATGTGTGTATGACACTCCTGAAAACTGACCTTAAACTTTGAGTATCTCTAAATTTTAGATTATTAAATGCTAGTTCGGTATTTCTAACATTGTCCATGTTCTTCTAATTCAGTTTCTTCTTAACATCACGGTTAGAAGCAGACAGCTGGCTAACCATTCCAGAGATCCTCCTACTCTAATTAAATAGGAGATTATTCTCTTCAATGGCCCATGTTGCTGTGTTTAATATCAGTAAATGACATTCATGATGACCTTTTATACTTGGTGACAAATGGGATTGCAGAAAGCTTTTGAATTGCCCAATCTAATAGGTAAAATGCCCTCCACATCACAGTAGAATAACTGAAGACATAAAATAAAGAAAACCAGTTTTTCCAGGTGTTAGTTTTGCCACAATAGACACATTCTGAAATTGTTACTATGCAGGCATAAATTTTAAATATATATCCAGACAGGAAAAAATATTAATAGTATGTATTTTCTTTTTAGTACACTCTTGTCTATTTTATATTATTTTTTATTTTAATCATGTATAAGTATTATATAAAAGGCCAAAATTTGATTCTGCCTTTTATTTTTCTGTTGGGTAAGCCCCTATACTCTTTTTACAGTTAATTAATCACTAAATGAAAACTTAAGACACTGATGTTTTATTAATAGGAATTTCTCCCTAAAAAAAAGATTTGTAGCCCATTATATGTTCACCAATAACATATATATTTTAAATCTAGTAGTTCTCTCTCAGATCTCATCTTATTTGACCTAGAAACGATGTTCAGGATTGGTAATCATTTTCTCCATGAAAAAGAAAAATCCTTTTCTCCATAAAATACTTTCCTCTTTAGTCATTCAGAAAAAAAAAATCATTGAATTTCCTCCTACATGTCTGAACATTTTTCTTAGTCTTTTTTTGTTTCTCTAGACCCCTAACAGTTGGGTTGTTCCAGGTCCCAGCCCTTGGACCTCTTGTCTCTAAATTCATCCAGTCTCAGGTTTTAAAACACCATCTATATTGTGATTGTTCCTCCCTTTATATCACTGTTTAATTCCAGAATCAGGTATCCAATTGCTCACTCAACATCCATTTGGATGTCCAATGAAGATCTCAGACTTAGTATATCCAAAATTGAGCTTTTCTAGCTTTCCCAGCTATGTTAACAATAACTCTATTTTAGTTGCTTAAGCTAAAACATTGGTACCAAGTTCAGGTCCTCTCCAAATTCCAAAGCTCACTCTGGTCAGTTAGAAGACCTCTCCATGGTACCTTTCTAATATACAGGTTTTCACTGCTATCCACAAGCAGAGCATTGTTACAGAAATTTTTTCATAAACCAAAATGATGGTATAAATAAGCAGTTACCATTAATTTATATGGAACTTTTAAAAATGTTTCCAGACCACAAAAATGACCTCTTTTAGGCTTTTCTGATACCTCAGGACACATCTTGCTAAAGGATACACAAAATAAATTGAGACAAAACACAGCTGCCCACAGACACAGTTCAAAGCTATGGCAGACTGGTGCTGAGATTCTGAGTGTAGTTCCTGGAGAAGGAGCCTGGAGGGGCCACTCTTGCTGCTGGGGGATTGCCGCAAAACAAATGCTGAATGCTGTTTTTGCTATTCAACTTTTTCATGAAAGCAAAAATCACTTGACTTTCTTTTGGTTAGCAAAAACAGGTACAAATATAGATCTTTTGTCAAAGTAAAGTGGCTAAATGCAAACTTTTAAAAAGCAAAATCCTCTATTCAGAAGTCCATCACTTTTAAAATTTGACTGCTGTCACCAGTTTGGCAGAAACCACCACCAATCCTAACTTTCTAACTGATTTCTTCAGTTTATCTTCACTATAGCAACCAGAATAGTGTTCTTCAAGTGTAAACCTGTTATTTGTCTTCTGGTCAAAATCTCCCAATGACTTCTCTTATCACTGAAAAAAAGCCACAAATCCTTATTATGACCTAAAAGGCACTCCATGATCTGGTCGCTAGTTAATTCTCTGGATTTCTTTCCTGTTATGCTCCTTTCACCTTTGTTCACTCTGCTCCTGGGTGTGTGGCCTTTCTTACTGTCATTTTATTCCCTTTCCTGTATTTGCTAAAACATTTACCTATGTCCTTCTGCTATAATCTTATTTAAAATTCACATTTGCTAGCATTCTCCTTTCATATTCCCATTGCTATTTTCTTTACTAGATTTTGAATTTAAGTGAAATGAACAAACTGCTTAAGTACTGCCACAAAGTCAAGGGCTTCTAGTAAGCACCAGTAGCAACAAGTATAGAAACTGATCAGATATTGGAAAAGCATTTAAGAATTTCGCTAAGTCCTTTCAGAAATGTCAAATACTTTTTAAATTTATTTAGTTTTGAAAGAGAGAGAGAGCATGTGCATACATGAGTGGGGGGAGGAAGAGAGAGAGGGAGAGAAAGGATATCAAGCAGGTTCTGCTCTGTCTGCACAGAGCCTGACACCGGGCTCAATCCCTCAGACTGTGAGATCGTGACCAGAGGTGAAATCAAGAGTTGGATGTTCAACCAACTGAGCCACCCGGGCACCCCTCAAATATTTGTTTTGATAGGTCTTAGCTTTACTTTCAAGTAACACGTTTGGGAGACATAGAGTTGAACCAGAAAAATGTACAAATTGGAGGAAACTAATACCATGGAAATATCTAGGTGGCAACAAAGTTGAGCCTCTATTTCTTTGATTTTTATTATACCGTCATTCTTTATGTAACAGAAACAGAAATTCAGATTGCATATAGAACATTTTTGTCACCCTATTTTAACGTGCCTTTTCTTACATGAACTTCTTTGCACTGAAACTAAGGATTTGTAATTAACAGATTATCACACTTCTCATGAAAAGTATGCTAAGAGATAGACGTTAAGTTGTCAACGGTAAGACATTCAGCTTGCTGTTTTTATGCATCTCTGATAACCAAATAACATGCTTTCATTTTCCCCACAAATAATGTCAATCCAGAATGTTAAATTCTTGCCACTAAATTCTTAACCGATCATTTAAAAACTAGAAGTCATTAGAAAATACATCAAATGCAATGAATTCACAAACTCTTCAAACTCTATGTTAATCCAAGAATTTTACAATTTACTATAAATGTTGCAAAAATCTCCAAGGTATCCAGAGGGTAAACTAGACATCTGGAACAGAATAATAATTATGGGAAATATTTAAAAAGTAATTAAATCTCAAAATCTATGTGTTGATGAATGACTGCTCTTTCCTACCCCACTTTAGCATTTGCATCTGCATAAAATCAAAGTTTATAGGATAATTTTTTTTTTATGGAGAAAAGAAATAGCTATAGCAAATGGAAGCATACGTCCAGTGTTCAGAACGCTAACAATTATAATGGCCTACCCGGGGTTAATAGTGCTTCTTTATAATCTTTCTTCACTCCTAGACAATACGTACAATATTATCAAATAGCTTAAAAAAAAGGCCTATACTTAATCTCTGATATTTAGAATAAAACAAATCTTTGGAAGCCTGGATTATATCCCATATAAAAACGTTGCATAAGTATTCTCCCTATTCATAATTTCTAGAAATGTACACTGTGGTGTGGCATATGCACATAATATTCTCAGTGGGCCAAGGCAGTTAGCTTAATACATCTCCATTACACAACAAAAGGAATTTTAAACTAAAGAATATCAACATGTCTGCTCTCCCAAATGAGTAGACATTAAGTGCGAGGTTATCCATAGTCATCGCAAAGGCCTTTCTAAGTTTCAAAAGCCTGCCTTCTGAAATTCAAAGCCATCTTTTACTCAACTTCATGCTACAACCCATCTCATCTTCCACCTCAGTGAAAGTAATCATCCATTGCTTGTTTTAGTCCCATCCTCTAAGAAGCAGACTCGAAATTGGAAGTAAGCACCAAAAGATTTATTAGGGAAAAAACAGATCAGAACACAAAAGGAATGGAGTCAGGAGCCATCTGTCTACAACACAGATCTGACTTATGAAAGAGAGATGGAAGGGAAAAAAAAGCTTCTTAGACTGTAACCTAGATCTATGAATACTCAGCAGAGCTGATGGGGCCTCGCAGAGCTGAGGTCTGTCATCAGGGTTCTCTCTCCTCTCCCAGGAGTAAGTCTACCGTAGTATTCCTTCCGTGCTCAGTAACTGCCTGACAGCAGCCTGTGGGAAGTGTATCCTCAATGTGAACACAATCACAGATTTTAGGACACAGTAGTTGGGGTGGGCAATCAATTGGGCTTCCCATAGTCAGAGATGTAAGAAGTGCATTTTCCTATGGCATAGAAAGTACCATAGGTTAATGCCACAGAATCTCATGGGAATGAAACCACAGATTAATGCTATGAGAACACAACAGAACACTTTGCTATGTAGGTAGCCAGTGACTAGTGAGATTGTAGAGAGATTACATAGATAGATGATAGGTAGGTAGGTACATAGAGATTAAAGTGTGTCTTTTGCCAGAATCTCCCAACAGAGAGCTCATTTGTTACTAACAGATCTGACATCTGTCTGTACCCAGTTGAAACTAATTTGAATAGACAATCTCCTTTTCAATGATCCAGGACACCCCTTAGTCCTTAAAATACAGAGGAGGTGTTTGGCATTTTCCTGAGCAGTGTTGTTGTATAAGGGAATCACCAGATTTTCAGCCAATCAGAAAAACTCAGAATTGCTCTCCTCACTCAGTCTCCTCTAGGCTTTTCCCATCAGCTAAAACCTCTTCTGGGCACACTGGAAAACTCTCTAGATCAGCTTCCAAATCCTGGCTTCTCTCAGGTTCTACTGTTTTAAGTTATAATGCTATTCTAGTTCAATTTCCAAGAGTTAATCAGTTTTCTGGCTTCTAAAATAATAATGCCTATGAGTTTATATATAGAATTTATAGAAAAAATTATCATTTCACAAAAAACTGTATCACTGGTTAAGTGATTTATGTAGAATTTTTTAGATGTGGATTCTGTTATTTGCTTGTAATTTGCTAATTCCAAATGGCATACAAATTATGTTTATTTTCCTACAAGGTTTATTTTCTGGAATTATTTCTGAGGCAGGAGCATGTCAAATATTATATCTTGCTTTCCTTCATTAGTTATGGGAGGAGTAAGCATAGGGTAAGGCTGAAGGTCACAGCTAAGTAACAAAACTCACCCGGTGGAAAATACCAAGTATACAGACATAATTATAATGAATATAAAATTTCTTCTAAGGGTGTGCCTTTATTATCCCAATCTCAAAAGTGGTTGTAATCCTCTTCTATCTTTTGTTTAGGAGACAGATCATGAATTTCATACCAATCCTCTACATAGTCTACCCCTAGGTTGATATATAACTGTGATTTATTACTTTTTGGTTTGTTAAACTTTTCCATATTCTAAATGAGGCCCATATGCTATTTTCTTAGAAAATGTCTCTTTCAAAAATAGTCAACTAGGATTAGAGAATGTTGGCATTGGATGCACCTTGTCAATTATCCTAATAGTCTGCTCTTGGATTCATTCTTTCTGTATGTTCTCCATATCTTATTTCCATATGGTGGAGACTGGGAAGAACAAAGCATTGTTCATCTTCTGCTTCGTATTTTCAGTAACAAGAAATTTCTGACTAAATGTCTATTATTTTTCATACTGTGTTTTTAAAACCTGTAATCCTTTTATTTTCATTCATTTGAGTTAATCCCATTTTCTGATATTAGAGAAAAGAAAGTTTGTTGTTTCCTTATGCCTTATGGCAGCCCTTTAGATACCTGAAAAGGGTGTTTTTTCACCTTTAAAATTTTTGGTCTAATATAAAAGTCATTTTTCAGTTCCTGTCACCATTGCTCTTGTTACCATTTCTAGACTAGTCCTTATTCCCATCAAAATTCTATATATGAATTCTGATTTGCCATTTGAAAGGGTCTCCTCTAAATGAATACCAGGTATCCAGGAATACAGGAACTGAATTTGAGAAAGATGGTATGTGGTCTTAGTGCTTATCACTACCGGGCTATTAACAATTGAACACTTTCGTGAGTGGTTAGACTGTGGTGAGCATGGATAATCCTGGACTTGAAAAGAGTAACTTAACCAAAACTGCCAAAAAGAGCATCATCAGGAGGGGAGTAGAAATCACAACTGTGGAGGGAGGCCAATGACTTGAGCCAGTTTAAAGCATGAGGATAACACACTGTGTCTGCATGTGTGTGAGTGAGTGAGAGAGAGAGAGAGAGAAAGAGAGAGATACTTGCAAAATCAGGTCAGAAAGCCACTGAACAAATCAGAGGAACTGAAAATGCACTAGAACAGGGCATTCTCAGTGGCTGTTCTGTGTGGCGCCTGCCGCACAGCCCTAATGCAGACTTACAAGAAGAAATGTATTTTTTTGTGAATGTTCCCCATCTGGGAGGCTTTGTGTCATAAGCCTTCACATATATGAACGTACTTGACATCTTTACATTTAAGTGGTAGGGATTTGTTGTTTACACGTGAGATCATAGAAGCACCTATGTTTATACACCTATATACCCTGCTCCAAATTCTACAAGGACACTTGATTTTGTTTGTGACGTCCAAAGTGTTATATTGAAAAGAGATGGATAAAAACTAAAAGTAAAGAAAATCATGGCTGAAGAAGAATCAAGTTTTATCAGTAGACATTAAAGGGTTACTATGGGGAATGTTAAGCTATTGCTTTCCAAATTCACAGAGAATAAAATATATAAACAAGACTTAAGTAATAGTAGAGAGAAGACAGCCAAATAAAAATATAATTAAGCATCCACCGTTTACTTAGTATGTTGCTAGGTATTTGTATACAAATCATGCTATAAATGAAATATTACAACCACCATTTTATGGAGGAGGAAACAGCCCCTTAGAGAATTAATTCAAGTTCTCAAGATTACACAGATATAAATGGTGCAGTCAAGACTAACATTAAAATCTTTGTGGCCCAAATACTTGTAGTTAGGTTACTATGCAGTAACAAAATTTCCGAAAATACTCCCTGTTAGAATTTTAAATACATTCCCAGAAAATTATTTGTTAATGTATTGATAATGATACATCAAAGGAGAAATTTCATATACTGGAACTTTCTGAGACCTCTTTTAAGTTCCACTATCTTCTTATTCTAAAAATTCCTCTTGCGTCGGCAACTGTGTTCCAAAACTGGTCACAGAAATTAAAAGTTATAAATGAGAATTTGGAGGTTATAAGTTATGAAAATTGAATTAAGTCCTATTTATTATATTTTACATTAAAAAACACAACTATGCTAGCCTTAATCATAATATAATCAGGTAGATACAGAAAATGGTGCTGAGGGAAACTTTATACCACCCAAGAAGAATAATTTTCACACATAAATTAATGCCAAGCAGTTATCTAGCCAACATAGCAGATTAGATCTGTGGGAGTTGGAAGATAAAATATCAATTTTAAATCAGAGAATGAGGAAAACTTCAACCACAAAATGATACCAAATGAAATATATTTAAATAAAAAAGGAACACAGTAAGAACACCAACTGGAAAAAAAGGATTGATCGCATTTTTCTAAGGTTTGATATTCCACAACCTTGACCATCTGGAAGATGCCTGAAATCCAGAATTTAAAAATTACCTCTTAGGATTAAAAAGATGCGCAAAAGTTTTTATGGTTAATTCTTAGATGAAACCTTCAAAAAGATCTCTGCACACAATTCTACAAAGGCAATTCCGTCTTTTCCCAGGCCAGAGCCCATTGAAGGGGAACAAACCGGTGGGTGCTGAAAGGAGTCAGTTGTAAAAAGCAGTTACAAGAAGTAAAAACTCACTAGAAATTGACATGAAAAGAAAAATGTCTGCTGAAAACACCACAGAACTTTGTGAAGCACAGCCATTTATTATAGGGTAAATAGTGCTAAGTTCCTCGATTGTCCCTGAGGATAGCTGGGTGCCTTAGTTTGAAGGAAATGTGCTCATTAGAATATCTCTGTGTCAATAGTCTCTGAGTACCGTAGGTAGGTGGCTTTGAGTACTAAATAGAATTAGTCACATATTAATACTTGACTGTTAAAAAAAAAAAAAAACTAGTTGGAAATTTTAAGAGAAAAAAAAACACCCACTTTTCCCTACATTGGTTCTTTCCCTATCATTTCAATTTGCTCTTAAAAAGAAAAAAAGAAATCTCTTTCCTTTGCAGTCATTCACTCGCTTCGCCTTCCCTCCTCCAATTCTTCTATAGCTATAGCAGAGGATAAGGAACTCCAGGAAACAAACAGACAAACCTATCCTTTCTATGATCAGCTCCTCTGTCAGGCAAGCTGATGCGGTAAATCTCTCAAAAGACAAATTTGTCCGTTGTTACTGAGACAGCATGTGCATTCTATTCTCAGCGTCTCTGCGAGAACACAAAGAGCTTAGGGAAAAGTTAAATTTTAAAGTTACCAATATGGGAAATGCATTAGAAAGAATCAGGTCAGAGAGGCAAAAACTCAATTATAATCCTCTAAATTGAGACAGCGAAAATCTCAACTGACCCAAATTTCTTGGCTCCTACAACCAGCTACATTTATATTTGAAATGAGTTGAAATCCGAGCGGTGCTGGCAGCCTAACACCTGCTCCCTCGTTTCCCCTTGGGTGACTGAAGTAATTACCCACCTCTACCTGCACTAGCTTTGGATCTGTGAAATGTTGGTCATGTAGAGTCAATCATTCCCATGTTCTAAGGTGCCAAATGATCATCCGCTAGTCAGAATCGCAACATTGCTGGCAGGCGGACCTATCAGTTCATTTCAGTTTTTGAGTCTGGTCATGCCCGAATTTTTGCTGGCCAATTAGCCTGTATTTTCTACAGTATACGCCCTATGGAAAAAATTATAATTTAGCCCAACTGTACTTTCTAAATAGAAGATTTTAAAACAATGTTTACACATGATTATATTAGAGAAATATTCTCAATTAGTCGTTTGAATGCAGTCATGCTGTCCACAGAACAAACACATACACAGTGGAGAGTATTGCTTCTCTTTATAAGCACAGGATTGTGCCAACTCTTTGGAATATTTATCAGATTAACCATGGCAGCCTTTAATTTATAGCTCCGACCTCAGCCATAAATCTGTCGTACCTGGGTAAAATCATGAACAAAGGGAGCAGCCAAGTTATAACATCACTGTATATCATTCGGAGCAAAACATCTAAGCAGAGCATTTTGGAACTTTGTTTTTCAGTTACACACTGAATAACTAAGAAAACTTCCTACTTTTTCCTGTTCTGTTCCATATTCTTGACTTGTGGAATGGAATCATTATTTCTCGTCAGAGATTTTGTGGCTTATACGGACAGTGCAAGCACATTTTTTTTCTTCATCTAGAGAAAAGATACAAATGGACTCAACAGACTAGAACATAGTGTGCATAAACAAGAAAGATGAAATGATATAAAATATGAAGTTGAAGAATAGAAAGTCAATGGAGTTTGTATTACGTCATCTGAAATTTTTTTTGTAAAGGACATGGTAATATATCTGTTGAGACCAAGAGAAATGTGTTGGATTTAGATACCTGAGGCAAGGACAACTTATACAGGCATTTTGACAAAAGAGAAACACATGAAGGCATACAATTTGGTCGTGAGTAGTTTAAACATATAACTGTTTATATGATCAAGACTTTAGCCAAAGATCAGACAAAAGCACCTATATGCTAAGAGTTAACTTTTTATGACTAAATTTCCTCAAGTCGCTGGTGCACTATCGTGTCCCTCCTTAGATAGTGTAGTATGGATGGATATAGAAATGCTGAAGAGGTGGAGGCGAAGGAACTCAGCCAGTGGAGCGTATCTAATAGATGTTCATCATTATTCTAAGAACTTTGTATTAATTCCATTTAACAACTCTCAACAATTGATATAACTTCATCTAACAAACTAAGGTCCAGGACAAAAATTTGCCTCCCATTTACACATCTAATTTAGTAAAAGGCACTATTTATGCATGTAGGAAAATGTGAAAATGGGTAAAATTACAGTTACATATGAAGATAATCAAATAGTAGAGAATAGGGCTTTAATACACGATTGATAAGCTGAACATTGCACCATCCCTCCTGCATCCATTGGTATTAATATTTTCCCTTTGAAAAAAATGTATGTATTTATGGTATTAGAAAAATATTTTAAAATACACTCCTGCATTAAAAAAATAACAGCTGCTAAGGTGTCATGAGAACTTAACCCACCCAGAGATGAATTTCTTAATTTACAAAAGAGGAAGAATAAGGCTCATTTACTGAGGCTTTTGTGAGGAAAAGCTAATTAATGATTATACTTTACACATTTGAAGTGATTCCTGATGAAGTACTTTCAAGTACAAGAAGCTAAATAAAAGTTTAAAGTGTGTAATGAAATTTGAAAACTTTTAATAAAAACTAAATGTATTGGTATTTTTAATTGTGTATATAAATTATTTTTATATTTTTATGCCTCTATTCTATGAATTGCAATACTGTGTATAGATGAAGATTATAACTGCTGCAAACAGAAATAAAACCTTGATCATGTTATACCATCAAATATACACATCATATAAATAACATAACAATTATTTAATGTATCATATCATATATATATAGTATTGTTATGGACAAACTGAATGTGTCCCGCCCAAATTCATAGGTTGAAGCCCAGTCCAAGAATGGGATCATATCAGGAAGTGGGACCTTTGTAAGGCCTTAGGATTAGAGGAGGTTATAAGGATGGGGTCCTAATGAGTTTTTAAAGTTTTATTTATCTGAGAGAGACAGGGACGGTGCAAGTGGGGGAGGAAGAGAGAGAGAGGGAATCCCCAAGTCAGTTCCTCAGTACCAACGCAGAGCCTGTAGTGGGGCTTGAATTCATGAAACCACGAGATCATGACGTGAGCCTTAACCAAGATTCCCACGTTTAACTAACTGAGCTACCCACTCGCCCCTGGACTTGGTGATATTATGAGTTACAGAGGGTTGGCTTCCCTTCTCTGTAGAGGGTACAATGACAGTTACGGAGGGCTGGCTTCCTTTCTCTGCCCTCTACATGTGAGGGCACAACGAGACATTGGTGGTCTGCAGCCTGAAAGAGGGCTCTCACCATTGTTCAACCATGCCAGCACCCTGATCTGATCTTGGACTTCCATCCTCCAGAATGGTGACAAACACATTTTTGTTGTTTATAAGGTATCCAGTTTATGGCATTTCTTTAAAGTCCAAACAAAGACAAGTTTATGTGTATATTTACTCATATGTGAACCAAATACACTAGGTTTTTAACTCTGTGAAATAGAGCTGGTACTTTCAACAAAATTTGTTAACTTTCAGAGTAGCTTTTATACTCTAAACCCTGTAATAAAAAGGCTGATAATAATATTTGTTTTGAAGGTACTGTCTAGTGGTTGCTGAGATATAAAACTATGTGGTGTGAGCTGAGAAAAAGGAGAAGCGAACAATAGAGCATTTGGAATATTCTGTAGGAGCAAAGACTCGGTAATTTAGATTAGATGAAACATTCTGAATCAGGTGGATATTGGAGAATATGGGAGTAGATTTGGGGTCAGTGGATAAACACGTGGAAAAACAAAAGAAGGAAGTCCTTATTTTCATTCATCCATCTATGTATTTTAAAATTCACCAAATATATTTCAAATACCAACTGTGTACTGGGCATTAAGGGCAGAATTTTAATAAAGTTGATCCCATTTACCACTGTGAGCAACAACAAAAAAAATGGTTTGATGACATCAACATAAAGGTGAACCAGGCTGACCAATGCCTATGGAACAAAAGAAGTAGCCTGATAATTCTCTCCACATCCAAATTTGGCATCTTCCCTGGACCATCAGAATAAGATAACCTTAGCTCTGCTCCCTTGCCAGTTAAGTGAACTTTGATTAGTCATATGTCATGTATTCTGAGTCACAAGATTTTCATACTTTAAATAGGCTTGATATTTTTCTTGCCAGAATGGTTAGTTACTGAAGGTTAAAAAGTATTTATAAAACTTAGAAAGAGGAGGGGCACCTCGGTGCTCAATCAGTTGAGCCACTGACTCTGGATATTGGCTCAGGTCATAATCTTAGGGTCATGGGATTGTTCTCTGCATCAGGCTCCACACTAAGCATGGAGTGTGCTTAAGAGTCTCTCTCTCTCTTTCTCTCTCTCTCTCTCTCTCTCTCTCTTTCCCCCCTTCTGTCCTTTTTTCTCTCTTTCTCTCACTCTAAAATTAAATATATACATATATATATATATAATTAAAAAAACTAGAAACAGGAGACAAGGTAGTATCAATTCCTCTAAATTCTTATAAAATTAATATTTAATAAGAAAGCAACATGGTATCACTAAATTTTTTGAAAGTTTTAATGTAATTTGATTTAATTTCGGTAGCACTAGTGGTCTAAGAAAGTTATAAAGAGTATTTGTTATTTCACCACAGTATTTATATTCTTTCTCAGTCTGTTTTTTTAATATAAGTAAGGAATGTTGATAGGGAAAATAATATCTGCGTAAACAAAATATCCAAATAATTTCTGATGTGAAATGATGTCAACTTGGAACAAGGTTTCTTATGAAGTGAATCTGTTTCTCCACTCATTCTTACCCTAGCCAATTTGTATATGGATTTACATTAGAAACTAGATGACACATTTATCAACCATGTAGTCAGCAAAAATGGTGAAAGAAACAGTAACTATTTTATTCTAGAAGAGATACTAAAATTTTAGGAGGATGGTCTAATATATCAAAAGATAGAAAATAAACTGTAATAGTAAAGATTACAAATCTATTTCCATATCTGTGTTGCGTATACTTAACCAGTGTTTATAGAATAAACCATAAATTACATTTGTGATTTCTATTTGTGATGCACACTGTATGTGCTTCCTTGTATTATGCTCATATTTCATCACTGTAATGACTATATGATGCAACACTATTGTCTACCTGTTGTAAATGAGGAAATTTATATAGTGAGTTCAAAGAAAACAAACTTGCCCAAGGACATATAGCTAAGATATTTCAGAGCACGATTTGAGCCAAAACAGTCTGGAGCCTTGTCACACATTTAAAAACATTAGTGAACTATCTGTGCCAGAAAGGTAGTGTAAGGGGTTCTGAAAACTTCTACATAAAAGCAGTGAGAACACTGGCAAAATTTGTCAAGATTCAACATTTTCAGAACTCGATAAAGTATTTCAGCATTCTGGGGTACATTTATTTTTTAAAAAACAGTAGAATCTCGGTAAGAACAGCAAGCATTTTGACTTTGTACTTGTGCTTCCCCTCTGCCAACATGAGCCTGTTATGGATTGAACTGTATCCCCTCAAATAATATTTGAAGTCCTAACCTTCAGTTCTCGTAATGTGACCTTATTTGGAAATAGAATCATTGCAGATGTAATTAGCTAAGCTGAGGTCATATGCTGGAAGGGCGAGCTTTTAATCTAATGTGACTGGCATCCTCACAAGAAGACACAGAGATCCAGACACAGGGGGGAATGCCTTGCAGTGACAACAGCAAAGACTGAAGTGCTACAGCTGAAGCTGAGGAATGGCAAGCATCGCAAATCCCTAGAAGCTAGAAAAGACAAGGAAGGGATTTCCCCAACAGGTTCCACCAATACCTTGACTTCAGACTTGTAGCCACCAAAATTGTGTCACAATCAATACCTGTCGCTTTACCCACTCGTTTTGAGATACTTTGTTATGGCAGACCTAGGAAATTAATACAGCACCTGACAAACTAGCCCTCGCATACAGGAAGCAAAAACTGTCACAAAGACTTCCAGTTTCTTCTGCCTGTAAGGAGTTTGGAAGTCACCACCCTGTCCTAACAAGTAAAAAGCTGAACTAAAAAATCAACAACTCTTCTTGGATCCCTAAGAGAGAGGGGGACACAGGGTAATCTGCAGCAAGAAGGAATGGGGAGACTGACAAGCAAATATTGGGTAAAAAAAAAAAAAAAACACAGAAAAACAAAATAAAACAAACTTACCAGAGCAGAGCCTCAGGAGCAGAAACCACGATGGGAATCAGTGCCGGGATAGGAAATCCTGACCTCTAACCGATGAATTGCTGGCAGCTCAAGGTGGACAACTGTGAGGGTTACAAATACCAGAAGGCTTGACTAACAGGAGGACCTCCATGTTACTATGAGACTTGCCTCAGGAGGTCAGCCAGGTTCCCACAGTGAATACTGGAGAAAGGGCCCCACAGGCTTCTGACAAGGAGAGGACAGAGACACCATTGTGAAATATATCAGAGTACTCTGTTCCTCTTAATAAAGCCTGATCTCAGAGGAAACTAGTTAACTAGAACTTTACCAGCTGGGTATTATCAGAGCCTAATGACATGGGGAAGGGCATAGCCCTATTCCAGGTGATTCTTCTTCCATATGGGAGAAAGAAATACCCAACTGTAGCCCCTTCCAGCCACCCTTCTCACTTAAGCAGGGAGGAAAAATAAAACTGAGAAATTCTTGTGAAGTTCACAGTCCAGAGGCCTAGGCCGAGACCTAAAATCAAAAGACTGAAACCTTGTTACAGTAAAGAATGCTTCCCATTCCTCACATCTCAGTCATCACATTATTAAAGGCTTATTTACAGCTGTTCCTTTTACCAAGTACATCGTGTCTGGCCATCAAGAAAAATTGCAAGGCATACCGAAGGCAAAAAACACAGGTGGGGGGTAAAGAGAAAGTATCAGAACCAGACGTGGAGGGATGTCGGAATTATCAGACCAGGGGCTTAAAACAATTAAGGTTAATATGCTAAAATAGACAGCAGGCAGAGACAGATGTGTAATGTAAGTAGAGAGATAGACATCCTGAGAAAGAACTAAAAGAAAAAGAAAAGACTAGAGATAAAAAGCACTGTAACAGAACTGAAGAATGCCTTTGATGGGCTTGTTAGTAGACTGAATACAGCTGAGGAAAGAATCTCAGCACTAGAAGATACATCAATTGAATCCTCGAAAACTGAAAAGCAAAGAGAACAAAGACTGAAAAACATAGAACAGAATATCCAAGAACTGTGGGACAACTACAAAAAGGTATTACATATATGTAAGGAGAATACCAGGAGGGGAAGAAAGGGAGAAAGAGACAAAAGAAATATTTGAAATGATAATGGCCGAGAATTTCCCCAAATTAACGTCAGACACCACATCACAGATTCAAGAAGCTCAGAGAATTTGCTGAAGGATAAAATGCCAAAAAAAAAAAAAAACAAAAAAAAAACCCTATGCTTAGGCATATCGTTTTCAAACTACAGAAAGCCAAAGATAAAGAAAAAAATCCTGAAAGAAGCCAGAAGAAAAAAATCTTACCTATAGAGGAATAAAGCTATAAATTTCATCCAACTTCTCAGAACATGCAAGTGAGAGGAGAAGTGAAATGTTTAAAATGTGGAGGGGTAAAACCCCATTTACCCAGACTTTTGTATCCTGTGGAATTATCCTTCAAATGTGAAGGAGACAGTTGGGGGTTGGTAGGGCGAAAAGAATGAAACAGTTCAAAAGACACAAACTTCTAGTTATAAAATAAGTCTTAGGGATGTAATGTGCAACATGGTAACTATAGTTAATAATACAGCATACAGTATTTTATATGTAAAGATTATTAGGAGATTAAATCTTAAATTTTCCCATCATAAAGAAAAGAAGTTTTAACTGTATATGGTGATGAATGTTAAGTAGACTTATTGTGGTGATTATTTTCCAATGTACACAAACATCAAATCATCATGTTGTACATTGGAAATTAATATAATGTTATATGTATGTCAATTATATCATAATTTAAAAAAATGAAGAAGAGATAAAGACTTTCTCAGGCAAACATGGAGGGAATTTGTTGCCAGTAGATCTGCCTTGCAAGAAATGTTGAAAGAAGTTCTTTAGACAAAAAGAATGTAATAGAGGTCATAAACTTGTGTCTACATAAAGAAAGTAGAAAATGGAAGAAAGAATACATGTAGGTAAAACTAAGACACATATTCTTATTCCAGAATGATCTAAAAGTTAACCTTTTTTTTTCAAAGTAAAAACAATATCAATTATGTATACTTATGTGTATATTATATATACATCATATATATGCTTACATATGCTCATACATAAGTGAAATGAATGATGGCAATGATACAAGGGATGGGAGGTAAGAGTTAGGATTACTTTATTATTATAAGGTACTCACACTATCCATGAAGTAATATAGTGTTATTTGAAAGGAGACTTGGATTTGTTGTAAATGATATTATAAACCCTAGGGTAATGACTTAAAAAAATTATAACTGATTTACAAAGAAAGGAGAGAAAATGCAGTCATATGAAATGTTTAATTAAGACCACAGAAAGCAAAAAAAAAAAAAAAGAATAGAAATATAGGAACATAATAAGGGCAATAAATAGAAAATAGTAATGAATGGTAGATATTAATCCAAATATATTAATAATCAGGGGCATCAGGGTGGCTCAGTTGGTTAAGTGTCCAACTTCATCTCAGGTCACAATCTCATGGTTCGTGAGTTTGAGCCCCACTATCTGGCTCTCTGTGGTTGACACAGAGCCCATTTCAAATCCTCTGTCTCCTTCTTTTTCTGTCTCTCCCTTGCTGTCTCTCTGTCTCTCTCTCTCAAAAATAAGTAGACATTAAAAAAATATATATTCAAGTATATTAATAATCACTTTGAGTGTTAATGGTCTAAATGCACCTATCAAAAAACAGAGATTGTCAAAACGGATCAAAAACATGACCCAACTATATATTGTCTACAAGAAACCCACTTAAATATAAAGGTAGAAATAGATTAAAAGTGAATGGATAGAGAAAAATATACCATGATAATACTACTCAAATGGAAGCAGGAATAATTATATTCATTTCAGACAAAGCAGACTTCAAGTTAAAGAAAATTGTCAGGAATAAATAAAGGCATTGCATATGGACAAAATGCTCAGTCCTCCAAGAAGACACAATTCTTAATGCATATATGACTAACAATGGAGTGTCAAATTACGTGAAGCAAAGACTGCTAGGACTGCAAAGAGAAATAGATGAGAATCCACTATCGTATTTGGAGATGTCAACACTCCTCTCAGAAATGGACAGATCCAAAAGGCAGAAAATCGCTAAGGACATAGCTGAATTCAACAGCACCGTTAATCAACTAGATATAGTAGACGTCTGTAGACCACTTCATCTAACAACACCAAAATACATACTTATTTCAAGCTCACATAAACATTCACCAAGTCAGACTATATTCTGAGCCATAAAGTACACCTTAACAAATTTAAAAGAATAGAAATCATGCAATGCCTGTTCTCAAACCACAGAGGAATTACACTAGAAATCAATAAGAGAAAGATAACTGGAAAATCCCAAAATACTTAGAAACAAAGCAACCACTTATAAATAACACATGGGTTAAAAAAGAAATCTCAAAAAATTAAAATCTATTTTGACTTAAATGAAAATGAAAAACAACTTATCAAAAACTGGGATACAGGAAAAGTAGTAGAGAAAAAATTATAGCATTGAAAGCATATATTAAAAAAGGAAGAAAGTTCTAAAATTGGCCATCCAATTTCTATCTTACAAAATTGAAAAAGAAGAGCAAATAAATCCAAAAAAAAGCAGAAGAAAAGAAATAATAAAAATTCAATAGAGCAGAATTCAATGAAATTAAAAACAAAATCAATAAGAAAAAATCAATGAAACCAAAAGCTATTATTTAAAAAAATCAATAAAATTGAAGAGGTGCTACCCAGGCTAACTAAGAAAAAAAAGAGAAAACTCAAATTACTGATATCTGAAATAAAAGAGGTGTCATCACTACGGATTCTGTAGAAATTAAAGGATAAAAAAGGAATAGTATGAACAATTCTATGCCCCAAAATTTGATTACTTAGATAGAATGGAACAATTCCTTGAAAGAAACAAAAACCAAAACTCGTAGAAGAATAAAAAAGTAATCTGAATAGGCTTGTATCTATGCAAGGAATTGAACTAATAAGTAACAACTTTCCCAAACAGAAAGCACCAAACTCAGCTGTGTTCTTTTGTAAATTACCAAACGCTTAAGCAAGAAATTATCAATTTTCTGCAATTTCTTTCCAAGTGTGGAAGCAAAGAGAATATTTAACTCATTCTGTGAGGTCAGCATTACCCTAATGCAAAAACCAGACATTACAAGAAAAGGGATTATAAGAAAATAAATCTGTAGACCAATGTCTCTCATGAACATAGTTGCAAAATTCCTCAGCAAAACATTAGCAAAAATAATTAGTTTCTGGAACAACTAAATATTTATATGCAAAACAAAACAAAACAAAAAACAAACAAAAAAAAACCCCCACAAAGAATCTAGATATACACCTTACACTCCTCACAAAAACTGACTCAAAATAGATTATACACTTAAATGTAAAATTCGGAACTATGAAACTCCTCAAAGAAAACATAGAAGAGAATCTAGATGACCTTGAGGATGGTGCTGTCTTTTTATACACAACAACAAAGACACAATTCTGAAAGAAATAGTTGATTAATGTTTATTCAAGCTGGACTTAAGCTTCTGTTCCACAAAGACAATATTAAAAGAATTAGAAGATGAGCCACAGACTGGGAAAAAATATTTACAAAGACCATTCTGATTAAAGACTATTATCCAAAATGTACAAAGAACCTTGAAAAATCTAAACTATAAGAAAACAAACTGATTAAAAAAATGAGTCAAAGGCCTTAAAAATCACCTCAGCAAAGAAGATACACACACGGCAAATAAACATATGAAAAAATGCCTCACATCATATGTCATCAGGGAAGTGCAAATTAAAATAACAGTAAGATACCACTGTATGCCTACTAGAATGGACAAAATCCAGAACACTGACACCACCAAATTCTGCAGAAGATGTGGAGCAATAGCAACTCTCTCTCATTGGTGGGAGTGCAAAATAATACAGACATATTGGAAGACAATTTATCAATTTCTTACAAAATAAGCATACTCTTACCATGTGATCCAGTAATTGCACTCTTTGGTGTTTATGCAAAGGAGTTGAAAATATGTGTCTACACAAAAATGTGTGCAGGAATGTTTACCGCAGTTTTATTCCTACTTGCCAAAACTTTGAAGCAACCAAGATGTCCTTCAGTAAGTGAATGGATAAATAAACTGTAGTATATCCAGACAATGAAATTTATTCAGAACTAAAGAGAAATGTACTATCAAGCCATGAAATGACACAAAGGAAACTTAAATGAAGCATGGAGGAAACTTAATATTACTTAATATTACTAAATGAAAGAAGTTGATCTGAGAAGGCTACATACTGTATGATTTTAACTACATATCATTCTGAAAAAAAAGTAAAACTATGGAGTCAATAAAATGCTCAGTAGGTGCCAGAGCTAGGTAAGGGTATAGATGAACAGGCAGGGCACAGAGGACTTTTAGGGCAGCAAAAATATTCTGTATATTATAATAATGAATATGAGTTATTACACATTAGCCCAAAGCCATAGAATATACAACACCAAGAGTGAACTGAAATGCAAACTACGAACTTTGTGATTATGATATGACAATATAGGTTCAACCTTGGTAAAAAAATGTACCATTTTGGCAAGTGATATTGATAATGAGGGAGATTATATATGTGTGTGAGTAGATGTATGGGGAAATCTGGATACCTCCTTCTAAATTTTCTTATAAACCTAAAATTGCTCCTCAAAAATAAAGTCTTAAAAAGTTTATTGAATTTGAAGAGCAAATTAGAAGATTTAACCATATGACTTGGAAACTTAATACCCCACTTTCAATACAGGATAAAACAACAATAACAAAGATCAATAAGAAAAGAGTAGAATTGAAGACAAGCAAATATAATAAACTTCTATAGAACATTCCAGTTTACAACAGCAAACTACACATTCTTCTCTAGTATACATGGAATATTTGCCAAGACAGACCATATGTTAGACCACTTAAAAAGTCTCAACTAATTTGAAAGGAATTGCTACCATAAAATGTATCCACTCTGATCACAACGGAATGAAACTATAAACCAATACAGGAGGGAACCTGGATGGCTCAGTCAGTTAAGTGACCAACTCTCGATTTTGGCTCAGGTCTTGATTTCATAGTTCCTGGGATCGAGCCCCACATCAGGCTCCATACTGAGAACATGTAGAGCCTGTTTGGGATTCTCTCTCTCCTTCTCTCTCTGCCCATTCCCCGCTTATGCTCTCTTTCTCCCTCTCAGCATAAAAAATAAATATTAAAAAAACTAATAAAATCAATACCAGACAAATTGAAACTTAGCAAATATGTGAAAAGTAAACATCCCAGTCCTAAAAAAAACATTGGATTGAAGAAAAAATTGCAAGGAAATTTTAAAAATAGTGAAATGAATAAAAATGAAAACACACTTACTAAATATTAAATGCAATGAAAAAGTGCATAAAGGTCAATTTATAGGTACAAATGCCTACTTTTTACCATTTTTTCCTTTTTAATTGTGGTAAAATGTACATAGCAAATCTTACCATCTCAGCCATGTTAAAGTTTCCTCTTCAATAGTGCTGACTATATTTACACTGATGTGCTTAATTTACATTTAAAGACCATATCAGAAATGGATCATTAATACATCCTGAAAATCATAACTAAACAGATTAATCATAGATTAAACAATTAACATAGATCAAGAACTTAAAGAGTTGAAATTATAAGCCCTTAGAAGAAAACATAGAGGCAACTTTTCATTACCTTGGTAAGGAAATAGTTTCTCATATATGGCACTACAAGTACATGCAATAAAAGAAAAAAATAGATAAATTTACTTCATAAATTAAAAAAAAAATTGGGTTCAAAGGACAAAATCCAGAAACTCACAGAACAGGAGAAGTTAATTGCGAATTATGTATCTCATGAGGGACTTGTATCAGGAAAATATAAAAAAAAACTGCAATTAAGAAGATACATAACCCAAATAAAAATGGGCAAAGTATTTGAACAAACATTTCATCCAAGGAGATATTCAAATGACAATAAGTACATGAAAAGATACTTTTCATCATTTGTCATTAGGAAAATGAAACCAAAATCATAATGAGAAATCACTTCACACGTATTGTGCTAACTACAAAAAAAGAGATGAACAACATCAAGTATTGGTGACGATATAGAGAAACTGAAAGCCTCATTCATTGTCGGTAGGCATGTAAAATTTTGCAATTGCTTTGTTAACTAGTTTGGCAGTTCCTAAAATGAACTGCATTACTGTATAACCCAGCAATCCCACTTCCAATTATATAGCCAAGAGAATTAAAAACATATGTTTACACTAAAACTTTTACATAAATGTTCATGACATCAATATTCATAATAGTCATAATGTGGAAAAACGACCCAAATGCCCATCAATAGATGATAAACAAACAAAATATGATATATGCAGAACGATGGAATATTTTTCATCCACTAAAGGGAATAAAGTTACAGATGCATGCTACAACATTGATATACTTTGACAACATTATGCTAAGTGACAGAGGACAGAGGCCACGTGCTATTTGATTCCATTTATATGAAATGTCCACAAAAGAAAAATCTTAGAGACAAAAAGTCGATTAATCTTTACCAGAACCTGGGGGAGGGGCTTTATGCCCTAGTAGGGCCTAGTAGGGGTCCCTATTAAATGGAACTGGATTTCTTTTTGGAGAGATCAAAATGTTCTAGAATTAGTGGTGATGGTTATAAAACTATGAATGGATTTAAAAAGCCCTAAGTTGTTCACTTCAAAAGGATGGATTTTAGGGTATGTTATTTTATCTCAACAAAACTAGTATACAGGCACACAAGAAATAGTTCAACCCATGAATTAAAAATTAATTACTAATTTATAAGTGAAAACAAAAATTTAAAATATATGGATTTTTCCAGATGTAGTTACATGGATTAATTTTCTTGGCTGGTTAGATTTACTGGATCAATATTCAGTTCTCCACCTCTCTTGATCTGTGTTTATCTGTTTGTATAGGGTATATGTTAATATAATGGGGGATACACATCATTGTTTGTCAAAACAACAAAATTGTACAACACCAAAAGTGAGCCCTAATGTAAACTATGGACTTTGGGTCATAATGTCCTGTCAATGTTCCTTCCTCAATTGTAACAAATGTATCACTCTATGATGAACTTTTGTGGGGACTTTATGCACATGTGAAACAGAGTGTGTGTATATGAGAATTCTCTGTATTTTCTACTGAATTTTGTTGTGAACTTAAAACTACCAAAAAAAAAAAAAAGAGTAAATAAAATCTATTAGAAAAACATTGTATTTGACCATGCAAACACCTCTATATGAACACTGCTAGGCATTCCCAAAGGCCTACCACCTATGTCTGAATACCTAATTACATATTTGTGATTTCTAAGGACTCATTTCTTTGAACATTCCTTTAACATCAATTTAAATAACTTCTACACTGTAGTTTGCATTCATTTTTATCTGAATCCTTAAGATGCAATGAGATATGGAAAGAATAAATTTCAACCTTTTTCTAAGTTTAAATTACTTTTCAAATAAGAAAAATTGAAAGGGAGGGGCGCCTGGGTGGCTCAGTCGGTTAAGAGTTCCACTCTTGATTTTGGTTCAGGTCATGATCTCATGTTTCATGAATTTGAGCCCCACATCGAGCTTTCTCTGATAGCATGCAGAGTCTGCTTAGAATTCTCTCTCTCCTCTCTCGCTGCCCCTAACCCCCCTCCACACTTGTGCTCATGGCATGTGCCTTCTCTCTCTCTCTCTTTTTAAAAAGAAAAAAAAAATTAATGTTTATTTATTTTTGAGAGACAAAGACAGAGTGCGAGCAGAGGAGGGGCAGAGAGAGAGGGAGACACAGAATCCAAAGCAGGCTCCAGGCTTTGAGCTGTCAGCACAGAGAGAGACCCATGTGGGGCTCAAACCCATGAACTGTGAGATCATGACCTAAGCTGAAGTCAGATGCATAACCGACTGAACCACCCACGTGACACTCTCTCTCTCTTAAAATAAATAAATAAACTAAAAAAAAAACCCAAAAAGTTAGATGTGTTCAGAAAAAAAGGTAATAGTTAACATTAAATCCTGAAATTAAAGTAATCTCACAAAAATTGCTATTTATAAAAATAATTTAATATTTAATACTAGGAAAAAGGTTTAAAATGATGAACCTTTTGTTCTAAGTTTCATCACTATTTTATTTAACTATCAGGTGCTAGTTTTAATTTACCAAGAATACAATGTGCAAAACTGTAACTAAGCTACAAAAGGAAATAACAACAAATTTTTGCATGTTTTAATGTATCAATCTGTTTTTAAATTTCAATAATATTTCTCTGGAAATTTGCCAAAACTCCGTAGCTTATTGCTGCTGAGCCTCATAAGTGCCATAAATAATATTAACTACAATTAGGTCAAATTTCTGCTGTCATCTAACCTTTAAATCTAAGAATAGATAGAAATTCTTCACAAAGAAAAATAAATAGAAGTTTCTGACAGAAATGCAAAATAAACTTTAAAAAATCAATATGGTTAATATTTTAAATAGCAATTTATATAACTCTGATGATTATGATTCACATTAGGTGTGTTCAAATGTTGTAGAAGTAGAACACTGTTCTTACTGGAAATCTCAACACTTAGAATCAGCCAGGCTGCTCTGTTTAAGTGGGGATAACGCTGAGCGTTTCATGGATTTTGCAACTTACTCAGTCTCCCTTCCATCCCTGAGAAATTCTCTAAATTGGATCCTCAGGACCCTGAACCATCTGAATTAGACATTCCAAAAATCATTGATATTCACGACAAAATTTTAGTCTTGTGAGAAAACTGTTATCATTAGCCTTTCTTTCCCCTTTCTATATTGCTTAGGAATGGCTTCAGCTTTAAGTAAATAAGATCCTTTATTAAACTATTAACTAATAAATAGCTTAAATTGAAGAGCATTTTTTTCTACCATAAATATGGAATCTGGATGTACCACCTGTTCTCATTCAGCTTCCCAAAGATGCTGGCGATTCAAGTTATTTCTAAGTTTTAGTTTCAAAATTCTTGACCATATTCAAGGCAGGAATAAGGGAAAAGTTGAAGACTTTTCCTTCGGTAGAGTTGAGGGGTTTTATGGTATTTTGTTTTGTTATTCAGGTATGAAAGCCTCAGTTTTATCCTGGTAGATTTCTTATATCTCTTTGGCCAGAGTGGTGTCATTTGCTCACACGTACACAAATCACAGCTAACGAAAATGAGTTTCTATGACAGGTTTAGTTAAATGATAATTTAGGCTTTTGAGATTTACCCTTCTTCCTTGAGTAGAGGGTTTTATCCTTTACCTAACTATGTTATAATGATATTAGTAGGGAGAAAGTGCGGGGCGGGGGGTGGGTGTGAAGACAGGTGTATGACCACAATAGTCTACTGCTGTGTCTGTTCTGCCAAACATTCTGACTCGGTCCATTTCTAAATTCCCTAAAACATTGGTAATTTGTAGAGTTCAAACTCATGTTAATATGGAGGGTAATCTAACATGTGTCCACACATTACATTTTAGCAAACCTTTGTTTTAGCACAATTAACAATTTTTGGAAAATCTTTTTAGAGATGATCTAACTTACCAGGTTGTTGTCGTTGCTGTTGTTGTTGTTGTGAATTAGAAGGAATAGTGGCTTTAGAAGGCCAAATGGCTTTGGCGTTATGAAATTTCGTAGGCAAGAATAAGAGAGTAGAGAAGAAATCTATCCATTTAAAGTAGTAGAATTAAAGAATTGATTAAATGGGTTCTTATCACATAGAACGAGATAGAATCTCAGTTTGGGTTTCCTTGAAATTAGCCTGAGGGTGGTTGGGAGTAGGTAGTGTATTTTGGAGTTTATCTGAGAAAGCACAAGTAAGGAATCAGAAGGAATGATATAGGGAAAGTAAAAAGTCCCCGTAAGCATCCATTAATGAAGCCAGTCCTGTAGGCAAAAGAGAGGGGAGCTTGGTTCCTAATGGCACTCCCTGAGGAGCATGTACAGTGTCTACCTGAAGTGTGGGAGGATGGGATATGTATCCGCTCTCTCTGTCCCCTCTTCTTGAGAGTTCCTTCCGGGGCATTAGTTCCATCACTGGCTATGAGAGTCTCAGAGAAGACCCTGGCATACAGCAGAAAGATGTGCAGTGCACCTTTGAGTCGGGATTTTGTTAGATTGAGAGAAGCCTGACTTAACTGTCTACCATAATTTCAGCTAAAAAGAGCTGGGAAGGGTGCCTTGGTGGCTCAGTTGGTTAAGCATTGACTTTGGATTTTAGTTCGGGTCATGATCCCAGTTTGTGAGTTTGAGCCCCATGTCAGGGTCTGTGCTGACAGTGTGAAGCCTGTTTGGCATTCTCTCTATCTGCCCCTCCCCCATGTGTTCCCTCTCTCTCTCCCTCTCTCTCACTCTTTCTTTCTCTCTCTCCCTGTCTCAAATAAATAAATAAACTTAAAAAGGGAGCTGGGGTAAGAAAAAAGTGATGTGGGTCACCACAGAGGCATGTTAAAAATGGTATAAGATGTTTATTTTTTATAGAATTTGAAGATAAATCATATAATAAAGACAGACTATAACCTCATTTTCAGGTACAGGCACAATAGAAAGTATTTTATTCAAAAGTCTCAAAAACTTCCAATGGGAGGTATTATTATTTCCATTTTAAAGAGAAAATAGCCTATCCAAATTCCTGCAGGTAATAACAAAGAAATCTGGGATATTATTCCTACTCTCTTGAGATGTTTAGTTGGTTCTCCTTAAAATACACCATGTCTTTTCTTGAGCCAAAATGTTCCTAATCTAGAGTAAATCCAGTTATTAGTTCCCCATTTCATGCAAGCAAAACACAAAACTTTAATTGTAATATACCGGGTCCCTCCTGATTCTTGTCTCTGCCTACTTCTTTCCTGTAGCACTGTGATTAGTCCTGAGTCTGTGATTAGCCCCAGCGGCTTGCCCCTCTCAAAGTTTACCTTATCCCATCCTACGTGATGTTCCCTCTAATTGGAACATCATGCCTCAAATACCTTTCCTCCTTTCAATATCAGCATAGATGGTACCTTTCTCTGGAAATCTCTGCCCACTCTCCCTGCCCAGATCAGATTAGGTACCCTAGTGAGTCTCCTGTCTTTATTCCCACAGCTCCCTGAAAGCATAAATGGTGCCTTCCGTTTTCACTGCTGCATGCCCAGACACCACTTTCCCATGCTTCTGCTACCTGTTCCGTCTTCTATGTCTTTTTAAAGCTTGCTGTTTTCCATGCATTTTTTCTGAGCTCACTTCTGTTTTTATATAAAAATTTCTCCCTGGGAAAAATTTCATTCATTTCCCTGATTCCCAAATATCAACCTTATTTGAATAATTCCCAAATCCATTTCAGTTTCTGGCATCCTGTGAATAATAAAAACCAAACTTCTTTCAGTGGGTACCCTTGTTATTTCTATCTGTGGTGTAACAGGCCCATAGAAACCAAATGCATGCAAACAGAACTGGCAAGATATACAGATACTCTCATCATCATATAAATCTGTTCCTTTTATGCATATTTTGATGCAATCTCCATTAATTCCTATGCCCAAACCACAAAATTTATTGTGATTGTTTTTAACTAATACTTTCTAGACTATTTCAATGCAAAATACCTTTTGGAACAATGGAATGTCCTAATGCTTATTTTAGAAAGTCTAAAATATTTTCGATCTTGTTTGTAAAAATGAGCAAGGTAAAAATTGTTTCTTTTAGGTCAATTTACTTCTATAGACAATTATGTAATCATTGTAGCAATCAATTCAGTCATTTATCACTAACGGGTGTTGGAACTAGTAGGATAAAGTTAAGGACAAAGGTAATATTTATATAGTTTTAAAACATCTCTGTAAGTGACCTATTAATTAGAAAGAGAAAACAGTAACTATATAGTGAGGAAACCAGGCAGACAGGATCTTAATTAAGTGATCAGTTTAACATCATGAATAAAGGCACAAGCCAACGACCTGTGCCTGCTGATTAGATACACACTGAGAGGAACAAGTATCATTTTCTGTAATATTCCCACCAAAGAAGCATAATCTGAATACAGTCATGAGAAAACATTACATGAATCTAAATTGAGTTAAATTCCACTAAATAATATGAATATCATGAAAGACATAAAAGGATGTAAAATGATTCTAGAATAAGAATTTAGACACATGTCAATTAAACTCAATGTCATATCTGAAAAAAAATCCTGAAACCTAAAAAATACATAAATACATAAATAAAATTAAAACTACAAATGATCCTTATAAACATTTCCAAGATTTCCAAGATATGTTTTGTCATTTATTTGTTTTTATTTTTTCCAACATACAAAAGAATCTATGCATTGGTGATAGCCATTATTACTATGGTTAACTCTGGTGAATATTGACTTGGATAGAGCATAATGAATGCTTTCGATGATCTGTAATTTTCTATATTTTGATATGGGAGATAGTGTTAGAAATATATAATTGTAAAATTACATTGATCATTACATTTAAGATTTGTAAACTTTCTGTAATTCAGTAACATCGATAATGGGATCGCATGAGAGTTTATTTCTACTGATTTATTTTTTCCTTCTGGTTTCAGTCATTTAGTCATATTGGAATGAATGTTGAGTAATTTTATATGAAATGCTGGGATCATACGTGAAAAATTATAGAGGGAATATCATTTTCTTCTAGTAGACAGATAAAATACAATCGAGTTGTAAGATACAAACTGGTATTAATAAGTCTGAAGGACAGATTTCAGATTTTTGTAAGAAGAAAGCTTCGTTTGGATTTTTTTAAGCTTTTTGCAGATTTGTTGGCCAGTTTTTAAATTTACTATTATAGTTATTTATTATTTATTTATTATTAGTCTGTTATTACTATTATTAGTCTATTATTATTATTATTATTATTATTATTATTATTACTACTACTATTGTCTCTGACAGTTTAGATATCGGCAAATGTCTTGAGGAATAAACTGCAGGCAGAATGTTGGCTAATTTCTTTTGCTTCCTTTTTGGTCTGTGAAAGGAGAAAAAAAAAACAAAAAACAAAAAACAGAAAATAACTCTTCTGTTTATTTTCAGAATCCGTCTTTATTTTATTTTATTTTATTTTTTAGAGAGAGCGAGAGCATGTGCGCGTGCAAGCTGGGGGTGGAGGCAGAGATATAGAGAGAGAATCTTAAGTAAATTTCACACGGTGTGGAGCCCCATGTGTCGTTCAATCCCATCACCCTTGGAATGGTGACCTAGCCTACATGAGGAATTGAACGCTCATCCAGCCAAGTCACGCAGGCACACCCTAAGAATCCTTCATTTCTGACACCAGATGTGTCAGGATTTCCCAAACCAAACAGTTCTTCCATTCCCTGTACTCTCCAATTGGGCGTCCTCGGTTCGATTCAATTCTGACATTATCTATCTGAGTTTTATACAGACTGACCCCACCACAAATTTAGGACTCAATCCTAAAGAACGACCCCACTTCAATCACCAATCATAAGTCCCAGGTTTTTATATGTGCTTCTGAGTCGGAGCACTTATCTGGCTATAAGTCGGAGGTTCCCATGTTCCCCTCTTCGGGTTTGATAATTTGCTAGAGTAGCTCACAGATCTCAGGAAAAATATTACCCATTTGATTACTGGTTTATTACAAAAGGACGCAATTCAGGAACAGCCAGATGGAAGGGATGCATAGGGCAAGGTGTGTGGGAAGTGACAGGGAGCTCGTGCCCTCTCTGGCGTGCCACACTCCCACCATTTTCATGTTTTCACCAACCTGGAAGCCCTCCAAACCTTGTTTAGGATTTTAATGGAGACTTCATTACATAGGCAGGGTTAATTAAATCATTGGTCACTGGTGATTAATTCAACCTTCAGCTCTTGTCTACAGTCCTTCTAGTGCAGAGGTTGGGATGGGGCTGAAAGTTCTGACCCTCTAATCACACTAGTTAGTTCCCTTGGCAACCAACCTCCTTTTGTGGTTATCTAAGAACTTTCCAAAAATTATCTCATTAACATAAATGCATGTGTGGTTGAAAGGGGCTTGTTATGAATAACAAAAGACACTTTTTTTACCTTTGTCACTCTGGAGCTATTTCCAGAACCCAGGACAAAATAGCAAATATTGTAACAAAAGATTCTCCCATTGCTCTTATCACTTAGAAAATTACAAGGGTTTTAGGAGCTGCTGCCAGGAACAGAGATGAAGATCAAAAATATATTTCTTATTACAAATCACAACAGAGTTTGGAAGCTTGTTTTTTTATTTCCTGCCTGTTTTCCTAGAACCAAAATCAAGTTTTTTTCTTCTCAGTCAAGAGAACCTTCCATAAACTCTACTTACACAGCTTTCTGTTCCTTCTGTGTGCCACTTGATATGAAATGACAAATGCCCTGAGGGGCAGAGAGTGTAGCCAATATAGGGCTCACCCTTATATATCTCACATTCTTATGCATTTTAGCTCTTTAAGATTACTATGGCATGACTGATTCTCCAAATCTCTTCAAACAGCATTTATCATTATTTTATGTGAGGTTACAAACTACTTTTTCATACCTGGGTTTAAATAACTTTTTAATAATACATTTATGGCAAAATTTGATTTTTTTCTGATAAAATGGAGAACAGGCTGTTTAACCACATTGACAACTTAAAAACCACTTGTATCATATTTAGATTTGAAACTAATTGCATATTAAAGTGCAAGTTGGAATATATTGTCTTCTATCAACTACAGGAAAAACTTCTTCATGATCTGATGTTTTGATGCCTGTAAATTTTATAAATGAAATATTAGCTATCGTTTTGAAAATAATTGTGTTTGTTTTAAATCTCAAGGTAAGACATAATTTATATTCAATGTGATTATTGACATGGTCTTGTATCAACCATTTTCTCTTTGTGTTCTATTTGCCTTATCTGTTCTCTACTCCTTTTTCTTTTCCTGCTTTCTTTGAGATTAACTGAATAATATTTACTGTTCTATTTTACTTGATTGTTTGGATTATCAGGTATAATTTTTGTTTTATTTTGCTGCTTGCCATAAAATTAAAAATATACATTTTTACTTCACCCAGTCAACCTTCGAGTGATATTATACCACTTCAACATTAACACAAGCAACTTAAAACACTATACTTTCTTGTTTCCCAGACGTAGAGTTACTGGTGTCATTTATTTTACTTCCATATATATTGTAAATTCCACAATATGTTGCCATTATTCTTATTTAAGCAATCCGATTTTTAATAGATTTAACTGTTTATCTTAAAAATGTCTGTTAGAGGTGCTTGGGTGACTCAGTCAACTGGGTGTCTGACTCTTGATTTCAGCTCAGGTCATGATGGCTTGGTTCATGAGATCAAGCTACCAAGCTCAAGGCTGGTAGCACAGGGCGATTCCCTCTCTCTCTCCTTCTCTGACCCTCTCCTGCTTCTGCATGTTCTCTCTCTTTCAAAATAATTAAGCTTTAAAAATAAATAAAATAAAAATAAATAAATAAGTAAATAAATAAACAAATAAAAATGTCTTTTGTATTAACCCTGTGATAATCAATATCAGTAGTCACAGTTCCTTTCTATACAAAAAGAACATTTCTGGTATTATTCTAATTCTTTAACATTTCTTATAATGTGATTAATTCCTTTAGCCCTTAGTTGTCTGAAAACATCTTTATTTTGGCATAGTTTTTAAGCATATTTTTCCTGTGTAAAGAATTTTAAATTGATAATTTTGTTTTATTTTGTTTTTATCTCCTCAGTATTTAAAGGTGTTGCCCCACTATTATTATATTTATTATTATTTCTTTCATGGTAGTTTTGCTACATAGAACCCACCTCTTCTAGGGAGTAAATCTACACATAAGCTCGTCAGCTGAAGTTATCCCCTAACATACCGATGCTCTTTTCTGCTTTTATTTTCATTCCTGTTTCCTTTTGTTGTTACATTTGGACCATTATCATAGCTTTGCCTTTAAGTTCATTTATCTTTTTTTTTACAATGTATAATCTGTTCTTTTTATCTTCTCAGTGTAATTTTCATCTTTGACACTTTTTTTTTACCTTTAGAATTTCTATTTTTTTAGTATTTCCATATCTCTTAGAAAGTAATCTTTCCTCTACCTTCATGAACATGTGAATTCAGTCATAAGAGTTATGTTACTGCTCTTAATCTTTGTCTGCTATTTCTTTCATCTCTGTCATTTCTGATTATTTTCATGCTTCTTTGTATCCTAGTAAGTTTTTACTGGCAGTCCATCATAGTGAATTTTACTTCATATATACTCATTATTTTTGTACTTCTAAAAATATTTTTAAGCTTTTCACTGGACTTTATCTCAAAATAGTTTGGTCCTTCTTGATCTTGGTTTTATGTTTTCCTTGTAAACACCAGAGTATCATTTAGTATAAGAATAATTTTACAACTTGCAGGGAAAGAAAATTCTGAGTGTACTAAGTGCCCTGTGAACTAAGTGCCCTGTGAATCACGAGCTTTTGCACTCTAGCTGGTGGTAACGGTAAATATTCCTGACTTTCTCTGAGCCCAGGCTACTGTCTTCTCTTCCTTTGGGTCGTTCTTCCTAGAACTTCCGTAGCTTTGATACAATAAGAACCAATCAGTATCCAGCTGAAGACTCTAACAGACCTCCAGATCTCTCTCTTCATGCACACCTTTCCTATCTGGTGTACTGCTCTGTGGACTCCAGCAGCCTTGGCCTCCCTGGATTCCAAATCTAATTCCTCAACAAGGGAATCCCCTGGGGCTCTGCCTGACTTCCTCCTCCTCAAGCTGAGGCCTAGAAACTCTCTCCAGGCAGTAAACTTGGGAATTACTGAGATTATCTTGCTTGTTTCTCTCCTTTAAGAGACTATGATCTTTCAGTACCCAATGATCAATATATTTAAAGCCTTTGTTTCATATATTTTGTATTTTCTAGTCATTTCAGTCAGGGATGTAAAGTCAGTTCTTGTGATGATATTTAGTCCCAAGGAGAAATGTTTCTTTGCTCACTTCACCAAGGTATTAGAGATGGAAGAATCTGAGATTCTAGCTCATTCCCCCCATTTACCTGAAATAATTTATTCACTGTCATTGTCCTTTTGCTGATGTTATAATTGGTCTTTTTCCTTGGATTTTTCAGCAGATATTTTTAAGAATAAAAACTGAGAGTCATCTAAATGACTCCTAGTTCTAATGAAAAAATATACTTCTAGGAATGAGGATATGCATATAGTTACTTAATGCTGTTAAAATTAAAAAAGAAATTGGAGATATTTTCAAATTTGAATTTCCTTCCTTGTGGTTGAGGGAGGAAAAATTATCCATTTTTTTTTCTCCCACATTATACAAACTGCATGTTTGGCTTAATTCAAACCATATCCTAGCACTCTTTTAGGGACCCATCACATGAATTATGAAGATTTCTTTTTAGTTATCAATGATTGGTCAGCAGGAGGGTCTCCAGAAGATAATGATAGATTAAAAAAAAATCATGCTGTTGGTAAACTCAGTCTTGCTTTATTCATGATATTATAACTTTGATTTGTTAACAAATTTCATGTTGGAAATATTATACATGATTAATAGACTTATGTTGCATACCTTTGTATTTATGAATCATTTTATATTCCTTTTGGTAATATCTATTATCAGTCCTATATTGACCTAACCACTGAGGCTGAGGATGGTAACAGGAAATTCAGTAGGAGGCAGTGAATGAAAAGTAGGAGGACATAAATGAAGGTCTAATATATACCAGGATTTTCATGATGACAACATATTTATTTTATCCTTTGAATTTTGACAAATTAGAAAATTTACTATTTATAGAAAATTTGAAGTGAACGTCCTTCAACTTCTATTATCCTGAAAAGTTTTCAGAAAGGTTTGCTTAGGGTAACAGAGAAAGGATATGAGTTTGAGTGAGTATGTACTTTTTATTTTTTTTTAAAAAGTTCCACCAAAACAATTTTGTAGGTTTCTAATGATAGGCCTTATCAGCTTGATATGTGCTTTTGATGTAGCTTTGATTCTTTTTGTTGTTTTTCTTATTTTATTTCTAAGAATAATCCTAACATTCTGATAGATATTTAGTAATATGATATTTTTCCTTTACTAGTCAAATGGAAACCTTATTGGAAAAACTTTTATGGACACAGAAGTTACTTAAAAATAATTGAAGTAATGTTACAGAGGATGAGACACGGCAATAGTGTACATTTTTCTAAGCTGCGTATAGCTGGGCTGTATAACATTTGATGAAATTTGTCTACTCTTGAAAATGAAAACCTAGAGATCACTGAACCAAATATTAGGATAAAACAACAGAAATAATTTAGAACTAAATCTCACCAGGCTTCTCAGCTTCACATTCATACTCTACAACATCTTGGAATTTAAGAAGTATAGTTCATAATACCTTGTAGAGGAAAGAAGAGTAATAAACAAGTAAAACCCTGTGTTAATAGCATTATAAGAGAACAACTGACCTTCTAAAGATTAATTACTGGGGCACCTGGGTGGCTCAGTTGCTTACACATCTGACTCTTGATTTTGGCTCAGGTCATGAGCTCACGGTCCTGAGAGGGAGCCCTATGTGGGACTTCACACTGAGTGTAGAGCCTGCTGAAGATTCTCTGTCTCTCTGTCTCTCTCTGCCCCTCTCCTTGGCTTGTGCTCTCTGTCTTTTTAAAAATTAAAAAAAAAATTAATAAAAGATTAATTACTAAATTTAGAGAAAAGGAACACATTCATCCAAAAACCGGGGAGCATATGAAGGGATGGGAGATGAATTCTGAAGAATGAAGAAACTAGTTTTTGCTCTTTGAGAGTACCCAATAAATAATATCCTTTTCTTTACCAATCTTTGAACAAATTATCCATTAGACCAAAGTAAGCTACCTGGAATTCAAACTATTCTCTTTTTTTACTGATTAAGGGTAAGCTGACAACATTGGGCTTTGTTATTTATTTATCTCATTAAAGGTGATAACGACCTGTGGTGGTCCCCCCCCAGTGAGAGGACCCCCTTAGTTAAGACATAATTTTTGAAAAGCAGGGAACCACTCCTGCTTACCATTATGTTTTTTTCTCCTAAAGGAAGAAGTAGAAGGATTAGATTAGTAATTTTGTCCCTGCAGAGTGGAGTGACTTAAATGGGATTTCATCTGGAAGAAAAAACAGAGGTCAGGATGACACTGAAGAATTATTTTTTAGATAATTTTCATTTTTAGCTTTGAAAAAAAACAAGAACTACATATTGGGACTCCTCCTGATGAATCTCAGCTCCAAATAGCAAACCTGATAGTTTTCTCAAAATAGAGTACGGGAATATGAATAATGAATGTAAAGTAATGCAAAAGAGTTTGGCAAAGCTATTATGAAACATACATTCAAATGATATTTCTCCTTTAAATTACAAGCCTTCAGAGTTTACATGTTTTATCAAACCATAACAGTATTGCTCAAAAACAGCTTTGAATCTTTCTTTGGAAATTAATTTTGAGATTGCATGATGATCTTTTTCAGGAGATTACATCTTTTTAAAATGGCAAAAAAAAAAAAATGCACAGGCAAGTTTTTGTTCCTGCTCTCTCGATGAGATCGTTTCCCTATCCTCATTGTCTTCCAAACCACACAAATTCCATACCACCTCAAATAGACACCTAAAACTTGAAAAAAAGTAAAAAAAAATTATATGGACAGTCAGTCTTATAGAAAATCCTTACAAAATCATGCTAAAACAGTGCTCTCCAAATTATTCTGTTTTAACCAGAGAGTTAAAATATCCTTCTTGGTCCCATGGCCAGAATATATTAAATTATTCCCTGGCTTGGAAAAGTCCCATAACTACCTAGACTGGTTTTGCTTAATTGGCCTCAATACTTCACTCAGGTTTAATGGAAATCTCAACATTTTCTTCTAGATTGTTTCTTTCTTTCATACATTCTTGTCCATCATCAGCTGCTTAACTAAATGAAAACCTTGTATCTAAGCTAAATTTACAAGTGTAAATTTTATCTAATATTCCCATACATCCATAAATGGGATTAGGGTGGTTATTCATCACATTCAGAACAAAAATAGCATAAAAATCAAGTCTATATTTTGATACAGGTAATTATTAAATTATTAAATCAGTCAAATATATTTATCAAGAATATCCTCTCTGAATTACAAGAAGCACAATATTGCAAATTCTCAAAACATCAAATAAACCATAGCAACATCTAGCTCAACTTTTAACACAGAAATCAAGTCTGCATATGTGAAGTTATTCTAGAAAAATATTGCATATACAATCAGAATCCTAGAACCAGATTTTTCTGGTTTCTCTATAAGCTAAAAAGGGCTATTGACAGCTTGCCTTTGAGTATAAAAGCTGAGGAATTGATCTTCTTTAAATGCAGCTGACCTGCACGGTATACAGACAGAGATACTCAAAAACAGGAAATTTTGGATCTTCTATGGTCAAAGTCAAATTCTCCCAGTCTGTGCTTCAGCAAGTGAAAGACAAGTTGAACCTTGATAAAGTAGTTACATCGAAGCGAAGTCAATGAATTAGAATGACCATTTTCCCCAGATTTTGTTTCTGATTATAACCCTCAAAGATTTATTCCTTATAATGAGTTAAAATATGCTTTTCTTATTCCTTCCCAATAACTTCTTTCTATTAAACTCATTTCAATTTGCTGCTACACAGAAGAGTTTGCTACTTGACTGGCTTCTATATGAGACAGTAGTTATTCTCTTCTCCAAATTAAATGTTCTCAGGTCTGTCCACATAGATGAAAAAATATATATGCATACAAACTGATATTTGTCAAAAGGGGCACATTAGAATTTTGAGATGCATAATTTCTCATTGTGTGGAATTACTCCATGTAATGTCGGATGCTTAGCATTCTTATCCCTTTTCTTAAATTCCAAGTGACATTTATAACATCATTGAGACAACTACAAAATAGCCCTCATGCATTTCTAACCAATCCTAGGGTTTGGTTTTGTCTTGATGGAAACCATATATATCCTTAGTCTATTACCACTCTTCAGTATAAATTCCAGCTTTTCACAAAGCTAGATGTCTTCCTAGAACTGAATGAAGTATAACTTTACAGAAAAGAGTGGAATTATCCTTTTGTTTTTCCTCTGAACACCATATGTCTATGTTGTTATTGAATCCCATTTTTGACACACTATTTTAAAATATATTGATCTCCAAGTTGATTGAAATCCCAAAGTCATTTTCATATTAACATTAAGCCTCATTAGTTATTGTGTTTGTTTGCTTGTGTTTTGTTTTTTTTTTTTTTCTGTCCCTCACATAAAATGTTAGCTATCTGAAGGCAGGCATCATGTCTTAACCAATGTTTGACTCTTAGTACCCAGCACATGATTAGCCCACACACAGTGCCTAGAGAGGTATTGTTAATTTTTCATCTAATATACCAGAATTTCCTGCAAGTTTAAATGTGTACAATATTAAGAAAATTTCCCAAACAATTCACAGAACCTGATGGCAGAGCATTGTGGCTGTTTGAGACCTTCTTCAAGCAAACATAACCTGTTAGCATAGGGGTGCCTGGGTGGCTCAGTTGGTCAAGAGTCCAGCTTTGGCTCAGGTCATGATCTTATGGCTAGTGAGATCGAGCCCCACATGGAGCTCTGTTCTGGCAGCTCAGAGCCTGGAGTCTGCATCAGATTCTGTGTCTCTCTCTCTCTCGTACTCTCTCTTGTACCGTGCTTGTACTCTGTCTCTCTTTCTCTCTAAAAAAAAAAAAAAAAAAAAATTAAAAATAAATAAATAAATAAATAAATAAATAAATAAATAAATAAAACTTGTTACCATAATTTAGGTATGGTCATTCATTCTGTTTGGAATTCAGCTGTTCAGATCATTAGTGCTGATTAGCTATTATTCCTGGCTGTCAACTTCTTTGATAGATAATCGAAAAGATTTCTGAATAAGTCACTTGCTTTTACCAACAAAATGTAGGTTGAAATGCTTGTGTCCTTTCTGAGCAGAAGTTTAGAGTGTCAATATTTGCTGGTCTCTTCCTCCTGAATGATACTTAAAAAAAAAAAAAGCAAATATCTATATGGAACCTCTGTCAATCTGAGCCTCTGAATTACTATACTAAACAGATACCTTGAGGAACCCAAGATAGACACGTAGCTTAAGAGGAAAATGTATTATTGGGGAATAGTACTCCATTACTTTGTGATTATTTTTGTCCCAGGCTATCCTTTTGTATAGCAAACACTCCTGGATAATACAGTTACCATCTCCCTCTAGGGCAGAAGGGAGATTTGTAGTTTCCTGACCATGAAGAGAAAGATAACCATACTCTCTAGGGCAAAGATTGGGCATGTTTGTTTTCAGCTACCTATATAGTATTGTTTTTTTGCTTGTTTGTTTGTTTGCTTTTAAGCTCTGTTTTCCTCAGTTATGGCACAGACCCATTCTGTATGTCCCATACAGCTGAGATGCTTGTCATGACTTTTTGAGACTTGCAGAGAAAGAGGAACTCATATAAACAAGTAACTCATGCTTCCTCTTGTGCTTTGAGTAATAGTATCTCTTATCTCTAACCCAGAAATCTTGTGTCCACTGCCAGCATCTGTGAAACTATTGTAGGCTACTTGGTTAGCTTACAAAAAGGCTAAAATCTCAGGCCACTCACAGTTCCTTACATTATTTTTGCTTTCTTTTAGAATACTGTGACTTGAGAGGGGTCATGTGTTACTGTAAAATAATCTAACATATTTTAACTAATACACTCATCATCCATCTACATTTCCTTTAGGCTTTATTTCTGCTCATGTTTATAACATTAAATTGTATTTAGAGTAGTATCACAGACAAAGGACAGGTAGACAGATGGTGAGAAAAAACTCAAAGAACAAAAAATTTGCAAAGGTCTCACCAAAAAAAGAGGGTCAAAGAGGATGTCCCAGACTGTATTAGAACTTGGAAATTGGGGGATAGCCAAAGGGCTGTGCCGTTAATCAGACATTGTGAAGTTCATCAGATATTAATATTAGATTAAAATTTTGTGATTGAAGAAATAAAGGACATTGGTAACTTCTTGAACAATCCAGAGAATTAGAAGAAGTTTGTGCTGGAAGGGATATCAGAGACATAATAAGACTTTGAAAATGAAAAAAAAAACAAAAAGAAACAAAACAGAAGCTCAAATATAAGAAGACTTTTGGAAGTCATTCAGGTATTAATAAATGACCCAGAATTGCTAGCTAAGTCACCCACCTTCCTACAATCCACTGCTATCTTATTCCCTCCCACTGTTCCCTCATTTGTTCCTTTAATGAGTATTCTCTTATTGAGTACCATTTATGTGCCAAGTTCTACACTATACATGGTAACAAAGACACAGTTCCATCATTATGAAATTTTAATCAGTTGTCTATAAGCTGGAGACATGTTTATATAGATGGGGTGCAGGAACCTTTACAATTATACCATGCAGATGAGTAGATTAGAAACTAAGTCTTAACAGAAAGAATATCTGACTTGAGGCTGACTGCAAAATCTTACAGTCCTCTGTGTAAACAAACTCATGTACCCTGGTTAAAATAGGAGAACATAATGTTTAGACTTCCTTTGGTTTCAAAGAAAGTAATTTATTTTATATAGCGCTTGATATTAAAAAGTAAAAATTTCACATGCTCTATATCAGTTTATTTACACAGTATTCTTAACATGTCATGCACAACAGAATAAAGAGAATGAATATTAACTTCAAAAGGCCTGCAAGTGAATAAAATACAGATACTTATACTGTACACTGAGCATTTGCTTAATCTCTTGAAATACATGTACTTCATTAGGAAATGGACATACTTGGTCAGCTTGTGAGGATTAAATCAGATAACATACAACCTGTAGCACATTCTAATTTTGAATACATACTGATTATCTTTGGTTTTATGTTCCTACTTTTCAATAGGACAAACAAATTCCCTTTATATAGTCAACATGTATTCAACACACATTTGGACAACCTTGCAGTTGTGGTTTATTATATTTTCATATGATTTATTTTACTTGATCCTCACAACAAAATTTGTAAAGCTCAAATAATAAATGAATCATTATAAAGGTACAAAATATGTATAACAAAGTTAGTGTGTGGAATTACAAATTTGCTGAAGAATATAACATGAATTTAAATAGGATGTAAATATGACATCGAACAGAGAAGTTGTATAAACAAAGAAACCCAGAAGTCTGGAAGAGGGTGATGTCACATTTGATTTGGCCACAAAGATTCTTCAAGGAAGAGTAGATAGCACTATCACTTTCCATACCAGGGAGTTTTAAGTGATGTGTAGTGTTTGCACGTTTACAAAGACTGAACTCATGTATATGTACGTCCTAGATGACCAGGAAGACACAAAGGAGTTCAAAGGGTAACTGATAATAACACGACTACTTTGTAACACAATGTAAATCTCAAATTTTAAACTTCAACTTGCAGTCTGTATTATTGTACTAAATAAGCCATGAATGTAAGCCATGAGCTCTCGGAGGCCAAACAGGTGGAGGCACATGGGTTTGAAAGACTCCCAAAGAAGAAAATGTATGGGTTATGCTGTCTACAATGGCAAATAAAGGAGATTCAGTGTCATCCGCTGATATGGTGCTCATCCTGTAGAGTGCAACACGATACAGAAAGGAATTTTGAAGAAGTGGGGACATAAGGAACTTCTTTTTGGGAAACTTAAAAATTAATATAAATTTACTAAAAAGGGCACAAAAATATGTGTATATATATATATTGCATTTGTGTTAAAATTAAAAACAGGTAAATGAGTACACCTTAGCTATTAGTTCTTCATAAACATGGTGATGTTGAAACATCACTGGGTATCCTGGAGTCATCTACATTCTTGGAATTAATTTGGGAAGACTGCCCAAATGAGATGAAGTGCAACACAAGTATTTAGGTGGTCTTCAGAAACTCCAGCATGAATTTGGCTACAGTGATTTGAGTGATTTCTTAAGAATGTCCTTGCTAATTTTCAAGCTGGTTGGAGAGATTGTACTGGGTTTGATTATACCATCCCCGCATTTCCTAACAGGAGCAGGAAAAAGACAAGGCAAATCGCTTTGTCATTAAAGTCTGGAAGAGAAAATTATGATGGAAGCCTCTATTCCCGAGAATAAAAATAGGCAAAATACAGCTGATGAGAAAGAGCAAGCCTGTAAATCTACCCAGCTGTAGACTCCTTCAGGGATGAAAGACCAAAAGAATAAATGTGGTTCTGATAGCAAATTTACCACTAATGTGAATACTAATCTCTTTATCCCTGGAGACTACTTCCACTGCAGGTATTATCATTGAAAAAGGACTTTAATTCAGACATGTCTAATTACACTACAGGTTAATTCCATTTAACTAGAAAATCTCCAAAGGACTTTAGCATTTTTGACTATTAAATAAATTTAAGTGGTCTAAACAAATTTCTAGTGATTGCCTTTCACTGCAGAGAGGAAACTATTTGATAAATCTGCTCTTCCTTCTGGAACACTAGAACAGAGACTTGACTTTAAGGACAATAACAATTTATTGTGATTACCCTTAATGTATGGTGAAGACGGTAATGTTATGTATAGTTTGTATTTTCCCCAGTGATTGCTTTCTTTGCTATTGTCATCCTCATATGTAGGCATAAATTATTAGTTTTAGTAACAAAACTTATAATAATGATAAAATAAACGGGCTTCTTTATCATAAATGCAAGAAATTCTCATTTGCAGTGTTGATGGAGGTAGAAGAGTTTTCTTTCATTTAGGTCATCCTGTTATAATAGGCAAATACCAGTTTTCAGTACATTGTGTGGATTCTCTGAAAGGGGTTATTTTTCTCTTTTAAAGTTTAGGCATTAGTCTAGACACATTGGAACAATTAGAACGGTTAAGATTCATTATGGTTGTTTGTTCCAGCTCTGCCTGAGCATTTAACAAACCTTTATTTGTATGTAGAAGAATGTTATATTCCATTCCTATCTCTCCTCTCACCACTGGAAATTTCCCATTTGTTATTTAATTCAGTGTTTCTCATTTGGTGAGAATGAGAATTAAATAAGAGTTCAGCACAGCACAAAACGCTGGGGAGAAAAATACCAATAAAACATAGTGCCTTATCTCAAGGACTTTACAACTTTTTAAATGAGATAGACTTGAGCACAGATAACTGCAATATGGGAGCCCAGAGGATATGTAACTGGCTCCACTGAGGCGGACTTGCAGTTGGAAACTAAGTATTTGTTACTAGTTTCAGGAAAACAAATCAGCTCAAGAATTAGAAATACTCATTTTATAGGATCATATGACTATACTATCTAAGATGCATATTGGGCAAATACTGAAAGATTTCATGTAAACGTCATGACTTTGACCTTATATACAAGGTAGGGACGGTAGAAATAATTATCTGTTGCAAGTTGGAAATGCGCAAGTATACTTTTTAGGATTGAAGTGTCAAACGGTGATTTTAAAAGGAGGAAATAGGATATGGTTTATGATATAATCTGGTAATTATGGGGAAACCACAAAGGAATCTATAAAAGTGATTAATGTTATCTGCATTAAAGAGAAGGAAGAAAAAGGAAAGAGGGAAGGGAAAAGGTAAGGAAAATAAGTTCCTCCGAAACAATATAGAATTATTAGAATCTATTTAAATAATTTTATTCAGAAGCAATACCTAATTGTCACTTCCTGGTACATTTATCTTATAAAAATGACAGTGTGCAAAAAGTCTATCACAGAGTGAATGTGCAAATTCAATATTATGTCTCATTCCTCCTTGTCTTGCTCCACCCTCCTCATTATATTGCTTGCAAAGTTATAATATAAATGTGAGGGTTATGGTTCCCAGCTTTGATCTCTACTCAGAAGGGGATAGAGAAATTGTAAAAAAACAAATAAAAAATAAAAATGGAACCATACAAGTGGAGTGCCTTAGGTTGTGGAAGCGTGGAAAGAAACAGGAAGGATTTCTCTTAGGACTTCCAGTTCTACTACAAGGGTTAAGAAATGGTCAACGTGTGGGGAAGAACAACTGAGAGATGAAAATGAAAGTATTATGTGAGAGTATGGGGCGGGGGAGGAATTAGAAAGGAAAGAGAAGAATGAACTAAAGGTGTAAGGAAGACTAAACGAATAAGAACCTTGTACTGGAAATTATTAGTGTCCTTGCTTTAAGATTAAAATGCATGTGATAATTTGCTTGCACAGGCAACGGTCCTTGTATATAAGACCTCTTTATGTATCAGGTATGATGCCTTACACATACTATCTTCTGGAACCCACTTGACAACTCATTAGCTCAATATCCTTGCATTTCTAGATATTATTTTATATTATCTCCAGATTATGTAAATCAGCTTCCTCCCTTATGTTATTCCTTATGTAAGAGTCAAAACAACTGTCATTTAAAGAAAACAGTTATTATGTTCAATTTGAAGGTATTTGTTCCAAAGAAATATGTATATATATATACACATCAAGGAAAGTAAATTTCCAACTTTTAGTAGTCTTTCTAGATTACCAGGGTCTCTAAGATGATTTACCTTAATTACAACCCTACCACAACCTTTGAGAATCCAGTATCTTCTCTCTGATAGGCAGTCAGGAAAGAGCACTAAAAGGCTAGCATTCCCAATACCAGTTTAAATCTCTGGAGAGATTGAAGGTTAACACTCAAAATAGTCCCATTCATTACTAATTGACCTGAAAAATGTATGTCATTGTTCATCTAACTTTCACTAAGCACTCAGACTGGTGAAACCTGTTTTCAACTCAGTAACAGGCAGCCAGCAAAAAAACGCCCAGAATTGTCTGCTATTGCTGCAAGTTTAATTGGCATCAAACACGGGGATGTGGGACAAAACTGAGGAAGGAAGATTATGTGTAATTCAAAGAACAAATGAGATTTAGGAAATCTTATTTTTCTTCCTTGAGTCAGGACAACTTCACCTTAAAGTTAAAAACCCATTTCCTTGACATAAAGCAAATTATTAAGATTAGAGTTAATGCTAACAGGTATGAACACTAACAATGGCAAATGCCAGCTTGTTATGTGTTGCTTGTGGGTACAGGGAGGTATGTGAATATATACTAATTTTGAGGTATGCCTTGTGGACTGTTATAGTGGCAAGTATGGACACAAAAGGGGAAAATAGCTTCTTTTTTTTTTTGTCTTCTGTCTCCCTTGTGTCTCATTACCATTACTTTTTCTCTAGGTCTATTGCCATTTGCCTTCACAGCTTCCATTACTTTCTTCCCCCAGTTCATTTGATGCAGACTATTTAGCTTCAGATTGCATAATATGAGACTAAATTGTCCAAAACCAATCCTTATCTCCCTCCCTCACTCCCTCCCTTCTTTCCTTCCCTCCTTCCTTTCCTGCCTTCCTCTTCCTCTCTCTCTCTCTCTCCCTCTCTTTCCCTTCCTTTCTTCCTTCCTCTCCCCTCCCTCCTTCCCTTTCTTTCTTTCTTTCTTTCTTTCTTTCTTTCTTTCCTTCCCTTCCTTCCTTCCTTCCTTCCTTCCTTCCTTCCTTCCTTCCTTCCTTCCTTCCTTCCTTCCTTCCTTCCTCCCTTTCTTTTCTTTCTTCCTTTCTTTTCTTTCTTCCTTTCTTCCTTTCTTTTCTTTCTTCCTTTTCTTTCTTTCCCTTCCTCCCTTCCTCCCTCTCTCTTTCTTCCTCCCTTTCTCTCTCTCTCTCTCTCTTTTCAAATTTCTCCCAGGTCTCTTTTCTGTGAATCTAAGATCTACAAGATTAAAGGTATACTGAAAGGAGAAGTAGAGTTAGGGGGAATAGTGTTATTTTCTAATTTCTATTGTCTTTAATATTCATTACAGAAAAATAAACCCTCAAAGGGATTGTCACTGCATCAGAAACAGGAAGATATTTGTATTTTCCTGATGATTAGTGACATTGAACATCGTTTCATGTGTCTGTTTGCCATTTGGATGTCTTCTTTGGAGAAGTGTCTATTCATATCTTCCGCCCATTTCTTCACTGGGTTATTCGTTTTTCGGGTGTGGAGTTTGGTAAGTTCTTTATGGATTTTAGATACTAGTCTTTTATCCGATATGTCATTTGCAATTATCTTTTCCCATCTCTTTGGTTGCCTATCAGTTTTGTTGGTTGTTTCTTTTGCTGTGCAGAAGCTTTTTATCTTGATGAGGTCCCAATAGTTCATTTTTGCTTTTAATTCCTTTGCCTTTGGAGACATGTCAAGTGAGAAATTGGTGCGTCTTAGGTCAAAGAGGCTTTTTCCTGCTTTCTCCTCTAGGATTTTGATGGTTTCCTGTCTCACATTCAGATCCTTTATCCATTTAGAGTTTATTTTTTGTGAGTAGTGTAAGGAAGTGGTCTAGTTTCATTCCTTTGCATGTTGCAGTCCAGTTCTCCCAGCACCATTTATTAAAGAGGCTGTCTTTTTTTGCATAGAATACTCTTTGCCGCTTTGTCAAAGATTAGTTGGCCATATACTTGAGGGTCCATTTCTGAGTTTTCTATTCTATTCCATTGGTCTATGTGTCTGTTTTTGTGCCAATACCATACTGTCTTGATGACTACCGCTCTGTAGTAGAGGTTAAAATCTGGGATTGTGATGCCTCCTGCTTTGGTTTTATTCTTCAGTATTACTTTGGCTATACGGGGTCTTTTGTGGTTCCATACAGATTTTAGGATTGTTTGCTCTAGTTTTGAGAAGAATGCTGGTGCAATTTTGATTGGGATTGCATTGAATGTGTAGATTGCTTTGGGTAGTATTGTCATTTTGACAATATTTATTCTTCCAATCCATGAGCATGGGATGTTTTTCCATTTCCTTGTGTCTTTTTCAATTTCCTTCATAAGTTTTTTATAGTTTTCAGCATAGAGGTCTTTTACATCTTTGGTTAGGTTTATACCTAAGTATTTTATGGTTTTTGGTGCAAATGTGAAAGGGATTAGCTTCTTTATTTAGAAACAGGAAGATAAAAGAAGGAAGTTTTGATAGGCAGAAAAATGGGAAAAAACTGTTTTGATACATAAACTAATAAAAGCAGAAAGGGAATAGTGCAGGCCAAATGCTGAACAAATATCAAATCTGGAATATGAATGGAATACAGAGGACTGACAAAGGGCTGTTCTTCATGAAATTTAAAACAAGTATTTCTGATTTGTGGAAACTCCCATCCCTGATTCTCAAACTTTTTTCCCTAGTTCAATTTTGTAAGTCTCTGTCCCAGTTTTGTAACTGAGCCCCAGCCGTCCTTACCTTTCTTAAGCCCCAATCTATTATAGCTCATACCCAACGTTGCAGGTACCCCTACAGTGACTCATAACCAATGGTCTCATAACAACTTGCTCAGTGTCAGGCTTGTGAAGGAGAGAGGAAGAAGCTCTAGGCCCAATGATGCATCCAGATTTGTAACTGATCTTACTTTTCATAAGCTAACGCTTATCATGGCATTAAAATCTATAGAAATGCAAGCTTCCTGGCCTGGGTTCCTGCTTAGAGGATTCAAAGGAATTTTGTTAAAAATCTGTATTTGGAGTTTTAGTTAAAAGTTTCATTCTTTATCTCCCTTTATAGTCTTTCTAATGTACTGTGTCACCGATGACTGTTGCTTCAATTCTCATCTCTATTCCAGTGGTGCCCTTCTTATTATTAGCACCCCCGTTTTGTCTAAATTTAGTTCAGACTGCTTGTCTAAAGCTTCGAACCTTTATATATAAATGCTTACTCAATATTGCACTTAGTTGCCTCAAAGGGAACTGAACTTAGTATATATATGACCATACTTCTTAATTTTTCCTCAAACCTAGTGCCTTCATTCAAAAGAGTACCTTGGGGAGCCTGGGTGGTTTAGTTGGACTAAATGTCTGACTCTTGGTTCCAGGTCAGATCATAATCTCATGGTGTTACTGAGTTTGAACTCTGCCTCAGGCTCCACACTGGCAGCGTGGAGCCAGCTTGGAATTCTCTCTCTTCCTTTCTGTCTCTGCCCCTCCTCAGCTTGTACTCCTTCCCTCCCACCCTCTTTCTCCCTGTCTCTCTCAAGATAAATAAATAAACTTAAACATAATTTTAAAAAAAATTAAAAAGTTCCTGGCATTTGTTAAGCACCTAGGAAGTGTTAGCTAGTAATACTCTAAATACTACTAATCTCTATGATATGGGAGATTATATGAGGTTTCAACTGTGTATAACTGTCAAATTCATTCACTGAATTAGGGAAAACAAATGGCTTAACAAATACTAGGTACCTTAAAAAATGAATTATGTATATTGACATATTTAATCCTTATAATGATAAAAAAGCAGGAGCTATTATACCTTTTTAGAGATTGGAAGGTGGGTACACAAAGAGACTTAGTAACTTGCCCATGATCACAAGGCTAGTAAGGATCAGAGCTGGGGTTTAATCCCACGAAGTCCAGATTCCACGTTTGTGTTTAGCACATACTACGAGTTCTCCTACAAATATTAGCGATTAACACTGGTTAACTGTTCACACTGTATCAGCTTTTGAACTAAGCACCTGAAAAGTATTATTTGTCAAACTTAACATAAACCTAAAAAAGAATAGTATAATTATTCTTAGTTTATAGACAACGACATTGAGGTGCACGGTGGTTAGCTAATTTTCATAACTAGTCCTTAACTAGTCAGTTGTGATGCCACAATTCATTATCTGCCATTCTCATCCAGGTCTCACATTTTTAACATTTAACATTTAACATTCTTGGCACTTTATAACCCTATTTAAAAAAAATAGCCCAGTTTTGGATCAGAAGATAATGACTTTTTGAAGAATAGAAAAGTATTTTTATGCATTAGCAAAAGCTCTGTCTTTTTAATTGTATTCTTATTTTTTATTATTTTTTAATGTCTATTTTTGAGAGAGAGAGAGAGAGACAGCGTGTGCATGCGCAAGAGAGCAGGGGAGGGGCAGGGAGAGAGGGAGACACAGAATCTGAAACAGACTCCAGGCTCTGAGCTGTCAGCACAGAGCCCAATGTGGGGCTCAAACCCATAAGCAGTGAGATCATGACCTGAGCCAAAGCTGAACCCTTAAGTGACTGAGCCACCCAGGTGCCCCTTAAGTACCATTAAACATGAAAACAAATTTCAGTTAAACCTTTTGTCTTACTCTGACCCGATTCTTTAATCTCACCTAAAAGTCCAAGTGTTTTAAACTAAGTATGTGCACAGCTTTATTCTGAAGAAATTGAGTTCTCTATTGATGGAGCAAAATTAAAAAAATAAATACTTTTGACTAAATATTTTTAAATTTTCTGCATTACTTTCTTTCTGAAACACTAACTGTTATCTCTGAGGAATTTGGCTGTTGTGGAGTCAAATATTTCTCTGAATTTTGGAACATACATTGAAGGTTTTAGGCTTTTCTTGTAATTTGTTCTTTTGGAAAATAGAATGCTGTAGGTCTCCTCCCTTCTCTAAACTTTGAAAAGTAAATTACAGTGCTGGTATCACCTTGGGAGCATATTTTATTTGAGTAATAATCATTCCCTTTGACAACATATGTCATCTTATTAAAAAAAAAAGAAAAAGGAAAGAAAAAGGAAAGATGATTTCCAGCAGCTCATAAAAAGGCTCCAAATGTATAATAGACATCGTCAAAGGTTTTTCCATCCCTATTTCATTTTTATGAATAGATCAAGAAACATACATATTTAAATTGCTTTTAGATGAGTGCTTTAACAATGAGACCTAGTACTTGGTTTCTTCAAAATATATAAATTTTATTTGGAGTGATTATAAATCAAAAACATATTTTAAAATTCACTACTCTCTAGTAAAGTTTTTTAATTGAAATTATATTAATGTTTAATATTTTATATGAGTCCTCTGTTGTACAGTTAAAACACAGGCAATTTTGATACCCAACCATTAATTTTACTTTTATTTTTTTAAAGTTTTATTTATTTATTTTGAGAGAGTCAGAGAGTATGAGCGGGAAAAGGGCAGAGAGAGAGGCAGACTCTTAAGCAGGCTCTGAACTGCCCAACGTGGGGCTCCCGGCTGTAACCCTTGAACCCTGAGATCATGACCTGTGCTGAAATCAAGAGTCAGACGCTTAACTGATTGAGCCACAAAGGCACCCCCAGTTTTACTTTCAGAAATATAGTGACATCTCGAGTCTTCTAAGATAGATTCTCTGAATATTGATAATGCTGAAATTCAACTCATGATCCTAATGTGAATCTGCTCACTGGCATGGGTTAACAAAAAAGTGACTGTAATTTCATATTATAGTGATCAGTTTTGTTTTTGAAAGAATACCTAAAAAGAAGAGCAGTTCAGGTGACAATGTTCAAAACTCCAAATTAACTCATTTGCTGTTTAATTAGCTGTCTCAGATACAAAGACTGCTGCCGTGAGACCACATCAAAGGGAATTATCCTTGCTTTCCCTCACACAGTTGCTGGTTTCAGCTCCAGCAGTACTAAGTGGAGAGAAAGGAGAGAATGGACACACCCTGGGACTTACCTCCAAAGGGAAAGAAGAGTGGTAATAAGTACCCTCCTCCCCCTCCTCTCCAATTCCTTTATCTTCTTTACTATTTACAAATATCCCTTCCTCCTCTCTCAGAGGCTCCCTTGTAATCAGTAAACACAAAGAAAGGGGAAGTTCTTAAACTCTCACCAAGCTCATGTGTCAGAATATCAGTCAGTTTCTGCTGCCCTGGAGCTATTTTAGAAGGTGATTTCTCTTGTCCTCATCTAGAAAGAAGGGCAGCTGGTGAGCTTGTAGCCTCTGAAAGAATAGAGCCTATTAAAAATTTCTAACATTTATATGATTCCTTTTATTCCTTTTATCTTCAAAGTGCTTTATAATCATTAAACTAATTAAGTGAAAGCAATTTGTGAATTAAGGCATACTTATAAACAACTGCCTGTCATTGGTGAGAAATATTTGTCCTTGTTTGTTTCTTATTTCATTACGAGCCTTATGGGCGGCTTTTTAATTTTAATAGCATTATCCAAGACGCCAAGGCCAAAAGAGTAGAAATGCTTCATGGTAAAGTCATCCACTTGCTATGCTATGAAATGACCCCAATCTACCCCAATATCCCTTCCGCACACAGCTTAATTGATTTGATAATGGTAATTGGAAGAGATTTAGCTAAAGAAAGCTTTAAAAAAATGAAAACCCTGTTAATCTTATCTCTTTTTATTCTCAACATTTTATGGAAAAAAAATCAATAAACTTAGATTCTACAGGCAGACTATCCGTTGTGCTAATATGTCAAAAAAATAATCTAAAACCTCAAACCTCTTTATAAAATGCTAAGTAGGTTAATAAGAAAAGTAGGTTTATAGAACAGTTCATAAGGAAACTTCACATGCACACATAAAACTTTTCGAGAGTGTTAATGTCTTCTTGACAAATTGAAAGATCCCTACTCTAAATATTGCTCTTAATTTATCAAGTTTCTCAAGATTAAAATGTGTAATACCTTTGCCCAACCAGGAAGATACAGTGGGGGAAAGGCTGAGGTTAGATAAGTATGTTTTTAAGTGACTTTTTGAAAAATCCTCTCAAGAGAAAATGCATTTTACTAATAAATTTAGAAAGATTTGGAAACATATTTTTTTTTTCAAGCAGCATGTGAAATTTTTAAGTGATTGAAGTAACTGCACTGACTATTTGTACTGGATAAGAGATAAACCGTGTGCTGCTCTTGGGGTAAAGCCTGCATGAGTAGCTAATGAATAGCTGGACAATCTTAAGACAATCTACGTGGCCCTTGAAATAAGTCACTATGGTTAATATCTAATTATTCTAAGGTGAAAAGATGGCTAGTCAACATTGTGAATCATAGAAGAATCAATACAATAAAATCCCAATGCAAAGCCCCTGTATTTTATTTTTTTAGTATTTTTTTAAAGTTTATTTATTTTGAGAGAGAGAGACAGAGTGCAGGAGGGACAGAGAGAGAGAGAGGGAGAGAAAGAATCTCAAGCAGGCTCCGCACTGTCAGCATGGAATAACCCAATATGGGGCTCAAAGCCGCGAACCATGAGATCATGACCTGAGCTGAAATCAGGTTTCGGACGCTCAACTGACCGAGCCACCCAGGCACCCGCAAAGCCCCTTCAAATATACATTTGATTATACTGGGAGTCAAAAAATCCTTTTAATCAAGGGAATATTGACATCTGGAGTAGAATTTTAGATTTAAAAAACCTAAAGTGTCTAATTTCCTCATTACATAACTGAAGAAATAAGTTCTCAAAGTTTAGATGCTAGCAAAGTCAAATAGCAACTTTGTGATGGAAGTTAGGACATAATTATGCCAGGTGATCTTTCCACCCCACCAGATTGAGCTACATCTGATTTGAGAACTCTGCAAAATGGGCACTGTTCCAGCATGTTTTGCTATCATGCTACAGAAGTATTTGTGTGTAAAGAGATGCTATTTGGCACCACATCTTCTAACCTTAGTTTCCTTGAGTTGTAAAAAGGCATTGTTTGTCAGTACAGAATTTTCTCTTTGATAGTTTCTGAAAGGTGCTGATATTTTATTTATTTTATTCGCGCTGAAGTTTTATTTGGCCTTGACTTTGTTAGCCTCTGAAGAACACATTTCTGTTACCGATGAATCAAGAGTTCTTAACCTATTGTGTGCCAATTCCTTTTTGGCATTCAATTGAAAACTATGGACCTTTCTCAACATAATATACTTAAGTGCCTAAAATACATTTTCTCTGAAAACAAAGGAAACAAATCATGTTCAAATGCAATTGTCAATATATTATGAAGCAAAATTCACACTCTAGTAGAATGTGTCCCTTTATTAATGCATTACAGTGTAGGTATAATAATTACCATCATTTTAAAGTAGTATTTAAGTAGTATTAAGTATTAAAGACAAACAATATATTTAGGTACATGCAACAAACTGCAATGGAATTGGAAAATATCTCTGGTTTCTATTGGTAACAGTCACAGGTACTGCTAACTATTATGATTTGTTGCCTCTATTAATAATCAAAAGAAGTGAAAAATTTTACTTAGGGACTGCTAAAAAAAGATAATTTTGTTTTTTCTACAAAAATCATATACCCTTAAATTCTGACCTCACAAATTTCAAAGGTTCTCACAGGTTGAAAACCTCTATTTCTGTCGGTTTACATTTTAGATAACTCCATTTGTTCCATTTCAATTCATTTCTTTCAGGGTCTACCCTTTATCCTGTGACCCAGAATATTGCTGAAGATTTTATAGCTGAACACATTCATTTTTCTAGTTCGGTTTCTGGACAATCACTGGAGGTAACATCTTTGAACAATTGATCCCATTTTACAACATTGAAGCAATTTGCTGCCACCCTGGTTAATAGCTCATGTAGCTGGAGACACTTTTTTGCCTTTATAAGAATAGCAACATTGCTAACTAAAGCTTTTTTGAAATACAACAGCCCAGTAATGACAGCAGCCAATAACACTGCTAAGCTGTAATGAGTTACAATGATAAATCAGAGCTGTCTGAATATCTTATGCTGAATATGAATCTTCCCATGCTGGCCGGTTATGATCTATGTTTCCTAATCTGACAGGGATGACTAAGACAACTGCAGTGATGGTCTCTACCTAACCTAAAAGGATCCCACATCATTGGACAGTCATGTCTGGGAATACAGATTGGTAGATTATTAGATTTGAATTAAAAAGGATGTGTTCTTCCCTCCAGGCTTCCTTATTCTTGTGTTTGTTGTCTTCAATATGGATTTTTTATGATGTTTTCACTATTATTGTTTATTATTATTATCTCATTTTAATTGTGTATTTGATGATCCTGGCATGGGGGGGGGATCAGGGGAATATAATATAAATAAAATTATCCTAAGACACAAAGACTACAGGTGGTGTTTAAATTTGTTTTTCTTGTCACTCCATGAAATCATAGAGATATTTAATTTATTTTCTTCTCTTTTGCTCACTTTCTTTTCCCTCTATGACACTCAATCTAGAAAACACCTGCAATTAACATGTTTTTCAAGACACATTGCCTCCCTACCTCAAGTATATCTTTGTAAGGTAACATAATTTATAGTGATCTTCAACTATGCCTGAAAGATTTTGGTCAGATTTATTTCTCAACAATTTTCTGTCTTTTCTAGAGACAAAAATCTTTCTCAAAATATGCATTATAGAATTATATTAATAATGTCAACAATGTCATTTTTAAATACCTTACAAGTGAGAATGTATGTGTATACACAGCAGGTAGTCTCAACAGTAACCATGGAAACAACTAGAATCCAGCAATGCTTCCACAATTTACATTGCCTACTCTGTGTAAAAGGCTGTGGAAAGAGGGATAAAACAGCAACCTAAAATGGTGGGAAGAACTAGACTTCTGTTGACTCTATGGCAAGGGCACTGTATTCATTATTTGGATCAATTATACTCTCTCTGTTATCCATTATTTTCCTCCATTTTACAGATGAGACAGATGGGTTTCAGAGCAATTAAATACTTGCTTGAAGTTGTGGAGCTAGCAAATGTGGTGGAGCCAGAATTCTAACTCAACTCTCAGATGCAGAAGCCATATTCCTCAGCTATGACAAACATCCCTTTAAATGATAGTGTTAGTTTTGTAGTTTGTAGTTTGTTGTGAGGAAATTAGGAAAGCTTGACTTCAGTTAAGACATCCTCCACCCAAGGTACCACTGATTGTTTCTTGAGTGGAGGCATATCATCTAAAGAAAGCTCCATTCTAGATAAGGAAAATATTCTACTTTTAAGAAGTATTTTATTTGTGCGGCACCTGGGTGGCTCAGTCGGTTAAGTGTCTGACTTCAGCTCAGCTCATGATCTTGTGTTTTGTGGGCTCAAGCCCCTCATTGGGCTCTGTGCTGACAGCTCTCGGAGCCTGGAGCCTGCTTCGGATTCTGTGTCTCCCTCTCTCTTTGCCCCTCCCCCACATGTGCTCCCTCCCTCTCTCTCTCTTTCTCAAAAACATTAAAAAACATTAAAAATTTTTAAAAAGAAGTATTTTATTTGTATCTTCTACTATTTTACCACACCTGCCCTCACTGATATGTTAAGAGCAATGCTCTGTAAGAATAACAACAATAATAGAAGTAATACAGCACAGGAAGAGGTAAATTTGACTGAACCAGATGACATGCATCATCAAAGAGCTCTGTAGCTCACTTCCACCTGCTGCCTCAGTTGGAAACCTACATGGACGCTGCAGAAACCTCACTGTCCAGAACTGCTAACTTTGTTGAATTGCTAATTATTGCTTCCCTGGATAAGAAAACATTGCCAATAAAAGTGTGACTAATGTTGGAATAGATTAATTGGTGGCTAGATATGATTGTGAACAGGTGAGATAAATTATCCTAATGATAGAAGGAGAGAAAACTGAAAAAAATACCAGCATAGATGGATAAATATGAGGTAAACTGGGAAAAATACAGGACAGTCCAAAATGAGGGTTTCAACCTGATACTAAGAATTCACGTCAGTGTCAGAGAATAGAGAACATCAATGATTAAATTCCATCGTTTAGGGTAAAGCGAAAAGAATTCACTGGCTTGAAAATGACATAGAAGACTACTCCACACCTGTTTACTTGAGATAATTGGATCAAATCATTATTTTTAAACAACTCGTATATGTTAGATATAGGAGGGATATCCTTTAAATTCAATGAGAAGACCTTATGTTTTTCAAAAGATACAGTCTTCAGAGCTTAGAGAGTCGTGTCCACACGTGAATTAGGAGTCTTAGCTATTTGGTCCCATAACACCATATATATATATCCATTTGGCATTGTCCCTATCAAATTGTATTTGTCTTTCATTCCACTTTCTTAAACCTTCATCAGAGAAGAGAACATTCATGACTGAATCCTATTGTCTACCAACCATGCTGAAAGTTAACGAGAGCTCACTAAAATTTCATTGAAATAATGGTGTGACACAATTTGTCTTTAAATTATAGTTTCTTAAATTTTTTTATATCTGTGCTAGTCTTTTTACAATAGGTATATTTCAAGGTTTACCAAGTCTGAAAGTGTACTTTTTTTTTTCCTCTCCCATTCTGTGCCATATCTTTGAGCAAATAAAGTCTTAGGTTCTTGGGTTCTATAGATTTGCAGAATCAGCCAAGTAGATATAAACATATCAGGTGACTTAAAACTAATAGTAATAGAGATAGTAAAAGATATTACCAACATTAATAATCAGAGTAAGCATTTTGTGACAGAAAATGTTAATTGTTATTTAGTCAGATCCTGGCAGCAAACTATTTGACTTCTCTTCTGCTTCTGTGAAAAATGTGTTTCCTGTAAACTATCTTCCACCTCCATGGTCATGTCCAGTGGCTAGATAGATACAGTTTATAAGACCTCACACTGATATAAGGACTTCTAACATGAAAATTTATGACCAAGTTGGTGAAAGGAGATCACCTTCTTCCTACCAATAAAATTATATTTAGCACCACTTAAAGATACCTACTAAATATGAGACATCTCTCTGTCAATTTGTAACACTTTCATTTTGCTTGCAAAAGATACCATTGCAGGTGGAAAGTACCACTTAGAGTGATCTATTTGCTGATTCCAATGTGAACCCAAATTGCAAAAACATGCTTCTCTCATCCACATTATAGATATATGAAACATGCAATTGTACATAACACTTCTAATTTTGTGGTTTATGCCTTTTAGTTTGCATTGGGGAATAGGATTTAATAAGCAAGCAGGTTGGGTTGTCCACAAAGCATAATTAATTTTATGTGGAGTGCCACTCTACTGTGTGCTTGCAAGTAATAATAAAAGCTCCTTCTGCTTCCAGGAAATCCATTTGGCCTTAATTTTTACTATAATGTGCACCCAACTTTTCTGGTGTTTGCTCTATAATTTACATTCCTTATAATCGTTACCCATTTTTGTTGTTTTTAAAGTTATTTTTATATTATATTATTTTATTTTTAAGGCAAAGCAGGTCAATTAAATCCAGAACTTAATTATTTTAAGTGACTCAAAATTGTCTCCACTTAAATAGTAATTGCTAATAATTTGTTGTTGTAAAACCAAACCATCAACATACTCAGAATTGCATTAATCTCAGGAATGTTTTAATTACCTAAAATTCCAGATAAATTAGTATTTCGGCATATACCTTCAGAGAGTTTAACATATGAACTTTTCCAGAAATGGAGTTAGTACTCTGGAGCTGATTATGAAAACCTTAAGACATTCATAACATGCATTTTAGTGTACCTAAACTCCCAGAAATGCCAAAATGTGTCTTTCTAAAATTCTGCATAGAGCCTGAAATATGTCTAAATGGATTCTGTAGCATGATTGAGATTTCTGGAGATACCTCTGTTATTAATGACTTCTCCCAAAACATTTATACACAGCAAGGAGGAGCAGAAACGTTATTTTGCAATGAAGATGGTAGTGGTCAACCGGAGTAATTCACTAGTACTTTCAGTTGTTGCAATTTAAATTATGCTTCAGCTATATTATAAATTACTTTGTATCATTAACCTGGGAACAAATTCCTAATATTAAATTCTCTAAATCTGAAATTTTATTGTGTTTTGAAATTTCATTCACTGATGAGTCTATGGAAATCAAGAAATCCCAACCCTGAGATTATTTTTGGTAATAATTCAGGAGTAATCTAGAATACAAAAAGTATACTGAATGAAATGCAAATAATGACTCCAGAAAGCCTCAGTGATCAACCTTTCCCTTGCTAGACATGAAAGCTCTCTATAGTTCTCTGCCTTCATGATCACCAGGAACATGTCCTAGGAGATGGTCAAAATTTTTGAAATAACACTGGTAGCAATAATAGCATGTGCACATCATATAAGATCTGCCTTTAGGCTAATGTGATTCTTCTACATTTCACTGTGTTAACAAAGGAGTTAGAAGTTACACACTTGTTCAATATTAGATCATGCATGTAGCGATCAAACTAATGGATCCAGACTTCCCTCATCTTAGAGTAAATCAAGTCTAGTAATCATCTTTGGCACCTGATTGGCAAGGGACTAAAATCTGGCACTAAGTGAAGGCCTCAGAAAATAAAAACTCAGCCCAAGTTTCAAGTGCAATGTCTGAAAATGTGGGTGGAGCAAAACAGAGTGAAAGCAATCAAGAAAAGTCTCAATAAAAAAATATTTATATTTGTCATATAATAAACAAAACCAAAACTCAGTTGTTGCGTTGTGGCTTTGACTGCGATGTTTATAGAGTGCAACACTAGAATATCGAAAGCAGATGTGTAAAGGTGCCAAAAATCTCATGAGGCAAAGAAGTAGTGATGGTTCAGATAGATTGATTTTGACATTCGTAGATGTCAAAAGGCTGGGAAAAACCACTGCAAAACTAACATTTCAAATCTGAGGTCATTGAGTTAGTTGAAAAAATCAGAACCTTACAAAAATAAAAGTATGATGGGGGCATATGATGTATTTTTACATCTCTGTCTTATGAACTTATATTTTCTGCATTACTATGACTGCATTTCAGGAAACTTGCTAAAGTTTTTGAATTGGTTAGAAATGAGTAGAAGAAAGTATGTTACTATTATGTGTTGGACATCAAAAATATATACTTCTCTTTTATTAAATTAAAACAAAGTAAATGTTGAAGTTTAAACACCGACATATCTCTGAATGAAGAAGGAGTATGTCCTAGAGTCACTCAAAACTTTCGAAAACAGAAGAAAATGGCATAACATTTTACAGGTATTTGAAAAGATTGTTTTTTAAATTTTTTTAAATTTCGATTTTTCTGAGAGAGAGAGAGAGAGAGAGAGAGAGGGACAGGGGATGGGTAGACAGAGAGGGAGACACAGAATCAGAAGCAGGATCGAGGCTCTGAGCTGTAAACACAGAGCCCGATGTGGGGCTCGAACCCATGAGATCATGATCTGAGCTGAAGCCAGACACTTAACCAACCGAGCCGCCCAGGCGCCTTGAAAAGATTGTTAATATTAGGTTAAGAGAGCTCTTACTTTGGGCTTTCTGTCTCTTTTGCAGTCTTAAAATATCTGTCATTGACATATTTGGTCCAATTGTTCTATTGTTCCTTTCCTTTCTCTAGTCACCATTTCACTAAATTCTATTTTCTACCTCCTGCCTTTATTTAGTGAGAAGGAAGTTTATTTTCTAAATTATAGCCAGTGTTTCAACAACAAACATCTATTGAAAACCCAGGATGCCTCTATTATTATGCAAGGCATATGAAGGATTTGAAGAGATTAATGCTCACATACAGAACAAGTCATTAGGGGACAATTAAATTTTGAATTATGGGATGACTATAATCATAAAAAGAGTTCAGTGGTGGAAGAGATTATTTGTGAACTGCTATAATCAAAGAGATCAGTGCCGAGGCACAAGTAAGAACTTGGAAGATGGGAGGTGTAATATTGGGTGCATAGTCATGAGACACATTTGTTATTGAGTAAAGCAGGAAGGACATCGAAAAAATATCAGGTGGACCCAGGGTAAAATAAAAGGTATATCTCAAGGGTGAAGAAGAGTGGTGTGTGTGTGTGTGTGTGTGTGTGTGTGTGTGTGTGTGTGTGTGTTCTAGAAGAATGTTCTTAATTTTAGGAGATTTTATTCCAGAATGGAGCAAGAATAAGAGAGAAAGAGAAATGGAGTTGCCTAAAAACCTTATGAAGTAAGTAGAAAGAAAGGAAAGGCCAGACAAAACCAAAATTAAAGGAATAGCAGCACAAAGTATAACTACTTATCAAAAGTTAGGAAACATTTTTAAAAAATGGGGCACCTGGGTGGCTCAGTCGGTTGAATGTTCCACTCTTGATTTTGGCTCAGGTCATGATTTCACAGTTTGAGAATCCAACTGGCCTCGGGCTTTGTGCTGGCAGTGCAGAGCCTGTTCGGGATTCTCTCTCCTTCCCTCTCTTTCTGTGCCTACCCTGCTTGTGCTCTGTCTCTTAAAATAAGTAAATAAACATTAAAAAAAAAAAAGTTAGGGAGTGTCTCCTGCCCACTGTAGCAATTATTGTTTCCATTAGCCCACCTACTCCTCCTACTCACACCCATCCAGAAATTTTACACATTATGGTGGGTCAGGAGGGAGAAGCAGGAGCAAAGCTTTTTATTCAGGAAAACGCAGGAGAGAGCAAAGCAAGCAGTGGGGATTGGAATGTGCTTCTCCCGCCATCCCTGGTATGAGACAACAGTCTCCTACACCCACAAGGCTAGCATAAGGATTATACATTAGGAATCTGAGCGCCAACCTAGGGTTTTGTCTTTAAAAGATTCAGCTCACTGGGGCGCCTGGGTGGCTCAGTCCGTTAAGTGTCTGACTCTTGATTTTGACTCAGGTCATGATCTCACGGTTTCTGGGTTTGAGCTCAGCGTCAGGCTCTGCACTGACACTGTGGAGCCTGCTTGGGATTCTGTCTCTCTCCCTCTCTCTCTGCCCCTCCCCCGCTCATGCTTTGTCTCTTTCTCTCAAAATAAATAAACACTGAAACAAACAAACAAAAGATTCAGCTCACCTACCCACCTGAATAACACTTCTGCTAAGTTGTCTGGCTCACTCCTGCCTCACAGCACTTACTTCTACCTTTATTTTCTAACTCTGATTCCCAGGTCCTTACCATTCAAGATTAACCTTAGACAAAATCAGGACGAAAGCAAATTTTATCATTAACTTTGAGGAAAAGCCACTGCAAGTAAGTAATAAGTTTTGATGTACTCATGCAGGTAGACATTGGTGCAAGGAAACACTGAGGAAAACGTGGCAGAGGCTGGCTAATTACCATTCCAAGGCTTTCGCTCAAGAAGAAGTATAACAAAATCAGTAGGAAGGCAGTCAGACTGCTCGGGCCAGATCTTGGCTGCTTCATTACTAGTGTCACCTTGCTCAAATCTTTCCACTTCTCTGTGCCTCTGTTTCCCGTACTGTGAAATGGGGACGATAACAGTACTTTCCACATGGTGTTGTTTAAGAATAAGTGATGCAATGTGCTTATGGTGGAGGGGCTTTGTGAGCACTGCATAAAGATAACCGACGTTTAAACTGAAACTCACTTTTTACCAAACTCGATACAAATATAATTTCATAGTAATCTGAGAGTCGTTTTCATTATTATCCTCATTTCACGGATGAGACCGAGACTTAACAATTTACAGCTTTCTCCAGATGATGGAGTGTATACAGGTTCAAAATAATTTCACCTGAAATTTTGCTCTACCCTCACCAAATCTCTGAAATCTGACACTTAAATCCAAACACATCTTTTTATTTCTTGGGCTGCAGAAACCGGAAGCAAGCATGGAAGAAGAAGGCAAAGGACGCAATGTTTTACCATTCTCTGCATATTTTAGGTTACACTCTCAAATCTTTTGTGCTATCATGCCCAGTCTGCGGTACACTGCACTGCCATCCTCCTCTTTCACTGCGTTTACCAGCAACTTCTAAACATGTTGTAACCAAAAACGTTAGGCTACGTATCTTATTGCTGTTTCTCCAAAAAAGATGTGCTAAAAGCTAAGGCTTCGTTATTATGTCTCTGTTAACCTAGATATTCTTTCCCTTAGCATTGTATTCACATTTAAACAACAATGCAGTGATGTTCATAATTCAGACAGTATGCGAGGTGAAATGAGTCTAATTGGAAAAAAGTGCTTATAAAGCCTCAGAGCAGGCACACTACAGCCAAGTTCAAAATGTACGTAGCTCCGTTACAGATATTCCACGGTAGTAGCACAAAAAGCGACACATTGCATTAACACATAAGTATGAAAATTCCATATCCTATTCATAAGAGACAGGTGTTAAATTATAGGAGTGTATTTTGTTCATATGGTATTTATGTCTTTCAGGTTTTTTTGACGTTCCAGAAACACTGAGACTTACAAATAAAATTGGAATCATTTTCTTTTCCTTCTTTTTTACTGTATTTTTTTTTGTCATTCCTACTTTCTATGGGGAAGATAAAGAGAGGTAAGTTCATCTACATATCTTATGAACATACACGCTAATTATCCATAGGGAAACCAATTAACTAGGTGAAACACTTTTTTGCTTTTGTATTTGGTGTTATTCTTTCTCAGATTCCTGTGGTTTCAAGCAGCAGAATCCATTCAAAATACGGAATGACCATATTGCTAACAGTAAGCAGAGAATGATAAATAAAGGCATACAGGGATCTGGGAAGAGCAATAATAATAATAAAAAAATTTACTTCATCAGGAACACCCTAGAAATTCTAATGTGATCGATCATTCATAATATAGCTCCCTTGACAGAGCAGGGAGAAAGGTGTGGGTCTAATGAACTAAATAGCTCTAAAAGAAACTGTAGTTTTTGATACCGAATAGATAAAATATATACTTCAACATATAAATCAGCAGAAAAATTAATCAGTCATATTTAGTAAATGGCTCTTTCCCTCTATGCATCTTAGTTCTATTTTTCATTTAATCTAGTTTTCATTATAAATTGGATGAGTTATGTCAGAAGTGTGAGTTGGAAGAATTTTAATTAGTTGTTCCTTAGGAGAGAAATATATTGTACAGAAAGTCAATTTAATGCTGTAGTGTATTCTGATGTTGTGAAGTTTGAATATATATATATATATATATATATATTCATATATAAACATTAATAAAGTCTGTATACGCTGCACTAATTTTATATGTTATACACACACACACGCACACACACATAAAAGTCATAGTGGTTTCAGCCATCTGACAATGATACTCATAGAACTAATAGACAACGTGGCTATACAGGCATACTTTGTTTTATTGCACCTCACTTTCCTGTGTTTTACGGATATTGCATTTTTTTCAGGTTGAAGGTTTGTGGCCACCCTGCGTTGAGCAAGTCTATCAGCACCATTTTTCCAACAACTTTTGCTCACTTTAAGTCTCTGTGTCGCATTCTGGTAATTCTCTCAATATCTCTAATTCTTTTGTTATTATTATATTCGTTGTGGTGAATCTGTGATCAGTAATCTTTGATGTTACCAATGTAATTGTCTTGGGTCCCCCTCCCCACCACCAAACTTTGCCCTTATAAGATGGCAAACTTAATTGATAACCTTCATGTGTGTTCTGCTTCACTGACTGTCTGTTCCCCCATCTCTCCCCATCTCCTTGGGCCTTCTCATTCCAGAGACACAATAATATTGAAATTAGGCCAATTAATAACGCCACAGTAGCCTCTAAGTATTCAAGTAAAACAAAGGGCCACATGTCTCTCACTTAAAGTCCAAAGCTAGAATTGATTAAGCTTAGTAAAGAAGGCATGTCGGAAGCCGAGGCAGTCTGAGAGCTGGGCATCTTGTACCAAACAGCTGGCCAGGTTGTGAAAGCAAAGAAGTTCTCGAAGGCAACTGGCTGTGCTACTCCAGCGAACACACGGATGATAAGAAAGCAAAACAAACTTATTGCTGCTATGAAGAAAGTTTTAGTGGTCTGGACAGGAGAGCAACAGCCACAACATTCTATTAGTCAAAGCTTAATCCAGAGCAAGCCCCTAACTCTTTTCAATTCTATGAAGTCTGATTGGTGAGGCAGCTGCAGAAGTAAAGTTGGAAGCTGGCAGAGATTGGTTCATGAGGTTTAAGGAAAGAAGTCATCTCTATAACATAAGAGGTCATCTCTGCTTCTCAGAGAAGCAAAAAGCAGGATTTCTGAGGTATACCTGCATATTCTCAAAGCATTGAGTGCAAAATGCTGTATCGTGTCCATGAGAGGAAGACTGATGTTCATATTTTCTACATTTTGACTTTTTCTCTAGTCTGCTTAAAGGATACTAAGAGACATACAAAATCAGTTTCAGTGGAAGTAGATTTGTCCATTTTTCATCGACGGCAATTCTATCAAATTTTGCTTTATATTAAATTGTTTGAATATATAATGTATGGCGTGTTACTCCATAAATGGTACACCTCCAATGTATTTTTTCTTTTATTCTTATCTCACTATATTTTTATCCTGAAAAATTATTTTTGACTTAAATTCTGTTTCATGTGCTATAAATAACCATATGCTTTTCTTTCATTAGTTTTTAACATAATATTTTCTTTACTTTCTAAATTTCCGTTTTATTTTCTTTAGGTGCATCTCTTTAAAATACATGTACCTGTTTCACTTTTTAAAAAATCTTTGCCTTTTGAGTGGTAAATAAAATGTAGTTTAATTACAATTTGTGCCTGTGTGTGCTTGTGTGATTGCCAATATATTTGGATACATATATACGATCCTTTCCTGTATGATTTTCTAATTTATTATCCATTTTCTGTGAGTACATTTTTCTTTACTGTGTTATATTTTATCTATTAACTTTCCTAATTATTTTTTCTTACCTATACTGATTTGGAAAGATCATATACCATGTTTTCTCTTTTAGGGATTACTCTGAAATAGTTAACATGTCTAAAATTGTAAAAAATGTAATTCCAGTGCCTGGCTGGCTCAGTCCATGGAGCATATGACTCTTGATCTCAGGGTCATGAGTTCAAGGCCCATGTTGGGTGTAGAGATTACTTAAAAAAAGAAAAGAAAAAAAATATATATAGTTACAATATAATCAACTTTATCTCCCTTTCCTTAACAACAACAAAAACCTTTAGGAGGTTTTAAACCTGAATCCTCACTCATATCTTACATTATAGATTTTTCTTATCTTTTAGTTATACATTATTTCCTCCCCTAAATTTATTATTATTATGATTGCTTCATATACATCAAAACCTTACTTAGATTTTGTTACATTTTTTATAAATTTCTTTATGCTCTCTGGCTTTTTCCTCACTTATTCATTCCAGACAAGTTTAATTCTGAAGGACATCATTTTGTAGTACTTTCAGACAAGGTTTGAGTTTCAATTTTCAATGTTATGAGTCATTTTCCCTTGGTCTCTTGCTTCAAGTACATTTCTACTGTACTTGGCATTCAGAATTTCTTTTTAAACCTCTCTTGGACCTTCTCATTCTAGTCTCCATGTCTCTTAACCAAGACTTAATGTTTTACATATTTTTTTTCTTTCTCTGAAATACATTCTTTGTTATTTCACTAAATGTTCCAGTTCACATATTTTCTTTTCAGTTGTGTGTACTTCAGACATTCATTGTGATTTCTTTCTTTTTCTTAAAATTTTTTAATGTTTATTTACTTTTGAGAGACAGAGATACAGAGTATCAGCCAGGAAGGGGCAGAGAGAGAAGGAAACACAGAATCCAAAGCACTCTCTAGGCTCTGAGCTGTCAGCACAGAGCCCAATGTGGGGCTTGAACTCACAAACCATGAGATCATGACCTGAGCCAAAGTCAGACACCTAACCGACTGAGCCACTCAGGTGCACCTCTTTGTGATTTCATTGTAACTCCCCTTATATTTCCAAAAGTTTCTTATAATAGTTACTATTAATCTGTATTGTCTTTAACTTTGCTATTTTATTATTTTCATTGCTTGTGATACTTTTGGTTTGTGTTTACTAATGATTCTCATTCATCGTGAATTGTTACTGTCTATGTGTATGTGTGAGCATGTATGACCTCATTTTTAGTGGAGTCTCTGCATTTAGGTGAACTATGCCCCAGCTAGACATGAGAAGTTCACTCAGTTCCAGTATGTTAGATCTTTGGGGATGTCTATAGTTCACGAATAAATTTTATGTTGCTTTATTGCTTAGGGTCTCTTAAACCAAACGGAGAAAGTAAATTCAATTCTCAAACCTTTAAGACAAATAGGTCAAGGATTTTCTTTCTCAAGGGATTCTATTTCCTGTAGTCTGAGTTTCCTTGCTCTCTCTCCCTCAGCATGTAGGAGAACACTTTGTAATTACACCCACACTAAGCATTCTGATCTTGGGAGGTCTGCTTTGACTTTTGCTTTCAGGTAGGCAATGAAACCCAAGATCTCGGGCTATTGCAGTTCTGTGACTATGAGAACATGCAGTCAGTTGCTTAAATGCTCATCAGTCTTGTTTTTAGCTTCTTTTTTGTTTATGGCACATGGAGATTACCTTCTTAGTGGTGAGCTCAGTGGTCTACTTTACCGTTGTTTTATTGTTGTTACATTTTATGCAGTACTGCAGGTGGTCAGCACAAAGCACTTACTCATATCATGTCAGCTCACCATCTTGCCTGTAACTGGAATTGCCATTTTGTTGAACTTTTATCAGAAAGCTAAAAAAAAAATGTGGTTGTTTGAGGCTACCTCCTATGCTAGGAATGACTTTAAAAGAAAATTAGGGATATATTTTAGTCACTTGTGTACTACCTTCAGGATTTGTGGCATAACCATTTCCAACCACTACTTATTTCATAGTTTTTGTTACATCAGCTTGCTAAAACACAAATTAAACAAATAAAAATAAGGCAAAAAAACAAGCAAAACAAAGTCTCAAATGGGTTATTTATCCTGGACCTAAACAATAATATCTGGTAAATCATGGTTTTTGAGAAGCTTTTTATAATTTTCTGGTTATGCACTAGATTAGATATGCAACTGTTTTTATTAATTGTGTCTGTTTTACCACTTAGGTTCACATCTCATGACACTAAAAATTCATAGCATACTTTAGGAAATTGAAACAGTAAAAAATCTTTATCACCTAAGATGATAAAAACTAGGTGAATATAGTTACCAATGAATTTATGCTGCATATTTGAATATTTATAGATGAAACACAAAGCATGTTTGAATTTTAAGTCTACTGGATGACGAATATATTATTCTATGTATTTTATATCATTATATAATACCATATACAACTCACAGCACTGTATATAATTATCATCACTATTATTATTTTTAACCTTCTAAACATTTCCACTAATTTTAATAATTCTTACCTTACTTGATTTTTAAAAACCTTTTGTTTTTAAATTGTTGAAATATCACCTACTTAGATTTGTTTTCAAATTTTCATGTGCTCTTAGACTGTAAGAATGTTGAGGACTAACAAATGTGGCTTACTCATCTTCGAGTTTTCTATGATGTTTAAGAAAGTATTTTGGATAGAAATGAAACTCGACGTTAAATACAATTAAATGGATCAAAATAATCAAACTTATTTGGTATATAGATAACCTTAGCAAGTACTCATGGGATAAATTGGATTCTAATTAATAATATTTTCTGAGAAGCAATGTGTCTATAGTCTTTCACTCACATGAGAAAAATACTACTAGTGCTTTCAGTTTTACATGTATTCATTGACATTTTCTACTGCTGCTACTGATATTTCCTTTTTATTTTTTTAAAGTTTATTTATTTTGAGAGAGAGAGTGTGTGTGCAAGGTGGGGAGGGGCAGAGAGGAAGAGAGAGAAAATATCAAGCAGATTCTGCACTGTCAGTGCAGAGCTCAGCTTGGGGCTCGAACCTGCAAATCCTGAGATCAGGACCTGAGCTGAAACCAAGTGTCGGATGCTCAAATGGGTGAGCCACTCAGACACCCCTGCTTCTGATATTCTCATTGTGTTACTAAATCTTTTACATAAGTTAAAAAGATGTATCATCCAAGTATTCTCTTTCACTAAAATTGCATTTTTGCTTCCAAAATTAATGTAAATGTTGTTAGAAAAATATAGCAATGAACTATAATAAATCTAATTCAGTTGCATTGTTATAGGTCATTATAAATCTCACTAAAATTGTTATTTTTCCTAATGAAAACATTATTGAAAACTATGATTTGATCTTATTGTTTTGCCCACAGAGGCATGAAAAATAATATTAAAAATAAAACTATTTTTCTGTTTTGCTTGTATTTGTTATTTCCAAAATGCAATTACAAAAAATTGAACTGTGATAAAGTAAAAACAGATATTAATTTGCCAGTAACAGCTTGTCCATCTCTGTAATGACAAAATTTTCCTAACATATCAATGTCCTGAAAGAGGAAGCTTACATTATAAAAAAAATTTGTAAGGCTACAGAAATTGAATTTTAACTTAATAAATATTTATTGAGTGTCCAGTATAATTCAAGTATTATGTTGGATGCTAGGGATACAAAAGTGGCCAGACATTGCTTCTGTTCGCAGAAACTATAATAATGTAATGATGTAAATATGTTTGGCTTTTCAAGACAGTACAAAGGGGTTAGACTTAATTCTGTTTGTAGGGGTAAGATTTCTTCCTTAGAGAACCATGACAAGGAATTTGCCTCTTGGAACTGGGTTGTCAAGGTATTTCTGGGAGAAGAAATGTAAAACTGCACAGAGATGTAACGATATGGCACATCGGGTGAAACAGGGTCATATTGCTTGATACAGAGATGAGTGGGGCGCTCTAAGAGATTGAGTTTGGAAAAAGAGCACCCAGGCATGCTTAGTAAATTACACTTTGGGGACATGAAAACTCACAAGGAGCCTATGCCTCCAGTTTAAAACACGCCTTTAAAATCTGACATTTGACAGGAGGTATCGATATCTAGTCATGGGTATTTTCATCTTATCAGTACACCGAAACCAGAAACGGAAAACTAATAAATTATTCTGAGAAGAAATCTTGGCAGTAATTTGGAGCACATTTAACAAAAATTTGGAAATATGCTCTGATAGTTATGTAGATGTCTGCAGTGCTATTAAGATATTTTCTAGGACCGATCTAATAATATTTGACCAAAATTGCATTACACAGAATGTCTTTGCTATCAATTGACAAGGTGACGAATGTAGAAGTCTACATTTTTGTTACCTTGATTAGAAATAAGAAACACTAGTGAAATAATGTCAGGTCATTTTATACATCTATTACATTCTTGGCCATTAGAAAATCACCTTTTTAATAATTTATTTTCTTCATTCATTCAATAATTTATTGAGTACTTACATTCCTTAAATATGTGTGCGTATATATTTGTATGGATGGATTTGGTCTTCACTAATATTAATTTCATGAACATTTTTGAGTGTTTAAAATATGGGCTTTGTAATCAGGATTCCCAGAGTCTAAGTTCTGGCTTTGCTGTTTTCTAGATATATAAAAGAGAACAGATTATTTCATTTCTCTTAATTTCAATTTCTTCATCTTTATAATAGAGATACTTGTACAATAAGGATACGTGTAACAAACACTGAGTACTTCGTCCTCCACACAGCAATTACTCACCAAATGTAGATTCTGTTGTTACTATACTGTATTGTAGTAACAATACTATTAAGGTCATGTACAGAGCATGTTTACAAATCCTACTGATGATCTATGACCAAAAATTATATATCATTGGAATCCAATATGTTGTCAATCACCCATACAATAGGTAAAAAGAAAATAACTTTATGCATATTTTGTCCATGTATCTATCTGTTCTTATCTACACTTTCTATATCTACTTATCTGATTAAATCCCAAAGGACAATATAGGATATGATATTCTGTTAAAGATACTATGTATAAATTCTGTTCCAATTAATTGTAATCTTGAAGAGCTACTTTATAAGAGTTTTTTATATCATTATTGATATTACCTTACAATAAGATTAGTGAAAATCTTACCCTTGAAGTAACAGAAATTTGAATTATGTTATTTTTTTATATATTTATCTTCCCAATATTAGCACTTTCTTTAACCTTCATTGCATTGCAGGAATCATTCTTATTGAGTCTACTTGGTATGGATTATTTTAATTTAAATTAAATAATATAATATTTTAAATCCAATTAATCAGCACAAATGTAAGCTGTAATGTACAAGAGTATGCTGAAAGTTAAAAAATGAATTTTTATTCTTGATTTATCTTTATCATTCAAAGTATTTCTGGATAAGTAAAAGAAAAAAATATAACATATATATATATAATTAGATATAATATTTAAAAATATATGTATTGAGGGGCACCTCGATAGCTCAGTTGGTTAAGTGTCCGACCTCGGCTCAGGTCATGATCTTACTGCTTGTGAGTTGAAGTCCTGCCTCAGGTTCTGTGTTAACTGGTAAGAGTCTGGAGCCCACTTTGGATTCTATGTCTTCCTCTCTGTTTGACCTTCCCCTGTTTACACTTTGTCTCTCTCTCTCTTTCAAAAATAGATAAACATTAAAAAAACAAACAAAAAAAACCTTAAAATACATAGATATCTATCTCCTATGTTAGAAGAACTTAAGTACAATGAAGAAGAGTAAAACCAGGGCAAGGAGGCTGGTAACCAGGAATAGCAGACTAGATAGAAGTGAGGTCATGCTGTCTTTGCATGAGAATAAGGCCCAGGATATTACCTTTTCTATCTCCATATAACTTGATCCCTTGTGATGCATGGTCTTATCCTGTGGTGTACTGTTATAAACAGAGGTACTGCCCCTATTTGTTACTGGAACATAGACTGCATCTTGGACCACACCCTGCCTAAGATGACAAAAGAGACAAAAGATATGTTCTCACAGTAGTGGTTCTTATCCAGTTTGCAGGCTGTTTTCCTAGAAAATAGAGCCATTGGATTATCTATCATTAGAAGTTTTTTTTTCTCAGTATGAAAATCATCATATAGCACATTTAAAATCCAGTTCAGTCCAAAGGAGGGCACATATTTTGAATATAAAAGTAGCCTGCTAGTTTCCTCATTAGCCCCAGTCAGAACAAAGGAAGACTCCTTAATTTACTAAGTCGTGGCTCCAGAGTCTCATTAACTCTTAAATTAAAACAGTGTGTTTCAGGTATCAGAATGACAATGTAACAAGTGGATTCCTAAACCACCAGTAACTACAGCAGTGTTTCCCTTGGTCCTTTATACTGAGTATTGGAATTAAAGAATCGGGCTGGGGGCACCTGGGTGGCTCAGTCAGTTGAGCACCTTACTTGGCTCAGGTCATGATCTCATGGCTGGTGGGTTCAAGCCCCACACAGGGATCACTGCTGTCAGCACAGAACCCACTTTAGATCTTCTGTCCCCCTCTCTCTCTGCCCCTTCCTCACATGTACTTTCTCTCTCTCAAAAATAAGTAAGTCTTAAAAAAAAAAAAAAAAAGAATCAGGCTCCAGAATACTGTATTTAATATTTGACATTCCTGTACTTAGGGCCAGGATTATTACACATAAACCAATATGTTCATGACTAGAGTACTATAAATATCTTATTTATATTTCAGTGCAAAGAATTACAGGGTCTCTGGAATTTAACTATTTATGATAATACAATGGATGGGGAAACAAAAAGTTCTTTCAAAGCTAAAGGAAAATAAATTCTAACCTTTTTATTTACACCTATTATTAAAGTTATGAAAGTCCATCTAAATATCTTTGTGAGGATGTAAAAAGAAAAGCCAAAATGGGATATGTAATAAAAACAAAGGATAGAAATCACAAAACAGGAAAAGAAAAACCCATACAATATGGTCTGAAGTTTTCCAGTAAAATTGGTTTGGAACAGATACATAAACCAATTTGGTTCATTGACTTCTTGATGGTGTACATTTTGTCCTTTCAGATCTTATATTGAATGTAATAGATCACTATATATGGAATGGATGTAGTTTTTATTAGAGAAAGAGAGAGAGAAACCTGGGTTTCATTAGATCTTATCAAGCTGAAACACTATGATCTTTAGAAAAATATTGGGTCTTCATGCTCAAGAAAAGAAATATTCTGTGGATATGTTGACTTTCAGAGTTTTTAATAGAATACATATTTAATAAATAAGTGTCCCTGTATGAAATTTATTATAAAATCCACACTTTTTGAGCTATGAATAGCTTGATATTTGATTTGAGCTTTTGCTGAACACACAATTAAATGTTGTATATCAAGTATTTGAATGTTTGATTTTTGAGTAAATTTACTTCATTTTTAAAAATTGATTTTGAAAAATCTCCTTCAAAATCCAAACTTAGACACATTTCTCAGATAAGATTTATCTTAAACTTTACGTCTTATATAATCAATCACTTGAAATCATTAAGGACGTACAACTTTTCTAACACATTTACCCATCACAATAAGCTCACTCTTAATCAAATCTTTTGCAATTAACTTTCAACAGGAAGCAGGATTACCCTTGCAAGATATAGGAAATCATATAAAAATGGATATGACTTTTATTTATTAAACAAATCATATTCTGTTATCATTTCTCCTAACCAAAGCCAAATAGCTAATGTCTTTAATAAGAAGGAATAACGCTCCACAATTGTAGACAACTAAATCACTACATAGATACAGCAATGAGTGTGATGAGTTTTAAATCTCTTATCAGCCGCATAGATATGGGAATCGGGAACTGGTTGGCATGCAATGTTTAAACACCTTAAAAAAAAGAACAATTACATCAGTTTGCAATTAACTTAAATTCTGTGCATTCCAAAAACATAAATAGATGTTCTATATTTTAATCACTGCTATTTATTTTCTCTCAAAGCTGTATTAGAATTTCACTTTGAATAGATACATAGTTGTCATTACTGTCTAAGTGTAACATGAACATGAAATTAAGTTTACATATGTGTGAAAATGAATGTAATAAAACAAGTTATGCTTTACCTTTGATACTTATTATATCCCTTTCTCTAGAGAGAGTGTCTGGTTTTCTCTGTGTGTGTGTGTGTGTGTGTGTGTGTTTATGTATATATATGCATGTATTTAAAGATTTAATCAATTTTGAAATACAATTGCTGACTTAAAACTTAAAGACCATAAGAAGAAAACTAAGTAAACAGAAATAGATCAGAAGAGTATTAAAAATTATAAAAGGAGAGAAATAAAGGGAAAATTTGGTTCTCTCAGGTAAGAAATCCTGTTTTTTTTTTTAAGTATGGTAACTAAGACAATGGCTTAATATAAGATGAGAGAACTGATCAAAAAAAAAAAAAAAGAATTAGTCCAAAAACCATACTAATTATAGATGCCAGTGAACATATTAGAGACAGGGATACCACACATCCCTATGTAAAGGAGCGCATCAAATATAAAAGTATGAAAATTATATAAATGGGTAAAGAATTCACACAGTATATTTACTAATCGGGAAATCCCAAAGGAAGTATATTAGCTTATTAAACTGCCGTAACAAAGTGACACAAAGTAGGTGGCCTGGAACAAGAGAAAATTATTGTCTCAGTGTCCTGGAGGCCATCAGTCTTGAGAACTATGAAGAAGAAATCTGTTCCAAGCCTCACTCCTAGTTTCCAGTGGTTTGATGGTGATCTTTGGTGTTCCTTAGTTCTACTTCATCACTCTGATCTCTGCCTTCAACTTCACATGGTGTTCCGCCTGGGCATGCCTGTATCTGAATTCTCCCATTATATAAGGACACCAGCAGCATTGGATTAGGTGCCCACTCTACTACAGTACGGCCTCATCCTCACGTGAATACATCAGTATTGACTTTATTCTCAAATTTTGAGGTACTAGGTTTTAGAACTTCCACCATATGAATTTTGGGATAACACAAATCAACCCATAACATGTTGTAAGCACATAATATATATACTCCATTTTGCATGTAATGAAATAACTTCAAAATAAAATAAATAGTGTGATACCACTAAAAATAAGTGAACATTTATATTATGCAGTGATGATAAGTCACTTACACAAACTCCTGGTGACTTTTCATGTCTCTGCTATCTTCTTTGGGGAGAAGATCTATTGATATGTGTCAAATGCCTTCACATTCCGTTTTTAGCCAAATTGTACCATGTACAGATATCCTCAAGGAAAATTATCTTAAAAGTAGCTCTATGTTTTATAGAAAGAGCATTAAAACACTTTTTATTTATAAATATTTGAAAAATAATTTTGAACTTTATGGACTAATGGAAAAAATTGGTTGATATGCATAAAATATAATCATATCCAGACATTAAATAATTATAACTAATTTTTTTATATTCACTACTGTGTGAGGTATTAATCTAAGCATTTTCATGTGTATTAACACAGAGAATTCTCATAAGGACCCTATGAGAAATATGCTCTACTAACTCTCTTATTTTTGGTAAACTTAAGGTGTAAAAAAATTAAATAACTTGTCTAAGGTGACCCAGTTTTGCAAGCAGTGGAGCTAGGGTAAAAACCCAGGCATCTGTTCCCAAAATTCGTTTTCTTAATCACTTTGCTATATTGACCACATAAATATATATTGAATTATTTATGATATCAGGTTGTTTAAATGAAACACAGTATAATATTGTACACATAATTTTCAATTATCTGCATTGAAAAATAAGTCAGAACATAATATGCCAAGATAACAATTATTGCCATAGAATTGTGTAATTGTTATTGGTTTTACTGTTACAGTTTTGGTGTTATTTTCTAATATATTTAAATTTTTAAGATGAAACAACAATAAAAATACTTCATAGGTGTTCATATGCATTTTTTACATACATTTACTGGATCAAATATTATGGTAAGATATTTGGTAATTTGAATTTTTGTTTCTCTCTTGGTAAGCTCTTATTTAATTCAGGCTTCAGGCTGCTCGATACACTAACAAAGTATAAATAGATTACATGTTTTATTTAATTAACCTAGGGTCACTATCTATTAGAGTTTAGTTTGTATATCTACCTTAAGGGACTATGGAATGGTCCGGGTGGTTCCTGTGACCTAATTTGCATATATGGCCATGGCATACGCAAAAGGAATTTTAGCCTGTCACCAGGTTCTCTGGATAGTTGACTTTGGTTACTACCATGCAGAATTATATTCACTAGAACATTCTGGGAGGGGTGAAGAGTTGTAGGAGCTTTGAAAATATAATAATGGACCATAGACTAGACAGCAGTCAACAGAAGCATACCTATCCCTGCAAGAATAAAAACAATCCAAGGAAAAATAGAATAATATGAAATATGAAATGTAGCAGGGTACAGAAACAAGAATTTCCCCAGCATCATAGTATATATTACATTAATGGCCTGAATATTAAAGGTGTTGGTGGAGGGAAGAGGGCACAACTGAACCATAAATTAGTTGCTCTAGTAAATAAAGTCAGTTAAATAGATGATTAAAGAAAATCATCTTTGTTTTTGGCTATATCACAACTATGAAGACAAAATATGACAATAGCAGGTCTTCAAATCTACTGCTATGTATCTAATCATATCTTTCAAACCCAGACATAAAAATATTATTTTATTCAACACTTCTTCCCAGGAATCTGATATGTTATAGTATAATTGAGGATTATATCCCTAAAATAATTTAGAAGGACATCAGAGAAGTCCCTTAAACCTTGAAAAAATTCCAGGTGTGCTTGGATGCCTCAGTTGATTAAGGGTCTGACTCTTAATTTCAGCTCAGGTCATGATCTCAGTATCTTGAGATCAAGACCCATATTGGGCTAGGTATGGAGTCTGCTTAAAACTCTCTCTCTCTTTTCTTTCCTTTTCTTTCTTTCTTTCTTTCTTTCTTTCTTTCTTTCTTTCTTTCTTTCTTTCTTTCTTTCTTTCTTTTTCTCTCTCTCTCTTTCTAATAGAAAAATTTCAAGGCTAGAATATAACACTTCTGAAAATAAGGAAGGAATTCAGATGTTAGAGCTGAGACCACAAAGTCAAAGTCAGATCACTCACAAGAGTAATAAATTGAGTGCCAAGATTTTGCTGAGATGAAACTTTCTGAGTCACTCATAACCATAGAAAATTGTGCAGAAAATGCCGAAAATAATTACTATGAACAATGTTGTTGTTAATATTTATTGATATCCATTGTGTAGCTCCATGTACTAGAGATGCAAAGATAGACATCATCACTCCACTCAAGAAATTCGGTGTAAAATAGAAAGTTACACTGTCTGTAGGTCTATCCCTGCAGGGAGAAATCTAGGAACCATGAGGAACACATAGATGTCCTCACATCTATGTCCTCACATGTCCTCATATGACATCCACATAAGATTGGCTAGGGATGGAGGTGGGATTAGAAGTGAAACAGTGTTAAGGAAGGGTTCCTAGAAAAGGTTATACTTGAGCTGATTACTTAATAATTTTTCTCTTGCCCAGTGTTATGAATTGACTTTGTTAAATTAACATTTATTATATAGAGCATGGGTGCCAGACAATGAGCCAGTGTTCAGCAAAAGACTACAAGAGAAATTGAAATAGAAACGTTTATTATTCACAGGTCCTGGAGGAAGTTCATGGCATAATACCTCAAAAAGCCACACAGGGAGATCAAGGCAGAGTACAGGAAGGAAGAGAGACAGGACATGGGTATGTGCATTTATTGAGGTCCATGGATGAGGTGCTTTGGGGTTCCCTGGCTATAGCTGGTTTGGTTGATTCAAACTAGAAAAAGCAGAATTGTTATAAGCTCCAAAGAGGTCTTGTTTAAGAGGTACACGAAGAGAAGACCTTAGGAGATGTGGGGGGCTACTGATCACAAGAATCATTGGAGCATTCATATCAGGAACTTATAATTGTTGTGGCTCTACAGACTGTCATCTGGTACATGTACTTGCATGAGGGGATTGGTGTCAGTTTAAAGTCCCCACAGGCCGCTGGGCCAAAGACAATGGATGCCGAGGCAGCAATAGCGTGGAGTAGCTTAGCTAAACTCTCAATGCTCAGGCTTGCTTTTCCCCTTATCACTACTTTGGAGAAGATACAGCTCTATTTTTTTATTTAAAATCAGTAATAAATGTACAAGAAAGTGAGAGAGTCTTATGGGAATCATATAGGTAATGGCAGAGATTTGGGTATTCTCTGAAATCTCATATTTCATGAGCTACCTCTCAGAGGTCTTATAGAAAGGATGATAACCCTTTTGTTAGTAGCATTAACAGAGAAATCTCATGAATAAGCTTTGGGTCTTTGCGCCACAAACTGATTTTCCCTGTAGCCTAACAAGAAAAGATAATATAACATCTACAGTCAGTCTTTTCAAAGCTCTTCACTGATAAGAACAAATTGACCTGGGATCTTTTTCACTACAAAAAGGGCTTTACAGGGGAATATGTCAGATGAGTTTAAAAAAAAAAAAAAGAACAAAAATGTATTTATGTGAAAAGGAGAACCACACAGTTATTTTAAACTTTAGCTGTCATTCATTTTGAGAAGCTTGTCCCACATGGATATTACTGTGCATTGCTATTTTAACAGAGAATTATAGAGAATATAATAGAAATAACAACTTGAGCTATTCCAAATCAAAAACCAAGAGCAGAAATGAAACCATGAAATCTGTGGATCTGACATTGAAAATTGTAATTCCATCAATGTGATCACAGAGATCAGCTCTAATAGCACAATTTGGAAGTATTTTGGAATACCGAATATGATCTGGTTAACAGAAACAGCAAGGTCACTTCACATACATGCTTTCAAAACTTTGGAAACTTAAAAGTCAACTATAAAGTTACTATTGTGCATTAAATAAGTTTCAGTGTCAGTGTTGCGTTTTAGGTCATGATATATATCCAAAATTAGTTGACTTAGCAGGATGCAATACCCAATATTCTTATTTTAGGTGACGCCTACGCACTTAACTAATTTTGCACTACAAGTAGAAGTCAGAAGCAGAGAGATTCAAAGAGGTTTGTCATGAGTGGGGGTTTCCTGTAGATTTAGGGTTTGTAAGTGTCATTTCTACTTTTCCATCAATGCACTGGGGCATGATATGAATTCATTATGAGAAAACAAAGATTGAAAAAATTGAATAAATGATTGCAGAACTATATGCTCGGGTAACTGTAAAAATCAACTTCTATTCAAAACTCAGAAGTTGCAAAGATTAGAAAATTGGATTCAGTTACTTACATAAGAATGTAGGCTTCGGGCTTGCTGCATTAAGAAGTGGGAAGGATCTGAGATTTTACCTATTGGATGCTAACAATTTAGTCTGGCGCACTATTATGGATGATGACTGAAGACAGGAGAATCCTGGATCAGAAGAAGGACTTTATTATCTTGTGACAGTAAGCAGCATAAACTTACCCTGCACATCAGTTGTTCTCATGTTCCCTTGGTCTCACTGGGACAACATAGAACATCCCAGGTAGATTCTGTTCACACGGTACGTTTGCATCATGGTTGAGGGACTCTGAGTTTAGTTAACTCAAATCTTTTATGTTAGGCTGTAGGCGAACATGCTCGATCTTTATTCCCTCCAGGGAGACACTAACTCGATCTTCTAAGGCCATTTACGATATAAGCATGCTTAAAAAGATAGTCCAAAACCAAACCAGATGCCCTGGTCATAACATTGGAGAGAGGCAGGAGAGCCATTAAGAATTATCTCCCAAAGTGCTTATACCTGGGAAAATTTTACTGCAGCCGATGTGCCGTTGGTTAGTTGATCAAGTTGTGGGCATATTTCAAGATACTGAAATGTCATGCTTCAGTTTTCCTAACTACCCTTTCCCATTAGCCTGGTCTTTGGCATTTCTTGTGATTATCTTGCACATGTGGCCATTACCCTGCTAGCAAGCATTTTAGTGATTATATTCTTCATAATCTGAGTAATATTTTTGGTTATTTGTATGCTCAGTAACATCTCTAATTGTTATGAAGATTGCTATTTTCTGAATATCTTAATATTATTCATAATATCTTAATAGCTATAGTTTTGAGGTTGGGATTCATTTATGCCATTATAAAGTTAAGATGTGTTTTTATCTTCATTAATTTAAGAAAAAGTAATGCAAATAAGTATGGAATCTGTATTCAAGTTTTCTAGAGGAAATGTTTTATAAATGTTTCTTCTTTATAGTAAGAGGCTATTAATGGGCAGAAGAAGTGAGAGTAATTGCTAGAGAAGTCCACTCAAATACCACCCAGATATACAATGGCTAGAATAGGACCCAAAATTTTCTCTGAAGAGTTTGCAAATAGCAGACAACACAACAAAGTCACAGTCATACTGAGTATTTCTGCTTCAACGGCAACATAAAGATTTGTGACAAAAATGTTCTGTCTCTAAAATACTCATAAGCACCACATGATACAAATCACCTCATTTAGCAAATAATACCTATATATTATGTGTTTGCACATAAAATTACCACAATCACGATATTACAGATTTACTTCATAACTTCATTTATCCAAATGGTGCTGGTTGTTTATATCCCACAATGGGTAGATTGAAATGGCTTGCATAACTGGGTTCCAGAACTGGCCTATATTTAATTTATGGATGTTGACAGAACCTATTGACACACCTGGACATCCTGTGTAAGTCCTCTGCTATGAACTCTCATCCCATACTCACTCTAGTGAGGTCAGAGCTTAATTCAAATGGTCTAACAGCTGCTTTCATGGAAATCATCAAACAACTGTTTTGGATTAGGGATTGCAAATCAAGATACTTACAGAACCAGATAATTATGATATGTCAATGAAATGGGTCAGCAAAAAGGAAGTTCACATTAGAATTCAGTGTCAGAGGAATAGCAAGAAATGGGGGGACATGGAAAATGCACGTCCTCTCTAAAGAAGAGCATCTGTTACCCAGACTCAGTCAATTGTGAGGAGGTAGCATGTTGACAAATGTTCCAATGTTTTCAAGCAAAAATTCAAAACTCTATGTAAACCCCCTTTTTTTTCCACACTTAGATCAGCTTGTGAGCTAACAATGAAAGCAATTCTTGCTTTTCATAGACATTGGTACTTGAAACAGGTGTCATGAAATCCTTTTATTTACTAATGAACTACTAAATTAACTGTCTCAGTCTGAAGAGACTTCAGGCTATTTCTGAGAATGTACAATGTGTATCATGTCTCCACGGCTAGCTTATCATGGACAGCTTTGATGTTGTGAATAAAACCTACTACATGGTAGTCTCAGGTATGTTCTCATGAAAGTTCTCCAATCAATAGTAGAGAAAAAGGAAAAGGCTATTTAAAAGTTAAAATCAATTAGTTCACTGAACTAATATCCTCAATATTGTTGAACACCATTTGGTCCCCAAAATATAAAACAAGTACCCTATTGCATAGATTTTTGTAAATATGATGAAAAGAAAATTTGGTCCATTCATTACACATGGCTTTGAATCAATTCAACTGAATGTCTCACCTCTTAAAAGAATCATTCTCAGTTGGAGCATTAAAATACAAAGTCCAACCAATAACATACAAAAGTTTATATGATTCTCTCAAAAGGATAACTACATTCAGATGTTAGAATCAAACTTCACTTTGGATTCAGAAAGTTTATTTTCTTTTGGCATTAAACAGGTAACCACCCTTCTTTTATTTTTCTATTATATAATGTCTTAGAGTACTTGTAATGATTTTTACAATCAACCTTAAATCTTAATAGTGGAGAAATTAATCCTTGTAAGTATTAATTATGTAAAAAGCACTCTGGGGTTTGAGGAGGTGTTTGTTATAGTGTTGAATTAATGATTAAATAATAATTACAGAATATAGTGAGTAAGGTGAATATGCAATCAAAGGTACTTGTAAAAAATTCTAATGTAAAAAAATTTGAAAGCCTTCCTGTGATTTGCTCTAAGCCAATAAGGAACTCTTAGCAAAAAGGGAGAAAGTAAGTCTATGAAAGAGAGCTTTAGAAAAATAAGTTGTAACTGTGTTCAGGTCTTCAAAATACTAAATCTAGGATCAGTCATATGTTGGAAAGCACAGAGCAGAGTACATGAAGGTAAAGTTTCAGGGATACCACCCAAATGTCTTTTATCATTATGCCTTCTTTACTTGCATGTCCTTTTTTTTTTTTTTTTCAATGTTTATTTATTTTTGTGAGACAGAGCATTAGTGGGGAAGGGGAAGAGAGAAGGAAGGGACAGAATCTGAGGCAGGCACCAGGCTTCAAACTGTCAGCACAGACCCCAATGTGAGGCTTGAACCCACAAACTGTGAGATCATGACCTGAGCTGAAGTCAGCACTCAGCCAACTGAGACCCGCAGGTGTCCCATGGTGTGTCATTCTTTTGGGCATTAGGGGTGTGCTGACTTGAATGTCTTAGGAGGTCGAACTATATTACCCCAATAGTATGACAATTTTTACAACATTGCCTAGCTGGCAGTCAGAAGACAATATATATCTAAAGATACAGTATAATCTGATTAAGTGGAGATCAATATAGAATACTAAGTAACTTGCCTAGGGAGTTGATGCCTGCACTATATTTTGAAAAATCAAAAAACTGTTCCTCTGGAAACTTACCCTTATACAACCAGTTATCACTTTTTAATATTTATATGCATATTCAAATGCTCTCTCTTGGCTTATATTTAAATAAAATGGTATTGACAGTTCTGGTACAAGATAGCAACATAGAGAGACCTGAACTCACCTCGTCCATGGAACACACCAATTTATACCTATTTATACATTTCTTCTCAAGAACTGAGAGTTGACTAAATAGCTATTAAACAATCAAAGATAGAACAACAAGAGAACAGCCAGAGAGGCAGACAGACAGTAACAAAAGGAACCCTTACCTCAATGCTGCAAATGACTGTGGGGAGGGATTGTACTGAGGGACCCTGCACAGATCCCTCTGTTCTTGGGCACAGAATAAAGCTGCAGTATAAAAGAGCAACTCTCATAGAAAAGAGACAACACTAGAACTCTGGCGAGAGGCAGAGGAGCCGCAGGAGAGCTCTCCAGGTCAGAGGATGGAGAAAACAGTTTCTGCTCCTACACCTTAAAAGCCGAGACCAGAGCAGGAACCGGACACTATAATGGGTAAGTTCAATTATCGTAGTTAACTTGAGATCTCGCAGACCCAGGGTTTGCTAGCCACACCACAGGAGTATGCCTATGGTGACAGGGCACAGAAAACAAGCTTTGGTTTTATGTATCGTTGAGTTATTGCTGTTGTTGTTGTTTTATTTATTTATTTTTTGGTTTTTTAATATTTGTCCTTTTTTTTTTTTCTTTTTGGCTCTGTTCTTTTCTTTCTTGTTCTCTCTTTTTTTCTTTTCTTGTTTTCTTTTACTAATATTATATTTCTTTATTTTTTCTGTAAAAAGCCATGGTTTAAAAGAATAACCAACATATACAACCACAGCTCCAGCCAACCAGCAAGTTACCAAGCACACACAGTCTGCATAGGGGAGATTATTCACAAGACCACTCCTTCAACTTTAGGAGAAGTAGTTCTTACCTAATCCATAGACATAAACACAGAAAGTCAAGTAAAATGAGGACACAGAGGAGAATGTTCCTAAAGAAAAAATAAGGAAAAATACCTCAGAAAAATAACTAAATGAAACAGAGATGAGCAATATGTCTGATAAAGAATTTAAAGTAATGATCATAAAGATACTCACCAGGTTGGAGAAAAAAATGGAATAACTCATGAGACCTTCAATAAAGAGATTGAAAATATTGAAAAGAACCAGAGTTAAAAAATACGATAACTGAAATAAAAAAAAAAACACACTAGCGGGAATCAACAGTAAATCAGAACATGGTAGAAGAATATATCAGTGATTAGGAAGACATGGAGAAACCAGTGGACATTGCTGGATGTGGTTGCTCATCTTAGAGGGGTCATCTCACTTGACTTTTCTCCTGCATAATTTACATTTGCCTTTTGTACTTAGTCTTTGAAATACAGAGTGTATTTTATACTTACTATGTATCTCAATTTGTTCTAGGATTTCTAGAACTCAATAGGTGCATGTGGCTGGTAGCTAGGTATTAAAGAGCACATGTCTATATCCTGGCCTAGTTAATTCATAATAATATCTGTCATCTCATCTAATAAACTATTTTCCTCAAAAATGCCTTCAGTGATAGTCTAGTCAGTGTATCTTTGATATATGATGTCATAACATCATTTCCTTTCATCAATAATACTTATTTTGTTTTAAAATTATACATTTACTTGCCATGATAATTGTTTGACATCTCATCAAAGCAGGAAGTGTCCATTTGGTTTTTTCCCCATCATGGCTTTCCCAGTCCTTCGTTTGATAACTGAGCCCTAATAGGCATCCAAAATATATGTTATGTTATGAATGCAAGAATGACTAAATAATTGAATGTGTAAGAATGTGTAGAAGGAAAGGGAAATACTGGCATAGAAATGGAATGGCATAGAAATGGAAGACAAACAATGATATAAAACAAATGGTATGGGTTTGTACTGAGCGGGACTTAGACTTATAAACTGATTCTTCTCCTTTAGTTGGGTGATTTGGGCATGTTTCTCAGCATGGCACTATTCATTGCTATTCAGTCAAATTAGGTGTGATAAAAAGCATAGCAATTCATTAAAACAATTTCATAAAAATGATAAAAATACTTTCCTATGCCTGTATCTATATGGGGACTATTGATGGTTGAAATTCACCAAGAGGATAGCATGGGACTCTGTTTAAACTCATCGTGCACAAATATGCATATGTAAGAATTGACTATATTCTGAGTCTTTCTTTATCCTCATCTAAGGGTATTTGTCTACTAAAGTATGAAGTAGAAATTTTTGGAAAAACACAGTGATTAATCAGCCTTAAAAAAGAAGAAAATCCTACCATTTACAGCAACATGGATAAACCTGGAAGAGATTATGCTAAGCGAAATAAGTCAGTCACTAAAGGGCAAATACTGTATGATTCCTCCTAACATAGTCAAATTCACAGAAGCAGAGAATTGAATGGTGGTTGCCAAAGGGATACGGGGAGGAAGAAAAGGGTAAATGTTGTTCAATGGGTATAAAGGCATAGTTAAACAAAATTAATAGGTTCTAGAGATCCGCTGTGCAAGATAGTGAAATAGTTAACAATACAATGTTGTACACTTAAAATTATTTTAAAAGGACAGAACTCATGCTAAGTGTCATTACCATTAGAGAAAAAACAACAAGAGGGCATAAGAAATCTATCAAAGATGATAGATTAGTTGCCTTGTTTGTGGTGATGGTATCATGGGTGTATATATGTAGTCCAAACTCATCATCATGCATATATTAAATATGTGCAACTTTTTGTATATTAAATATACCTTAACAACAACCTGTTTGATCATCAGAAAAAAAAAAGTTTCACTTTATGTCAATGATAATAAAATGTGCTTACTCCCTGAATCCACTTGGTATAGGATTAGAAAAACATAAATTTCCTTAGGGGGAAAAATTGTAAAGTCGTATTTGTCATAGCATTGGTTTTTATTCTAAAGCTTTACCCAGTGGCCTTAAGAGCCAACATCAAATATCCTATCTGAGCCCGGGATCTCTAAGACCACCCTTATGCTCAATGGTTCATTAGGAGGATTCACGGAACTCAAAAGCTGTTATCCTCATGGTTATAGTTTAAACTATAAGTATTTATAGTTAAAATTAGCAAAGAGAAACAGGCATGTGGGAAAGTCTGACAGAAACCAGGTACAAACTTTCAGGTATTCCTTCTCAGGGAGGGGAGGGGTGTTGCACAAATGTGTTTCATTCTCCCAGGAAGGATATTTAACACATACTCTAAATGTTGCCAATGGGAGAATCTCACCTGAAGCTTTGTGTCTAGATTTTTACTGAGGATCGGTCACATAGGCCATGCAGCAACTGCACGGCCGAGATCAGCTACACAGACTCCAGACTCCTCGCAGCAAAACCCACAAACACATTGCTAGCATCTACTCTCCGGTCAAACTGGTGCAGCATGGCCGGCTGCCTCAGGCTTACCAAGAAACTCTTACCAGGAAGAACATTCTAAGGGCTCAAAGCTCAGCAACTAGAAGCTGACTACACAGCCCTTTTAAGAAATGTTTGGGATTTCACCAACACAGGCTTGCTGAATAGACAGTTTCCTGTACAATATCTAAAAATGCAAGTATTTAAAACAACAACAGATCCATGAATTTCCACCTCTAGTGTCTCTTTCATAAGAGCCTAGAACCCATTCTCAGGAAATTTCACATTCATATCTCTAAAACAATCTCAATCAGGAGAAATAGGATTTCATGACTGGCTTTAATTTTGAATTAATATCATCTTGCCTGAGGGGAATATTAAGCACAAATGGGGTTCTGTTAGGAAGGGAAAAGTAAAATCGAATTAGGAAATCATACATGTTTCCTCCAATGTGATTTTTAGTATTGTCAATTCTGGTAGGATGAAATACAAAATCATAAGCAATGAGACTATCCTTGGATTGTTTTTACAGACACACATACCATATATACAGATCACGTATATATCTATACATATATGTTTATATCTGCATCTATATATATCTCTATATATCAATTATACTCTACCTTAGAAGAAGATATTAGAAATGAACTGAAATCCTATAATAGGTTACTTTTATTCAAATGTTCTTACTGTTAAACTTTGAGTTCCTTTGCAATAGCTTTTTTTCCCTGAATAAACTATTCTCTCATTTTTTTCTATCCTTGCCTCCATACCTCTTTTCAGTTCCCCAGAAAGTGATTGTTAAAAACTCATGAAATATTAATGTTTCTCTGGCTCCAGCCTCATTCATTCCCAGAAGCTTATGTTCTCTTATCCAAGCTTTTAGTGGAAATTGATGTACATAAAAATTGTCTCCTATCCCGAATATCTTTTATTTATCTTTTAATGCTTCCTACTACACTTTGTCCTGGTGACTAATGTTATCATCCTATCTAAAGAGATTAATTCACTTTATATTTCTAATCTAACTTCACAGATACTTGAAATTTTAAGTTTGACTTCAAAAAATGATCAATGTTTCCCCCAAAGAAATAATAAACTCTTTTTAAACACTAACCGAAAAATTTGAAGTGGATCTTCAAATAATATAGGTTTATAATAACTCTACAAGAAAGACTCTTCATAGATTTCTTGCCAAACTGACTATCTCTTCTATTGTTTTCTTTCTGTTATTTCCTCCCAAAAGTCTTGCCCCTTTAGGAAGAACTCAATTATAAGCTTTAAAAACCTGAAGAAATTAGAAGATATAAAAATACAATCTTGTTGAGAGGACATAATATATTTGATTAACAGATGAGAATGTGACAAGGGTACTTGAGGATTTTCACAGTTGGCCTCAACCTGCTTGTCTAACCTATGTGACTAACCCTTTCTCTATTCCTCTCCCCTCCACATTGTATACAGGCCCATATTACCTAATTTCCCAATGGTCTATGGAGTTTTTTGATTCCTTTATTTCTTTTTCAATTCCCATTTTCTCTACCTGACCTGTTTCTATCTATATTATCTCATCTACTTGAGAGCCTCCTATTATTTATGTAGTTAGCTCAAACATCACATTTTGCTGGAAACATTTTTTATTTCCCTAGAGAAAACCAGTGACTCCCTCCTCTAAGGTTTCACAACACTAAGTACAAATCTCTACTAGTTTGTGTCGCATTATGTACATATCTGTACCCCTTCAATACCTAGCTCAATACTTGGCTCATAGTAAATGATCAATAAATCTGTGGACTGGGAGAATTTTAGAGGAACACAGCAGTGGTGAATATAACAGGCTGTTATAAATTAGACAAGAGAGTGACTCATATGCGTGTGGGGAGAACAGTGTTGTGACTTAGAGACGTTTTTACAAGAAGTAACATGCAAAGGTCCTTATAAATAGATTTTGACCATCTGGAGAATTACAGGAAGAACATTACAACAGAAAGAATTAATAGAAAAATAACTTATTTCATTAATTATGTGTTTTTCTACCAGTATCATAAACTCATATAGAGAATATAAATTTAAAAAAAAAAGCCTATTAAGAAGATATATTTCTCATGGAACCAAAGGTAGGCCTCAGAAATGGCTACACCAGGGAATAAAATCCAGTTGAGGCTTGCTGTTTCTCTCCAGATCAACTTTCTGTTTTCATAGTCTACATGTGGGTGAGATAGTTATAGGGGAAAAGAAGAACGTGGTTTTAAGTCAGATTCAGCTTCAACCCTGAAATGGATCAATAGGAAGCCTCAGAAAACCCACAGATTCCAAGAGCAGGATTTTCAGTAAATATGAGAGTCCCTCTTCTCTATACTTGTCCCCAGAATTAATTCACCCACTGGGTAAGGCCTGTTTTAATTTCCCAACACACCCACCTTCTTTAAAATGTACATTTTTTTCCCTAACACTGATCTTGTATTTAGCCACATTTTAATGAACTTACTGTGTTCCTTTAAATCCTCCAAACCTCTCTCAGGCTATTCCTAATAGTTTATTCAGGAACCTTCTGAGAGCCTGTCAACTGAGCCTCACTAGTTAGACCATTAGCCTGGTCAACACTAAATGTTGGTCAGGGAAGGTTTTCATAACTGTCCTCTTTTTAGTGTCTGGTCATTTATCTTAATTATATGTTTTCCTTAATTATATGTGTTGATATATTTTGGCTAAGAATTTCTGTTACTCTTGGAGTCTTACAATTCTATCGTCCAATATGGTAGCCACCATTCACATATGGTGTTTTTAATTTAAATTTAAAATAATTAAAAGTAAATAATATTAAAATTTAATACCCTCAATTACATTAGCCATATTTTAAATGCTCAAGCAAGAGAGGTGTATTGGTATTGTTTTCCTCAGGAACAGAGGTAACTATGAATGGGGAAAGTATGGTTTCTTCAATTAATAATGGTGGGGAACCTGGATAGCTACATGTAAAGGAATGAAACTGGACCCCTGTCTTATATCATACACAAAAATGAACTCAAAATGAGAATGCAAATTGGTGAAGCCACTATTGAAAATGGTATGGAGGTTACTCAAAAAGTTAAAAATAGAAATACCAACCAACCAACCAACAAAAACGATGCTATCTAGTAATTCTAGTTCTAGGTGTTTATCTGAAAAAAAGGAAACACTAACTCAAAAAGATATGTGCATCCCCATGTTCACTGCAGCATTATTCACAATAGCCAAGATATGGAAGCAATTTAAGTGTTCATTGATGTCTAAATGGATGTCACACACACACACACACACACACACACACACACACACACACACTGGAGTATTATTCAGCCATAGAAAAGAATGAAGTCTTGCCATTTACCACAGTATAGATAGATTTCAAGGGGATTGTGCTAAGTGAAATAAATCAGACAGAGAAAGACAAATATTGCATGATCTCATTCATATGTAGAATCTTAAAAAAATCAAGCTCTTAGATAAAAAGAACAGATTGGTGATTGTCACTGGGGGTGCAGAGTAGGCAAAATAAGTGAAGGGGGTCAAACGGTACATATTTTCATTTATAAGGAAAGTAAGTCATGGAAATATAATGTATAGCATTACAACCATAGTTAATAATACTCTTTCATATTTGAAAGTTGCTAAGAGAGTAGATCTTAAAAGTTCTCATCAGCAGAAAAAAAATTGTAACGATGTACAGTGAGGGATATTAACTAGACTTATTATGGCAATCATTTCAGAATATATACAAATGGCAAATTTTGTTGCACACCTGAAACTAATATAATATTACACGTTAATCATAACTCAATAAAAAAGAATAGAGGGACCCCTCATTCAACTTCAGTCTAAAACATTTCTGTAAGGTTTTCTTACTATTCATGTTGCTGCTTTGTAGGCTCACCAGCACCAAGATCACAACTCTCATATTACATATTAAACCTTTTTAGAACTAGTGAGGAAGGAATAGGGTTTGGAAATGTGAGGTGGTTTCTGCAGAGAGCAGGGTGTTCACATGGAGATACCTAAAAAGTACCTGTTTATATTAAAAATAAGACAATCTACAAATGTAGTTACTTTGTGTCTTGATGTTTCCAGTTTAAATGTCTGAAGCCTTCCACATATACATATGAATGTTCTAAAATTATGCAAATGACTTCTGCACATATTTCTTTCTTTTCCCTCCGTTTTATTTATTTCCTCGATGGGGTCACAGGCAAGCTGCCCTTAAAATCAGAGCCCAGAGTACTTCTCAGAGCTCCTCTAGTCAGGAAATTTTGTAAGTACTAGAATATTCTTTAGGCAGATAAAGGAGGGTGCTACTTCTTCTGAAACAATTAAAATCTGCTTTCTCTGATAAGTTTTTCTCCCAGGGGTTGCTTGTTACTGATGACCAAGGTCAGTGTTTGTAGCTGTGTAGTCCATATCTCGTCACTCTGTTGGGCTAGACAGGCACACCTGAAATGCTGCTTTAAAAAAATGAATTTGTCGAAGCTTTTTATTAAGAAGAGAATATTTTGGTAATGTGCATAGTTTCATTCTACATGAGTTTATTGTTTTGTTTTGATTTGGTTTTTTGGAGCTCTTAGTTTTATACTAAATTTAAAAGTTAAATTGGTGACATATTATGAAAGAAATTAAACAAATATTTTTCAAAACACTATTTTATTTTATGTGCTATAAACAAAATATGTCACTGACACTTTTATGCTTATGGTGCCTGAGGACAATTCATTTAGAAAAGGAAAGAAGAAATACATGGGAATAAAATGCATGTTATTAAATATTCAATAACAATTGGCATGGGCACAATTAGACAAAGAAGCATTCAGTGAAATAAAAAGTTATATGTCTCTTTAGAAAACAACAACATTTCAATAGATGAGGTTAGTGGTCAAATTATACAGGTTGCGATTATAGCAAGACTAATATGATACTCTGTAAAAATTCATAAAGTCACCCTTGGGATGATTAAATCAAGGAGAAGATGACCAAGCAAGGTTTAATTGGTCTATATTTAGTTTTGTAATTACAACTACAGAATTTCTTACTAGATGTCAAATTTTTATTTTCAAATGTATAATTACCTGGCTTTGGAAAAAACAGCTAAGATGCATGAAAACTTGAGAAGTATCCGAGATTTAAAATTTTCATTATTTTACTTTCCAGAGGGGCCAGGGGATAGGGGAACACCACTTCAGAAGGAACACATCAAAACATCAGTGGGACAGAATACTTCCCATGGAAAATAGGATACACTAAACTACATAAAAGTGCTGTGTTTGTGTTAATTCAGCCCAGTTTTTCCCTAATTTATATGTGGTATAGTTTGTGCCTGTGTAAATCAAACCCTCGCTGGGATAAATATTAAAGTGTATGTGGAATGACAGAAGAGAAAGTATTGCTCACATTAAATGGACACCTGGATAATAATGGAAATAGTGGTTGTGATTAACTGTTATATATGTATATATATTTCAGTATTTCAGATCATGCCATATACAAAAGTAGGAGAATGTTTCATTTTGAGGCTTCTTAGCATTTGGACACCTTTTCTTTAGGTTATTCCCTATCTTGGGAATTTTGGTGGAAGGCAAAACTATCTGCAGGACTGAAACTGAAAATACCCTATTATCTTGTCTTTCTTGCAACTAGGCTGTGGTCATGGGCTACTTAATCCTCTTATTTAGAAGTCAGTACTGCCGAGAATCAGGGATAAGGACAACACAGTGTTTCTAGGGACAGCTGTGACACTACTGTAAGTTCTGAGAGGAAGACAACATACCAAGGAAACCAAGAAATAAAACAAATTTAAGAAGTATGCCATGGAAATAATTTGAGGTGTGTTTATGGGACAGAACCTTGCCTGCAAGGAAGTGAATAATTCTGAAAGAATGACATTGCCCAAAATATTGGATACCAGTCCTAACAATTATTTGAATAACTGAGCCTTAAAAGAATACTCTGGTCTACAAACTTTATTATATATTTATTTATTTATTTAAGTTTATTTATTTATTTTAAGAGAGAGAGAGCACAAGCAGGGGAGGAATAGTGAGAAGAGAGAGAGAGAGAGAGAGAGGGAGAGAATCCCAAGCAGGTAGGAAGTGTGCTGATAGAACAGAGCCCTATGTGGGGCTTGAACTCATGAACCATGAGATCATGACCTGAGCTGAAATCAAGAGTTGAATGCTTAACCAACTGAGCCACCCCATCACTCCTGGCCTACAAACTTTAAAAAGAAGAAAGCAGGCTCCAAAAGCTACACATTTTTAAAACATCCACTTTATATGTAGTCATGGAGGAAACAGACAAACCAGGTGATACTCCCAGGGGTCTAGGAGTAGAGAAGAGAATCAAAGACTTTTCAAGGAACTTCTCCCCTCTAAGAATTTCTTTGTAGAATTCCATTATCACTATGAATCAAGAACAACTTTTGTCTCTTATACATCATTTTTTAAGGTGGAAATTTTTATTGTGTTTAACTTGTCCCTATTACACCACCGTATATGAAGAGAGAGATACTGGAAACTCGTTTTCATTTATGTAGATTACAAAAACAAAAGCAATCTCTTCCAGATGTGATGTAGAACACTCACGCAGAGAATATGAACACTAGGCTGACAACAGGAAGTAGGTAGAATCTTGGGTTATCCCCTCTGTGTGTAGGTAGAATTACGTTCTAGAGGGAAGAAGAACTGTCCATGGGTATTTGGTAGCCATATTCAACACAGACGGCTAGCTGTAACAAATTATTTACATCCTCTCTCATAGACTACAGTTCCTTCTGGGAACATATTGCCTTTAAGAACTATATTTCCAATCCCTGACCATTGAAAGTCTGTGCAGATATAGTTGTTTCTAATGATTGGGAGTGAAAGTGTTGAGTATCATTTCTAGGCCAATCCAGTTAAAAGTTTACCTGCTACCTCTATCCTTTACCTTCTTTATTAATTTTTTAATGTTTATTTATTTTTGAGAGAAAGATAGAATGCAAGCAGGAAGGGGCAGAGAGAGAAGAAGACACAGAATTTGAAACAGGCTCCAGGCTCTGAGCTGTCACCACACAGGGCTTGAACTCAAGAATTGTAAGATCATGACCTGAGCCAAAGTCAGACCCTTAACCACCTGAGCCACCCAGGTACCCCATATCCTTTACCTTCTTTAATATTCAAGCTTTATGTCAATGTTGAGGGCAAACTGGGGTTTATGAAGTGAAGGTGTGAAAACGTATGCCAACCTGCAGTTCTGAGTGACTGCCAGGAGCATAAAACATCTCCAACCCCACCATTACTTGGAAACACAAATACTGATATTTATTTGAATATAAAAATAAACATATACAGTCACAATTCACAAACATGTTGAGCTAACATTAACCTACTTAAAATGCTCTGTAACACCTTAGAACAGAGACATGTTAAATGACTCATTATCTTTATTATTAGCATATGCTTATACTTTAGTATCCATCTGCCTAATAATATTGATAGCATATAGTATATTTTTTCACAAAACATAGTATATTTTTAATACTATGCTACTCACCTACCTTCAAGTATCAGAGTTTAGTTAGGAAAACAGAGTCACTCTAAGTATTGTGGAAGAAAAACATTTCAAACAAGAATGAGAATTTACTTGAACGTAGGACAAGATGGAGCAACAAATGTCTAGAAGTGGGGATTACTGAATCAGAAAAATAGTCATTGATGATGTCACACGAAGTACTGGTATAGGTAGATAAAATACAGCTTGAAGGAAAACCGAAGAAACCATTCAGAACTAAACACTGAAGTGGTATGCCAAAAGAGCAGCTTGTAGAGGCATGGAAACTACCACAACATGGAACCTATTGACTGGGAATTATTGCCTCTGAGGCAACCACTGTTACGTGGGAATGACGACTTCTTCAAGCCCTTAGCCAGACACCTAGTGGTAAATTTGGTGCTGCTGTTGGTCAGCAAGGCCAGTAATGAGAAAGTTAAGTGAGTCAAGAAGAGAATGAGAACAAGCTGGGGCTCATTTCACTGTCATCTTTTTTTTTTTTTTTTTTTTTTTTTTTAATGTTTATTTCTTTTGCGACAGAGACAGAGCGTGAGCAGGAGAAGGGCAGAGAGAGAGGGAGACACAGAATCTGAAGCAGGCTCCAGGCTCTGAACTGTTAGCACAGAGCCGGATGCGGGGCTCGAATTCACGGACTGTGAAATAATGACCTGAGCCGAAGCCGGACGTCTAAACGACTGAGCTACCATGGCGCCCCATTGTCTGTCATCTTTTATGAACTTCACAGAGAACCTTGCAAGAAATGTGGACTCTGCTTACCTTATTCCTTCCAAAACATACATAAATTTCTCCAATCAGCTTAGTCTGATATGGAAAAGAGGATTCTGGAAAAAATAAGTTCCCAGCTTTAGACAGGAGAAATAGTGCAATGTTGATAAAACAAAACACAGCAAGGGGCGCCTGGGTGACTAAGTCTGTTAAGCATCCAACTCTCAATTTGATTTCCATTCAGGTCATGATCTCACGGTGAGTTGGAGCCTTGCGTGGGGCTCTGAGCTGATAGCTCAGTGCTTGCTTGGAATTGTCTCTCTCTCTTTCTCAAAATAAGTACATAAACACTTATGGGGAAAAAGCAAAACAAAACAAAACAAAAAAACAAAACAAAAACAAAAACACTGCAAATCTGATTTTGCCAGGTACCAAGATTTAACTTTGTTAGCTTTGTTAACATGCATCTGCTATGATACCTTCTATTTCATATTATTGGAACTTTAACAATCCTATGATGGAGAATAAGAGAAATTATAGGGAACTCCAATTTTATTACTTTTTTTTTGGTTCACAAAATACCCCACTGCCTCTTTTTTCCTGTTCTTTTATTTAGGCATAATTAAATGCAATCAAGTGGGATTTATCCCAGGTAAGTAAGGCTGGTTAAACATTCAAAATCAATTACTCTAATTCATCACATGAACACTATTCCAATGAATGATATTGATAATAGGACAGAGTATGCATATGTGGGGTCAGGGGGTATATGAAATTCTCTGCACCTTCCTTTGAATTTTATTGTAAACCTGTTATTTACTTCTTTCAAAACAATTAATATAAGAAAAAGGCAAGAATAGCAGAATGATTTTGTAAAACAAATGTCCATCAAAGATCTTGTAGCCAGAATAAAGGACTTTTATAAGAAGACATATAACTCAATAAAAATGTTGGCAACACACTCACTCACACACACACACACTAGTGAAAGTAAAAAAGATTGACAGAATGTGGAGCCGCCACATATTTTATACTTTGCTGATGAGGATTCGAAATGGTACAACCACTGTGAAAATGGCATACAATGATCTTATGACACAACCATTCCGCTTCTACATTCTTAAGAAAAATTAAAAATTATTTCCACTCAGAAATGTGTACATCAATATTCATATTAGAATATTCATTGACCTGGGGTGCCTTGGTGGCTCAGTCGGTTAAGCATCCAACTTTGGTTTAGGTCATGATCTCACTGTTCATGACTTCGAGTTCTGTGTTGGGCTCTGTGCTGACAGTTCAGAGCCTAGAACCTGCTTCAGATTCTGTGTCTCCCTCTCTCTCTGCCCCTCACTCACTTGTGCTCTATCTCTGTCTCTGTCTCTCTCTCAAAAAAATAAATAAATAAAAAAATAAAACACTAAATAAATTAAAAAAACAATATTCATATACTCAATAAGAGCAACCCCAAATATCCATAAATGGTGGGTAGATAACCATACTGTTGTATATCTACACCATGAAGTTCTACTCAGCAATAAAAAGGAGTAAAATATTAATATGATCATGGATGCATCTTGAAAATATCATGCAAAATAAAAAAAGTTAAATAAATATATTGTGCATAGTAAATGAAAATCTAAGAAAGGAAAATCTAGGTACTTCTGGGTGGCTCAGTTAGTTAAGCGTCTGATTTCGGCTCAGGTCATTATCTCATAGTTTGTGAGTTTGAGCCCCGCGTCAGGCTCTGTGCTGACAGCTCAGAGCCTGCAACCTGCTTCAGATTCTGTGTCTCCCTCTCTCTCTGCCCCTTCCCTGCTTGTGCTCTGTTTCTCTGTCTCTCAAAACTAAATAAACATTAAAATTTTTTTAAAAAAGGTAAAACTATCCTAAAAGAGAGCAGATCAGTTTTTCCTTGGTGCTGGGTCTTTGGAAAGGAGATTCATTTCAAAGGTAGAAAAGAAAACTTTTTATGGCCTAGGAACTGATTTTTGATTGTAGTGGTGGTAATCGAGCTACCAAAATTCAACATTCTTTACACACATTGGTAAATTTTATTGTATGTAATAATACTTTAGTGAAAAAAAGAGGGATAAAAGCCCGAAAGATCAATATATTTCACCACATTAGCACAGAAAGGAAATGAAAAATAGCATTACTTGATAGAAAGACTAACCAATTAGTAATGGGAAAGAATTGCAGCTACCACAAAATGAGACTGAACAAAAATTACAGCACACATCATATTTAATGGTGAAATATTGTCACATATCTTCAGATTGAGAGCAAAGATGAACAATCATTATTACCACTTTTCATCATTTTTATTACACTGGAGAACAAAAAGTTAAGGGAAAGAAATGAAGGAATATGGATTAGAAGGAAGAAATAAAACTCATTATTTAGATTTAATAGTGGAATACATAGGAAATCCAAAATGATGTATAAACTATTAGAATAAATGAGTTTACAAAAGCCATTGTATACAAGGCCAATATACAAAAAGCAATTGCCAATATTCCCTCCCGCCAAATTGAAGCAAACTTATTCCCTTAGCTTCTCCTTCACATCACTTAAAAACAAAAACAAAACAAAACAAAACAAAACAAAAACACAACTGAACATAACACAACAAACTTAGAAAGGACCTCTAAAGAAATCCAAAGAAGAAGGCAAACAAGGGTAAGGATCTTGAGACTCTAGGGACAACACAGATGTGAATTGGCTGCTCCCTTTTTGCCTCCCATATGTCCCAGACAGGCCACCATAGAAGCCTCTAACCTGGAACAGCCAGCAGGGAGTGGTGTGGGGGGAAGTCCCAAGAAAACTTGTTCTTTCTTAGCCAAAATACCAGTAAAGGGATCACCTACCAATAGAAAACCTTTTCGGCCACATCCGCCCTCCTCCAGCCTAACACTGAAGGAAAAACCAAAACAAAACATGTCTTCCTCCTGTGATTTCAGTGGGATTCCTTCAGGTGAAAGCATGCAATGATGCTCCTATTCCTGCACTTAATGGAGTTTGTAGGATGGAGTAAGGAACTAATCTATTGCTAAGCAGGTAGTGCTCTGATTCTTCCAGCGGGTTGAGTCCTCCAGATAACTAATCATGCATCTTCTGGCCAGTGGAAATCAACTTCTGGGCTACTGCTGGCAACACTAAGCAAGCAGGTAATCTTGCATCCACTGACCAGTTCCCCTGCTGGTATAGTATAAGCAGGGCTGAGCTAGAAGCTGGCTACCTATTTTTCACTCTTAATAGCATATTTTTCCTCTTAATTTCTCTTCCCAGGAAGACTCAGAAGGGCTCAGCAGGGAGCTGATCTTCCATTCCCTGTCTGGCAAATGCCGGAGTGCTCCAATTTACCCAGAGGTAGTGTTAGCGGGGGAGGTTCCAGCAGTGAACAGAACATCCCCCTCTGTGGGGAAGAAGCTTAGAAATTCCCTGAATTTGCACCAATGGGTTAACAGGCATAAAGAATGAGAAAGCCACAGGATGCACACACCCAAGTTTGGGTAAACAAGATCAGGTAAACAGGGCAAAGGCCCCCAGTGCAGGACAAAGGTATAGGAGTAGAAAAGCCTTGGTATGAAAACATCAAAAATGAGGTAAGCAAGATTATGTATTTAAGGCAGAAATGCCCTCTCCACCCCTTCCTCCCAATTTAGTAGGATAGAAGAAAGCTGCTTTCACAGGAAGGAAGGACCAAAACAAGTAAGCAGGTAAACAGAGTTATAGATAGCAGCAGGGAGAAGTTACCCAGAGCTGAGCTAATTAGCAAAAGTAAGGTGCCTTGTTGACCCTGAGGTATCATGCTCTGTCTTTCTTGTCCTCTAGGCCAGTTTAGGTAAACAGAGGTGGTGCCTCATGTCTGCTGTAACAATCTTCTGCCCAGCCCAGGATTTTGTTTTGTACTGCCTAAGCCCCTAACAGTGCATATCTTCAAAACTCCCTTTCCCTCACTCCCATGAGTTAATGTTCATGGTTTCATTGAGCCTTCTGATCCTAATAAAAATGGAGCAAGGACACTTACTTAAGGCTCCTGTTTCCTCCCAGACATTAGCCTCTCTTGCATTTTAACACTGCATCCACTCTCTTTCTGGACAAGAGAGAACTTCAGACCCAGAGTCTACAACACACCTCCACTCAGCAAAAATAAGGTAGAGGATGTGGTGGAAGGTGGAATAGTAAGCAATCTTTTTTCACCCTTTTCCTCTCTTGGTGTCAGTAGAGCATAGGGGGGAGCTGAGCTTATGCCCCCAATTGCAGCTGGAGGCAGAGGTGAGTAAGCCTACCTCTTCTCCCCTCACTGGTACCGGTGGAGTCCAGTGAGAAAGTGACATACACATTCACCCAGCACTAATAACAGAGCGGGAAAATCTCTGCCTAAAATAGAGAATTAAATAAGGTTCAGAGTCTACAGTATTATATAAAAATTGTAGGATACAAGTGAAAATCATTTTTCATATTAAGAGCTAGGAAAATCACACCATGAATAAGAAGAGACAATGAGCAAATGTCAATACCAAATTGTATCAGATATTGCAATTATCAGGAAAAAATATCCATCATAAAACAGCTCTAACAAGTAATTACAAATTATCTTGAAACAACTTTTTTTCCATTAAAGGGGAAATCTCAGCAAAGAAATAGAAGTTATAAAAAAAGAAATAAATGAGAATTATAAGGCTGAAACTTACCAAATTAAGGTAAATTACTTAAAAGGAAATGAGCTTTATACACTTGAAGTGGTAATACTTCAATAACAGTAGACTATAGTAAGTTATGCATATATACTGTAGAACTTAGTGAACCAATAGGACATTTCCAAGGCAATATATTCAAGAATACTATAAAAAATAAAATGCTAAAAGTTGTTCAAGTAACCCAAAGGTAATTAAGAAAAGCTAAACAGAAAAATGAGAGAGGATGAAAAATGAGAAAGAGAAAACAAATGATGGCGGATCAAGCCCAATATAGCAATAAATATATCTAAGTGATCTAAATACACCATTTTTAGTTTGTTTATTTATTTATTTATTTCTTATTATTATTTTTAATTTTTATTTATTTTTGAAAGAGAGAGAGAGAGTGTGAGCAGAGGAGGGGCAGAGAGAGAGGGAGACACAGAATCCAAAGCAGGCTCCAGGCTCTGAGCTGTCAGCACAGAGCCTGATGTGGGGCTTGAACTCACAAAACCGTGAGATCATAACCTGGGCCGAAGTTGGCCACTTAACTGACTGAGCCACCCAGGTATCCCTGTTTATTTATTTTTGAGAGAGAGAGAGAGAGCATGCAAGTGGGGTAGAGGAAGAGAGAGAGAGAGAGAGAGAGGAAGAACCTGAAGCAGGGTCCACACTGTGGAGGGACTCAAACCCATGAACTGTGAGATCATTACTTGTGCCAGAGTCAGATGCTTAACTGGCTAAGCCATCCAGGCACCCCTCTAAATATGCCAATTTAAAGAGATTGGCAGAGTAGAGAAGAAAATATTATTCAACAGTATTCTGTCTACAAAAAACTCACTTCAAAATCACTTCAAACTAAACTAGTTAGTTTGAAGGTAAAAATATTAAAACAATATATAACATGCAAACCTTAATTAAAAAAAAAGCAGGGGTGACCTTATTATAGAGAGAGAGACTTTAAAGGACATAAAATTAAGAGAGATAAAGAGGACAGTTACATAAGATAAAAGTGTGGGTCTGTCAGGAGACAACAATTTTAGATGCATAAATACAAAATAGCAAACCTTTGAAATACATGAAGCAAAAACTGATAGAGCATAAAATAAAAATGCAAAATTATAGTTGGAGAAGTCAATGTCTACTATTCAGTACCTGATAGAAGTTACAGACAGCAAATCAGCAGAGATATTAGAATTCAGCACTATCAACCAATGGATCTCAATCAACACATATTGAATATTCCACCCCTTAGCAGAATACATATTCTTTTCAAGCATCTGTGGAACATATAAAATGACTCACCATATTCTTGGCCAAAAAACCAATCCCAATAAATTTTTAAAAGTTGATGTAATGCAGGATATGTAATTTGAGTGGAATGGAGTTGAACTAGAAATCAATACTAAAAAGCAACAGAAATCTCAAAACATTTGAATATTACACAATACACCTCTAAATAACACATGCATCAATGACATGATCTCAAAAGGAAATTTAAAAACTACAGACAACTAAATGAAAATGAAAATACAACATACCAAACATAATGGATGCAGCTAAAACAGTGCAGAGAGGAATATTTATAGCAATAAACACTTACAGTGGAAAATTCCTAAATCATTCACTTAAGTTCCTACCATAAGAAACCAGACAAACAAGAGAAATAAATAAACAAATAAACCTAGAGATGGGAGAATAAAAGAAATAACAACAGAAATTGATGATATTGAAAATGGGAAAATAACTTTAAAAATCCAATAAAACAATGAGCTGATTCTACCAAAAAAAGTAAGAAAATTGATTAAAGCTCTAGTAGTTCTGTCAGTCAAATATAATCTGAAAGAAGACACAAATACAAAAATCAGGAGTGAAACAGGGAATTTCACTATAGACCCTGCAGCTTTTAAAAATAAAAATAAAAAAATAATACAATAACAACTTTATTCTCATACATTTGACAACTTAGAATCTGGACCAATTCTTAGAAAACTACAAACTACTGAACCTCAACCAAGATGAAATAAACCATCTGAATAGTTCTCTTATAACATTAAGAAATTAAATATTAAAACTGAATACTTCAAAAGCTCATCAAAAGAAATCTTCAGATACAAGATTTCAGTGGAAAATTCTACCAGACATCTAAAGATGAGTTAATATCAATTTTACAAATTCTCTTTCAGAACAGAGGAGGAGGGAATACTTCCCAACTATTTTATGAGGCTAGTAATTCGCTGATTCTAAACTAAACACAGACAGTACCAGAAAAAAAAAATCAAAAATCAAAAAATGAAGAAAGAAAAAGAAAACCACTGACTCTGATGGGAAAAAAAATAAATATTAACAAATTAGATCCCACTATTTATAGAAAAAATTATACAACATGGCCAAATGAGATTTAATCCAAGTATGTGAAGCTTGGTCGGCATTCAAAATTAATCAGGATAATTAATCACAAACAGATGTACAAGAAAAAATTATATAAATATAATAACTGACACATAGCAAGTATTTGTCAGAATCCAAGACCCACTTATAATAAACTCTCAGGAAAGCACGAATACAGTGAGCTTCCTCAGCTTGATATCTGTAATGATCATGTACAAAAAAACATACCACTGGCATTAAACTTAATGAGTAAGACTGAATGTTTTCTAAGGTCAGGAAAAAGGCCAAAATGTCCTCTAGTCCTCTATCACCACTCTTTTTCAGTATAATATTGGAGATTCTAGTCATTGCATAAGAGAAGTAAAAGAAATAAAAGGCATTCATACTGTAAAGGAATACATAAAAGTCTCCGTATTTTCAGATGACATTATTTTTACATAGAAAATCCCAAGGAGTATTTAAAATGAACAAACAACAAAAATCTCCTAGAACTAGTAAGTTAGTCTAACAACTTCACAAGAGACAAGATCATATTTTTATATATTGAAATTGTACCTGGGGAAAGAAATTTAAAGTATTTAAATTATAATGTGATTTGCAACACTTAAAATAAAATAAAATAAAATAGTAAATTGATATAAAATAAAATAAAAACAAAATAAAATATAAAATATTTATGTGTACACTTAATGTGTACAGGACTTGTATGCCAAAGGATTGAAAATGCGGATGAAATCAAAGAAGCCCTAAAAGAAGTGGTGAGGTATAATGTGTTCATGGGTTGGAAGACTTAAGGTAATAAAAATATCTATCTCCTGAAATTGGTCTATAGGTTTTTATACTATTCCTATGAAAATTACAAAAATGTTTTTAGTACACCTAGACCAGCTAACTGTAAAATTTATATGGAAAGGAATAAGCTCTAGGCTCTAGAATAAATAAAAATTTTGAAAAAAATTGAGGATAAATTACTCTGATATTTAGTGCTATAACTATATTAATCGAGACAATATAATAGTAGTGGAACAATAGATATATAGGTGAATGGAACTGTAAAGAGCCCAGAAGTGGCCAACCAATTTTGACAAGTTATAAAAGCAAATCAGTGGAGAAAAGATAGCTTTTTAATTAATGGTACTGGAGCAACCAGTATTGGCAGTCAGAAATATAGAATGATTGAATGAATGAATGAATGGACAAAAAAGAAACAAATTTGATCTAAAATTTACATCTTACACTTTAACGGAATATTGACTCTATTATAGAACTATAAAATTTTCAGAAAAGAAAAGTAGGAGTAAATCTTTGGAATATAGAACTAAGGCAAAAAATGATTATATCTGACATTAAAACCTTGTTCTGTTAAAAAAATAACAAACTGAACCTCATAAAAATTAAAAAAATAAAATTTATGCGAAGTAAAGTACTCTGTTTGTAGAATAATAATAAAAAGGGTACGGACTGGGTGATAATATATGTAAAAAACATAACTGATAAAGGGCTAGTAACTTGATTACATACAGAACTCTCAGAACTCCAACGTGAAAAAACAAATAAACAATCCAATTACAAAATGGGCAAAAGACAAATGGAACTTTCACTGACGAGGGTATATAGATTGCAAATAAGCACACAAAAAGTTGTTAAACATCATTATCTACCTAGGAAATGAAAACAAATCACAATGATATTACTAGACAACCAACTATTAGACTGGCTAAAATAGGGGTGTCTGGGTGGCTCAGTCAGTTAAGCCTCTGTCTGACTTTGGCTCAGGTCATGATCTCACAGTTCGTGAGTTCAAGCCCCATGTCCAGCTCTGTGCTAACAGCACAGAGTTTGGAGCCTGCTTCAGATTTCCTGTCTCCCTCTCTCTCTCTCTGCCCCTCCTCCCACTTGTGCTCTGTCTCTCTCTCTCTCTCTCTCTCTCTTAAAATTTTGGATACATCAGAGAAACCTGAAATGGTCCTGTATTTAAATATATTTTATTGCATAACATGTTGCTTTCCTTGCAGACTTAATTTAAAGGAAATGGTTCTGTTCCTCAGGATGAAAAAACCATGAACTACATATTAGTCTACTTGATATGATAGTTTTAGTTTTAGTTCTAGTACTGATATAAAGCAGCTTTGTAACCTTGAATAAGTCACAGAACTTTTTTTTTTTTTTTTTTTTTTTGGTCTCAGATTCCTAATTCCTTGAATGAATAATATATCCCCTGCCACTCAAATGGTTAATGTGTGGATTAAATAAGATAACATGACTTAAAATATGTAAAGCAGTTTACAAATGCAAATGTAGTTACTATTATTACCATCATTATTACGGGTTTTCATATCAATCTTTATTTTTCTTGAATTAAAGGAGAGAACGTGGACTGGTCATACTTACACACAAACACGCACCTTAATTAGGCAGTAGAAAAGAAAATGTACAATTTGTTTTTCTTCTTTCTACTACTGAAGTTCTGCTTTGCTCATTACCCTTCCATTACTTTCCCTTCATTTTCTTCCCATGGGGCAAATGAAGATAAGCTCCTGTTGATAGTTCATGAATTTCAATTTATATACCCAGGGGCAGGGCATTTTCGATGGAATGTTCCCAGTGTCAGAACTTCCTGCCACTTGTGCTTCCAGAGAGCCCATGTTTAAACCTTCAGGCCAATATGTAAATCTGTTTTTGTTCCTTTAAACAGAAGACTTGTGGGTATTTCAAAACACATATGCATTATATAAGTATTTATTCAATGTTACAGATGTTAGAAGTAAGAGACTTTCCCAGGGACAAGTAAAGTGAATGAGATAGCAGGGATGGAAGCTGCATTTCCTAGTGCATGACCCTGAACAAGTGTCCACCAGGCAAAGCATAACAGAAAGGATTATCTCGTTGCAAAAAGTACATGTGCCTGTGCAAAGAGAGAGGCACTGCAGTCCAGTCCAAAAATGCTTATGGCTGTTTTCTCAAAGTATTGGGATTTCAATTGGCCTTTACATTCTTCTTTATATCTTTACACAGTCACAACGATTGCACAATTAGTATGCAATTTTTATTTAAATTTTACATAAACACTATATAAAGAAACTATTTTACAGTTAAAAATAGTGCTATTTCAATAAAATTCAATATCCTCACAATAAAGAGTTTTACTGATTTATAAAAGCTATTATACACACTGTTCAAAGAATAATTAAAAGTGGGAAATTACTATATGGGCTGAACATAGTCTCTAGCTTATAAAATATTCTACAGGCATACTTTATAGATATTGCAGGTTTGTTACGGATAAAGTGAATATCACAATAAATACCACAATTAAGCAAATCACATTATTTTTGGTTCCCCGATGCATTGAGTTATGTTTACACTATACTGTGGTCTATCAAGTGTACAATACTACTATGTCTAAAAAGACATATATATATATACAATATAAATATATCATCTGAACCTTTAGTGAGTCACAATCTTTTTTCTGGTGGATTATCTTGCCTTGATGCTATTGGTGGCTGAGTGATCAGGGTGATGGTTGCTGATGGCTATGGCTGTGGCAATTTCTGAAAATAAGACAACAAGAAAGTTTGCAGCATCAATTAACTCTCTTTTTCTGAAGGGGGTACCTTTTATTAGAAACTTCTAATACTCTTCAGACAGAACACAATGTCCTCAGTCAAGGCTTTCCTGTGGTCTCCAGTGCAAATTGAGGTTTTTGGATTAGGTGCAAGGAGGGGAATAGCATGGAAAACAAGTGTTTAGTTTGCCAAAAAGATTCCTTCATGAATGCTCTTCAGCCAGCTTATCAGATTTTTCCATAGCTTCTTCAATGGGTCCCACCATATAGAAAGGTTGTTCTGGGAGATGGCCATACTCACCTGCCAAAATCTGTTAGAATCCTTTGATGGTTTCCTTCAGAGTTATCGCCTTCCTCATGTGATCTATGAAAACCTCAGCAATCTGGAATGGCAAACACAAGAAACGCTGTATTTTTCCATGCATGGGATACAGTCAACTTGTCTTCCTCAGAAAGTTCATCCATACCCAGGATGGCAATGATGTCTTAGAGGGATTTGTAGACCTATAGGCTCTCATGTACCCATGGGCAATATCGTAATACTCCTTTCCAACAATGTTGGGAGCCAGGATTCCAGAGGTGGAATCCAGAGGATCCACAGTTAGATAGACACCCAACTCAGGAAAAACATAGGACAACACAGTGGTAGCATCCAAATGGGCAAGGGGCAGGATCAGTCAAATCATCAGCAGGTACAGAGGTAACAGATCGCTTCTTGGTGGTGGTGATTCTTTCCTCCATGGTATCCATGTCAGTAGCCACGGTAGGCTGACGGCACACAGAAGGAGGAATTCTGCCCGATAAAGGAGACACATCAGAGCCAGCCTGGGTGAAGTGAAAGACGTTACCTATAAAGAGCAGTATATCTTGACCCTCTTGATCTCTTAAGTATTCAACAACAGTCAGTCCATCCAGAGTTATCTTGTCATGAGCACCAGGTCGTTCATTCATTTGACCATATATCAGCGCTACCTTGAGGGTAGCATCTTTTAAGTTCATAACACCAGACTCAATCATTTCATGGTGTAGGTCATTGCCTTCATAAGTCCTCTCACAAACACCAGCAAACACAGAGTAACCACTATGGGCTTTGATGACATGCGATTAACTCATGATCAGTACTGTCTGGCAAACTCCAGCACCACCAAAGAGCCCAGTTTTGCCTCCCTTGGCATAGGGATTCAGCAGATCCACAACCTTGATACCAGTAACTAGAATTTCTTGCTCAAAACTCACCTCTGTGAACTCAGGAGCCTCATCATGAATAGGTGCAAACTGTTTGGTTTTGATGGGGCCTCCTTCAACAGTTTCTCCAATGTCATCCATGATTCTGCCCAAGGTCTCAAAACCAACAGGAATTTTGACTGGTGCACCAGAATCCAGGACTTTCTCGCCTCTAGCTAAGCCTTCTGTACCCTCTATGGCAACAGTCTTTACTGTGGTCTCACCCAAATACTGAACCACCTCCAAAACCAACCTTGTCTCCCTTCCTTGCACTTCCAGTACATTTGGGATGGGTGGTAGTCTCTCATGAAACTGGACATCCACCAGTACACTGATGACTGTCAGCATATCCCCAGTGGCAGTGTCTGTCTTCATGGAAAGAGATGTTTAGGCGGCATAGTCTCTGGCAAGCTGGAGTACTGCCAGGGTGGCCTAGGCTTGGCATAGCAGTGCTGAAGGGCCGACTCCCCACAGGACCCTGGAGGCCAAGGTAGCAGCCACACAACCTACAAAACCCAACATGGCAGATCCTGGGAGTAGATTCTAACTTCTCCTTTCACAAATAGTTTCTCTGTAGCAGGAAATGCTGTTGATAGCATTTTACCCGCAGTAGAACTTCTTTCAAAATTGGAGTCAATCTTCTCAAACCCTGCCACTGCTTTATCAACTAATAAGATTCAGAAATCTTTTGTTGTCATTTCAACAGTATTCACAGCATTTTTACCAAGAATAGTTTCCATCTCAAGAAACCACTTTCTTTGTTTATCCACAAGAGGTAATTTCTCATACATGAAAATTTTATCATGAGATTACAGCAATTCGGTCACAATCTTCAGGCTCCACTTCTAATTCTCGTTATTTTGCTATTTCCACCACAGTGGAGTTATTTCCTCCATAGAAGTCTTGAGCCTCTCAGAGTCTTCCATGAGGATTAGAATCAACCTTTTCCAGATTGCTGTTAATGTTGATATTTGGCCTCTTCCCATGAATCACAAGTGTTTTTAATGGCATCTAGACTGGTAGAACATTTTGAAAAGATTTTCAATTTAATTTACCCAAATCCATCAGAGGAATCTATTGAAGACACAGCCTTACAAAATGTGTCTCTTTTTTTCTTTAAAGTTTATTCATTTATTATTTCTGAGAGAGAGAGAGCACAAGCTGGGTAGGGATAGAGAGGGAGAGACAGAGAGAAAGAGAGAGAGAGAGAGAGAGAGAGAGAGAGAGAGAGAGAGAAACAGAATTCAAAGCAGGCTCCAGGGCTTGAACTCACAAACTGCAAGATCATGACCTGAGCCGAAGTTGGATGCTTAACCAACTGAGCCACCCAGGTACCCCCACGAAATGTGTTTCTTAAATAATAACACTTGAAAGTTACTCCTTGATCCATGAGATACAGAATGGATGTTGTGTTAGTAGGCATGAAAACAACATGTACATCTCATTGGGCATATCTGTCAGAGCTCTTGGGTGACCAGGTACATTGTCAATGAGTAGTAATATTTTGAAATAAATTATTTTTGTTGTTAGCAGTAGGTTTCAACAGTGAGCTTAAAATCTTCAGTAAATTTTGTCATCCAGGCTTTTTTGTTCCATTTCTAGAGCACAGGCACAGTGGATTTAGCATAATTCTTAGGCCCTAGAATTTTCAGAATTATACAATGAGCATTAGCTTCAACTTAAAATCACCAGGTGCATTAGCCCCTCATAAGAGAATCTTTTAAGCCAGGCACTGACTTCTCCTCTCCAGCTATGAAAGTCCTAGATGGCATGTTTTTTTTTCCAGGTAAGTTTCTCTTTTCTGCATTGAAAATTTGTTGTTTAGTGCAACCACCTTCATTTATTATCTTTAGCTAGATCTTCTCGATAACTTACTGCAGCTTCTACATCAGCACTTGCTGCTTCACTTTCGTGTTATGGAGATGACTTCTTTTCTTAACCTCATGAACCAACCTCTGCTACTTTCAAACTTTTCTTCTGTAGCTTTTTCACCTCTCTCAGACTTCATTGAGTTAAAGAGTGTTAGGGCCTTGTTCTGGATTAGGCTTTGGCTTAAGGGGATTTAGTGGCTGGTTTGATCCTTTATCCAGACCACTCAAACTTTCTCCATATTGGCAACAATATTGTTTTGCTTTCTTGTCATTCATGTATTCACTGAAGTAACACTTTGGATTTTCTTCAGTAATTTTTCATTTGCTCTCACAACTTGGCTGTTTACTGTAAGACACCTAGATATTGGCCTATCTCAGCTTGTAACATGCCTTCCTTATTAAGATTAATTGATTCTAACTTTTAATTTAAAGTGAGGCAAGTATAACTCCTTCTTTTTATTTGAACACATAGGCTATTTGGTTAACTTCAATATTATTGTGTCTCAGGGAATAGAGAGGCCTGAGGAGAGGGAGAGAGATAGGGGAACAGCCAGTCAGTGGAGCAGTCAGACACACAGAAATATTAGTGATTAAGTTTGCAGTCTTATTTGGGTGTAGTTTATGGCACCTGAAAACAATTACAAAAGAAAATTCAGAGAGAGGAGATCCAACATGACAGAGAGGTAGGGGGACTCAAAGTTCTCTCATCCCTCAAACACAGCAGTCTAGAGGCCAGGGGATTTTGAATTCCAAGAGTCCAGTTGCAGAGTGACAGAGATGTCTCCAGGGCCCGACTGGGACAACCTGGTGGATCATAGGTGCATGATTACAAACTGGGAGAGAGAAAACAGTCGGCATAGCTACAGAGGGGATTATCCCCTTCTGCAGAGAGACAAATTGAAGAGAAAGAGAAACTGTGGAAGTGTGGGACTGTATTTGGAAAAGAGAAAAACATGGACCGGGAATTGGAAAGAAACGGGGAAAGATCCTATCTCTAACCACAGGGCTTCCTCCAGACTGGGGCTAACTGCCCAGTTCGAGAGCCTGAAGAGGAGGGGAGCCAGCCCCTGGCTAGTTCAGAGGTAACTAGTTCACAGGTACAGTGTGCAGTGGGAGAAAGCAATCCCCTCCCTGGAGTGCTGTGGTAAGAAGGTATATAGCTGTTCAAAGGACAAAGGACCCAGCCTGCGCCCACCAGCCAGAGGCCATTTATCGGCGGGATGGAGCAGTACCTCTCTGGTACACGGGCACACGGAGCGGGACCCTTTAATATATCGGGGTTTAAATCCCAGCCAGGCACCAGGGTGATGCGGGAGTCATGGAGTGGGACAAAACACCTCGTTTGTGCCTATGTGGCACTGTGAGGAGACCTTCAGTGGGGTGGAGTGGCACTTCCCCAGAATCGGGGTGCATTGAGCAGACCCTTTACACATCTGGGTTTGAATATATATACTATATAATTATATATAGTATATATATTCCTCCTTATTTCTTCCCTTCTCTGCTCTGGTTATTCTGTTCTTGGTTTGTTTAAGCAGACATATTTACTCTATTCTCTTTACACCTTTTCTATACCTCCTTCTTCATTTCCCCCTCTATCTCTCTGGATTAAGCCCTATAGATTCTCCACCTGGTCAATTTTCTTTTCTTTTCTTTTTTCCTGCCCCTGTCATTTCTTTCTTTGTATGGGATAAGGCCTCTTCCATCAACAATGTCACCACCCCCCCATTTTTTTTTAATTTATTTTTTTCTCAGAGCTGCTTCAATGAACAAATCAAAGCACACGGTGGAGGGTCCAAAACATCACTACGTGTAGGGAGATAAAGCAACCAGAGTCAAAACCATAGAGAGCATGTAATACACTCCAAAATACACTTCCTGAAGGGCCAGACCCTGGACAGAGTATTACCCCTTTATAATATAGCAGTGCTCGCAGGTGCAAGACACATAACGAGCTCTTAAGACACATAAGGGACTGAAAACTAGCCAAAAATCAAACAGAAAAATTCTCAAAAAAATTCCAGGAAGAATGACAGCTAAAGAATTGCTCAAAACAGATATAAACAATATATCTGATTAAGAATTTAGAATAATCACCCCAAGATTAATCATTGAGTTTGGAAAAAGCATAGAATGTTGGGAACCGTTTTGGGCTCACAGGTTGAGACCCCTCCCTGTGTGGAAAAGATTAAAGCAAAGCTCCCGCCAGCCAAACTGGCATCTAATCTTACCTCCTTCTAAATAATCTTTCAGGCCTGGATTTCTTGAACTGCTCTCGTTGGCCCTAGGGATATAATGCTCTTTGGGTTTATGGCATATGGAAAAGGGGACCTGGTCTTGATGGATAAAATCTGAATGAGAGTAACCTGGTCAGAAGTAACCTCAAAGTTGCCTCTTGGGGATAGGTTACACAAATTGATCATACAGCATAGCAGTTATGAGTTGGCTAGAAATTAATAGGCGTTAGGCCCCAAGACTCCTTGAAACAAACTAGATTTTCCCTGCAGGTATCGCATTGTGTTAATCATCCCCTCAGTCCCACCATAAAACCTCAAGGCACATCTCCGTAAAGCTTCTCTCAGTATTTGGTTAACAGACTGATAGGAGAGATTGTAAAGAGACTTAGGACCTTCTCCAGAGGTTAGTTTAGCCCAAAAGCTAGAAGCACTGTTTACAGATAAGGTACAAACAATAGCCAAACAAAAGTAGCTACACATACCTTCACTGATCAACAATAAATATTGAGTCCCTTCCTGAGGTTAACATTTCACAAATCCTTTAGCTATTCCTATCCCACCGCTCCCTTATAATAAAAAGGCAATAACAAAATACTTTTACAGAAACTGCTGTTTGTATAAAGAACAGATAAACATGAGCCCTTACGATATAGGCTCACCCACTCACAAAGGAAAAGAACTTAGACAAACATTAGACATCATGTCTCTACCAAACAAATAATACCTCCTCCATTATGGTTAAAGATTATGGATAGAATGACTCCCAATCTATCTATAGATGGTTAACATAGGCAACAATGTTTGCGCCCTCTGTTTACTGAGGGCTACAACAACCCTGCTCTCTTCTTAAACATCTTGTTATTTTCTCTGCTATAAGCCTACCTAACTCTGCCCCCAAAACAATGTGTGGTGTATAGTTTGGAACAGAGTCATAAAAATGGTTACTGCCTAATCTAAGATAAGACTGTCTCCTCCTAGGTCTGGGGGATTCACAAATATGCCAACCTAAGAAAAATTGTTAAAAATACCTTGTCGCTGATGTAATATCATTCACTCCTTTAAAAATAAAGACACTGAGACTAGCAGGTCAGAGATGCCAGAATTGCCAGGGCTGCCTGCTTGGTCATCAGACTCCATCTCTCTCATAGCTCTCTCACTTCCTTTCGCCTGACCTTCATCTGTCCTTCGTGGACTCCTAGATTCACCGGAACAAGGATCCCGGCAGTAGAAGACACCAAAGAATCTATTGCTACAGATATCAAGGAACTAAAAAATAGTCATGATGAATTAAAAAATGATGCAAATGAGGTGCAAAATAAACCAGATGTAGTGACAGCAAGGATTGAAGAGGCAGAGGGGAGAATAAGTGAAATAGAAGATAAATTTGGAAAAAGATGAAGCTGAGAAAAAGAGAAATAAAAAATTCTACACCATGGGGAGAATTAGAGAACTAAGTGATTCAAAATGTAATAATATCCGTATCATAGGAGTTCCAGAATAAGAAGAGAGAGAGAAAGGGGCCAAAGATGTACTTGAACAAATCACAGTGGAGAACTTCCCCAATCTGGGAAAGGAAACAGACACTGAAATCCAGAAGGAACAGAGAACTCCCTTCAGACATAACAGGAATCAGTCATCTGCATGGCATATCACAATGAAACTGGAAAAATATAAAGATACAGAGATAATTCTCAAGGAAGCTAGGGACAAATCACCTTAGCCTACAAGGGTAGACACATAAGAGTAGAAGACCTATCTACTGAAACTTGGCAGGCCAGAAGGGAGTAGCAGGAAATATTCAATGTGCTGGATAGGAAAAATATGCAGACAAGAATCCTTTATCCAACAAGGTTGTCATTCAGAATAGAAGAAGAGATAAAGGTTTTCCTAGACAAAAAAAAAAAAAAAAAATCAAACCTGAAGGACTTCATCACCACTAAACCAGCCCTACAAGAGATCCTAAGGGGGACTCTGAGTGAAATGTTGGAAAAACTACAAAGGACCAGAGACATCACTACAAGCATGAAACCCACATATAACATAATGACTCTAAATCCATATCTTTCAATAATAACACTGAGTGTAAATGGACTAAATGCTCCATTCAAAAGACACAGTGTATCAGAATGGGTAAAAAATAAAAACAAACCAAAACAAAAAACAACAAAAAAAACAAGACCCATCTATTTGCTGTCTACAAGAGACCCATTTTAGACCTGAGGACACCTTCAGCTTGAAAGTGAGGGGATGGAGAACCATCTATCATGCTACCAGAAGTCAAAAGAAAGCTGGAGTATTCATACTTATAACAGATTAACTAGATTTTAAACTAAAGGGTGTAAGAAGAGATGAAGAAGGGCATTATATAATAATTACAGGGTCTATCCATCAAGAAGGTTAACAATTGAAAATGTTTATGCACTCAATTAGAACCACCTGAATATATAAAACAATTAATAATGAACATAAGCAAACTTATTGATAAGAATGTGGTAATTGGAGGGCAATTTAGTACTCCATTTATAGCAATGGACAGATCATCTAGGCAGAAAATCAATAAAGAAACAATGGCCCTGAAAGATACACAAGACCAGATGGATTTGACAGATATATTCAGAACTTTTCATACAAGAGCAGCAGAATACACATTCTTCTCGATTTCACATGGAACATTCTCCAAGATAGATCACATACTGGGTCACAAAACAGCCCTCAATAAACATAAAAGAATTGAGATCATACCATGCACATTTTCAGATCACCATGCTATGAAACTTGAAATCAACCACAGGAAAAAGTTTGGATAACCTCCAAATGCATGGAGGTTAAAGAACATCCTATCACAGAATGAAAGGGTCAACCAAGAAATTGAAGAAATTAAAAAAAATATGGAAACAAATGAAAATGAGAACACGACAGTCCAAAACTTTTGGGATGCAGCAAAGGCAGTCCTAAGAGGAAAATACATTACAATCCAGGCCTGATTCAAAAACAAGAAAATTCCCAAATATAAAATCTAACAGCACACCTAAACGAACAAGAAGCAAACAGCAAAGAAACCCTAAACCCAGCAGAAGAAGAGAAATAATAAAGATTAGAACAGAAATAAACAATATAGAATCCAAATAAACAGTAGAATATATCAATGGAACTAAGAGTTAGTGTTTTTTTTTAATAAACAGAATTGATAACCCCCTAGCCAGACTTCTCGAAAAGAAAAGAGAGAGGACTCAAATAGATAAAATCATGAATGAAATTAGACTTATCAAAACCAACCCCTCAGAAATACAAATAATTATCAGAGAATACTATGAAAAATTATATCCCAACAAACTGGAAAACCTGTAAGAAAAGGACAAATTCCTAGACACCCACACACTACCAAAATTCAAACAGGAAGAAATAAAAAATTTGAACAGACCCATAACTACTGAAGAAATTAAATCAGTTATCAAAAATCTCCCAATAAATATGAGTCCTGGACCAGATGGCTTCCCTGGGGAAATCCATCAGACATTTGAAGCAGAGTTAATATCTATCTTTCTTAAGCTATTTCAAAAAATAGAAATGGAAGGAAAGCTTTTGGACTCATTCTGCGCAGCCAGCATTACCTTCGTTTCCAAACCAGTTAGAGACCTCACAAAAAATGAGAATTACAGATCAATATCCCTGATGAACATGGATGCAAAAATTCTAAAGAAAATATAAGAAAATCGAATTCAACAGCATACAAAAAGAATTATTCACCATGATCAAGTGGGATTCATTCCTAGGCTGCGTGGCTGGTTCAATATTCACAAATCAATCAATGTGATACATCACATTAATAAAAGAAAGGATAAGAACCATACGATCCTGTAAATAGATACAGAGCATTTACAAAATACAGCATCCTTTCTTAATAAAAACCCACAAGAAAGTGGGATAGAAGGAACATACCAAACATCATAAAAGCCATATATGAAAAGCCCACAGTGAATATCATCCTCATTGGGGAAAAACTGAGCAGCTTTCCCACAGAGATCAGGAACATGACAGGGTTGTCCACTCTCACTACTGTTGTTTAACCTAGTGTTGGAGGTCTTAGCATCAGCAATCAGACAACAAAATGAAATAAAAGGCATCGAAATTGGCAAAGAAGTCAAACTTTCACTTTTCACAGACGACATGATACTCTACATGGAAAACCTGAAAGACTCCACCAAATCTGTCTGCTAGAACAGATATACGAATTCAGTAAAGTCATAGGGTACAAAATCAATGTACAGAAACCGGTCGCATTTCTATACATCAACAATGAAGCAACAGAAAGAGAAATAAAGGAACTCATCCCATTTACAATTGGGCCAACAATCATAAAATACCTAGGAATAAACCAAAGATGTAAAAGATCTGTATGCTGAAAACTATAGAAAACTTATGAAGGAAATTGAAGAGAATTGAGAAAAGAAATGGAAAAACATTCCATGCTCATGGATTGGAAGAATAAATATTGTTAAAATGTCATTACTACCCAAAGCAATTTACACATTTAATGCAATCTCAATCAAAATTGCACTGGCATTCTTCTCAAAGCTAGAACAAACCATTCTAAAATTTGTATGGAACCAAAAAAGACTCCGAATAGCTGAAGTAATTTGAAAACAAAAATCAAAGTGGGAAGCATCACTATCTCAGACTTTAGCCTCTACTACAAAGCTGTAATCATCAAAACAGTATGGTATTGGCACGAAAACAGACACATAGGCCAATGGAATGGAATAGCGAACCCAGAATGGGACTCACAAATGTATGGCCAATTAATCTTTGACAAAGCAGGAAAGAGTATGGTAGAATAAATACAGTCTCTTTAGCAAATGGTGCTGAGAGAATTGACTGAAACATACAGAAGAATGGAACTAGACAATTCTCTTACACCATACACAACAATAAACTAAAAATGGATGACAGACCTAAATGTGATACAGGAAACCATCAAAACCCTGGAGGAGAAAACAGGCAAGAACCTCTTTGACCTCAGCCACAGCAATTTCTTGCTCAACACGTCTCCAAAGGCAAGAGAATTAAAAGCAAAAATGAACTATTAGGACCTCATCAAGATAAAAACTTCTGAACTGCAAAGGAAACAATCAACAAAACTAAAAGGCCACCGATGGAATGGGAAAAGATATTTGTGAGAGACACATCAGATAAAGGGCTAATATACAAAATCTATAAAGAACTTACCAAACTCAACACATGAAAAACAAATAACCCAGTGAAGAAATGGGCAGAAGATATGAATAGACACGTTTCCAAAGAAGACATCCTGATCGCCAACAGACCCATGAAAGGATGCTCAATGTCACTCAATACCAGGGAAATACAAATCAAGACCACATTGAGATATCACCTCACACTGGTTAGAGAGGCTAAAATTAACAACTCCAGAAACAATGAATGCTAGTGCAGATGTGGAGAAATGGGAACCCTCTTGCACTCTTGGTGGGAATGCAAACTCATACAGCTGCTCTGGAAAATAGTGTGGAGGTTCCTCAAAAATTAAAAATAGAACGATCCTATGACCCAGCAATAGCACTGCTAGGAATTTACCCAAAGGATGCAAGAGTGCTAATTCCTAGGGTCACATGTACTGCAAAGTTTATAGCAGAGCTTTCGACAATAGCCAAAGTATGGAAAGAGCCTAAATGACCATCGACTGATGAATGGATAAAGAAGGTTTGGTTTGTATACACAATGGAATACCACTTGGCAAAAATGAAGAATGAAATCCTTCCATTTACATCAATGTGGATAGAACTGGAGGGTATTATGCTAAGTGAAATAAGTCAGTCAGAGAAAGACAGATATATGTTTCACTCATATGTGGAATCTGAGAAACTTAACAGAAGACCATGGGGAAAGGGAAGGGGAAACATAATTTACAAAACAGAGAGGGAGGGAAGCAAACCATAAGAGACTCTTAAATACAGAGAGCAAACTGAGGGTTGATGGGGGAAGGGCAGAATACAGCAGAAAATGGGTGATGGGCATAGAGGAGGGCAGTTGTTGGGACGAGTACTGGGTGTTATATGTAAGCAATGAATCATGGGAATCTATCCCCAAAACCAAGAGCACACTGTACACACTGTATGTTATCCAATTAGACAATAAATTACATTTTAAAAAAGAAACATCAGAAATCACTGACCACAGATTACCATATCATATATAATACTAATTTAAAAATTTGAAATACTGTGTGAGAATTACCAAAATGTGGTACAGAATCATAAAGTGACCAAATACTGTTGTAAAAAATGGTGCCAATAGACTTGCTTGACATGGGGTTGTCACAAATCTTCTATTTATAAAAAACACAATATCTGTGAAACACAGTAAAGCAAAGGACAATAAAATGAGGTATACCTGTATATTTTTTCAAGCACACACAGAACATTTACAAAATTTGCTAATCTACTAAGACTCAATGGGAGATTAAAAATGACAATATCAGAGATGTGACATTCTGTGATCCCAATGTGACAGCAAAAAAATTATATCTAAACTCTTTTCATTTGGAAATATCAAAACATATTTCTAAGTAAATAACTGGTAATGGAAATAAAGTAAGCAATTAGAGTTAAAGAAAGTGAAAGCTTTACACATTATCACAGAGAAGACCAAACAAAGTTCAAATTTGAGTGGAAGTTAAACCATCACTGCAAAATTACATATTGAAAAATATAAAGTATGACATAAGCATTTTGCTCACACAATCAACAAAACAGTAAGATCACAAATTCAAAAAAAAAATGATGGATATAAGAAAAATAAAAGTTAGAACTTATAAAATAGAAAGCAAAATAATCAAAGACAAGACACCTGGATGGCTCAGTGGGTTAAGTGTCCAACTTTGACTCAGGTCATGATCTCGCGGTTTGTGAGTTCAAGCCTCATGTCAGGCTCTGTGTTGACAGCTCAGAGCCTGGAGTCTGCTTCAGATTCTGTGTCTACCTCTCTCTCTACCTCTCCCCTGCTCATGCTCATGTCTCTCTCTCTCAAAAATAAATAAACATTAAAAAACTAAAAAATAATAATAATCAAAGACAGAATTGTAAAGACTGTAATCTACAAAAAAAAAGTCCATTTTGACTAAGAAGGAAAGAAGTATAGGTAAGTAACGATGGAATTCAAAGGAAGAATATAGCTATATATAAAATGGAAAAAAAATCATGTAAAAAACTTTATGTCCATATTAGTAAAAGTTAAGCAACATTTATTAGACAGATGTATCTTAAATTATTTTTTGAAATTTAAATAAAATCTTCTAAATATTAAAAATATCAAGCTGGCAATTAAACATCTAGCAACACAAATGTAGTTGTTTTTCAGATGAGTTTTATCCAACTTAAGGATCATACCAAATGGTAGTATATTTTATGAATACAGATATATGTAACCAAGTATAAAGACATGACTGTCATTAATAGATACCTGTCATTATTCTTGCAAGGAAAGAAGCACAAACAGATGGAGAATAAAACTTCAGCTATATCTTTAATGTTTAATTGCTTAAAAAGAGAAAATAGACATTTGAAAAAAATAAGAAAATGTTAATGTATCTTTCATTTCTGTGTTGCATAAGATGAAACTCGGAACAAATCTCCCCAAAATTGCCACTTAGACATGTGAACTATTTTGAGCTCAGAGCAATTAAGACCCGGCAAACTGAAGAAAAATTTTCACCTCTCCCTAGACTACCTAACATAATTTAGATAAGGGCCTGGCCCAGAAAGAGAGCTATTACTAAGATATATATATATATATCTTAGTTATATATATATTTTATATATATATTTTATATATATCTTAGTTATATATTATATATATATTTATATATATATCTTAGTTATATATATTTATATATATATTTATATATATTTTATATATGTATCTTAGTTATATATATTTATATATATTTTATATATGTATCTTAGTTATATATATATTTTATATATAACTTTATTTTATATAAAAATATATATATTTTTTATATATATATATCTTAGTTATATATATATATATATATTTTATCTGAATGAACTAACTGTATGGCAGGATGAACATCCGATTACCCTTTTCTCTTCTTTTTTTTGTCTTATGAATCACCCTCCTCATCTTTGAGGCCCTAGGCCTCTATCCCATTCCTCAGTTCAAGATGGCATATAAGCCTCAATTGTCCAGCTTGTTCTTGGGTTTCATATTCTTATGAGTTCCCTGTACTATTTTTTCTCCTTCCAATCTGTTTTATGTTAATGTGATTACTAATAGACCAGCCAAAGAATGTAGAAAGTTAGAAGGGATTTTTTTTTTCTTCCTCAGCAGGTGCATAAACATAGGCTTTGTTTTTCTGTAATTTATGTGTTTAAATTTTTATTTAAAAGATAAGGAAGTTGACAATAGATAAGGAAGAGGACAATAGAATATGGATAGGAATATACAAGCATAAACCAATGAAGTGCTTACAAAAATTGTTAAGGAAGGTAGGGGAGTAGTAGTGTCACAGACTGAAAGCATTATTTTTCTCCCTTATATGGCTGATGAACAGCTTGAACAAAAATACATTTTGCTAAGAATTCATATCATTAGGCACTCAGGCCAAGGGCAAGAAAAGAGCTTTTGCTGATCTCTAGTCATCTTTCAAGCATTCTGTTTTCCAAGAACTGAACATGCATGACCTATTTAATCTTCACTCCAAATCCATAGTGAAGTAGTATACCCAATACACAGGGAATATGTGGTTCAGGAAAGGTAAATAATATGGTTAATTTCATACACTGGGTAATTGATGGGAAAGGGATTTTAACCCATATCGGTTTAACTCCAAATGTATGTCGTTTTCACTATAGTTCAGTAATAACCTGATGATGATGATGATGATGATGATGATAGCTACTTTGACACTGTGTTTAGTTAATGAATCAATTGCTTACATATGTGATATCTCGATTCATTATCTAAAGAACTGTTCGTCTTATTCTTTAATTTACACATAAGGAATTTGAGGTTTAGAGAGATCAACTAAGCAGCGAGTGTGTCTGCCAGTGTGTCCCAGAGCCACAAATAAAGCCCAGTTTGAAGCCAAGGTTTGGGACATTAAACACTAAATTGACTCTCATAAAGTAACTTAGAATCTGGTTTTAGGTAAGACAGAGCCAGTATTAATTTCTCTGCCCCACACAAGGCAGTATTTAGGAGAAGTACTCTTCAAGACTTCCACTGACAAGATCAAAAAGTCTAATGCTCTCTTTATCTAAGACAAGACACCATGGTCAAGACCTCCTGAGCATGGAGGTGCAGTACTGGACCTGCACAAGGAATCGTGGTAAGTAGAGTATTTTACAGAATCCGTTTAACTTTTCTTTGACTGTCTGTTACCTCAAGCCCTAACACCAGACCCTGATTTATAGTTGGCAGGAACAGTAACATCTTTTGCCATGGTCCAGTTCCAGCAAATCTAGGGGTCCCCGAAGGATGGATGGTCAAGCAAAAGGAAGTGAGAGAGCCACGAGAAAGATGTAGTCTGATAACCAAGCAGGCAGCCCTGGCAATTCTGGCATCTCTACCCTGCTCGTCTCAGTGTCTTTATTTAAAAGTAGTGAGTTATATTTCGGCAATGAATGACATTCCATCAGTAAGCATAGTTTGGACAATAATGTGTTTTTATCGGTAAAGCGGCGATTTCCTCAATCCTGCAGTTGTTTTCAAGTTAATTAGCATATAAATTTAAGGCAGGGGGAGAGAACAGGAAGTTACCTAGGCTGCCTATGTTAATTATCTATAAACAGGCCAGGAGTCATTCTGCCTATTCTTCCAACTACAATGGGGAGGTGCAACCCATCCAGCAAGGACAGAATTCCCAATGCTTGTCCTTTGCTTGTGAATGAGTGAATTTACATAATACGAGCCTAACATTTACACAAATCACACCAATATTCTGCCAGCTCATAACTGCTATCATATTGTGCAACCCATCCCCAAGATGCAACTCTAAGGTGGCCAGGCTACTCTCACTCAGATGTAATCAATCAAAGCATCATGCTCTAGGTCCTTCCCTTTTATCTAAATGCCATAAAACAAAAGAGCCATTACATTCCTTGAGGCCAAGGAGAGAAGCTCAAGAAATCCAAGCCTGAAGAATTATTTAGAAGGAGGTAAGACTAGGTGCCATCTTGGCCGGCGGGAATTTTGCTTCAACCGCTTTTTCCACACAGGGAGGTGTCTCAACCTATGAGCCCACAATGGCTTCTAACAATCTTTAAGTGATATTATGTTTTATGCCTTCATGCAGCACTATCTTGGTGTCAAACTGAATGAACACCACATCGTGCTCCATCTGCAGACTGTGGTTCTTTCCTGATTCCACGAATATAGGGCATCTCTTACAGAAGGAACTCAGTCTCTCTAAGTACCAGTTTCCTCATCATTAACATGGAGGTAAGTAAGGCTCTGAGGCACAAAAATTCTATTGCAAACTGCACACTATCATTCTAAGGTTAGTTACTATAATTTTAGAAGGCTATGCTTTATTTTTATCTACCTTTCTTACTTCAAGAAAACTATGGCTCCTCTTCTGCCTTCCCCTCTCCTCTGCTCAGGGAAACTCTTATTTTTAAATAAAAAGGAGAGAGAGAACAGAATTTACCAGATCTGTTCAGCACCTTAGCCCTTGTTTCCATATTCTATTTCACTAACCATGAGAAAATCAATTTCAGAATTTCGGCTTTTAGAGATATTCAATAAGAATGGGATTGCAGAACTGGAGAATAAATTAGAAGCTAGGACTGGGAATTATTTGCTAAAGAAAGTGGATGAAACAGAGACGGTTGGGAGAAAAGACGTAAGAGAAAAGAAGAAGAGGGGAAGAAGAAAAGGAAGATGAAGGGAAGGGAGAGGGAGGAGAGGAAAAAATCAGGAAAAAAGTTGTATAACATTAGGAATCCCATATATTTATGTGGTTTTAGAAAGCAGACAAATTTAAGAAAGTAGCAGAATAGAAGCAATAAAAAATAAAAAAGATAGTAAAAAGAGGATAATTGTGTTAATAATATAATATTGATATTATATTAATAGCTACCAGTTATTGACGGTCTAATATGGACTGTGTTACTTACTGCGCATATTTAACTAATCATCACAAGAGCTTCTAATGCCAGTTAATTAGAGATTAGTGGATTGGTACTGATATACTCGGTTATGTGTAGAGCAATAGGGTCACATATCATAAACCCAAGTTTTCATGTGTTGAGACATCACAGGGGAGAGAGAGAAGACTATATGCTTCAAGTTGAGAGATAGTAAGCTATCAAAACAAAGAACTGGATCAAACTTTTAAGACTTTAGCTAATTTTTGTGGTGATTATATGGTCAATGTAGGTGAAATATAACCACAGATTCTACAGTTGTTCATAGATGTTCATAAATGAACACTGACATAGCTGTCATGGGAATGTGTAGTGGTGATCTATCATTTAAGGTCCTGCTGACCCTTGCACACATGTAATCAACTCTCAAAGTCTCAACATCCATCCCCTTTCTCTTTTATTTCTCTCTCTCTCTCTCCACCCCCGTTTGTCTGTGTGTGTGTGTGTGTGTGTGTGTGTGTGTGTGTGTGTCCCAATCCCCTCCTTGCTGATTTCATTCAGGAATAGCTATAAATAGTTATTTTCAGCAGATTTTTTTATTTACCAATTCTTAAACAAGATCCAGTAGAATGGATAGTTTAATAAGCAGGCACTAAGCATGCTAAGTTTCTTGTTCCAATTCTTACTAATCACATGATCATAAGTTCATCCCCTTTATCTATTCTCCCCTACCCCAAGTGGCTTCTCATAATAGGATTAATTATAAACACACACACACACACACACACACACACACACACACACACAGAGCTAAATCTGTATTCAATCTATATTGAATACGGTAGTTCTTAAACTTTTTGTTGCTCCCATCATTGACTATAGTGGCTAATTCAAACATAGATTCAACATCAGCATATGACAAAATCTTTAAGTGGTTAAAATTTGAACAATGCAGAGAAAATATTTTTAAAAGTTGAAGAAAGAGAAATGCTTGATGAGTTTATTGTTTATGTCCTATAATTCCTAAACAGGACCCCAATCAAGGAGACTGAGGGCAAGAAGTCAGTTTTTTCTGCTTTCTTTTTTTTTTTTTTTTAAGTTTATTTATTTATTTTGAGAGAGGGAGAGAGAACACAAACAGGCAAGGGACAGAGAGAGAGAGGGAGACACAGAATCTGAAGCAGTCTCCAGGCTCTGAGCTGTCAGCACAGAGCCTGATGTGGGGCTTGAACCCACGGAACTGTAAGATCATGACCTGAGCGGAAGTCGAACGCCTAATTGACTGAGCCAAACAGGCGCCACTCTGCTTTCAAGTAAAAGCCACAAACACACATGTACACACACACACATTCGAATACATACACTATATTCATTTTTAAGCATATTTTTATGTCATATGTTGACTTCTTCAAAACGGAGGCTGACACAGAGTTTAGGGTTGAAGATGTTTATTAGAGATAAAAACCTTCACTGTTAAACTTTTTTTAAGTTTATTTATTTTTGAGAGAGACAGAGACAACATGAGTGGGGGAGGGGCAGATAGAGCGGGAGAGAGAGAATCCGAAGCAGGCTCCACACTGTCAGTGCACAGCCTGATGCAGGGCTTGAACTCATGAAACCATAAAATCATGACCTGGTTTAACCGACTGAGTCACCCAACTACCCCAGAAATCAAAACCTTTGGGGGCACCTGGGTGGCTCAGTCTGTTGAGTGTCCGATTTCGGCTCAGGTCATGATCTCACGGTCTGTGGGTTCGGGATCCGCCTTGGGCTCTGTGCTGATGGCTCAGAGCCTGGAGCCTGCTTCAAATTCTGTGTCTCCCTCTCTCTCTGCCCCTCCTCCACTCATGCTCTGTCCCTCTCTGTCTCAAAAATAAAATAAAAACATTAAAAAAAAAAGAAACCAAAACCTTTGAAAGGAAAGGAGAGGACCCAGGATTGGGCTGAAGAGAAATAAGAAGTGTGATGCAGAACTGACAAAGCTTCGACCAACATGGAGGTGACTCTAGAGTGACTGTTGCCAGTCAGAGTGCCCCATGTCAGGTGAAATGTCTGGATTTTTCTGCCCACACCTTGCTCAATGACTAGTTGTAGACCACCCAAGCAAGGTGAAGGAGAGAAGAATATACCACCCCAAAATATGCCCCTTTGGCATAAGGATTATTTTGAGCTGTTCATTTTTCAAGAAAAAGAAGATATAGGAAGAGCTCTCAAAACTAAGTAGAAGTTGATCTTTTCAAAGAGACATTTCTATTTATAAAGGAAATCTCCATTTGTAAGGATGTCTCTATACAAAGAAGTGGAGGGGCCAAAACTCTAGAAACTCTTCCCAATGGAGAAGACAGTGAGTTAAATCTGCATAACAACCATACCCTTATATATTGTGTTTTGCTTAATCATCTTCCATAACTGGCTTCTTTCCCCTCAACATCTTCTTTTGTGTTTAGCTGAGGACAGTATTTAAAATACAAAATGTCTTGGGCCATTTTGAGGAGTTACTCAATTTTCCTGGGTATCTCCCATGTATACACGAGTTATGCACGTTATTAAATTTGTTAGATTTTCTATTGTTATTCTGTCCTTATTACAGGGATGGGGAGTGTCTCAGTCTAGAACCTAGAAGAATAGAGGGGAAATTATTTTGTCCCCTACAAATGGCATTCTGGGATGCAGAGGCTCTCTGCAGATAGAACATAATTTGAATGAGGTACACATAAAGGCTTGTTATGAAGTTGGAATGAGTAAAATTGTTTCCTTTAGCTGAAATTTCTGTAAAATACCACTTAAAGAGTTAATACCTATGAAAAGGGTTGCAATCCACGTTATTCAGAAATATCATGACATACAGGAATTTCTGAATCCTTTCCTTGACTGGAAATTTCTCCCTCCAATATCCCGAGGAATAAATCGAGGCTAATTAGTACTTTAATATTAGGTGCAAATCCATCATTTAATGTAAGATGCAAGGAAGTTAAGCATAAGAAATTGAGATCTTCCTCCCTAAACAACATAGGCATGAAGGCCAAGACGCAAAATAGACCTGCTTTGCTTGTCCTAAACAAAAAACCAAACCGGAATCCAATTCTTATTACCCATCTGGAGCAAATTTGTGAATGAGAAGATTAAGCAGAAAAGAAAGCTAATCCCAGTGCTTAGAGCAGAGCTGAGCTGATCTGAGATGTCTTCCTTGGGCATATTGGCTAGTGTCATAAACACAAAGAAAGTTCATGAGGAAGAATAGGCTCACGTGCTCTTCTGCTATCAGCTCTTCATAAATCTCCAATCATTGCAAGCAAGATTTCCAGACTAGAAAACAAAGTATTTCCCTCAAGCTTGCCTCAATGCCAGTATTTGGGATTTAAAGGAATCAAAAAGGAAAAGAGTAAAGAAGGAAAATTTTCTGTCAAGAAATGGGAAACACCTATCCCTCCCCAAGCTTTGATTTATCCTCTTGGGCTGTGATCATTAAGTCCTTTGGGAGAACAGGCCCTATAGTTATGGTGCCTTAAATTATCCTGGCATTTGGCCAATAAAGATTTATAATTCTAATCCATAAAGTTGAAAAGCAGTGATGGGATGGGGCGAGGAGAAAATGCTTCTTCTCTTTTAGATTTTTAACTAGATCTTGTGCAATTAAAGAGAATATGACTTTCTACCAGACTTCTTAATAAATTGCTGTAATCTGCAATTTCCCTGAACACTCCCACTCTTCTAAGAACCTTATGCTATTATGTCATGATGGCTAAAACTTTCAGCTCTAGGTACATTTCCACTTCTCAGAACACTCTATCTCTCCTTGTCAGCCAGCTAGATACTCTAAATGAATTATAAAGGTTAAAGATGGTTTTGTCTTTTTTCTTCTTTAGGCTGAGAGAACAAGAAGTGAAATAGGTAGAATTATGGCCTCTCTCTCCGTTAATTTCTTTTCTCTTTGTTAACGGTTGCCTGTGAAGATCTTCCAGGGCCTCTGACAAACTCTCACAGAAGTGGGATTAGATGTCAAAGTGGAAGCTGCCAGCAGAAGAACCTTTGAGAGCTGAAGTGTGTCAGGTAAAGATGGTTTATAGCTGTTGGGTCTCAAGAGGGTCCTCTTGGACTTGTGCCCAGAGTGCGATAAAAAGCTATGGGTTCCAGCTGAAAGTTTCATGGCTGGCAATGTGATAGGCTGATGCAGTTTGCAGTTCAAAAGTTCCAGCTTAGCCTGAGGTCAGTCTCTTCTGAATGATTATTATATAGCCAAGTAGACTTTTATATCTTTAATGAACTAATATACATGAGAGAATATTTAGAAGATGGGATAGCATAGATTGTGTGTGTGTGTGTGTGTGTGTGTGTGTGTGTGTGTGTGTGTGTGTGTGTGTTGGCTCATGCTGTTGGGAGCGAGGTGGGGACAGATAGAAGCTGTAACGTGATGGATATAAATTGACACCTTGGAAGTTCTGAACAAGTGAATGTGGAAGCAGCTTCAGTTATCTGGTGGTTTTATGAGTTGGAAACCAGGAATGGTTCTTCGGCTGTATTCCAGTAAATTTCCATGAGTGACAGAAAATACAAGCTGTAGGGCACTGTAATAGATACAGCTCCATGACATTGGTTGTTGAGAGTCTAGCAAAACACTGGAAACATTAAATGCTGTTAATTTGAGACTCAGAAATCAAATGAAGCAAATTATTGTTAATGTGATAGCAAAGCAGACTCCACTGTTGGAATTAGAGTAACTGCTCTGGACTGGTACAAGCATGGGCGTCTAAGGAGATGTACTCAGGGAAGGAAAGAAACAATTAGAGAAGAGTGGTGGCTGTTTGCCTGCAGGAAACATTGCTTGCTATTCACAGCCTTACAGCTGGTAGTGCTGCCTCAGGTTGCATGCTGAAGGAAAGTTTGAAAATCTCATGGCAGTTGATGTTTGCTTATTCTTTTTTTTTTAATTTTTTTAACATTACTTTATTTTTGAGAGACATAGAGACAGAGTATGAGCAGGGGAAGGGCAGAGAGAGGGAGATACAGAATCAGAAGCAGGCTCCAGGCTCTGAGCTGTCAGCACAGAGCCCGACGCAGGGCTCGAACCCACAGACCATGAGATCATGATCTGAGCCGAAGTCGGCCGCAACCAACTGAGCCACCCAGGCACCCCTGCTTATTCTTTCATACATCAACCCATAAAACTCTATCAGGACACAATGAAGGAAAATAAGAAACTGACGTAGGGTAAATGGAATAATTTTTTTTCTCATTCTCTCTTCCTCTCTCACTTTCTCAGAATTTTATTGAAATTCAACCGAGACAGCAATGTGGATTTTAATTTTTTTTAAAGCACGAGTGGACCTGATTTCTGTAAGATTTTTCCAAGAGAAAGTTGGGCACAGGTATTCAAGGTGACATCAAAGAAAAATGCAGGTTGTTAAGGATCTGTAAGACTTTGAAGCTATAGATAAAGATATAGAAACATAGATATATAATTTCAAGAAACTCTACATTGCCTAATATTATTCTTTCGCATGGTCAAAAATGAGAGGTCCCTTTAGGTAGATATTTGTTCCCTTTTCCTTAAAACTCATTTTAAAGCAACATAGTATAGGTTGTAAATGTCAAGATTATAGACAGAAGATACTGGTTATATTGCCATTTCCTGACTTTGTGATTTTGAATAATCCATTTAAATTTTCTGTTTACTTATTTTTTTCCTTTCTCTAAATTGGGGATCAAGATACTTACAAGATTTAAACAAATTAATGTGAAGGCAACCGTAATGAGTAATAGTGTAGTCAGCATTTCGTATAGTATAAATTACTTAACACTGAACTACTAAATAAGACCAATTTATAAGTAATATCTATTTAACAAACATTAACATAAGAAGTAACTAAATAATGTATAATATTCATATTTTAAAATTTCATATAAATAAGAAAATATTTACCCACAATTTCTTATAGTAAACCATCTGGCAGGAATCTTACTATTAGTAGCTAGGAGACCTTCTGATTTCTTACGGCAGAGTGAATTTATTGAATGGATACTGGTTGGCTCCCGGAATCACTGAGAAGTCTTCTAACCATGATCAGAGGCTCCAGGACCAGAAGACAAGGCCAAACAAGCTGTAGAACCAGTGTAGCAGGAATACCAACTATTATAGGGCACTAAAATGTTCCAACCTGCCCACTTGTCATCAACCATCACCTTGGTTGTCCCTGCTACTACAGGAACTTAACTTTTCTGTAACTAAAAAATCAAGAAAAATGATTATCCTAATTCCTGCTGCTATTTTTATTAGCTTCCAATTCATTATTGAGGACTGATCTATCTGGATGGAGGAACATCATCGCCTGATTCCTAGTTGCAAGAGAGCTTGAAAAAATATCTGGCATATTCAGCAACTAAAAGAGGTAATGCAATCTGCCATCTATCAAGACTCATAAAATCAAGAATAAATGGGGGGTATAATACAGGGCTTCAGGGGTGACAGGCAAAACAAAGGAGAAAGCAAAATTTATTACATTAACAAGTTCCTAATTCACGTGAGAGATAGTATCTACTCTAGTCTTTTCCGCTTTACTTATTTTTTAAAGATTGATTCTCATTTGTGTGCACTAGTTAAGTTTGTGAAAATGATCTATATTAGGAAATCTTTTTCGTTGTTATTTTAGTATTAATTAGTAACTACAGAATTTGCCCAGTCCCATATAATTGTTTCAAATTTTAGGTGCAACTTTCGACTATGAATAACTATTGAGTTTGCTTCCTTCAATAAGCTTTGTGAAACGATGATTGTGTAATTTGAATTTCAATCAAGAAATGACAACGTTTACAACTTTACTGACTCTTCGATGTTTTTCTTAAATGTTGTCAAAATACACATTCATAGGTCCACACATAAAATTCTGATATAATAGAATCTCAAACTGATTTTGATGCAGTTGAACACGCTCAGTAATTTGAGGAACACTACTCAGTATTGAGAGTTCTCTACCCTGTGTCTCTATGGACTTCTATAATTAAGAAATTTTTATACCTTGGTTGGATTGAAGCTACAAATACATTCTTCACTGAGTGAAGAAATGTAAGTCCTCTGGTTTCTGGTTATCACTAAGTTCAAGTAAGTCATAAGTTTCTGATATTTATTATGAAGTGGGAGGAATTTGGTGATATTACACAAAAACCAGAATAATTTATATTTATCAAATTTTTATATGGAATTGTACACAAATATCATTTTTAATAAAAACAGATCCATCCATTTTTATATAAAGCATTTCATTAATATGGTACACTGTCGTACTTAGTTTACATACTAAAGAAATTTAGGATATTTTTCCTCACCCTCTCTTACAACAGTGCTATAATATTTAAGCATGAAAGAAACTCAGGATAACATCAAGGTGGTGAGATTTCAAAGATCCCAACAAATATTTTCATTTTGAATCTTGACATATATGTTTTATATTCTAATACTTGTTTTCATTGCCTCATATAGAAAACCATTAAATTGAAATAATATTACAATAATTCTATATATAATTTTATTTATATAAATAGGAAAGAATAGCAAGAATCCAGTGATATATTCCTATATTCTATTTAATGAAAGTCTTTAGCTCTCTATGGTCTTTAAAGCCTTTTTTTCCAGCATATCTCTTTAAAACGATGATTTTCAAAGGCTTTTGAAAGTTCAAATTGTGAATTCTTATACCACTCTGAATCTCTCAAGTCACTGACAGTATGTTAGAAGCACCACCAGGAAAGAGTTTATCTGAAATGTCTCACAATTCCACTCTAGTGACCAGAGTTAATACAAAATGTTGGTATAGATGGAAAAGTTTGAAAGGTTTGTTTATCAGATGATAATAATTAAAAAAACAGAAGCTAGGAAAAAAGATTCATTGGACTGGCAGAAATTTTATTAGGAGTTCTTATTAAAAATGTAGTCATTTATTTCTTAATACCTTAATACTTCAACTCTATGTGCACTTACTGTGGCTCACTGCACCCCTAAGTAGTTCATGGCTGTTATCACAATGAAAACATCAAAAGGAACAAAAGTAGCCAGGAGAATAGTAACCATTTGTTATAACTTGAGATGCTATAGGAACTAGCTTATGCTATTTTGTTTCTCAAATGTCTACAACAGTATATTCTTTAACAAAAATAGAATGTTCCTCCTCTCTTTAACTTCTTAAACTCCTAGCAAGGGTGCTAGATTACTCAAGTAAAAAAAAAAAAAAAAAAAAAAAGGCTTCTATTTTAATCAGTCTTGTTTGTTCTGCTGCTGGGCTCTTGCTATTAGGTAAACATTTTATACTTTGAAGCCGTACTCTATTTCAAACAAATGGATGGTCTTTCTTTGGTGCTACAACAGAGCACAGCTCTGTCCCTGGAGAGGAGAAAACTATAGAAAGAGGGACATTACAATTCTGATAATGAACACAGAACCTTTATTAGGAGAAGGGAAAATAAACATTTGTAAAGGCAAAAATAGAGCTTCACTATTGTTTTTAAATTTGATAGTACTAAGAAGTTACATATCCAGCTATTTGTATTTCATTGTATCTTGTTCTGTTATTTCTTTCTCCAGTTCAACCCAGATTCATAGGGCACACAGCCGGAAAGAAAATAGAAATCAGTGACTGTGGAGTTAATGCTGAACAGATGTGGAAGTTACACAGTTTTTATACTGATCTTCTAGGGACAGTATGAAAAGAATTTGAAACAACTCCTGCAAACAAGTGCTTAGGCCGAGCCTTTCCAGCACCAAGTAGAGAGGTTACATTTGTATGAATCATTGCAGAGTTAAAACCACCAAACCGTGTAGATTTGGCTCTATAGAAAATTGGTTTTGTTTTACTTCTGTGTGGTTGTAATATTGCGATTTATAAGAAATATGTATTTGATCATTCAGATGACCAAAATATATATCTCATGTATATTTGATCTGCATTCACAGGTCCTAGCTCACAGCCTCCAAACTCTTGGAATTTCCTAAGTAAGAAGAGCAATGGGATCATCTTTTGCCTTAGCGTTTGATCTCTTGTTCTCAGTTTCTGAAAATGCTTCAGACCATAAAGCATTTATGTTATTCATAGAAAGCCATTTTCCACCAAAACCGGGTTCACCTAATGAGTTGATTTTTGGAAAGGATGTGGCTGGTTGCCAGGGAAACCAAATATGAACAGAGAGTTGGCACTTTCAGGACTATCCCCTGGTTTCTGGAGAGGGTAGAGGAGCTTGAAGTTGAATCAATTACCAATACCCAATTATTTAATCAGTCATGCCTATGTTATAAAGCCTCCACATAGACCCAAAACAATAGGGTTTGGAGAAATTCTGGATTATGAACACATGAAGATCTGCAAAGAACGATGTACTCAGAAAGGACATGGCAACTTCAATCCCTTTCCTCATATCTGTCCTATGCATCTCTTCCATCCGGATATTCCTGAGATATATCCTTTCATAATGAATTGGCAATCTAGTGAGTAAAGTGGATTCCTGAATTCTGTGAACCTAGCAAATTAATCAAACACAAAGAGGGTTTGTTAGAAACTCTGACCCAGAGCCAGTTGGTCAGAAGTACGGTGATACCCTAGACTTGTAAATGTCGTCTGAAGCCAGCTGTCTTATAGAAATTAAGCCCTTAACTTGTGAGATCTGATGCTATTTCTAGGTAGATAGTGTCAGAATTGAGTTGCATTGTAGGACACTCAGCTGGCATTAGAGCACTGTTTGGTGGTATGAAGGTTGAACCCTCATGTTTTGGAATTTGGGACCCAGGACTTTTTAGTGGTGTTCTATGATACTCTATTTGTTTTACCTTTTTTTTTTTGAACTAGATTTTATCATCTCTGTCAAGTTTAATCTAGCCTTGGCTATATATTTATCCTGGGTGGCATCCAACTTCGGGGCTCAGGTCATGATCTCGTGAATTTGAGCCCCATGTCAGGCTGTGTGCTGATAGCTCAGAGCCTAGAGGCTGCTTTGGATTCTCTGTCTCCCTCTCTTTCTGTCCAACCCTCTCCCCTGCCACTTATTCTCTCTCTCTGTCTCAAAAATAAATAAACATGGAAAAAAAGAAAGAAAGAAAAGTTGTCACTACTGATTGCATAAATTTTAAATGAAGAGTAAAGGAATAATATGAGCAACTCTGTGTCCAAATAGTTAATAAATTAGATGAAATGGACTAATTTTTTGAAAGATTAAAATTATCAAAACTGACACAAAAAGATGTAGATAATCTAAATAGGCCCATGTCTAATAAAGGAATTGAAAGAAATCACCATGGTTAGATGGTTTTACTTGTAGATCAACAGTGATGTCATGTTGACAGTATTTAGCTTTGACATGACTTAAATCTTTGCTTAAATATGCTTCATATGTGTTTAAAGTAATATCTATACTTCACTGGATGACAGGAAATACTATATATATATATACATATATATACATATACATATATATATATATATTTAATGCAACCATATTATTATTGCAAAGGGTCTCCTTAAATTGTCATATGCTTGATACCGAAATTCTTTTTTGATAATAAGTCTATTTATTTATTTATTTTGAGAGAGCACGAGCGGGAGAGGAGCAAAGAGAGAGAGAGAGAGAAATCCCAAGCAGGCTCCATGCTGTCAGCACAGAGCCTGATGCAGGGTTTGAACTCACCAGCCGTGACATGGATGACCTGAGCTGAAACCAAGAGTCGAAAACTTAACCGACTGAGCTACCCAGGCACCCCTTGACATTGAAGTTCTTAAGTATATGTTCAGTCATTATAATGTAGACAAGTGATAAGTTGAAGATGCACCAACCACAGACTTTTAGAGACCTCTGAATTCATGACAGAGTTGCTAACTGGCAGGTTTGTTGTTACTTCTAAGACTCCACTACTGTCACAAATTCAGGATAGCTTTCTTACCTTCTGCTGCTCCCTGTCTATTCTTGCAGCCCACCTCAGTCCTTCCTGTTGGCCTTCCTTCCAGCAGAAGACTCTGGCTCAGACTCTTGTGGAAAATAGGGCAGTATTCCACTTCCACCTTCCTGAATGCCACTCGACCAGTTTCCTCATCTTTTCTAGCCTTTGGAGGTTGCCCACACTACTTGGCTTCCTTCCTCCATTTTCAAAGCCAAAAATCGGGGGGGAGAGTCCTTTCCATAGCACATTACTCTAACCTTGCTTCCATCATCATATCTCATTCATTCTATTGTTAGAAGACACCATGCTTTGTTTTTGACCCAGGTGCTAATAGCTCTCATAAACTTCCATGAAACTGTGGCAGACAATTTATTATCTTACAAGTAGGATAAAACCTCAAATTCCTCACAGGTCTTGATACTAAAGAAGCTCTCTAGCTTTCATATTTAGCTTTCAATTGTTGATTAATCATATTAAGTCTTTCCTTAAGATATATTGTCTTACCAACCGTCACACTGTTTTTATTTAGTACTGTATTCTTAAGACATAGGGGGATTCCCAGAACATACTAGGTATTCAGAACATTGTTAAAGAAATGCATGAAAAAAATGCATTATATAGATTCATTCTGAAGCTAAGAATCTTTTACACACAGAAGAGTGTCAAAAATATATGAACAGAATCTTATCTTTCTCCACATAGACCTTGAAAAAAAAAGAACACAATCCTAGACAGTCAAATCAGAGATTTGGAATGAAAGGCATTTAGCATCCAGCTATAACTACCTCCTTCACTTATTTCCAGTGTCAGTTGGCCTATGCAATGTCTTCAGATGTGAGTGAAAATAAGGTATTTTCCAGTCTGAGTCTGGAAACCTGACATGTGGTTCCAGTACAAGGTTGCAGACCAATGACCCAGAAATAGCTGATATTTTAGTTTGAGTCTAACAGGCAGTAAAGAGTCCATGTCCCAGTCTGAAGCCAGATGCACAGGAAAGATTCTCTCTTATCCAGGGTTGGGGCAGGGAAGGAGGCAACATTTCTGTTTTATGCAGGCCTTCAACTGATCAGCTGATCCACAATCACATTAGGGGGAGCAGCCTTTATTCAGTCTGCCGATTAAATACTAATCCCATCCCAAAACACCTGCATGGAAACTCCCAGATTAATATTTGACCAAGTATGAGGGCACGTGTGGCCAAGTCAAGCTGACACATAACGTTAACCATCATAATACATATCTCGTGTTTCATGGGAACACATTTGGGGATAAATAAAGAGAAAAGTACACCCCATATACCTACAGCTTTGCTGTTGTACAAACTTTAGTAAACAAAGGCCCTAGAAAGGAAACGTATCCCTTTCAGGAAGATGTCCCTACCACAACTGACAGATACCATTTCTTTCTCTTCTCACATAATTTTTATCTGTAGAAATAATATTCTATTTATTTTTTTAATGTTTATTTATTTTTTTGAGAGACATAGAGACAGAGCGTGAGCAGGGGAAGGGCAGAAAGAAAGGGAGACATAGAATCGGAAGGAGGCTCCAGGCTCTGAGCCATCAGCACAGAGCCCAACGCGGGGCTCAAACTCACAGACCATGAGATCTTGACCTGAGCTGAAGTCAGCTGCTCAACCGACTGAGCCACCCAGGCACCCCAATAATATTCTATTTAAACAAAACCTGGTTCTTTATGAAAATCTTTTGCCAAATCTGGGCTTTTACATTAGTCTTTTGGGAAAAGATTATGACACTGATTATTGGAATTTTTTATTCTCTATTTTTTTATTTTCTTGTATGAAGCAGAGTGTCCTGCACATAGTTATCCATTAATAAATGTTTGTTAAGTAGGTGAAAATATGATTATAACTATATTTCTGTAAAGAAAAGAGAGAAACAGGTAAAACAGCATGATATTAATCCATCTTACAGCAGGGCCTAACAATGAGTCCATATTTAATAGTAAAACAATAAACTTCAATAGTTACACATCCTTTTCAATTCAGCTTTAACCTTTATTTTGGAACAGAGCTGACCTGGATATGCCAAAGCTACTGTTTCTGTTCAAACTTACCCTTGGTAACTATGCACTCTCCTTTTGAAAAACGTATCTTTGAAGACGCATCATCACAAGCCTGACACAACAATCTAACCAGAGTAGAAAATATAAGCACTTGGGTTTCAGAAGCTTTCACAAACATTCACAAAGGATGGTGCATTGCATCCTTCACACTACTCAGAAAAGCAGGTCACCAGGGGCTACTTTTGCCTGGTGTGGAACTCTGAACAAACACTGGTTTCATGTGACTCAGCCAGTGTAAGAATGTTATATACTCACAGGTAAACTTGTTGAGAAAAAGAAAACCAAATAAAGCCTGTAGAAAAGATGACAGTACTTATTTATATTTGATAATCCTTTAGCAAAATTGAGCAAAAATGAAAAAAAAACTCTCAAAAATACAACTTTCACAAAACACAGTAATTAAAACATCAACAGTACACGCTGTTGCACATATGTGTTCCAATTTGTCTTTTCATCCAAAGCATGCTATTGAAGTATACATTTTTCTTTCCCCTTTTACATGTAGCTGCCAAGAGAATCTGACTATAAATACAGTGAATACTATTTATTGGCCAAGCACAACAAAAACTATATGAAATCTCCAGAAAATTGAGATAAAAATAAATTTGTTTAACACTGATCCTAAACATTCTACAAATTCCTTTAGGTTATTTGATACTTGTATTCTTAATTTTTTTTTTCTTTTTCTCCCATACATAACTAAACATGTGTATAATCTGGACAATCTATTTTTTGTTGTTCAATTATAAAAATATTTTTTGTTGAGTTGAGGAAGGAAGGGTTATCTTTAATTTGATTTTTTCTTCTGTTACTGTACAGAACTATTTAAATTAGTACACGAATTATAGTACTTAAACCTTACTGTAAAATGATAAATCACTTCAAATTTTGGATTTATATATTTTTCTGAGAGAGTTGAGGTAATCCAGGTGAATTTGGCAATCTGAATATCTTTTAGTAAATTTGGTCTGGAATCACCAGTTCAATGATGTGACTGTGATATGGTCAACTATTTAGAAGTTCCAGTTTCTGAATTAAATTTTAATGAATCAGCAAGTACTTTTTATGTGCATACTTTTCAATTAGCAGCTGGCAGAAGTGGGTAGAATGTATTTATATATTACACCAAGGTTCTGAAAGGGATTGGAAGCCCTTCAATTGTTTAAATCAACAGAAGCAGTTCCATATGTTTAAGTAAAATTTCTTTTTGTTTGTTTGTTTTTGCCAAAGAAAGAGGGATATGAGGAAGTAGGACACAAGAAAAGGAGGCAATGGAGGTTTGAAAAGATGACAAATCTATGGCTTTAGGCTAACTTTGCATCTCTTTCCCCCACAGTGTTGGTCAGTGGGGCTTCTCGGTTAAGGCAATAAACTGCCTCTTCACTTCTCTGAAAGCGATTAAGCCTCTGGAAGCCCAGAAATAGAAAAGCATTATGAACAATACAAAGCAAATATAATTACGTATATACACAAATATATATCATATATCTGATTGAGATAAACGTTGAAGCTAAGACTAAAATACTTTCCTATGTGCTATTGGCTGCTGGCTTCCTAAAATAACAGTTACCAATTAATTTTGCTTTCAACGGGTCTTTTTAATTCTCATATGATTTATCTGCCAAAGCCTCGCTGGTAAAAGGAAAGTTGTTATTTATCCACCCCTTCTTTGGAGATCCAGGTTGAGGCACGTAGGATTCCATTCTGATTAAAAGTAATGCATGAAGGGTGTGTGCACGTCGTGTATGCATTGTTCATGATGACTTGGAGGTAGCACCATATTTCTCTGGATACATTAGGCAGGACTCACCACAGGAAACCAAGCCAATTTATTTTTAGTTTCCTTTTAGGTTGTTTAGATAACAGTATTCTCCCTGTGTATTCAGAAGATTTTTTTTTTTTTTTGGTGTTATGGGCCCGCCAATTGCCAGGAGCATTTAAAAGATTTTTAAGTAGCCTTACATTGACTTTAGGGTATTTCTTAATGCCCTTGTCGATCACAAGCTTTAAAGCACTTTGACCGTGTGTCTCTCTCTGGCTACTCTCCTTCACTGCCTTCACCATTTCTCTGACTCTCAGTGTTTTTTCATGGGGAGTGCACAGCTCCATGAAGTATGACTTTATATAAAACATTTGTATTTTTGCATTCGATGTAATATTTAGTGGCACAGCATTTGCCTTGATCACTGAGGGCTGTTTCCCTAGCCTTATTGCTGTATAATGGAAAAGAAAAAGTTCATTATCCAGAGATTTATAATTTTACTTTGCATTTGATATTGCGTTTCTGCTCTAACCTCTGAACGTTTTATGATGTACTGATTTAAAAAAAAACAAAACACTGTGTATGAACAATGGAATGTGCATTTTAAATTGTATGGTAATTATCTGGTAATATCTTCTTGGGCTCTTTTCAATCAATGTTTCCTTCCAGCATGTGACTATTGTAGGAATCTGCCTATTAAAATTCAAATTAGGTAACAAGGTGCAAACTGCCTCATGAACATTTTTTTTTTCCTCTTTTGCAAATTCTTCTTCATGTTTATAGCTCTCACAGTTGCTACAATTTCCATGACGTTGAGTTTTCATACGAAGTTATTGTGCAGATATGAGTCTGGTAGTTCTTAAATGAGAAACATGCACATTTCCATCATGTTGCCTTTGAAATGGAAACTAAACTGGTTAGCACATTAACTAGAGGATAAGAAGCTAATTAAGAATTCCCCTAAATCCTGAGGATGAGTTTAGTAGGGAAGTGTAAGTCAGTTTTCAAAGTTCTTAATATCACGTAAGTGAAGTTTTTGATGGGGGCAATATAGTAATCTCACTCCTGGGGCTTGTGGATGTAGCCTGACTAAGTTGCTTATGAAAATGTGATTTCTCAGGGCTTTGGGCAAATTTGATTTAAGGAAAGAAGCCAAGGAATTTCTGATACAGCGCTGAAGTGACAGGTTAATATTATTGGGGAAAAAAGTGGAAATGTACGCTTTTCCATTTCAGTATTTCGATTTTGTCAATAGGATTGGCACTATAATTATCTCTGGATTAGTCACAGGCCTATATACTTGTTAAAAGAGAATATCAAGTAAACTGTAACTTGACAGGAAATTTGTTTTAAAAGATATGACAGGGGAGGGGGCGAGAAGTTCAAACAGAGAAAGAAGTCAAGCGTTTTAAAACTTAACTGCTGAGACTTAATATTACTTTTCAAAAGATGTTGCTGATAAAGACAGCTTCAGAGTCTTCACTTCCTCAAGACCCAGGCAGTTTCTGATAGTAAAAATATCACCAGTGTCAAACGCTTCGCGGTTCCCAGACCCTTCCTCCCCTGGAATTTTGCCCACATTGAGCATGTGGCCTGTAACTCCTAACACAGGAAGGACAACGGAAGGTATCTGTTGAATGGAAGGATATGAAATGCTTTCTTCCTGCTTCTTTCTTCCAATCACTGCTCTACTGCTCTACTTATAGATTATAACCATAACTATCTACTATGATTATGCAACTCTTTATGTAGGGGAAAAGTGTTTGCTGTGTTTTGCTGTTTTGTTTTGTTTTTTCTTAAACTGAACTTTGTTCCTCAATAGCAAAGATCACATTTAAAGATTTCAGTGAAAAAACAAAACAAAACAATAAAAACAGAACAAAACTAGGCCAGATGAAGAGACTATGACAAAAAATAAGTATATACTCAATATAGTTTTTGGAGTAAAACATAGCTTCTTAATTTTTCCCCTACCCATAGATTTTCCTATATATTCAGGACAAAAGATGCGGAAGAGAAATGTAGTCATTGTAAAGGCAAAATAAAAAGGGTCATTCCTTGAGGAATATTAGATATAATCTATCGTGCCCACAGATACACAATACAGAAATATGAAAACTTGAGAGCTCACACGAAACGAACACACGGAATGACAATTCTTCTTTTAGGAATGTAGTCCAAAGAAATGCTTATTTGCACAAGATGTATGCAAAGAATGATTAGAGTTGCTATAACAATGTTCTTAATGGCAAATTCTGAATAAAAATTAAATGTTCAGCAGTAGGGGGTACACTGAACGAATGATGATGGGATTGTAAAATTCATAATGACAGCATTTTTCCTTTTTAAAAAATACATATTCTATATTAAACTTGTCCCAACCTCTGCACATTTTTGTTTTCAAAATTGTGACAGGAACACAACAGTGATGATAAAAGGCAAATAAGTGACAGATTAGACAAAATTCCAATGTGACCCTGAACAAAAATATTGCTCTAATTCTCAGTTTCTACCTTTATAAATTAAGCCCCATTCCTTGTCTTTGGCAAGATTACAGTGAAAACTAAATTATCAGCATGTCAGCTATGTCATACTATGTTCGGGATATGGTAAGTATCATAATCACAGTAGGCTCAACAAATGGTCATCTTCCATGTTTTTCCTTTAAAGTTTTTTAATGTTTATTTATTTTTTGAGAGATAGAGAGAGACAGAGAGTGAGTGGGGGAGGGGCAGAGAGAGGGAGACACAGATTCCCAAGCAGGCTCCAGGTTCTGAGCCGTCAGCACAGAGCCTGATGCGGAGCTCGAACTCACAAACCACAAGGTCAACACCTGAGCCAAAGTCAGACACTTAACCAACTGAGCCACCCGGGTGCCCCCTCCATTTTTTTCTTTCCTATATAATGCTTGTTTAACAAAAAAACAAGTGCTTTTGTATTAGCTTTATTTAGATTAATGTATGATATGGTAAAAAATAACAAGAAATCCAAAATTATCATCGACTTCTATTAGGGATTTTTTTTTCTATTTTGCCTGCCTATACACCAGCAGGTGTTAAGATGTTAATTAAATTCAATCAAATTATTGACTACCTGTAATTTATTCTGCATTTTGCTAGGTGTTGGAGATAACAGAGGTAAGTACTACAAAGATTCTTCCCATGGGGCAGTATAAGAGAGGCAAATAGTTATAATGCACTGAAAAGTATAATAGGGAAATAGATACAAGTCACAATGGCACCACAGAAGAGGGCTTGCTTCACTGTCTGGAAGAATGACAAAGAAGTCTTCCCAGAAGATACGACTTTTGAGGTGGGTTTAGAGTTTGACTAGATGAATAAAGAGGGAGCAATTGTTGGCCCAATATTAAGACACAGAGAAAATCATATAAAATGCTTTTACATTTGGAGGAATAGTGAGCATATTTTCCAAGGAAGCATAATATAAAGAGGGAATGGAGAAATGGGCAATAGGCACTGAGAAGGAGGCTGGGGGCTGGGGTCAGTGTCTTAGAAGACCCTCAGGAAAACTCCAAAGCCCTCTTATACAGCTACATTACATTTTTTTTGCCTCCTTTTGAGAAGCAGATGAGTTTAAAAATGTCTACTTTCCTTAGGATGTTCCATTAAGAACTCTGTGACCCTTTTCCAAAAGATAAACTTTACCAAGAAAGCAGAAAATGTACAGTCTATAAAATATCTGCACGAAGTCTCCTCGTTTGGAGATCAGGCTGACTTGCCTTCTAAAATTCTGTTAGAGAAGATAGACTTGCCTTAGTTGAAAAGATCAATGAACAGATGGCATTGGTGTTCCGTAAGTGTGCCCTAAGGGAAATAATAAAAGGGGCCAAACACTTGTCTCCTCACCTGAGTAGCCACCTGGAAGTACCCGTACAATCCAAACTCTTCCAATATTGTCCCAGTGGGCCTTAAAGAAACCTTAGTTTCAGCAGAGGGCTGAAATCTGTGTGACTAATACCAGAAGGCTCCTTAGCACCGTCATGGACAGTGAATAAAAAAACCAAACAAACACCAAAAAACAAAACAAAACAAAAAAAAACAATAAAAACTATTCCCTAGTATTCTGAAACTTTTTGTCTCACTAAAACTTAAGAATATTAGTCCTGACCCAAAGAAGGAAAACATTTCTAACTTTGGTTCTTCCTAAAATGGCTATATTATGAAAGCATAATGCAAAAAGCATTTGCATGCTTTACTAGAGAAATGCCAAATGCTTTGGAGTTAGGCTGCTTGTAAATCCACTGTAATACCATCTGGGCCTGGTTCTTTTAGAAGTAGTTTCCTCCCTCCTGCCCTCCCTTCCTTCCTTCTTTCCTTCCTTCCTTCTCTCCTTCCTTCCTTCTTTCCTTCCTTCCTTATTAATAACTTCTGAAACCCTTCCTTTGTTATCCATTTGTTTAGGTTTTCTCTTCTGGAGTCAGTTTTGATAACTGCATTATGTATTAGTACTATTTGCCAAACTTAGAGTCTGTGAGGTTTATGTTTTATATGTGCGGTGCTCTCGCCATATGTCCATTTTCCTATCTATGGGAAAAAATTCTGGCTTATTTTCCTATCTATGGGAAAAAAAATCCTACTTTGCAGACTTCCTGGCTCCATATCCATTTGTCATCCACTCACAGGGTGGAGAGCGAGCAAGCTACAATCAGCATCCATATAATATAATGCAAAATTTATTGATTCCATAAGATAGGATATAGGCTTGATTTCCTTCAACAAGATTTTACATAGATGAATTGGAATTAATTTTTTATTGTTTCTATATAGTAATGTTTCTATTGTTTAATTGGAAAGTCTTATATTGTAAGTCGGAAAAGAACAACTATATTTCCATCCATCGATCCACTCAGACATCATTCAACATACATGTAGGGGACGATATTTTGTCACGTATAATAAAAAAAATGACAGTTGTAATTAACTACCTTAAAAAACTGATAATAGGAATATCTTCAAATAAAAGAAAGTCTCCCCTATGACCATGAAAAGTTATGACTAACCCCTTCAGATCAAAACAATTGACACTGTGCAGATGACAGAATTATTGCCAGTACATATATTGAACAATCCATGATCAAAAGAGTTATTGAACAAATACAGATCATACCTGAGGTAAACAGCATTAGCACTTTGATTGCTTCAGTCTGCTATGACTTGTAGAGGACAGGGGCATGTTAAAATTTTAGGCTGAAAAGGCAAAGCTTGCAGGCCTTAAATCTAGTTAAGAAGTACATTATTCCTGTTGTACTTGGTTAGTACCAAAAATGTATAAGCAAGGAGCCCTCCGCTGGACTGGGACACCTGTTCCACCTCGATTTTTACTAAGAACTGATAAGGCTGGTCTCCTAAAAATGGATTTCTTTACTTTTACTTGACTCCTAGTGCCATTAATACACCTTGACTCCATAACTGTTTAATTTGTCATAGATACATCTATTGCAAAATCTAGCCTTTTGACGTTGCTTACGATGTTGCAGTTATGTGATTAATGCTAATTGTTTTTAATGGATTGCTTTCCAAATTTAATTCATTCTTATTTATAAAATTGGTGTCAGGTTGCAAACTTGTGTCTATATTTCTCAGATATTTTATTTCTCTGTGTGGGAAACCAAATGCAAATCCAACAAATTATGAAGCCTTTCCAAACTCAACCTCCCATTAGAGGTTGACACAGCCTAAAGTGATGAACAAACATAAATCTAAAGGATAGCTACTTCTCTACAGCTGAGAAATACAATCAATTTTAGCAAAGGTGTCTCATAATACAGTGATTTTAACAGAGAAAAACAGTGCATAAAGAGACAAATTTTCCCATCTTTTGCTACCCTCCAAACCTAGTCCTCTAATGCTTGCTGCAAACAACTGAATGACTGGACACATCTTGAGAAATCATTGGCATTCAAGTACTCCTTTATAGTATGAGGAAGACTCAGATCACGCCCAGGTAAGCAGAGAGGGGAACCATGAAGAATTTATTAAACAATAATTTTTGGTGAAAAAAACAAATGTAAACAGGAGAAAAAAATATATATACATACATACATACATATGTATATATATATATGACTATGCAAATATTTATAATATGCAAATGATAGAAAATACAATTTTGAAGGAGACCCCTAGGAAAAGAAGACATATTTGTATAACTCTGAATTCTTAAGGAAATTTTTAATGAATTCTGTAAAATAGATAAAAGGGGAATTGGAAGAGTTTCAGAAGTCACTTAAAAAACAAATACATCAACACTGCTAGCAGCAAAACTTATGATAAATAATGTAGAAAACCAAGTGGAAAACTGCTGGGATTGAAGGGACTGTAGAAGAGACAAATTAATGAAAAATAAGATGATATGCATGGAGGATAGATGAGTCTGATCCATCAGATTCGGAACAGATGTAATTGCAGAAATGGACTAACAAGTAAATCAGAAAACGTATTTGAAGATACGAAAGAATACTTCATTAAAATGAAGGACGATCAAGATAAAATTATTATTAAAACATTATTAAATAATCTCATACCAGGCATGGGGGTAAAAGTATTGAATTTCAGGAGTCAAGAAAAAATTGGACACAAATGCAAGTGAAAAAAATAGAGATTACCTATAAATACTATGGCAAAGTATCCAGCTGACCTCAGACATCTCTAGGCCCACACCATTTTGATGAGGTGATTTTGACACTGCCCTGTCCACATTCCTCTTCTGACAGAGGGACATTCTGAGTTAACTTAGAAAAAAAAAATTAGCTTAGTGTTACTTATTTTTTAAATTGCCTAAAAGATAGAACGAACACCTATTCTTTCTTAAGTAAGCATCTCATCCTTGACTCTGCTTTATGCGTGCATTGTCTAATTTTCTCTTTGATGTCAAAAATGTCAGTGGTTTGCTAACATTTCATTATGATTTTGTTTTCAGTTTGTCCTGACATTTTAATCAGGTTTTCTATATATATTTTATTGCTTCCTTGTTGCATAAAATTCATTGTATTTATATATTTTTATTGTATTGTTCCCTTTAACAATTAAAAAGTTACTGTGTCTAATTTGATGCTTTTTATAATGAATTCAAATTTGTAAAATTTAATACCTTGACCCAGGATTTTAGTTTACCTTTTGTATTTATTGTATCTTTGAACAGTGTTTACATTCAGCCTCCTTAAGACAATTTGTTTTTGGCAAGTCTCTTACAATCTCATATATTTTAAAAGCACATTTCAAATGTTTTCCTTTTAACAGATACACTTTTTATTAAATCTTTTATCTCCTGCCTTTCTGTAAGCTTTCTATTTTTGACATTTTTTCTTTTAAAGCTTGTTTCCTGTTTTCTTTCTTTTCTAACTTTCCCTACAGGTCAACTTTTTAAAATCACATTTTCCCCACTCAACCCTGCAGCTGGAGAAGAATAATTGCTTTTAATTTTTTTTCTACTTTTTAATTTTTTTGGTTAGCCATCTAAACTCTGAAAGTCTTACAGCCACTACATTTCTCAAGTATACAAACAAAACAACATATATTGTACTTAAATTTCTTATCTCTTTTTTTCCAATTCTTAGGTTTGTATGCTCAAGTTTTTACTCTGTCTTTTAGATCTAAAGTACTGTTGTTATTCAAGATTCAAGCACTCCTTTGCAGTACAAAGAAGACCCATATCATGACCAGGTAAAGAGAGATGGGACCCATGAAGAATCGAAGCAATAATTTTTGAAACATTCTTTCAAAAATTATAAGCTTTAATAAAGTTTTAAATTTACTTCAAATCATATTTCTATTTATCTCTATTTTAAAATGTAGTCATTGCACAACGGGATTTTATTCACACAATTTCCTCTCCAATTAAGAGTTCCTTTTTTTAGATAAAGTACTGTTACATTTTCCATATGGTTAAATTTTACTGACAGCAAGTAGGATGTAAATGGATCTCAATCAAATTGCCATTGAAAAATCCCTTAAATTACAGAATTATGAGTAATATATATTCCATTGTCCTCCTATAGGAAGTCCAAAGTTCTTATTAGGACTATGCGTGCTACGTAAGACCTGCATATGTGAAAGAGATTCAGTGGAATCCAAGTGTAATATTGTACTATTATTTACTGAGATGTGTTTTTCTTCCTTTTTTAAAAAAAGTTTAAAATTTATTTAATTTTGAGAGAGTGACAGAGAATGAGCAGGGGACGGGCAGAGACAGAAAGAGACACAGAATCCAAAGCAGGCTCCAGGCTCCCGGCTGTCAGCACAGAGCCTGATGCGGCACTTGAATTCATGAACTGCGAGATCATGACCTGAGTCTAAGTAAGACGCTTAACTGACTGAAAATCTATTGTGGAAAAGAAAAAAAAAACAAAAAAACCTCTAAGTAACTAATTTCTGTATTTTTACATGATTGAAGATATTACTCACCACACACGTACTATTTTACAAACATGCGTAGGGATGAGTCCTCTGGTTGCAATACTAGTGATACTCAGCGGCATTTCAGTTCTTACATTTATAGACTAGGAATCATATAACTAATCATGAAGCTCTCTCTCTCTTGGCTACTTGGATCTCCCAGACAAATTTATGGCAATTGATTGACACACTCTTGTCCAAATGTGCATTTTTATCTTTATCTCCTTTATTCGATATGTATTTACATGAGTGCCAAATTTCTCATCTAACAATTTGTATTTATTTTGATTATCATCTGATGTATATTCTTTGTCAATCAATATCATTTAGGAATAAGGTACAGTATAAATTAATACTAACCTAGAGCATCTGTTAGGTGTGCATCACACTGGGGGGCAAGCTTACAGATCGAAATCTTGTACAGTGTAAGATTAAGTATAAAACTAAAGGTTCTAAGTGATATTGAAATGTAATAGGCAGACAATTCAGAGTGTTGAAATGGTTAGGAAAGACTTCAGGGAAGCTGTAGAGTTTAAGCTTGGTTTTAAGAGAAGAAGGAAAAGTATTTTTACATTAGAAAAAAATGCAAAGGAGAAAACTAGAAAGGCACATGTGAAGACTGGTTAAGGAGACCATCCTACTAGGAATAAAGATTCCTGTGAGTAGAGAAGGTAAAAGGTAAAACAGGCATTGGGACAAGAAAATGTCGAGATGTTGCTATCATTAAACAACTACGAGCTTTATCCTGCTGTCACATAGGTGGTATTGATAATTGGCACAAATAAAATTGACAGTGATGAAACTAGTTTTAAAAGCAAAAGTTATCTTGTGATAATGTGTCTAATAGATTAGATAAGGTTGCAGAGATGAGGAAGTCCATTAGGAAACTATTGTGATAGTTCAGGCATGATATCTAACACAGAATAAAAATGTTAATACATGTTCATCCAATAAATTAATGACTGACATGACAAAGGAAGGGGTAAGAGGAAAAAGGAACACCATTTACTAAGATGGATGTGTAAATAATTACAAATGATGAATTGACAAAATTGGAAACTAATTGCAAAAGAAGTTGTAAGTAGGATTAGAGATTCAGTTCATATGCTTATAATGTTTGCAAAAATATGAAAGGCAAGAACAGTAACACCTTTACTGAAGATGACTTTTTTTGATGTTAATTACATTGAATTTGAGGTGAAAAAATCTTGATGAAAATATATTTAGAAAGCGAGATTACAAGACAGAGATTTTTTTATTCGTTTCATCCAGATTTACCTCAAGCACTTAGAAAAGTTCATGGCACACAGTGGGCACTGAATATATATGTCTTATACTAAATTGAAATGTTTAGGCAAATGTGACTTGACTGAAGTTCATGATAGACATTATGTCTGGTGATAATTATGTACATTAGCTACATAAAAATCATATTGAAAGCATTCTTCTGACGTGAAGTTAAAATAATACAGCAATACCATTTTAATAGCATACATTTATTGAAAATATGATTTATTCTCGGAATTTTCTATGATCTTATTGGATTATCTTGTTAAATATTCTTGAAAATATTTGAGCAGAGACTGAGATCACCATAAATCGTATTGAAAGACACTCCACAGATTGAAATGAAAGAGGAGTTTCTGACTCATAGTTTATAGGGAGGTTGTGACCTGTTGTTTATGTAACTATTCCATTCACTCTGGTTTAAAAATATTTTGGTATCTATTTGGTGTTCCCTTTGTTGTATGTCTTTTCATTAGAAGCATAATATAAGCTAAGAATAGAGATCAACCAAACACAAAGAGCCTGAGGAATTACATGGAGAGCTTCTCTTCTTACTATCATTAAATAGAAAATAGTTCATTGAATATATTAGGTCCTTCTAGCTTTCAGCATATTACTGAAAAAAGTTGGCCTCAGAGTGTCTACTCATAGTACTTACATGCAGATCTGTGGAACAAAAGCAGGAAGAAAAATGGATAATTTCACTTCATCGAAAAATAAATATGAGCAAATGATATTTTCTTGCTCTTTCTTAGAATAACCCACATCTGATTTGGGAAAAATTTATGAGGTCTATAAATTGTAACTACTTCATTTTTATATTTCCTTAAAAGAGAAAGAAATTAAAAGGAGATCTGATACTGCTACTGGTTTGTTATCAATTTAAACTGAAAATTATACACTAACTACTTTTCTATGATGTTTTATTGATTTTCTTTTGGTTCAACTTCATTGATTAAATGAGACAAAACATATGGAATTGAGGTGTCTCACTGATGTTTTCATCAAGACTGGATAAAGTCCAAATGGTACAGTATCTTCTAGCCTGAATAAAAGCCCTGATTTTATAGGACATTTATATATTTCTTTTTTTTTTCAAGGGCTGGTTTCTTTCACTTGTTGCTTAATATTTAAGTACAAAAAGTGATGTATTTACAGTCTCCTCCTAAATAATAAATAATCAAAATAAATTGACCTTAGTATCAAATAAATCCTTAACATTCCCTTTTTCTATGGGATTTTCTGAAGATTCAAACTATGTATATGTAACATAAGAATTTGCTCCACCATGCATAAGAATCCTATACAAGGGTGTGAATATGTGAATTTTTTGTGGCCCCAAACAGCAACAAAATTGTCCAGATGAAGGCAAATAGGTGTCTGTCAGAGATTCTGAAAATTAATCTAGGAATCTCTAAATTTAAACTTTTATGAAATATGTCCAATTCAGATATGAATTGCCAGCTCTCTCTGTTACCATTTCTTATCTCCCAATTTGTTCCTTTACTTAATATGTTGTGCTTCTTAAAAACAAAACAAAACAATAACAAAAAGCAACAAGTCTAGATTTTCCTTTATTATCTAGTTTGTGATATTGATTTCTTTTTACTTTTGCTTTTTTTGTTCTAGATTTTCTTTTTTTTTTTCATTTTTTAGATTTTATGTGAGGTGCATAAGTACCACTTTTCTTTAAAAAATTTTTTTTAAGGTTTACTTTTCAGAGAGAAAGAGAGAGAGCACACATATGAGCATGAGTGGGGGAGGGGCAGAGAGAGAGGGAGACAGAATCTGAAGCAGGTGCCAGGCTCTGGGCTGTCAGCACATAGCCCGATGCAGGGTTTGAACCTGCCGACTATGAGATCATGACCTGAGCCGAAGTTGGACCCTTAACTGACTGAGCCACCCAGGTGCCCCAACCACTTTTAATTCTTAATCCACTTCGCATAAAAGCCAAACCAGGAAATAACAGTTTTGATCAAAATTTGCATATGAGCAAGGGTTTATTTCATATTAAATGATTAAGATGTTAAATACAGCATACGGATCTCTCCCCCTCTAGCTTCTGTTTCCCCTTTTCCTGAAATTCTCATCTGGTTCACTCCTACTCATGCATATCATATTTTTCTATAAGCCACTTGGTTAAATAGGGACCTCCATTCCCTAAATCCCTTTTCCTGTTAGGTTCCTAGTTAGAGCTGGCCCAAGAGCAACATGTAAGAGACCAGAGAAGTGAAAGTGAGCTAACAGAACTCCTGTCCACCTGTCTTTTCGAGTTCATATAGATAGCAGAGAGACTCAGAGGTGCCCTGTGACTTCTGGTTTGTTTTTGCTCTCCTCCACCCTGTGACCAGCTTTTCTACCCAACTGTTGACAACCTGAGAACTAACAGTGACCACAGATAGATGAAAACAGGCAGAAGTTACACAGAAACAAGAGCTTCCTCTCAAAATTCCTTAGAAATGTCCCTTACAGCCCTCTTAGCTGGTTACATTTGTATATTTACACTAATATTTGCAATTGACAAAACTGTAATTCGATTTCTTCAAGCAAATCACAACTTTTTATAGTAGGTGTAACAGTTAGTTAAGTCATGAATATACAAACTATACCGGTATTTCTGAGAGGAATGGATTTAACCCTGGGAATCAGAGGTTTGCTTAATTGTTGGAAGAGCTAGGATGGTTAGAAGATCAGAAAGCTCTTGGTAGATTTCACAAAACTGGGGAGTATAGAAATTGTAGAAAATTGCCATTTATGTTCTCAGTGGCCTACAACAACGAAGTGGATGACTCTCAGGAGGGCACATGGAAGTGGCTGGCAAACACTCACAAGTGACATCTGCCAAAGCCATATGCCAGCTCATAGCTATTGGCTGAAGAATAGTTACTTCTACTTTTCTTCTATTTCCCAAATATTTCTGTATCTCTCATTGGTAGAAAGAACCATACTGGAAGGAGATAATGGGAAATCAAGTTTCCGAATTCCAGTTCCTATCATGCATGAAAAGCTTAGACGGAAAAGGTGTTACATGTGATATCGTGATTGCTTTTGAAATAAAAATCTATTTAGAATCATTTACCTCCTATAACCTCTACCCACAATTTAGTTTTTCCTCCTAATGTTGTTTTTTGGCCTATTGGTAAAATTTAAGGCTCTTCGAAAAGTGATAAGATATACACTTTTATTGTGTCACACATATGCTATTTTATTTTTAAATAATAACCAAGTTTTCTAATTATTCTCTTGAAGGAAAGTTACAATACACACATAGAGATTTGAAGCAGCATGTGTGAAAAACATCTGAAAAAAATTAAAGTTTCTGGACAGATGTTATAAGAGTCTTGCAGAAAAAGCTATCAGCATTACAATCCCAATTCTAATTTACTTTACATCAGGCATTTAAATTTATTATCTTTAGGCCATATGTTCCAAATGAAGCTTGGTTCTATATTCATGAATCAGTTGACAATGAATAGTTAAGTTCTGCTAATTCAGAAAGGTGAAGTTGAGTGAGCTTATTTAAATGGTAGAATATTTGTAACTACAAATTCTACATACCATCAGAAAACTTCCAAAAAAGACCTGCCATATGTTTTAAGCCGTGATGGAAATGGTTTAAAAAAAAAACCTGCAGCTTTTATGCAGCTATAGTTGAGAATATCTTAGCATTTCCATTAAAATTCTATTTTGAGGGTTTTCAACTTGGCTTTAAAATTCATTGTAGACTAAAACTTAACATGTGAAATCTAAGGGAATATTAAATAACAGAATATGTTACAATAATTAAAGGGCTTCAACATTTTATGTCTTTAATATCTTAGCAGTACAGTTGGATTTAAATTATTAAAAAAATTGTGCCCTATGGACTATTGGTTGTGGCTAACTTCAGTGTGATAATGAACTGCCAGTATGACAGCATACCAGTCATACTTTTCATGAACATGGCTATCTACTTGCTAGAAGAGCAAAAATAACTACAGGTAGAAAAACTAGGAGTATAAGGCAGAATTCCCTGAACTTCCAAAGACCTCAGTTCAAAAAGTCAAGGATAGGTTCCAAAGTAGGTTTTCTGAAAAGTAGCCCAACTGGGAAATGCTGTGCTATCAGTGAAAATTTAGAGTCTGGGTACCAAAACGCTAAAGTAGAACCTGAAAAGAGGTTAAATAGAACTGAAGATATGAACTACAGACTCCTTCCAGTTGAAGGAGTCAGTGAAAATCATATAAAGAATAGCTTTCCAATTGTGATATAAAGCATGATTCTCTTCCCCAGCACCCACATCGATCAGAGTTGGTATGGATGATCAGCTCAGAAAGCCTGCAGAAGAGACCCAACTCCTGTCTACAGCATGGTTCTCGGAATACATTCCTAGAGGAACTTTGTTGATCCTGGGACTTACTCTGGGTTTAAGGGGTGATGCAGAAGAGTGGAGAACTTCTGTATTCTGTCAAAGTCACATATGAATCAGAGAAAGCTGTGTTTGAGCCTTGGGTTCTGCCATTTTCAGCTTGTGTGATCTTGAGCAACACAATAATCTCTCTAAGTTTCAACTTATTAACCAATAAAATTGGGTGATAATATGAACCACAGAAGTTTTTAAAAGTAGGATTAACTAGATAAGTATAAAATAACAACAATGTGCTTATCACATATCAACATTCAATAAAACTTAATTCTTGTTATTTTATATGTATGGAAACCAAACACCAGTTCATTCACTGGAACCACATAGTACCACTATTCCAGCTATGATCAAGAGGAGGGTCCACCATTCCTTTCTAATCTTCCTCTAACAGTGATTATCATACCCATAGACAGCAGGAAGGTGATGAGAAGTCACAAAAGTATAGTACTTCAGGATTAGGACCAAATACAATTTTTTTGAAATATTATTACCTCATTTAAATATTTATCTTTCAGATCCATCCAGTTCTTAAATGTATGCATTACCTGAGTTCATTCAGTAAACATTCATTAAGGCCTTGATGTAGGCCAATTTCTGTTTTAAAAACCAGTGAGAAAAAAAGAAATAATATATGTTTTTGTTCTCGAGAGCTTGGAGTTCGAAAGGGAAGGCTGATGGGATGAAATAATCCTAATAATGTGGGATAAGGGCTGATAAAGTCAGATGCAGGATGCATTAATATTAGATTGAGATGTCTGGGAAGGCTTCTTAGAGAATGTGATGAAACAGGTTTTTTAAAAAAGAAAAGAAGTTGAGTATGAATAAAAGGAAGGAGAATGTTTTAGTAACAGGAAAAGCATATTTAAACAAGTTATGAGAGAAATAATTTAGTTTAGAAAAAGTTTAAAATTATGGTAGTAAACCATAGAGAAAGAAAGGTATACAAGGAAAAGTCGGAAAGGGCTTCTCCTAAATCATATTTGGAATCTATCACAGGATTTTAAGTAGGTAACTGGTAGAAGTAGATTTGCATATTGAGTTTTCATTTTGGTAGCAGTATGAAGGATAAGTTTATATTCATTGAGATCAATTAGGAAGCTACTCAATAATCTTAATAAAATAGTGCAGTGTTTACTAGTTATATAATACTGGGGAAGTTATTTGGTCTTAATTAACTTTTTAGAGCCTCTGTTTCCTTAGGATTCTGTAGAGTTGAATACTAACAGCAACAACAATGACAATAACAATACTAATAACAACAGGGTATACCATATTACCTCCCAAAGACTGATAATAAAGATTAGATAAGAAGACATAGTGAAAGCATTAGGCGCTGTGCCCATATAGGAGTTGAATGTACTTGTTCATATTTTTCATTACAAATCACATCGGCTCATGTGGAATAAATACATGGAGGCGAATTTTTGAGCTGTTGGATGTTTTGTTTGTGATCATTTTGGGGATCTAAGGAGAAAAGGGTGACAAGTGACAAATACCTGCATCTCCTGTACTGCAATGATTACTTTAACATGCATAAAAATCACTTGAGTACTTTGGTAAAATGCAGCTTTGCTGGAGTGCAGATTCAGAATGTGCACATCTGAAATAAGGTCTAAGATTATGCATTTCTGAAAAGCTCCCAGGTGATGCTGATGCTTCCGGTCCATGAACCACCTTTTGAATTACAAGACTGTAAGGAATACTTGTAATTTTGTCCATGTCCCTAGCAGGTGAAGAGTCAGATTTTAAAAAGTAAATGGGGGAGATACGGAACTAACATGCTGAAATGGTACTGTGACTTACTGGGTAGATCGGATTCTATTCCCTACAGCAGTTTTCATCTTTTCCCCTTATTTATAAAGCAGATACTAATTCTGTGACTTCATTATGGACTATTTAATTTCAAGATGTGGGTTAAAGGACATTCACTGATTATTTTATCTTTTAATCATATTCTCAAATCAAACATTTCAAAGTTCTCTATATCCACACATTCAGAGGCTTTTGGCACAGAGTGGACACTGGCTCCCCTGGAAGGAAGGGGCATCAGGTGGAATTTGAAGATGAGAACATTTAGGGGACAGAATTGGAAAAAGAGATAATAATTGTATTCTACTACCTTTCCAGAGACTTGGTCAGTGGTGTGGACTTTTCCATAGAAAGACCCACTAGATATTTTCTGAAGAGCAAAATCATCCCTGTCAGCAATTGGACAGATTGTTAGAAAAATGCCTTTCACTGCCTTTAATTTAGGATCCACTTAAAATGAAGTATTTTGTCATTGACTCCCATGGATGTTTTGCTATTGAGCATCCAGAGAACTCTTAATTTCCAGGGAGTTAAGAAAGAGACATCGAATAATGGTTGAGAATAAATAAAATTGTATTGGCTCAAAAATATTCACATGCACTTGTACAACCAAGAGATTAGACATAATTCAAGAGTTGTTTTTACTTGGGTTAGAAATATTTTATAGGAATAAAAAGTACATATTCTGAAGCAAAGTCATGTCTAATCTGAGGCTTGGCTTTTGAAGCAAAAGCCAATGCTTCTGTAAAACTGACCTCATAATTTGATTATAATTTTTCTACATTTAAACGTATTTTAATACTTTATATTTAATACTGTTGTGAAGGCATAGGGGAATGTAACAAGAGTGAGAGATTAGAAGTACAGTGCGTCCTGACGATTAGAGCATGCGGGTGGCAGATTATTAAAGACAACTAAATGAGATAATATTTTCAGGCAATATAAGTAAAGTCAAAATAGATCTCCCATTTCAGGATGGCCATGCATTTTCTAAACACTAGATTTGAAAGTGTTCTGTAAATCATCAGTGCCTAAAATGAAACCTCATAATGCAGAGAATGACCTTCTGACATTTGCCAAGGTCATTTAGTACTTCACTCAGATTTAGTAGATTTTTATTTAAAAATATATTGCAAAATCTGAAGTTTAAAATCTCTTTTTATGCCTTATTTGTAATAAAGATTCAAAAGTTATCAGTTGCAAAGAAGAGAAATTCAATGTTTGGATTAAACAAAATGTGCCATTTCTGGAAAAATTGCCTTTTCTTGTCTATTTTTTCTTGTTTCGTACATCTGTGCTTTTGTAAAATAAAAACTAGTTAGCATGGCAACTGGAGAATCACGTGTACTATCTCAGAGCTAAAATACTTCCTTGAGAAATATTATGTTCACGATTTATTTGAATATGTATAATATTACATTCAAGGAGAAAATATTTTATAGGTACCATATCATAAAACTATTCAGTGTATTTTGTTTAACTATTTTCCAATAAATAATTTATTGTTATTTGAACAACATATTTAACAGTACCAATGAAGAAAACCCAGATATAAGAGAAAATAAATTGAAGGAGATTAAAATTTAATATTCTAGATGAATCAAATGACAACAGAAGGATGCTTCCTTTTAATAAGGGAAAGAAATTGTTTTCCTAAATATGTTGATATTATAGTAAATAAAGATATCAAGCCATGATTATAAACTAAAAAAAGAAAAAAAAAAAAAAGCTCTAGAAGTTCCAGTATATACCGTGAAATTGCTACTCATCTTACCATTATTCTATTATTCAAGACATTTTATGCAACAATTCAAACTAACTTAAACATAAAGGGGACAGTTATGTGTTCAACTTAACCAAACTTCTAGGAGAGATAGAATAACTAGTCCTAGGGATGACTAGTCCCTGGTCCTACACATCAAGGGACTCTTCTATTAATTTCTGATTGTCTTTTAAAATTATCTTTATTTTCTACTCCTTCCATCCTTCACAAAGCAGGGTGCATCATCCACATCTCAAGGATTTTACTTTTTCAACTTTCAAACTAGAGAAAAAGGATAATTTTTTCTGAGGGAGGAAAAATGCTTCTAGGAACATCCTAGGTATGGTATCCTATTCTTATTTATCTAGGGTAAAAAAGACAGGAATAGAAACAAAGGATTGAATGGCCATGAAAAAAAACTAGGAGACATGTCATGCAAAGGACAGCTCTGACCCCCAGCCCAATATGTATATGCTCTAATTATCCAGAAAATCAACACTGAGTTCAAGTTTATCTTCTCTGAATTAAGGAAGTATATTGCTTACATATCTCATATTCATGAAAGGTTCATTTTGTGCAGATTCCCTTGCTTTGCAGTAGTAGTGTGCCTGCTTCCATCATCATTTCTATAGGTTATCTTTACCATGCTTTGAGAAATACCTATCACGTCGACATTTCAAAATAAATGGATAATGGAAGGTTTTGCCAAATAATTGGGTGTGTCTTACAAGAAAAACATTGCAATAAGGATATTGACAGCCAGGAAATATATCTCAAAGCTAAGGGCTTTTTCTTCGTCTCTGACCTAAAATTTTATAAATCATCACGGACTGTAAAGATGTGAATTAGAAGAAAAGAAAATCAACTTCCGTTGCTCATGAATATAGAGGCATTTGTTTGTCCTTGCCAATTTCTCATCATCTTCATCTTGTCTTTGTTTCTGCCTTATGTTTCCCTCTACCTTTTCTGGACAGTATATGTCTAACAAAATCCAAGGAAAATGTACCTATAATGCAAGGATTTTGACTCAAGATTTACGTAGGAGCTATAACCCAGACAAGTTAAATGATACCAAATAATACTACTAAATAAGTAACATTTATAATTAAGAGAATTATGTTTAAAATGCTTCCTCACATTTCTGAAATGTATAATTACCAGAGATTAAAATCAAGTGTATTAACCAGACCAAGCGCCCTTCCTGTGAGAACTTTATTTACCCATCTTATTTACTCACAAATCAAACAATTAGTTATATAAATATTTACAAATGCTGTTCATTTGAGAGGACTTTAGTAACATCATCAATGTCATGATTGTGATCAGCACCAAAAGTTATATATAGGTAGATTACAGGTAGATTACAGTGTGGGGATAATGATCTGGGGACACAGGGATGGGAGAAGTTAAAGTGACTAAGTTACAGGAGCCATGCCAGGCACTTTCCATATATTATTTACTCTACGCCAAACTCCATAGAAGTGGTTATGATTATCCATGTTTCCCAGCTAGAGAACTGTTAATGGTGTTAGATAAGTGATAGTAGGACATAGATTATATCTACATGTGTAGATCAAGGAGAATTTTCTGAAGTGGTAACTGTCTCTGGTAATGGAAAGGAATTTAGGATAATAATAATAAAAAAAAATCGGATGGTAACTAAGTGGCGGAAGGGGTCTTTTTAACCTGTGTGAAAGCAGGATGATATACCATTACTTAATTCTGACCTCTCTGTACAAAATGACACCCAACTGAGCAATTGAAGCAATGCAGTCATGAACTACTTTCTGCTATTTGCAATAAAGATGCTAAATATTCTCTTTTTAATTTATAATTTACTAACAAAGTTAATGTATAATATCAGTTAATGTCAGTTGTAGTGAGCAATAATACCTCCTACCTCTGACGATGTCCTTCCCCAGACCCATCTCCTCTCATGCTGAAAAGAAAACGTCATAGTTTGTAATACATGTTATAAAATTTCATCTACAAAAATTAAAATAAGAGTCAATAGAAAGTCTATGTCCTTAATATAGAACAGTCTATATCAGGCTATAGTATATATACACTCTTGCCAAGTGTTTTAGGCTCTATAAAAGTTGTCTTTGTTTTTTAGAATCATTTTCATGACACCGAGATAGTTTTCTTAGTGCAAGAACCTCAGGAATTATTTGTTTGTCCGGTGCAATTTCTCAAGGGAGTTTTTACATAATATTAATTCAAAGCAACATTAAAAGTGGTCTTATTTATTAAAGGGGAGGCATGATTCCATGGTAAAATATCTGCAAAACTCTGGATAAGTTTTAAGGAAAATTAAAGACCCCCCAGAGCTTTTCATGTGTTAACTCACCATTAGTTTCAAAAAACAGACAGACAAACATAAGGTGCTAAATTTCAGACTAAATGAGCCATGGATTTCAGCAGCCGCTCATTTTCTCTCATGGGATCACTTGCAGGACTGGTATTTACTGAAATATATTTTGAAAAACTCCCTATGAACACCGCTATAAATATTGTTCTCTGAACACCTACTCTACTTTGAAAGAATTTAGCCTTTGTTCACAGTATTTCTCCATGTCTGGAATATTCTTCTGCTCTCCTTATTTTCCAATTTCAGTTGCTCAACTTGTACACATTCATCAAAGATCACCTTTCCTATCAAGCAGTGTCCTTTAACTTCCCTGGCAAAAAATAATAGCACATTTCAAACATGTTTGTTATGACTCTTATTTTTATAAAACTGTCTCATGTTAGTTCTATGAGGAGAGGGAAAGTTTTTATCTGCTTTGTATTTTTAATTTGCTAAGCAATAAGAAAAGTTTTTGGGCAAGGAATAAGGTAACCTAGCATCAAAGCAGTACTTTGGAGAGAGAACTCTGGCAGCTGAGCGTAGGAAAATCATGGTTGAGTAACTGGTTAGAAAGTATTGGCAGACATCCAAGTGAGAAGTAATGCCAGCCCAACGGATTGTGGTAGCATTAGGAATGGGAAGCGGGAATAACAAATGATTTGGAAGATACCTGATACACTTCACAGGTAGATTACATTGTGGGGATAATGATCTGGGGACACAGGGATGGGAGAAGTTAAAGATGATCTTGATGTTTCCCAGTTGGATTTCTTGAAATTTAGTAGCCCTATGAAGTAAAACTAGCGATCTACTTTATATCATCACATACAGGAGAATAAGATCTTCAGAAAATATACAAGGAAAAAGGAAGAGTTATGAGTCGTAAAGGTTTAGAGTCCTACATGTACTCCGAGAAGAGTGGAGAACATCCACAGGTTTTCTAGGATCACCCTGTGGTATCCTGAAACAATCGGAAACCAATCCAAAAACAGTGATTACAACTGATACAGTTCTGTTCAAGGTTTCGTTTTTTGGCAGTGCTTGTTTTTATTGTTGTTGTTGCTTTTCAATGTAACTTACTTTCAAGTTAACATGCAGTGTATACAGTGTGCTCTTGGCTTTGGAAGTAGATTACCATGATTCATCATTTACATTCAACACCCAGTGCTCATCCCAACGAGTGCCCCCTCAAAGCCCATAACCCATTTTCTCCTTTCCCCTGACCAATGTTTTGTAGTTTTTCATATACATAACCATAAAATAATTAAAATAACAATAATGAAAACATACTACTGCCTAGTACAAACGATTAGAAATCCAGGAGGACCTGAGTGGCTCAGATAGTTAAGCGTCTGACTTCAGCTCAGGTCATGATCTCATGGTTCGTGAGTCCCAGCCCCACATCCGGCTCTGTGATGGCATCTCAGAGCCTGTAGCCTGCTTCGGATTCTATTCTCCCTCTCTCTCTCTGCCCCTCCCCTGCTCTCTCTCTCTCTCTCTCTCTCTCTCTTTAAAATAAATAAATATTAACAAAATAGAAAAAAAAAAAAGAAATCTAGTTGTACTATTTAAATTTGAAATATTTGCATTTAACTCAGTTTAATTTTAAAATTACAAAATTTATCCTATTTTCCAAACTTGAGATGTGGACATAGTATGCATGTGTGTCCTTTGGATCACAGAAGAAAGGAACACATCCTGCAACCCACTCTGTCTCCAAACCCAATTCTTCACTGAAAATAGACTGAAACCCAGATGTAGTTGGGATCCATTGGCTACTGCCTGAAGCAAGAACTCCTGAACTCCAGATTTGGAAAGCAGCTGTCAAAATGCCCTTGGCCTATTTACAGGTGTGTATGGTGTGTGCAACAAGCCAAGGGCATATATATTTAGAACAGCATGAATCTAAACATGCTGAGTATCCCCTTCACTGCTTGGCCATGTCTAATGTCAGATATCACAGCATACAGGAAATTGCATTTAGCCTCATGGGAAAGCACCCTTCCTTGTCACTTGCAGAACAACTGAGATGGTCCTGACAGAAAATTCTCTTGAATCAATAGGAAAAAAAACTCTTTCATTGCTATCTTGTTTAATACATGAAACGACTTTTGCTAGAGAAGAAATGCAGGCTCGTAGGCCAATTTAATCTGCGAATCAAAAGAAAACCTTTAAGAGCATACTCAAATAAATTACTAATTAATGTTGCAACAGTTTTCCTATACTGTCTCTATTATTTTTATTTAAAAAATTGTCAATTTCATTGTTGCTGTTGTTGTTGTTGTTATTATTTTACATATGTCTTCCCATGACACGGCTAAGTGACCATTGATTTCTAGGACTGTTGTATTTTTAATGTGGATGATAATTTTTAGTAATAAAATGGAAGAGCATCTATTCATACTTCTAAAGAGTCAAAGATTCTGTTGGTTAACAAAAGAAAATAATGGCTAGACTGTAGAGGTAAGTGGTTACTGGCTAGCATTATTTATTTTATTTCCATCAATGTATAATTATGAAACGAGATGAAACTGAAGGCCCAGGTTATTCTCCAATAAATATAATTTGTAATTATTTTTAAAAAGTATTAACCTCAAGAAGTTGTTTCCTACCAAAGAGATTTAATAGTGTAAAATACTAAAACTTCTGTAAGTTCAGTTTTCCCATCGAAAACCATCTTTATAGGATTCTATGAATGAACCTAAAGGCCGAGTCATACATTTTTAAGGTGCAGACTGGGCTCTAACAACCTCTTCATTTAGGTTTTAAATTAAAAACAAAACAAAACAAAACAAAACCCCTCAGATTGTATTCAAAGCCTTGTGTGTCTAAACTGAAAACAAAACATCATCTTGTCATTATGAAGTTTCCAGTTTTAGATACATTAAGAGCTATCAAATTGCTTCAGAAAATGAATCTTTATGCATCATTATATATAGAATTAAATAATGAGAATAAAATGTTTCTTTATATTCCTTTATGATTTTTGAGCATGGAAGTGAATTTGATGAAGTATTCCATCTATTTTCCATTTTTTTAAAACTCTATCTCCTTGCTACTGTCAGTGTATCTCATCTCTGTGTATTCTACCTAGCTGAGTTTAACACCCCTTTACTGTGTTATTTGTATTTAAATTTTTGCAAATTGTATATTCTATATACATAGTCATACTTGCTTAGCTGTTGTTATCCTTGACTCAAAAATATAAACATGATGGTTATGTTATTAAAGGGTCATGTATTTATTAACATCATTATTTTATATTCACATTTATATAAGAAATTGAATGATTGAAATACATTTCAAAAATAAAGTCAACACATATTTGTGGATACATGTTTTCATAAAATATAAGACTCAAAACAATACAAAAGTGTGAGTCCATCCCACTAGTAAATGAAGTGTCTCCAACAATTTATTTTGCTTTCTTGATCTCTCAGTTGCAATATGTATTTGGCCTGCATTTGTTACTACACTTCTAGCTACTTTCTCTGCACCTGTTACCCCCAGAATCTGTGTCTGACATCTTCATTTGTTTTCCATGAGGTTTTTTCCTATGAATAGTGTAATTCCACTAAAAGAACAATACTGATGTCACATATTTATATTTATTCCTCCAAGGGTCCTATGAGTCAGTTGTTTTGTCTTTTTGTCTTTTTCCCCACACACATGCTCTTTTCTAGTCATTTATCAAGTTCTGCCAGTTTTCCTCTTTGGGGTTTTACATAATTGTCCTTTACTATCTCCCAGGCCCACCCTCTTCTCCACCCTCTTCTACTTTAATCAAAGTTACCATCAGATCATCCTAAGGCTATTGCAATTATCTGCTAATTGAACTCCCTCCCTCAAGACTCTTGGTAAAGTAATTCATTGTACAAAGCATTCCCTGATTAATCTTCTTAAAATGGTATTGTGTTCATGTCAGACCCTACTTGAAAATTTGCACACATCTCTATAAAATTCAAATTCTTAAGTCCACATTGAAAACCCACACAAGTTGGCTGCTTCTCCCTTTCATTCAGAATCTATTTACTGAGTGCTCAGTACATGCAATTTATAATTCTTGGTGTTAGGGATATATATATATATATATATATATATATATATATATATATATATATATATATGAAATAAGACAGAACCTACCATCCCAGAGAAAATATACCAACAAAGTCTTGCTGCTTAAGCACAGACTTTATTCTCCTACTTCTACTCCAGTGAATGGGCAATGTGCATTCCTCCAAATTTTCTTCCCAAAGCAACTCCAGTTTGACCCACTTGTGATGCATTCTGTTGACAGAAGAAATGTTCACTCTTCACCCTCATGTTTCTCTGGAGGGGAAGAAAAGTCCTCTCCCCACCGAGTAAAAGATTTTGACAGTGTCCTTCTTTTCTTTTTTCAGTCCTTTACGGAATCTTCACCATGAGAAGAAAAGCAATTTCCTTGATTGATTGGTGTGTAGAGAGAAGAAACGAACCTGTGTGGCTCAATCCCCTTCTACTTTTCTCTCGCTAGGAGCAGGCTGCTTCCAAGGTGTCTCTTTCTTCTCTCCTTTGCAATAACTAGCCTGTCCCTGAATGGAAGAAAGATCTGTACTTGTTCCCATCTGCCTGCTCCCGAGCAGTATGTTGAGTAAACGGGGCGGGGAGTGTTAGAGAGTTTAAGGGAGGATCAGCCTGCTTGTGTTAGCAGATCTAGTCTTCTCCTAGTATCAGCTTTACAACTATTAATAATTTGATCTCCTTATATCTGACTCCTTTGTCCATTTCTGTATTGATTCGGCCATTTACATAATATTGCTTAGGACCATATTTTTATCTCTTAGGACTAACAGAATATCCTGTACATAGTATTTATGTGTAATGGGAAGAAAATTTTGCTTTTGGAAAAGGGACTCTAATGAGTTCCAAAGTATCTGGGGTGCCTCCCAATGTAAGGAAATTGAATTAGGGGTCAAGTACATTTCAGATTTAAGTAAACCATGAATGGAAAGTAGATAATTCATAGTGAGTAAGAGTAAAATATGAAATAAAGCAAAAGGATACATGTTTATGGGAGAAGTGAGGAGATAGAAAAGGGAAGAAAACTAATCTCTCTTGGATTTAAAGGAAAATTAGTTTGCAGTGTCACTCAAATTACACATATATTTAAAATTTACCAGATTAATTTCAGATAACATTAAATTTCAGATAATTTCAGATAAGGAAATAGAGTCCATCAGAATTCCATGTGTTCCTGAATATTTCTTACCTCTTATGATGTTAGAGCCATCTGACTGGCCATGGCTGTGCATAAAAGTGGCATATGCCACTTTGGGCTCAAGGCAGTTTAATGTTGCTATGTCTCTTCCATTTCTATATTTCCCTGCCTTGGTGACTAAGTGTTAAAAAAATCACAAAAAATGGACTTATAGATCTGTTCACTAGATGGAGGAAAACTCTTGCTGCCTGCAATGAATAATATATGAGCGAGAAATAAACGTTTGCTATGTTAGGCCACTGAGATTGGTTGAGATGATAATGTCGAATCACAACAAATATAAATCGATTGGTAAGGAATTCAGAGTAATTATAAACCAAATTCTATGTTATTCTGATGATTCTCTGGCCATAAATTAGAATTAATGAGTAGCATCTAACTCAAGTAATAATTTAACTATTGTTTGAACAACTCCTTTTCAGAGGGCTGAGCAAATGTGTCTTGTGCAAATATATTCCACCAGAGAATCCTGCAACTGGACCTCCGTAGGAGTGAGGTGTTACTTAATTTATCTTGTCGGAAATAGTTACGGAGCACATGCCTGTGTGTAAGAGGGAAGGAGTAGTCTATTAGAATGAATAGACTAAATAATCTCTCAATACTTTGAGATTATACATTGATACAAAAATATGCAATGAGAAGTTCACACTAACAAGAAGATACTATAAGCCTTCCATTTGCATTTAGCAGATACACCTTAGAAAATGTGGGATTTCAGTTTAGTCTTTTAAAGAGACATGTCAGGATTTTTTTAGGAAATGTAGGAAGAATGGCAAACAAACAAAGATACAAAAATAGGTGAGAGTAATTTCAAAGAACCATGAATAGAATAGTGTGGCTGGCATGTGTAATTGCAATGGAGAAACAGAGAGACTGATTAGCCTAACTGGGATCTTGAGGTCAGAAAATTTGGGAAATATTAGCAGTTTGAACTTTGTTTAGAAATATATAGAGATAGGGATGCCTGGGTGGCTCAGTCCATTTAGCGTCTGACTTCAGCTCAGGTCGTGATCTCGTAGTTTATGAGTTGGAGCCCCACGTTGGGCTATCTGCTATCAGCACATCACCTGCTTCAGATCCTCTGTCTCTCTCTGTCTCTCTCTCTCAAAAACAAACAAACAAAAGAAATATATAGAGGTATAAAATATTTTGAAGCAAGGAATTACATGTATTATTACTCTCTGGATTCATACTTACATATTGCAAGAAATTCCTGTTTCATTTTCCTGAAAAAGTGACTATAAAAAGATATCGTATAGCTCAGAAAATTGTTTGGGGGCTAAACGATGAACCTCTGGGTTGGCCTCTAAGAACAAATCAGAATCACGGTGTAGAAAAGGTCTGTGGGGAAACGACTACTACCAAAGTTTTAGCACGGGTACATTTTCTGAACCAAGAAATCAACTTAATTGCTACCCCTGATTTTCATGCTTATGCATCAGATCTGTCTCAGGAAAGGTCCCTCGTGGTCACTGATGCCTCCAAGGCCAAATGTCTCCACTACTTTCTTAACTGAAATATGCCTGGTGTCTGAGCTCTACTTCTCTTACTTATGAGTCAGAATTTCATACCAGTGAGTGTGATTGGTGGATTCTGATTTACAGGTCTGTGCCCTAACTGCACAGGATAATGGGAAAGCAATTTTCAAACTTATGGAGACGGCTACTGAGAGGTAGAAAAATTCCCAAATATAAGTAATATGTTCAAAAGGGACCAAGGATAAATTTTATAGGTATTCCCTATATATATTCACAGCTATACTCTATTAAAATTAATCTTATGGAGGTTAATGAACAATAAAGGAAGAAAAAGACAAAAAAATGCATATCTGTTAAGAGACTACGGTAGTATCCCCTCCTCCCTGCCCCCACCACCTGACAAAGCGACAGGATCCTAAAGATACAGCCTGAGAGATTAGAGACACATTTAAAGGTAAGAACAGACACTGCTCGGACTATAGAACGGGACCAGAAAGAAAACAGTGTTCATATACCTAAAACAGTGATCCTATGTGTATAAAGGATGATAGTACAACACAAACTAATTGAAAATTCAGTAGGAGGAGCTAATTTGGAAGAAGAGGCATTGATTTCTGTTTCAGACATGCTGAACTGGAGGTGAAGGACCATATGCAAAATATAAAATGAGTAAATTCAAGAAGTTTGTGGAAAACCTAAAGAGAGGCATTATTTTGAAGTGTCTGGGTGGCACAGTCAGTTAAGCATCTGACTCTTGAACTTGGCTCAGGTCATGATCTCAGTTTGTGAGTTCAAGCCCCCCATCAGGCTCTGCATTGATGGCACAGAACCTGCTTGAGATTCTCTCTATTCTGCTCTCTACCCCTCCCCCACCTGTGTGTGTGTGTGTGTGTGTGTGTGTGTGTGTGTGTGTGTGTGTGTGCGCGCACATCACTGTATGCTCTCTCTTTTTCTCACTCTCTCTCTAAATAAATTTAAAAATATTAAAGAAAAAGAAAGCCATTATTTGGATTAAGTTTCTAAAAGAAGATCTATTTTGAAGAAGCCAAAAAATAAGATGCTATTTAGTTTTAGCTAGGCAAATAAAGGTCTAATTTCACTATTTGGGTTGTGGAGATTCATTACAGAGGTATGTTGATATACTGTTCTCTAATTCCATTGTGAGAAAAACAGAGGAAATCAGTTCTTTGGGAAGAGTGCGAAGGCTATAGTCATCAGACTGGACTATCACAGCAGGATTCAGAATGTCTGCTGAAGATATCTGAAAAAGGAGATAGAATTTTTACCTATCTGATTTGATCTAGAAGTGATAAAAGTTGAAGCCAGAAGATGAAAGACCATGATCTAAGTGAGCTTTTATTATTTTTTTTACTTCTTAATTTTTAAAAAATATTTTGTATGATTTTGAGAGAGAGGGAGAGAGGGAGGGAGAGAGAGAGAGAGAGAGAGAGAGAGAGACAGTGTGAGTGGGGGAGGGGCAAAGAGAGAAGAAGACACAGAATCTGAAGCAGGCTCCAGGCTCTGAACTCTCAGCACAGAGCCCAATGAGGGGCTTGAACCCGTGAACCAGGAGATCATGACCCGAGTCAAAGTCAGACATTTAACCAATTGAGCCACCCAGGTGCCCCCTCAATTTAAGTGAGCTTTTAAAATCATCTTCCATATTGTAGTTCTTTAATTCTTCTTAAAGATTGACAAGTTTTCATAAAGTTGCATGTATAGTCTAAGAAAGCCACTTCTGTTTATGCAGAAGAAGCTCTCAAGATTGTTTGCAAAACTCTACTTTGAACCGCAAACTACTTCTTAGCAGAAAATGATCTAAGTTTTCTCCAAGAGAAAGAGAGAAAACTCTAAGCTTCCTATTATTTTACATGTAAATCCTGGCAAATATAATTGGCTTCTCCATCATAATGAGCCTGAAATAACAAAAGAAACTACTTTTCACTGACTATTAGAGAAGTGACTCCTTAAGTCCAATATTGTCCTCAATTTTAATGCACCAGTGACCTGTTTAATGGTATAAAATGCAGTTTTTGTAATCATTACCCATGGATAGCCAAGAATCAAGAAACAGAGCAGGAAAAAATATATTCTTTAAAGCATCTGTTCTGTAGTAATTTGGGGATATTTATGTCACTAATTCTAGGGCGTACATAGATGTAAACATTTAATAGTTGATTTAAAGATCTGTCACTTCAAAAACTAGGGCAGTGATACATTGTATCAAAAGTAAAAATATAAGTGACTAGACGCTTTGTGTTTCTGAAAAGAAAATAACTAATTATGTATATCAAGGCATCTGAGATAAAATTCTCCAAAAGACATATGGGTTTAAAGAAGAGCTAGCTGACAGAAAACTCTTCTCACAAACCTAAGCTGAATAAATAAGCTCAGTAAAAGACCCATAGGAATAGAAAGCTTAATTTGTGGAGCTAATGGGTAAGTCCTAAATTGGTCAGGTTAGCTTAATTGAAATGGTGACCATGAAAGCTTTCTGCTTGTTTTAACAGACTCCAAGTGTTAATAGAATGGGATTTGCGAAGTATAAACTTTAAGAAGAGGCTTGTAAAGTCATTGGAAGTTAATAATTAATCGGGCTCTACTCTCTCTGGAATTAGTATCCATAGTCAAAAATAGATTTGGGGGCCAGAAAAGTAGGAAGGAAGATTTGGTTTCCATTAAGGAACACACTGTTTTTAAAATAATAAATTCAGGCACATAGTAATTTCACATTAAGACGGTGACATTTTTGAGGTGATTTGCCTCAAAATATTACTAATTTGCCATGTTTTCCAACGTGGTAGGCCTCTAGTAGTAAAGTAGGTGCTTAGGACAGCATCGTGTCTTCTGCTGATCCCTAAGAATCCTTTTCATTGGCATCCACATAATACAGTTACTCTTTGTGTTGAGACCATTGACAAATACTTATTGAGCACAAACTTGATGCAGGACATGCTACCAGGAAGGTACACCGCTATAATTCCACTGAGATACATAGGAGGAATTACCCTTTAAATAAGACTGCCTTACTTTCCCAATATTGACTATACTGCTCTCACAACATAGTGGCTATAAATACTATGGACACTGGATACTGCATAGTACAGCAGTGCAGATTAGTATACAGTTTTTCATAAATTGTATGTCATGAGATATTTGCACCAGGGCATACTTCTCTCAGCAGCTGGGTGAGAATCTCATGCAAAGACTGAGATTTTATTTTTGATGATAGTTCCTCTTTCAAATATTTGGACCAATCTGGTATTGGTTCTGATTTATGCACAGCTGTTTTCATTCCCCAGCTGATATCAGTGACCCTGGGAATCTCTGTTTAATTATCTGAACATGTGGGTTCTGTGAGAAAAAGAATGATGCCACAAATCACCCCCTCTCTCCTCCAGCTCTACCTCACCTCAAAAATGTCACTGCCATCTTAATCGCTGGAACCTGTACGTATGTAGCCTTGCATGGTAAAAAGGGATTTTGCAGAATTGATTAAACTAAAGACTGAGTTGGGGAGATTACCCTGGATTATGGGAGAGGCCCACTGTATTAATTCTCATGGCCTTTATAAGTGGGTGGCAAGAGGAAAATAGTCATAAAAACGAGATGTGAAGATGAAAACAGACATTCGAGTGATGGCTTTGAAGTTGGGGAAAGGGACCATGAGCCCAAAATAAAGAGAGCCTCTTGGGGCACCTAGGTGGCTCAGTAGGTTAAGTGCCTGACTTCCGCTCAGGTCATGATCCCACGGTTCCTGAGTTCCAGCCACACATCAGGCTCTGGGCTGATAGCTCAGAGCCTGGAGCCTGCTTCAGACTGTCTCCCTTTCTCTGTCTCTCCCCAGCTCTGTCTCTGTCTCTCTCTCTCAAAAATAAAATAAACGTTTAAAATAAATAAATAAATAAAGAGAGCCTCTAGAAGCTGGGAAAGGCAAACAAATGTGTTCTCCCCTAGAGTCTCCAGAAGGAACACAACCTTGCGGAGCATTTTAGGTTTAGTACTTTCAGAAGAGCAAGAGAAAAAAATTAAGTCACTACATTTTTTTAATAACAATGGGAAACTAATATAGTCTCTAATAACGGATGAAGGAATTATATTGTTTTTTATTTAAATTTTTGAGACAAATTTTATATATAATGAAATCACAGACATTAAGTGTATAATTTGATGATTTTTGACAATTTCATACTGTATAATCATCATGCAAATTAAGATATGGATTACTTCCATTCCTCCAAAAGGTTATATCTTCTCCTTTCTGATTACAAACCATTCCTTTTTTGTGATTCATTGCAAATTTTCTTACCTTTTGTCTAAAAGTGTCTTCATTATCCCTTTGTTTTTGAATGATAATTTTAATGCGACAGCTTAAAACATTTCTTTTGTACTTTATAAAATTTTTCAGTACCTTAAAATTGTAATTTTATTGTCATCTGGCTTCTACTTTTTTTAAGCAGTCATCCTTCATTCTTATTATTCTAAATATATGCTTTTTTTCTGGTTGTTTTCAATATTATTTTTTCTTTTTCTCTTTATCATTATATATGTTTTAGTGGCTTGACTCTGACATTCCTCAGTATTGTTTCCTTCATCTATCATAATTGGAGACTCCTAAACTACCTCAATCTGTATGTTGATATCTTTCATCAGCTTTAAAAATTCTCTCCTTTTCTCCCCTAGGATTTCAGCTACACTTTTTTTAGAACATCACATTGTACCACAAGTCTCAGAACTTCTGTTCACTTTGTACATTTAATTATTTCTTCTTGTTGATGTGGTTTGATAATTTCCATTGACTTGTATCAAGACTTGTCCAATCTTCTGTTAAACTGCTGAATAGATTGCTCATTCCTGATATTACGTTACTGAAATTCTCTACGTGTCTGCACATTTCATTGTCTTTTAATGTTTGTGTCTTTGTTTATTTTGAGTTTCATGTCTCTTGGCACACACTGTTTTAGCTAGTCATGTTTCCTTGCAACTATGAGCTCACATTTTTCAAATCAGTTAGAGAAAAAAAATGTGCCTATCTGAATGGAGAAAGGGCCTTGGATCAAAGAACATCACAATTGTACCTCTGAAATCATTTATGTCTTTCTCACTCGTCTGCTTTGAGAACTGCTGTAACTATCAGGGAAATTTTTCTAAGACATGACAAATGGGGTCCTTTTATGCTTTAGTTATAGCTGGAGTTTTAAAACCAAACTTGTCAGCTTTCCGTATTTTTGTAATTCTGTGTGTGTGAACATAATGTCACTTCCTCTCTAGAGAAGTTAGAGTTTAACAGTAGTCTGTTTATAAGTACGGCTCTCTTTCTCTTTCTCTCAATAGTTGAAGATTAATTTGTCATAAAGGTCCATTGTTTTTGCGAACTACAGGCATCTCTACTGAAACAGATGGATCAGCAAAGGGTACAAAATACAGGAAACACGTCTAGTGACTTACATTGAATATCAGCAAATGGATATTAGTATTTGGTGATAGAAAGTGTCCTTTACTGTAGCACATTCTAGTAATGAAAGTCTAGATGGCTGCTTCTCTCTTTTCCTTATTAACACAACTGCAATTTTAGAATGAGTAGCAATATGTCCAGGTTACAATAGATATTTTTTTGGATTTTGGGCACATTAGATTTATTTATATCTCTGTAGTTTTTAAATTTATATTTTCTAAATTCTTCTGCCCTTCACCTTTTTCTTTTCCCAATTTTGTCAGCACCCTTATTCCTTTAGTTAACTGAAAAGGAAAGGATCTTTGCTATAGTTGAAGTGGCCATTTTGAGATCATAGCTATAAGGATAAGAAAATCACAGTAATCTCTGCCTTTATGATCTTGAACTGATTCTTCTAGGAAATCTTATTTCTACTCTTCTTGTTTAACAAGAAAAATAAATTCTTAATTTGCTACTAGGAGTTGAATACTAGTCTTAAGTAATGTATTTGTCTAAAGATACTTAAAAACTTATAAACATATTAGAACCAAAGCCACTGGGGAAGAAAAAAAACACCTCATAATACACTGAAATAGTTCATACTGAGTTTAAGTTGAATGGTACAAATATTAATTGCCACAGAGATTAATAGAGTTCTAGTCATGGAGCAAAAACTCATACAGAAATAAGAATAAAGGCAAGCACTGAAGCTAAAAAAAAACAAAACCCATAAGTAGGGAGAAAAAAAATATGGTGGTAAGTACCAGAAAAACAGCATGAAAAAGTGTATGGGAAATGGTATTTAACATTGGACATTATGTTTTTATGACACATCCCTGTAATGTTTCCTGTTGAATGTTTATTTTTCCTTAGTACTTGAGTGTAGGCGATATGTTATATTCATCTGTGCTTTCTGAGTTCTAGTAATGTGCCTGAAACTAGATAATAATAAGTTTTCTTTTTTCAATATTTTTCTTTTTCTTTTTAACTGGAACTTGAGAAAACTGGAGTTATATTTTGGGAAGATAAATTATCATTGGTTTAATAATACATCAAATAGAGGGAAATGGATCTTCAGGTAGGAAAAACATGTAATAGACCAAGAATGAAATTAATATGCCCTGAATTAGGATAATGAAATAAAAATATAAACGAAAAAAGTACATTAAAAAATAATGAAGGACCAATGTATAACATGGTCATTACAGCTAACACAGTGCATAAAATATAAAAAAGTTGGTAAGAGAGTAAATCCTAAGAGTTCACATCACAAGGAGATTTTTTTCCTTTTTTTCTTTTCTTTTTTCTTTTTATTTTAACTATAAAAGACAGTTGTTAGTGTAACCTGTTGTGGTAATAATTTCATAATATATATAAATTAAACCTTCATAGTGTACACCTTAAGCATATATAGTGATGTACACCAATTATTTTTCAATAAAACTGAAAAAAATAAGACTAAAAAAAAGTATCAGCAAGACAAGCAAATATATGGAGTAATAAAATATTTTTCTCAATATTAAAATTAGGAAACCTAGGTGAAAATCAGCATCCTTTGCAGAAATACATATGTTTGTTTCAAGCTGAAAGATGTTTGACTTTGTATATGCAAAATTTGAGGGTTTGGAGACAAGGGTGTTCAGAATGAAGTGACCAGAGATGTGGGGTGCCTGGGTAGTTCAGTCAATTAAGCGTCCAACTCTTGATTTCAACTTAGGTCATGATCTCATGGTTCATGAATTCAAGTCATGCGTCACCCTCTGTGCTATGTCAGCATGGAGCCTGCTTGGAATTCTCTCTCCCTCTCTCTATGCCCCTCTCCCACTCATGTGCCTCTCTCTCTCAAAATAAATAAATAAACTTGAATGAAAAAAACAGAAGTGATCAGAGATGTAAAGTGAGACTTTAGGAAAGACAAACTTAGGGACATAGTTTTTAGATGAAGTTGTTTAAACTACTAAAGAAGTTATTTTGGTCTTGTTCTACAACACATGAAGTACAATGTCTTATGAGATGGTAGTGAAGCAGAGTCTCTAATAGTGACTGAGAAGGAACTGACAGAAGTCTAAAGGGAATCACAGTTGAAGAGTTTCGGGAGGGAATTAAGATAACAAATGGCTTAGAAAAATAAAAGGAAATTATATATTGTTTTCAGTAATAAGAAAGTAGATTCAATAAGAAAAGATAGTTCTGTGTGATTGAAGAAGGAAATTTTAGTAATTGTATGAGAGTAGAATTTAGACTTTATTGTGTTAAAGAGTGAGTGGTTCATGAGGAAATGGAGGTAGTACACTTGGGTTATTCTTCGATGACTGGAGTGGTGAATAAGAGAATGATATGAGATAATAAAAGTATGTTTGTGTCAAGAACAGTGAAGGGTTTGAAAATTTACTCTACTTTCAAACTAATAACCTAATTTGTCACAGTTTCATGGATGCTGGGAGAAGACATAGACTCCTGGGTCAGAGACAAAAGTATTATTACCTACAGTGGTAGCGGTATCAGCAGAGGATCATGTGCATGAGTGCCCTGAGCCACAGTTCTCACAGACAGCCAGGTGAGGTGTCAGGTGAGATGTCTGCACATGGAGTGGGTTTAAATATATGAAAAGAAGCCAAAATTTAGTGAACCTATCTATATTGGTCCATAAGCTTATTTGACCTTTGCCGTGAAAGAGACAGTACTGTTATTACACTGCACAGTAAAGAAACTTTCTCTCTGCTCCAGAGGGAGACACTATCTCTTTCTTCCAAAAAGCGATTTTCTATACAAACATCCGTGAAAAGATAGTCCAGAACAAAGTCAATCAATGCCTCGGCTTGCAAGACAGGAGGAAATGTGAGAGATCCACGGAGAATTGTCTCACTATAATTAGATTGGAAAACAAAACTTTAACATGTGAAACTTTAGAATGTTTGTTAGTAGAAGACAAAATCTCTAGTGAAAACATTTATTAATAACATAGGAGAGAGAAATAATAAAATACTTAGGAAATGCTTTAGAGTATAGTCAAACAAACAGATAGTAAAGTGGCATTGCCAGACATGGGCAGATTTGGAGATGTTTTGTTCTGGAAAGAAAAGAGATTTTCAGAGTCATGTCAATATTTACTAAATAATTAGGAACTGAAGGAATTTTCTGTGAGTAGATGTGAAAAAAGATAATGGTTTCAATTACAATATATGACATCTCCACATTATTTGACGAACTATGAAACAAACAAATAAATAAGAGTAGTGGACATCGTGTGAACTCGACTGCAAGAAATTCTCTTTGTATTGTTGTGGTTGAATTTCAACATAACAATGCATGTTACTTTCCCCAGACAGGTTTCTTAGTAAACACAAATTTCTTCAGTAGTTCCAGTATAACTTGAAATGGAGAGCCAAATGATTAAATGCGTTCAGTTACTGAGTCACACACACACACACACACACACACACACACACACACACACACACACACATGAATAGAAGGTACTTGTTACTTGGATAGTATAATTCAAAGTCAGGGAGATCACAAAACAGAATTGTTTGGTTAACATCTTTATATTTTGACAATCATTTGTGTTCAGGTTTATTTATGGGAATATAAGTAAAATTAGTTGAAGTGGACCCACCTGGGCACTAGTTCATTAGTTAGGTAACTGTGGTCCCTAAACTGAAGCATTTTTAATTCACATATTACCTATTTTCTTTAATTTACAAATTCAAGCAAAGAGGAATTATTTGGAAACCACTTAATCATGTTATATGTAAACCTAAGGTCAGATTTATCAAGCAGTTAAGTTAAACTTCCCAACTAATTGTCGACACATTCAGTTATGAGGTGAGCTTTAACAATTGTGTCCTCTTCACTAGAGTGTAAGTAAGAGATCATTACTGTTCCATTTCCATTTGTTCTTGGCATCTTAACCAGTCAGTGTATCCACAGATGATGGTGGAAGAAACCTATAAAAGCCATTAAAGCTTCCTGCAGACAAGAGCTTCTATATCTATTATTCTCCATGTACCCTCTATGTGGGCTCTCAGCTTACCAACCTATAAGCGATATTCGGACCCTGTCTCCCTGTCCTGAGCTTCCTATCATATAGTGTCAAGACCATAGGTTTTGTCATCAATAGTTTCTCTGACCCACACCTCTTCCAACTCCATGACTTCTCTCATTTTTCTACGATTCAAGAACACTTAGCATTTCCCGTGAAATTCTTCCATGATAACTTCTCTACTGCTTGTTCATTGTACCCCCTATTTTTTCCTATGTATACATATGTTTAGATCCACATTCTAAAATCTCTAAACTTTTGAAATCTTAGGACAAGTGATTGTACATGTTGTGCATATCTATGAAGTAATATTGTAGCACAGCTTCAGAAGCTTTTAATTTATTCAATAATTCTTTGAAGGCTCTGTTGATTTTACTACAAATTCTCAAAAACACATTTTATCTTTGCAGCCTATCCATCATATGCTATATATTTCAATCTTCATGTTTCTTTGTTTGGTGCTATGTGTATTTCTGTATTTCTATGAAGAGGTTTATGTGAATCAATCAATCTCTCTCTCTCTCTCCTCCGCCCCATCCCTCTTTGCTGATCTGATGGTCTACTATTTACCTGCCAGCTGCCAGCATCCAAGTCATCTATCCTGAAAGTTCTACATTCTCTTACCTACTGTTTCTTCAATTCTTTCCTCTTTGTTATTTCTGACTGACTTTACTCTGGATGATAATAATTACTAATTCTCCATTGAAATATATTCTGAAATTGGAGGAAAATGCCTAGCTCCTAGCAAACAAAAACCTCTTAAATAATGTAAGCACTCTGTCTTTGTGCTGCTTATTTGTTTCCTAGCTTGATTTAGACTCTCCAGCAACCAAACACAATTTACTTCAAAGATACTAGACAATCTCACTGTGAATTCACTAAACCCATGCTTTGACCCAGGGCTGATGGTATTAAAAAAAAAAAAAAAAAAAAGTATAGTAACCAAAATGGCACAGGAACTGGCCAATCCAGAAAAACTGCAGCTAAAGCCTAGAGCAGAGTCCTGCAGGTGACCTGCTATGACATCCACTTACTCTTCAGTTGTAGTTTTGTTGGGAATGTGAAACAGAAGGACCTCAATGACCAGATGAGGGACTGGCTGCCGCCAGAAGTGATTATTTGCAAACCTATCAGAACAATTTCTATATAGTACTGCTAAGGCCAGGCAAATGCATGCTGGCTGAATCTTAATTCAGCTCTTAACCCCTTGCTGCTTATTTCTTTCACTCAGTAAAAAAATTCAAATAATGTTGTTACTATTGCCAAACTGCTCTAATGGCAAAACTCACCTGGACCTCATGTTAATATTGAAATATGGAAGTCACACCATATTTCAGAATCTAAATCAGAATCTCCAGGAGAGGCACCAGGGCAGTAAAAGCTTTCACAATGCCTGAAAGTGACACTTATCCTTATCAAGTTCATGAAACAGTGGCCTACTTGATGTGATCTCACCACAGCGTCACAACTTGGGCAGTACAACCTTATGAGGTATATTTACAGAAGAGAAATGGGACCATGTCAGGGTTTCATATCTTGGTCTGTATTAGGAACCAAGACTTCTGTTTCTAATTATAATAGTCTTAGGATAATTAGATTGGATTATTTCCCTGCACTAAAGAAATTTTTTTAAATGGTACAATTTCTCTTTACATTTTGTGTTTGCATATTAATTTGTTTTCTCTTTTCTATGTCATTTTTAAATGCTATTTTAGATTATCTATTGAAAAATCACTTAACATTACTTGTATTTGTCTACTTCTTAAAATTGAAAATAAAATATTAGCCTCATTAGTAAAATATTAGGAGCAAAATTTTTATCATCAAATGTTCTTCTAACAACAAAATTTTCTTTTGTAAGTGACAACACAAAATAGGGGAATTTAGTTTCCCTAAAATTCACTTGAAATCAAAAGTAAAATGGAAATAATATTGGAAAATAGTTGCTATTCAAGCATCTCTCTCTGCATCACCTGTTTCTCCTAACAGAGTACTTGCTTTATTGGTTTGCCTTTTGGAAATAATTGTGAAGAAATTTTTATCCTCTTTGCAAATGATTTTTCCCCTTTGAGGTTAAAATATACTTTCCTATCAATAGAAAGCTGGTATATGTGAAATGTGCACAAAGAAAGAAAAATAGTACCTGACAAAGAATGAATGAATGAAACTAGGCAAAACAACATGTAACATGAAGATTATGGCATGTCATTCACTAAAAAACCTGATGGCTTGGAGAATCCAATCCAAGCAGCTCTGCCAATTAAAAAGGAAAAAAAAAAAGATTGCCCTTCCATTAATAATCAACCAGAAGACAGGAATTATGCTGGACTGAGGTGAACTTCCTCATGGAAAATGCCTTGTTTTGGTATTGACTAGACCTTTTATGTAGAATTGTATGTATCTACGTGACTGTTAAGCTCAAATTCCTGGAAATTAGGAATCCATCATTAGGGTCCATGGGTCATTTTGTATTGAAAGGGGATTTAGAATTTGAAATTGGGCCGAATAATGTACAACTGTTCCTGAGGATCTTATTCTTGGCTTTGAAATAAAAGGTATTTGAGTAATTAAACAGATGGGCAGATCTGCCAAATGTTTTAGAGACCGCTGGGAGATTTATGTATATGTAACGCTAGGGCAATTGAAAATTTTTATGTATTTGTTTTCTGTGGCTGTTCAATACAGTTTTTCTTAAAATGAGTTCTCTGAAGCACATGCTAACATCATTGGCATATTCCTCAGCTTCTTTGAAAAAAGTTAACTGACAAGTATCTCCGTATTTACTGATAAACATTCCAGATGCATTCTATGCAAAGTGATGTTTTAGCACCATTGCTCTAAACTTATTGAATCAGGGAGTCTTCTACAGAACCATTGTTTTAAAATATTTGTAAACAGAGCTCAGTGATTCTATGAACATGCAACATTATCATGTGGTGTGAAGAGTACTGAAATAATTCCTCCCCAGAAGACAGGACTGCTATAAATCTACCAAGAACCTGAAACTTCATTTTGTAAGATTTATTTCTTCAGGTTAAATAAAGCCGTTTTTGTATATCTTCTTCTACTAAGCCATCTGTTAAGGGTAAGTCAATATCAATAAGTTTGATTAAAATAATGTTAACCCCTTTACTAAAATCTTTAATCAAAAATCTTTCCCCATAAGTAGCACAGAACAAAGCATCAAGAGAACAGATGTTGTGATGCTTAAGACAGAACACAGTTACGCATTTCTACCAATATTATATTAGCAATTTGTCTCTTATTGTAGTCATCTATGTGTACATATATGATCACATCTAGTGACTAAAATATTCTTGAAGGGCAGGGACCACTCCACTGATCTTCCTAACTCCAGGCTTCGGGACTTGCTGTACTGCTTGACATATGATAATTTATTATCTGAGTAATAAAGTTTTTATAAACGAATTAAGGCAAAAGCATGGGTTAATTTTGGGGGAAGGTTGAACTACTAGGAGGATAAGGTAGTCTACGTCAAAGAAGAAACGTAAGGAATCGAAGGTAGGATGAAAATGCAAGAGAGGAAAGAATGCATTTAGGTTTCCTTTTAAGTCTGTTGGAAGTCAGTACTTCATTCAAAAATCTGTTTCTGCCTCTGAACCACATTGTTTTAAGTAAATACATAAAATTTGAGTGTGTGTGTGTGTGCACGTGTGTATACATGCATATACATGCATATGCATTATGCTATACGCACAATAGCATATGATGTGTGTATGCTATTGATAACTACGTTTTCCTCTGTATTAAATTTTATGATTGCTTAAGCAGTGATGGCTTTTTAAAACATGCACATATTTCATTTTATAAATAAATTAAGTATTTATGTATAAACATTCACAGTTTATTATTGTTTGCAAAACACCAAGGTAAATCTAAAGAATTTAGAACTAAATAGGTTACTTTTTAGAACATCACACAGTATCTTTAATTAAGAATTGACTAGAAATTATTAAACAAGTTTATAGTCTAAGATCTACCACTTACTTATAAGCGTTTATATTGGTGAACAATTTTATGGCCATAACCATACTTGTTGCCTAACTGAATCCACAGACTGATTGCGAAGTTGGAAAGAAGCAATATGTATGAAAACATTTTGCATAAATTAAAATATGTATATATATGTATGTATGTATGTGTGTGTGTGTGTGTGTGTGTGTGTGTGTGTGGTAATCAATGTCAAATATTAACATTATAGCCATAGGTTTCCTTTGGGCTCCTAAGTCCTTGAGTAGCATCAAAATTTCACATACAGGCTTTTTTTCACCTATTTTCTAGGTTTTGTCTTCTGAGTAGTCATACTAGTGGCCTGAAAAAGTGACACAAGATCCTAAAATAAAAGGATCAGACATTAGACTTAAGGTTTGTTAAGCATATCTGTTCACAGTTATTTGCAACTGGCTTGGTCTCAATCCTGTTTTTAAACCTCTGAAAAAGTGCTGATCACTCTTTTGATTAAGTTCAAATCATTTAATTTGTAAGTAGTAGGGAGAGAACAAGATTTGAACGCTACGGAATTCCATTGTTTTTATAAAATCCTGAAAGTCTAATTTTGATAACATAAGCATAATCCTTTCTCTGCTTTCATTGATATAGCAAGACCATGACTGCTATGACTAAATTTTTTACATACTTATTGATCACTGTGTGATCAATCCCCTTTTATTACTTACTGTAGGCTGAAAAATGACCTCACCAAAGGACAATAGGATTCCTATGCTCTATTTTCCAGAATCTGTGAATGTTACATTGCAAAAGGAACTTTGTAGAACAGATTAATTTAAAATCTTGAGATGGAGAGATTGTGTTTGATTATCCAGGTAGGGCCAATGTAATCACAAGGTCCTTATAAGAAAGAGATAGAAAAGTCAGGGTTAGAGGAGGAGAACTGTGCTTTTGTAAGAGTTCAGTTTTTATAGATTCCATATGTAAGTGATGCCATACAATATTGATCTTTCTATGTCTGACTAATCTCACTTAGCATAATGCCCCCAAGGTCCATCCATGTTGTTGCAAATGGCAGGATTTCCTTATTTCTCGTTGTTGAGTAATATTCCATAGTTGATGTTTGTGTGTCTGTGTATATGGGACCATATACACACACATATATATGTAACAAATATTGTAATATACATGCAATATTGTGAATAACCCTGCAATGAACACAGGTGTGTAGTTATCGAGATCGTGATTTCCATTCTTCTAAACATATACCCAGGATGGGGATTGCTGCTAATGCGATAGTGGTGATCATATTGTAATATGTAAATGTATCAAACCAACATATTATAAACCGTAAACTCACACAATGTTATCTCAAAAAGAAAAAGCAGAGATTGGAATGATTCAATTGCTCACTGGGGGATCACGAACCAAGGAAATGAGCAGGCTCTAAAAGCTATAAAAACCAAGAAAATGAATTCTCTTCCTAGAGCCTTCAGAAGGAACACAGCCTGGTTAGCACCTTGATTTCAGAGCTTCTGACTTCCAGAATTTGAGTCACCTTAAGCCACTATATGTTTGGTAGTGTGATACAACAGCAATAGAAAACTAAAACAGTTATCAAACACAGCCATAACCTAATATCTATTAAAAAAGAAAAATGTAAATAAGGAATGGTTGAGAGTTTAGTCGATGGAATCAGAATGCCTGTATTTAAATCCCCTTTTATTACTTACTGTAGCAAATGTTTGTCTGCTTGCACAGGAGGAATAATAATAGTGCCTACTTTATAGATTTTTTAGATTAAGTGGGCTGATAAATTTAAAGTTTTCATAAGATCTAAATCATCATTAATCATTTTATTATCATTATTAAAGTTAGGATTATCATTTACTTATTCTGTAAATGAAAATATCTAAGTTTGTGCTCTAGTGTGGCCATTTGATGGAGAGAGTATTAAAATGTATTTTACCAAATCTCTGCTTTTGGGAACCTAGACTCATGAGAGAGAGGTAGAAATTACTTCAGTGCAGGATGGAAAATTGTGGATGTCGTAGATGTTTTCCTTTCTTCTCGACATCCTGCTTCTGAGTCTAGAAAGTTTGATAAATACTATACTGTGTATCTGCCCTTGACTATGGAAGTATCTCAATTATAGTGTAATTTTGACCCAATTATGTAGGTAAAATTCCTGTTAATTAAAAAATAAATAACTTATTTTGGAGAAAATAAAAGGCATTTGATTTTGTATGTGTTGGATTGCCGTCCATTACTCTTTCCACTCTATGGTAAGTTACAATCTCTAACCATCCATCGTCACACAACATTGTCAGATATGGAGTCATTTCAGTTCTACTGCTTAGTTAAAAGCAAAACAAAACAACCAACAACAATTATGTCTTTTACCTGGTAGCAAACCACGTCTTCTGGTAATAGCTCTCATATTTTTTTAGAATTATAAAGTGACAGCTCAGGACATAAGGTGTCAGACAAAAAAGCAATAACAATATTATCCATGTAGCAATTTTCCCCTAAAATCAACCTTCATAATGCTATGATGGATTGAACAGGTACCATTTTCAGATGTCATCTATAAGAGGAGGAACATCCAAAGTTCTATGACCCACAGTCAAAAAAATGAATGAAAAACATCACTGCCATCTAAAAAACATATTTAACGTGCACATTTTGTTGTTTTGATTTATTTTGCATGCAGCGTTATACTTCTTAGGAACCAAAACAAAAATTGGTTTCAAAATAGGACTTGATTTGCATACATGTGATTGAACAGCTAATTATAGGTACCTTCACCCAAGCAAGATGCTGGACTCTGCATGTTGATTTCCATTAGCCAACACTACAATTTAAGAAGGTCACATAAATATCATAGTTATGCAGATTAGTTTAGTATTTTCTCTATCTTTCTGGAGCCACTGCTTGTAAAAATCTATGTTTAAAAACTTATTTTAAGAACTCGGGAATTCTAGATATTTTAACTTGTGTCTTTGGCTATGTAAAGTTCAAAGACAAATGCTCCCACAAATTCGTACACTTATTTTTCCAACAGATACTCTCAATTTGTAAATGGACATTTGTTGTTGTATCTCTTTAAAAGATAAAATTATGTCACTACTACCGTGCATAATCTTTAACAGCTATTTGATATTTATTATATACCATTTGAATAATTCAGACCATAAAACTATTTTAAAATGTCAATATTAGCAACAAAAAGTTACATTCTTCTGAGAGCATAATTTGTGACCGATTTACCATTTTTTCCCCAATTTACTTATTTTAAGGAATTTATTGCATTATAACTTTCGCTGAACTTCTAGATCTTGGTGATGATTTATCAGACAACATTAAATTCATACTTATATTCTACTTCTTTTTTTTCAGGTAAATTCTGGAGGATAAAGACCCTGGCCAAAAATTAAAACATTTTTCATGAGGAATCATACAGCCAATGCTATATACCTACTTTAGGCTGAATATGATGGGTTTCTCAGACACATATGTATTTGGGGAGCAGATTTTGACAACTCAACGTCATATATTGGATAAAAGATCTGAATGTGAGACAGGAAACCGTCAAAATCCTAGAGGAAAAAGCAGGGAAAAGCCCCTTTGACCTAAGACACACCAATTTCTTACTTGACACGTCTCCAAAGGCAAGGGAATTAAAAGCAAAGATGAACTATTGGGACTTCATCAAGATAAAAAGCTTCTGCACAGCAAAAGAAACAACCAACAAAACGAATAGGCAATCAATGGAATGGGAAAAGATCATCGCAAATGACATATCAGATAAAGGACTAATATCTAAAATCTATAAAGAACTTACCAAACTCCACACCCGAAAAACAAACAACCCAGTGAAGAAATGGGCGGAAGATATGAATAGACACTTCTCCAAAGAGGACATTCAGATGGCAAATAGACACTTGAAACGATGTTCAATGTCACTCATCATCAGGGAAATACAAATCAAAACCACACTGCGATACCACCTCACACCAGTCAGAGTGGCTAAAATAAACAAATCAGGAAACTATAGATGCTGGTGAGGATGTGGAGAAGTAGGCACCCTCCTACATTGTTGGTGGAAATGCAAACTGGTGCAGCCACTCTGGAAAACGGTGTGGGGGTTCCTCAAAAAAATGAAAATAGAGCTACCCTATGATCCATCAATAGCCCTGCTAGGAATCTACCCAAGGGACACAGGATTGCTGATGCATAGGAGCACGTGTACCCCAATGTTCATAGCAGCACTTTCGACAATAGCCAAAACATGGAAAGAAACTAAGTGCCCATCAACTGACGAGTGGATAAAGAAGATGTGGTACATATATACAATGGACTACTATGTGGCAATGAGAAAAAATGAAATCTGGCCATGCGTAGCAACATGGATGGAACTGGAGGATATTATGTTAAGTGAAATAAGTCAGTCAGAAAAAGACAGATACCATATGTTTCCACGAATAGGTGGACTTTGTGAGACTAAGCAAAAACCAGGGGGAGGGGAAGAGGGGAAAGAAAAAAAAGACACAGAGAGGGAGGGAGATAAAACATAAGAGACTCTCAAAGACTAAGAACAAACTGAGGGTGAGGGAGATGGGGGGGGGAGAGGGGGTGATGGGCATTAAAAAAGGGCACATGTTGGGATGAACACTGGGTGTTTTATGTAAACCAATTTGAAAATAAACTATTTTAAATTAAAAAAAAAAGAAAAACAATGGATAAAACATTTCCTTCTAAAGTTTAGTAATTTTAAGTTAAAACAATACAGACATGTGCTAGAATTTTGTAATATTGGTGTTTTTTTAATTGCAAATCACAGAAACTGGCTATAACTTATCTAAAACAAAAGTATTTAAAAAGGAATTTGGAAGAATGCAAAATGCGTTTTAAGAATGCAAAATTGGATATTTAAGGTGGGAGATCCTGGATCCTTAAATATCCAATTTCAATTGGACAGGAAACTCTGGATGGCAATGGCATTAGTCTTATAGTAGGAAGCATGATGTCTGACAGCCTCTTCTAGAAAGAAATGGAATTGAGTGTGTTTATATCCTTTTGTGTTATGCTCAAGTTTCTGATTCTAACTGACCTTGGTTGAATCGAGAGCTCAAACCTTGCTAAGGGCAGAACAGTTCACATAGTTAAGAGCCTCACCATACTGCACAGAAGAGAAGGAGACATGTGCACGTGATTAGGAGGAACGAATGGCTGCTAACGAATAATTCCTGCCCCCAAATCCAACCGTGTACTACTACAGGTTTATGCTCATAGTTTGGCAATTTTTAAAATTTCATAGCTAAGAATTAGAAACTCAAATATTTCTTTCATTATTTATTAAAGTCTCATCAATGCTGTAGCAGGAAATGAACTCGCTGGTGTGGGTGGGGGTGGGGTAAAAGAAGTAAAAGAGTAAAAGAAGTATTTTTTAAAGAATAAATTTATCTGAAAACATACAATTTTAATGAGTTCTCTTTAAGTTGGATTGATAATTAATTCTGAATCCTTTTTATCAAGCAAGAAGCTGGAAATAAATCAAGCCTCCTATATTATGCCCCAGACACCTGCCATCCTCAGTTGTGATAGATGCAGATTAAATTGTTTGAATTTTTACGTAACTGCCGTTTAATACAGAATTTAAATTATATAAAATAGAAAATAGCTCTAATTGTGTAATGCATTATCTTAGCGAATAAATAATATATAATTCACTGAACCTATAAATGACAGCAACAGAACTTTAATAAATTTAATTGTGAGACTCCCACCCATCAGTAATTCTATAATCACTTGAAGTCTAACTCTTTGTGAGGTGAGATTATTTTAAACTTTTCATATGGTGACAAACACAGACCTTTTTATTCTCCATTTACAAAATGACATCTGTTCTATTTCCATTTTACTTTTTCAGAATGAGGTTACTTTAGTATTTTATTTCTTATTTTGTCAAATAGCTTTGCCAAAGATGGTAAAAATGCAGTCCCTGAAGACCAAAAACTACAGAAATGTAGACATAATGCTTTACATATGGTAGTTATGTACTTAACATTTTATATTAAGTTATTTTAGACATCTATTTCCCTCTATATTTTTTACTCAACCAAACACAAGTTTAAGCAAAAAAAGAATCAAGTCACTTTGCTAGTAGAAAACTATTATTTTAAATGGCAGTAAGAAAATAGTATTATTAATATAAATCGGTGTGCTCAACTGATCAGCTAAATAGACACAGTCACAGTCTGTAACTCTTTGTATTCAATAACAACAAAAACAAAAGTAAAACTGATCAAAGATATGTTGCTATTGTTATCTGATTACCTTATCGTCCTTTCCTTCACATTATCTATCTTCTCTCAATTGACATGCAATATCCATGCATACATGCAGGTACACATGTGTACACACACACACACACACACACGCACACACATTGGAATGTGAGGTTTGATGGTGTAGATTCTCATGTCAGACTAGCTCTATCCTTTACAAAGTACGCAACCTCAGCTAAGTTACTTCTCTGAATCTTGGTATTTTCATTTGAAAAACAAAGAAAAGCACGATTCATATTCTCAATAAGTGCAAAGTGCTCATATTGCAATTATTGCTATTATTGGTACAGCTCTTCAGGGAGGAATAGTAGATGTGATATTAATATGTGCCTATGGTTTATCCTCTGTATTCAAAAAGTTTATTCCTAATTATAATCAGACATAAACATCTTGTTGGGAAATCATTCTTGGGACATAGTAAATATAAGAAAAAGTAATTATGAAGGCTAAGATGAATCATAACTTTGAAAAACCTGAGACAATTCTGTCATTAGAGCTATATGTTTCTTTTTTCACTTTAATATTTTCTTACTTGCTTAGTTATTATAGAAATCAGAATATGAGAAGACACTCAGCAGTACTATTCATGACTCCCAAGGAATTATAACAAATAGGGTTAGATGAATCAAAGTCCAAAACGCATTTTGCTATATTATTACAATATATTATTTTTTATTAGTGTATTATTTACCACTGCAATTAATGGAGACTAAATTGAATTTTATTAATATTTTAATCAATAAGATCTCAGAATGATACAATGCTATATCAAGAAATTACATAGCCTTAAACTGTGACCTTGCTTCCAGTTTCCCTCCATTTCTTTACTAAAATGCCTGATGTCTGGCTGCATGTTAGACATCACAAGAATCAGCATTTAAATAACAGATGTCAGTCCCTTCTATCTCTGACTTGAATAATATTCCCTGCATAAGAGGAGACTTCTTTATGCATATCTGAGCTAAAGGTACAAAAACTTTGTTCTGGTCTTAATCCTTCAAGTCAAGGCTCCAGGCTAGAGCAGTTTTAATTCAGAATTCTTGCTCTTCTTTATAAAACATGAAAAAATAATCTTAAGTGAGAGTAGTTTAGGACAAGAGACACAACTAGAAATCAGAAAGTCTGGTCTACCCCTGAGTCATCCTCAATCTCTCTTGATAACTATGAGCAAATAAAACTTAACCCCTCTGTAAAATGAGAAAGTTTGGTTAAACTATTTCAAAGCATCACTCTAGTGTTCATGTTTCTGGGGGAAAAAAAATCCATCACCATGTGTTATGTTAATTTAATTAATATTTTTCATAACACACACATGAACACCATACACACCCTACATTATATGTACATTTATATGTATACTTATAGATACCTTTTCTCAATCTCTCGCTGTCTCTCTTCCTTAGCCAAATATGGAAACCCAATACCCCAATAGTCTTACTCTTATTAAACAAAAGATAAATCTAAAAGGATTTGTCATCAGATCAGGAGGATTCTGTGGCAGATTTATTTCCCTGGGGAAATATATATGCCAATGATAGAATTCTAGGTCTGACTTTGCATGGTGATAAAATGTCTATTTGTTTTTTGCTGGTAAAAGAAAAATGGAGTAGAGGCCATTTATCATCCTGTGGAATGAAAAGTGCTCAGCAAATGCTTAAGTAAAATCCCTCCTCCCCATTTAAGATACAAGTCCTCTTAAACCCACATCTACTCTTATTATTGATTTTTGTCTTCCTTGCCATCAAGAAATAGCAAGAACACATTCAATTCTAGCTTGGGGGAAAATAGAAGAAAAATGTAACATCAGAAATCTATCCTACTCTGGTGAAAAGTCTGACTTGATGACCTAATTGGCCCTTCCTGACACTAATTTGTATGACTGACAGTTAAAATACCTTGTGCTAGGTGGAGACCAAATTGAGCACCATAGTAGAGAGAGAGAAACAACAGTCAAACTGAAAGGTAAATTAGATGTGCTTGTCTGAGTCTGAATTTGCCAGGCTGTTCTATTGTATCTCTATGGCAATGTGTAATTCCATCCACAAGAAGGTAAAGAGGAAGTTAGAAGAGCCATTGGGAGAGAAAATAAGGTAAATTCCTAGTGATCTTCAAAGGAAATAAATATCCCATTAGTCTGTCGCTTAGATGTTAAACCGTGAGATGTCTACTGCACAGGTAGATCATTTCTGGGTTATTTGAGCAAGGTAAATTTCATGATATTACTCAGAAATCCAAGACTGTGGTAACCTGATAATGGCTTACAGATATTTCTCAGTTATGGCAGCTGGGTTCATTTGACTGCTCAAACTCTTCCATCTAACCCTTCAACAGATGCATTAGAAAATCACACAAGATGGCAATTATGTTGTATTCTTATTGTACAAAATGATGCCAGGCTAAATTTTTCCTGACCAATAAAATCAAGGCAGTGTCATAGACTTTTATATAAATTCTGTAGAAACAAGGAACTGACCAAATATAAATAAATGATTGTCTAAATATTTTTGACTCTTGCAGCTACAGTAGAGGAGTAGAATTAAAGAACGATCTTGATCTATCTGCCCTTTCTTTTTCAACCACCTCCCATCATTCTACCAAACTCATAGCAGAACTATATTGAACAGTGTACACCTGATCATAAGTAGCCAACCTGACTAACACAGCTAAAAGATGCCAATTTGCATACTCAGTAGCTGGAAACTCAGACATGGAACTGAAAATGCCAAACTCACAACCGAAACTATAACAGCGGACTTTTGTTCTACTTGTGGATTATATGGAGAGGATCTGAAGTTGTGTTCCCCTTTTACTTTTATTCTCCTAGGTGCAAAGGAGTAGAAGTTTGAGTGAACTACATCACTGTTTTAAATGCATAAAAATGAATAATAGAAATACAATATTTATGTTCTACATTAACATATATTCTTCATTTCATTCTCACAAGAAACTTCAGAGGGTGGTACTAGTAATATCTCTCTTTTACAGATGAGGAGACAGTGTTTTAAAATCTGAGTCTACTTGGGGTGCCTCGGTGGCTCAGTCAGGTGAGCATCTGACTTCAGTTCAGGTCATGATCTCATGATTCATGAGTCCAAACCCCACATTGGGCTCACTACTGTCAGTACAGAGCACACTTAAGATCCTCTGTCCCACTGTCTCTCTGCCCCTACCCTGTTCACACTCTCAAAAATAACGATAAATGAAACAATAAAGTAAAATCTGAGTCTACTCAACTAATAAGTAGTATAGACAGTGTTAAAGCCCAGACATTTTGTATACAGAATCTGTCATTTTAAGTATTCTGCCATTTTGGCAGAATAGGATTGTAATTTATACCAGGATTATATATTAGTACTCTCAGTTACAGAATAGTTTAGCCAATAAACTGCTATTATATTAAAGATGACTTTGGTATCTTAATTAGAATTCCATTAATCACAATTTTGTTTCTGCATATCAGCACTGTTATACATTCAAGTTTCTATTGAGATTATAAATCAGATTAATTAATATTTTGTTGACAAGAACAGGATCTGTGTTATAAACCATCAGGAGCTGAAAGAGACTATTAAATAAAGCAAACAAACAACAAGAATAAGATAAACAGATGAAATACAGCTACCTTTCCTGCGGTAGGTGAGAATCAATAGGCATATAAAAGGAAGAAGGGCCAGGCTTACCCACTTAGATAAAGTCCATTTTCAGTCATGAGAAGAATACAGGAAAAAACTGCAGAAACTCAGCATGTAGAAGCTAAACAGGTTTCTATTTTTTTTCCTATGAAGTTTTGCCATTATATTATTTGCTTTCCACTTAAAATATTAACAATATGAAATTGTTGACACTCATTTCTTTTCCTAGTAGGATAAGGAAGAGATCACTAGATTAGAAATTCTTCTCTTAAAAAAATTAAATCTGAGGCATCTCAGAAATGCTCAATTTTGACTTGTTATTAAGTCCATCATGAATATTCTTTAATAGAGTTTATTGAACTTTAGACATTATATTAAGAAATTCCACAAGCTAAAAGCATCAGTGACATGTCCTACAAATCTTATAACAAAAAGCTATCAGGCACTGGACAAGGGAAAATAACTTAGTCATCTATGCTTCATACTGTCAAATGAACTGCTTCAGATGGGGTTTGCATCCCTATCTGAACAGTACTGGCTGGATGAGTTGCAGATTTGCACAACAATTCTAGATAGAACTGGAAAATAAATGAGTTAAAGTATATTAATTCAGTGCCTACCCATTAGAAATTCAAAATGTGTACAATGTTCAATGACTGCAATTTAAAAATATAAAATGAAATGAAGAAAACATTGCCACAACTAATATCAATTCATAAGCATTCTACTTTGGCAATCGACCTTACAAATAAACTAATAATATCAGTATATGAAGAACGACACTCATGTTTGTGTAGGGATGAATTATGTAGGGATAAGTAGGGATACTTATGCACAGGTCTAATGAACCTGTAACATTTAATGAATACACACAGTATGCGTACAGAATGTGAAAGCTATAAAATCGGAAAAGAATGAAGACGATCTCTTCACTTATGGAACTTATAGTAAGCCATGTCCTTGTAATAAAATATTGATGAAAATATAACCTAAGTGTCCTGAAAAACTCTCCTTATCAACCCTGCAAAGTTAAGGGGAGTTTATCAAATAAGCCAACTCATACTGTCAAATTTGAGCTACTGTATTATAAAGTATACTTTCAGCATGTAGGTTTCCCAAGGTCAAGGGCCTTGTTGCCTCACTTTGAGCTAAATTCTCTGCCTCCAGAAAAAAAAAAAATTCTCTGTCGCTGTCTCTAGATGTCAGATTCATATTCTCTCTCTCTCTCCTCTCACTCCCTCTCTCTTTAAAGATGAATAAGAAGGGAAGCAAACAAATTTACACAGATTGAGGCTTTCTCAAAGGAGAAAGAAGCAGATTTTTACCAATTCAGTCTGAGGCAGAGTGAGTCAGAGAAAATTTCTAGTATAAAGAACCATTTTGCTCTCACCTTAGACTCAGTCTCTATGTTGCAGAAGTGAACATCTCACTGTAACATTATACTGCTTACATTGCCTTGTGTTTATCTGAACTAAGACAGTGACTCCCCAGAATGATATATATAGTTTGCTTTAAGTTTAGCTACACAATGGTAGGCATTCTGTAAGAATCAAATACGTCTCTACCAAAACTGAGAGCCTTCCAGACAAGGGAAACATAATTTTAAGCTAAATATATACATATATATAATAAAAATATATAATATATATTTTAAGTAAATATATAATACTGGAGGGATCATTGTTTCCCACCTGTACAACAGCAACGTAAAAAGCTGGATGGTGTACAAACCAAAATTTCTTGAACTCAGAGTAGGAAACTAACCAAAAGTCTACAGAAAGACAGGGTCTTCCAAAAGAGGTAGGACTCAGCACTTACTTATCTAGGGCGGATGCAATAAGCTAAAAAGCAAGAAAAAAGAGTTCAGCTAATATTTAAATAATTTGTTAAATATTGAACATGGGCCTGTGTAAGAGTATATGAACCCATAAGTGCTAAAAAATACATTAAGATAACTTATGTCCATTTGTAAAATTTCTCCTCAGACCTTGGGTTGTGATCATGACAAAAACTGGCATCAAAGTAATAGGAGAGTCCTCATGATGTGGGCCAAGGAAGGAGGACTTTCATGCAGGACGGATATAAGGTCCCACTCCATGTCTGCAGGAATACAATTGCAGAGATTCCCAGTCAAAAAGCAAGAAAACAAACAAACAAAAAGGAGTCACCCGTCTCAAGCGATTTCAAAATCCAGCTGAGAAAACAATAGGTTTCTGCAGGTACAAAACTTGCAAATACCTTGTGCATCTCCCATACATGTCAGATGGAGTCACTATGTTAGACAAAGGTTCTTCCATAGATCTTTCCTGATAATCCCATATCTATTTCTAGCTTCCACTGAGACGACTAAGGGGACCTACATGTCACACACCTAATCACACAAAGTTTTCTATGTGATGAATACACTCTGTCTTTTTAATCCTTCTGAAACATTGTAAAATGATTGCCCAGCCACACTTTTGTTCTCTCTCCAGAGAAGCCTCCCTTATTCCCTTGGAAGTAAATTAATTTTGGTAGGCTTTACAATGTAGAGAGGCTAAGGATTTCCCAAGTCAACATGTCCTGGTTCTTTTTGCTTAAAAGTTATTCCCTTCGTAATCTCCTTCCCCTCATACTTTACAACAAGCAGCAATAAGAAATCACACCATGCCCTCGATAGACTGTTTGAAAATCAGTGGGGTGGAAGCCTCATGTACACAAGGAACTTGAACACAACCTCTGAGCGAACATAAAATATACTTCTCTCACCCAGAGCTGATGCCTAGGAATCCAGGCTCATGAGTACTATCATAGTCATTCCTGACAGTCTGGAATAGTATCTATATGACCAAGTCTGTGCCTTTTTAGAAGTAGTCAGGGAGAGAAGTTCCAGGATACACCTTCCTGTCTATATGTGGGACAAAAATCAATAACAACAACAACCTACAAAAAAAGGAAAAGCAGTATTTATCTTCAAGAGGCATTCAACTTTTCTATAACCCTTGTGTCCAACTGTAATAGGTCTTGTAAATATAATGAAAGATCTAGAAAATACAAAGCTACATGCATATAGTTGAATTTATTTATCCTTTTCCAAATCAACGGCTAACAAATATAAACATGGGTAAGTTCATGAGAGGTTATCAGTACCACAGAGCTTATGTCACTCTTTTAAAAACATAACTTAAAGTCATTCCAATGAATACTTAACTGGTGCACTAGTTCTGGTGTCTGAGTCCTCAATGTCACTTTAGATTGCTGATAAAACGTATCGTATACTTCAACCTTTGGTATTCTTTGACTATTAAATGTAATTATCTCATCAGATATTTTCAAGTTGACTTTGTTGTTGTGTGTTTTTTCCCTAATTAGTTTTTCTTCATGTTTCGTACTCTTTTACATCTGGTAATATAGTGCTAGTTTTCACACTTTGATGGCATTCATCACAGTGTAAAGGGCTTGATTTTCTCATTAGTCATCTTTCATGTTTTTGTATGCTTTTACTGACTTTTGGCTTAAAACATTCCTTTCAACATTCTTTAGCCAGGATTCCTATTTTGTTGACATGAGTGTTACCTAATAAATTGTTTATTTTTTTCTAATAATAAGGTGTTAAAATCATTATATCATTTCTGATATCACCAGCTTAAATAAAAAATCATTTTTTTTTGTTTTTGTTTTTTGTTTCCTTTATTTTGAATACAGCATGCTCAAGTGAAACAGGGCTCATAAAACCCCATGATTTGAACTACTTTTATCAAAGCTTCTGATCAGAGTTAAGGGCAGGCACAATCCTAAATATTGTTGCTAGTAATTAGGTAGAAATGATAAATCTAAAAAAATTTCTTTGTTGTCTTTAAAAAAATTATAATCTAGAAGACTGAAGGATGACAAAGTGTAGGGCAACAGGAAACTGCAATGGGACATTCCTGAAAATTGTCGGCAGTAAAGTGGCACACTGAGCTTGGCTTCAGACAGCACTCCTGCAGGAAGTGCACAAAGCCTGGAGAACAAGGCCTGGAGATTCCAAACTCTTCCTCCTCCTTCTCAACAGTCTTTCTGAAAGAAGACCACATGCATAGTTCTCAATGTATCCCTTCTCTTCTCCATATTTCTGCTTGCAAATAACTGGGCTTTCTTAAATATTTTCCCCATGATGACATTAACAAAATCATAGATACCGATATGATAGAGCAATGATATTGGCAACAAGCAACAGGATACGGCACAAAGTACAAAACCATTTCAGTTTGGTGAGGATTGAAGATGTTCCCAGAATGCAGACCTTCAGTGAGGAAGTCCTAGGCATTCCTCCGTGAATTAGGAAGCATTTGTTACGCTAACATAACACAACATTAAAGGTGGCCTCAGGACTAGGTGCTTGCCATGTCCCAGATCTCAGCACCGAAAGATGATATGTGTCATATAAGGCTATCAGAAAATTCTCAGAAGCAACATATCCATGTATCTTTAGGGACAGAGGGTTAATATAAATGGGTTCAATGGCATAAAATTTTTAGATTCTGTCAAAACAAAAAAAAAATCTGCACTAATTTAATAATCAGTTTAAAGTTCTTGATAAGTCACTTGCTCTTCATCACTAGATCAAGGAATCTAGCCCTTGGCATCTTCTGAAAGCCTTTGCGTGCACCGTGAGGCATCATGGTCATGATTAGTGGATGTGGATCAGAGCAACTTCAGAGACAGACACTGGGAGTTTGGACGCTAGCTGCGAAAAGCAGTATCTGGGTGGTTATGGGAAGTTGTGTAACTTCCTTGTGCCAATTTCTTAAGTTTTAGTAGTGCCTGTTTCACAGCAATATTCCAAGAGGTTAAAGTGTTAATATATGCAAAGAATTTAGAACTGCGCTGGTTCATAGTGAGTATGAAAAGAGTGAAAGTGTTATTTACTTCCATAACCTGTCACTCATCACTTAATATCTATCAACATACATGGCATGCTTTTTTTTTTTTTTTTTATCTCCAATGCCTAGAAAAACACCTGGAACTTAGAGTTAGTAGATATTAAATGAATGAGTAATGGGTGTTGGTTAAATGATGAAATTTAACCAAGTCTCCTCAGCCTATCATGATATACAGCCTGAAATGTCACTCTAAAGACTGAGTCATCGATGATAAACAGTGTTAATTTAAACAAATCTCTTTTAACTAAGGCGCACTGAAGAAACAGACCTTGGGATAGCCAGCAGAAAGGATGTGATTAGTAATATTTTGCTAGAATATTAAGCTATTGTGCTGATGGACATGGATGCTGGGAGCCCAAGACCTGATGTCCCTGTCAGGACTGAAGAGATATTCTCCCAGGTGACAGTTGTCAAACTCCTTTGGGAGCTGCCCTTGCTTAAGAAGTCCTGCCACCCCCTACAAAACTTATGCCTCATTCTTTTTTTTTAAATTTTTTTAAATGTCTATTCATTTTTGAGAGACACAGAGGCACAGCGTGAACAGGGGAAGGGCAGAGAGAGAGGGAGACACAGAATGTGAAGCAGGCTCCAGGCTCTGAGCCGCCAGCACAGAGCCCGACGCGGGGCTCGAACTCACAGACCGCGAGATCATGACCCGAGCTGAAGTCGGCCGCCCAACCGACTGAGCCACCCAGGCGCCCCAACTTATGCCTCATTCTTGAGAAAACCTTCTTCTAGTGACTGATGCTCATGAAGGTATAAATATCTGCCTCTCTGCCTCAAGTCAAGATAATTTGAAAGCGCCATCTCAGCTTCAGAGTCTACACAGGACTGGCTCAGGCCGTGTGGTGAAGTACAGATCCCAAAATCTCTCTGCCCACTCTTTATTTCTTCTCTTCTCCTTCAGTACATACCCATACCTTTCAACAAAAAGGAGTTGTAAGGCTTAAATGGGACAGCTTAGGAAAAATTATTAAATAATATTTCTGCACATGGTAAATACTCAGTAAACATCAGAAATTTCTATCTCTATTATTGGAGCAAACCACTTATTCTATATAAGAATTCATTTAGCTTTCATTTTTGAAGGCTGATATGTCTAGCATCTGAAAATTTCTATCAGGGGACTTACTCTTTATATTGAGCAATCCTGCTAAAAATCTTCAGGCGATGCTTTCTGAGTCAAAATCTCTTTCCCCGCAATAACACGTACCCATTCTCTTCTATAATTACTGAAGATAAACATAATCCTTGAACAGCTTTTCACATTTTATCTTGGATCAAGAGAAACTTTTCTTATTACCTCCAAATTGGTATATACATCCCTAAAACACATTATGGTTACTTTGGTGTTTGCTTATTTGTTTTCTTTTGCTTGGAGCTCCCCAAGTGATCATGACTAATCTTCTGCTTTGCTTGCTGGTAGTAGACTGGAGAAGAAATCTCCTCAGGGGAAAGTACATCTCTTTCTTTTATATCCCTTGTATTCCTATTGTATAGAGAGATGAATCTGCAGAGTCAGAATTGGTCACTGTCCCAGTAGAAAGATAAGGCCTTATTAAAGATATTAGTTAGAAAAAGTAGATTGTCTAATAATTTTGTCAAGATCTTTTTTGTTACCGCAGATGGATTATGTAAGAGGTTTTTATGAACATCTTCTTTATGGATTTGAGTGGCAATGGAAAATGCAGGGAGTTGAGAAAGTGAGACAGCAAAGTCTGCAACAAACAAGGAGTACTCTTGTTCTCGTGGCCACACCTTTTTGAAGAGACAATGTCTCAGGACCACAGTGATCTGGATGAGGCAGAAAGTTCTATTGGACAGGATACTCTAATGCTCTAGATAGATGGGCACTCTTCTTTTCTTCTTCTTCTTTTTTTCCCCACCATGTAATTCCAACTTACTCTTACATGCCTTCATTATTATAATACTCCCACACTGGATAGCATATGAAATTAAAAGAAAAAAAAACTGATACCCTAATAATTATAATGTTGCAATTCTCTCACAATACTTTTATTCTTTTAAATATCCACTAGGTCAATATAATATATTAAAGAGTAAAAATTATTGCAGTAGTATATAGGGCATCCTGTGAAAACATTGCCTTTTAGGGACCTTCAACTTTTAATATTAGTTTTTTATGGAAGCCTGCAAGGGACAATAGCATATACCAATACCTAAAGCACATAAACTCATACTTTTCACAAACAGAACTATAAGTTTAGGAATAAGCTTAGGAATTCGCTGAGTTTGTACCCATGGGTTAATAAGGCATATAGGAATAGAAAATCTCAGGATGAAAGCATCCAAAATTAGGTAAACAAGATTAGGTATTCAAGGCGGAAGCGCCCCACCCCCAATTACAATGGCAGAAAGCTGTTTTCATAGGACAGGAGGACCAAAATAGGTAAACAGGTAAAAACAGAACTATAGACCACAGCAGGGTGAACTTGCCCAAAGTGGAGTTAATTAGCACAAGAATCGTGACTTGTTGACTCTGAGGTAGCATGCTGTGTCTTTCTTGCCCCCTAGGCAAATTTAGGTAAACATGTGGTGCCTCATGCCTGCCATTAACAACCATCTGCCCTGCACCAGGACTTTGTTTTGTATTGACCCAAACCCCTAACACCGCATATCTTCAAAACCCCCTTTCCCTCACATCCCCGAGTTGATGTTCATGGTTTCATTGTCTCTTTCTGCACGTCCATAGTGCTTAGCCTTCTGATCTTAATAAAAACAGAACAAGGACTCTTACTCGGGGCTCTTGTCTCCTCCTGGACATTAGCCATCTCTCGTATTTTAATCCTGCATCCACTCTTTTGCTGGACAAGAGAGAACTCCAGAGTCAGAGTCTACAACACGGAACTACATAATCACTGCTTCTTTGCTGAGCAGTCACAGATACAATAATGAGTTGACACTGTATTTGTCAGAGAAAAGTTGATGTGGTGTACTGATCTTCTCTGTCACAATGATAGCTGGCAGGTACACTCTACCATTTAATGAACTAGAATAGGATTATTTCTTAGTACAAACAAACTACCTGAGACCAAAGGTAAATAAAATTTAAAACAAAAGATAATGGAGAAAAGTAAATCACCATTGTTTATTATTTTTCATTTCCTTTTTTCTTTAAATGGCTGCTTTAACTTGGCTCAAACTACATGGCACTCGTTTCCTGTACCTTTGTCACAGAGATTGACAGTTTACCTAGAGCAGAAGTATCAAGGCCTATTTACAGAAAAGTAATATTTTATGATTCAGAAAGAACAAATATGATGCTTTAACATATATTACCAATTTCATACCTTGTAAAATTTTTGGAAATCAGTAAGCACCTCATATTTCTCCACTTTGTCAGTTATTTAAATGCACCCTACAAATTACATGTATCTTGAACATTATGAGAGCAGAGTCTGGTATGATTAGTGCTCAGTAATAAAGAGTAATTTGAAAAATTTGAAAAATCTCTGACTAGCATCACATGTAAAGTTTATACTATCATAAGTCATAAGGTACTGTTGTAAACTGCTATTAAGTTTTAAGAACACTAAACACTGTTCTTTCACCAGCATCTCTGGTACAGTGTCACCTTGATTTCTGTTTTATTTTTGTTTGTTTGTTTGTTTGCTTGCTTTTTCATTGCTCTGGACCTTCCTTATGTTGCCATCCATAAAATATCTACTAAAGGACCAATGATAGCAGGAATGGTTTCTACATAAGAGATTGAAAAATTATCTATTTCTCCATATACTTTCACAAATGCTGTTGCTATATAAGTTTACTAGGGACTTAAAAAAAACCCTCCATATTTTAGGATTATTCTGTGCCCAACTGGAGAATTGACTCCAAAAAAGGATAAGTTTCACAGGGCTAAATTTTACGGTATGAATTATCAGTGTTATGTTTCTTCAAATCCCTGTTGGAGATAAGAAAGGTTTCATGCAAATCTCTGAAGAAAAGGAAAACCTACACATACTCCTGGAAAGACATGATGAGGGCAAGTATTTTATATGACTCCATCAAAAGCAAGTGACACGGTCAGGGGGTCAGAGCACTCTATTAAAGATTTAGGAAAGAGTACACTCTATTTTGTAAAGAACACATACACAAACACACACACACACACACACACACACAAACACACAAGTCTGCATGAAAAAAATAGCCTGAGAAGTATTTCAAATATATTCCTAGGAATGGTGTTTATTTATCAAGGTGTTCAGTTATAAATAACGAAAAATCCAAGTCATATTAACTTGAATCTCTGTTTTTTAAATGACATTATCAGCATACCTAAATGAAAATTTAACTCACAGATGGATCCAGGGGCTCAAATGATAATATCTGGAGCAATAATCTTTCCCACTAGACTGATTTATTCTTCTTTGTGTTTGCTTTCATTTTTAGAAACCTATTACAATATGATGGACTCTCAGTACTGTACTCCTACATTATGATGGTCTATGTATATGAGAGAAAGATATTTCTCTTCTCTAGTTTCAGTAGAAGTACTTGACTTGAGTCAAGTCATGAATAATCACCTACTGTGGATATGGGTTGGAATTTGGTAACAAAGTCTGGATTTATGGCCAACTCTGGAGCGAGGGTTCAATCGGTTCAATCAGGTCTGAAAGAACCATGGAACTGAAAATGGGAAACAGGATTCTAGAGATAATTGGGAGTCCTGTTATCAGCACAAGTGAAAATAGTTGAAAGTTCAGCAAAAACTATGGATGTCTCTTGCTTCTGACAATGCAATAGGATGCAAATGCTTCTGGTTAGTTTACTAAAAAAGAATTGTATGAGTTTCAAAATCCTGAATTAATTCAACTTACCTATTTCTCCAGAAATGTTGTAACTGCCTCTCTCATCATCAAACTCACCTCATTTTTGTGGGCTTCTATTATTTCATGCCTTCGTTCATTTCTTGCCTGTCAGTTGTGTTATCTAGACAGAAAATTTCAAAGATCAGTTTTGTGGTGCTGCTATTTTGAAGTAAGTAATTCTAATTTAAGTAGGCAAACATTCATTGATTTACTTAGAATGTTTTAGGCATTAGGAACTGGGCTATGCATTTTGTTAAATATAAACATTTTAAGTCCCAGTTTCTGACACAATAGCTTGAAATCTAATGTGGAGAAAAGAACAACCTATGAAATTCTGAAAGGTAAAAGTGTCAAAAAGTTATATGAACTTTATCAGACTTTTCTTTTTCTTTAGAAATTATACACATAAGTTTTTGCATATAACATAAAGAGTAACTGATTTGGTGCGATACTAATGCATAAAGATATAGATTGAGGAGTAAACAAGAAAACCCCAAAGTCACCTAAATATATTTGAGAATGTAATATATAAGAAATGAATTGAAAATTAAAATTATTTAAAATCGACATGTAAAATAGTTTGGGGAAATGGACCAGATAGTTGAAAAAATTAAAGATGATATATATCATGACATGGAACATAAATTTGAAATGAATCTAAACTTGAAATATAAAAAAACAAAAACATTAAACTCTTAGATGAAATTATGAAATATACACATATATTTATACATACATAAATATACATATACATATTGTAGTGAAGAGGTTTTTCTAAGTACACTCTAAATTCAGATATAAATCAGTTAGACATGTATGTAACTGATAAATTCAATGGTATAAAAAGTAAAAAAAATATATATAAAGCCCACCATAATCAAAATCAAATTACAAACATCATAGTGGAAATACTTTTACTCGTGGCTCAAAGGACTAAGTTCTCTAATATATAAAAATACCCCCTCAAATGAATAAGATAAAGGAAGACGCCATAAGGAAGACGTACAGAGAGAAGTTATAGAATGACATTTCACAGGAAAATTTGTATAATCGCTCCATATCATAAGAAAATAGTTCAATTTCCTCAAAACCACTGATATTAATTAAATCATAATAGTATTTAGTAATTTAGAAAACAGTATTCTACTATAAGGAGGAAGATTAAAATAACTCTACATAAATACTGTATTCTAGTTAGTAATTTTATTTCTACAGGGCTAAAAGTCAGCAATTTTAAATGCTTTATGCATATGCTAGGATTGAGCAAATAAAATACATTGTAAATGATGTGAGCCAGGTTCCTTCCTATCACAGGTAAAAGTTACAAATAAAGAAAGGGGGAAGGCTAAAATAAACTCTCTGATGATGCTGAAATAGAATCATGTATGTAATTAAGAACTTGTGACTTTTAAATATATGTATTTAATTATACACATGCATATGTACATATGAACGCAAATATCTGCATGTGTCTGTATATGTGTACATGTTAGTAACATACATGTATTTTATAGCTCTGATCACTGAGAAGGCATAGAAGGAATGATATCCCAGGGACAATGAGCACACCTAGCACTCCAAATAATATCCTATTATTAGGAGCCTGTTAGGGCTCCTTAGAGAAAAGAGTGATCTAGATCTGCGTCAGGGAAAACATAAGGTAATCCTGGAATATTTGTAATTCCAGAAAATCGGGAAGAACTAAAACAAATCAAAACAAAACTGGGGCATGTCCAAAGTCATAGGAACAAACATGAAAGATTTCCCAATGGCTAATCGTAAAAATAAAAATAGAATTATACAATAATTCATAGAGTACGATAAATATTCATGATTCTGTATTGATGCAAATAATTAAATAGAGAGACAAAATGACTAAATGCAACGTGGTATCCTGGATTGGGTCCAAGAGCACAAAAAAATGCATTAATGAAAAAAGCTGAATAAATTCTGTAGATTAGTTAATAATACAATACCAATCCAATATCTGAGTTTTGATGATTATGCTGTGAATATTCAAAATGTGAACACTAGGAGGAATTCAGTGAATGATATCTGGGAACTATCTGTTCTATTTTTGCAACTTTACTGAAATTCTAAAATAGTTTCAAAATAAAATGTTTAAAAAAGCATAGTTCAGAAGAGTGTGATAGTATGCCCCTACCTTTTTAAAGTATTAGCTATAATTTAAAAAATCTAATACATACACAAAAGGTAGGACTGCTATGTTATGAAGAAATGTACTCCTGAAAAGTTACTGAGGTCCAAAGAGGCATATATCACAATGAACTGAGATAGTGATTCATGGCATCATGGAAAAAGTGTTAATTCAAAACTGAATGTTGTTCTACACTGAGGAAACTTGTGGATTAGACTAAGAAAAAGAGGGCATTAGAGATAGAAGGAGTAACAATGAGAGCAGTTTAGAGGTGGATAAGAAGAAGACATATTTAGTTAACAGGAACTAAAATTATTAGGCCAGAACATATAAAAGGATACTGAAAAAAAGATTCTATCTTTAGGAAATCAAAAGCATAGAGGCGAAAGCTACCTTACATTAAAATAAACAAACGAGCAAACAAATGTAACCCTTGGAGAACAATGTGTACTTGCAGATGTGTTTTATAATTTTCCATAATTAGAAAAAGATAAAAGAATAAAATTAAATGTGAGATTTTTAAACTACATTAAAAAGTCCTTTATTAACTAAGTAATCAATAGTTTCTCATTCCAGAAGCCTTTGTTTCATGGAGTGTGTGTGTGTGTGTGTGTGTGTGTGTGTGTTTCTAAAGCTTCTTATTTCGACTCTAGTGGCAATGGCCCAAAATTGACATTATCTATATTTTATAGGTGAAAATGAATATTTTAAACTACTTATTTGCCATCCTATGAACCGCTGGGAACAGAGTTGGTCCAAAAATCACACTTGTCAAGTTCCTTATTCAATACTCTGTTCAATATATTATGCTTCTGTCTGCTTTTTATGTTACCACCTAGAAACAGTCCGCGTTTTTAGAGAATAGGAACAAGAAATAACATTTTGTAATCTTAGGATTTAAAAGCTGAAACACCCTAGAGATGAGTTAGTCTAGCTCCAAAGTGTTAAAGCTCAGAGAGTAAGCACCAGCCTAAAGGCATGCAATTAGTTACCATTATTGTTGACCAGCCCCAAGTGTTTTAGCTTCTGGCCCCTTCTTCATGCCAAATGATTTATTTTCCTGAAAGTTGATATAAGAGAAAACTAGAGACAAAACTAAGACATTTCATTAATAAACTTACTGAAAAAAAATTGTAAGCCAAAGGATACCTATAAAATAGCACTTATTTTTTTAAGATAAAACTATTCAAATCAAGTTATCCTAAGTTATGCCATTGTCTAAATCCATAAGTGGTTAGTTCAGTTCTTACGATCACATTGGACTAATTAATATCTACAACTATAGGCATTGTTAATACGTCATAGCACAAATTCTAACCTGAAAAAGAAGGTTGGAGAAAAGTGAGCATATACTGTGGCATTAGTGGCAGCAGTCATAACAGCAAGAGTCCTTCTGGAACTATTCACTCAAGACGAAAACATTAACGATTTCCTATTCAGTAATCCAGAATACAGGCTTAAACTAAACTAGCACAGGACATCTTTAAACCATCAACAGAATTTAGGATCAGTGAAACATTTGACAGGAAAGAGAACAGATTGGCATAGTAGATTGATCTCTGTTTCAAGGACAGAATTGTACTCATGCTTCACTCAAACAGTGCAGATAGATCACTGAAGCATGTCCCTGTAAACACTGGGATGTGGGATGTGGGCCAATTACATACTCTTTCTCCTCCTTTTCTTTCATCTCCTTTCCTTCACACTTTCCCTTCCTCCTCTGTCCTTCTTCCTTCTAGCCATACCCCCATGTCTTGTGTATTTCTCACAAGCTGCAGTTAACCTAATTCTGAGAAAGACATCACAGTATTCATTTCTGTAACCTTCACAGTGGGATCACCCAATACCCACTATTGAGATGGTAGGAAAGCACGGCGTGAAGCTTGATAAGTAATCTAGCTCTTGAAAGAACAAGATAAATTCATGCAGTTTCTGTCTCAAAGAAGCATATTTCTACATCGAAGGATGACAGTCACCCTGTGGGTAAAACTCAGACTAAACAATATAACTAAAGCAGACTTGGACAGTTGTGCACATACTTTTTTTTTTTTGGTACAGTCTTCAAGACTTGTTGGAGACAAATATGGAATTTTCAGTTTCTTCAAATTGCTAATTGATATAGACATTCTCAATGACCCTTATGAGTCAAATAACATTTGCCAAAAAGATAAAGTGAAAAAAACAACTGTGAAGTAAAGCCAAAAATATAAAATCAAAAACGGTGAAATAAAAACGAGAATGATTTCTTATTAGTGAACTTCTTTGAACATTTTATAAAACAGGCATAATGGTGGAGAAGAAACACTAGTTAACATAATGTGTTTTCTCAAACTGATTACAACAAGCAGGTACATATTAGGACTCTTGTCCAATAAGTGGATGAATAACCTAGTTAAATGTCCTTATTCTTTATTTCCTCAGCTTGGAGTATCTTGGATATGGGGAAGATCAAAATAAAACCAGTAGTTTCCAAAGAAAATAGTAATAATAAGATGCAAAAATAATATATTATGCTATTACACATTATCTATATTATATATATATGTTATATGCAATATAAATGGTTTTGGCCGAGTTGGGTGGTTTAGTTGGTTAAGCGACTGACTCCAGCTCGGGTCATGATCTCCATGCTCATGAGTTCAAGCCCTGCATCAGAATCAAGCTTGCTTCAGATTCTGTTTCCCTCTCTCACTGCCCCTCTCCTGCTTGCACTCTGTGTCTCTCTCTTTCTCTCAAAAATCAAGAAACATTAAAAATAATAATATATATTGTTGTATATGTTGTATGTATTGTATATATATATATATATCTCAGATAAATATTTTATGTATGTTGTATGTATTGTATATATATATATTCTCAGATATATATATGTATATATCTCAGAATAAACTACATCCGCATTACTATTTTAAGAAGTCGTTATGAAAAACATTGTTTTACATCATTGTTCAAAATACCTACCTAGACTTTACTTGGGAATTGATAAACTACACAACTAAAGCAATATCAGGTTGTAAACAGTATAGAAGTAGACTGGGCCCAACCATTATAATACTAATGATAACAGCTGCCATTGGTTGAATGCTTACAATGTGTTTGCCTTCATTCTAAATGTGGTTCATGGCTTAACTAATTTAATCGTCACAATAACACAATGGAGGAAGGGAAAGGGGAGGAGGAGGAGGAAGAAGATGAGAAGAAGAAGAGGAGGAGAGGGAAGAGGGAGGATTAATTTATATCCCCACTAATGTAACAGTGTGATCTGATCAAGTTACCTAAATTCTAAGCATGTGTCCTGTGACAGAGGATTAAAATAACAGATTTTCAAAGAACATTTACACTTATAGGAAAATGCTCATCATATATTACATCTGAAAATCAAGCAGGGTACAAAAACTAAATTTGTTTTTGATATATAAAATATGTGTGCACAAAAATATTTGTTTTTATGGTATTTTCCCCTTGCCGACCATTTGGATCTTTGCTAATCCTTCTAAAATCTGAGGTCACTGACCCTGTAACACCTATGCCATGGCATTCCACAATCTAGGCTACTAGTAGTGACAGGTCCATTGAGTTTTACTGAAAAAGACTATTTATTGTGTTGACTGATATCCAACTTATAAGTCAAAGTAACTGAAATCACTGGATGGAATTGACAAGAAAAATATGGATTTAATGTCTAGATGTAATATTCCACTATATTTCTTCTTTTTGTATTTTTTATTTGTATCATTATTACTCCACAGATCTAGTATCTGTGGACTATCCCTTTAAATTCCTTTTCATATAAAGAAAATTGGGATCGATGAGTTTATTAGTCCATTTTTAATTGAACATTAAATTTTGTATTTGATTTGTGCCAAATGAGAGTCAACGACTGAAGAAAATGTCACTTTTTGCTAAGACTGGCTTTTTAGCAATGATTTATCACTTTTGGGTCATCTGTAAGCTGGAAAGAATGCCATTGAATCATCTCATTTTCCTCTGTCAAAAGATAATAATGCTTATTTTGCTTTTCTCATAGAGCCTCTATGATGATAACAAAGAACATATATGTAAAAGTATATTGAAATATTGACTACTTATTTTAGTCCAGGTGCTCTTTCCGTGGACACCAAGACAGGACTAAACATTCAAAAGTTTTACTAAGGGAAATGCCTGTGAAAGAAAATGAGGAGGGGGTTGGGGAAAACTAGGACATTCATCAGACTACGATGTAAGAGTGAAACTGAGGGAGGAAGGCAGATGGAAGTCCCCTAGCCAGCGATGCAGGTTCAGAGAGGTTTGGAGGGCTGTGGGGAATCTTGAGTCAAAATCCCTCTTCAGAAGACTACCATGTCTCCAGGAAAGCGATCTGCTTTCATACCTCTACAATGCTCAATCACTGGCTGGGGAAAGTCCACAGGAAGTGCCCTTGCTGCAAATGCAAGGATAGATCTCAGAACTCCGCAGCAGTGGTCCCTGGCCAGTTAGGGTCTCTGTTCATGCAAGTTTGAAAGGTACATTCCTAGGACCACTATAGTACTCAAGCATTTATATTTACAATTATGGTCAAAGTTAGCATGTTACATTTGAGTGATTGGTATTGATGGGTTTAGGACAGCTTCCCACAGTTGAGCATAACAGTATTAGAAGTATATGGTGTGTTTCCGTTGCTTTTTGCGTAACCTTTAGAAAACAAATATATTTTTCTGAAGACTTATTGCTGAGTACTAAAGTATTACACAGATATGCAATGATACATGATGAGGAAGAAGAAAGGAAAACTAAATTTAACATCTTATTTTCTTAAAACTCATATCTGCTACCTTTGAAGTCCCATAAATATTCTGCTTGATGTGAAATTACAAATGGAGAAAAATGAATATCATTTATTCACCTCAGTATATTAGTTATTCTATGGCTTCAGGGAAAACATCCAGTTATTATCTTCAAGAATTTTTTCCACATCTTTTTCATTCTCCCCCTTGATTATTAAAACACAAACACAAGCAGTAATATGATTTGAATAATATCTGTACTTTGCAGGAGATTCTAAATTCTTATGGTGAAGCAAATCTTTGAAAAAAAAAACTAAGAACAAAAACGAAGCATACTAATACAGGATTTGTTTTCTTTGTCCTTTGTTGCTAAGACTTTTATGCATGATGCTGTCATTTGTAAACATTTTAAAACTAAAAACAGAGAAAGAGATATACTTTCACAGAATTTAAGTAGAAGCATCAGAATTCCCTTGCAGTAAAAAAATTATCCAGTCCAAAAAAAAATACCTCCATTTTTCTTCTAAAGAGTTCAGTCATTTTTAAACTAGAGTTTAGAAGATTACATATTAGAATTTATCTTATTCAATAATCAATAATAATGCCTACTAAAATTATAGTTTGAAATAGGTTAGTACAAAACTTTTGGTCTCTCTGAATCAGTAATAATGAATAATTTTCCATGAAACAAATAGTTTTATCAGTTTCCTTGGTAACACAAGCAGTAATAGATGAAAATTATCGCTGTTAAGCAGTCTAAAACACATTACCCTTAAAGATCATGACTACAAGACCCTGCCTGGGAACTAAATAAGTTGGCAGGGAATCACTGTGTGGCTCAGTAGTGTCATATATGGTCTTTGGGTCATTGAGGCTACCTGAAAGAGATTAAAAGACCAATAGACTCAACTATTTGACAACAGCGTTCCAAGCTGTATATATGTTTTACATTCCTGACTTCACCCAAAATTCCTGACTTTGAGTAAGAGTTTGTTAAAAGCACTGATTGAATTATAACTCAGAGTACCTCATTCCTCTGATCAAAAATATTCAATGGTTTACTTTAGCAATTAGAATGAGCCAAACTCCTTAGAATGTCCAAAGGCCATATATGACATGTTCTTTAATTACTTCTGCAGCTTAATATCCTAATGCTTTCTCTTTTGTTCTCTTTATTTGGACTGAATTAAGCCTCTCATAATGAATTAAAAGAATTGTGCACATTCTTGTTCAGAGACTATTTTATTGTCTGCATTTGCTCTGGTCTTCTTTAAACTATTGGGGTTTGATCATTCAGGTCTGTGACCAAATACCATTCAAATGTCATATCTTCAGAGATGTTTTCTCTGACCAAGTTATCTCGAATACCTTCTCAGCTCCTGCCCAATATATATATTTCCTTTATCCTAATATCCTGCTTTATTTTCTTTATAGCACTTACTACTAAATGAAATTTATTTTCTTCTTCCACTATAAGAACCTGTGCACCTTGAGAGATATCCATCTTATCATTAGAGCCTAAAACAGTGCCTAAAAACAGTGCTACAAAAAAAGAATCTTGCCAGTATTTGGGAACAAATTACTTGAATATGCAGAGTATACACCCTTATAATTCAGTGTGAATTATATTCAACTTAATAAGATGATAAACCAAATAATAGTGATGTGATATTAATCCCCATCATGTATTACTTACTTCAGATGCTAACAGAGGAAACTAGGTAGAAACACCCTTTTTAGTTTGTCTTTTTCAAGTGGATTTATTTATCACACAACTTCTAAGATATTAGAATTAAACAATGCACTGATCTATTTGACTGCATTTCAAACAAGCTAATTATCTTGATATCTGTAATCCTTATTTGTATATTGATTGCTTTTTAGGAATAAGTTTGACCTTCAACCTATTACCAACCATATTGTCCATTCAGAAAAAAAAATCGATTCCACATAAATTAGTAGAGGTTACCACACATATTTTATGAAAAAAATGCAAAGTACAAATTAAATTTCAAATAGGACCTTCTTCCATCTAATGAAATTCAGACCTCTTTTCTCATATTGTGTAGCCATCAGAAACAAAAAAGACAGACATTGCCACAATAACCCAAAGTGCATGTGGTGCTTAGTTCATTTGTCCATGCTGAATAATCCAGCAAGAAGAAATACATTTTCTCTCTTTCTCTGCCTAATTAACAGTCATATGATCAGATATGTTCCTTACTGCAGCATTTATTACCATGCATGATTTTCTGCATATGCTTTTTGTTTTTACCCACTAGACAAGCATAAGTAAACAGTGATCATGTCTACTTGTCCACATTATTTTAACCCTTATACCTAATACAGATCCTAGCAAAGCAGAGTCACTAAATAAACATTATTTGGAAGACTGAATGAAATAGAAAAAACAACAAACACTAAACATTTTGATTGTAACAATAATATGTTGAGCTACACCTTCCTTAAGATATACTCTGAGAATTCCGTTAAATGTACCAAACTGTCCCTGAAAATGATAGTTGGTATCATTTGCTATAATGGTAAGACCAAGATGAAATTGATAAGAATATTAAAAGATGGGTTTCATTGATGAGAAAATCCTTTTGATTCCTGGATGATAACACAGGTACCTAACTAATAACTGAGGTCATTTGGTAACATCTATTTGTAATATCCTCTGAGAATTCCAGAGTTGATTTATTTAGTTTCTCCAAATAAATGGACAACCTTTCAACCATTGTCCAATAGATATTGTAAGATAAAGCTTCAGAGCCAAGAGGTATTGCTTATAAAATTATTGCTAGCTGGAGTTGTATGTAATTATGGAAGGAACTGGACCAAGTTTTGACTTTGTTTGATATGATTTTAATTTGTCCTACAAATCATTTCCACTTAATCAATGCTAAGAAAAACACTAAAGCCTAACATGATTACAAAACTCTACCATATATACACTAAAATATTATCTTCAATTAGAACATACGTTAACTCTAAAACAATATCTAATTATCTTTAATTTTTTGTCAGATATATCATGTGTCTTAATTTTATTTAACACCAGGATCTAATTCCTGGTCTGTATGATATGGAAAGGTCTTGCCTCTATGCACAGGCTCTGTTATAAATCAATGGAAACAATAGATAAAATATAAAAGGAGATTTCTGTTTCCACTTAGGATGTAGAAACCTGTAAAAGAATGTCATTTTTAAAATGAAAAATGAGAAGAACCAATCTACAAAATCATAATTTTTATTGATTCCATCATAGAAACAATTCAAAACCCTTTATTCCAAGGGATCAAAATCCCCTCCACGGAGAGGAGTACATCCTTTTTAAAGCATGGGAGGGAGAAAGGTGACTATTAGAAATGTAAGATAAAATTGGCTGATATTTTTACAGAATCCTAAAGGTCAAGTGTAGGCTAGCATATCAATCTTGCATAGCTGGGATCTCCAGAAAGAAAAGAAGTTCACAATTAATCTCAAGGTATTTTCCATAAGCCTCCACCAAGAAAGACTGGGGACAGGACAGAGGTCTGAGGAGAGATACTGTTTGGTGGCAAAGACGTGTAGGATGTGATTGGATGCCACTGGAAGACTAGTGTGAAGTTATCTGTTTCGCTAGACACTTCCTTCATAGGAAGTAAAGGCTTTAAGCTGATGATGAAGATATGGTAAATCATTTTGCCTACAGGGCTCATCTAAAATCCATTGCCTGTCGTGGAATGGAAGGATAAAATTGCTTGCCTTTTAGAGATGGGTAGAAAATACTTCCCAAAACACAATATAAGCAGTGATTCATTGCTCATGAGATAAAGTAAAAGGAAGAAAAAAAAACCCAATTCTTTACCTAGGCCCAAGATTATGTATCAACACCAAGAAGAGATGGGCTCCAGCTAATGATGGGGAAGAAATAACTCCCTCCCATGGAAGACCAGTCACAGGTAGAAGACAGAATTTTGCTGCAATGGAGAGGTGGGGAAGGAATGATGAGTAATCCCTACACCTTAGGCCCAGGTACACAAGGCCTGCCTAAGATTTAGTCTGATCCAAGAGAATAAAGAACACTTCCTGGTCCCTCTGAGTGGAATTAGCAATGATAAGATCCCCTTCATGGCACATGTGTGCAGTAGCTTCTGAAAGTTCAGTTGGATGGGAACCCTAAGAAAAAGTCTCGAGCCTTACATGCCCCATTCCAATCATAAGGAAAGAGCAGCCCAGCAGCAACTGGCCTCATTAACACCCAATGGAAAAATCGTACCCACGTGTACGATTTACCCCATTTTATACTATTCTTCCCCCACATCATTGTTACTAGATCAAACTTTGCAGATACACAGAAAAGCAAAACCAAACATATTTTCAAGGTAAAAAAATAATCAGCAAAACTAGATTCTGGATATATCAAAGGAGTACAAAATAATTGTGATTAATACGACAAAAAATCCAGGGGAAAAGGTGAACAGCAATGCATGAAAAGATTGAAGATTTAAAATATGAAGTAGAAATTATACAAAAAGAAAGAGAAAATTCTAGATATAGAAATATAATATTAGAGATGAAGAATTCATGTGATGAACTGAAGAGCAGACTGGTTAAAAGTGATGAAAACAACAATGAACTTAACGATATATTGAGAGAAATTATCCAAGCTAAAACATAAAAGAAAAAAAAATATATATATATATTAACTAATTAAAATTAGAATATCCAAGACAATGATATGCAACACAAATTTGATCAGATAATGGCCAAGAATTTTCCATATTAATGGAAAATGAATAGTAGACCCAAGAAACACAGAAAATACTAAGGAGTGAAAAAAATGCTGATGCATAGTAGCTGAAATGCCGATTAAATATATGTCATATACATATACATATATATGCTGGAAAGCATCCAGAGAAAAAGAAATACATAAAGAGGAACAACACCAACAATGAAATGTAACAGATTCCCCTCAGAAACATGGGATGACATTTTTAAACTATTAGAAAAAGTATTTAATTCAAAGTTCTATATCCTTTGAAAATATTTCTCAAGTTGTATTGATTTCTCCGTTGTTTTTCTGTTTTCTATGCCATTGATTTCTGCTCTGATGTTTCCCATTTCTTTTTGTTCTATCTACTTTGAGTTTTATTTGCTCTTGTACTAGTTTCCTTCCTTCTTTTCTTCCTTCCTTCCTTCCTTCCTTCTTTCCATCCATCCATTCTTCCTGCCATCCATCCTTCTTCCATCCTTTTGCTTTTTTTCCCCCATGAAGATACTGAAGACTTGATCGGAGATATTTCTTCTTTCCCAATACAAACATTTAATACTATAAATTATTCTCTACTGCTTTGGTAGTAATTTTAATATATTTTATTTTTATTTTCTTGTGATTAGAAACATATTCTGATTCCCATTTGATGTCTCCTTTGAGTCATATGTTATTTAGAACTGTGTTAATTCATTTCCATATATTTGGCTATATTCCAGATCTCTTTCTCTTACTGTATGTTATTGATTTCTATTTTAATATCAGGTGTCAGAGGATAAACTTGGCAAGACTTGAATCCTTTTAATTTATTAAAATTTATTATTACAAATATATTTAATTTCTAAGTACTTGGAAATTTACCTGCTATCTTCTCTTACTAATTTCTAATTTGAAGATTTTCCTGTTAACCTCTCCTAATTTCTAATTTCAGACACCACTTTTAGTATGATTTTGGTTCTTTTAAATTTGTGGGGGGTTGTTTTATGAATAGACTATGATCTATCTTTGTATGTGAAAATAATGTATATTCCGTTGTTGTTGGGTGGACTATTCTATACATGTAGATTAGATTCTGTTTGTTGATAGTGTTAGTAAATCCTTCTGTATCCTTGCTTATTTCCTGTCTAGTTGTTTTATCAATTGTTGAGAAAGTGCTTAAGTCTCTATAATGGTATGTTTATCTTCCTTATATCAATTCTATAAGCCCTTAGCATATATGAAAGCTCTCTTCTTTAGTGTATAAACATTTAGGCTTTCTCTGTCTTGCTGATACTTATCTTTTTGAAATAGCCCTCCTTGTCTCTAATAATTGTTTTGCTCTAAAGTCTATTTCAACTTATATTCATGTAGTTATCCTTGCTTTCAGTTAACATTTGCATGATGTATAATTTTCCATTCTTTCATTTTCTTTTTTTTTTAATTTTTTTAACGTTTATTTATTTTTGAGAGACATAGAGACAGAGTGTGAGCAGGGGAAGGTCAGAGAGAGAGGTAGACACAGAATCCAAAGCAGGCTTCAGGCTCTGAGCCATCAGCACAGAGCCTGATGTGGGGCTCAAACTCACAGACTGTGAGATCATGACCTGAGCTGAAGTCGGCCACCCAACCAACTGAGCCACCCAGGCGCCCCCCATTCTTTCATTTTCAACTTATCTATCTCAGCATATTTGAAATGAGTATCTTATAGATGACACATAGTTGGATCATGTTTTAATTTTATCCACTCTGTGAATCTCTGCTTTAATTAATGCATTTAAAACATTTACATTTAATATTAGGGTTCTGCCATTTCACTTTTTATTTTCTATTTGTTATCTTTGTTTTCTGTTTTCTGATTCCTTTTTCCTGACTTTCTGTGGGTTATTTGAATATATAGGGATATTTTACCAGATGTAAAAAAATAAAAGCCACAAATCTTATTACGTTCACTTATGGTGGTGTGAATTTTGGTTCTTATTATTTTTTATAGATACATATTTCCACCTGCATCGTTTCTTTCTATCTTAGAGATATTCCTTAAATTTCTTTGTGTTATGGCAATAAATTCTTTCATCTTTTGATGTTGAAAAGTCTTTATTTCCTCTTTCTACAGAATGGAAGTTTTCCTGGTAAATAATTCTGTTTTGACAGGCTTTTGCTTATCCAGAACTTTAAAGATGTTGTTCAACTCTGTTCTCCCTTGGCATTATCCTTGTTTTGGGTTCCTCTGTTCATAACATGTCTTTTTCCAACTGCCTAGATTTTCTCTTCACCACTGGCTTTAAGAAATTTGATTATGATATGCTTTGGTGTAGTTTGTTTCATGTCTGTTTTGTTGGAGAATATTGACATGAACATCTACTATCTGTGCATTTGAGTTTTGTCAAATTTGGAAAAAAAAGTAGTAATTATTTCGTTAAATACTTTTTTTTCTGTCCATTCCCCTTCTCTACTTAGAGACTCCAATTACGGATATATTATGCACCAGGCACCTGGGTGGCTCAGTCGGTTAAGCATCCAACTTCAGCTCAGGCCATGATCTCATGGTTTATGTGTTCTAACCCCATGTTGGGCTCAGTGCTGACAGTTCAGAGCCTGGGCCCTGCTTCAGATTCTGTGTCTCCCTCTCTCATTTTCTCTCCCCTGGTCATGCTCTGTCTCTGTCTCTCTCTCTCAAAATAAATAAACATCAAAAAAATTAAAAAAATAAATCACGCACTTAAACTTTTCCCATTGTTAACTGATATTCTGCTTATTATTACTTTTTCTCTTACTCTTCTTTCTTTTGGTATTTCATTCATTTTTCAGGTTCACTAATTCTTCTGTGCTATCTAATCTGTCATTAATCCCACCTAGTATATTTTTAGATAATATTTTAGTTTCATCTTTAGAAATTTTTTATATCTTTCATGTCTCTACTTATCTTTGAATATAAGGGATACAGCTATATTAACTGTTTTAATTTATTTGTCTGCTCAGTCTAACAACTCTGTCTCCTATGGGTCTGTTTCAATTCATTGCTTCTCCATATATCTAGTAATATTTTTTAAACTGAATACCATATATTGTAAATTTTACTTTATAGGGTAGTAAATATTTATTATTCCTATAAATATTTTGAGCTGAAGTTCAGTTTCTTGAAAATAGTTTGATTATTTTATTCCAGCTTTAAGACTTCTTAGAAGGGACTGAATCAGTACTCAGATTGGGACTAATTATTTCCCTCTTCTCAAACGTTATCCTTGTGTTTTCTCTACTCAGTTTTCCTTGAATTGAGAAGCTTTCCAGTGCTCCTAGGAGGAAAGCACTATTCCTGTCCCTGTAATTGCATATCAGGAAATATACTTTGTGGTTTTTTTCCCTATCCTCAGGTAGTTTCCTCGCACAGATGTTTTTAGTATTGTGTTGAGTATTGGAGAAAGGACCTTCCCTACATCTCTGCAGTTCTTTATCTATATAGCTCCTTTCTATATTGTTCTCTGTTTACTCATAATGGAGTGAAGTTCAGATAATCTTGGTGGTCACCTTTATATTTTTCACATTACTCAGGGATTATTGTCCTTCATTGACTGACTTCTTAAAAACATTTGGTTTATGTATTTTTTTGTTTTTTGACTATTTCAGGTCCATGGAAGAATCCCATTTCTATTACTTTGTTTTTTGGGAGCAGAAATTAATATTTAAGGTTTTAATACTTGTTACATTTTTGCTAATTTTCCTGTCGTTTTTGTGAATTACACATTATTTTATGATATTGCTAAAATAACAAATCAGCTTTAGGTAGATAAACCTCAGATGCTCAAGTCTATGTTACAACTGTTGGTAGGAATAATAAAACACAATCATCAAAACATCGTGTTGTCATTGTTTAATAACTGATGGGGCCATGACAGCATCTCAGACACCAGAAAACATGAATATTCATTGTGATTACTTGGATCACATTATGACATCAGAATGAAGCTTCAAGGGTATGCTCTTTCCAGTCTTTTGACTTCAGGGCAGACAGCAGTGTCAAAACATTACCATATTGTGATAGAAAGCTCACCTGCTTCTTTCCCCCTTTGAAATTATTATCAAGTTTTGGAATAGTCTGTAGTCATCACACTTAAGCTTTGGATATTGAACTTGTGAACAGAATATTAGCAAACAAGCTAAAGAAATCAATATGCAGTCAGCAAGTTCAGAAGCTGTTATATTGGACAACTTTAAGGTCAACTACTGTTTCATTAATAGAAAATTTCACTAGGGTATTAAAAAAATGTTCAAAGAGTTCTATTTTTAAAGTGGATTAGCAGTTCATCATCATGAGGAGATAGAAGAAAATACAGAGTTTCTCTCTGTCTCTATGTCTCTCTTACTTACCTTATATCTCTGAATGGCCAGTTCAGTTCTAATAAGATTTTTTTTTGGGAAACCTGACATACAAATAATTTAGCTACATCATTTATAATAATAATAAATTTTCATCAGATATCAAACCAAGTGTCTTTTTAAAACTATAGGATGTTTATTCTTCATGGCTGCAAAGATATAAATCTCTCGGTGTTAGGTACAATAATGGTCCACTAAATTGATCTACATACTTATCCTCACAACTAGTGAATATATTTTCTATATGGCAAAAGAGACTTGCTGATGTGATTAATGTAAATTATTCTGGATTAAAGGAATGGATGGAATCACGAGGATCCATATAAAGGAATGGATGGATATAGGAGAGCCAGAGACAGAAAAGAGATATTACAATGGCAGAAGTTAGAGTAATGCAAATGCTAGAAGGAGAGGCCACAGGACAAAGACTGGAGGCACCCTCTAGACACTGAAAAGGGAAATTTTCCCCTACAGACTCCAGAGAGAAGGCAACTCCGCAGCACCTTAAGTTTAGCTCAGTGAGGCTGGTTTTAGATCTTCGACTTCTAGAATCACAAGAGAATAAATGTGCATTGGTTTAAGCCCCTACATTGCAGTGGTTTGTTACAGCAGAAACAGGAACCTAATACACTCTCTAGTGAGGCATCATTTTTACTCTGCCTTATAGTTATTTGTGTAAAATAATTTTACTCCAACAGGCTATAACCTTTTTTGAGGTCAAATACTTATAAACACCATGTTGCTAACATAGTACCTTTCACCATGTGTGCACTAAATATAAAAGGTAATCTCACCACCAAACAGACCCAGATGATGGAAGGTCCCCAATAAGTAATAATCCTAACTATAAACAAAGGAAAGATTCCATGATGAATGATGAATGTAAGAAGTGAGAATATATTTAGTACTAGGTAATAACTTTCCAACATTTTCTGAGACCATCTTTCTAATATTTGGGGTTTGATTGGACCTATCATCCCAAGCCAAAACAAAGAAATAATAAAAATGAAAATGTTACAATACCTGTGCCAGGATATCACTATTTAGGTAATTTTAATGGAAGGGTGTAAATATTAAGGGTTTTCTTCCATATCTTTGCAGTTGTAGATGTCAGAATTGAAAATAGATCTGTAGTGGTTGGGAGACTTAGGCCTCCTGGTTTTAGAGAAGTTGAAGAGAATTTTCTAAGAATCTAACTTGTGTTTAAGAGTCTTCCATACCTAAGGTTAAATATAGTGTGTTAGGTACTTGGATCTTCTTTCCTTTTTGGTGAAGGGATAGAGAAGCTGCGATGGGTATGGAAACTTTGGCAGGCGGTGGGGGAGGGGAGGAAGAGAGGGCTTTACTTCACTAAATACAGCTTCCAAACAAATCTTGGGAAGTTATCTAAAAGGTGAGAAGTTGAACTGTATACCAAAGTGCCCAGGATTGCCTAGAGATTGCATTGCAAGTTACTATTACCCAGCCTGCTGCTGCATAATTGTGGTTTATCTTTTCTTTGTGGAGCTACACTGTGTGGACACCTCTTGTAATATTCAGGGAACCTAGTGTGAGGTGATGATGAGAAATCTTCATATCCAACTTTAGGGGACAGGCAGAAATGAACAAGTCACACTGGGAATGAAATGGGGGTAGTGGGATCCCTGTGATTATACCTTGTATAATATCCAATTTAAAATGGTGGTGGAGGGGGAATCATTGTTAAGAAATTTCTCCATTGGGCCTCTCATTTTTTTGCAGGTCTTGTAAGCTAAGCTAATGAAAGCTTTTGACCAGACCAACTTCTCAAGGACGTTTGTAGAGTAAATGGCCTTCGAAGATAGGGAGAGTGTCTCCCTCCAGAAAAATGCAGGTATATTTGACGTTCAGAACAACATCTCCCTACAGGGCAAGATTTGGGCAGGTTCTTATGCAGCTTCTTTGGGGTTTCCTATATGTGTAGCATTTATCTGTGTGCTCCTTGTCATCCTTGTGATATCTGAGGGGACAAGAACTGGTATGAACATAAAGCTCATGCTGTTTGCCAGGTAGTAAGTAAAGAAGTCTCTGTCTGACCCAGAAAATCATGTCTTCTGCCAGCATCCATGAAATTATGGCAAACTGATTTGTTAGCTTGAAGTAGGGAAAAATCTCAGAACCTACACATTCAACTTAGTTTCTAACATTCAACTGTGCTGTTTTTTCATTGTTAAATTAAGGATTTTCATACTCATTGATTTTATTTAGATCTATAATTTCATGCTTCTGTACTATGACACAAATTGAATAAACATGCAGACCAATTCAGTAGTTCTCAAAACGTGTTCTCTAGACCATTTTTTTATGAGACTTCCTGGATGTAGCTGTATATATATATATATCTTTAGGTCACAGATCACACTTACTGTAACAGAATCTTTGAGATTAGGGTGCAGGAATCAATCATTAAAAAAAAATCTCCTCAGGCAATGAGAGTGTTCTCCAGTGTCTGTCAGAAGCTGAACTGTGGAATGTAAATGAAGAATAAGTAATGTATGGCCACATATTTCTCTTTCTGGGGGTTACCTTATTTTGCTTTTATAAATTAAATGTTGTGGTTTATTGGGAATCATTTCTTAGAAAAATAGATTTGTTTAGAAAAAGAATGGATGGGTGAGAGGGAATTATCAGCTCTCCAGCTCTGTCAAAACAAACACTAGGCTTCACACTTAAAATAATTCTTTCCAGTTTCTAAGCAGTCTGTGATAATACTGTCATCACTTTATATTTTTAGGTTTGCAAGTTCAGCTCTTAAAAGGTTGATTGTAGGGTTTGGGATTTTTTTTTAAACTATTGTTTATTGCTCTGCAGTGGGCATACGGTTTCTACCAGATCAGTGTTTGTTTCTGACTTGTCTACTTGACTTAGCTGACACAATAACTTTTTAGCAGTAGGGATATATACATAAGGGATATCAGTATTTTCTGTAATTAAGTCATTAAATTATCCTTTTAAATTGCTAAAAAATTAAAACTACAAAATTATTGCAATGGAGTAGAGTGTGGCTATGGATTAAATTCTGGTTCTCTTTTTGATTCTGAGATCTTAAGCAAATAACAAAATATTTAGTTTAGAATTATATAAAAAGGTTACAATTAAATTATGTGATCTCAGAGCCTGCCTGTTACATAGTTATTAGTAGACATCAGTTGCTTATTTTAATGGTCTATATGGTAAAGTTCACAAACATTAAACACGGTGAATTAAACATCCCTAAATTATTAAAAGATTTCCATCTTCAATAAGATTTTAAAGAAATGTATACCAAAATACATCTATACAATTAGATGCTTCCATCATGGGTATTGATTCATATCACTATCTGGTAAATGGAACATATATCTTCAGACATACACAGAAACTCATTCAAAGATTGAGTATATTTTAGATCTAATTTCTCCCTAAAGGTAATTTAAAAATAATTTTTTTCCCAGGGATTTTTAGAAGGGAATAAAGCTTTAACCACTTTGGTAATTCTCCTCTGTCTCCTATAGCCTTTTAAAATCATTGCCTTTAAGTTCTGAAATGGGAGTTATTTTACTGCCTTGCATTTTCTACTCTGACTTGGACAAATAGTGCCAGATTTCTTTTGCTACTATTTGCAATGTCTCTGTTTTCATAAATCTCAAGCTCAGAAAGTCTTAAGGGAGACAATACTCTTAAATAATTTATTCCTAAATCTTTTGAAAAACTTAAAGGATTAAATATAATAGTTTCAGTGATGGATTTATACTATTTCCTACCTCTGTTGAATATCTTAATTGAGTAAAATGTTTCTGTGGTTATATAAATGAATTTGCAACATCTTCACAAAAGATAACTATTATAAAGAAAAAGAAGAAGGTACTATTACAAATATAAAATCAGTCCATGAATTCGAGCTTAAGATAATCACAGAAGTTCACTTTTAGAGGTAAAATCTGTCTCAGATATTCAGAAGATGTACATTCTGTGCCCTGCAGATATAAGAATGTAAGAACTGTATCAATTAGAATTAAGTTTGGTTACCATCAAAAAATAAACCTCTTGTAAAGGACTTAAACATGATTCATATTTAATCTTTGGCACTGAAGAGATCCAGAGGTCTGTGTCTCATAACTGATGTGGGGCTTCTCATATTTTAACCTAACCTCCTTTCACCTCTCTGTCCTGCCTTCTTTGGCCTGTGTCTTCCCTCTCTGTTTCTAGGACCTGCCATTATATGAAGCAGTAGAAAGAGGAAAGAGTTTTTCTTTTCTGTTAGGGAAAAAAATTCCTTAATGTAACATTATACTTTTGCTTATGCTTTATTGGAAGAATTTAATCTCACGGCCACACTTAACTACAAAGCAGGAGGAAAGCAGAATAATGACTTTTATTTCGTATGGCAGCGTGACTATTAGAAATAGGGAATCTGCAGTGCATGGGTGGCTCAGTCAGTTGAGCATTTGATTTTTGATTTTGACTTGGATCATGATCCCAGGGTTGTGGGATTGAGCCCCTCATCTGGCTCTGTGCTGAACACGGAGGTTGTTAGGGATTCTTTCTCTGTCTCCCCCTCTGCCCTTTCCCCCACTTGCACTCTCTCTCTAAAAAAAAAAAAAAAAGGAAATCTGCTACTACAGTAGTACCCTTTATCCCTGAAGAATATATTTTAAGACTCCCATGAAGTGGATGATGCCTGAAAATGTGGACAGTGCTGAACCATACATATACACTGTTTTTTTTTTTTTCCTGTGCATACACAGCTATGATAAAGTTTAACTTATAAATTAGGTGCAATAAGAGATTAATACAATAAAACAAGCACAGATTTCCTTTTTCCTTTTTTACAGTTTCACAGGTAGATTTGTTCTTACCATAGAATTTAGCAACATCAGCATATGATTTTTTTTTCTATATTAAGTCAAGATCTTTCACTTTTTCACTTAAAGGGAGCACTTCACTGCTTTTCTTAGGCATGGCCAACATCACTACTTCTGTGCTATGGGACCATTATTTATTTATGTATTTTGCATTGCATTTGATTATTCTGTCTTTTTTTAAAGTTTTTATTTAAATTCCATTCAGTGAACATACAGTTTAATATTACAATATAATGTTTATTCAGTTTTGAGAGAGAGATGGAGCACAAGCAGGGGAAGAGAAGAGAGAGAGGGAGACACAGAATCTGAAGCAGGCTCCAGGCTCTGAGTCGTCAGCACTGAGCCTGACATGGGGCTTGAACTCACAAACCATGAGATCATGACCTGAGGCAGAGTTGGACGTCTAACCACCAAGCCACCCAGGCACCCCTGTAACATTACAATACAGTTTTCAAGGGTATATTATAGTGATTCAACACTTTCATACATCACCTGGTGCTCATTGCAACAAGTGTACTCCTAACTGCTCATCACCTGTTTAATCCATTAAATAAAATAAGTATTACTTGAACTCAAGTGCTGGGATACTGAGATCACCGATCTAATAATGGAGATGGCTACTAAGTGACTAATGGGCAAGCAGCACGTACAGCATGGATATGCTGCACAAAGGGTTGATTCTTATCCCAGGCAGGATGGAGCAGGAGGTGCAAGATTTCATCACATGACTCAGAATGGTGTATAATTTATTAATGATTTCTGGAATTCTCCATTTACTATTTTCAGACTGTAATTGACCATGAGTAACTGAAACCATGGAAAACGAAACCATGAACAAGAAGGAACTATTGTACTGAGAAGAGCAATAGCTGACATAAGGCAAATTGAATCCAATCGCTCCTATAAATGTAACATGAAATTACTGGGGGAGTAAAATAACAAGGTGATGTATACATGCTTTCTCATTGAGACTTTTTAATATTTGGAGAAATTTCTTCAAGAAGTGTTTTTTATTTTGAGGAGCTTGGGCGGCTCAGTCGGTTAAGCATCAGACTCTTGATTTCGGCTCAGGTCATAAAATCATAGTTTGTGAGTTGGAGTCCCACATCAGGCTCTGTGCTGACAGTGCGGGTCCTGCTTGGGATTCTTTCTCTCGCATCTCTGCCCCTACCCTGCTCTCACACTCTCTCTCTTTCTAAAAATAAATAAACCTAAAAAAAAAAAAGAAGAAGAAGTGTTTCTTTGTTTTGTTTTGTTTTTTTTTTTAATCTTTAACTATTGGAAATCTTGTAGTCTACTAGAAGTAGTACCTTATCTCAGTAACAAAACAAAACAAACAACAAAAGAAGTCTTCTGAATAGCCTTAAATCTCTCAATTCTTGGATGAGAAAATGAAGAATGTCACCAACAGCTTGATATGTTGCTGACATTAACTGAAATAAAATGTTTGTTTTTTAATTTTGGTAAATATCCAGATGTAAAAACCTAAATAGCATGTTATCTAAGATAATTAATTATAAAACACCACTCTCTCTCTTGATCTAAATTCACTCTGAGATAAGGTACCCCAATTCTTTATAAAGCAAGGAAATTAGGGAATGACTTGCTCTAATCCCATACAAAAATCTTGGTCTCCTGAGATTTTTTTACTCAATGTTTCTCTTTTCCTCTTTGCTTGCTATCTTTGTCTCTCTAACAATATATATCTAATGACATACATCTAATGATATATATGTATCTCTAATGTATTTCTGGAATATGAAAATGAAGAGATATTTCTTTTCTGATATTTAATGCAAGTATTATTGAATACACAAAGAAAATGTCAGACTATGAGCTAGGTACCAATAAATTCCTTTTATTTATTTGTTTCTTTATTTATTATTTTTTAATTTAACTCTGAGTTAGTTAACATATATTGTAATAATTATCTCAGAAATAAAATTTAATGATTCATTATTTACATGTAATACCCAGTACTCATCCTAACAAGTGTCTTTCTTAATGCCCCTCAGCCATTTAGCCCAACCTCCCCCCTCAAAACCCCACTAGCAACCCTCTGTTTGTTCTCTCTTAAGGTTTGTTTCCTCTATGTTTTTATATTATCTTTGCTTCTCTTCCATTATGTTCATCTGTTTTGTATCTTAAATTCCACATATGAGTGAAATCAAAAGATATTTATCTTTCACTGACTGATTTATTTACTTAGCCTAATACTCTCCAGTTCCATTGACATTATTGCAAATAGAAAGATTTCTTCTTTCTTTTTAATTGAGTAACATTCCATTGAATATAAATATATACCACATCTTCTTTATCCTTTCATCAGTCAATGGACCTTTGGGCTCATTCCATACTTTGCCTATTGTTGATAGTGCTGCTATAAACTGGAGTGTATGTGCCCCTTGGAACCAGGACTCCTGTATCCTTTGGATAAATACCTAGTAGTGCAATTGCTGGGTCGTAGATAGATCAATTTTTAATTTTGGGGGGAACCTCCATACTGTTTTCCAGAGTGGCTGTACCAGTTTTCATTCCCAGCAAGAGAGCAAAATAGTTCCTCTTTCTCCACATTCTCCCCAACATCTGTTGTCCCCTGAGTTGTTAATTTAGCCATTCTGACAGGTGTGAGGTGGTATCTCATTATGGTTTTGATTTGTATTTCTCTGATGATGAGTGATGTTGAGCATTTTATAATGTGTCTGTTAGCCATCTGGATGTCTTCTTTGGAAAAGTGTCTATTCATGTCTTTTGCCAATTTCTTCACTAGATTATTTGATTTTGGGGCATTGAGTTTGATAAATCTTTATAGATTTTGGATATTAACCCTTTATCTGATATGTCATTTGTAAATATCTTCTCTCATTCTGTCAGTTGCCTCTTAGCCTCTGCTGTGCAGAAGTGTTTTATCTTGATGAGGTCCTTCCAATAGTTAATTTTTGCTTTTGTTTTCCTTGTCCCCAGAGATATGTCAGGTAAGAAGTTGCTGTGGCCGAGGTCAAAGAGGTTGTTGCCAGTTTTCTCTTCTAGGATTTTGATGGGTTCCTGTCTTATGTTTGGGTCTTTCATCTATTTTGAGTTTATTTTTGTGTATAGTGTAAGAAAGTGGTCCAGATTCATTCTTCGGCATGTTGCTGTCCAGTTTTCCCAAAACATTTGCTGAAGAGAATGTCTTTTTTTCCATTGGATATTCTTTCCTGCTTTGTCAAAGATTAGTTGGCCATATGATTATGGGTCTATTTCTGGGCTCTCTATTCTGTTCATTGATCTATGTGTTTGTTTTTGTGCTAGTACCATACTTTCTTGATGATTACAGCTTGGTAATACAGCCTGAAGTCCAGAATTGTGATTTCTCCTTCTTTGGTTTTCTTTTTCAGGATTGCCTTGTCTATTCATAGTCTTTTGTGGTTCCATATACATTTTAGGATTGTTTGTTCTAGTTCTGTGAAGAATGCTGGTGTTATTTTGATAGGGATTGCATTGAATACACTGATTGCTTTTGGAAGTATTGAAGTTTTAACAATAGTTGTTCTTCTAATTCATAAGCATGGAATATTGTTCCATTTCTTTTTGTCTTCTTAAATTTCTTTCATAAGCTTTCTATAGTTTTCAGTGTATAGATTTTTCACCTCTTTGGTTAGGTTTATTCCTAGGTATTTTATGGTTTTTTGTGCAATTGGAAATGGGATCAATCCTTGATTTCTTTTGCTGCTTCATTATTGATGTATAGAAATGCAACTGATTTCTGTAGATTGATTTTTATATCCAGTGACTTTACTGTATTCATGTATCTGTTCTAGCAGGTTTTTGATGGAATCTTTTGGATTTTCCACATAGAGTATCATGTCATCTGCAAAGAGTGAAAGTTTGGCTTGCTTCTTGCTGATCTGGATGCCTTTTATTTCTTTGTGTTGTCTGATTGCTGAGGCTAGGACTTCCAACACTATGTTGAATAACAGTGGTTAGAGTGGACATACTTGTCATGTTCCTGAACTTAGGGGGAAGCTCTCAGTTTTTCCCCATCAAGGATGTTTTTAGTGGTGGGTCTTTCATATATGGATTTTATGATCTTGACGTATGATGCTTCTATCCCTTCTTTATTGAGGATTTTTATTAAGAAAGGATGCAGTATTTTATCAAATACTTTCTCTGCATCTGTTGAGAGGATCATGTGGTTCTTATCCTTTCTTTTATTAATGCGATGTATCACAGGGATTGATTTGTGGATACTGAATGAGCCCTGCATCCCAAGAATAAATCCCACTTGATTGTGGTGAATAATTCTTTTAATGTATTGTTGGGTCCAGTTGGCTAGTATCTTGTTGAAGATTTTTGCATCCATGTTAATCAGGAAAATTTGTCTATAGATCTCCTTCTTAGTGGGATCTTTGGCTGGTTTTGGAATCAAGGTAATGCAGGCTTCATAGAATGAGTTTGGAAGTTTTCCTTCCATATCTATTTTTTGAAACAGCTTCAAAAGAATAGGTGTTACCTCTTCTTTAAATGTTTGGTAGAATTCCCCTGGAAAGCCATCCAGCCCTGAACTCTTGTTTGTTGGGAGATTTTTGATTACTAATTCAATTTCTTTACTGGTTATGGGTCTGTTCAAGTTTTCTATTTCTTCCTTTTTCAGTTTTGGTAGTTTATATATTTCAAGAATTTGTCCATTTTTTCCAGATTGCCTAATTTATTGGCATATAATTGCCCATAATATCCTCTTATTATTGTTTGTATTTCTGTGGTGTTGGTTCGGATCTCTCCTCTTGCATTCATGATTTTATTTATTTGGGTCTCTTCCTTTTCTTTTTGATCAATCTGACTAGAGATTTATCAATTTTGTTAATCTTAATTCTTTCAAAGAACCAGCTCCTGGTTTCACTGATCTTTTCTGTTTTTTTTTTTTTTTTCCAGCTGGATTGATTTCTGCTCTAATCTTTATTATTTCCCTTCTTCTGATGATTTTGGGTTTTGCTTGTTAGTCTTTTCAAGCTCTTTTAGGTGTAAGGTAGGTTGTTTGTCTGAGACCTTTCTTCCTTCTTTAGGAAGGCCTGGATTGCTATATACATCCCTCTTATTACCACCTTTGCTGCATCCCAGAAATTTTGGGGTGTTGTGTTTTCATTTTCATTTGCTTTCATGTACTTTTCAATTTCTTCTTTAATTTCTTGGTTAACACATTTCCTTTTTAGTAGATATTCTTATATTCAAAATATTTATGGTCTTTCCAAATTTTATTCTTGTGGTTGCTTTTGAATTTCATATGTTGTAGTCTGAAAATACACAAGGAATGATCTTGATCTTTTTGCATTTGTTGAGGGATGATTTGTGGCCCAGTATGTGATGTACTCTGGAGAATGTTCCACTCAAGAAGAAGGCGTTTTCTACTGCTTTAGGATGAAATGTTCTGAATATATCTGTTTAGTCCATCTGGCCCATTGTGTCATTCAAAGCCATTGTTTCCTTTTTGAGTTTGTTCTTACATGATCTGCCCATTGCTGTGTGTTTTTGAAGTCCCCTACTATTATGGTATTATTATCAATAGGTTTCTTTATATTTGTGATTAATTGATTTATATATTTGGGTGCTCTAAGGTTGGGGGCTTAAATATTTATAATGGTTAGATATTCTTGGTTAATTATTATTTATGAATTATAGCTTTTTATCTCTTGTTACAGTCTTTAATAAAATCTAGTTTGTCTGATATTCGTATGGCCACTCCAGCTATCTTTTGATGACCATTAGCATGATAGGGTGTTCTCCATTCCCTTAATTTCAATCTGTAAGTCTCTTTAGCTCTAAAATGAGTCTCATGTAAGCAGCATATAGATTATCTTATTTTCTCTTCCATTCTCATACCCCATATTTTTTGATTGGAGCGATTATCCACTGACATTTAGAGTCAGAACTGAAAGATATGAATTTAGTACCATTGTGTTCCCTGTAGAGCTGGTGTTTCTGGTGATGTTCTCCTGTCCTTTCTAGTCATTGTTGCTTTTGATCTCTTTTGTTTTCTTTTGTTTTTTCCCCACTCAAGGAGTCCCCCTTAAAATTTCTTGCAGGGCTGGTTTAGTGGTCATGAACTTCTTTAGTTTTTGTTTGTCTGGGAATCTCTTTATATCTTCTTCTATTTTGCATGACAGCTTGATGGATAAAGATTTCTTGACAACATATTTTTTCTGATTCAGCATGTTGAATATATCCTGTCCCTCCTTTCTGGCCTGACAAGTTTCTGTGAATAGGTCTACTGTGAATTTGATCTGTATTCGTTATAGGTTAAGGACTTTTTGTCCCTTGCTGCTTTCATAATTTTTTCATTGTTTGTGTATTTTGTGAATTTGATATGTTATGCTTTGGTGATAGTCAGTTTTCATTGAATCTAATGGAAGTTCTCTGTGCTTCCTGGATTTTGATCTCTCTGTCCTTCCCTGGATTAGAAAAGTTTTTTTGCTATAATTTGTTCACATAAACCTACTAGCCCTTTTCTCTCTTCATCTGCTGGAACTCCTATGAGTTCTATGTTATTCCTTTTTAATAAGTCACTGAGTTCTTTAAGTCGTTTATCATGCTCTTTTGCCTTTGTCTCCCTCTTTTTTCCTACTTTGTTATTCTCCATAATTTTATCTTTGAGAATGCATCTCAGTTATAGCATTTTTAGTTTTGTCCTGACTATGTTTTACTTCTTTTATCTCTGCAGCAAAGGATTCTATGCTTTTTTCAGCCCCAACTAGTATTCTCATTATTGTGGTTCTAAATTCTAGTTCAGACATCTTGCTTATATCCGTATTGATTAAGCCCCTGTTTATATCTTCCTGTTCTTTCTTTTGGGGTGAATTCCTTCATTTTTTCATTTTGGAGGGAGAAAAAATTAATAAAATATAAAACAAAAATTAAAAAATTAAAAACAAAACATCAAATAAAGGAAGCTAGATTCTAAGTGTGTTCTGTTATGCTTGTTGAAAGAGGCTTGATAGAATAGAGAAAAAAGGGAAAGAAAAGAAAAAAAAGATAAGGAAAAATTTAAAAATTAAAAAAATTACATTGTAAAATAGAATAAAATGAAATAAAGAAAAGAAAGAAAAAATAATTTAAGCAAAAACAGAAGCACAGAAAATGAATAAATGACCCAGCAAACAGAATGAAACCTGAAGGAAGTTACATCCATTTTTCCTTAGAACTGAACTTATGAAGCCCTCTCTATATAGTCTGTACACTAAGCAGGTAGAGTCACTTCTGCTGTTCTTCTAGGGGATGTGCTTGAAGGGTGCAGTTGGGCAGGACTTGGTGTAATGGCTTAGCTTACTAGCGTGGATCAGTGAGGTGGGCATGCACATGCACAGGAGAAGTGGAAACAGCTTCACCCATCTCCGTAGTCTCTGGCACAGAAACTCTGCACTCTCCTTGACTCACAGTCAAGCACCCCTCATTAGTTTCAGGTCTGTGTCCACTCCCCTTTCTCTACCCTGTCCACATCCAAGCTGTCCACCTGCCAGGTGGTACTTCTCCAGAGTTTAATCTCAGATGGGGTTTTGTTTCAAAACCCCACACTTCAGAGACCCATGTGGCTTGGACCCAAGTCTATTCTCTGGGGAGGTTATCGCTGAGCAATGTCTGAGCGCTGGCTTATCTCAGAAAAGTTTCATGCAATTGTGCAGCAGCAGAGGTTCAGAGATTATGTCAAATCACAAGACACAGCTGGTGCAGGTTTTACTGCACTCTTGCATCTTCCTCCCAATGCCAGCAAACATGGATACTCTCCATTGTCCTTGGGACCTTTGCCTGGGGGAGGCCATATGGACTCTACCAAATGCACTCCAAGCAGGGAAACTTCTCCCTGTGTGGCAATGGACCCCTCAGACCCCTGCTGCCTGATCCTGGGGATTTGCCCCGCTTCCTCACCAGAGCACTGCCAGGCACTGAGCTCCAAACTTCAGATTCTGTGCTCTGCTGTTTATAGCATCCTGGTGGTATTGTAACCCCCTCCTTTCATCCTGTCAATGGTTTTGGGGTACAGATTTCTTGTTCAGTCTCCTGAGAGCATTTTCACTCTTTCTGTCTCTTTCTTTCCAGCTACTTTTGGAGGAGTGGTGTTTTTTGTTTTGTTTTTTTTTCCTGAAACATTCTGATGTTTATTTATTTTTCTCTGTCCTCTTTTCACAAAAACAGCTCCCAGTCCTTCGAGGATTTTTCTCCCCAGTACACCTGTCCACACCATGTACCAGCTTTCTGTGGCTCAAGTTATGTATATTGTTGTACTAATCTCATCAATTTCCTAGGCGTTCAAAGTGGTTTGCTGCTGATCCAGCTGCATTTCAGGGCCAAGACAAGCTCAGGGTCTTCATGCTGCTCCGCCATATTAACTCCCTAGGTGACAATAAATTCTAGACAAATTTTAGAAAGCAAAAGCAATATGGAATAAAGCAATGGAATTTATAATCCATATTTTCTTTTATGGAGTAGAAATCAATGAAGAATTTATTTGCTAGTAACAGACACCTATAGTAGCAATTGATTAAAATTTTGGTGTTTATTTTTCTCTCATGCAAAATGAAGACAAAAAGTAGTTAGATCAGGGCTAGTGCAGTGGTCCTACAATGACAACCATGTCCCCAAATCCTTCTACCTCTCTGCTTCTCCACCTATAGCATATGTCTTCCTGTACAGTGTCCTCATATTTGCATTAGATGAAATTCAAGCTATCATACTCTCATTGCAAGTAGAATAAGATATATATAAACCCACCACACACACACACACAAAAGATAACATTTGGCAGAAATGTAAATTGGTGAAATGATTATGGAAAACAGTATGGTGGTTCCTCAGAAAATTAAAAAAATAGATCTACCATATAATAATCCAGTAATTCTACTTCTGGGTATTTATCATAAAGAAAAAAAAGAAATCACTAACTCAAAAAGATATATGTGCTCCCACGTTCACTGCAGCATTATTCACAATAGTCGAGACATGAAATAATCTAAGTGTACATGGACAGATGAATGGAAAATGAAAATGTGGTACATATATGCAATGAAATATTACTTGATGAAATATTAGTCATAAAAATAAATGAAATATTTCCATTTGTGACATCGATAGAAATGGAGGACATTAAACTAAATGAAATAAGACAGAGAAAGACAAATATTATATAGACTCATATATATGTGAAATCTATAAAAAAAAATGAAATCTGCCCTGTTGTAGATAGATTCAGAGAATGCATTGGTGGTTGCCAGAAGCAGGGGGTAGGGGTGGTGTGAAACAAGTGAAGGGGATCAAAAGGCACAAACTTTCAGTTATAAAATAAGTAAGTCATAGGGATATAACATACAGCATTGTGGCTGTAGCTAATAGTACTGTACTTATGCATAGGTGGCTGAGTTTGCATCCTATAGGGCATGACTGAGGTCACACAGCACTAAAGTTTGACTTGATGCTTGAAGTCCTGTTGATTATAGCTGAAATATTACATGAGACAAATACAACAGGTTTTGTACCAGTTTCTGTTGTTTAGACTAACCAGTGATTGACAGAGTGCTTTACTTATGTTGAAAATTTGAGTTCTGCAGAGAACTTATAGGGCAGAGGGGTGGATTGCTGGGAGAGCTGACCTCCTATGAGACTTGAATGCCCTCACAAAGTCTTGCTGGTTATGCCAAGAATGCAAGGCCCTGACTGCCCTTTACCTTCATCATGTCTCAGTTTGAAACTTTGAGGAGGAAACATTATCCCCTACAGAGTAGGCTTGCTTTTCTCACCATAACAGTAGTAAGTTCTCCCAATTCAGGGGTTCTTTCAAGTAATACAGCTGACTAGTGTGCAGGGATCTGTAATGGGCTGCTTACATTACCCTGAGGGTCAGAGGGAACATTGGAACAAATACAACCCGAAAGAATTTCTGGCTACTGCTCTTGCTATGAGTAATGAAGTCCTTTGTCTTCCATCCAGTACTGTTGTCTTCTGCCAGGATCCATGAAACAGTAATAAGATAACAACTCAGATTATAAGTAGAATAAAATTTCAGACCTTTATAGTTCTTGTTAAAAAAGTTGTCTGCTCTACTGCTTCTTGGGAGAAAAAAATCTATCATTGGGAGAAAGGTTCAATGGTTTCTAACTGACTATGAGTTTCAGAATATGAATTTTTATACCTGTTTATTGCTGTTTTGGGTTTTCATAATTCAGATAAATCACTTAACTTCTTGATCCCTCATCTTTTCTCCTCAATAACAGATAAATTTATGAGTTAAATTTTCTTAAGTGTTTTGGCATGTTTGGATTTAAGTTAACCCTCCATATGAAACTGAAGACCAAAATTTTCACCGTAATAGAATCCCTATAGTCCTTCATCTCCCTTTATTTCATTTTACCTTTATCCTCCTCCACACATTCTCTATGGACTTTACATATCTTAGGATATGTCACCAAGATAGAAAATTGGAAGGCTACTGTCTTCAAGACAAGCAGAATAATTTTTAGGGAAATTTTGATGGAAACTATAATAATCTATCTCAGCAGCACCTGGGTGGCTCAGTCCATTAAGTCTCTGACTCTTGGTTTCGGCTCAGGTCATAATCTCATGGTTCATTAGTTTGAACTCCATACTGGGCTGTGCACTGACAGTGCAGAGCCTCCTTGAGATTCTTTCTCTCCCTCTCTCTCTCTCTCCGCCCCTCTCCCACATGCATGCTCTTTCTCTCTCTCAAAATAAAACAAACATTAGAAAAAATCTACCTCATATGTGTGGAATTTTAGGCCACCAAAGTGCATCCCTAATGAAAAATACTTCTATACTTTGCTGACTATCGACATAGTGGCAGCATTGCCCATGCTATTCCTTAACAAGAAGACAAGAAGTATGATAGAGATAATTGTCTCAACTTTTTCTTTTTAATGTAACATACTTTCTTTTCTTTTTACGCCACCCTTCACTAATCATATATATCTGAGAAACCAGTATGCACATGCATTTATCTGGAAAATTCCTGTGTCGGGGGATGTCTCTGAACTTACATTATTTTAAAATTCTATTTAGGAAATTGAAGGCAGAAGGATAGTGTTTTCATTCTCAGGAAGATCACTGAAATTCTTTGGACTGGATAATTTTTGCTTTTATATGATGATGATAATTCCTCAAGATGTTTTTTGTAAGAATTGAATAGATAAATGCAAAATTAAGCATTTCATAAAATACAAAGTATTAATTTCCCCAAAGTGTATGTATCAGGTTCCTAGAGATGCCATAACAAAGCACCACAATATGGCTGACTTAAAATAATAATTTATTCTCTCACAGTTCTGGAGTCTAGATGTTCAAAATCAATGTGTTGGCAGTGCCATGCTCTCTCTCTCTGAAGTCTCTAGGGGAGGATTTTTCCTTGCCTATTCCAACTTTTGGTAGACTTAGGTGTTCTTTGGCTTGTTGGCCTTTGTCTCAATATTCACACAGCATCCTCTCCACCTGTCTTCTTATAAGGACACCCACCATACTGGATTCTTCTGTCTGTCTTCTTATAAGGACACCCACCATACTGGATTAAGGGTCCATACTACACTAGTATAACTTCCTCTTAATTAAAATAATTTCATCTGGGGCTCCTGGGGGGCTCAGTCGGTTGGGCGGCCGACTTCGACTCAGGTCATGATCTCACGGTCTGTGAGTCTGAGCCCCGCGTCGGGCTCTGTGCTGACAGCTCAGAGCCTGGAGCCTGCTTCAGGTTCTGTGTCTCCCTTTCTCTGTCCTTCCCTTGCTCACTCTCTGTCTCTATGTCTCTCAAAAATAAAATAAAAAAAATTAAAATAATTTCATCTGCAATTATCCTATTTTCAAATTATGCCATATTCTAAACTATTGGGTATTAGGATATATCCAATATATATTTTTTGTATACACAGTTCAACCTGTAACAGTCCACCTCTGTATCTCTAAAATTTAAGTCCTTTCCCATATGCAGAATACACTCATTCATCCCAACATGCTTCAAAGCCTTAACCATTCCAGCATCAACTCTAGGTGAAAAATCTCATCTAATCTCATCAACTCAAAATCCAAAATTTTATTCTCTATATCAATCATGGATGAGACTTGGGGTATGATTTATACTGACGCAAAATTCCTCTTCCTCTGTGAACCTGTAGAATGAGATACCAAGTTATCTGCTTCCAAAATATAATAGTAAGTCAGCCATATGATAGATACTTCCATTCCAAAAAGGAGACATTGGAAGAAAAATGGGTCATGGATCCCAAGCAACCTCAAAACCTAGCAGAGCAATTTCCATTAGATGTCAAGACCAGAGAACAATCCTCTGGGCTTGATTCTGTGCCTCTCAGCCCTCCAGGACACTGGTTGTGCCCTCTTATCCCACAGGGAGAATTTCTCTTCACAACTGGCTTTCAGGGATGTCCCAGGAAAGGCTGATGGTGGTACAGGTGCCCACTTTCAAGCAGTGCCTGTACATTATGTAGAATCATATGCAAACCATTTCTAAGACTTCTTTCCTCAGTCAAGTGATTAGAACTCTCTACAAGACCACGGGTGTGGCTGGAAGAAAGAAGGGAATGTAGCAGGTGTGGGGATCATGGGATTTGAGCTTCTTTTTTAATGTAACTTATCTGCATCTTCAGGACCTGCTTCAGCCTGATCTCATACATACCACTTCCATTTTGGACAGAGTGCTACTGTGAATGCCTAATTTTATGACTTGGTGAATTGAATAGCAACCAGTTTATGATTAGCAGTTCAGTTTGCGAATGCTTATATGGTTAAGCTATTCAGCCTACTAAGTTCCAGCACTGAAGTTTAGAATTTCAGCATGTCTTTTGGGGGGCCATAGTCTAACCTATAATATCATGGTAATTAATGATAATACTAATTATATTCATTTTTTACTGTGTTATTTCTATCTTTACAATGTTAAACTTGTGTCTATGCAACTCTAGCTTAATCTTATCTTATTCTAATGACTTGATTTTTGTTTATTTTTTATTTTATTGTTATTTTTATTTTCTAAGTTTATTTTTTTATTTTGAGAGAGACAGAGACAGTGAGCATGGGGGAGGGCCAGGAGGTGGGAGAAAGAGAATCCCAAGCAGGGCTTTATGCTGCCAGCATAGAGCCTGATGCAGGGCTCAAACTCACGAAACTGTAAGATCATGACCTAAGCTGAAACCAAGATTTTGATGCTGAACCCACAGAGCCACCCAGATGACCCTAATGACTTGATTTTTAAAAGGAGATAACAAATTCTATTTTTAATCCACCAGCTGCAAGTATTTACTTTTGCTGACAAAACAGAGCAAATAGAAGGTTATATGCAGGTGTCATCCCAAATTCCAAAGTGCTTAAATTAAAATAACAGTGCCTATTACTATCATTTATCCATTGACATGACGGATATTAATTATGTTCCTTGTATGTTCTAGACATGATTCTAATATTTTGTCATGGAAATGAACAAAACAAACAAGTCTTCTGTTCTCATGGTTTCTATAGCTGAAGGGACAGACAATAAACAAATATATTAAAAATATATACTATTAATTCAGGTCATGATTAATAAGTGTTGTAAAAATAAGAACACAGGGTTTAAAAGAGATAGCAATTGAGGTCAACACATGTACATCAGCACTGCATCAGGCAGTTTACTCTTTGCATATTATGAACCTGAATTTTCACAGCATTTTAAAAAATAAATTTATAAAATTTAAGTATCATATTTCATTTTGTCTGGTGAGAAAACTGAGGCAAGAAATTGAGTTATATCTCAGTCATCCTTCAAATAAAAGGAGAGCCGGAACCAGACTAAGGCTTGTTTTACCTCAGAAAGACTATACTTTCTCAAATCCCACACTACATTTGTATGGTAGTTCATACTGTGTCCAATATGGAGAAGCAACCAAAGAGTATTCTGTAGGAATATACTTTGATGATATATTTACACTAATCTTTCCTTTTTCTAACTCTTACTATTTGTGCAACAAGTAGTGCCTTATTATAATCTGTTTGTTTCTATAATTGTACATAAATCCCTTCATGTGCAGTTGCTTCACTTCTATTAAAAATGTATGTTTTCATATAGGAACAACAGTTGGAATTAGATGAAAAAATATTTAAAAATGTCTTATGGGTTATGGCATAAAAATGCCTAAATCCTGTCCTTGACTATCCATGTATTCCAACTGTTGTAAAGTCCCTGATAAAATATATGCATAGAGGAGACAGGTAGAAGAAAATAAATCTCTCTTGGTTGTTGTGGCTTCATGCCAAATGCCATAAGGACAGCCTGTGCCTGTATCTAACTGAAGATTAATTGACTTACAAAAAGCACACCATAAAATTCAAATGAAATTTCAGCTCTTATAATACTTATTTCAAGAAAAAAACAAGATAGAACCACTATTGAGAAGACACAGATGATATAACGTAATTAGTGTAATACCTAAGGTAAAATTTGATTCCCCATCACATTTTTTAAAAAGTAACTAATTAGAGGGGAAGCAGAGAAGAGGGGAAAAGGGCTATTACTAAGAAAGTATGTTTGCCTCATGGATGAACTGAAAGATGTACAAAAATAACTATACATAAAAAATGGTTCTGGAGCAGTTAGATGATCTCATATGAAAGAAAGATGTGTACTAATGTTATAGTGTATACAAAAATTGATTGAAAAATGGATCATAGACTTAAATGTAAGAGTTAAAACTACGAACGCCTTAGAAGAAAATGTAAGAGTAAATCTCAATTATTTTGAGTCACACAACACATTCTCAGATATGAAATTAAAAGTTTAAGCAACACAAGAATAAATAAATAAGTTGGGCTTCAACAAAATTAAAAATCTTTCATGTTTCACCATAAAAAATTGAAAAGATCCTTCTCAAATTCTTCCAAAAAATAGAAGAGGAAGGGACACTTCCAAACTCCTTTTATGAGGCCAGCATTATAAAACCAGATATGGACACTACAAGAAAAAAATTACATATCAGTGTATCCCTGATAAACAAGATACAAAACCTTCAGCAAAATATTAGCAAACCAGGGACATCTGAGTGGCTCCCTCAGTTAACACATCCAACTCTTGATTTTGACTCAGGTCATGATCTCATGGTTGTGAAATCAAGCTCCAATTTTGGGCTCCATGCTGGTTGTGGAGCCTGTTTAAGATTCTCTCTCTCCCTCTCCCCCTTCACTTCCCCCACTTTCTCTCTTTCAGGCATATATATATATATATATGCAAATATATGTATTATATATATATATATATATATATATATATATATATATATATTAGCAAACCAATGCAACAATACATAAAATAGGAACATACACCATAGTCAAATAAGATTTTTTCCAGGAATGCAAGGGTAGTTCAACACCTACCAGTCAATCAAGATGATAGACCACATTAATAAAATGAAACGTAAAAATCATAAAATCATCTCAAAGATGCCAAAAAAGCATTTGACAAAATTCAACATCCATTTATGATCAAAATTCTTATTAATGTCACAGCTAACATAATATTCAAAGGTGAAAAACTGTAAAACATTTTCTCTAAGATAGAAACGAGACAAAAATGCTCACTGTTGCTACTTCAACATGGTATTGAAGTCCTAGTCATGAGATTTAGACAAGACAAAGAAATACGGCATCTGAATCAGAAAGAAAGAAGTAAAACTGTCACTATTTGCTGAGGACATATTATATATAGAAAACCCAAAGATTCCATCAAAAAACAGTTGGAATAAATCAGTTCCATAAAGTTGCAAGATACAAAATTAATACAAAATCTCTATTGTATTTCTATACACTAAAAATAAAACATCAGGAAGAAATTAATAAATAATGCCATTGACAATTATGTAATAGAGAATAAAATTTATACCTAGGTATACATTTAACCAAGTAGGTGAAAGACTTGTACTCTGAAAACTATAAGACATTGATGAAATAAATTCAAGAAGACATAGTGGAACAGTATTACATGCTTATAGATTAGAAGAATTAATATTGTTAAAATGTCCAAAGTATACAAAGCAATATAGAGATTCGAGGCAATATCTATCAAAATTCCAATGGCATTATTCCCAGAACTAGAACAAACAATTCTAAAATGTGCATAAAACCACAAAGGATTTTGAGGAACCAAAGAAATCTTGAGAAAGAAAAACAGAAGGTACCATGTTTTCTGATTTCAAACTATATTACAAAACTATAGTAATCAAAACAGTATGGTGTTGGCATAAAACCAGACACATCAATGGAATAGAATGGTTTCGGGAGAACTGGACAGCAAATGCAAAAAAATGTAACTATACAATCTTATACCATACAGAAAGATTAATTCAAAATAAAGGCTTAAATATAAGGCCAGAAACCATAAGGCTTCTAGAAGAAAACATAGTAAGCACCTGGACATTGGTCTTTTAGATCTAACTCCAAAAGCAGAGAAAACAAAAGCAAAAATGAAGTATTGTGACCTCATCACATTAAAAAGCTTCTGTACAGCAAATAAAATTATCAATAAAATAAAAGACAATATGAATGAGAGAAATATGTGAAAACCATATATCTGATAAGGGGTTAATATACAAATATAATAATTCATACAATTCAATAGCAAAAAAACAATCTGATTAAAAAATGGGCAGAATTGCTGAATAGACATGTTTTTTTTTTCCTTAGGAAGACATACAGATAATCAATAAGGATATCAAAAAATGTTCAACACCACTAATATCAAGGAAATGCATACCCAAAACCAGAATGTAATATCATTTCATACCTATTAAAATGGCTATCACCAAAAAGACTAGAAAGTAACAAATGTTTACAAGGATATGGAGAAAAAAGAACCCCGTACATGTTGCTGTGAATGTAAATTTGTTCAGCGACTATGGAAATCAGTGGCGTTTCCTCTGAAAATTAAAATGGAACTAATATATGATCTAACAATTCCATTTCTGGTTATTTCTCCAAAGAAAATGAAAACACTAACTTCAATAGATATATATACTCCCTATGTTTGATGAAACATTATTTACAATAGCCAAGACATAGGAGCAATCTAAATGTTCACTGATTGATGAATGGATAAAGAAAATACCATATATAGAAACAATGGAACACTATTCAGTCACAAAAAAAGACTGATATCTGGCCATTTGCCACAACATGGATGGACCTTGAAGGCATTATGTTAAGTGCAGTAACTCAGACAAAGAAAGACAAACATCAGATTATGTCACTTACATGTAAATCTAAAAAATAAAAAAAATAAAACAGAAAAAATTAAGCTCATAGACACAGAGAACAGTTTGGTATTTGGGGGGAGGGGATGGGCAAAATTGGTTAAGAGGGCCAAAAGGCACAAACTCCCAATTATAAAATAAAGAAGTCATGGCGATGTAATGTGCAACATCGTGACTGTAGTTAATAATCTTGTATTGCATATTTTAAAGTCGCTAAAAGTAAATCTTAAAAGTTCTCATCACAAGAAAAACAAATTCACAAATATGTATGGGATGAATGTTAACTAGACTTATTGTGATCACTTCAAAATATATACAAATACTGAATCATTATGTTGTTGCCTGAAACTAACATAATGTTATCTGTTAATTATATCTCAAAAAAACTTGAAAAGATAAACCAGGCAATTGTTATTTCCAGTTCCACGTGCAAGGAGTTTAGAAGTTGCCAATACATCCTAAAACTAAGTAAAAGTTGAACATCCAACAAGTTTTCTTGGATTTATAAGAGAAAGAGGACATAGGGCAAATGGCTGCCCCAAATATTAGAGAGAGAGATGAATAAAGGACGTCACAACTTACCGAAGGAGCAGGGACTCAGGTGCAGAAACGTTCAGGGAAACTAGTGCAGGAGAAGAAAAACCTGATATGTAATGGATGAAATCCTGCAGGTTCAGTGTGAACAAGTCTGAGAGTTAAAAACTCCAGGGGAAACTACCATGCAGGGTAGGGGTAGGGACTCACAGTATTGTGAATATCAGAGAAAAATCCCTTCCTGCTTCAGGTAGGAAAAGAGGAAATGGAGTCGTTTCAAAACACCCCAGAGTGCTCTGTTCTTTTTAACAAGGTATGCCTTCAGGGGAAACTAATTAACCAATACCTAACCTACTGGGGAACTATCAGAGTTTAACAGACCTAAGGAAGGAAAATACTCAACTCACACCCACTGTAGTCAACTTGTCCCACCTAAGAGGGTAGAAAAAAAAAAAATGAGAAACTCTAGTGAAGTCAGAGACATAAGTCACTAAAAGGCTGAAAGCTAATAACAAAAAGCAGAAACCACAATTTGACAAGGCAGAGCAAGTGTTAGAAGCACATATGATAGAGGTGTTAGAATAATATGAGCAGGAATTTAGAACAGCTATGATTAATATGCTAAGGGTTCCTGAGGATAAAGTAGATGACATGTAAGAACAGTAGGGTGATGTAAGCATAGCAGTGGAAATCCTAAGCAAGAATCAAAAATAAATGCTAGAGATTAAAAAAAAATGAAGAATGCCTTTGATGAGCTTATTAGTAGACTGGACAACGCTGAGGAAAGAATCTCCAAATTAGAGGATGTATCAATAGAATCCTTGAAAAGCAGAAAAGCAAAAAGAAGGAGAAAAATAACAAAGAAGAGAATATCCACGGACTGTGGGACAACCACAGGGTATATTATACCCATAATGGGAAGACCAGAAGAAAAAGAAAGAATGGAACAGAAGAGATGTTTGAAACAATAGTGACTCAGGATTTCCCAAATTAATGTCAGGGGCCAAACAATATATCCAGAAAGCTCAGAGCACAAAGCACAATAAATTCCAAAACCAAAACAAAAATCAACAAGGAAAAAATAATACAAAATAAAAACTACACCTAGGCATATCATTTTTAAGCTACAGAAAATCAAAGATGAAGTCCTGAAAAAAGCCAGAGGAATAAAACATCTTACCCATGGAGGAACAGAGATAAGACTACTTCTTCCAACAAAAGCAGAATTCATAGTCTTTTCAGGTGCACATGGAACATTCACTAAGATAGACAAGATTCTGGGTCAGAAAACACACCTTGACAAATTTTAAAGAATAGAAATCATACAATGTCTGCTCTCAGGGCACAATGGAATTAAACTAGAAATCAATAACAGAAAGATAACTGAAAAATCCCCAAATACATGAAGATTAAACAACATACTTCTAAATAATATATGGATCAAAGAAGTAAGTCAAGAGAAATTAAACCTACTTTGAACTAAATGAAAACACAATTTATCAAAATCTGTCGGATGCAAAAGCAGTACTTAGCAAGGAATTTATAGCATTAAATGCATATATTAGAAAAGAAGAAAGATCTACATTTCCACCTTAGAAACTGAAAAAAAGAGCAAATTAAATCCAGAGTAAGCAGAATGAAAGAAATAATAATGGGTGCAACTGCAACTCAGAACTGGGTTGTGAGACTTCCCATGCTTGGTGGCCTCACTTCACCCACCATCTAGGTCTCATGTGTCCCCTCAGACCTCCTGAAGGAATCCTTGACACCTAGATAGGAGTCAGAGACATTTTTGCCTTCAAGTCATAGTCACTGCCATGCCCAAGAATAAAAGTAAAGGAAATAAAATTAGACACAGAGGTAAGAATGAGAATGAATCTGAAGAAATAGGGCTGGTATTCAAAAACAATGAACAGGAATATGGTCAAATAATCAACATGTTGGAAAATGGACAATTAGCAGTGTTTTGATGGCATTAAGAGGTTATGTTACCTCAGACAGAAAGTGAGAAAAAAAAGGTTCGGATAAGTATGTAAGACATTCTATTGGTTTGTCTAGGAGATTAGCAGGATACTGAAGCTGATGCAATTTTAAAATACAGTGCAGATGAAGCTAGAAGACTCAGGGCATAATGAGCTTCCAGAGCGTGCTAAATTCAATAAAGCAGATTCATTTGGTCCTGGAGATGATGACAGCGTGCACTTTGGCAACACTGGAGATGACGAAGGAGATGTGATAATATCTAAATTGAACTCAACATTTTATGTGTCATTTTTTTTTCTGAGAACTGTTCTACAGTTTGGAGTCTGGCTATGACCCATGAAAGAAGATAAAAGTTTTATTAGAATCAGAGCAACTTGTTAAAGCAGACCGATTTGTTTCTAAGATATTTGTGTTTCTTTAAAAACTACTAAGGCTGAATATCTCCAGTCAAAAGTTAAACCCGTTTTGTCCTTTTGATGTAATGGAGTCTATGGGTAAAGACTATAGCTTCTATTCTAAAAGGGGGCTGGGGGTATACATTGCTGCTTTTCCTCCTTTGACCATACTTCTAGTAAGTAAATAGATGTTTTGAATAAACCATTTGCGGCACACTCACTATGGTTTATGATAAAGCCCTAGTTTTGACTGGCCTGTTGACTAGATACCATCATTCTGTATATCCTGGTTCCTAGAAGATCCCTTGAGATTCTGATACAATGTAAGGGAAATACTCCTTTTTAGTAAAAAAACAATGACTGTTTTACACATTTAAGTCGCAAGTGGCTATTTTTATACTAGTTTTGATACTATGCACATTCTCATTTTGAGACAATAAACATAGTAACCAAAAAGCATTTCTGAAACATGGTTTTTAGATCCTGGATTTTAACAGCAATTTGAGTTTGTAAGTTTAGTCTTGCATATTAGGTGGCGTCTATTATCTTGACTTTGGAGAAATTATTATATTTGTTGACTTCTTTTCTTACTGTGCCTATGAAATTTAACAAACAATAAAATATGTTTTGTTCATATGCATGTATGCATAATTTTTTATAGAACAAAAAAGTATGTGAAAGTCTCATTTTATTTTCAGAAGTCATATACATGTGAGCTACAGTTTTGGGTGCCTTATAAATAAATCACATGTGAATGAAAATTTAATTGCATAACAACTTGTACAACTTAAACCTTTTGCAAACAAGCCCTCATGGAGCAGAGAGGAGGAAATAAGAACTTAATAAAAAGATGGTCTGCTATTTCTAATGGAAGAGCTACAGTTGAGAAAAAATAAGTAAAAAACAAAGGAAGAGTCGCCTGGGTGGCTCAGTCAGTTAAGCGCCAACTTCAGCTCAGGTCATGATCTCATGGCTTGTGGCTTCGAGTCCTGTGTCCAGCTTCGTGCAGACAGCTCTGAGCCTGAAGCCTGGTTTGGATTCTGTGTCTCTGTCTCTTTCGTTCTCTGCCCCTCCCTGCTTGTGCTGTGTCTCTCTGTCTCTCTCTCAAAGATAAATAAACATTAAAACTTTTTAAAAAATAAAGGCGATGTCAAGCTACAAAGTTAAAAAAACAGAAATAATAGAATTAGAGTAGAAGTCAATTAAATGAAATAAGAAATCAACAGAGGAAATCAAAAGAAACCAAAAGTTGGTTTTGTGGAAAGTCTGGTATAATTGATAAGCCCTTAATCAGGCTAACTAAGAAAGACTAAGAGAGAATATATATATTAGTATCAGAAATGAAAGAGGAATATCACTACAGACTCTATGGACATTAAATGGATAATAAATACAATGAAAAACTTTACACTTACAAATTTGATAACCTAGATGAAATGGACCAATTACTCGACAGACACAATTTGTCACAACTCACACAAGAAAAAAATAGACAATCCGAATGGGCCTTTATATATTAAATAAATTGAAATAGCAGTTAATAGCCTTCTGAAACAGAAAGCAGATGGGTTCACTGGTGAATTCTATCAAACACTTCAGAAAGAAATTATACCAATCCTTTACAATATCTTTTAGAAAACAGAAGCAGAGGAAATACTTCCTAAGTCATTCTATAAAGACATTACCTTATTAACAAAATCACATAAAGACAATACAAAAAAGGGAAAACTACAGACCGTATCTCTCATAAATGTACATATAAAAATCTTCAACAATATATTAACAAATCAAACCAAGAATATATAAAAATAATTATACACCATGACAAAGTGAGATTTAACCAAAGAATAAAAAACTGGTTCAGCATTTGAAAATCAATTACTATGATCCATCCATCAACAGGCTAAAAAAGAAAAATCACATATCATATTAATTGGTAAAGAAAAAGCATTTGACACCCATTCGTGATAAAAATTCTCAGTAAACTAGGAATAGATGGAAACTTTCTCAACTTGATAAAGAATATCTACAAAACACAGCTAACTTCATGCTTAATGGTTAGAAATTCAAAGCTTTTCACTAAGATCAAATAAAAGGCAAGGATTACTCCTCTCACCACTCCTTTTCAACATCACACTAGAAGCTTACAGATTGAAAAGAAAGATATAAAACTGTATCTGCAGATGTTATGATATTCTATAAAGGAAAAAATTGACACCCCAAAATTCTGGGGCTAACAAGCTATTATAACATGGTTGCAGGTTAATGTACAAAAGTCAATCATTTTCATATGTATGAGCAATGAACAAGTGGACTTTGAAATTAAAAACATAATACCATTTACATTAACCCACTGAAATCAAAATACTGAGGTATAAATCTAGCAAAATATGTATAAAGTCTATCAAAGAAAAACTACAAAACTCTGATAAATGAAATTAAAGAACAAAATATATGAAGAGATATTCCATATTCATGGCTAGGAAAACTCAATATTATCAAGATGTCAGTTCTTCTCAATTTGACCTGTAGATTCAATGCAATCCTAAAGTAAATTCTGAGCAAGTTATTTTATGGATATTGACAAACTGGTTGTAAAGTTTATATTAAGAGGAAAAAGACCTGGAATAGCCAATACTAAATTAATAGAGAAGAACAGACTGATTACTGACACTATGTGACTTTAAGACTTATTATAAAGCTATAGTAATCAAAGCAGTGTGGTATTGGCAAAATAAAAAACAAATATTAGTGGAACAGGACAGATTGCGCAGAAATAGAATATCATACATACAGTCAACTTATCTTTGAAAAAGGACCAAAGAGACTATAATAAAGCAAAGACAGCTTCTTCAATGAATGGTGCTAGAACAAGCAGACATCCATGTGCAAAAAAAAATCTAGATACAGACCTTATGCCCTTCACAAAAATTAACTCCAAATTATTTATAAACCTAAATAAAAAAATTATAGAGCTACTAGAAGTTAACACAGGAGAAGACCTGGATGACTTTGGGCATGGGAATGACTTTTTAGATACAATACCAAAGGCATGATTCATGAAAGAAATCATGATACACTATATTCATAAAAATTAAAACCTTCTGCTCTATGAAAGAAATTGCCAAAAGAATGTGAATACAAGCCACAAACCAGAAGGAAACATTTGCAAAAGACAAATCTTATAAAGGACTGTTAGGTAAAATAAAGAAAGAACACTCAAAACTCAGCAATAAAAGCCCAAACAACCCAATTTAAAAATGAGCCAAAGACCTTAAAAGTAACCTCACCTAAAAAGGATGTATTGATGGCAAATAAGCATATGAAAAGATGCTCTATATCATATGTCATCAGGAAAATATAAATTAAAACAAAATGACATAAGCCTACATGCCTATTAGAACGGCCAAAATCCAGAAGATTGACAATAGCAAATGTTGGCCAGGATGTGAAGCAATAGGAGTTCTCCTACGATGCTTGTGAGAATGAAACTGGTACAGTCACTTTAGAAGACAGTTTCTTACAAGAGTAAACATACACTTACCATACAATCTAGCAATTGTGTTCCTTGGTATTTATCCAAAGTAATTTAAAACTTATGTTCACACAAAAACCTGCACTTGGATGTTTTTAGCTGCTTTACTCGACATTATCAAAACTTGGGAGCAACTGAGATGTCCTTCAGTGAATGGGTAAATACAGCGCTACATACAGACAATGGGATATTTTTCATTAATAAAAGGATATGAAGTATAAAGTCACTAAAAGACATAGAGGGATCTTAAATGCATCTTAATAAGCAGAGAAGTCATTCTCTTGCAATGTGACTTTGTACCTCCTTCTATCAAGAACTATGGTCATTTTCCTACTCCTTGAATATGGGATGAGCTTGCTCTGCCCTTTGGCCAGTTTTACAGTAGTAAATACGATATTGGCATAGATTTGGGATAAAGCTTATACACTAAAACTTATTCTTTTTTGCTAGTCTTAGTATCCATGCCACCACAGCCATGTAAGACACTCATGCTGGCTCACTAAAGGATGACAGAGTACATTAACAGAGGGTCCATTCATTCCAGCTTTCTCGATGAGGTCATGATAAACAAGCCAACCCCAGTTTACCTATCAGCTGACCATAGATTCATGACAAGCCCACTTAGAGATCAGCCAAACTCATTGCAAACCATCCCAAATTACTAACCTGAAGAATTGTGTTACACATGAACGGTTAATATTTTAAAAAACTTGTTTTGGGATGGTTATTGCATAGTGAAAGGTAAATGATCACAAGGTAACATATACACAGTTCACTCTGTGCATGGAAGTATTGAGTTCATTGTGTGTATTAATTTACTTAATTTTCACAACAACCTTATAAGGTATTTAAATCAAAACACTCCAAGATGGATTTAAATGTTGTAGGTCACATAGGTAGTACGTGATGAAGCAAGACATGAACATCAGTATTGCTTCTGAAGCCATATTCTCATTTGCCAAATTCTATTGCCTTTTTACAGAAGGACCCTAGATACAAAATTGTGGGGAGTGGGGAGTCAAAGACTACCTACTGGAAATTTATGTTTCAATAACTTTTAATATGGGTATTATCCCATTCACAGCAAAATCTAACCTTTTTAAGAGTGAAATCTAATCTTAACAAATACAGAATTTGGTACTCAGACTACAGTACTACAGGTAACAGAACCCAAGCATATGGCAGTGTGATTAGTACAACTTGTTATATGTTGGGTAGGAAGGATTAGTTACTAAAATGTAACAGTACTTGCTATAAATATCAAAAGATGTGGCACAAATTCAAAGGCAGATCATATGCTAAAAGGGGCTAAAGCACTAAAAACTTATTAAAAGGTTTAAAATATAGGTGTTCATTAGTTATTTATACATGCTTAACAGAGAGCAATACTCAGACTAGATTTACCAGCCTAAAAGCAGGGTTGAAAAAGATTACCATTCTCCCTAGGAAAGTAACCTAGGCTTGTGATGGACAATTTTCATTGACTGAATGTCAAATAATGTTTGGACTCAGAGGACAAAAAACACATATGTTGGTAATCCAAACCAATGCTATTATTAATGTGGCTCTCAAAATAAACTTTAAAGTGACAAGACTATCTCTCCCAGCCTATTTTAAATACATTTTTTTTTCTGCAGCAAAGACCAGATTAAGTTTCCTTTTCCACACAAGTGTGATGTTTCAGGTATTCTCAAAGTCGTTTACAATAAGTGAGAGAGGGATAAACAAAGGACAAGTCTTCAAGCTTAAATTAACACATATCAGCAAAATTTGGCTGCAATTGCTTGAAAATGGAGAGACCTAGAAGAAAAATGATAGGACACCTATTAAGTTTTGAGGGAAATTATACTGTCAAAACCAGAAGCATTGCCCAATAAAGCTTGTGATTATTTACACCATAAAGAGATAGCAGGCCCAATCATAGGCCAACAGGAGACACATTATGAAAGGGGAAACAGCAACATGTGGGTTGTGTGATTCATTGCCAAGCTCAGATTATCTCTCATAGAAGGGAGTGTTTTCTATGTTTGCTCTGTAAGCAGAGATGAACGCTATGACCAGTAACTGCTGTGCATTTCCTACCATCCATTTTTCATTTCATTGCATTTGTTTTGTCCCTACACCAAGTGAGTAGAAATAGAAATATTCACAGAATTTTAAAAGGCAACCCACAGAATGGGAGAAAATTTTTAAAAATAAAAATAAATAAAACTAAAAGTATGATGGGCATTTTAGGGCTTTTATTTATTTATTCTTATTTTTAAAAATCTCTCCCTTTCTGTGGGTTCCCTTTCACATTGTTTTATTGTTGCTGCTGCTTATTTCTTTATTTTGAGAGAGAGAAAGAGAGAAAGAGAGAGAGAGAAAAAGAGGGGAGGGACAGAGAAAGAGAGGGAGAGAGAGAGAATCCCCAAGCAGGGATTCACACAGTCAGCACAGAGGCCAACGTGGGGTCAAGCTCATGAACAGTGAAATCATAACCTGAAACAAAATTCTACAGGAATCAAGAAATCAAGAGTCAGACTCTTAACCAACTGAGACACCCAAGCGCCCCCATTCTTCTACTTTTAAACTACTCCGTTTTGTTATTCACAAATTTACCACTAATCACAAAGAATCACGCTTTCCGAAATCACATGCACACACACACATGCACACATGCACACACACACACACACACACACACACACACACCATGCACAGACAAAAACACCACACTCAAGTAAGTGTTCTTAATTTGACACAACTTAATAAATACCTACTTTGCAATTGCTTCTGTCTGTACCTGATGCTATATGAGAGAGACAAAAATATATGGAGAAGTATATAACAATTGTAAGTTATGCAGAGATAGAACAACTAAACATAAAACTACTAAAATGTATTCAGGTATTTATTAAGTCAAAAATATTTATTGAGTACCTCCTATTATGTAACAGGAATAATAGGTACTATAAACGTGGATGTCAGTGAAGAAAACACTAAAAAGTCTTTGCCCTCATGAAACTTTCATTCTAGTGAGGGAAGCAGAAATAAACATGATAAATACTCCATTTCAAGGATTTCCAATCTACATTTTAATATCTCTGGAAGTAGAATGCATCTTTCGCCAGTGACATGACATTGTTTTATTGGCAGCTATTTTCATAGTATTATGTAAAATAACATTGCAGCTTGTAACTGAGAATGCTTTTGAGTTAATAGGATAAAATAATTAAAATACATAACTACAGAAAAACTCATAAAAAGGACTAAAATTTGAACAGAGAATAGGTAATAATCATGCGATTTTAGAATAGCTAATTCACATGTGATTTTCCTATCTGATATTTAGTATTAAGTTCTAGGGAGAAAATATAAAGCAGAGAGTGGGAATGAAGATATAGTGGTTTTATATAAAATGGGCAAAGAAGGCCTCCATGATGACATAATGTTTTTGTATGATTTAATGAAGTGAGAGAGTAAACCATGAAGATGTCTGAGGGTAGATCATCCAAGGCTGATGGACCAGTATAGAAAATCTAAGCTGGAACCACGCCTTGTTTTTCAGAAAAAGGAATGAAAACAACAACACAGTGACCTATGTGGCTCAAACAGAAGGAATAAGGGAAACTCCCTATGAACAGAGTTCATAATCCCAGAGTTCGTGGAGGGCTAGCCCATGTAAGGGGCTTATAAGTCAGAGTAAGACTCTGTCTTTGTTTCCTCTATTTTTCCAGCTAGTTATTTTATATTTATCTTAAAATATTCATGATCAGATTAACTAATTATTTGAAGAGTGTCACTGAGGAAGGTGTCTGATAACTTAAAAATGTTCTGGTCACGGATAGTTGTTGAGTATAGACAGCATTTTCCTCTCTGTCATTCCCACTGGCACATACAGAGATTGAATCTTGATATAATTCAGTTGTCACATCGTGGATTTGGGGGATTTCAGAAAGCCCAAAGGCCTAACAATGTTATTAATGATAAGCCTTGAATTGCCTAAGAGAATATATTCACTGGAATCCATTGTTAGGATGATGAGAAAGGCATATGTGGACATACAGAGACAAAAGGAAAACAATGGAGTTATCCAAAGATGCAATCTCATACTTTTGTCTCTCGTTTAACTTTAACATTCAGCTCCATAGTAGAATATTTAACTAGTATGCACATGTGATTCATACATTCCCTTTCAACTGTCCTTCTAAGACAATAAAGGAAATTCAAGAATTTGTAACTTCAGCATTAGAAAGTCACCAGTTTGAGTACGTGAATAAGCAAAAGATTTTCACTAAGAAATTTTAAATTATCTTATCTGATCACCAGGGCTGTGATTAAGGGATTTCTAACTTCATATTGTTATTTTTTTCATACTAGTAAGGAATTAATTTAAAATGATTTTATGACACTTTGGGTTTTTTACATCAATATATTTTTCCAATATGACAGTTCTATCACACTCATTTAAAAGAGTAACACTTAAGTAAAAAAAAAAGAGAGGAGGGGAATCCGTATGATAAGAGATTCAGACTCTAGTCATCTTTTTCTTTTCTTTTTAGCATGTGATATGTAAGTTTCACTCTTCATGTAAAGAAATCAGAAAAATTCTGCCATTCTTTAGATTGCGTCATGTAGTTTAGTTTATATAGTTTAAATACAATAATCATTTATACAGTACAAATCGAGTTGCATAAGCATAAAATATCCATGCCAATGAAAATAAACAAAATGTGCATTTAGTCCTGAGAAATCAGTGTCTTCTTTTTTAACATATGTAATCAAGTTATCAAATGTTTTTTTTCCTCCTCTTGCCCATTTGTTCATGCATTTGAGAGAGTCAGGGAACTGGTGTCATGCTAAAGTCCTTCTGATACAAGAAAAAGAATGTTTTCATACTCACTTAGAAAAAGAAAAATCTAAAATGTTTTTGAGCCTCTGATGTTGAATCTTCCTTTTACAGATAGTTTTATCATTAGGTTGCTTGCTGTGTTCTAAAAGAAAGCCTAGCTTCTTACTCATTCAAACATCAATTCACTGTTGAAGTGAAATGTTGGTCAGAGGAGTGGCCCAAATAAACGCAAACTGCAACAGATCAGCTTTTCCTTGTCTCCTCTTCTTTTGTAGTAGAATTCCCTCGCCACCTTCACACTTCTATTCTCTACTTTCTTACTCATGATCCAATAGTCATTAATGTTCCATTTGAAAGGAATTAAAAGAACCATAATTTTATGTGATTAAATATGCCCAATTACACTTTGAATCCACTAGTGGATAATTTCTTATAAGTGCTTTAAGAAATCAATAATCCAAGTTCATAATTATTACTGATTCTATCAGTGAGCTGCTTTTTAAAATGTTATGAAAAGATGTCTTTCTACAACTGGGCAAGAGGCAAAGCTTTGAATTATAACAATAACTTATTGAGTAATTACTATGTGCCTAAAATAGTGCTGTATTTGGTTAAATATATGAAAGTGACAAAGCAGCTGTTTTAGACAAAATAAATATGAATTTACCTAAAGTCATAGAAATGGTAAATCAGGAGAGTTGAAAATATCAGTAGTTATGTCGAAGTATACATTTCTTCCATTCTGGTATTAAGGCTTAATAAAGGGTATATTCAGGAATGCTTTTCCATATTCAGTAAAACCTTGGTTTGCAAGCATAATTTGTCCCAGAAACACGTTTGTAATCCAAAGCATTGGTATATCAAAGCAAATTTCCCCATAAGAAATGATGGAAATTCAGATGATTCATTCCAAAACCCAAAAATTTTCATTATGTAAAATGATCACAATACTGTAATATAATACAAAATCATAAAGAAAATACAAAATTTAAAGAAAATAAACAAATATACCTGCACTTACCTTTGAAAACCTTTGTGGCTGGTGTGAGGGAGACTAGAGAGAGGAGAGTTACTGTATAGGATGATTTTCACTATTACTACTGGAATCACTGCTATTTACTGGATCAATGGAATCTTTTTCTTTTCAGTGCAACTTTAACAAGGAACCTATCCAATGACACTAGCTTTGCCTCCTCTTGAGGATTTCGGCAAAATGTGACATTGCATGGTCATTAAAGAGATTCATCGCCTGCACTGCTACAGCCTGATTTGGGTGGTGTTTTCTACAAAATTTTGCACAGTTTCTCACATTTTACATATCTCTCTAATTTCATTTGAAGTGAAGGATTCCTCTGTCTTTTTCTCCTCCTCCTCTGCAGGTGAGATGCAGCCTTAGACTTCTTATAAAATCTTGGAAATTCAGCCACTCACATACCTGGTTTGTGCTTCTTGATAATTTCCTTCTTAACTTCACTGTGATCATCTCCTTCTTACTGTCTTCCTTTTCAACTTTTTTCTGTGTGGGGGCTATTGTATATGCTTTCGTGGATGTTGACTACAGTACAGTATAAATAACCTCTTGTCATATACTGTTTTTAGTGTAACTGGCAATAAAACAGCAGAGGAAAGGGTCTCTATCTGCAGGCAGTCTGACCTAGAGTGAAACAAAGTATTCCTAAGCTTACTCTTGTATGGAAAAGCAAGAGACTGTCCATAGATGCTTGGAAGTGACAAAAAATACACTAGTGCCAGTTGTGGTCACCTTCCAACATTCTGAAAAATCACTGATTTCTGCCAAACACCCGAGCATCCGAGCAAGGAAGATGATCACCCACAATCCCACAGTGAGGGAGAGAGAAAGAGAGAGAGAGTGAGAGTGAGAAAGAGAGAGAGAGAAGAACCATTGGCTCAGTTGTGATCATGTGATATACAGTGTCAGGTACTACTCTTATTCCAAGATATTACTTATTAATCAAGTTAAAATTTATTAGAAATGTTTGGTCATCTTGTGGAACACTCACAGAAGATATTACTCGCAATTCAAGGTTTTACTGTATACACAAGATTTGCTTCTTTATATAAAACACATTTTTCCTTGTATGTATTCAATCTGTAGACTTAGATTCCTCCCCCTTCTTTTCCCAGTAGATAAAACTGTGGGTTCAGAACATCTCATTTGTTTCCAATTATCTCAAAGACTATCACGAAATTCTCTAAGCCAAATTAATTTTAATTAATTTCACTATCTAAGAACATGTAAACTATAGTACTTTCAGAAAATGGGGCACAACTGTAATGTAATGACGACTATAAAGCAAGATGAGGAATCAACTGGTGAAGAATGCTTCAATCGAGGGAACAGTATGAGCAAAGGCCTAGTTGAAAAAAGAGAGAATGACAAGTTTATGAAACAGAAAATAACGTCATTCAGATTGCTGTGGAACTCAAAGGTGAGATGTAAAGCCAAATAGATAAGTGGGAGCAGGTCATGGAAAGACTTGAACATCTTGTTGGAAAATTAATCTGTATATGATATGGGAAACAAGGAGCTTTTTGAGGAAAAGAGCCTTAACTATGTGGTAGGTATCATGGAGAGCAAAGGAACACTGTTCAACTTGACCCATCTCCTTGAAGATTTACAATCATGTGAGAACAAGTGAAAAAAAAAATAGTAGAGGATACAAGTACTAACTCTGGCATAGACACCAACTGTGTAGTGTTGAAATATGGCATGCTTTAAATTCTTAGCAGTTGACATGGTTGTGAATGGCATCCTCCTAAGACTAGAAAGAGGAAAACAGCCAGGAAAAAAAAATAGTCTTTGATGACCTGGCTGATTTGCTACACATTCAATATCAACAGCATTTGGTTGAACACACGGGTTTAAAGTAACTGGACTAAAACTGGTGTTCGCAAATATAGAGTGTTGACCAGTGTGTGCTGCATGAGCATGAGAGGTATTTTTAGAGATAGGAACTAACGCAAGACAAGAAAACTAGATGTGTGTATGTATGTTTATATATAGATGGATATAGAGAAAAACACGTAAATAACTCAGTTTGGAACTCTGAAAATCCTCTGAATTTAATATGATTTTGAAATCTAAGTATATTTGAGAATGTTTTGCAAAGCTGCATTAGGTTATATAAGTGTGCCCTATTAAATGCATATTAGTTGGCAATAAGCCTTATAAGGAAAACTGGGACAGATTTATTCAAAAAGAAGTCTCTATGCAAAAAGGATTTATCTTGCTTAGGAAAAAACTGAGTACAGAAAGCTAGGTGCACCAATGAAAGTGATAAAGTAATTAAAAGAAGACAACATTTCTTTAAGTTCTTCAGGAATATTTTAAGATATAAAAGAATCATAAAAAAACAGTGAAATACCAAAGATGTTTATAGAACTTTATCAAATCTCTGTTTGGTTAAGAGTAGAGGATAAGATATCTCTCTCTACGAAGTTTCTTAATCTATACCCATCATATTTAGATTACATCAAAATATTGACGTTTCTACCTATTGTTGGGAAAACAGTCCATAGATTTAAAATATTAATGGGAAATTTTGATTCAGAAATAATGTTACAGGTTTTTCTTTTCCTTTCCATCAAAAGCTAATTTTCAAAATCATAATATATGCAGAACTATTTTAGGCAGTATTTCAGTGGCTGCCTGCCAAGTGTAAATTTAAAAAATGATAATAAATACAATATTTTGATTCATTTTATTCTTCAAGTATCATGAGTTTAAACATTCAAGGAAATTGTCTCTATCTAAGCACTATTATTCTTGGACCTTTAGCATGGTAGATAATGGCAAGGCAATGAATGATTAAATCATTTTTATGTATAAAACACACCATTTCTTTGTCTGTTTGTTTTATCCAAGTCTTGATCATATGTTAAAGGGTAACTTAAGTCATACAACTTCAATTATGCCTTCCTTAAAGACTTCAAGCTAATCGATTTCTTACTACTCTGCGCTAATAGGATAATTCTTGGTTCCACAAAGTTTAACCCTGAAATATATTCGATAAACTACCTTTTATTATGATCAACTGACTTAAAATTAAGAATACTTAGCAGAGTTAAACACATTGCAAATCCTGAAAAATGTTTGTTGAAATAAAAAACATTTTATTTTGCCCAATATAATATAAACATTTTGTGATCTAAAATGTACATAATAATGTTAGTCCCTCTTTAGACCCATTATACTGAATGAATGAATGAAATTGATGATTCTTTCTTTTTTTAATGTTTCGATGTTTATTTATTTTTGAGATATAGAGACAGAGCACGAGTGGGGAAGGCGCAGAGATAGAGGGAGACACAGAATCCAAAGCAGGCTCCAGGCTCTGAGCTGTCAGCACAGAGCTTGATGTGGGCCTTGAATCCACAAACCGTGATATCATTCCCTGAGCCGAAGTCGGATGCTTAACCAACTGAGTCACCCAGGCGCCCCTAAAATTGATGATTCTTAGTCCAGGCATATGGAGGAGAAAAAGTCGGAGATTACTTCAGAGTTTTGATTGGCATAGTAAAAAGACAAAGCAGTGAAAAAAGTGATTTTGGGAAAAGATGTCGTATTCTGCATTTTTCATATTTAGTTTATACATTTATATGTATTGCCAATGGCGGTTTCCAGTAAGACATTTTAAAATTTAGTTGTTCTTTCTTTCACCATCAAATATGAGCTTTATAAGAGTTTTATAAAACATTTTACACTTAATTAAAAAACATGTGCTTAAACAATTATCACGATATCAATTTTAACGGTTAATAATCATGCCCAAAGCTTGTCCCAGTTCACATAGCTGAGTGGGAGATTCATGATCCCTGTCCACATATATCAGATTACAAAACCTATGATCTCAACAACCTCGCTACATGTTGCTACCTAATTTCTTAAGTAAGTGAACTTTTCACACATTACACAATGAGATGTAAATGTAAAGACAAATAAAAATGGTCTTTGACATTGGCTAGGAGTAAAGAAATCAGGAAAAGATGCTCTGTGATCAGAGACATACATTTACAGACACATATACACTAATTTCAGAAAGAAATTAGCATATTCTGATGGGGCACAGAGAAGAAAAGCAAGGATTTGGGGTATAGTTCATACTTGGCCACCAAATGAACATTGATGGTATGAAAGTGACTATTTCTGAAAAAAAGAACCATCAAGATACTAACGGAAGAAACATGGCAGTGGATAGGAATTTGGGGAAAAGGAAGTAGGCCAGCAGTCCAAGCAGTGAGGGAAAATAATTAATATTCTTTGTGTACCTAGATGTGAAACTTACAATATCATTTCATATAAATAGTTTTCTCTTTTAATTATTAAAGCTATAGTAAGGTTTAAGTGTTATTGACATTTTGCTTATGAGAAAACCATGGCTTAAAGAGGCTGAGTGAATTGGCCAGGACACAACTATCAGGTAATGGAATCCATACTGCTACTTGTCTTTGGTTGAATAAAGGCCACACATTCCCTTTCCATTGTGGCCACTGTAAACTCTGGAAGTATCTTCTATTCTCAGGTATGCCTGAATATTATGAGGATAAAGGCAAGCAACAGAAGAAAGTACCATAAAAAGAGTAAGAAAGTCTGATTGAAGATCTCTGCTTACAACTGAGACACCACTGATAGGGGAAATAGATTTTAAAACTGCACTCTGAAGAAGATAGTGTAAGTACATGCATGTTTTGACCTTGATCTGAGTGAAGCTTGATAACAAAAACAAAAAAAAAGCAAACAAAAACCAAAAGCCAAAAAAAACAAAATTCCTTAAACACTATACTGCACATGGGATACAGAATTTCTAATTCCATTCTTACAAAATCAGTTAATGCATTTATTTTTTAAAAGAATTTATTTATTCTGAGAGAGAGAGAGAGGGAAGGGCAGAGAGTGAGGAACAGTGAGAGAATCCTAGCTCAGAGCTCGACTCAGGACTCAAACTCATGAAACTTGAGATCATGATCTGAGCCGAAACAAGAGTCAGACGCTTAACCAACTGAGCCACTCAGGCACCCCAATCATTTCTTAGTTATATGAAATATATACTATTTAATTTTATCTTGAGAAGAATGGATTTTAACATTCATATATTTCCACATATAAAGAGTTCAAGAGAATATGAGCATAAATTATAATCACATAACCCACAAAAACACAATGAGCAAAGTCAGAAGAAAGAAAGAAAGAAAGAAAGAAAGAAAGAAAGAAAGAAAGAAAGAAAGAAAGAAAGAAAGGGAAAGAAATAAATCCGTAACATCAAATGTGATATTAGAAAAAGAAAAAAAAAGATGAAAATGAGTAGTCTAAAGAGCAGCCCAGCTGAAAAAGTAGGGAAAATAATTTGACAATATTAGAAGAAAGATACAATAGAGAAGATGGAGAAAGCCAAAAGTTGGTTTTATGGAAAGTTTAATAAATAAGACACATAACTGGCAATATTAACAAAAAAGGAGGAAGAATCAAATAAACAATTGGAGGAAATAAAAATGAGGCATGCTAGTTATGCAGCTTAAATTAAAATCAAGATTTTATGAATATTTTTAAATCTAAAACTTAGCTAATATGCAAAAAAATAATCAAGTAGCACTAGAAACTATGAATGGTTTTGTAATCATTAAAGTAACGAAGTAATGACTCTCTACATAAAACCACAAGCTCAGAATGTTTTATAGTTATTCTTGGCAAAATGACAAGAAAGAAATAATTCCACTATTACTTAATTCTTCCAGAATATAGAAGAGGAAGTTTTCTTAATTCATTTCATGACTCTAATAAAACATTGTTAAACACAAAAAATAACACATGCGCACACACAGAGGACAATATAATAAAGGTAAATAGAGGCAAAATACAAAAAATGATTTTAATTAAATATTTAGGTCATTAAGTTTTGGGGTGCTTTGTGATACAACAAAAGACAACTGCAGTTAAATGGATGAAAATTTTATTTTTGACAGAGAAGTTAGTGCAGAGGAGTTGAAAAGGAGGAACTATTAATATGTAGTACAGAATCTTTTTCAGATAAAGTAAAACTTCCTTATGCTATATACACAAATTAGTAACAGATGGATTAAGGATTTAAGTGAGAGAGGAAAACTGAAACTCTTGGAAGAAAATATTACAAAGCCAGATAAAGAAAAAACATATTTATAGTACAAATAACTAAGAATTTGCATTTAGAATAAACATAAAATAGCCTAAAGTAAAATAAAAATAAATTCTATAGTGGTGCCTGGGTGCTCCGTCAGTTAAGCGTCACACTCTTGGTTTTGGCTCAAGTCATGATCTCAGAGTTTACTGAGTTTGAGCCCTGCATCAGGCTCTGTGCCTATAGTGTGGAGCCTGCTTGGAATTCTCTCCCTCCCCTCTCTCTCTGCCCCTACCCTACTTGCTCTCTCTCTCAAAATAAATAAATAAACTCAAAAAATAAAAAAAATAAATTCTACAAATAATAATAACCCAATAGACAAATGGACAAGAGAGTTGAACAAACATTCCACCAAGATGATATACGAATACAAAGAAATATATGCAAAGGTATTCAACCTCACTAGTAACTAGAGAAGTGCTAATTAAAAGCACAATGTGATAAGATTAGCTAAGAATTGATAAAAATACTAATTGTTACTGCAGATGTGGAGAAAGGGGAGCTCTCATCCACTACTGATAAAAGCACAAATTGGTAAAATCACATTGGAATCCTGTACTACCTTGAAAAACTAAGTATGTATATATTCTATGACCTAGAAATTCAACACAAAGAATATACATACTAATAACCTATATCCATTCTGACTAAAAGTCTGACTAAAAATCATAGATGCATTATTTATAAGAGCCCAGACTGTAAGCAACTCAGGTTTTCATCAAGAATATGATGGGTGTGAAAATAATATATTTGTGCGATGGAATAGCATGCAGCAATAAATAAGCACATTTTGAAAAAAACTGTTGCTATTCACCATAAAAAGAATGAATCTCCCAAACATGATATTGAGCAAAAATAACTATTCAAAAACTATGCAACCTAAATTATAATATTTAATATTATACATTTAGGTACAATTAAAAAAAGCACAATGTGATGTAGTGACCAATAGAATTCAAGATGGTGGTTATATTTTGCAGGGAAGTCGTTAGTGGACAGCCTGCTGGGGTTTCATAGCTACTGGTAATATTCATCTTAGCCTTGGTGTTTATGCTAGTATTCAGGAGATGTACACTGTTTTTCTCACTTTTTGTGTGTATCCTATTTATGAATACAGTTAAAATGATAGATTTTTGAAGTGAGGAAGATGTAAATTGAGGAAATATATATCAGGTTTCAATTTTAGTGATATAGGAGTTTGCTGATAAGAAAAGCTAATCAATATGGGGAGATTGGTAAATGTTAAAGGTTTTTAACGGATGCTCAATATGAGTTAAATAGGAATGATGAAAAGAAATGTAGCAGTGAAAAGGGAACCGAATCAAGTTAGGAAACTTGAATTTTTACTCGATCTAGTTCACAGCATTTTTTGACATTCTCTGCTTGATATTTGATATTCTGTTAAAAGCATCTGTAAAGACAGGTTAACAGTAATAGGAAGGCGTTTGTCCATAGGCTTTAGTTCCGTTAAGGGTACACAATAAAAAGACCTTAGAAGCTCTTGTTCTGTTAGCATATTTTCAGAGGTCTGAGGAGTGCACAGTCTGAATCTGGGACATGGAACCAGAGGACAAGCATTCAGAGACCAAATTGGAAGTTATGACTTCAGGACAAGGTGTTCATTAATTGGCAAGAGAATGCCTGTAAGCAATCTAAGGCATAGAAGAAGGGCACTGTCCCATAAAATGACTCTGAGACATATCAGCAAAGCTGAAATTTATTTTCTGCATATGAACGGAGCTGTTATCTTCAGGGAAAATCTTCATGGAAAAAATACCCTACATTGATTCTAATCAGATATATCATGTGTTGCACTGCAAAGTGGATTGTTTTCTTGCATATTTCTTACATTTTTTAATGTTTATTTATTTTTAAGAGAGCGACAGAGCACAAGCTGGGGAGGGGCAGAGAGAGAGACAGACAGACAGACAGACAGACAGAATCTGAAGCAGGCTCTGTGAGCACAGAGCTGAACGCAAGGCTCAAACTCACGAACCATGAGATCATGCCCTGAGCAGAAGTCAGACATTCAACCAAGTAAACCAACCAGGTCTCCCGTTGCATATTTCTTGATGTGGTTTCCTCGGCTAAGTGTCTTAACTCAAAAACCTGCCTCTATTGCACAAACCAGGGAATACTGAAATCATTTACAATACTTCAGGGAGATTGCAACAACTTAGACAAGGTTTGAGAATGAAGGAACATTCACAGAAAGCATTTAACTCACCATGAAATAAAGTTATGGAAACGGCTTTGGGTTGAGGAGAAAGGGTCGTTATTTTTGCTTACTGAGATTCAGAGGAAAAAAAAGATAATGTTTCACTCTCAGCGTTAGTCGCTGATTTCAGCTGTCTCCATTTTTTCAGTAATTTTGTTCTCAAATTATTGCCATGTGATGTTAACACACTATTATCAATAAGATTCCTTTCCCTAAATTGGAATTACCAGGACCAGTGAAACTTTTAGGTCTTTATTTTAGTGGACACCTTCTTGGCCTTTCATACTGTTGACCATTCCCCTGTTTTGAAACCCACTTTTCTTTTGGTTACTGAAGCATCTCTCTCTCCTTTTACACCTCCTTTTCCTCTGATTAAATACAGCTTTATCTATTATTTTAATCAATGTAAATTTACTAAAGTTTCTATATAGCAGGTAAGGTTCTATGTCCTGGGAATATAAGTGGCAATCCAGACAAATGAGAGAAGTGTCCCCAGTAAGAGTATAATGAAGTAAATATTGCGAATGTGGCTATTCTCAAGCTAAACATGGATCCTGAAAAATCAGGAAGTGTACATTTTTAAGTTTCTGTAGTCTATGTATCTTCGCCTTCCTGATAAAATTTTCACAACTAGATAAGGCAGGAATACAATGTCAATTAGAGTTATACCCTGTTGATAAGACTGTAGTTTCTAGGTTTATAGTTCTCCTACCAGAAATTATTTCCAACTTATTCGAGGTATTTTTATTCTTCAGTGACACATAAAACATTATTTAAATATCTTGGATTTACCTATCTGGGTTGGTTTTTAAAATATATTTGTAAGTTTCTGAGACTATGAATAATTTTTTAAAATAACAATTAAAAATAATTATTTTTAAAATAAAATAATTAAGCTTTATGCGGTGGCAGTATCATAGTCAATGAGGTTTATCTGAGGCACGATTATTGCTAATTAAAATAAATAATTAAAAATAATTACTTAAAATAATGTTAAATGATGAAATGTTAAAAAGAAAACTAAGTCCAACAAGATTTGCTTTTATAATAATTCATGACATAATAAGGGTGGCAGTAATGATCTCATGGAAACATTCATCTAGGTTTAAAATAAACTGTTTCCCTACACATACATCACAACATAATTCTAAGACTTTGCAAAATACAAAAATTAACTCATCCCCATGATGGATTCAGTATTCAGTGCTGCCTGTGCTAAGTGCACACTTATTTTTCTATGCTTATTATTATTATTATTATTATTATTTTAATCTAATTTATTGTCAAATTGGCTAACACACTGTGTAAAGTGTGCTCATGGTTTTTGGGGTAGATTCCTGTGGTTTATTTCTTACATACAACACCCGGGTGTTGCACTCATCCCAATAAGTGCCCTCCTCAATGCCCATCACCCATTTTCTCCTCTCTCCCACTCTCCCCTGCAATCAACCCTCAGTTTGTTCTCTGTATTTAAGAGTCTCTTATGGTTTGCCTCCACTTATAATTCTCCTAAGCCAAACCTATGTGTCTCTGGCCCTAGTCTGGTGTTTTGGCCTCAGAATAAGCCAATATGTGCCATAATTTGGACTACTTCTGTATTTGAAAAGGAAATTGCTATGTAACTTTATTATATTTAAGTTTATTTATTTATTTTGGAAGAAGAGAGAGAGAGAGAGAATACCTAAGCAGGCAGGCACCATGCTCAGTGTGGGGCTTAATATCGAATCCTACAACCCTGAGATCATGACCTGAGTTGAAATCAAGAGTCAGGTGCTCAACCAATTGAACCACCCAGGTCCTCCTGCTAGATAATTTTATATTTAGATTCTTTTCTACCTAAAATTTTGTATCTTCCTTTTCACTAAGTTTTAGATTATGAAGACTCTTGTCATTTTATATTTTCATTTTAATGGCTACATAATATTTCATAAAATAAATGAGCCACACTCCTTACTTTATTCTGTTTTATAATTGCACAAAATTTTTTCAAATTTCCCTAAAGAAATTCCCTGTTTTTTAGAATGCATTTAGAGAGTAGAGATTAATAAACTTTTTATGCACATTGTCATTTTTTTAAGTAAGCTAGGTTGATCAAACTCTACCAGCAAAATATCAGAATATATATCTTACCAAATCATCCTTAACATTAAGTATTATCATAAAAATAATAAAATCAAAATCAATACATAGGAAGAATTTTTTTGCATTGTTTTTGTTGAAATTAAAATTGAAAGACAACTCCAATGCTAATAATTAGGACTTATATTTATAAAAGTTTAGTATATAATATAGTTTCATAAAAGCATAAGAAAAATACCATATGTTCAATTATGTTGGAATTTTAAAAAAATTTTTAATGTTTATTTACTTTTTAGAGAGAGAGACGGACAAAGCATGAGCAGGGGAGAGGCAGCGAGAGAGGGAAACACTGAACTGGAAACAGGCTCCAGGCTCTGAGCTGTCAGCACAGAGCCCGACATGTGGCTTGAAATCAGGAATGGAACATCATGACTTGAGCTGAAGTTGGACACTTAACCGACTGAGCCACCCAGGAGCCTGTGAAATGCCTGTTTTTAAAACAGTAAAAACACATCAGGGATTCAAATCGATGTATTCAAAATTATATATTCACACAGTAAAGTGTTAAATGAAATAAATAAAACATAAAATCATAAAAGAATAGAAGAATATTTAAGTGAACATGTCTATTTATTTTCCTATACACTTAGGAAAACTAAGCATGAATTGAAAAAATAATGCAAGAACTTTTGCTTTTCATCATTATAGAAGAAATTATAAGAAATTGTCCTTCTCACATTAACCATGAAACAAGTTGGATAATATACAAACTTTCGTTTGTTTTAAATCCATCAGAGCATTACTGTCTATTATAACTTTCTGCGATAATGAAAATGTCTCATATTTGCACTATCCAATATGTCCCTAGACAAATGTGACTCATTAATTCTAGAAATGTGACCAGTGCAGCTGAGGAAGCAGATTTTAACTTATTGGAATGTAATTAATTTAAATTTAAATATATATATTTATATATATATTTATATTTATATATTTATATATATAAATATATTTATATATATATTAATTTAAATATATATATATATATATATATATATATATATATATATATATATAGGCTATTGGACATCACAGCCTCAGAGAGCTGAGGATGCAAAGAAAGTAAATGCACTAAATTACAGAAAATGTGGAGCCCTTCATAGGAGAGAAGAGACTTGAGTCTGCTTTCATCCTTGGCAGAGTAGTAGAAGCTGAGGGAATTCTCCAGGAATAGTAGGAAGAACAAACCAAATGAAATCTTAACATACTTTATCGGTCATAAGTGGGCCGATGTAACAGATTCCAATCCTAAAGAGCTGAGAATAAAGTGAATCTTCACACATCCATCAACACACCCTTCATCTTCCACCCTGAAGTCTTCACCAAAAGCAAGGAAGTGTGCCAAATCTGGGAACTGGGCAGGCTAGAAGAGATCTCCCCTAGTACAAGCAAGGTCTTCACCTAGTGCAATGCAGCTACCGGCCGAAGGCTGGGATTAGAGAGGAAGATGGAGAGAAATACACATCTTTAGTAAAATGTACTGCTGTGACTCTCCAAAGCCTGAGGCTGGGGCTGCGGCACTAGGGTGGAAGAAGATCTATTGAGGCTCGGAGAAGTAGGGACAGAATTGAAGAACAATGATAACTCCACAGTAACGCCTTCAAACTGGCAGCCAGCCAGTAAAATGATAGAGGTCCCTTTAATATTTCCAGTTCTTATTTTCTATTTAAAGATAACTCTGAACTGGTTATACACAAAGATGCAACAAATCCTAGGCCAAGCTCAATATAGATTAGATTAACTCAGCATCTCCATACTAGTGGCCTGAAAAATAGAAGTATGCCCTTACTTGATCTGGATATATATATATATATTATTTACTTCACTCTACTGTTCTTTTAGACACAATATTTGTTGGGGCAGAGTGGGGAAGGGAAAGCAAAATCAAAAAAAAAAAAAAAAACCAACAACAACAACAAAAAAAAAACGGAAAATTCACGGTTAAGAGAAGAAATAGTCAATGCCGTCAATAAAAACAAACCCCCAAAAGATGCATATATGGAAAGTTAAATTAGTTCATTTCCCAAACCCAAATGCTCATGTCAGGCAATGAGCTGAACACTATTTCATAAGGTGTATACCATATAGGTGCCTGGGTCTTGATGAGAACCCAGTAGGCTCAATATTTCAATTCTACTTGCTTTTCACATTTGGTTTCTGTTTCTGTTTTAGCTACATGAAACAAATGCATTTTTAGTGGAACGACATATTAATTTCTCTATTCATACTTTATAATAATCTCTCAGTGTTTAGGATGTGCACAGATTAGGCACCCAAACTACAAGCATATGATAGGACCTTGAATTACTGACCCTATTGTTATTATTTAACTCATTTGTTTGTGTAACATAACTCTACTAGATCGAGGACGTATTGTACACAACACATTAACACAAGTCTTCCTGTGTAGGATAATTGTATTCCTTCATATTTGAAAATTATTTACAATTCTTCCTGTATCTTTTTTTAAATTTTTAATGTTTATTTATTTTTGAGAGAGAGAGAGAGAGACAGAGGATGAATGGGTGAGGGGCAGAGAAAGGGGGAACACAGAATCTGAAACAGGATCCAGGCCCTGAGCTGTCAGCACAGAGCCTGATGCGGGGCTCGAACCCACGAACTGTGATATCATGACCTGAGCTGAAGTTGGACACCTAACCGACTGAGCCACCCAGGCTCCCCAATGCTTTCTGTATCTTAAGCAGTACATGAAGTAGTATAATTTCACAGGATGTTGCTTTCATAAATCCTATGTTTGCTCACAAAGTTGAATTCACATTCTACAGTGCAATATACCAATTACTATCTATTTATTAACCTAGTTAATCCTTGGTCCTTTAAATTTTATCTTTAAATAGATATTGGAACAGCAATGCTAGTGAAAATTTAGAATAAACAACCCTGGATTCTCTCTTCATTTATGTTTCTACATTTTTGGTTCAGTAGAGGAAGGTGAAACTTCCCTCAACTTTTATTTTTCATATGTTTTTTTTTTTTTTTTCCTATTTTGGGACTTGATCCATCTTTGGGTTGACAGAACACTGACTAATATTCCTAAATTCTATTGCTTCTGATTAGTATAGGGTGCAGTATATTTGGGTTTAGTGAACCATTCCCATCTTAATATGAAAATCCATATTGGATAAATGCTTGATTTACATAATTTATAATTTAAGCAAAAGTCATAATTTGTGGTGATTCATGGGAATTTAAGGTGTCAGGGTAATTAAAATGCATTAGCGACATAAAAACCTGATTTATCCCTACAAGGACAAGACCCTTAAATCAGTCATGGGCTTGTTTGCTTGTTTGTTTGTTTTTGCCAAATCTTTCATCAAAACTGCTGATAGCAAATGTAAGTAACTAAATTTCAGAAATTTATACCTATTTTGCTGAACTTTCATTGAATGTCGTAATAAGCTAATTAGCACCAAAAAGAAGTTTTATTGTATTTTTGTTACCACTCACAAATTGAATAAACCATAAAACCAAACTATTTATGACAAACTAACCTATCAAATTAAATGTCACTGTTTACTCACATTTCTCCAATGGTGGTACCCTGAAGTAAGAGCACACACATTTTTAAAAATATGAAATACCTTTAAGGAGCTATCAGACTTAACATTTCTGTGTATGTAGTCACTTTAATTTCAAAATCATTGCACTGCCAATAGAGGTACAATGTGATCCCATATGTCAGTCTCAGATCTACTCACAGTAAATTCTTTGCACGAATTGCTCTGCTTTTGTCAGTATCACCCAACTGCCAATTTTGCTCATCCTCCTGTCTTCTAACTTGCCATCAGAAAAAAGAACACTCCAGCTGCTTCAGCACATTTTGTGTTTTGTGGGTTCTGTGAATGTATATGCCTGTGTTTAATGTTATAGCCGTGATGTTCTATCCTCCCCCACATAGCCATATATTTCGAAACAATCTGTGAAGAAGCAGCTCTGAAAATAAAATTAAATCAACAGGAATTAAATAGAAGTGGTTGTGATATAGCACTTACTAGTGTCCACCCCCATGGAGATTTAATAACAGCCACATTCCCAGATAAAAAATAAAATCGCCGCACCTAAGTTTTTTTCACACCTGGGTTTTTTTTTCCCCTATTTTCACCTAATAATAAATTCCTTCACATTATCCTTATTGACTCAAAGGGGAAATATAAAGAATAGAAACATTATCTAACAATTTTATATCATATGAATATTTTAAACTATATTTGTAGTTTTTTTGACATCATATATTTTTATATTCTGATATGTAAACAGTAAAGACAGGGAAAATATCCTCATATTTAAATATATAACATAAGGCTTTTAAAATTCCTTTTCTGATCTATTTGAATAGTGATTTGTACTAAGCGAATAAAGGCATAGTTTCTGATCTTGAGTTTTACTGAGTTGGCAAAAAGGCAATAAATAATTTCAATACATGTATTCTGTTTTTAAATAGAGCAATGTACAAGACAGAATGTAAAGCAAGAATCTAATGATTATTTCTTAGACTTCTGGTCAAAAATCTAAATTTTTTAGAAGAGGAAGTAATTGATGGGTCATGAAGGATGAGCAGGGGCTCACTTGTATGTTTTATTATTAAGTATAAATTCTTGTTAAGCTAGGTTTGATTTTTTTGGAATTTAGATCTCTCATGTGAAAGTGATTGCCGATCATATCGTGGAACTTTGAGAATAGTCTATTTCTTTTTGCTTTATCAATACCACCGATATATTAGGATATGTTGCCATTAAAGAAAATATATATTATTTTATAGGAATTATTCAATTATTACCATCAAGTATATTCAATATACTTACCATCTATATTTGCATACAAATACGTATTTATATTTATATACGAATTATACAATCAAACTAAGTTCATATTTATGTAGGAATTAAACAAACTAAATTCCTGAAAATAAATAGAGAGCTTCTATCAACATGGATTTTAAGTTATCTGTGTATCTATGTTATTATCTGATAAGAGTGAAGGAATTCCAGACATAAATTTCTGGAGAGCCCACAAAATTAAAAAACAAAACAAAACAAGAATAAAGTAGAGTCCAATGCTGGGAACTTCACAGAGGAGACAGAATTTGAGCCCAGATCACAAAGCTTATAGGGAACTTATATTGACAGAAGAGAATAGGAAAGGAATTTCAGAAATGATAATTCCAGTAAAGGTAAGTTGGACAGTGAAAAAATAATTTTGACCAGGTTAGAAGGAGAAGAGTAGGAAAAAATAGTATCTGAAAACAGGTCTTTATTTTTCTAAACTCACAGTTATGTTCTGGCATTATCAGCTAAAATCTTGAAACAGAAAATGAAATATTTCCTACCTTGTTACTTAATCTCATTATTCTGATGTGCTTCAACTATATCTACCATTTTAAGGACTCAAAGTAATTTTGCGCTATGATAAAGGATGTTGGGATCAAGCCTCTGTGCAAAAAATCAAAAGGTACTTCCCGGTCTCCCCACTACTCTCAAAGCAATTGTTTATTACTGAAATTAAGTCCCCAAATTAAACCCTTTTATGCTAATTAACTGTTTACTAAATTGGTTTATAAAATATGCCAATTTCTCCTGCCCTTCTTAATGTGACTCTTAAAAAACTCCTGTATCGTAATAATTGTGAGGGTAGGTGACCAAGTTATTTTAAACTTGTAAATTTCATGAACTAAATAGTGTAACACCCCAAAGCTTAGCAAACTTGGTTAAGGGAAATTCTTAGTTTTGTTTTTCATCTTATTCTTTCTTAATATTCAAATAAAATGCAAATTTGAGTATTATAGGTGAGGAAAAAAACAGATGATAACAGAAAAAAGCTGACTTTTCAGGATTCTAAACACTGAACTTTTTTTTTTAATTTTTTTAATGTTTACTTTTTTTTTTGAGACAGAGAGAAACAGAGCACGAGTGGGGGAGGGGCAGAGAGAGCGAGACACAGAATGTGAAGCAGGCTCCAGGCTCTGAGCTGTCAGCACAGAGCCCGACGCGGGGCTCGAACTCACAGACCTCGAGATCATGACCTGAGCTGAAGTAGGACTATCAACCGACTGAGCCACCCAGGCGCCCCTGAACTTTTAAGAAATATGGAAAATCTGAATTAGAATTGAATGCTTAGAGAAGTACACATTATGCTTTATAATAACTACATTTTATCTCCCAAAATCTTCTTGAGAATGAGGATCATATGTGGTGTCAGGTATATCACAGCCCCACTATAAGTACTGTTGAGAAATGTGTGGATGGACATTATTCAACAGGAAGTTTTCAATATACAGAAAGGTTGATAAATATGGATTTGTGACATGCAATGAAAAGAATATAGAAAGGGTATCTTCACAGAGTCTCTGAATAAATTTTCTGTAAGTAACTTCAGATATTGGCAGGGAAATAGCTGATTCCATTGCATAATTAAAATAATAACCAACCAGCTGGAATCTCTTTGCTATTCAGATCCCTTCTCTCCTGATGACCTTTTCATAAGCCAATGTAAGCAACTGAGAGAATCCTGACAACAAAACATTCTGACCTAATTATATACCATTTGCAGCTGTTTCAAATTGAGATTATGCTAGACCCCATAAATGAAATTTAAAGAAAATATAATCCCTTTGAGAAATTGGGATATCTAACAATGTCATGTTTCCTGTGGCTATGAATCCTCTGGACTATTTTGTGAACATGATCTAAAATCCTACATTCCTTTGAATTCAGAACTTTGAATCTTTGCACACAGTGCTAGGTCATCATTCTCCCATCAACTTTCATGATGCTCATTAGATCTTACAACCAGAAGCTGTTGACAGTCCTTCTCCCTCAAGTCTTTCATCAATTCATGCTTACATGGCCTGAGTAGTGCTAGTAATTTGCATGCCAAGTTGCCAAAATGCAGCTGTTACCATTTCACGACTGTACATAATTATCTTAAAATATAGGTTCTTCCAGTGAGATATATGAAACTACAGGGTAGGAAATGGCCACTTGTTCCTTGCTTCTGCTTGCAATCAGCTTCACCTACATCACTTACTCCTTGTTGTACTCTTAATACATTTTCTGTGTAACATTCTTTTGCAATAAAAATATCTAATTCCTCTTAAACTTATTTATACCATTTGCTTTAATTGCCATACGTTCCTCGTTATTTCTTATATTTATTACCCATTGAACAAAACCTAACTAAAATCATTCGGAATGAACTAACGCATGCATGAGAATAAAAGGTTGCATGTCTTATTTCGTTCCACTGAATATGCCTAATTACATGAATATATAACTCTTCCCTTTGCCTGTCCCACTTAACCAATGGAACTATCTAATAAATAAGGACATTACAAAATTCCAGGTGGTTTACAAAGCTCCCCGGTCTATTAATAAATTGGCCATCTTGAAAAGAAAGAGCAACTCCTTCATTGTTGTGTGATTTAATTTTATTCTTGGATTTCTATGACACAGTTTTCTCCTTGGACCATGAACAAATAAAGTAAGTATACTGAATTTTTATGTCTGACTTGTAGAAAATGTCCATGGATCACACATTAGCATTTCAGAAGGACAAATCCTTTGCTTTGTCAGATAGGTAATTACTTATACTGATCTCAAAACAAATAAATTAGTGGACTTTTTGCCATCTCTCAATGGGAGAAGAATAATTAAATTAGACAATATAAAAGGATATTTTTACAAATAAAAAACATAACCAAGGTTTTTATTGTTAAAATTCTTTAATTAAACATGGAGTAGGACATTTTCCCCTTAATTTTTAAAGAGTTGATTTCAGTGAGCTATAAGGCAACACATCAAAATGACAGAAAATTTTTTTTCAGTTGTCTATGTACCATCTCACTAGTTAATATAATAAGAGTTAAAATTCTTCCATTCTAAAATTAGGAAATAGAGCATTTTGTAGTCATAACATTACTAAAGACATCTGGCAGGACATGTTAATAACAGAGTAAGAGTTTTGACATGTAGACTGTCAGTGCAATTTTTTTTAATAGAGGATAAATATGGAGAAGATGATCAAGACTTTTGTAAATCAAACACAGTTCACGGCCACCATAGTAACAGTATTAAGCCAATTTGTCTTGGTTCAAGAGGATAAAGGAATTAAATGTGAACAGGAGGGGTTCATGCTCATACAAAAATGGACACAAGCACTTAAGTGTTCTTGTACCGTTTGAGTATAATTTCATAAATCCCTTCTCCAAAATTCTTCACACAGTCTGCATTTTATCCAAACGATGACTATCACAATTTAATTAGCTTAGATTCACACTTAATTTTCTGTCTCAAGAACTGGAAGATATTACCTCAGTTGACCCTTCCAGGAAGATATTCTGCTTCTAAGGGTGGGAGTTGTTGATCAGAGGAATTAAGTTAGGCTTCAATTTAGAATATAGAATTTACCATTTTAATATCAAATCAGAGTTTGAAATTCAATTTCTTTATTTGATTTAGTTAAAATTTGCCTGTATTCCTTCATTATGTAAACCATGAAGGTATAATAATCCAAAGGACAATGATAGGGCGTATTTTTCTTGCTTTAGAAATTCAACACTGCAGTCCCTGCGTCTTGCATTGCACATCACTGGAATTGCCTCGTTTATAGATTTCAAGTATTTTGCCAAGTCAAGAATAAAATATGATTTTATAATTAGACTTTTCTTGACTTGACATGTTCAGATAATAGGTCGGTTTTATTTAAGATACCAGCAGAGGACAGGCATTGTAGAGTACTTTTTGGTTTATCAAACAACACCAAACGTACTTAATTAGTTGAGGAGAGCTAAGTGACACAGAAGACCTACATCTAAACACAACTCAAGTCATCTTAGTTTTCTCATCTATTTTTATTTTTCCTTGTCAAGCATTTTAGACATCTGACAAAATAAAACAAAACATATTTAAAAAAAGTTTTTAGGAAAACTAAGAAAATCAAATTTCTAGTATCTAGACAATTCTGGGCAGGACACTGGAGTACAGCTGTTGAAACTGTGCTATCAGGTGGAAACCAGGGAACAAGAAATTACTTACTGCCACTCACATTCCACTAGTCAGTGTGTATATTCTCAGGAGTAACATTGACAAGTTGAGTAATAAATTAATTATTTGAATCTCTTAGGCTCCCTTTAATAATACAATGCTAGTTTATAAAAAGAGATCTCAGTGGACCTAAAATATTTTATTTTACTTCCAAAGACTTGACTTACTTCTAAAGATTAATTTATGCACTAGGGAAATTTAGGGAAATATTAAATTGGTCATTTTTGTCTGTAGCCAATGAGTCTATTCTCTTTGACAGATAGATAGGTGGTAGGGTGTGTTTCAAACGTCCCTCATTATTTCAAATTGTCTTGAAATCCCTTTGTTAAAGCCAATAATAGGTATTAAAATATAAAGAAATAATGAGGAAGGTATTTGTTTTGTTTTTGTGTCTTTTTTAAGCTCATGCTAAAAATATCTTTATAATGCAGAAGATACTTTTCTTTCTTTCCTTGCAACAATAGAAGAATATTTACAATAGAGTCTCAGGTGACTCCAACACTTGCAATATAAAATTATCTGTTCAACTACAGCCTCTCCAAAACAAACTGGGTTTTAAATTCCCAGTTTAAGGAATCAATTAAGTGGAAGATATAATCATAATCAAAATAGTCTTAGGTAATTACATGTGTGATGCACATAAAATTATCAGGTATTATATTAATGTATCTGGTTATAAAACTGTTTTGGATTAGAACAATTATACCATATCTGTTGCCAGGAATCAGTTTGTTGCCAAGAATATTAATTAGACATGACGGTGAGTATTAAATGTGTTTTTTTTTTTCTATGTGTACTTCTAACTCTAGTGTTGATATAGCTCTTTTGATGTTTTTTGCTTTGTTTTCCTACTGTTTATCCACTAATGTTAAGTCAAATTGCCAAAATTAGAGCTGTCTCATAGTAATGCAGTCTAAATAGGAGTTTCTTTAAGTTTCTTGACACAAAGTCTGGACCTGACATTCACCTTGAGAGGTGATCACGCCTAATTTGTTGCCCTTCAAACGTATTAAACACATTCCAGAAAACTGAAGCTATATATTTTTATAATTCTTAAATGTATTTAACTCAATTGTAGGAATTATTTCTTATAGTAAATATTTATGGCAACTCCAAATCATTGATCTTGTGATTAACTTCAGATCCTTTAGTATATATTTAATCTCAAAAATAACCACTTTGTAAAACCCCTACCATCATCTTTTCTTTTGTATGTTTCCAGGAAAAGTATATTCAGTAAAATCAGAAGGAGACGACTTCCTTCTTTACCCCTTCCTTTACTCCCATTTTTCTCCTTCAATTTCCTACTCTGCATATGACAGTGCAGGAAATAATAAAGACCACCAGCAAAAGTAGGTAGATAAACATGAATAAATGTTAACCATATAAAATAATATTTGGAATATCTTCAAACATATAAGCATATGCTAAATAAAATAATGCAAAAGTCAAGAGCAGTTAAGTGGACATAAAGTTTGAATATATTTATTTATTTATATAGATTGTATTTAGTTATATATATACATATATATTTATATATACATTATATTTATTTACATACATCTAAAGATAAGAAAGTCAAAGAACATTTTCCTAGGATATTTTCCTAGGATAATCCAGAATGCCAACCACAGGTGTAAAGAAAACAATTTCAAGAATGAAAATACTAATTTAGCCTAAATAAAATAATTCAACTTAGAAAATAAAACTAAACTGTAAAAGCAAACAGACATAACAAACAAATAACAAACTACAGCCAGACATGAAGAAGTAATGGTTACCAGATGTGTCCTCTTGACCTTAAAAACAACCAACCAATCAACCAACCAACCAAAACCAGAAAACTGCACAAAATAAAACAAAACAATGATTCTCAGACCCAAGACACCAGGCACTGCAAGATAAGCCTTGAGAGATGAGAAATAAGAAATCATCTCCACAATCACAGCAGCTTCTTTCCTCGGGCATTTTCTGGAACAAATGCAGAATAGGGAAAAACCAAGTAGAGAATGTAGGCCTCACTGAGGTGAGGAGACAGGAAGCAGTGTCCAGGGAAGAAGAAACAGTTTGATATTGAGGGGAAGATTATTAGTGAGAAGGAAGCTATACAGAGATATTTAATAAACTATGAAATGCTTGAGATTTTACTCTAGTTGCAAATTCATTTACCACAATTTCATGGATATAGTAGGAGAAGACTCCTGGGTCAGAGACAAAGACCTATTCATTACTCAGAAATTGTCATTCTGAAGTCTGAGGATCAAGAGGAATTGAGGTAAATAAAGTCCAAATAAAATTCATTAATTCTAAATTCTTAGTTCTTCTAACAAATAACTGACTAATACAAAAATAGTAGAAATGTATTTTTTTGTTGTTGTTTATAGTACCTGGGTATAATATTATTTAAAACTAGATTCTGATGACGTGATTCTGATTCAGGGAATTGGGTAGGGAGGAAGTGGTCATAGTGCTGTAGAACCCTATGCTGTTAAGCGGACATTCATCAGTCAAAATCAATCAGTCAATCAATCAATCAACCCAAGAAATTAAATAAAATTTAAAGCCTAAGGCAACCACTAAAGCAGTTTTTAAAAACTTAAATGAATAAGAATTATACAGAGGATATATATGTATCTATCTATATCTATAACTATATCTATACCTATATCTATATCTATATCTGTATCTGTCTATCTATCTATTTATCTATCTAAGAGAGAGAGAGGTAGAGAAAGAGGAGTAAATCAAAAAATAATTGAAAATTAACACATTTATAAATGTCTGGGTTACCAAAACACCCACCCTCAGCCCCACTAGGTTTGGTGATTTGCTAGAAGACTTTCTGTGGAGAGAATGAAAGTAAATGGCATTTAGAAATCCAGTACATTGGCCAATGTTTGGCTCTATTAGTCAAAGGCAGGTTTTATCCCAATTGGAACAAGTAAATGGCTTGGGAATCAGATAATTATAGGTCAGAGAAGATGGAAATCTTGAGGAATATAGATTAGATTAGAATAAGGGAATATATTTTGATGCAAGAAAGCCCAAAAATCAAGAGCAGAAATGATGGTCTTTAAGTCAGAAAACACTTCAGAAAATGCTATCAAGTCCTAGGAAAGCCTCTAAGGAGGAAAGTTGAGAAAGTTCTTCCACTTACCCCAGGCTTATTTAGCTATTACTACTATTCTGTTAAGACATTTTGATTATAAATGAACAGAATCTTAACCTTTTAGACATTAGGGAGTCAAGAAATTGTTCCCAAATCTCAGATTCTTCAGAAAATGGGGGAAAAAATAAAGAGGAGAGTGGAGAAGAACAGAAGGGAAGGGAATGGGAGGGAAGAAGAAAAGGAAATAAGAGAAAAGAATGGAAAAGAAAAGAAAAGCAAAGGAAAGCAAAGGAAAGGAAAGCAAAACGAAGGGAAGGAAAGAAAAGAAAAGAAAAGAAAAGAAAAGAAAAGAAAAGAAAAGAAAAGAAAAGAAAAGAAAAGAAAAGGAAGACTATATTGCTGTGACTCACTCTGGTTTTCCCGAGGGTGTAGACACTTCCCTAGGACTATCAGATGGGATCTTGGTAGGTTCTTGAACCATTTCCCATACATTTTAGTTTCTGTGTGCCCCATCTCCTCTGAACAAAGACTATGTGAATTAAAGAGGGTTGCAATGAAAATCAAGCAATTCCTAAGCATTTCATTTCCTTTAACCTTGTTTGCTATGCTGCCTGTCTGGAGCAGATGGCTGGCTGACTAGTACCTTCTCACAATGTTAATAGTCATTATCACTGTGTCATTTGAAGTGTTGCTTCCATCCTCTTTATTTCTCTTTCCTTCTCCCTTTATGCACATTTTCCTTTCATGTGTGCCACAAATCCCTGATACTCTTTCATGCCTTTTTTCACTTGCTATGGAAATCCTTCTTGATCTGGAAAGAAAAAGTAATAATGAGCCCATGATATATGAGGTGACTAATGAAGTGTTAAATTCAGCAACTGCTTCCCTAAAAATTCTGGAGGCATGAAATGTGTATTTTTCTCATCAGCACTCATACTGGTGGGATTACCGCCTTTAAAAATTAAGACACTCAGGGCAACCTTCCATTTTATGACACTTAAAGAAACCACCCTGTAGATGTGTGTTCAGTGACATGTATTGCACACACAATGTAAAGGTGACTTATTTAATTACATGATACTGAATCAATGCTAATTCATAAATATAATTGCTAATTTATGGATGCTTCTGAGTCTTCCCCTAACCTGTCAGATCGGCTCTTGAAAGTGCAGTATTTGGTACTAAATCTTACATTCTCATATATTTTTCCTTCTTTTCAGTTCCTCTGTTAGAAAATCTGTCAAATAATGAAAGTATAAGATCGAATGCTAGCAAAATTTACATGTTCTTTCGTGGCAGAATATTCTAAAAAATGGCAGGTCTAATATGCACTGTCATTTTAAAAGGAAAATGAAGTCAATTTGGGAAGAAATGCTGAACGTACAGGACCAGAGCATGTGCGCTCAAAAGCATAAAGGAAAGTGGATAATAGAGAGCACGCCCCATTGTCAAATGGAATAAGAAAAATGAGAACACAGTGTGAATACAAGCAGTGTTCCTTCTCCTGAGCAAATCCAAAATTCACAAATCCTATCGCTTAATTTTCCTCCTGATGTTTAGCATAGAGGTGACATGCCAAGGTAGTTTTAGATATAAATTCTTTTAATAATATCCACTATTACTCACCCATGACTATGCTATTTTTAACTCTTTATGCAGGATCGTAAAACAATTTCTATGTAACCTTCCCAATATAAAGCTTTTATTATGAAAATTATTATCTGTGAATCTTCATACTTAATTTGCAAACACTTTATGGTTTTCTTTTAAATAATCATAAAATGAGGTAAATATCTTTAAGTGTTGTTACTAAAATGTAAACTTGGAAATCGCAGTAAATGCTACAGCTTGGGAAAGCCGAGTTCATATCTTCTATGCCATTAGCATCCATAGCAGTTTTACAAGCTAGCACGCTGTGCACATGATACAATGAGAAACATAATGGATTTAAAAAAAAAATCCATAAAAAAACATTAAAAATGCCAAGCTTGAATTACACTTTGAAGAAAATTCTATTTACACAGGTAGGATGACTACTTAACAAAGTAAATTTAAGTGTGAATAATTTATTCCTTAAAAGTGGTTTAGAGTATACTTGTAACCATGTTTACAGCATCTGATTGATTTCTGTCTTTGAAAGATTCTCTAACAGAAAATAAACTTGTAATGAACTGAATTTAAATAAGTACATTAGAAATGAATAATGGCTGTGAAAAAAACATAAATTTTTACTGTCTTCAAAATCAAGCACATTAAGGCAAATTAGGGATTGTCTACTTACTTAAATGCTATGAATTACTTAACCTGAAAATTTAACCCAAGCTCCAAAACATAAATCATATTCTAATATATCTATTAAACTTAACATGAGATCCTTTGATAAACCAGGTTAGTTTAGACAACTCATATAGCTCTCTCAATTCTTTAATTTAATAAATACATATATCACTTTCATGGAAAGTTACAGCAGGCTGTTTTCCTCCTTTGGGTTGCTTTTGTTTTTAATTACTGACACTCCTAATTCTTTTAGCAAAAAAAAAAAAAACAACTCAGATTTTTTGCAGCTGTAATTTTGTCTTTGTTAATGAGTAACAACCTTCATTCTAGGGAAGCCTGGATGACTCAGTCAGTTGAGCATACCACTTCGACTCATGGTTGGTGAGTTTGAGCCCCACATCTGGCTCTCGGCTGTCAGTCAGAGCCTGCTTTGGATCCTCTGTTCCCCTCTTTCTCTGCACCTCTTCTGCTCATTCTCTCTCTCTCTCAAAAATAAATAAACATTAAAAAATAATTTAAAAAACTTTCATTCTAGAATGATTCATAATTTTATTACAATATGTTTCTTGTCAACAACGAAGTCATCATACATTAATGTACAAGGTGAAGATAAGTGAAAATGTTGGGGGAAATATGTGAACTATAGAAGAAGAAATAAAGTGAAGGGAGAAAATCATGAATCACAAATATGCACCGACATAAGTAGAAAGACCATGACAGTGGTAAAGATGGATGATAAATCATAAAGAAATGATTCAAAAGAAAAGCAATTTATAGAAGACTTTATCTAAGCATAAAAAGGTATCACAGAAAAAAGAAAAAAGAAAAAAATGCAGGAAAGGGGGCAGTCTTTCTTGGACCTGAGAGAGGTCTCAGGTTCTCTTTGAACTGCTTTTTTTGAATGTTAACGCAAATCAATAAATGCTACCTGAGTGAAAATCACATTTTTTCCTCTTCCGATTTTTATCCAAATATCTTTCTGTTCTTTGTTGGACAAATTTTAAAACAAATACCCCAATGTGAAGAAACTGACTTCTTGCAGCTTCCAGTATTTCTTTTTTCTTTCTTTTTTTTTTTTTTCTTTTTTCTTTTTTGCTTCTAGTATTTTTAAAGAGATGCATGGAAAATTAGCCATGGATATTCTTCTCTACACAGGGAAGCTAACTCATGGGAACTTTTATTCAACTCTGGCTCACTATTACTTCTCCTAAATTGAAAATGGACCCTCTGTCTTTTGAGAACATCTCACATGAGGATGAGAGGGCAAGTAGAATATTCTCCTTATTGCATCTCTTCCTGAATATGGTATTTTTTAAAAGATAAAATTTCCTATCTAACATCCTGCATACAACTCCATTTCTTTTAAATATTATTGTTTGGGTTGCTACAGATAATTTTTTTCTCTATCAAAAACAACAAGAATTAGTGTGATTGTTTCTAAAAAATATTTCTTAAATGAGATATCACTCGATTTTTAAACAATAAATTGCTTCAAATTTAACTTAAATTTTACCAATATAGTTTCCAAGATTAATTCTTCACAAACTTCCATTGGTTTGTTTTCTTATCTTTCCATCAGTTTGTATATGATCTAATACAAAAAGTCAATTTAATCTAAGTCGGTTTTCAATTATCAGTGCCAAAACAACTAAATATAATTCAACCAAAAGAGTTCATTTCTGACTTACATTTTGAATTAACCTCATAACTTTTCTCAGAGTATCCTAAGAGAATGGAACACCACATAAATATAATAGAAATTATGTTGTCATTAATACACCAAAAATGAACATAACTCACAATACAGCAACCTAATAGTCAAAATTTGGGTATGCTTATGGGAGTTACTTATCTGATTATGTGGGGGAAAATGAACTATTAATCTAATTCATTCACAGAGAATTCTATAAGACTATTGTATATCTGGTTTTGTGTATTTGTGACCTTTGCCTAGAGGGTAGATGTATTGCTCTTCTAACAAACTGTCACAAACTTAGTGGATGAAAACAATAAACATATATTAGTTCATTGTTGTGTACAACAACAGTTCAATACAGATCACACCAGACAAAACTCACTACAGTGGCAAGGCCACATTCTCTTTGGTGGCTTTAGGGAAGAATCTATTTCCTTGCCTCTCAGGCTTAGAAGCTGCCTACATTTCTTGGCTCTTCGCCACTTCCCTCTCTCTTCAAAGACAGCAACTTCACAACCTCTGACTATACCGTGTCACATCTGTCTCTGCAACTGAGAAGAATTTTTAAGGACTTATAAGTAGATGGGACCATCCTTGATAATCCAGGATTATACACCTGTTTCAAGGTTCTTAACCTCTATCACATCTACAAGTACCTTTTGTCATGTTACGTAACATATTTACAAATTCTGGGGATTAAGACATAAATAATTTTAGATGGCCATTATTCTCTCTATCCCAGTAAAACAAATCAAATCCTAGTATGTTTATTTGGCAGTATTTGAAGGTTATTGACACACAATTTTATTTCTAAAACAAAGATGTTTTGAAAATAGCATAACTTCCACTTCTCAACAAAGAAATATATACTATTTCATCTACATCGCCTACATGTTAATTTGGTGCTACAAAATCCATGGACCATGTGTTGTAGGTTAACAAACCTGAGTCAATAATGGAAAACCATTAACCGGCTGTTTTGCCTTCTGTAAATTGCTTTGCGAATGCATCTCCCCATTCACTGTTCTGACTAACTGTATGGTAACCACTAAAACATTGAGATAAAAGCCTATGCAGTTCCCCGTTAGAGTTACCAGAAGGGGTTAACTGCCCGTTTCACTCCTGTAACTTCGCTTGCTTGCTACATAGCTTAGATTGCAGTGAGCTCTCACCCTACTGTTTTGAGCTGATAAAAGGAAGGCCTACACGCAAGAAGTCACATAACTGCTGTCCCGCGGTGTCTGAAGTGTCTAACTATAATTGGTCATTTCAAAACTCTCTTAAGACAAAGAACCTTGAAGCAATAGTCCCCCACCAAAGGTAACATCTATGTAATTGGCTACCAAGGGATGTTGTAAATTATAATTGGTTAACTAATTTATGATGTACCCTAACTTGCTAAAATCCATATAAGCCCACTGCTGCCTTTGTTCAGGGCCATTCTCTGCATTTTCTCCTTATCATCAGGAGATCAGGTTTGGCCCGGCAGTAAATAAAATCTTGCCTCGCTTCTATTCGGCCTTTGGTGGTCTTTTCCGATAACACCCTGCAACACATGTGGTTATACAGTTTAATCTTACAGTGTTGTCCGGTTTTTAGAATATGCAAAATGTGGTCAGGTAAAATTTCATTCCTGAGAATGAAAAGATTAGTGGTTCCTAGGTAGGTTTCTGGGGGGTAGGAAGAGACAAATAGGCAGAGCAGAGTAGATTTTAGGAGAGTGAAACTGTCCTGGTATGATACTATAATGGTGGATACATGTCATTTTTCTTTGTTGAAACCCATAGTATGTACAACACAAAAAGTGAATTCTAATGTCAATTATGTATGTTCATTGATGATAACAAATTGAAAGTGGGATAAAACTATTGAAAAAGAAACAAGAAATCATTGCTTACATCCACATTTTATCATTTATTAAAGAAAATCCAATTCAATATTCCTGACTAGTTGATAATCTCTTCTATCCTTCTTTTTATTCTGTTTAACCTGTATTCATTCTATGCTCTGTGTCTCTCACTCACCAACTCACCCTTGAAACAAAACAAATGAAACTCCTTGTCAGCCCCAGCCTGTTAGATTGTACTCTCTCCTTTATATCTTTATTATGTAGATTAAGTATCTCTTATGAGATCATTTGTTCTTCTCCTAAGTCCTATGCTTTTTCTGTTTACTATATGTCATCATATGAGTTTTGACAGTTCTTACAGGGGGTTAAGATGGGAATAGAAATGGTTGAGTTGGTCAGGCAGACTGGTAATTAAAGTGTGTTCTTTGGAGCAGGGAGGAAGATTGGTAGAGAGAAAAAATTGTAGCTATTTTTATGTTAATGTATTTATATATTTTTATCTCATAATTCAATGAAATGGATTCAATTGTTAACCAGGAAAATGGTGACAGTCTTTTCCTGAAATGGGTAAAATAATGTTCCTGATTAGCCAATTTTGTCTTCTTTGGGTCTCATATTGAAATTTGTTCCATCTTTCTGTAACACGGTAAAGCTTTTGGCTAGAATAGAACTGGAATCATGTAAAGTCTTCTGAGTCTTTTAGCTAACATGCTTTCCTTTTTTTTTTTTTTTTTTGTTTCTTTGTACAGTGAAGCTATAATGCTGTACCTCTTATTCTAAATTGAACATTCATAATCATTTCTATCCTTTTTGGTCACCATCCTTTTTTTTTCTACTGGAACAACAGCCTCTTTTAGCTGTTTTCTGCACTCCATGGCTTGAGAAACTGCTTTAAAATAGTTATTTTGAAGGAAAAGTTCTTACTGCTCAAAGTCTAATGGAGAAAAATGGTCCTTCCAATGCAAAGAAACAGACACTTCGGTATTTTGTTAATGAACATCATTAAATCTTGCCCAAGCAGCATTCTCAAAAAGAAGCTCAAATTCCTTCATCTTCCATATGCTATTGAATTTTGTAAAATAGGAGACTGTAAGACTGCAGCAAGTTTTTTGGAAGAATAATGTAAAAGATTAGAGTATATTGAAGATCTTTAAAATGGAGGAAGAACAGGGTGAATGTTTGTATCAGGAAGAGAAGTAGAATATAGGAAAACACCCTAGAATACAGATGTGATAAAGGGTTTTGCATCAAATAAATAAATGGTCCAGCCCTAGTTTCCTGACCCACTCTGATTAGGCAAATAACTGACTAAATTATCCAATCATTTAGGAGAAAATCAGTGAGGAGCTCTTGAGCAACTACATGAACCAGCCTTTGTGTCAGGGTATCTAGGGGGGAGATAAAGTAAATACAGACCCTGTTTTAAGATATGCTATATGTATATATAGTATATATGGTACTAGATATCTAGACACTATATACTAAAAGAGGATGAGTACACATAATAGTTCTGACCTTGTAAATGTTATAGGAATCTAGTGAAGGAAGGGATTCTACCTGGAAGATCAAGAAAAGCATAGTTTTGAATACACAGAACCGAGACATCCTGAAGTAGACAGAGGTAATTTAAAGTGATAGAAAAACCTGGAGAAAAGGCAGGAACACATGAAGCAGAGAATTTACCTGCAAACGTGGATAAGGGTTGTATATGAGGATGCCTCAGGCTGCAGTAACAGAAAACTATATTCGAGCCGGCTAAACCATAATTTACATATAACAAAGAAACAAGAAGTAAGCAGATGTCAGCCAGAGGACTTTAGTGTTATACTTCTCAGTTTTGCTCGTTTCAGGATGCCAGTCTTTTTCTCAAGTGGACCTCCTTCATGGCTACAAAACGGTGGCAATCAGCCCCTGGGGCATCACGCTTGTTTGTTATTTATCTCAGTAAGTGGGGTGGAAACTTGATGCCTAATCAGGAAATACAAACTCTTCCCTGTTGTCCTCCTTGCTCAACTTACATCACTTGCCTTCCCAGGGATAGTTAACAGTTGTTCATATATTCCCACTGATTTGCTTAGAGACTAAAGTCAAGCACCATACTCTGGAGACAGGAAAAAGTTAGGCATTCAATCAAAAAATAAAGATTTGCAAGTAAGGAAATTCGCATATGTATAGGCCATAAGCAGAGTCCTCACCGAGATAGCTTGAAGCCATGCTGTCGCTAATTTGAAACACCAAGATAAGGAGTTTGTATGCATTCTTCAGTATTCTCAGCAGAATTTGGGGAATGGAATACTTTGAAAATACTAACACAGCCACAGAGTATGAAATGAATTACAGTTGGTAGGAGGAGGAGGGGTTGGGGCAGACAAAGTGAAACCGTGAAGTAAGAATGAAGGAAACAGCTTTAGTCAAGTTGCTATGAAAATGGAGTAGATAAGGCAGATGCAAGACATTTTATGAAAAAAAAAAGAGAGAGGATTTTCAAACTGATTTAATTTGGAAGCAAGGACATGTAAAAACATATGTTTTACAGGGAGTTATCTGAAAAAGATGCCACAGAAAGAGAGGGCCTGTGGGCAGAGGGGAGAGATGAGTTCACTTTGGCTCACTGCATGGAAGGAACCAAAGGGCACTCTTTCGGCATTCTGTTGGAGTGAATCCACAGACTGTTGGAAATGAGGAACAACAACATCAACAAAAAATTGAAGGGGGAGAGACCATGAGTGTGATGATTTTGAAGGAAAATCGGCAAGAAAACCTGAAACATGGAGAAGGAAAATAAGAGAGAGTCTTATTGGGAAATAGCTCATTACGAATGTATTAAATATGTTCTTTAGTACTCTTCTTAACAGTAACGTAAGTTGTACATGACACAAAAACACATACACATAATTTTTAATAAAGATAATACAGGATACCATCTATTCAATTTAGACAGAAAATTATAAGTTTATATTCTGATTTCTAAATGAAAATGAAGATTGAGGGTTTTTTACTGAGATTAATTTTATATTTGTATCTCTGCTTTCATGGAATATCTTGATTCTCATTACAATAATATAATTACCTACTTTTTATACTCAACATGAATATAATAATTTCAAATAGCAATTTTATCACCAAAAAAAAAGACTGATAAATGCAGTTTGGGCAGTATTAGTCATTAGGATTTATTTAAAAGAGATATGTCGAATTATATACACGCAGAACCTTGTCCCTCTTTGTGATAATGTTACCAACTTTATATGCAATTAAGGTCTTCTCTTTCTATTTGAATTTTGTTAATTTTAGAGAGGCTTTTCTTCCTTATTAATTTTAGCCATATATATAAATATAGGTAGGGGTGCCTGGGTGGCTCAGATGGTTAAACATTGACTCTTGGTTTCAGCTCAGTTTATGATCTTACAGTTTGGTTCTTGAGTTCGAACCCCACATTGGGTTCCATTCTGCTGGTGTGGAGCCTGCATGGGATTCTCTCTCTCCCTTTCTCTCTGTTGCTCCCCCACTCACACCTTCTCTTTCTGAAAATAAAAAGAAAACTAAACTTAAAAAATATATATAATTTAAGTAAATATTACAAAAATTGCAAAGCCTAAATTATAAATCAGTTTATATTCAAAGACATCTAGCTTCTGTACATGTCCGCTTACTTCTGTTCCCTCCAGCCTCTCATATGCAAACACTTTTATTAGATTTTGGCTTCTCCTTATTTTTATTAGTTTTTGGCCTTATCTTTTTATTTTTAATTTTATTTTTAAGTAATCTCTACACCAAAGGTGGGGGGGGCTTGAATTTACAATCCCAAGATCAAGAGTTGCATGCTCTACTGACTGAGCCAGCCAGGCACCCCACTTTAATTGCTTCTTTTGACAATATAAGCAAATGAACACATTTACACACAGAAGCATATACATATATACATATATGTTTTATACCCCTCTTATTCATACTTAGCATACTATTAAAATATTCTGAAGATTGTTGTTTTACTCAATAATATGTCTATATATATATTCATAATACTATTACCATGCTATGAAGGCTTCCCCATTAATTTTTCAGCAGCATTGGTATAGATAGACCATAATTTATTAAGCCATTGCTTTCATGAGGGGCTTTTGAGTTCTTTCCAGTCTTCTCCTGTTAAAAGTAGTGCACTATGCAGAGTTTTTGAATATGTCATTGCTTACTTTGAGTTAGGATAGGTTCCCAAGTTGGTCATTCTAGGTCAAAGGAAAATTAATATGAAATATTGCTAGATATCACCAAATGTGCAGTCTCCATTGGATAGTATGCCAATAGGGTAAGTTGTCAAACTGGGAGTTTTGCCATACAGATACATAAGAAATAGTTTAGTTTAGATTTGAATTTCTCTTACTTTGAATGATGTTGACCATATTTTCATGTTTAAAGATTATTTCTTTTTTTCTCCTGTTTAGAGTTTGGTGTGTCCATTTTTATCTTGGTTTGATGGTTTTTTTCTTCAATTTTTTATATATTATGCCAAATAATCTTTTCTTTGTAATGTGTTTTGCAGTTTTTTTTTTTCTTGGTTTGGTAGCATTAACATTTCCATCATTACCCTTTCTCTGCCTTTCTCCCTTTCTTTTTCCTTCACCATCACCTGGCTATAAGTACTCATCTTCCAAAGTATTTAGCTCAGAACCAAATGAACAGACAAAAAACAACAAACAACAAACAAACTGATGACCCTCTTTTGTTGGGATTGTGTTCTTCATAAATTAGGTTGTATGTTGAGCAGCATGTTTTATATCTGGTCCAGTTTATTTCTATTTCTTTAAAGAATATTTTATAGTTTTCTTATATTGGTATCAGTGAATTCATTTTGAAAGTTGTTTCTGAGTTTGATGAAATGACTACTTTTCTTCATTTATATTTTAACAAATATTTTTTTTAAATTCAAAGGCTCATGATTTTACTATTTGACATACACTTACCTAACTAAATTTTTATATTGATTGCGGTAGTTTTTTCATTGATTCTTTTTGGGTTTTAAAAATATTTACAAATAACATCTGTCAATAGAGATCATTTTATCTTTTCCATTCCAATGTTTTTGCATCTAATTGCATTGTCTACCACCTCCAAATCAAGGTAATGCATTAGTAAATGCAAAGACATCCTTGACATTTCTTGCGATGATTCTGAGATTTCCCCATTATGGAATCATTGCTCTAACAATTCGATTTTATAGGGTCATAGTGAATAAACTCACTTATCAATGGTGTCAGTTGCAGGCAGTTAAATCTAACCAGATAGCTACATTTTGGGGGCATGTACATGTAATGGAGGAAAAGAGCTTGGCTACCCTCGTTCTCATCACCCCATGTTTTCTCCTGTCCTGAGCCCTTACATTACTACTTCTAGATAAACATTCAGAACCTGGGTCATTGAGACAGTCTGTCTATGTTGCTTTCTCTCAGTCCCTATGTTTCAGAGACCAGGAGTATTAAGAGCTCTTATACCAGTGATAACAATGTGGGTTGAGGGGGGTTGGAAATAGTCCTTAGAAACCAGAACAGACCAGGCCTATCACTTCTATGGAAGTGATAGCAGAGCACCTGCTCATCTGCTAAGAATGTTTTATTTCCCTTTTGTGTGTATACCTCCCTCAGAATCCTTACAGAGACATTATATGATTGAACTAGAAGTGGAAGTGAGTGTTATTCCAAGATTTCCTGGCTTAAACATATCTTAATACCTATAAATCCTTATGAAATCAGAGAATTATATGGAAATACATTTGATAATCAATCATGGATAGAATTTAATAGCTATCAAATCACTAATTTTATATAGAAGCCAAAATTCCTCAGGCCACTAAAATGTCATTCTGTGGATGCACTTAACCTCACCCACTTGACTGAAGGCAACGTCATTTCCAGTTCTTGGCTGTGGCACCATCTCCAGTATTTACGAAATAGACAGATGCTCAAAATAAGTACATTGTCATTTGCAAGAACTCTCTGTTTATGCTTAGCTTGGAGGGTTATTATAAACTGACTCATACTTATGGCCTTTGCCCATTCATCCTTCAGTGATAAAATGGGGAAACCAGAGAGCTGATCCTTGTTTCTGTTCACACACCTTTTTTTAAGTGAAACTTCTGTGTTCTTTACTTCCGGAATTCCTCTCATAGTTCTTCTCCAAGGAACATGACTGACTGACAATCCTGTTACACTTAAATAAGGTTGTTCACTTGCAGTGTTTTTCGGCACAATGCTAAAAATATTACAAAAATATTTTATTTTTTATTTTTTTCAGAAGTGGTCATTTTCCAACATATTTATCACTTTCTTTGAGAATTGTATTAATGCAATCAGTGTGACTATGTGAAAGTACCAAGACATATGGAGGAAATAAGCAAAGACCAAAAAACAACTAGACGGAAACTACTGGAAAGGAAAAATATAGTGATGTTATTATCTGAAAAGTATAACATATATAAAATAATAGTAACAGTATAAATGAACATAGCATACTTATATATGTCTAAATAAATATGTATTACTATTATAAAATACAAAAATGTTCTAATTATAAACTATAAAACTGTAAATAAAACATAAATCTGTGTGTAGATAGATAGAGAGCAGGGCTGTTACTTCTCAGACCAATACAGGAGCAATTCCTGTATTTAACAATGTTTCTCGTTTCTCGTATTTAATAATGCTACTAACTTCACTACCCTAAATCTTAGCTATTTTTCACAATTACAAAGCCTATGTCTCAATATCTAAAACTTTCCCTTAGAGAGAGCACTTGTGAGGATCACTGGGTATTATATGTAAGTGATGAATCACTAAATTCTACTTCTGAAACTAATATTATACTGTATACTAACTGGAATTTGAATAAACACTTAAAACAAAAAGTTAATAAAAATAAAACTTTCCCTTAGTGCTTCCTTTCAGATAAATACTATTCCTTTCTAATATATCATTTTGAATGTCTAATACATATAATAAATATGTATTACCTACATATATTTATAAAATATATCTATTATGTAATTATGAACTATATAAAATTATAAATAAAATGTTTCTGTGTGTGTGTGTGTGTGTGTGTGTGTGTGTGTGTAGAACGGCCTTTACTTCTTAGGGTAATACAAGGAGTGACTCCTGTTTTTAACAATGTTTCTCACTTCTTGTATTTAATAATGTTTCTAACCACCCTAAATCATCTATTGTTCATATGACAATCCTATGTCTTAATATTTACAACTTTTCCTTCGAGTTTCCTTTCAAAACCATTAGTTCATTTAATGTGTAGACGGAAGCCAGAGGCCTTCTAAGAAAGTGAGTTCAGATGTTTTCTTTCTTTTTCTTTTTCTTTTTTTTTGAGAGAAAGAGTGTATGTGTGAGCCAGAGAAAGGCAGAAAAGGGGAGAGAGAGAGAGAGAGACAGAGACAGAGAGAGAGAGAATTTTAAGCAGGCTTCACACCCAGTGCAGACCCTGACGCGGGCTCCTTCTCGTCACCTGGGCTGATCATGATCTGAGCTGAAATCAAGAGTTGGCCGCTCAACTGACAGAGCCACCCAGGTGCCCCGTTTTTTTAAGTGCATAGAACTGTATCATACTATGACCCTGAAGATCAAGATGAATTAAGACAATCCATTTTGCTTCCCATTGTTTCCATAATCCATAACTGAAATTGTGAAAGCATTGGAGAATATAAAAAATGTATTTTTAAGGTGAAAGATATAAAAAATAAAATAAATACAATGTCAATATAAAAATGTCTGTCATCCTCTATTCTTTTGTACCAAAATAGAAAATTTAGGTGGGAAATTGAGACACGAGGCAATTGCTATCATTATCAACTGGTAACTTTTCATTATAATTCCTTCTTTTTATCAGAAGTGAAGCCTGAAAATGGGAAACTGAAACAATCATCTCTTTTGGGCTGCTACCATTGTCAATCTAACTCTTTCTCTGCTCCAGTGAACCTACATTACTAAAGGTAATACAACAGGATGGATAATTCAATAGCTGTGAACAAATGTATCCCAATGCAAATAACTTCACATCATGGAGGTGGTTTTTCTTGCCCCCGAAAATGCCCTTTGATTAATACCTGGCCTATGTTTGATTGCCCCCATAGCAATCTTCTCCTTGTTGCAAACTGAAGTTATCTTTCTAACCCAGCAACCATCCAAAAAAATAATGCCTTCTATTATGCTATTTAGGTCTACTCAAATTGTTTGACTCACCAGTAATGTTTAATTGAAGGGATAATAATAAGAGATAGATATTTGTTTTATGGAAACTACTTTTTTTAGTCGTCACTAGAACTGCATTCTTCACCATACCATACACAGCTCAAAAATCCTTCCTTACATAATAGTAGTGTTGATGGTGAATCTGTAGCCATCAACAAATGGCTGAAGTTTTTGAGGTGAAAAGAAATTGTTTTCAACAACAGTTTTTCTCAGTCTCCTATAATCTCCTTCTCCCTCTCTCTCTCTCTTTTAACTTTTCTCTTCTTCTTCCACACTTTTTTCTTCTTCCTTCTCCCCTCATTATCTTTCTTTTTTATCTTCTCTTGTCTTCTTTTTTATTCTTTTCATTTTTTTTTTGCATGTTTATCTTCAAATTCCTCTAGTAATTCATTTTGAAATAGAGCGGTGGCTGGTATGACTTAAAGTTCTCTGAGGCATAAGGGTCAACAGAAAGAAGGAAGTTTGGTGAGGGAAAGAGATGAGAAAAGGAAGAAGCCTGTTGCAGAGGTGGGGGGGGGGCTAGGACATATGCAAAGAAGAAGTTAAATAATTGAAACTGTGCAAGGGGGTTGCCAGGAACTTTAAGATGAGTTTTGGCTTAAATCACTGAAAATTTATTGGATTTAGAGTATTCTATACATTTCTATGTTGAAACAAAAATCTCATCTGTTTCTTTTTTAAAGGAAGGGTAACATTTATTTATTTTTTAAAATGCTTATTTATTTTGAGAGAGAGTGTAAGCAGGGGAGGGGCAGAAAGAAATGGAGAGAGAACCCCAAGCAGACTCTGTGCTGTCAGTGCAGAGCCCGATCCCAGGATTGAACTCACACACCACTAGTTTCAGTTCATGACCTGAGATGAAATCAAGAGTGGAAGACTTAACCGTCTGAGCCACCCAGGGGCCCTGGCAACATTTATTTTATACCAAGGGAGTGTCAGTGCTTCTGTTGAGAGTGTACTGATCCTCAAACTAGTCTGCTCTTTTACAGACCGATTGTTGGTACTTGCTGTATTCTTAGAATAAAGAGAGGCAGAGAATCACTGAGAGATCAGTAGTGTTAATATACACAAAGAAACGAATGAAAAAATGATTCTGAAAATTCTTTTTCAATAATAAGAATGTTCATAAATTTGCAAATGGAACAAAGTAAGACAGGAGCAGCCTGATGTGACTATGGGTCGTTAGGAGGGACTGGGCTTAAATGACTTGAAATGTGGTTATTACGAATTAACTTTTCATAACTTTGACCACTGAATTAAGTGAATATCTCAAACATATATGCACATATACACACATATATACACTATAAATAATTTATGATTTTTACTCCTTATTTATTAAACTACTTTACCTCAGGTATTATGTAACCAGATATGATAACTTATGCATTAAAGGCTTAGGTAATTTATCAAATGTGAAATCAATATTTGGATAATTTTAAGACTTACGTAGTTCATAAAAATTTTAAACTATTAAGGTTATTAAGGGGATGGAGAAAGGTTAGAGTAGAAATTAAGTACTAAGAAAAAAATATTAAAAAACTAAAGACTGCTTATGATAGCAAGCTAATCATCATATTTTTTTAACAAAAAAAATAAGCACTATAGAGAACAAACTGATGGTTACTAGAGGGGAGGTGGATGGGCAGGTGGCTGAAACAGGTGACGGGGATTAAGAGTGCACTTATAGTGATGAGCACCAGGTGATGTATAAAATTGTTGAATCACTAAATTGTACACGTGAAGCTAATATAATAGTGTATTTAGCTACACTGGTTTTAAAATAAAACATATAAATAAGCACTATAATAAATTGTGTTAAATTATGTTGTGAAATATTTGTCACTTTTCCTGATATTTTCCTAGGAAATGATCTTGTAAACCAAGTTTTTAAGTGTACCAAGACAAACTAAAATACTATTATATGTATTTTTCTTACTTTGCTTTTCCTTTAAACATCATATTTCCTTTTCTTTTTGGAAACTTTGATTCATTTATAAGACAACTAAATCTATGTCTATTAAAGCCTAATGTAATTTAAATACAAAATGCTGGATGATAGAATTAAAATTATTAATATATGCCCCAAATAAACCCATATATTATATAATAATGAAATGCTAACAGTAGTAAGTACTATTTTCTATATTTCTCGGTTACACAGCAATGTATCAAATTGTTTAGAAGTGTTTTTTGATATAATTAAACCTCCTACTCTATATTTCATATTCTTAATCTTACTCCAGCTAGTCTGTCATATTAATTTTTTTGTTTTTATTTTTTTAAAGTTTATTTCAAACCCCATGTAAAATACTATATTTTATTTATTGATTAATCAACCATAGAAATTATCTATTTAATGAAAACAATGTTTAAACTTATCCTATCTCTCTCTTATTCAACATCTGCTAGTATATATTTTGTTTTCTATTACTTTTGAATTACTGATTTTCATTATTATTTTCATCAATTTTGTAATATCTTGTAATTTCCTATTTGTAAGGGTATAATTCTATTCATGGAATCACAAAAATATCTTCTAAGCTTTGACCAAAAAAATGACTTAAAAACCTTAAAACTGTTAATTTGCATTAATGTGTGAAGACTACATTTTATTTACCGAAAAGTCTCTTTTGTCTTGAATTTTATTCCTTCTAAGATACATATGTCAAGGCCTTAACCCCAGTACCTCCGAATGCGACTGTATTTGAGGACAATCTTTGAAAGAGGTAATTATTTTAAAAACAAAGCCAAGAAGATGAGCCCTAATCCAGTCTGAATGATGTGCCTCTAAGAAGAAGAAATTTGGACCCACAAAGAGACAAAAGGGATGTACTTACACACACGAAAGACCATGTAAAGAAATGGCAAAAAGACCAAGCCAAGGAGACAGACGTTGGAAGAAAGTAACCCTGCCAACATCTTAGTCTTGGACTTCAGCATCCAGAACGGTGAGAATATAACTGTGTTGGGTTAGATAATATTTAGTGTTCTCTCAGTGTTTTTAGTGTTCTTCTCTCTAAATCTACAACATTTTCTAATTTTCTTGAAGATAGGGCACGATTTATTAACAACTCTCTGTTGTTAAAGCTACCCAGACTGTGATAATTTGTTTTGTCAATCGCAGCAAAGTAACACATGTTCTAAATTCATGAAAATAGCCACTAAGTAGAGCATTTTACTAAGATCACAGAAAATCACTGAGTGTTGATCTCTGTATATTATTTATTTTTCACAGAGTTTTTAAATCTTGTTTTTTGGCATTACTTGCCATTGCCACATCCTCACATTTTAAAGCTCTTAAACATACTATAGATTCTATTTTTCTTGTCTCTCAAGCTGCTCTTCCTCCATTGATCACACCTTCCTGTACTGTGTAGGCTGCTCTCTAGGTCTGTTGCAGAGTTTTCATTTTGGACACAACATTTTGGCCACCCTGCATTACATACATCATTCCTAAAACCCATGTCTCCTTCTTTCTTGATTTCCAAATTTATCTCACTGATGTACATCTTCAAAGAATTTCCAAATAAAATTTGCACATCTTTGTATAATTGTAAACTTTTTTTTTTCTGGACATTTATGTATGTGTTGGGAAGATAAAGAATTCTAGGTTAAAATATATCTTTGACTTTTGAAGCCATTTATTGTTTTCTAGCATCCTGTGAAATTGCCATGCTCACAGATATCCTTTGAATAAAAAGGGGACTTAATTCTTTCAAGAAAATATCAACACAAGAGGCACTGCATGTGGAGGTGTACAAATCTTATTTAATTTCTTTAGAGAAAAAGGCTAGTGTTTTTCTGGGTGTAGACTTCAGGAAATAATCCATATTTTCTAGGTTTTGATTAGGGATAGAGTGGATAGGTGTAACATAAGGATGGTTATAGAGACAATGTGAGGTTAACATGATGAAAGTGTCATACAAGAATCACTTCTTCCATGTATATATATAAACCTTCAATTAATCCTGTTTTCTTTTCCACTTCTCACCTCCACCAACCATGGTTCCTGTGCCTTAGAGATCAGAGCTTTCCCAGTGTTCTGTGAGGCAGATTAGCTCCCAATATTTCCATAATCATACATTTCCCACCTCCCCCCAAAATCAGTTTTACAATAAAACATGAAATCTTGTTTACTTAAAGTTCCCAAAATTATTTGAGTGGATCATTTGGAATATATATGAACATAGATATTACATATATGTGAGATATGTGCATATAGCAACCTACACAGAGCAGATTCATATTTTATATATGTATATATAAGACATATTATAAATTAATCTATGATAAGTATTATAAATATATAGGTATATTGCATATATATGCAAATAGTTACTTATTATCATCATTATTGTTGGCATGAGTCAGTCCTTCAACTAGTTCCATTAAATTCTAATGCAAAATTCTTTTATGCATAGTGTCACTGTGATCTCATGGAATTTTAGAGATGAAAAGAACACAGAGGACAGGGATGCTTGAAAGAAGAATGATCTCAAGTCTGAAGGCATAGCTCACCCAAAGTCTCACATGTTAGACAAATAATGTCATTGTAAAATATAGGAGTTTCAACCAAGGAATCGTAACGTGGGTAAGTTAAAAATTGTGAGTTGTAGAAGGAATTATAAAAGAACCAGAAATATGATGACATAAACAGGTCATAGGGGTGATAACATGCTTTAACCCCCTATTTTTATGTTGTTTTGACTTTTACTTATGGCAAAACAAAGATAACCATTTCTTCTATCCAAAATTTCTCTGCTTTTAGAACGGCTACTAATTGTTTCTGTGACAAACGAAATCTATATGGGTTAACATTTAACACAACTAAAGATAAAAGTCAGGCTATATTCTGAAATAATATTTTTTAAGTTTATTTATTTTGAGAGAAAGAGAGAGAGAGAGAGAGAGGTAGAGAGAGAGATACAGAGAGAGAGTAAGTGGATGAAGGGCAGAGAGAGAGGGAGAGAGAGAGAGTCCCAAGCAGGATCTGCTCTGTCAGCAGGGCTCAAACTCATGAACCATGAGATCATGACCTGAGCCAAAATCAACAGTCAGATGCTTAATCAACTGAGCCACTCAAGAACCCCCTTAAATAATATATTGATCATATTTACTTTATTTACAATTTTAATGATTAAAACGACAAAGAATACCCAAAATAAATTCTTTAACCCATTGTGCAATTTTCCTCATAAAACCTTATTTAGTATGAAATGATGGAAAATCATGCCACTGCTTATACATTCAGGATCAAGTATTGGTTTGTATTCATCTATTTTGAGTTCAGCAAACAATAAATACCAACTTATTAAATCTGATTAAAATGGACTCTCAGCCCATAATCTTACTCTTCAACTGAAAATATGTAATGTTGCTTAATGATCTGGGTGTTGGAGCTTCTTTTTGACTCTAAAAAATAATGATCCTTCATTATAATAAAATATTCCACTGTTGCATAGTCTGTGTTTTATGAATTACTCTACACACACTTTGTGTCAATTATAGGCCATAGAATAAAAGGTAACACTTCAGCCTCCAGGCTGAATCATTTATTTGGAGCTCACTGATGTGTTCTTAATTCAGTTTGAAGTCTCTCCCCACCCACAGTTTGTGGAGAAAGAGATGCAAACATTTTTCTTCATTGGCAGAGACTGGAGAATGCATCAACATGACAAATATTTTCCAGGAGAAAAGAAAAAAAAAAAAAAGGCATACTCTGTGAATAACAATCTCTCTCTCTCTCTCTCAAAAAAAAAGATAATCATAACAATATTTATAACACTTCTTTTATCTCACAGGAGCCTAAAGCAGTTTAGAAATGTTAACGATGATCTGGTTCTGTGAGATTCACGTCTCCTGTCACTGAGACGGATTCACGTTTAACGGTGCGTGGGGATGACAGACCCTGCAGAAAGCTCAGAAGGATTTATACCACATCTATAAGGCTGCTAGGGGAGGACTGCTTATTCCAAACTGCCCATGCTAGGATGTGTATCTATCACAGAATCAAAGGCATGGGCTCCCTACATATGCAAAATACGATGGATTGCATAACATTCACCTGCTCTCTGGGATAAAAATATTGATGAGACATCCCAGAACACCCTGCCCCACACCATCTGATAATGTAGACAACACTATGCCTGTTAGTAAGACATTAGTAATCATTTAAAAACATTTAATGTGTTCATGTGAATTAACATTATATTTGCTTCTTCTGACTATTTAAAAGAATTCAGTGTTCAGAATCCTATATTCATACACCTACAGAATAGTCCAAGCATAACTATTTTTCCAATACAGACATATTTATATGTCACTCCTGAATTCCCTCAGGTAGATTATGTGGTTGATTTGAACAATGGTGATAGGTTACAAATTCTACAACAGTGAGTGACATTGTTTACACAATAACTAACAGGTTTTGAAATTTTCTAAATACACAAACACGCACATATAGTGATTTACATGTGTATGTTGAACATACATCAGATAGTTTCATCATGCTTTGATTTATATCATGTACTATTATTTACCCTTGTAGCTACTAATATTTAAAAACAGGAAGGAAAGAGTAAATGGAAATATATTGTGGGTTTTCTTTTTTTTTACTCCATCATTATCTATGCTATTTTGTGGCAAAAATCCATTCATTTATATCTTTATTAATTCAGCAAACATTTATTCAGTAATTATTAGACCCTATTCTAGGCACTAGGCGTTTAAAGAGACATTTGATACATATCTTTAGGAACATAATACTCTTTGAGAGAGATAAATATTAAAAAAGGAAACAGTGCCATAAGAACACCAAACAGGAAGCCCATAACTCTGTAAAAGAAAAAGCAGAGGCAATGTTTGGGAGCATTTGAACTGGATCTTGAAAATTGAGTAGGAGATTTCAACCAAAGCAAGTACTTTTGTCAAGGTTCTTTTTTATTTTTTAAGTTTATTTATTTATTTATTTAGAGAGAGAGCATGAGCAGGGGAAAGGCAGAGAGAAAAAGAGAGAGAGAGAGGGAGAGAGAGAGAGAATCCCAAGCAAGCTCTGCATTGTCAGTCCAGAGCCGGAAGTAGGGCTTGAATCCACAAACTGTGAGATCATAACGTGAGTGGAGATCAACTGTCAAATGTTCAACAAACTGAGGCACCCAGACACCCCATCAAGGTTCTAATTATAAAATTAAAACACAGGGGGCGCCTGGGTGGCTCAGTCAGTTAAGTGTCCGACTTCGGCTCAGGTCATGGTCTCACGGTTCATGGGTTCGAGCCCCACGTGGGGCTCTGTGCTGACAGCTCAGAGCCTGTAGCCTACTTCAGATTCTGTGTCTCCCTTTCTGTCTCAGCCCCTCCACCACTCTTTCTCTGTCTGTCAAAAATGACATTATTAAAAAAAAAATAAAGCACATTGCTAGCACTGACTGCAAAAAATACATAGCCCTAGCTGGATTGAGTGAGTGAAACAGTCCTAGTTTCAACAAAATGTAAGCAAAACAATCTATTGATATACAGACATACCTCATTGTATTAAACTTCATTTTTCATTTTAATGCACTTTGCAGATATTGCTTTTTTTTATTTTTAGAAATTGAAGGTCTGTGGCAACACTGCATCAAGGTAGTCCATTGGTGCCATTTTTTTTTTAAATGAATTTGCTTAATCCATGTCTCAGAAACATTTTGGTAATTCTTGCTATATTTCAAATTTTTCAGTATGACTATATTTGTTATGGTGATCTGTAATCAGTGATCTTTGATGTTACTATTGTAATTGTTTTGAGGCACCATGAACTGTGCCCATATAAGATGGTGAACTTAATCAATAAATGATATATAAGTTTGACTGCTCCACCAGCCTGTCCCCCTATCTCTGTTTCTCTTTCCTAGGTCCTCCTTATTTTCTAAGATACAACATATTTGAAAATGAATCAGTTAATAACTGTACAATGATCTCTGAGTGTTCAAGTGAAAGGAAGTGTAGATGTCTCTCAGTTTAAATCAAGAGCTAGAAAAGATAAAGTTTAGTAAGGAAGGCATGTGAAAAGGTAATCGGTCAAACACTAGGCCTTTTGTGCCAAATAGCCAAGTTATGAATACAAAAGAAAAGTTCTTGAATAAAATCAAAAGTGCTACTCCAGAGAACACATAACTGATAAGTAAGTGAAACAGCCTTATTGCTGATAGGGAGAAAGTTTTAGTGGTCTGATAGATCAAACCAGCCACAATATTCCCTTAAATAAGAGCCTAATCCAGAATAAGACCCTAATTCTTTTCAATTCTATGAAGGCTGAAAGAGGTAAGGAAGCTACAGAATAAAAGTTGGAAGCTGGCAGAGGTTGGTTCATGAGGTTTAAATAAAGAAACAGACTCTTAAATATAGAGAACAAACTGATAGTTACCAGAGGGGAGGCCGGTGGAAGGATGGATGACATAGGTGACAGGGATTAAGGATTGAACTTGTGATGAACATGGGGTATTGTTTGGAAGCATTGAATTGCTCTATTGTACACCTTATGTTAACTAACTGGGATTCAAATAAAAAATTAAAATAAATAAAGAAGCTTACTACGTAGCATGAAAGTGCAAGCTGAAACAGTAAGTGGTGACATAGAAACTGCAGAGAGTAATCCAAAAGATCTAGCTAGAAAATAAATGAAGGTGGTTACACTAAGGAAAATATTTTCAATGGACTTAAACAGTTGTTTATTGGAAGAAGATGCCACCAGTGTCTAGCTTTGGAGTTTCAAAAGACAAGCTGACTCTCTTGTTAGCAGCTTATGCAGCTGGTGACTTTAGGTGGTAGCCAGTGCTCATGTGCCACTCTAAAAATCCTGGGGCTCCTAAGAATTGTGCTAAATCTACTCAGCTTGTGCTCTAGAAATGAAACAACGAAGCCTGGATGACAGCACACCTGTTGACAACATGGTTTACTGACTCTTTTAACCCCGCTATTGACACCTACTCTTCATGAATAATAAAAAAAAAAAGATTCTTTCCAAAATATTACTGCTCATTAACAGTGCACCTGGTCACCCAGGAGCTCTGATGGAGATGTACAATGAGATGCGTGTTGTTTTCATTCCTGCCAATACAACAACCATTCTGCAGCCCGTGGATCAAGGAGTAATTTTGACTTTCAAGGCTTATTATTTAAGAAACATATTTTGTAAGGCTATAGGTGCCATAGACAGTGATTCATCTGATGGATCTCGGCAAAGTAATTTGAAAACCTGGAAAGGATTTTCCATTCTAGATGCCATTAAGAAGAGGTTAAGGGGTGCCAGGGTGGCTCAGTTGGTTAAGCATCTGACTTTGGCTCAGATCATGATCTCACGGTCTGTGAGTTCGAGCCCCACATCGGACTCTGTGCTGATGGCTCGGAGCCTGGAGCCTGCTTCAGATTCTGCATCTGCCTCTCTCTCTCTCTGCCTTTCCCCTGCTCACGCTCTATCTCTCAAAGATAAATAAATGTTAAAAAATTTAAAAAAAATAAGAGGTTAAAATATCAACATGACAGGAATTTGGAAGAAGTTGATTCCAAACTGTAAGGATGACCTTGCAAGGTGCAAAACTTCAGTGGAGGAAGTAACTGTAGAGGTGGTGGAAATAGCAAGAGAACTAGAATTAGAAATAGAGTCTAAACATGGGACTGAATTTCTGTGATCTCATGATACAACTTTAATGGATGAGGAATACATCTTACAGATGAGCAAGGAAAGTGATTTCTTGAGATGGAATCTACTTCTGGTAAAGATGCTGCGAAGGCTGTTGAAATGACAACATATTATGTAAACTTAGTTGATAAAACAGCAGCAGGGTTTGAGGGGATGGACTCTAATTTTGGAAGAGGTTCTACTGTGGGTCAAATGCTTTCAAACAGTACCACATGCTACAAAGAAATCATCCATGATAAGTAGAGTCAATTGATGTGGCAAACTTCATTGTTGCTTTACTTTCAGAAATTTCTACAGCCACCCCAGCCTTCAGCAACCACCCCTGCTCAGTCAGCTGCCATGGACATCAAGGCAAGACCTCCATCAACAAAAAGATTACAACTCGCTGATAGTTCACATAATGCTTGGCATTTTTTTAAGCAATGAAGTATTTTTAAATTAAGGCATATACATATTTTAGAAATAGTGTTTTTGCACACTTAATAGATAAGAGTATACTATAAACATAACTTTTTTATGCATTAGGAAACAAACAAAAATAAATCATTTGATTCTGTTTATTGTGATAGTCACTTCATTGTGGTGGCCTGGACCAAACCAGCGATATCTCCCAACATGTACCTGTACACTGTCCTCTTTCTTATACTCACATATACTTGGGTAGAATTAGACTTAAAATTATGTTTTCAAAACGGGGTGCTATACTCCCAGAATGTAACATTTCTCCATGTCACATACCCCTTTCCCTCTAAATACCACTTATAATCACATCCGTGATCCATTTTAACTTTTGTATGTAACCCTTTTTTACCTGCCTCTTGTCCTCAGCTGCTAGTGCAAAATTTCATTTATGTGTATCCCAGTGGGGTGTCTTTCATGACCTTAGATTGAATAGGCTACCATTACACATTCTTCTTTTCTTTTCTCCTTTCATCTGGAGGCTGATATGTGCCTTTGGCACCTCTGCTGTTTCTTTTAGGCAAGAGTGTAATTTACTTGGACCTCATAACTCTGCCTGGAAAGGAAACAGCCATCAGATCTCCCAGGTTTCCATGTGGAGCCTTTTTTTTCATACTAACACTAACACACAAGAAACATTTTGCTTCCAAGACTGCTTGGAAATTATGGGGAAGTCAGAGAGAAAAACTAAGCTCAGTATGTCTAATTTGTTTTCCTAGGTGTTCAGATAACTTCCTCAAGGCTTCTTCACCCCTCATGCCAATTGATTATTGTCAGACTGCAAACTGAAAGGACTGAAATCCCAAAGGAAACAGAAACAAAATATAGATAGATGTTATGGGTTGAATCCTGTGTCCCCCACCTCAAAAGGAAAAAAAAAAAAAAAGCTGTGTTGAAATCTAAGCCCCTGATACTTCAGAATGTGACCTTATTTGGAAATAAAATGTTCATAGAAGTAATCAATTTAAAATGAGGTCCTTAAGGATCCTAATCCAATATGACAGCTGCCTTTATAAAAAGGGGAAATTCATACACAGGGACAGACATGCATAGAGGGAGGATGATCTGAAGAGAGAGAGGGAGAACATGATGGCAATATAAGACAGAGATCAGAGTGATGTATCGACAGCCGAAGATTGCCAGCCCGCTGTCAGAAGTTAGGAGGGGGGCATGACAGTCTCCTTCCTAGCCTGCAGAAGAAACCAACCCTGCCAACAGCTTGATTTCAGACTTTAAACTCCAGAACGGGGAGGCAGTACATTTCTGCTGTTTAAGCCACTCAGTTTGTGGCACTTCATTGTGGCAGCCTAGTGACCGGCAAACTAGTTCAGTAGATGGTGCCCAGATTTGCTTTCCCTTCCTCAATATACTTTATTCTCCTACATTATTGAAATAGGTCTCTGCCTTCCTTCCCACTAGATGTAAGATTTAGAAGCAGCAAGCACTGCATCTCATACATTTGTTTCTTTGCAGCTCTTACATCTTATTTTGCATACTACAGCAATGGAATTAATTTTTGCTAAATATATTTTAAAATAGAAAAATACGCCAAAGCTATTGAATAAAATAATTTTTAGTTTCATAAGGAAAGAAAAACAAAGAAAAAGACATGTAAATGGTCATGGAAAAACAAAATTATTTACTTCATTTTAACATAAAATATATCTCCATATATATATATATATATATACATATTTTCTTAAATCATTAGTATTTATGACTATGAACTTTCAATGAAGGCAGATATATTTTATAGAAATACCCTAATGCCTATATATTTATATTTTTACAAGAGCTTGTTTATTACATGAATATTAATTATGGTTTTAATATCACTCTATATTAATGTGACTGAAATACAGTGTTGATTATTACATTGTTTTGTATTACATCGTGATACTTTTTTAGCAACAATGAATCTAGCCTGATTTAGAATACATTAATATATGCAGAACAACAAATTAATTTAAAGGCTAGTAGTTACATATATCAAAACCACAATGCTACAGACTAATAGGCCCTTCTATACTATGAATAGTCTGCATTATTATTACTGAGACTTCCATTAGCTCTCTTTAAGCATACTCATTTGATTGGAAAATTGGTTCAATACTAATGCATCACCTATTATGTTGTACTTTAAAGAAAGGAATGTTGTACTGATACAGGGAACTTGTGAATAATAAAGATGGTTTTATATATATATATACATATATACACACACATATATATACACACATACATAGTTTCTTATGGGAAGTCTGAGATGATTTGCAAAACAAATTTTTTTTCACACAATAAGTAAACACCTCACTCGCAGTGTCTATGTGAAAAACTGCTTTAGCCAAATTTGTTTTAAAAAATAAGAACAAAAACTGTTGAAATATATAATTATACATCTTGAAAGAGATTTTAGAGGTCAATTTAAAAACAAACCTTAAACCTTTCAATTAATCTATAATAAGGCTTTTTTGACTGTACTTTTAACTTCAGCTATCTCTTTTTGACACTACATAGGCATAGCCAAAGAAATGGAAACATTATGATGTATGGTGGTGGGAAGCAGTAGAGGATGAATGCTATGTGGAGGTAATTTTTTGCTCTATGATCCTGGTTTCTTTTTTTACTATGAGGTCAAATATTATTTTTCTTGAGTTTGAAGTTCAAAATGAACATTTGCTGAAACCATAACCTGAATTCATATCAGCGAATTTTGAGACCGCAAATCAAATCAACACTTATAATTAAGTACAAGGCATGTAGGTCAATTTAATTTTTAATAAATCTGGTTGTTCAAACTTTTGAGAGGTAAAAATTATTTAAACTCTGCTTTTTATATAAAAAAAATTTTGGAGGGAAATAATTTTATTTCTGATTGGCAACGATGAAGGGAAGAAATCGAACTAAGAATGACACGGATTACTTTTGGAAATTAACATGATTTTCCTGAAAACTCAGCATACACTCCATTTTGATGAAAGCTTGCTCTGAGCTGTTATGATAAATGATTAGACATATTGATAGACAACTGAGACAATTCTATGCAATTCAATTATTAGAAAACAGGGCAAACTGATGCATTAATGAGAGCCGACTTAGGCAGTTCAGACAATTGTAGAGAGTATTTATCTACTAAATTCTCATAGGACTTTCATCTTTGTAGGAGGAACTGAGTTCAATCTTCTAGAGTACACACAGTCCCACACACAATCACTGTCTCAAGGATGTACAAACTAAGAGGGAGATACTTTATATGTATACATAATTATACTAGGAAGTGACATATTGTGCATTTCACAATAAATGTCGAAGGAAAATTGTGAAAAGGGAATTCAAATGAGTAAGAGGTCGCTGCTGCCTGGGATGATGATATAAAGTATCTTAAAAGATACAGTAACCTTGCCAAACTGGGAAACGGGTGAGGTGTGTAATGTCATGAAAATCTTTCCCTCTAAAGGAATTCAAAGGACCTGTTTTTTTTTTTTTTTTTTTTAATGAGGTAATGTTCTATCATAATCCCTCTTTTCTTTTTGGAAAAATACAAAGACCATTGATCATTACACATTATTAGCATTATGTTTCCTTTAACTAACTTCATTTAAATGTCGGAGTCACTGGGATTAAGTCTCTAAAAACATGTCAGTATAACTCAGACAGATGAAAAAAAATCAGTATAGAGTTCAATGTCTTTGAGGCGGGCCTCATGGCTGAAATCACTGCAAGTGAAGCTGATGTTCGCTTCTAAATTTCTCACATTTACATGTTGTTACATAATAATGTACAAAATTTATTGAGTATTTAGTGTCAAGCTTTTAACATTATCTTTACATTATTTCATTTAATAGAATTCTGTGGAGTAGGATGTCTTAAAATCCCCATCTTATAAATAAGGAACTAAGTAATCTGGACACATATGTAGTGAATAACGGCGAGAAATTTGAATGGGTAGTTTGATGAGTGCCTATGCGCTTAACTCATGATATTCTTCAGACACCTCAAGCTCTCTAATTATCCCTTGACATTGCATTATGTTTGTCTTTGATCTCAGAGTAGAAACATTCATAATACAAACTACGAGTTCATAGACAAATCAAGAACATACTTTTATAGTATCTTCACGTTCTGAGAACTTCAGTACATAGCATTCTGCGCTGGCATGTTGCAACACAAAAATGTACCATATAATACTCCCTTTCATTTTAGTTTAATGAAAATAATCTGTCCCGACCTATAAGCAGTAATTTCCTTTAGAAGTGGATGTAAGTTTCAATACCTCCAAAACACAAAATCCTTCCTTATTTTTCTCATTACCTTTTGCTCTACTACACTCTCTGAGTTTATATTACTTTATTATTTCCTAGGTTTGATTTTAGTTATTATATGAATTATATGCTTGATCACTATATTTGAATTATTTGCTTCTTGGTGTTTAAGATACTAATTACGTATACTGCATATTTTTATATCTCTTCCAACTTAATGTTGTGTGACTTTGAGGAAGCCCCTTCAACTCTGTGGCTTGCATTTTCCACAAACGATTCAAGGTCTGAATGATTTCTACAATTCCATTTAGCTCTGAATGTTATATTCTAAATCACCTCCTTCCCAAAGAGGTGAGATCTCAATTGTTTTGACCATGAGAGAGATGAAGAACCCTCTACACTGGGCTCTATCCTCTAGGTGTGGAGCTAGGGATAGAGGGGAGCTCAGAGTGCTGGCTCCTATAGACAAGCCAACATAGTTATCATGTGTACAGTCTAAGGAATCAACCTTTTCTTTTATAGGTTAGTAAACAGAATATTAGTGAAATTTTATCTAATTCATATATCTGTTCCTTGTTTACTTTATCCCATGAACTTTTACTAACCAGGTAGTGTTAAATAAACTGATGGTCAAATAAACAACTTCTATGATCTTTGGCCAAATATAATTCAAATTACTACTATATTTGTAGTATTTACTCTCTGTGTTTTATCTCAGTTAATCTTACTAAGTTTGTATCCATTACACTTGTAAATACTTTGCATTATCCACTTTATACATGTTTTACAGTGAAATACTTTGTCAGCACCCCAAAATTGTATGCTAAAATGTTAAATAAAAAATGAAATAAAAGAGGAGCACCTGGGGGCGCCTGGGGTGGCTCAGTCGGTTGAGCGTCCGACTATGGCTCATGTCATGATCTCGCAGTCTGTGAGTTCGAGCCCCATGTCGAGCTCTGTGCTGTCAGCTCAGAGCCTGGAGCCTGCTTCAGATTCTGTGTCTCCCTCTCTCTCTGCCCCTCCCCCACTCATGCTCTGTCTCTGTATCAAAGATAAATAAATGTAAAAAAAAAAAATTAAAAAAAAAAGAAAAAAAGAAGAGCATCTGGATGACTCAGCCAGTTGAATGTTCGAATTCCGCTCAGGTCATGATTTCGAGGTTTGTGAGTTCGAGCCCCGCTTTGGGCTCTCTGCTGACAGCTCAGAGCCTGGAGCCTGCTTCAGATTCTGTGTCTCCCTCTCTCTGCCCCTCTCCTGCTTGCACCCTCTCTCTCAAAAATAAATAAACGTTAAAATTATAAAAAAAGAAATAAAAGATAACAGACAAAGCTAAATTTTGGTAAAGTTTTTTATAAATTCCACTTTTTAAAAGCTAATAGGTAGATTATGGTTTGACACTGAATGAATTATAGCTGTAGTTATAAAATATCAGAGTTTATTAAGCTGACTTTGAACTATAAGTTAGTAAATTATTCAATATGAAGTAAAACAGTAGGATAACTAAAAGATCCAAGTAAAAGCTCACATAATTTTAATTTTTAAACTTTTTACAACTTATACTTTGCATATTTGCAAGAATTTCTCCTTATTATTAAATTATTGCTTTGTAAGAGCAATCTGGAATTTTTTCTTAAAACAAAGAAAGCTTTGTGATCTAAAATCCCCATCTATCTCTATAACTTTTTTTAATGTTTGTATATTCTGAGGTGGGGGGGGAGAATGCAAATGTGCACACAGGTGGAGAGGGGCAGAGAGAGAGGAAGAGAGAGGATCCAACCAGGCTCCTCATTGTCAGCGCAGAGCCTGATGTGGGGCTTGATGCCAGGAACCATGAGATCACGACCTGAGCTGAAATAAAGAATTGGAGGCTTACCTGAGTGAGCCATCCAGGCGCCCCACAAAGTTTGGTTTTTTTTCAGCAGTTATTTAACACTTGAAATAGTTACATTAGTTTATATCTGGCTGGCCTAATAAACATTTTAATCTCTATGAGTCAAACTGAAAAGTCACAAGCTCCAGTGAGTTCACTGGGATTCTCTGAGGTAGGACAAGTTATATTCTATACCAAACTATAAAAAGCCTATCTATAACCTAGAGCGGACAGATTCATTAAAAAAAAAAAAAAAAGGAAGTGGGGCAAAAAAAGAAGCAAAGTTGAGAGGAAGAAAATGAAGAGGAAGAAGAAGATTAACATAAATGACAATGAAGGGGAGAGGTCGGGTCGGGTAAGTTCACAGTTGCTCTTCAGTGCCCTTGATCATGTTTCTCCAGCTTAAAACTGGATCTCAGTTACTGTTTAAGCCAAAACACCTCTTCATCCATCATCAGGACCATCTATTTAACTCCTGGTTATCTTTGTTCATTCAACAAACAGTGTGCCCTTTTTCACCATCTTCATCTCAAATTCTAGAAATCTCCTAGGTGACTCTGACATCCAAGGGAGTGAAACACCACATATGGCCTCATCGTCTGGTCTGCCAACCCAGCATTCCTATACCTGTACTGCCCTCCTCCTTAGCTTATTTGACAAGAAAATGACTGTGGGAGTGTGATCTATAAGTATTCTATATTACTGTCTGACATTTTTTTTCTGTACCCTTACAGAATGGCATCTTCCACTCATCTCTTCACACGGGGATTGGAAATTTGTGCTTGGACCCTCTAGATAAAGGTACAATGACAGACTTGTTTTAGCTGCACTTCTAAAACACTAAAAAATCCATTACTTGATATTCAAAACAGTAACTTTGTAACTACATTTCAATTATGTTTAATCATTATGTCTGTTATTTCTTGTACCAGCATCACATTATTATAATTATTGAGAAGAAAATTCAAAACTTCATTTCTCTTAAATTATTTTTAATTTATTTTTATTGTAAGATTATTTTTACACATTATTCAACTTGATCAATTTTACAATTTTTTGTTCATGTTACAAAATAATCATAATAAAATTTCAAGTAAAATTGCATTTCATAGTAGACAATTTGGGGACAACTGGCATCCTTTTGATAATGAGTCTTCCAATTTAGTTTCTCTGTGTATTTAATACATTGATGACATACATTTTATTTTTATTTTTCAAGTTTTTAATTCCAGTTAGTTAACATGCAGTGTTATATTAGTTTCAGGTGTACAATATAGTAATTCAATACTTCCATACATCACCCCATGCTCATCAGGACAAGTGCACTTCTTAATCCTCATCACCTATACAATCCCCCTCACCCCTGCCACTCCCCTCTCTCTGTTAGCCATCAGTTTATTCTCTGTAGTTAAGAATCTGTTTCTTGGTTTGTCTCGGTCTCTCTCTTTTTTTTTTTTACTTTGCCAGTTTGTTTGTTTTTTAAATTCCACATATGAGTGAAATTATATATTTGTCTTTCTCTAACTGACTTATTTTGCTTAGCATTACCCTCTCTAGCTCCATCCATGTTGTTGCAAATGGCAAGATTTCATTCTCCTTTAAGGCTGAATAATATATCATACATACACCTTCTTTATCCATTCATCGATTGATGGACACGTCGGTTGCCTCTCTATCTCCGCTATTGTAAATATTGCTGCTGTAAACAAGAGGTGCATGTATCTCTTTAAATTAATGTTTTTGTATTCTTTGGGTAAATACCCAGTAGTGCAATCAATGAATCATAGGGTAGTTCTATTTTTAACTTTTTGATGAACCTCCACATTGTTTACCAGAGTGGCTACACCAGATTGCATTCCCACCAAAGTGAAACACTTTTGCTGCATCCCAAAGTTTCTGGACTGTTGTGTTTTCATTTTCATTTGTCCATGTATTTTTAAATTTTTTTTATTTTTCTGGTTGACCCATTCATTGTTTAGGAGCATGTTATTTAATCTTCATGTATTTGTGGTCTTTCCAGATTTTTTTTTTTTTTTTGTGGTTGACTTCTAGTTTCATAGAGGTCAGAAAAGATGCATGGGATAACTTCAATATTCTTGAGTTTTTGGAGGCCTTTTTTATGGGCTAATATGTTATCTATTCTGGAGAACGTTCCTTGTACACTTGAAAATACTGTATATTCTGTTGTTTTAGAATGAAATGTTCTGGATATGTCTGTTAGATCCATTTGTCTCAGTGTGTCATTCAAAGCCATTATTTCCTTGTTGATTTTCTGTTTACATGATCTGTCCATTGATGTAAGTGGGATGTGAAAGTCTCCCACTGTTATTGTATTATTATTAATTTGTTCCTTTATGTTTGTTATTAAGTGTTTTATGTATTTGGGTGCTCCTAAGTCTTATGCATAAATATTTTAAAATTGTTGTATCTTCTTGTTTGATTGTCCCCTTTATTATCATTATATAGTGTCCTTCTTTGTCTCTTGTAACAGTTTTTGTTTTCAAGTCTATTTTATCTGATATAAGTATTGCTGTTACAGCTTTCTTTTGATATCTATCCACACAATAGATGTTTCTTCATCCGCTCATTTTTGATCTGCTGGTGTTTTGAGTCTAAAACGATGTCTTGTAGACAGCATATAGATAGGTCTCATTTTTTCTTTATCCATATGTCACCCTATGTCTTACGATTGCAGTGTTTAGTCCATTAACATTCAAAGTAATTATTGATTGATATGTATTTATTGCCATTGGGTTATTTGTTTTGTGGTTGTTTCTGAAATTTTTTCCTGATCCTTTCTTGTCTTTATCTCTCATGTGTTGCTGATTTTCTTTAGTAATATGTTTGGATATTTTTCTCTTTATTCTCTGCATTATTATTAGTGGTTTTTGATACATGGTTACCATTAGGTTTGTATATAACCTCTTCTGCATATAGCAGTCTATATTAAGTTGATGGTCATTTAAGTTTGAACTCATTATTTTCCTCTCCCCATATCTTAGGTATATGTTTTTATACTTTATATCCTTTTTTTCATGAGTTCCCTGACAGATTTTTTACAGAAATATTCATTTCACTCCTTTTGTGTTTCCTTATATTACTTTTGGTCTATTCTTTCCACATTTTAAGTGGAAAAAATCACTATATATTGCATATCTAGTTATAATATGTATTGGTGTACATATAACATACATTTTATAACTTTTATATAGGTTCTATGTTTCCTTCTTAAACTAATTTGTAGACTTATTTTTGCTATTGGAAATGGCATATATCCCCATTATATTCTCAAGGACATAATTTTTCACTTACAGAATAAAAAAATACTTTTTTTATTTATGTCTAACTATTTTACTAATTTTCATAATACAACCAGTAGTATAAGTTATCAATTGTATCACAATAGAAGAATAATTATTTTCCTTTTTAGAATACCTATGTTTTTACAAGTCATATTGACTAGAATTGTCAAATAATGTGATAGTCCATAATCACAGTGGAAAACTTCTTTTGTTTCTTATAATAATTGAAATGTTTTTAGATATTTACTATTAAGGAAAATGTTGACTGAGCACATGAAGCAGATTTTATTTTATTAAGTGGGTATTAATAATGTCTGCTTTATCAATTTTTGTTGTTGATATCTAAGATGACAATATTCTAATATCGAATACTTTTTTAGGTCTTGAGTGGTTCATTTTCAGTTTGATTTCCTATGGCCAAGGAGGATATTAACATATTTCCTAATCTTGACAAATAGTTTAACCACTTGAATAGATTTCTGTAGTTTTTAAATAGTTTTGTTAGCTCTTAATTTCTTTTATTCACATAAATTAATAAATCATATTTTTTCTACAGTATCTTTTTCATTATCACAAGTTTCTAATTTTTTCTATAATGTATAAATGTTGAAATAAGCTTGGAATTAGTTATTTTAAAGACTTATAAGCACTAGCCCAGGGATTTTTTTAAAGATAATTATATAAAATTAATTTGTGCAACAGTTGTGGTGTTAAATTCAAATCTATAATGGCATTATATCTAGTTCTCTGTCTCTTATTCACTTCACTCAAGCCATAATGGCCTTTCTGTTATTTTTTAAATAAATCAAGTCATTCTATGTTTTACTGCCTGCCGATGTTCTTACCTCTACCTATAAATTTTACCTCCAGCTGTATTTGAGTAGCTGGTTTTCCCTCTTCATCCAGATCTTTGCTTTACTATTATCATTTTAGAGAGGCTTTCCTTAACCGTTATTCTATCTAGAGTAACATTGTTCAAATGCCCTTTTCTTATCTATTTTTGTTATGTTTTTCATCAATTTTGAAATAATTTTTACAGTACATATCATTGAAATAAATACATGTTATTAATATTTAAATTATATTAGCATTGTGAGTAATCTATATTAAAAGTATTACATTCTTCCTCAAACATATGTGTATAGTGTTACAGCCTTTTTATTGTTACTAATCTTATATTTCACCTCTGATATTAAGTAATCAAACTTTACAAAAGATTATTGGTATTTTAAAATTTACATATATGTTAAAGTTTGTTATTTTGTATCAATTTCTTTTATTTATTGGCTCTCTTTTCTTATTTTTAATTTTCTTATGTTTATTATTTCCTGTTTATTTTCATATGTTTAAATTGATCTTTTAGTTCATTTAGGTTGTCTTTCTTTTTATGATCACTTAATATATAATTTTCTATAACAAATTTATTGAATAACATCCCTTATTTGTGGAATGATGCTATCTTTTTACTTTCAGGATAGTCTATAACATGTCTCTGAATTTCTTATTTACCTGTATTATTTGTGCATTTCCATGTAGGTTTTACTTGTGCTTATGTCAGAAAATGTGGTTGATATTTTGTCTACAAATAATTTCCTTAGGTTTTCTTTGAGTTATAAATATATAATTTTCAAAAAAGGTAAAAAGCAAACACATATAAAATGAATACTTCCCCAAATTTTAATTAACTCATTAATTCATAATTGAAGCAGATATATGTTAAAGTAATCTCAAAGGGTATTTTCAAAGCTAGATACATTTAGACAATTTAATAAAGTAATGTCAGGAAAACCATGCTGGCCTACATATAAAACTGATTGTTGACTAAGAGACCCAAAGACCACAGTCCACAGTCACTGTGGTTATTTGTATCTTTATCAGACACAATCCACAAATTGAGCTTTGCTCTGGGAAAAATAATCAAAGCCAAACTGTAATTTATTGTGTTTATTTCCAAGCTTTGCATAATTAACCTTCTTGTGGGGGAAGCTAAGAAACAGTCACAGGCCCACTAAAATACTTGGATTTAATCATAAGATTACAAAATGATTCTCCTCCCTCACATTATCACCACATAAAGAGGGCTCCAATGCAATGGTAAATTACAGCTGAAAGCATGGCAAAACACAGACTCTAGCTAAAGAGGAGCTTTTAGGGAAGCCCTAAGATAAGAGGGGACACTAGAAGAAGGACACTTGCAGAAGTTCTAGCCTCTTGGCACTTACAACTACATACAATACTTAACACGACCAACTCCTAGTCAGATTGACCAAATACCTTACATTAAATGTATATTTAACTCAGTTCTTATACTCAATGAATAATATCTAAATTTTAACAATAACAACAACAAAATACAAGGCATACTGAAAAGGTAAGAAGAAACACTGTCTGAGAAAAAGTAAGCAACAGCATAAGACTCAGCTATGATGCAAATGCTCTGGAATTATCAGACAAGAAATTTAAAATACCTGAATAATATTTTAATGGCTGTGATGGTAATGTAGACAACATGAAATAGATAGTGAATGAAAGTAAGATATGGAGACTGTAAGGAAGAGTCAAAGGAAATACTAAGAATCAGAACCACAGTCACAGACATGAAAAATGCTTGTGATGAGCACATCTGTAGAGTGAACACAGTCAAGAAGAGACTAAGTGAGCTTGACAATTTTGATAAAATACAGAGAAAGTTATTCATTAAATTGGGCTGTGTTACTTAAATGTGTTTAATTGTCATGGCCGAACTTATGCACAATAGCTCATATAAACACAAAAATATATTTCCCTTATGGCTGGTTTCTTTCTGTTTTCTGATTTCAACTTCAGAATAATGATACCTTTTCTTTAGTGAAACAATAAATACTGTTACTCCATTTCTTAACCAAATATATGCCGAGTGTTAGTATTTTTTCTTCTACTTGTTTATTTAATTCAAGGAATTTGTGATTGTGAATGAGATCTGTCAAAATATTTTCAGCATTAAATACAACTTTAAAGCTGAATTAACTACCCAGATTGTCACATATACTCATTTCCTCCAATGCTGCTTTTGAAGATAAGTACCATCAGATATCCAACACTTAGAAAGAGGATGATGTTGTGCAGAGCATGGGACATACTAATTCCTGGGCCTTAGCAGCAATTCAGGACTAAACTCAGGCAATGACTATTTATTTTAGTTCATGTTTTAATCCCCAAACTGGCTGCAAGTAGTTAAGGAAAAAATAACATTTAAAAAAGGTATTTATTTATTTTGAGAGGGACAGAGACAGCAAGAGTGGAGGAGGTGCAGAGAGAGAGAATCTCAAGTAGGCGTTACGCTGCCAGCACAGGGCCTGACACAGAGCTTGAACCCAGGAAACCATGAGATCATGACCTAAGCTGAAAGCAAGCATGGGTGCTTAACCAACTGAGCCATCCAGGCACATCAGGAAAAATAACTTTCTAAATTACTATATAAATTTGTAATAAAAATAAAAAAATGATATATGGGAAGGGAGAAACATTATGGAAATTTATAAATGTAAATATTAATATATAAATATAAAAACATATAAATATATATTTAAATATAAATATAAAATATAAAGTTTATTTTGAAAGAATTTCAGAGAATGTGTGTGTGAGCATGCACACATGTGAGTGGGGAGGACAGGGAGAGAGGGGGAGAGAGAATCCCAAGCAGGTTTCATGTTGTCAGCATGGAGCCTGATGTGGGGCTAGATCACACCAACCTGCAGATTGTGACCTGAGCCAAAACTCAGAGTCTGACCCTTAACCAACTGAGCCGCCCAGGTGCTCCTACTTAGATATTTATATTATGAAATATGTCAAGGGCAATGTGTGCAAATTCAAAGACAAAATAGCAGAAGCAATCATTCCAATGAAATTTAAATCACAGTTTTATTTTTTTTCAGAGTTTAATATAGATGTTTTCCTCCAATCGTTTCTTCCTATGATCAGATTATCTGAAACTTCCTCCAGTAGCTACAATTTAGGAAGATAAAACAAAATGAATATCACCCTTATTCTAGTTGAGCAAGTGTGTAACTCTTGGTCAGTCCTTACACCAGTGGACACTAGGTTATCATTCTGGCATGTTTTATAGTGACTGAGCAATACTATGGTCAGAATGTATATCTTCATTCCATTATAGCAAATCTCCATTAATCAAAGTAATCCACATTATTATTTCCTTCCCACAAAATCTGTGGGAAATATTATCACTTCATTTCTGACTTATTTTTAGTGAAATTTTTATTTCTTTAGATATTCTGTCCTATGGGATGTCATTCAATTTATTTTATTTTCCCATGCTTTTGAAAGCTAAATATTTTAAGTACCTTCAATATTGTGCTGGTATTATAATTAAGTCCTGTAAAAGCTTCTTTGTTCATGCAATAATCAGCAGTAAAGTCTCTATGCAAAATATAGGAGTAAAATAAAAGACTATGCAGAAATTTAGAATTGGACCTGAAACAACAGATAACTGACTATAAGAATTTCAATGTGATATTTCATGTTTTATGTATGTTATATATTATACATTATAATATGTGTTTTATAGAAATATGTTATATATAAATAATATTTATTATATGCAAATATATTATACATTTGCATATAATTTATATGCATAAATTATATAATTATTACACACTTTATACACATATTTTATCTGTTTTTATATTTACATGATTTGATATCTGTATATATTATGAAATGATTGCCACAATAAAATTAGTTAACATATCCAAAACCTCACATAAGTACCTCTGTGTGTGTGTGTGTGTGTGTGTGTGTGTGTGTATGTGTGTGTGTGTATGGGTGTATATGTGTCATTGAGAACATTTATTATCTCTTCCCTTAGCAAATTCCTGGTATACAATGCTACCTGTATTCACCATGATGTCTGTTAAATCCCCATAAATTATTAATTTTGCAAATGAAATTTGTGTTCACTTATGCATTAAGGTTTTTTTTTTTTTTTTTAGCTTCTGATGTGCATTAACTGAGAATCTGACGCTGTCCTTTCCCTAGGGAACTTACAGGCTGGTAGAAGACACAGGTTTGAGACAAGTAAGCTATAATAATGGTAAATGCATTGTGTTTCATGCTGAAAGGTCTGTTCAAGCTCAAGGAAGAGAATAGGGGATTAAAGGAAGAGACCATTTCTATAAATTATAAAATCTTGTTATAAATATTTTAGTAATTTATTGTGACATAATTTTTCTCTCTTTAAATGCTCTAAAAAATATACAGAAAGTCATCTCTTTTATAGGGATATTGATGGTTAAATTTAGTCTGTTTACTTATTTTAACTGCTAAAATCCCATGTCATAAACAGTGTCAAATGATTTACAGACAATATTGTGGTTCGAATATCTTAAGCACATGCTTTTAGTTTAGATGTATTTTTCTCATCTGAAAAGTTAAGAACCTAGAATTTATGATTTTGGTTATCTTGTTACTTTGTGTCTAGCACAACTCAAAAAGTTATGAGTGAAAATTAGCAATGTTCATGACAAAGTCTCAATGTTTCAATACTTGATAATGTTCAAGTTGGCATAGTTGAAAGTTGCAAAAATCAGTTTCTTCTAATGCTTATATTTATTTACTCTTTTCATGGCTCACGTGTCCACAACCATATGCATTTCACCCTACCCAATTCACTTTTGCTCACAGGAAACATTTTTAAAATTAGGTTTTCTCAGTCTTTCATGATGACTGTTCTTCTTTCCAGTATTTTGTATGCTTACCAACCAGACCTGCATAAAGAATAAAAACTACATCTATTTATCTGCTGCCAAGAAATGGAGCATTATATTGAGCAGCAGGCTAGATCAAGTTTCTAAGCAAATGATTTGTGATTGGATCTGTCTCTCTTTTTACTGAGTCTGCCATTGGTCTGAGTGCTCTGTTCAATTTGTGATTATAAAAGCCAGAAAATGATCACAAGGTGAATTTCAATAAATTGAATTTATGATAAGTGTGAAGGATAATTTGCTGACAGCTTTAAATTGTAAGCACTTCTTTCAATTGTAAATATATCCAAATTGCTTTGTTTTTCTCATAAGAGATTCAGCACCTTGAAACAAAGCTTTGCTATAAAACAAGCTTTCCAACAAACATCTGCTCCCTGTCTCCAAAGCCCTGAAACAGGTGAAATAGAACTCTGACTGTATACACTATGTTTTAAAGCTTTGGCAGTGGAGAGAAACTCATTCTTTATATTTGTATGAGTAAAGGGATTAACATTCTTTAAAAAGTTAAAACACTAGACCTGTTTCAAATATATCTGTCTAGTTTGGAGACATGGTCTGTACCAATATAAATCTAAAACCCTATGTCTGAGTAAAATAATTTGAGGTTTTTATTTTCATGTTGCTTGAATATTTGGGAGATTCACCAGGTAGTTATAAAAAATGACCAATATTATTAAAAATATTAAGATTAGCCTTCCTTTGGAGGGCTCCATGATCTATAAATATTCACCTGTCAACATATGTAAAAATGTAGAATGTTAACAGAAGATGGTATGCAAAAATACTACATAAACTAACAAACATGAAAACATCCACAAAGCCACTAGTGACCAGATAAATGCATTGAGATATCATCCTATATTCATTAGATTAACCCAAACTAAAAAGTATGAATAGAAACTTTGAGAAAGGAAGTGGAGCCCATTGGAACACTGATGCGCTGCTGATAACAGCATCAGTTGTTACAACCGCTTTGGAAAACCATTTGACATGTTCTAGTGAAGCTGAAGATGGATGAAGACATATGACTCTCTACCCCTAGTTACACACCTTAAAGCAACTCTGTCAGGAAAATTCAAGTCTGATATGTAATTTAAGTTTTCCATTAGCCATATTAAAAAATAATAATGGTGATATAAAATATAATAATGTTTTTATTTAGCTCGCTATATAGAAAACATTACTTTAACACTGATCATTATCAAATTATTTATGAGATATTTATTATTTTTTGGTACTGCCTTCAAAATCAAGTGTCCATTTTACACTTAGAGCACACCCAGATTATAACAGCTATATTCAAAGTACTTACTAGCTGCATGTGGCGACTGTCTGTTGTACTGGACATGCAGCCTTAGTAAACACTTTCATATGTGCACTAGAATGTTCATAGTGACATTATGATTAAGAGTCTATATTGGTCAATGCTGAGTCAGTAAAACAGAACCCATGGCTGTGGTCCAATAGAGGAAACATAAAATACAAAGCTACTTACATTCATGTTGTAAGTGTTGAAAACCCTCCAAATTAAACAAGCAAGCAAGCAAGCAAGCAAGCAAACAAACCAAGAGCCAACACGGAGATAAATAACAGCAGTAAGCAGCTACATCCCTCAGGCTGATAGAATGAAAGGAGACCATGGCTTTCTTTAGGTCGAACCTCCTTAGTCAGGTACAGAGCTTTTAATAATCTTGCCCCTATTTGTTCCTCAATTTTCATTAAAAAAATTTCCCTACTCTCTCCATATGTGCCGACTGTATAAACAAGATGCAGTTTCCATAAGATGCTTTTTTACTCTTTTATTTCACACCTTTGTGCCATTGTGTGTATAGTCTAAGTTGCCTGCTAAATCCTTGGGAACACTCCTTCCAATCAACTTTCTCTAACCACCGGCAGATGTAAACTTCTTCCATAAGAAGATGGTGACTGTATTCTCAACTCCCACTCATGGCACTGCATTACTCATACGTCTATCCAAGGCCAGCACACTTAAACGTGCTCTCATTTAAACACTTTTCAATATCTTTTTACAATATTGGCCTTGCTTTCTCCACTGGATCATAAGGTATTTATGAATAGGTATTTCAGTACCAGCTACTGGTACATGATAGATATGAAAAGAATATTTAGGAATAAACTAAACAATTGAGATGTTCAAATAAAAAAATGTAAAACAAACACATTTTTGAGTGAAAATAACTTGGTTTATAATAGGCCTTCCAAAACTGTATTAATTACAATGATTTGGACTATCTCTAGTGTTAGCCAGGTCATAACTAGCCACGACACAGAAAAAGTTTAATGAAAACTATAGCTAATCAATATAATCTGCACACTATAATTTAATTTAGGAGATAATTCTTTGATATTTCTATAACTGCGTAACTCACAGTTCATATTTTACAAGTAATACAGAAAACATAAAGTAATTTTTACATAGCAGAGAAATAATAAAGCCACTATTGTGATTTCCTTGTAGCTATGACAACTATCCAAAAGAAGAAAAAAAGATAAATTTCCTTTTTTTCAATAGTAAAAGACTGAATATGTTTTTGAAAGTTTTTTTTAATTTTATTTCATTACTTTTTGTAAGTTTTAAGTTTTTATTTAAATTCATTAGTTAACGTACAGTGTAATATTAGTTTCAAGTGTTGAATTTTGATTCATTGCTTACACACAACACCCAGTGCTCATCACAATGAGTGACCTCCTTAACGTTCATCATCCATTTAACCCATCCCCCACCAAACTCCTACCGTCCCTCCAGGAATCCTCAGTTTGTTCTCTATAGTTAAGAGACCGTTTTATGGTTTGCATCTCTCTTTTTTGTCCACCATATTCATTTGTTTTGTTTCTTAAGTTTCACATATTAGTGAAATCATATGGTACATATGGTATTTGTCTTTCTCTGAGAGTTTTTTGTTTTCTTTTGTTTTGTTTTGTTTTTGTTTTACTTTAGGTTTCTTAACATTTCTGTTGGTTCAGAACCTCCTCAGGAGCATCCCAGGTGAAATCTGAAACTGTCCTGGCACATGAGTGCAAGGAGAGACCAAAGAAAAAGACAGCTCTGTCCAAGTTTGTAAGTGGCAGTTTTAATAAGCAAAGGGGACTTATACATGATGCTTGCCTTGGGTGGGAATTAGATGAATGGATCTCTGTACCTGCCTGCCAAATCTTAAAAGTTTAAGAGTCCTTAAATGGCTTCAGTCACTGATAATGTGGTGTAAGTCTTCTCAAAACCACATTACTAACCCAAGGCTCTGTCCTTGAGCCAGTCTGGAAATGGGGAAAGTCAGGACAGGGGAAGGGGTGAGGAGCCTCCCATTGCCTAAGTCCAGCTCGTGGTCAGTTAACAGTCAATTACAAAAGAAAATAACTTCTATTGGAACTTTTTATCCTTCTTATTGAATTCTCAATGTGGGGGAGAAAAATCTCTCAACTCATCCAGTTAGCATGACTAATATAAAACTTTGGAATCAAAACTGTAAATTCATTGAGTTTCTCTTCTGGATTAAATCTAAAAGAGATTCCAAATATCTAGAAAATGGCTGACAGACTGAGAGAACATGCAGAAAAGTAAATTATATCTATTTTGGTACAATAATGCATTTGGGGATCCTTGCAGATATTTTCTTTGCTTCTGTATTTAACAAAAGAGAAATACACTTTCGAGTGGCTGGGTGGCTAAGTTGGTTAAGCGTCCAACTTCAACTCAGGTCATAATCTCACAGTTTGTGAGTTTGAGCCCCGCATCAGGCTCTCTGCGGACAGCTCAGAGCCTGGAGCCTGCTTTGGATTCTGTGTCTCCCTCTCTCTCTGCCCCTCCCCTGCTCTTTCTCTCTCTCTCTTACTCTCAAAAATAAACATTAAACAAATTTTAAAAAAGAGAAATATACATTAATTCTTATCAGAAGTGCATTACAAAATATTGACACTGTTAATAAGTATATATGCTTTGGCTAGGTTTATCAAGATTTGTCATTTTATTGGGATTAATATCAGTAATATTTTTCTAATATTTTCTGAAGTATTGTCAAGTGCAGAGATTTGGAAGCAATGTGTTGCATTGTTGGTGTGTATGTGTATGTATGTATGTGTGTATGAGTGTGTGTGTATGGGTGGGCCTGTGTTGCAGGTGTACACATAAGTGAGCATTTCAAGAATTTCTTAAAATTCTGCTTTGGAGACAACAGATGGTAACATGCATTCACATAGCAAAAACAGAGTTCCAACCATTGTCTCATCACTTTCAAAATATGGGTCATTTGACTTGGTATTTCTAAGTCTTTTTATGTCCTGCATTCTCCATCTTTTCCTTCTTGCCTATCTTGGTGCTATTGTTGAGTGGTTGTCTTATTCCCTGAAGTTACTCAGAGAAACTTATAGCTTTCCTTCCTTTTGCCTTGAGTCTCCAGAGAAAGAAACCCTGTGAGAGGCTTCTCCTAGAACCCCAGGACAGGGCTTGGGATATAGTCAAATGGGATACCATGAAAACCTGTGTTTTCAATGATTTTATTGTGTAAAATGTGATTTTTCTGCACTACAAATTTTATTAGTTTGATTTGTGTGGCTGCAATTCCTATATCCCTATTAATTTTGATTCATTATTTAATGCTTCTTTTTGAAAGAAAGAGAAAGATAGAATGTGAGTAAGGGAGGGGAAGAGAGAGAGGCAGACACAGAATCTGAAGCATGCTCCGGGTTCTGAGCTGTCAGCACAGAGTCTGATGTGGAGCTTGAACTCATGGAATGTGAGATCATGATCCAAGCCAAAGTTGGATGGTTAACCGACTGAACCACCCAGGCACCCAAATTTTGATTCTTTAAGGATTCTTGTTTTTTTTTAATTATTAAAATGATTGATTATTTATGGATTAATTGTGCTTGGTTTTGTATGTGAATCAATTTGATAAATGTGAACCATACAGATGTTCTTCAAAATATCTGCAAAATATCTTTTCCCCAAATTTCATGTTGATGTATGTAAAAATGCATGTATATTGATGGCCAATCCATCTCTAACCAAAATTCTTCTAATACCTCTAATTTAGCATATCTCACAACTCCTTGAATCATAGGAAAGATGGAGAATTTCGGTAGTTCTGAGATGATATTCTGTGTGGGATGATTTCTTGAGGAGTAAAATATAAGAAGTTGAATTTAAAACATTATGTATCTAGAAGAAAATGAAAACAAAGAATACAAAGCCTCAAGTTAAGTTTTAATCAATTAAAATTAATTTTTAATAATGGGGTCATATTTTAAATAATTTATAAATCAACTCAGAACTAGATTTTCTAAAATGTACTGTGTATGCTGCCAGTTTAACAAAAATATTTTGTTAGTTTTAATGTTTATAATTTTGATGAGATTGCCTTGCCAAAATATGTATTTCTTAAAGCTTATTAAATTGAAATTGCCACTGCTCCTAAGAGAAAATCTGCATGAACTTCATTAAGATAAGTCAACTATCCCTATATCAGTAAAACAGGCATCTGCTGATATCCTGCAACTAAGAACAACATTTATGGAATGCAATCAGTGATGCTATTGATAGGTTAAAAAAAGAGAGAAACAGAGACAGAGAACAAAATCCTATAAATATATGGAAGAATTAATTAAAATACAAGTTTGAAGAATATTTTTATCTTGTTACTATAAACCTTTTAAATACATTGAACTAAAATATAATTTATACTTTTGACTTAGCCAATACTAAAAATATCCCTTTTCCTTCTGATTTCTGCTATATTTTGCTTTCCATTATAGCTGAAAAACACTCAAGATATCTTGGAAGATTTTGTTGTTGTTATTTACTATGTCAGACTTCCTGTTTAGTTATATTGGTGAAGATGGGCCAGTGGAAAAAAAGTGCCACAGAAAATCTTTTTTTTTATTTTATTTTCTTCCTAGAAAAGAAAGCATGTTCAAAAGGAGAAAAGTCTTCTCTCAAATTTCACGGGAATTCTCTTCATTGCAACTAAGATTTTTTTCTTCATTCATCTCTAGCTCAGAAAACTAGCCATACCATTTTTGTAGTGGAGGTTTGGATTTTTTTTTGTTTGTTGTTTCAAAACGCCAGGTTATTCTTTAACTCTCATAAGAAAAAAAAAGTCTATATCATGTTGAGTTGACTGCCAAAGGGATTCCAGCAAAGTACACAGTCATGCACTTTTTTTTTTTGTGAACAAAACTGTTTCCTTTAGTTTCCAGATCACCAAGAAATCAGCTCAGTGGAAATGTTACCAAAACCAACCGAAACTAATGTAATTTATGTATTCGTGTGTATATATGACAATATACCAGGTTAAATTTTGTGAAAATGGATGGAAATTAAAAGTATAATCTCCCTTGCAATCTTCATATTGTCGTCTGACTCTTGCATTATAAGTGAAGATAACAATAGCATTGGTAAATAATCAGCACGTATAGAGACTTACTCTATGTTGGATGCTGTGTATGAACTCATTTTACTTTCAAAAGAAAAGATACTTAAAGTAATATTTCAAATATAGTCCTATGAATACAGTTCTAGCATTACTTTTATGTTCAGCATTTCTACAAAGTACATTCATTACTATGACTTTTACATTCAGAGAAAAGAGGAAAAGACTGTGCTGCTTGCTGAATGCCTCCCAATAAAAATTTAGTTACCTTCTAGTTACATTTTAGTATAACTAGATAATAAGAATCCAATTATAATGTCCAAAATTCTATAAGAGTTTAGAAAATTTAAAAACAGAGGAATTCAGTGATCCAGGAAAATAGTTTAAGTATTAGGCTCAGAGTCTTAGCAAATATAATATAAAAAAGAAAGACTTTTGACATTTCCGTAGGTTAAAGAGCAAAATCATCTTAGCTCAATATTATTTTTATTAAAATGCATTCTTATTTTGAAAAATACATTGTTTTGATATGAATTTCAAATACCATTTTTTGCTATCTAAAAACATTTACAAAATTACTATTACTTTATTACTTTTTTAAGTTAATCAAATAGGATTAACCGCAAAATCCACCTAAATGCTCTAATTGATTGTGTGCTTCTTGAAAACAATATGATTTATCAGATAATCCAGGACAGACAGATTTATTGGCAAGATGGGAAGAAGGGTAAAAACAATAGCTGAGTGAATATAAAAATATCAGATAAACTGTAGGATTATATATTGCATCATATAAACCTTCTGGACTGTGTCTCCAAGCAAAATATATCTTTGCTGTCAGTTTTGTTGGTACTAAGCTTCAGAATTTGGAAAGTTATTTCAAAATTTAAAATTGAAGGAACAATTAAATAATTGAAAGGAAACATGCCACCTAAAAGAAATAGGCTAATTTTAAAAGCACACTTCACCAGTATTATATGTAAATGAGGTTCTCGATCACTTGCTCTGACCCTGCGTGGTGCATAGCAACTGCACTTGCACAATATATTTGAATGAGGATTATTATAATTTACTAAGAGGTGCTGCAGGGGTTTAGGAAACTTGGAAGGCCAGCGCTGCACTTCCATAACAGACATCACTGCCAGATAATTAACCTTGCTGTTTGTTTAGCATCCACCGAATGCTTCATTACTGATTCAGTCAATTATCTCGTGGTAATGACCGCTACAGAAGGTAGAATTGCTTAATTAAAATTATTTAGACCAAGGAGGAACTTTGATTGGGCCATGCATATTAGAAAGGCTTGATTAATCTTGATGAGATACACAAGTCATTGAAAGCTTTACTTTATTGTATCAAAATGCCAAACTCATTCTTTTTCCAATCAAAAATAAAATATTTTTTCCTTTGCCAATTTACATTTGAAAAATAAGACAGCAGCAAGGAGGTGGATGAAAATTGGCCTTTTCAGTGGTATTTCTTACTAGGGTGAGGTTTGAAGAATGAAAGTAGAATGCTATTTATTTCATAAGATGTAATTGATATAAAAAGAACTCCTTATTGCTTGAAGAAATGGTATATACAAGGCAGACAAAGTGGCACTGTGTGTGTGCACCAGTTACAAGATGCAAATGCATTTCATCTTCACCTTCCTTCATGTGTAACACAAGTGAATTCCCCAGTCTTCCTTTTTGTTAGCATGGCCACCTGATTTGAGAATTGGCCAGTCGATGTGCTTTGTGCAGGAGGCAGGATATATTGGGTTTAGGACAAATCTCTTTCATTTCAGCAGCAGAAATTCTAGAGGGTCTATATTGCCTAGTAGTTTTCCCTCGAGTAAAGAGCCTCTCTTTTTTTCTTTTCTTTTCGTTTTTTTTTTTTTTTTTTTTTTTTTTTTTTTTTTTTTTAATAATGAAGACAAGGTTCATTGTTTTGCCTCATTTCTAACTGTAGTGAGATCAAAGAACAGTATTTCATCTTTTTTGGCTTCTCAGGATAAAAATTCCTAAGCGAACTTTATAAGGTACAGTCATGTAAAACTGCATTTTTAAATTTTTTGTTTGTTTTTGTGGGAAGAGGGATTTTTTTTATTTGTTTTACATATGGTGCCTCATTTCAAAGCTCTTTAAAACTTCAGGAAGATACTGATAATTGCTGCAAAATCTTTCCAATAAATATGTTTATTGTTTAATGAAGTAAAAGTTATTCTTGATTGTATATATCAAGCCACAAATATATTAAGTTCTTACATGGCAACTTGAACCTAAATATGATTTAGGAAATGACTACTCAAAGTTAATATAAAAGAATCCTTAAAGTTTTTAGATGTCGTATAGATTCCTCCAAAACACTTCCCTCCTGTGAGGCCCAATGGTTCAAATGGCACATTTATGGAAATACTGATAATATAAGTATATTACTTAAAAGTCAAATAAAAACAGATAGTGAAATAACCCTTCAACATGGAACCCGCATTGTGATGATTACAGATGCTAGGTCTATCATTCTTATTTGGAAATATGTGCACATGAGATTCAAGAAGAATGTTGTGGAGGAAAATGCCATAGAGATGCGTTTCTTGGAAAGATAACCAAGGCAGACTTTTCTTTACTCCACAGTAGGAAAGTAATAGCACTCTTACATGTCATAACAACAAAAAAGCAACCAACCAACGAACAGACGAAAATTTAAAATAATGTTCTAAGAGAGTGCATTCTTCAACATCATGCAGGATCATATAAAAGCCTTTCTTTAAAAAAAGCTATATGTGATGATCTTGTTTTCTGAATTAATGAAACAGAATTAAGAGGATGACTAAAATATTACTAAGGATACTTTTTTACAAACTTATGAAAATAAAAAAAAACAACAATGTATCTCAAAATGACTTGAGTACACTAAAAAATTGCATGAAAACAGTAGCATTCAGAAAATACTTAGTACTTAATGATAATATCTTATACATCAAAATTTGAGAGAATAAACTTAAGTAATATTTGTAAGAAAGTTTGCTGTACTACATAACTATAATAGAAGAGATAAAATCAATAAAATGAAGACTGAAGATCAAGCATAGATATTAGAAACCTGAGGAAATTAAAAGAAACTGCATAAGCGATAAAATAAACATGAGTGGAAATTCCCGTAATTGAAAAATAAATGCTTTAGTAGAAAATTACAAAAGTTCTTCAAAAAACTTTTAAGAGAAACATCTAGTATATTTGATTAATAGAATCAGAAAGCACAAATAAGAAATACAAGAGTAAAAGTTCAAACTGTAGCTGATGATAGGATTTACATAAGAAAAGAATACTTGAAAAGCATATACAAGCTAATATATAAAACTCTAAATTAAAAATTATATAAAAGGGATAATTTCATAGAAAATTATGCTTACAATTTCTCTAAAGTACATATTCAATGATTTGTGGAATGAAATATGTAGGTTGAGTGGAAAAAAAAGAAAAGCACTGTGTTTTTACTGATGATTTAATTGTACAGATAGAAAATGAATAACAAGAGATTTCTCTTAATCCTAACTTTTCATTTACAAAGGTAAAAAAGACAAATTGAACTTAATATGAGAATGTATATATACATAAAGTAATAAAGGTAAAATTTAGCTAAGGGTGCCTGGGTGGCTCCAATCAGTTAAGTGTCTGACTTTAGCTCAGGTCAGGTCATGATCACGTGGTTCATGAATTCAAGCCCATGTTGGGCTCCAGGCTGACAGCTCAGAGCCTAGAGCCTGCTTTGGATTCTGTGTCTTCCTCTCTCTTGTACCCCTGCTCATGCTCCATCTCTCTCTCTGTCTCTTTATCAAAAATAAAGACAGATTAAAAATAAATTAAAGTAAAATTTAGCTGTTGCTGAAAATATATTTTGTTTCTATACACTGGTAACATAAGGTAGAAAAAGTACATTTTTCAAATGCTAAGAAGCAGGGGGAGGGGCCACATGGTGGAGGAGTAGGGGGACTCATTCCTCTCCCATGTCTTACAAGCTAAGAAGGACTGAAACAAAGAGACTCTCAATCCCAGAGATCTGCAGGAGGGAGGAGTTGGAGGCTACAGGGAAAAAATAGCAGAATCCTGAAAATCCTGGGAGACTGAGGAGAACTAGGAAATAAACCAATACACACCTAGCCAAGATGACAAAATGGAAAAACTCCCCACAAAAAAATGTACAGGAAATAGTGACAACGCAAGAAATGATGAAAGCAGACATAAGCAACTTAACAGAACAAGAATATAGAATGATGAACAGAAAAATACTCGTTGCGCTTGAAAAAAGCATAGAAGAAAGCAGGGGGACCCTCAGTCAGAGATCAAGATCCTAAAAAATGATCAGTAGGAATTAAAAAATGCTTTAAATGAGGTGCAAAACAAATTGCAGGAGGAGGTGGCCACAGCGTGAATTGAAGAGGCAGAAGAGAGAATAGGTGAATTAGAAGATAAAAATATGGAAAAAGAGGGAGGAGAGAAAAAGAGAAAGAAACTGATTCAGGAACAGGAAAGGAGAATTCAAGAGCTGAGTGATGCAATCAAATGGAATAATATTCCTATTATAGGAATTCTGAGAGAAGGAGAGAGAGAAAGGAGTCAAAGGGGTACTTGAACAAATCATCACTGAGAACTTCCTCAACATGAAGAAGGAAATGGGCATTGAAATCCAAGAGGCACAGAGAACTCCCCTCATACGTAACCTGAATAGACCCTCAGCCGACACATCATAGTGAATCTGGGAAAATACAAAGATAAAGAGAGAATTCTGAAAGCAGCTAGGGAGAAAACAGGCCTTGACATACAACGGCAGACATATTAGGGTAGTAGCAAACTTATCTACAGAAACTTGGCAAGACAGGAATGGCAGGAAATCTTCAATGTGATGAACAGGAAGGATATGCAGCCAAGAATTCTTTACCCAGCCAGTCTGTCATTCAGAATGGATGGAGAGATAAAGGTCTTCCCAAACAAACAAAAATTGAAGGAATACATTACAAATAAACCAATCTTACAAGAGATCCTGAGGGGGACTCTAAGAAGGAAAGGTCACAAGGAACACAGAGTATCAGAGACATCCTTAAAAGCATGAAACCTACAGATAACACAGTGACTCTAAACCCATAGTTTTCAATATTAACACTGAATGTAAAAGGACTAAATGCTCCAATTAAAAGACACAGGGTAACAGAATAGATTAAAAAACAAGATCCATCGATCTGCTGTCTTCAAGAGACCCATTTTAGACCTGAGGACACCTTCAGATTGAAACTGAGGGGATGGAGAACTATCTACCAAGCTACGGGAAGTCAGAAGAAAGCTGGAGTAGCCACACTTATATCGGACAAACTAGACTTTAAGTAAAAGATGTAGTAAGAGATGATGAAAGACATTATATAATAATCACAAGGACTATCCAGTAGGAAGAGCTAACAATTATAAATATCTACGTGCCGAATCCTGGGGCACTCAAATTTGTAAAGAAACTAATTACAAATGTAAGCAATCTTTATCGATAAAAATGTGCTAATTGCAGGGGAACTTAATACCCCACTCACAGCACTGGATAAATCCACTAAACAGAGAATCACCATAAAAACAATGGCCCTGAATGACACATTGGAACAGATGGACCTGACAGACATTTTCAGGACCCTTCATCCAGAAGCAATGGAATTTACATTCTTCTCAAATGCACATGGTACATTTTCCAAGATAGACCATATTTTAGGGCACAAGGAAGCGCTGAATAAGTATAAAAAAACTGAGATCATACTATGCACACTTTCAGACCACAATGCTTTGAAACTTGAAATCAACCACAGGAAAAAGTCTGGAAAACCCCTGAAAACATGGAGGCTAAAGAACAACCAAATAAAAGACAAATGGGTCAACCAAGCAATCAGAGAAGAAATTTAAAAATACATGGAAACAAATGAAAATGAAAATACAACAACCCAAAGGCTTTGGGATGTGGCAAAGGCAGTCCTGAGAGGGAAATATATTGCAATCCAGGCTTATCTCAAGAAACAAGAAAAATCACTAACACAAATTCTAACAGCATGCCTAAAGGAACTAGAAGCAAAACAGTTAAGACAACCCAAACCCTGCAGAAAGAGAGAAATAACAAAGATCAAGGCACAAATTAATCATATGGAAACAGAAAAAGTAGTGGAACAGAGCAATGAAACCAAGAGCTGGTTCTTTGAAAAAATAAACAAATATACGAACATCTAGCCAGGCTTCTCAAAAAAAAAAAAAAAATAAGAGAGAGAGAGAGAGAGAGAGAACCCAAATCGATAAAATCACCAACTAAAACGGAGTGATTGCAACCATCTCTCAGAAATACAAGCAATTATCAGAGAATATTATGAAAAACTATATGCCGTCACATTGGACAACCTGGAAAAAATAGACAAGTTTCTAAACAGTCACAGGTTACCAAAACTCAAACGGGAAGAAATAGAAAACCTGAACAGACCCATAACTAGTGAAAAAATTGAATCAGTTATCAAAAATCTCCCAACAAATAAAAGTCCAGGACCAGATGGCTTCCCTGGGGAATTTTCCCAGACATAAAACAGAGTTAATACTTATCCTCCTCAAACTGTTCCAAAAATTTCAAATGGAAGGAAAATTCCTAGACTCATTCTATGAAGCCAACATCACTTTGATTCCCAAACCAGATAGAGATCCAACAAAAAAAGAGAACTACAGGCCAATATCCTTGATGAATATGGATGAAAAAATTCTTAACAAGATATTAGCAAATCGAATCCAACAGCATGTAAAAAGAATTATTCATCATGATCAAGTAGGATTCATCCCTGGCTTGCAGGGCTGGTTCAACATTCGCAAATCAATCAATGTGATACATCACATTAACAAAAGAAAAGATAAGAACCATATGATCCTGTCAATAGATGCAGAGAAAGCATTTGACAAAATACAGCATCCTTTCCTAATAAAAACTCTTGAGAAAGTCAGGATAGAAAGAACATACTTTGGCATCATAAAAGCCATTTATGAAAAGCCCATAGCTAATATCATCCTCAATGGGGAAAAACTGAGAGCCTTCCCCCTGAGATCAGGAACACAACAGAGATATCCACTGTCACCATGGTTGTTTAACATAGTGTTGGAGGTCCTAGCATCAGCAATCGGACAAAAAAGCAAAATAAAAGTTATCAGGATAGACAAGGATGAAGTCAAAGTTTCACGTTTCGCAGATGACATGATACTTTACATGGAAAACACAACAGAATCCACAAAAAGCCTACTAGAACTGATCCATGAATTCGGCAAAGTTACAGGATACAAAATCAATGTACAGAAGTCAGTTGCATTCCTTTACACCAACAATGAAACAATAGAAAGAGAAATAAAGAAGCGAATCTCATTCACAATTGCACCAAAAACCATAAAATACGTAGAGTAAACCTAATCAAAGATGTAAAAGATCTCTACGCTGAAAACTATAAAAAAATCTTATGAAGGAAATTGAGGAAGACACAAGGAAATGGAAAAACATCCCATGCTCATGGATTGGAAGAATATTGTTAAAATGTTAATACTACCCAAAGCAATCTACACATTCAATGCAATCCCAATCAAAATTGCACCAGCATTCTTCTCAGAGCTAGAGCAAACAATTCTAAAATTTGATTGGAGTCACAAAAGACCCCGAATAGCCAAAGTAATATTGAAGAAGAAAACCAAAGTGGGAGGCATCACTATCTCAGACTTTAACCTCTACTACAAAGCAGTAATCATCAAGACAGTATGGTATTGGCACAAAAATAGATACATAGAGCAATGGAATAGAATAGAGAGCCCAGAAATGGACCCACAAGCATATGGCCAACTACTCTTTGACAAAGCAGGAAAGAGTATCCAATGGAAAAAAGACAGCCTCTTTAACAAATGGTGCTGGGAGAACTGGACAGTATCATGCAGAAGAATGAAACTAGACCACTTTCTTTCCCCACTCACAAAAATGGGTGAAGGACCTGAATGTGAGACAGGAAACCATCAAAATCCTAGAGGAGAAAGCAAGAAAAAACCTCTTTGACCTAAGCCGCACCAATTTCCTATGCGACACATGTCCAAAGGCGAGGGAATTAAAAGCAAAATGAACTATTGGGACTTCATCAAGATAAAAACTTCTGCACAGCAAAGGAAACAACCAACAAAACTAATAGACAATCTATGGAATGGGAAAGGATAATTGCAAATGACATATTGGATAAAAGACTAGTATATAAAATCTATAAAGAATTTACCAAACTCCACACTCAAAAAACAAATAATCCAGTGAAGAAATGGGTGGAAGATATGAATAGACACTTCTCCAAAGATGACATTCAGATGGCCAAAAGACACAGAAAACGATGCTCAATGTCACTCATCATCAGGGTAATACAAATCAAAACCACACTGAGATACATACCACCTTACACCAGTTAGAGTATGGTGTATTTTAGAGTGGCTAAAATGAATAAATCAGGGAACTGTAGATGCTGGCGAGGATGTGGAGAAGCAGGCACCCTCCTACACTGTTGGTGGGAATGCAAACTAGTGCAGCTGCTCTGGAAAATGGTGTGGAGGTTCCTCAAAAGAAATGCAAATAGAACTACCCTAGGACCCAGCAATAGTACTGCTAGAAATCTACCCAAGAGACACAGGAGTGCTGATGCATAGGGGCATGTGTACCCTAATGTTCATAGCAGCACTTTCGACAATAGCCAAATCATGGAAAGAGACTAAGTGTCCATCAATTGATGAATGGATAAAGAAGATGTAGTATATATTTATAATGGAATACTATGCAGCGATGAGGAAGAATGAAATCTGGTCATGTGTGGCAACATGGATGGAACTGGAAGGTATTATGCTAAGTGAAATACATCAGTCAAAAATAGATGGATACTATATGTTTCCAGACATAGGTGGATTTTAAGAGACATGAAAGAAAACCATGGGGGAGGAGAAGAGGGGAAAGGAAAAAAGACACAGAGAGGGAGGGAGACAAAACATAAGAGACTCTCAAAGACTAAGAACAAAATGAGGGGTGAGGGGGGTGTGGGAGGGTGGAGAGTGGGTGATGGGCACAGAGGAGGGCACTTGTTGGGATGAGCACTCGGTGTTGTATGGAAACCAATGTGACAATAAATTATTTTTAAAAAATGCTAAGAAGCAGAAATTATGAGCTGATAATAAATAAAAAGAGGAAATATTGTATAGAGCTATTAATAATATAATTATGACTTTATTTAAGATGTACATACATTTCTAAAAAATGAAAATGCATACTCTACATATGAAAATTAAATATTATAAAGATATTTATTCCCCTTAAATTAATCTTGACTATAAATTAATCCACTGAAAAATCAACAGGTTCCCTCAAAGAAAATGATAATTTTTCATAAAATTTATATAGAATAGAAAGGAAAAAATGGTTAAGAAGTCTCACTGTGCCAAAAATACATCATATAAACCTATATGATGTGTGGAATTTGCACAGTTATGGGCAAATTATTTAATAGTACAGGATAGAGCTAGAAATAAGCTCAACGTCATATAATACCTTGCAATGAGTTAGGTAGAATCCCAAATCACTGAAGATAGATTTCATTAAATGACTTTGAGATTTTTGTGTTCATTTGTTAAATCTAACTTGGATTTCTGTTTTATACTATACACAAAATGGTTTTCAGATGAATAAAGACACATGTATGTATGTATGTATATATATATAAAGCAATATTTTAAAACATTTTTTAATGTTTATTTATTTTTGAGAGACAGAGCATGAGCAAGAGAGGGGCAGAGAGAGAGGGAGACACAGTCCCAGTTAGGCTCCAGGCTCTGAGTTGTCAGCATAGAGCCCACCATGGGGCTTGAACTCACTGACCGTGAGATCATGACCTGAGCCAAAGTCAGAGGCTTACCTGACTAAGACACCCAGGTGCCCCTCAAATGTTGGGATAAAATAAAAATATTTTGTAGTATATACAGGGAAATGTCTTAAAGTAGACACAAAACACAAAATCAGACATAAAGATACAATAAAATTATTTGTACCATAAAAATACATTATAAAATGTGATTGAAGATTTAGATGGGAGAAAGTGTTCAGAACTTATGCCTGACAAAATTATTACCATCTATAATACATGAAATCACCTAGAAACCCATGTACTAAAAGATTAAAAGTCCAGTACGGGAAAAAGAAAAAAAAAAAGACTAAAGGCCATAAACCAAGGGTCAAACATTTCAAAACAGTTTGGTTTTCCTGAACAATGAAAAGTTAAATCTCAGTGCAATACCATTTGATTTATCTATTGACAAAAGATTTAAGTCTACTAATACCAAGCGGTTTTGATGATGTAATTGAACAGTTTTTATCCTATTAGTATACAACCACTTTGGAATCCTTCAGCAAGGTCAATCAGCTCTAAAAATAAACAAGTTCTAGTTCAACGATTTCCAGTGCTAGATATATGTTCTAGGGACTCTCCTGCACATATGCTTATGCAGATATCCACAACTGGGTTTACTAAAATACTGTTTATGACATCGAAGAACTGAAAAATAATCTTAAATGCTCATGAACAAATGGAATTCTCTAAAGCAGTTAAAATGAATGATGTATTAACATAAATTATATTTCATAAACACTGATTTTTTAAAGGAGCTACATAACAATACATATGGCATGATTCTATTTAACTAAGTTATTAAACACAATATGATATATATTGATTATTGATGTTGTCTGTAATAATATATATGGGAACTATAAACAATTTTAAGAAAGTGTTTATATATGAAATGAATCAAGTAATAGATTGAGGATGAATATATATGCAAATTTCATTCAATTTTTAATATTTTATTTTTCAAGAGTCTGAATTAAACATAGTTTGTGGTCATACTTGATTTAGCTAAGTCCTGCTTATGTAGATGGTCATTATATAATTCTGTACTTTTTTCATTATTGAACTATTTTGTTAATAAAATGTTTAAATGACATTTCACACTTATAATTATCTTGATGTTTAACATAAATGTTCCTTCTCATTCCTGCATCCACTGAATTACTTTGAGTGAAAATGCTAGCTAAAGCATGCTGCTTCTATACCGAAGATGATATACACACATCCATAAAGGTCTTATCATTTGTAAAATAACACACTTATCCTGGTGCCTAAATTATAATCTTTTGGAAACATTTGGATGAACAACTAAAGCAACGCTGATAAAGATGAACACAATTGTAAGTGAATGGAATGAATGAAAACCATTATTCTAATTCACGAAGGACAAAATGTTCCTCTCAGAGCCATGATTCAGTATTAAGAACTCAGTGGTAAAATATGTTTCACAAATGACCAGATAATTACCAATATCATTTCTAAGAAATGAACGATAAAAACAAAAAAATTATCACCAATTATTTATTCACATAGTATTCAATGTGGCACCCAAGGCATCCATAGTCTGCTAACTCATCTCTGCAGACCTATTCCACTACTCAGGTTTATGGTCCTGGACCCAAAGGGACCTGTTCTCAAATCATGGAGCTGTTACCGTTTAACCATGTGGTCTAAAGAAGTCACTTAATCTGTTTGGGATTTTTTTTTATCTCTGTACTGTGCATCCATCAAGTTTATAAGGAATAACTGAAATGGCATACTTGAAAATACCAGATCATGTTTATTTCATTAACAGTATATCTAATCCAGGCTTAATCAGGAAAATAGAAATGACATCACATGATTATAATAAAGAAAATGCAGGGCCTACAATGATAGAGAGGAACTAAGATACCTAAAAAATAGAGTAAAAACTGAAAGATGCTCAACAGCCTGGAGTCAATACCACTGTCAGGCTGGAGACACAAAAGGAAGAAGTGTTAGTGGATCCCAAGGGCTGAGGCACCCCAGGAAAAGCTGGAACTCATGTAGGTTGACCCACCTAGAAACACAGAAGAGATGTAACCACTGCTAGAGATGCCAGTTGAGTCCAAGAGGGACCTGGAGAAATACTCTTGTTACTCTCTCCCTCACACTTCATTCTCCAGGCAGTGTCATATGTTTCCAAAACCATGAGAAGCCAGATGACACAGTGGGTTTAGTAATGGGTATATAAGGGGTTAGTGTCATTATCTAGGTAACAAACTAGTACCTCCTTCCATATGTGATATGTAAATGCAGTGTGGTAAGCATAAATATTCATACATCTACTTATTGATAATGACTTGGATAATCTCTTTTCCATTGATGTGAGAAAGTTTACTAACATTCAATATGCTTTTCATAGTCAGGATTTGTAATGACTATGTTATTCCATTTTACACTTACATTGAAAATTATGTATGTACTTCTATACTGTTAGACCTTTAGGCTTCTTCTAATTAACAAGCAATAGAAACAGTACTCTGATAAAATAACTATTCAATATATTTCAAATAGCATTTAATATATCTTTTCAGGTAAGTAATATTAAGAAACAAGAATACCCATTCTTCGTAAGGCTGAAAGAAAATCACAGGCTTGTATGTACTGAGTGAATGATAACTGGTACTAGTTTTGATTAATAATTTTATTATTTATTTCAAAAATACTAAAATAACCTAAGACTTTGACATGATAAATTACATTTAACAATTTATCTTAAGAAAATTATAATGGTTCAAAGTACAATACATTTTGTTTATCATAGTAAGATTTATAATTTGGAAAGACAAATATGTGATATTATAAGTAGAAAAAATAAGTTATCAGTTTCCATAAATTGGAGTTAATTTTATTTAAGATGACACAAATTTGTATTTATTGAATTGTAAAGGCAAACAAAGGAGATATAGAACCAAAAATATGTATGTAAATATGTGATTATGTGTTTGTTTAAAACACAACTGAATTGGGTAATATTCTCTTGTCCCCTCTTGCCTTCTATTATTTATAACTTGCACATCCCTATGGCCTTAGGAAACTTTAAACATTTCTCCTAGCTGATGTATAAAATCATGTAATTATTTAAAACTATCTGATGAAAATGGAGGAATCATACTATATTCTAACAGCTAACGTGTCCAGTAAGTCCCAAGTCACTGAAAGCATATGTAAGTATGACAGATGAGTAAATGGCAAGGAATAATAATAAAAATACTGAAAAGTTTCATCTATACATTTGAGGAAGAGTTGTTTTGATTTCTCTACTGACAACCCACCCCTTATCTTCCCACATTTAACAATTGTGAAAGTGGTTAAAATTGTGAAAATATGAAAATGAAAGAAAGGTTTCTGAAATCTATGTATGTCTTCAAGAAAAATACAAACATTTGATACAGGCTTAAGATATTTCCCAGCTGGTCTCCCATGTAGTTACTTGGGGTCAGGGGGATGATAAGGTATTCCAAGTTCATGCCCTACACTATAGTCTATTTTCTTTATTAAGTTATCAACCTAGTCCTATAGACAACAATGTGCAAGTGAAGCAAGATGTAATCCAAAATATTGACAATGGTTTTCACAGGGAATAGACTTAAAAATAACTTTCCTTTCCTCTGCATGCCTCTGTACATTTGGTGATTTTTAATTTTCCTTGTTTACAAAAGCAAGTTTGAGTTGATAATCAAATGAAGAATATTAAATCTATTTTTTATTATGAAAAAAAGGTAGGTATGGCTTTCCTTGTTTTCTCCACTTTTTTTAAATAAATTTGATTTTTTAAGTATAGCTGACATACAAAGTTGCCTAAGTTTCAGGTTATATAACATAGTGATCTGTATTTCTATATATTAAGCAATACTTACCACAAGTGTAGCCTTACTGATACCATACAACACTATTACAATATCATTGACTATATTACCTATGCTTTGCCTTTTATTCCCATGACTTACTCATTCCATAACTGGAAACCTGTGTCTCCCACTCTGCTTCACCCATTTCACCATCTTCCCATCCCCCTTCCCTCTGGCAACTGTAAGATTGCTTTCTGTGTTTATAGGTCTCATTCTCTTTTTTTTTTTTAATCTGATTGTTTATTCATTTTTTTTAGATTCTGCATTGGAGTGATATCGTATGGTGTTTGTCTTTCTCTGTCTGACTTATTTCACTTAGCATAATACCCTGTAGATCCATCCATGTTGACAAAAATGGCAAGATCTCATCTGTTTTTAAGGCTGTATATGTGCGTATACATACTATGCATCCACCTATATCCATTTATCTATTGATGGACACTTAGAGTGCTTCCTTATCTTGGCTATTACATATAATATTATAATAAACATAGGAGCACATAAATATTTTTTGAATTAGTATCTTTGTTTTCTTCAGGTAAATAGTAGTGGCATTATTGAATCATACAGTGTTTCTATTTTTTTATGGAACCTTCAAACAGTTTTTTTTTTATTTTTGTTCACTTATTTTGAAAGAAAGAGAGAGAGAGGATGTAGATGTGTGTGAGTGGGGGAGGGGCAGAGAGAGAGAGGGAGAGAGAATTCTGAGCAGGCTCATACACTTGGTATGGAGCCTGACTCAAGGCTCCATTCCATGACCATGAGATAATGACCTGAACCAAAATCAAGAGTCAGATGCTTAACCAACTGAGCCTCCCAGGAGCCTCTCCAAACTCTTTTCCATAGTGACTGTACCAATTTACATCTTCCACATGAGAGTTCCTTTTTCTTCACCAACACTTGTTATTTCCTGTCTTTTTGATTTTACTCATTCTGACAGGTTGTTTTCCTCATTTTTAAATCCTGTCTGCTATTTATTTCCTCAATCTGTTCTCGTGATTTTATTTGTTTTTGCTTTCCTTAGAATGCCTTCTATTTTCTCAGTCCTTGAAAGGGTTAACCTACCAGCTTTTCAAATCATTTCCTGAACACTTTAGCTCTTAGTGATCTTTACTATATTTGCTAATGCCAATAACACTTATCATCGTGTACTACATAGTATATTATTTTCTGTAAGTTTGTACACTCTCAGCCACATATAATTCCTAGTACTGTGTAACAAAGTCAAATGTGTATGGGTGAAAATGCTGCCAAGTGCCAACATGATATCTTAGCATAAAACTTTCCTTGCCCAAAGGATGAAAGTCCAAATGCTGCATATGAAAGGATTTAGGTATGTGTACTACAGAGAAGTATAGGCTGTGGGAGAATTCAACCCAAGAAATAAGAAGTCTGCTTTTATTTTTTATGCCCTCTCTAATGTCTAATAAATTAAATCACCTACAAAATAATAATTTACTCTTAATTATCGGTATTAAATGACAAGAAGAAATCACTGTAAGATAGCTATGAATTGCAGATGTGTATTATGTTTCCCTATGATTCACACAGTGCATTAGTAATTTTACTAAAGTAAAGACTTCACAGAAGATATACCATTCATGACACTACATAAGCTCTTATCATTCAGGGACTAATTTGCAAAACAGTGTCCATCTTCATTTTTTTATTTTTTTGTTTTTTTTCTCCTAAATACAATTAACTTAAAATAGAAACTGAAGAGAGAGAGGGAAAACACAATAGATACAAGTACATGTCAAATCTACAATTTCTATATATATAAAATATAATGAACACAATGCAAGGCACTTCAAATCTTATTTCCTCCAGAAGGAAAGTGAAATCATAATATAATGAGCACTGAAATTAATGAATTAAAAATAAATGTCCATAAGAGAAAAGAATGTATTTCAATCAGACTGTAATTATGTTTTCAACAGAGTAAATTAATTCCCCAAATGAATATCGTTCAATGTGCCCGATGTATTATCCTTTTCCATCTTTTTATCTAAAGCTCAGTGTTTCTAACTTGACTAAACCATCACATTATTAGAAATAAAAAAAATAAGTGTTTTAGTATTTAAAGTGGTCACTTAATTAGTTCTTTATGCCACGTATCTCTTCTGTTTTGTTGCCCTGTGACTAGATGACATATAAACAATCACTTTGGATGCCAACGTTGTGTGTGCCTATAAGAAATCTTTCTTTTTTTTAAAAGTTTATTTTGAGAAAGAAAGAGAGAGAGAGAGAGAGAGAGAGAGAGAGAGAGAGAGAGAGAGAGAATGAGTGTGGGAGGGGCAGAAAGAGAAGGGGAGAGAATCCCAAATAGGTTCCATGCCATCAGCATGGAGATCAATGTAGGACTCGATCTCATGAACTGTGAGATCATGACCTGAGCCAAAATCAAGAGTCAGAGGCTCAACTGACTGAGCCACCCAGGTGCCCCAGAATATTTCAGTAATGATTTAGATAATGTGAATAACTCAGTGATTCTAAAACATGGAGGAAAGGCATAAGGAGTCCGGGTTCTGGAAATAATAATAGAATGAAGGCTATATAGGGAAGTACATCAATACGGAAAGTAAGTTAAATGTGCTTTATTGGAAGCAAGGAAAGATTATAAAATGTTAGAATCCAGTTTAGGGTCAGAAATCAATTTCATTTTCAGGTGTAAGGATTGACTACTAATATTGTGAGGTAAATTGGCAAAGTTCTAGGAGGAATGACAGGCTTATAGTTTGTGAAACTATATTATTTATTAATTAGATGAAGAAGGAAGTCTATGCACATCTCTGGCTACGTGTATCATGTTGGAAAAAGCATTAGAAAAATACTAGAATAGGGGTGCCTAGGTGGTTTAGTCGGTTAAGCGTCCGACTTCAGCTCAGGTTAGGATCTCATGGTTCATGGGTTCGAGCCCCACGTCCAGCTCCGTTTTGACAGCTCGGAGCCTGAAGCCGACTTTGGATCTTGGTGTGTGTGTTTCTCTCTCTGGCCCCCCCCACATTCGCTCTATGTCTCTCTCTCAAAAATAAGATAAACATTAAAAAAAAAAGAAAAATACTAGAATATATGACCTCAAAGTCCTGTTCTATTAGGAACTTCCAAACTTCACCTGTATTGACCTCAGATCCTTATAATTAAAAGATTTGAACGGAAAGCAATGACTTAAGTTTCTTTGATTTGATGATAATTATTATAATCTAAGACAGTACCTCTCAAAGCGTTAGCTGAGTACAAATCTGTGGGATTTTTACCTCACAGAAACAAAACAGTTTATTACAATAGATTATATATAGAGGCAAATAAGAGAATCCAGCTGTCTTCCATGAAGTTGCACATTATAGAGACTTGCAAAAATTTGAAACAATGCCACAATTTTCACAATTAAAACATTTTTATTTTGAAAGTTATTGTTATTTTCATAAAATTATATGAGTATATAATGGGTTCATTTTTATTTTTATATTTAAATAAGTGAAAAATGTGTAAACATTTTCTCATTTAAAAATTTTAATATAGATATTGATATATAATCCACATAAACAAAATAATTAGGGGCCTCCAATAATTTTTGTTTGTGAAGAAATTTTGAGTTATGTTCGTACTTTCACTCAAAGCCACTTTATTACCTTTCTACTCATTTTTTCCCATTTAGTCTTTCTTCCAATGATAATTTATATTGTGAACTCTCTACTGACTTGCAATAAACTCAACAATGTTTTCAAATGCAGTGGTATTTCCAAAAGGATCAAATCACTGGGTATTTTCTTAACTACCAACTACTATTGAATTACATTTGGCACTTTACCCTAAGGGAAATTTTCATTTCCTCTACAAATACTGAAAATATAAGGTTATCATGAAAGAAATACATATAATTTGTTTCTAACATAGCTTGTTATATAAGGGAGAAGGTGTTGCATATGAATTTATGAATTACAAGGACATTTTTGCACTTACTTTTTCAGGTTCTAGTATCAACATACCACAGGAATTCAAAAGGGCCAAAATTACCAATTAGTATATTAGTTTTCAATGGTCTTTAGAGTCTAGTTTGTTTCTATCTTCTTCTCTCTCTCTCTCTCTCTCCATCCATCTACCTACTTATCTTTTAAAAGTTTTGAGAATATGGGCTAACATGAAAACATGGGATCTAAGATTGGGCCCGGAAGGACTTAAGTGCAGGATAATTTCTACTTGATTCTCAGAAGACTGAACTTGATAGTGGTGGGCCTTGACTTGATGAGGTTTTCATTTCCTTTGCTAACAATCTATTCAATTTATCTGTTTGATATCATTCTTTTCTTATTTCTTATTATCAAATATTTCCAATGGAAAACAGTATTACAGAAACAACTGGTGTTTCTTTCTTTAACAACCTATAAGTTTTGGGACTCAGGAAGAAAATTAATAAATTATTTTTTTTATTATCTTTCATCCTAAAATCTAACCATTATCAAGAACTCTGAAGGGTCTGAGATTTTACCCTGCTTTCAAGATAATATGCTAGTCAACCAGTTTCATGGATGGTGACAGAAGAATGAGACTCTTTTTTTTTTTTTTTTTCTGAAACAAAGAACTTACCCACTTATGGCACAGTAAGTATCATGAACATGTTCACACCCGATTCTGTCCTTTCACTGAAAGCCACTTTATTATCTTTGCATTCACTTTTTCCTATTTAGTTTTCCCCACAATGGGAAGTCTCGCAGACTCACATGATGCAGTCTGGTGGTTTCTATACACACAGCAGATTGTATCACAGCTAAAGGAAATTGAGTTTAGGGAATCACCGATATTATACGGGTGCCACTAACAAGCTTGCCAATATGTGACTCCAAAGGAGAAATCTTTATTCTCTCAAATAACAAAATTTCCCTTTGCTTCCTCTACCTTGAAGAGACATGGTCCTTCCTTCCAAGGTAGTTTGACGTTCAAATATCCTTGAACAGATACTGCAGAACAAAAGCTGTCAATACTTCTGCTTTGTAGGAGAAAATCATGAAGAAAAGGAGAAATTGGAGAAAACCATTTTCTTCGAACACTATAAGATGACCACAGATTCTGCTGCTCCCATGGAAAATATTTCTGGAATTTTTCTCCATCTGTCTTCTACATCATTCCAAAATTCAGATAAATGCTACCCAGTGGAGGCACAGACAAACAGATGAATCTTAACTACCCAGGCAGTCCCTCCAAAAACAAGAACCATACTCAGTTATTCAAAATGAATTTGCCATCCTAAGACCTTCCATCAAACCAAGAGACCACATTGGAGGAACAATCAACCTGTGTTCTCCGACTGATATAAAGTACTACCTGGAAGACCTCAACAATTATAAACAACATTTTGTTTCTAGAGTCACTATGTGTGTCATTGGGATTGCCTTCTTTGTGTGGTAGCTATGGATTATTTGCTTACTTTCCAAAAAGATGAAGATTTGCACCTAAAGAGAGGCTCTAAGAACATCTCAAGTGTTGAAGAAATATCACTTCAGACCTGGAAGTCATTTAGATCAGCCTTAATTAACTAGCCTTGGTTTTTATGGATGATAAATTTGCTCTACAGTTTCTCCTCTCAAGCAAAGGTGGAGTCTTTACATTTCCTAATGCATTTTGTTGCATCTAGATTAATGCCTCTGGCTAAATGGAAAGTTTAATACAAAACATAAGGAGAAACCATGTGGTTTCTTAAGGTAGACTTTGATGGTTTAGAGACTGATGGTGTTAAGGTAGAATCTGATGGTTTGTTCAGCTAGAACACTGGAGTGATATGGCTGAGGTCAAAATTGCAGCTTAGTTACATCCTATTTCATGGAGTTCTGTTGAAAATAGCCAAAATTAAATGCTGCATGAAAAAAAAAAAAAAACAAATTTTGTCCCAGCCCATCAGTCAGACTTATCCATGTGGGCAGTGAACTGGTGTACTCATGGGAAAATTTACTGGAAGATGAGATTGTGTATAAATAAAGGATGGATATCGTTGTGTGACAATTTTCCATAGATCTCTTGTGTTTCTAACTTTTTATGAGCAGATATAATGATGGCTTTTGTTCTGAAATAATTGTTCAAGAATGCTTACATAGAAAAGAGCATAGTTGTCTCCACGACAAAGGGTAAATTTGTTTACTGTTCAAGATAATAAAGATAATATCTCCCTTCTAGCAAAAGTTGAACAGGTTTTAATCAGACCCATTTTTTAAATTTATTTATTTATTTAAAAAATTTTTTTAAATGTTTATTTTTTGAGAGAGAGAGAGAGAGATGCACACATGTGCAAGTGAGGAAGGGCAGAGAGAGAAAGGGAGACACAGAATCTGAAGCAGGCTCCAGGCTCTGAGCTGTCAGTGCAGGGCCCTATGCCGGGCTTGAACTCACAAACCATGAGATCATGATCTGAGCCGAAGTTGGACACTTAGACAACTGAGCCACCCAAGCGCCCCTCAGACCCATTTTTAAAGTCTTAATTTATTAAGTCTAGGGTTCCTCCACTATAACACAAACTTGTTATGTATGTTGTGTCTACCTGGGTCACTACACAACCGTTGTTAGCGATCATGAACATCATAATATTTGTTGTTCCATGAGTTACAAGGTCCTCTGTCTTTGACCTGAAAATCTCATGATATCTTCCAGCATCCATACAACTGGCAGACTGACTTGTTAGCTTTTTGTTTGTTTGTTTTTATTTTTGGTATGACAAAATCTCAGATGCATCACATTATTGACAAATACTTGTCTACATTGATTTATTAATGATTCAATATTAATACAGTATTGCTCAGAAAACCATGAGTGTGTTAACTCTTTCATAAATTAAATACAGTAGGTAAGTAAAAATTATATGCTATTTATCTCATATAATCCCTACATAAAATATAAACTATTGAATAAGTAAACACTTTTTTTCTCTGGAGACTTAACAGAGGAAAATGCATATTGTTGTTATTGTTGTTGTTGTTGTTGTTGTTGTTCTCAAGTGCTGTGGATAGGATTGACAAATTTGTTTTACTTTAAGTCTAAAATCTGTGGAGATTTTACATTCCTTTGCAAAATCGACCCTTTAAAGATACAGAAATTTGTTCAATGTGTTCTAATATGTACTATGTCTTAGGGGATAGTTATCTCAGTTACACCTTTATTAAGGTCAGTTCTATTCAACCTTGAGGATTTTTCAGAAATATCAGTTTTACTACAACCTGCCTATCTTCATTAGTAAAGATATTTTTAACACCTATTTGTTGAAAATCTGATAAACGACTAACTGCAAGTCCCTGATTTTTCAAATATATGTACTGTGCTTTCTAACATGGCTCTTCTTCACTGGAGACTAATCAAGAAGTGTCTGAATTATTGTCATTTGTATTTTTTTCTTTGTTTCAATTACCTTTGGCAACTTAAATAATCACAGCGAAGTTCTGAAAAACAGTGTGATTCCTTACATCTCTCTCCCTCTTCTGAAGAAAGCTTGTTTCCTGTCCATGAAATCTTACTGACATATTGGCTTTGGTTCCTGTTCTATGGCCCAAGGAATTTTCCCCTCTCATGAGAGGAGTTAGTTATTTAGGGAAGGCATATGCAATTCTCTCCGGTATTCTTTTTGTTGCTGCCCATATGACGTATTTTCAAAACAACATACAGAGAAGGGCTCATCAGAAAATATAGAATGACACTCTCACTCTATCCTGAGCTATGAAATATAACCGGAAAATTCCACAGGAATTAAATTTTCATAAAATCTCTGTTCAGCTATGCATCAAATGGAAAGCATACTGGTATACTGCAGCTACAATTTAAAAAGATGGACTTAAAACATGATTATATGATACTTTAAATGTGTCCCCCCACCTCAATCTTTAAGCCTCGGACCAGTTGTTTTATTTCAGTTCTTATTATTGTCATTCAATATAGTTAAATATGCAATAGTGGTTGTAAAACAACACTATTCCATGAATGAAATGATATTGCTTATGTCGGTTAACATGATTGGTAGACTACGAAGGAAATAAATGCAACAACTGTGAATGAGGAAATAGCTGTACCTCAAAACTTGTGACTTATTTTTGTTAGGAGTGGAGCTATTTTATTGTGCCACCACTGCACAGAGGGATATTTTAGGAGTTACAAAATTTTATTAAGAAAAAAAAAGAAAGAAATCACAGTTAATTTCTATTTCAACTGCTTGCATTGGGAAGAACAGGTGAGAAATAACATGACCTATTTTCTGAGGTTTGTCTAACTGCTCTAGATATGAAGCTCTCAGACAAGGAGGACGACAAGGGTAACAAAGTGTAAAGATGAAAGTGATACGGCGAAAGGAGTAAATAAATGATATTTTTTAGAAAACCTGTGAAGCACTCTGAAGGTGCTACATAAGATAAACCTATGAAGGTGACCTTGTGAAGGTATAACACAAACATATAATAGTAGAGAAGTTCTCTCATTGTTCTCTCTATCTAGACCTCTCTTAATACAACAGTTAGGTTTCTTGATCATGATATTTCATATTCTATGACTATGAGAAATTGCAGTATTGTTACCCATTCTTCACTCTTTCTTCTATACTTTCCTATTGCCACATGAGTTGTTTCTCTCACTGTACTCCACTCCTTGGATTTAGACAGTCAGGTGACTTTCTTTAGATCATGGGATATTGTAACCGTGGTACAAGCAGCATGAACATGTACGTGAGATGTTTGCATTTGAGATTTATTTCCTGAGATTCTGTCATGAGAAGGCTATCAATCATCTAGTTTGAAGTCCTGGTCCAAGAAGAATAAGAGACACATGGGACATATGGATATAACTGGTAGCTTAGAACTGACATTAAACTTTAGTCTATTAAACTTTATCTATGTTCCTGGCAACAGTTAAAGAAAACCCCCCAACCGTCCGTGTTCCAGAAAATGACTTGCTGCAAAGAACCACTATTCTCAACATGGTTTGGGTAAGACTCTTGGACACTCTCCCTTCTTAACTTATGAAAAAGGCCAGACACGGATCCTCCAGATATCCATTCCTTCCATTATAAATGATTAACTAAATGTTTGTACCCACTGGCCAATCTGAACAAAATGCCAGCTTGACCAAACTTTACTTAACTAAAGTAAGTAAAGTTTAGTTAAAGTAAGTAAAGTTTTCTGTAGTTCCTTAAATTCTGATCCACTCTCAGCCTGAGATACAACGTATTCTTTATGCTTCTCGAGTATAAGCTGACCACTAAAAGAGACATTCTCTGATAAACTGTGTGGACATGCCATCCCCTTCCCCATGCCTTGTGCTTTCTAACCTTGTTGAATCCTCCCTGAAAAGAAAAGCCCTTTTCTGCCAGAGACACTTTCTCTTTGTGACATTTGCAGATGTTACACTTGGGATATTGTCCCTGTTGCAATAGCATCTTTACCCCTATTGCCATAATCATTTTGAATAATGTATCTCCTTACTTAAGTTCATATTTTTTTTTTTATTTAACAGCTTTCTGGGGCTGTGCCTCAGATGTCTAGCCACCCCTCAGACCCTGATGTCTTCACTCAAGTAGTAATTCCACTTTCTTGGCCTTCCGTGCCCTTGCCCAACTGGAGAAATCCAGATCTATGGTCGTGAGTTGTAACTCCTAATCTAGTGCTCCAGACATTGTCTGTTGTAGCATAATCAGGAGTCATTTGGACTTACTTGCACCTTTGAGGCAGAGATTTTTTTTTGTTGTTGTTGTTCTTCTGTAAAGTCTCTTCTGTTTTGTATAAGTTCCTTTAAATACGTGGATTATGGGGGCAGCCACACTGATTCCTCAGATCCAGGGTTTAGACAGGAGTACCTCCTCATCTTCCCAATCTGGGGACTGGGATTGTGTGAGGAAATTAATTAAGCAGAGCTCTGTCCTGGCTCCATTAAGGTCCTATTTCTGATTGAATTATCTGATCCCATGGGTAACTCTCACTCTTCTCACTGATTTTGGTGACTACATGCTTTACTATTATGGCATTCATTCTGTTATATATCTTCAAACATGCCAAAATTTTACCAAAGAAAGTTCAGAACTAACATGGTATCGTGGGAAACTTGGACACTTCCCAAACTGTTTCATCTAAGACTTCCTCCTCCTTCCTATCACTCTCTTTCCTTTCTCTTTCTCCTACATTCCACCTTCTTTTCAGCAACTTTAAATCCTTTGATCTATTCTCCTATAATACCTCTCTTTCCTCCACCTCTCTGTTCACCTCTGCCAGATTTTCCTTCTGCACAACAGCCCTGAACTAGAGTTACTCCAGCTTCAGTTTCCTCTGTCCCCATCAGGGGCTATCAGGGGCTCAGGAGCCTAAAGAGCAACCACTTGTGGCTAAAAGGGTAATTGGAACAAGTTAGATATTTTATCCCCCAAGATGGGTTTTGGAGAAACCCAAGTGGTCATTTGGTCTCTCTTTAGTCCCTCACTCACAATTTAGTCCAGAGCCCCCGTAAGGTTACACATCAGGGCAGAGGAATTGGTGGGACTGTACTAGTATTGGTGGGAGTGCTACTAAGCAGGTAAACTCAACTTGTCCCATCTTCCAGAAATACAACTCTGGTTAAAATATTAAGGTGGAACAAGGACAAAAGAGGTCTTTTATATGAAGTAGTGAATTATATAATTAAAGCTATAAACTCTCCATTTTTGCCTGTCTTTCTGTTTTATGTGTATGTATACATGTTACGTATGTATATATGTTACATATGTATGATACTTATCGACTTCTACTTGGTATTACCAAATTATATACTAAGAGTACTTTAAAGCAGCTCTATTCTAGAAGTTTGTTCAGATTTACACACTTTTATAAATTTGGTATTCCTGAAATTCCCAGAAATTAACTATATTTAACTTTCAATGTCTTATAGACACTAATCCAAGTATTTTGAGAATGCAATTTCATATAATTTATGTAAATCCTAGGCAGTCTCATTTAATATCATTGGTTTAATAAAAATGGCTTTGTCTACTGAGCTATCAGTGTTAAATATAAAACAAGCACACATTTTTATTCAATGCCTTAAATTTCCACAGATCCAAAACATGAAAAATGCTATGTACCTCCCTTATTTATATGACAAGTTTGTTCTCACCCGTTGTTTTTTTTTACTAAATTTGCCATTCATTGAGTACTTGCCTAGTACCCTAACTAACTTAGGTAGCAGGAGAGTCTTAATTTCTGACATTGTTTTACATTATAGTAGTTATAGGAAATTAAATTTGTAAAAATTAGTTTTTAATCTATTTTTATTCTTTCTCAAACACCAAATGAAAACTCTCTAAGGGTAGAGACCATGTCAAATCCGTTTATCCATGACCAATCATAACAGCTGACAATTTACTACATAAATCTGTGAAAATACACTCTGCAAATGAGAACATAATATTTATTTGAATAGACATATTTTTATTTTAAAATGATAATTTAGTAAAAAATTATTATCTTTGTCAGTAAAACACATGAAGCTTGGCTATTCAAATCAAATATCACAGCCAAGAAACCAGCTGAGACAATCTAACATTGATGCATGTACTTAGGAGATGAATAGTTGTTTCATCCTTATCTGTGCAAACTTTGACCAGCAAAGTGACAATAAATAGCACAAGAATTATTTAGTCAAAGCATTAAAGTTAGTTGTGCATGTAGATGTAGGCATAATTTCTTCCCTGCCTGTTCTTTTAATGATAGTTTTTGAAATCTATAAATCTTCTATCATTTCCACATAAGCTTTCAGAGAATCAATTATTGAAAAAAAAATCCAATTTCCTATAATGAATCTTGAAGCAATAGATTGGATTTGCTCTTCTCCATCTATAAGTAACTGAAACTTTAATGATGACTTGTCTCAATCTGATGTGCTTCTGATAGAATTGTCAGTTTTATTCTGAAGTTGTATACTTTTTTCCCTCTGATATTAACAGAATAATCTTTCAACTGTTGACCTGAGATTGAAGAGAAATACTCTGACCTTGCTTAGGGAGTATGTATTTATTGGCAAATATGCACAATCTTTTTAATTATATTTTATTGTTGACAAGAAATTAAAATATAAGTTAATAGGTATACTTTAGAAATACACATCATTATGATTTTATATAATATTTTATAACTATCCTAATTTGAGTACCTTTACTAAATTTGTGATAGGAAGAGTAATAACTGAGTACAACTGTCTCAGAAGGATATTGCAAGCATCAGTTCAACAATGAATCTATGACTTTAGGATCCCTAGAAAACCAACCCCCAAAATGTACTGGTTTATTTATTACTAGCAATCAATCAGCTAAATTAACTTTAGATGCTAGGCTTTTAGAATAATTAAAAAATAAAATTATTTTTAGTTATAAAACAATTCTCTAATTTTCATCAAGAATTTAAATAATAGACTTCCAGGGAAAACGGCAGAGTAGAAGGGTCCTTGAGTCACTTCATCCTATGAATGCAACTAGGTAACACTCACATCAGTGTAAATAATCCAGAAATTAAATGAAGCCTGGCAGAACAGACTCTCCACAGCTACATGTGGAGAAGAGGCTTTATCGAAGAGGATAGAAAGGGCAGACACATAGTGGGGATCCAAACAAAACCCCAGGACTCTCTGCAGGAAAGAGCAATGTGGCTGGCACAGAGAGGGGAAAGGAGCAGACCCCATGCTAGGCACCCTAGGCACCAGGGACTCCCGCTAGGAAGACAAATATCCATAACATTTGGTTTTGAAAACCAAAGGGGACTGGCTTCCGGAATTCTTACAATCACTGGGGCTTAGCACTTGGAACTTTAAAACTCAGCAGGCTTGGCTGTGGAAGAGCTGGAAGGTTCTACCTTTAAGGAACAGCACAACAAACAGCCCCACTGAGATATAGCATAAAAAAGTGGTTTGAGAAATGACTGGTGTATATGGGAAGGAGATTTATTTATTTATATCAGAGCCTGGGCTGGAGGGGCAGGGATCTTCTTCAAGGACAAAGGAGTTGGCAGATGCCATTTCCATTCCACCCTGCCTAGATAAAAGGACACTTGTGGGAACGAGTGCAATGTGAGTATTCTCCCTCTAGGTTGCTAACAGCAATTCTTGCCCCCACAGGCTTCTGCCAGTCCACCCCATTCAAGAAGGCTGCCTCAGCAGGAATTTTCCCAAATAGCTGCAGGGTCCCTTATATAGTGAACCAGTATGGACCTTGCTGGCACAGTGCACCCTGCCCCCATGTTCTCCTACAGGCCTGCCCCTTATAATACTTCCTTGACCAGGGCCCATCTAAAGTGGTGCCAAAAGTCTGGCAGTTTGGAAGCAGCCCAGATGGGGGCCATCACCACTCCAAAAGTGAGTCCTTCCCAAGGCAGAGGACAAAATAACCACACACACCAGTCTGACTACAGACCCAGCAGTGGGCTGGGGGCAGACATCTGGTCTGAATGCAGGCCCCACCCACCAAATGCTTCTCAGAGGACAACACAAGGAAAGCACCTTGTGGTGCTTCCAGGTCTTCCAGAGCTTGCTACCCCAACTCTGGCAAACATCTGGTCTGACTCAACTCAAGACCAAGATGGCCACAGATTGGCTTACTAACAATACAGAGACCAAGCCCTGCCAACAACAGACAAGGAGAGCCAATGCAGACAACTAAAGGCAAACATGGCTTAGCCACAACAATTGGACACACATAGCACACATAGGAGACACCCCTAAAGTGCCAGGTTCTGGTGAACAAGAGACACTGCACTGCACGGTATCACAGGACCTTTTCTTCCAAGACCACTACTTTCAAAAGCAGGAGACATAGCTGACTTTCCAAACACATAGAAACCCGACTCAGAAGTTAGCCAAAATATGTCCCAAATGAAAGAACATAACAAAATCACGGCAAGAGAGCTAATTGAAATGGAGATTGGTAATATGCCTGATACAGAATTTAAAGTAATGGTCATAAATATATTCACTGAACTTGAGGAAAGTGTGGAGGACCTCAATGGGACACTCAACAAAAAGATAGAAAGCATAAAAAAATAAGTTACAGATGAAGAACACATAACTGAAGTTAAAAATACACTAGACAGTATATAGTAGATTAGGGGAAGGAGAAAAACAATCAGCAACCTGGATGACAGAGTAATGGAAAACAATCAAGTTGAATAGGAGAGAGAAAAAAGAATAATAAAGAGTAAAAACAGTAAAGATAGATTAAGGAATTTTAGCAACACCATCAAGCATATTAACAGTCACATTATAGGGATCCCAGAAGGAGAAGAAAGAGAAAAGAGAACAGAAAATTTACTTGAAGAAATAATAGCTAAAAATTTCCTGAATCTGGGGAAGGAAACAGAAACCAAAACCAGGAAGCACAGAGAATCTCCACCAAAGATCAACCCAAGGAGGTCCAAATCAAGACAGAGTAATTAAAATGGCAAAAAGTAGTAATGAAGAGAGAATTTTAAAAACAGCAAGAGAAAACAAAACAGTTACCTATAAGGGAAACACAATAAGATTATCAATAGATTTTTCAGCAGAAACTTTGCAGGCCAGAAAGGAGCAGCATGATTTTTCAAAGTGCTGAAAGAAAAGATAAGAAGAAAACAAAACAAACAAAACAAAACAAAAGAGAAAAAGAGAAAGAGAAAAAGAGAAAGAAAGAAAGAAAGAAAGAAAGAAAGAAAGAAAGAAAGAAAGAAAGAAAGAAGAAAGAAGGAAAGAGAGAGAGAGAGAGAGAAAAAGAACCGACATGCAGCTAAGAATATTCTATCCAGAAAGGCTATCATTTAGAATAGGAGAGAGAGTTTCCCAGACAAAGTTAAAATAATTCATGATCACTAAACTAGTCCTTCAAGAAACGTCAAGGAAACTCTTTGAGAGGAAAGGAATGACAATAAGCAGAAGTAAGAAAAATAGGAAGTATAAAAGCAGTAAATAAGTATATCTATAAAAATAAGTCAAAGATTCATAAAATAAAAGGATGTAGTGTATAATACCATATATCAAAACCATGGGCAAGGGGAGAGGAGCAAAATTTTGGGGTTTTAGAATGAGTTCAAATTAAGTGACCATCAACGTATATAGAGATGCTTCAAATATTATATGTAAGCCTAATGGTAACCACAAATCAAAAACTGGTAATAGATTTGCAAATATTAGGGAGAAAGGAATCCAAGTATGTCACTAAAGAAGGCCAGCAAACTGTGAGAGAAGAGAGCAAGAGAAGAAAGGAACAGAGAAGAACTACAAAAACAACAATAAAACAAGAAAAAAATTGCAATAAATGCATACCTATCAATAATTACTTTGAATGTAAATGGAAAATATACTTCAGTATAAAAACATAGGATAATGGAATGGATAAAAAAACAAGACCCTTCTATGTGCCTCCTACAAGAGATTCATTTCAGGTTTAAACACAGGCAGATTAAAAGTGAAGGGATGGAAAAGCACTTATCATGAAAATGGTGTTAAAAAAATAGCATACTTATATCAGAGAAATTTAAAACAAAAATTGTAATAAGAGACAAAGAAGGAAACTGTATAATCATAGAGAGTACAATCCAATAAGTAGATGCAACGATTGTAAACATTTATGCACTCAACATGGAGAAACCCAAAAGCATAAGACAGTTAATTTAAATATAATGGGAGTAATCGATAGTGATACAATAATAGTATGGGACTTTAACACCTCATTTACATCAATGGATAGAGCACACACAAAATCGACAAGGAAACCAATGGCTTTAAACGACACATTGTATCGTATGAATCTGACAGATATATGCAGAACATTCTTTCCTTAAAACACAGCAGAATCCACATTCTTCCCAAGTGCCCATGGAACATTCTCTGGAACAGATCATATATTAGTCCATAAAAACAAGTCTCAACAAATTCAAAGAGATTGAAGTCATATCTTGAATCTTTTCTGACACACAATGCTTGAAACAAGAAATCAAATGCAAGAAAAAATCTGGCAAGAACACAAATAAATGGAGATTAAATAACATGCTACTAAACAATGAATCGGTCAGCGAAGAAATCGAAGAGGAAGTAAAAAAGAAAATCCATGCAAAGAAATGAAAATGAAAACACAATAATGCAAAACCTTTGGGATGCAGCAAAAGCTGTTCTAAAGGAAAAGTTTATAGCAATATAGGCCTATGTCAAGAAGCAAGAAAAAATCTCAAACAAACAACCTAACTTTACACCTTTGGAATGAAGCTTTGTCTTTCCATATTCTTCTCCATGTTTCTATTTATAATATCACTCAGAGCCACAGATACTATTTCCGTCACTGTCCTTTTATATTGACTTACATTGAATACCATTGAGACCCTCAAGATTAGCTTAAGAGTAAAATCTTATGCTATAACCCACAATTTCATAGATTCAAATAAATAAAACAAATGGAGATGTTTATAGATTAGAACTGCAAACTCCCCAATTTTACTGTATGTTCTGTAAAAATACTTTTAATTTGTCCTCCACAATTTTGACTAAACACAATGGAGTATTACTAACTAGACAAGGTTAATATCTACTAGACAGTTGGACTACTGACAAAAATGGCATGCCTGATGTAAACATTTATGTAAATGCAGCAGAGAAATAAGAATTGTATGACAGAACAAATTGTGTATATTATTTCCATGGAAGTCTTATTTTTCCTTATGCGTTTATTTGAGGAAATTGCTAATTATGAGGTCTCTGATCTTTTAATTTGGTTGTACTTTGGAAGTAAGGAATTATGCCAAAAAACACATTCATGGTCTTCATTTGAGAGACTAAGAGCTTATCCTAATAACTACCTTTCTATGAAAAATAAAACTTGTAAGTACAGATGAAAATAGCTTCATCAGAAATCTTAATAGAAAAAAATAATTATCCTGGAGTTCATACTGATGGGGCCCAAAGTATATCAGCAAAGAACTATGTAGTTTCTCTTAAGAAAAAATAAAAGAAGGAAAAAGATATCACCTTATTTCTAATGCTTTATTCATATCCAAATAATTATATTAAACATTAATTATTAAATATCTCCTAAACAATAAGTCCAGTGATTGTAACAGTATATAACAAAGCTCTGAGATAATCAAAACTGTTGTTTACATCCTGATGAGGTGTCTGATTTTACCTAACACCAATTCCTTTCACCCCTTCTCTCCTCCTTATAGTAAAGTCACTTCTTCTAGCAGCTAATGCAAAACCGAAGCTTGAAATTGAGATAGTCAGGATGAGAAACACACAGCACAGTGCCATCACTATCTCATGATGGAAAGGGTTAATATCATGACTGAAAGAGGGAACCAAGTTTGGATCCACTGGATAGTTCTGTCATTCTAAGATTAATCATCAGACTCCCTGTGGAGTTTTTTGGGCTGTTATACCAGCTGGATCCATTCATGGGATTTGTGTTAGAATGCTCTTAAGTTATGAAGAAAAAATTAAGATAACTTAGAAATTTAATAATGTTATTTTTTTCATATATTTTCTTCGTGTGTGTTAAAGAATTTTCATCTGTTTTTTTTTTTTAATGTTTTTATTTATTTTTGAGAGAGAGATAGAGTGAGTGGAAGAGGGGCAGAGAGAGAGGGAGACAGAATCTGAAGCAGGCTCCAGGTTCTGAGCTGTCACGGAGCCTGATGTGGGGCTTGAACTCAGTGAGATCATGACCTGAGCCTAAGTCAGATGCTCAACTGACTGAGCCACCCAGGCGCCCCCTCCATGTATTTTCATTACCTTCTCTATGTCAAGAATCTCTACCACTTTCTAAGTATTTTTTTTTCCCTTGAAGCTAATCAGCTCTTGTCACAGCAAGCAAAAGAAAATGTGTACTGAGAAAGACCCTAGTAATGAAAGGTGTGAATTTGAAACAATCTAAGGTATTTGAATAAGAGGAAACAACCATAATTCAATAATTATAAGTCTACAGCCATGATGAGAGTTTATCAGTTCCACTCAGTAAGTTTTAAATATTGTTTCCCTGTACTATTTCTACATGAAAGGATGTAATATGCTCCCATAGAGCTTGCTTGACTTATTGGGGAAAATAATATGTATTTTGAAAAATGAGCTCTGTGAGCATTGATGAAAAAGAACTGAACAGGCACAGAAGGAATGGTTACAGTCGGCTGCGCAAATAATGCATTAGAAATCTGTTCCCATTCAAAAACACAAGTAAAATTTTTCTAATAACACCCTAAATGTTAATTCTTAAACTCTTCCTCAATTAAAAATGTCACTATCATTTTCTACTTCGAAGATAATTAAATTAATCATTTTGAATTTAGAAGAGACCCAGTTTTTAACTAATGGTATATTAAAATGGATTTCGGCATAAGAAAATTAGTTCCCAGTAAATGTAAGTTAAAGATAAACTCTCGATTCATGTGTTCTGTTATAGAATTCAGGAGTTTAGAAATTTGGGTTTACATAAAACTAAAAAACTGTGTTCAGAAATTTCCCACAAATGAACCTAATGAACCATTCAACTTGGGTTAACAGGAAGTTAATATGAATTAATAAGATAATTTCATGATAGGAAAATTGTGAAATTAAAAAGTGTAAAACATGTTTAATTTTAATAGCAACTCAGCCAGAGGTAAATTTAATGTCCCTCCATATTTTTAGATATTAATAGATAAAAATAATTTTCAAACAGCTTAAAACAATTTTTAAACAGTCACATTTAGGGGCTAGTATATTGTTTTCTCCTAATGTAATTTTCATAACTTACTTAGTGTATTCCTTTTCTTAATTAGTCTTTTCCTTCAATTTGTAAGAGGTGGGCTCAGTCCAATCATTTCATAGTATACAGTAACAGTTTAACAAGAAAAGTAAAATTACAATGCATGATTTATGGTATAAGTTTTTAAAGTACTAAGTATTCATTATCCATTATTATTTCATTCTCCAATGCAAGTTTATGAATTCAGTATATATTTTTTTCCATTTTCTGAGTTAATTTCTTCTCTTACCTCAAATGGAAGTAATCCTGACTTTTTCAGGTTTCCAAAGTCTGTCAAAATTTAATTCCTTTATACTTCTCTACCTTTTAAATAATAAAAACTTCCAATTTCAATTTAGGAAAAGAATCATTCTTATTCTTATTCCTTTAATATCTTAATGATGTCTTTCTGAAAACTCATATCTTGGAAAATTTAATACCAGTTTAGGAGACTAAACACTGAAGACAGAACTACAATAGCCTAATTGTGAATGATTTGTAATGACACAATATAATCTCTTTGCCTGACAGGAAAGAGATTTTTGTTTGATTTCATTGCAGAGAAAAGAGAAATGAAACTATGAGAATATGTAGCATATATGTGAAAATGCATATATTAGAAATCTGGGCCCTAACTCTATGTTCCCCAGTGATGAATGCAGTAGATTGACACACATTTTTATGTTTGTATGGCTAATAAGTGCCTGACTTTGTGCTAAATACCTTCATTAGTTATCTTACTCAATTCTCCCCAATAATTCTTTAAGGCAAGAGTCTTCATTATCAACATTTTCCAGAGGAAGAAATTGATTTAGATTAAAAAAAAATGATTTGCAAATATTTTAAGCATAAGAGCAGAATTTCAACCCAAATCTATTTGATAATCCAGTCTGTGTTCTTGCATATCTCATCTGCCTCTCTACAGACATAAGAGGAGTCCATTAGGTGAACACCACCCTCAACACCCCTCCGAAGAGTCTCCGACATGCCTCCAATGCTGATCAATATAATCTTTGACAGACTGGAATATATAAATTAATATATATGTCAGTAGATAGTCTCTAGTATAAAAGAAATAGTGATAGAATATGGTAACTCAAAGAAAATTCAGGTAAAATTAACACTGAAATAACTAAACTCTACTTCACATGATGTGACCTCCTATGTCCACACTTCTTTCTGCAGCAGTGGTCCTCCTTCATTTGTAAGGGTCCATGGAATAAATAGCACTTTATGTATCTATGCCTCATCCATCAGTCTTGGTGGAAAGTCTATTCAGCCCATAAGCTGACTGAGTGCAACAACAGTGTGGGAAAGTCACTAAGTAGCAATCTACTGGGCAGATGTTTGTGTGGAAGCAAGCATACAACTCCTTAGATTTTGCCTAGTGATGCCAGAAAATTGTATTTACAGTTAAGCCATGGAATTTTTGTGATTCTTCAAGCACCATGGAGGCTGCCTCCCTCCCTGGTCAAAGTAACCCAAGAATTGTGTGTGGAGACCCTGTTTAGGAGAAATGCTCATTGTTTGGGAAGACTGTCTGGATGCACTGCTTAAGCAGAAGAACCTTATAGATATAGTTCACAAGGTGGGATAAAAACGGGCCACTTCACAATTTATCCTGGAGACTTTACTCAGTTAGGTACGCTATACTCTTTTATGAAAACTATAAAATCTATTCTCCAATTCCCTGACAAAACGCTTTGTCACTATTATCGATTTTACCTAAGCCGAAGTGTTTCCTACGGTGTGGTTGCACCTTCTGTGATATAAACTAAAATAAAATTCTAAAGAAAAAAATTCTTTCTGCAAAATTCTGTGTTTCCAGTATCCACTATGAACAGTGGAGAATGCTATCCATTTTTTTCTATACCTATAGACTTGAGAAAAGAAAATAGGATAATAAAAATAGAAACAGTATAGAAAATAAGTGGCTTCATTTTTGCATTTCCAGAGTATAGCAAATGGCTAACACAAAGCAAGTTATTTAAAATGAGTGATGAATAAATAAGTAAATTGAATATATAGATTTTCACAGACATTTGATAACTTTCAGTTTTGATCCTAAAGCATTGTAAAAATATAATTACATAATATCACTATGAATAGTATGTAAGAACTTTATCAGGTGATATGGGGTAGTGGGTATGAACACTCACTCTCAGAACACGACTGCTTAGGTTTGAATCTTGGCTTTGGTACCTTATTTACGTGATCTCAGTCATGTTTACACCTTGTATCTTGGCTTCCTCATCTGTTAAAGAAGAGTAAAAATCAATGGCTGAGGAGATGAGGATTCTGAGGTGCCTTCCTGGCAGGGTGGGAGAGGGGTGGGCATAACTGGGGGATGAGGTTTCCCCCAGCCCTGATCTCTTTACAATTTCAGTCTGTTTCAAAATGAAAAGCTCTTTGAATATCTGCCTGCCCCTTTGTAGTTTTCTTTTCTGAAGTACTTATTTTAAAGAACTGTAACCTGCTGAAAACCTCAGGTCCCTTCATATAACCCATTTCTCTAGCCTACCTTGCAGGGGTTGCATGTAATCAGAAAGCCGAAGCCATAACCTTGAAACAAGATCCAGACCCAACTTAACAACCCATGTGCTCCAACAAATATCAGACCAAACCAGTCAGAGCTGTGATCCACTCAATCCTTGACCTTTTACCTATCTTTTCCTTAGAGACATGCAAGTAAAACATGGATGTGTTTGAAGAAGATTATTCTTTCAAATGCGTCTATGCGCCAGAGTTCCTGTCTTTCCCAGTCCCTCCATACTTACACATAACTCCTTTCCTGCTTCTACCCTTTCAAAAACATTCCCTGGCCACAGTTCAGGGAACGGCCTGGACGCCCTCTTACTAGGGCTGTCTCCCTCAATCCTGGGCATGAGCTTGCAGTAAACACTGTCAGTACCATCCTGGGCTTCATGTCTGTTTCTTCCCATGAGAGTCAAAGAACAATGAGGTCTTTGTTGTGAGGACAAAAATAGTTACCATATATAACATACTTAAAACTTAGCTAAAATATGAACACTAAAATGATGACTTTAATGAAATTTTTGGCTATGTAATCTATTGAGGAGGGGGAGGGCAGTTTGATCATTAGAGTGGGGTTCAATGTCCTTAAAGGGCACCTGGGTGGCTTAGTTAAGCATCTGACTTCACTCAGGTCATGATTTTGGGGTTCATGAGTTTGAGCCTGCATCTGGTTCTATGCTGACAGCTCAGAGCCGGGAGCCTGCTTCAGATTCCATGTCTCCCTCTCTCTCTGCCTCTCCCCTGTTCACACTCTCTCTCTCTCAAAAATAAATAAACTTAAAAAAAATGTACTTAAACCAGTAGAGATGTTTACTCTATGTCATTTCCTCTGCACTCACATACTTCCAGCAGCATGTGACAAACTCAGCTTCTGCTGAACTTTCTCCCAGCATGGTTCTTTTGATGATTTCTTGGTTTAAGGCCCAGTTCTAATGTGATTAGAAAATATCACTGGGATTTATAGAGAAAAATAAGAAGAGAAAATTAATGTTTGAACTTGAAGTTAGTACATATCTGTCAAGGAATTTCACAAGTAAATGATAACAAGTACCATAGGTTATTAAATGAGAAAAATATCATGCAAATTGAGCTTTGTATGGAACCCATAAGTAGCAGCTGAATGCAACGTGTACTTGAAATCTACCATAAGAACAAACAGTGTTCAAACACTGGAAGTTTCTTTTAAGTGATAGCCTTAAGCTTCTCCCCGTGTCAGCTGCCTGCTTCTTGACTCGTCCCAGTAATACCCTCAGGGCTTGATTTCCTACTTCCAAGCATCCGCCTTCATATATATTAATTATTACTCTCTGGTATTAGTACTTCATGGCTTTGCCTTTTTATCTCACCTGCTAGTCTCTATATCTGCTTTTAACCATTTCATTTTTTGAAAGTATGTGAAACTCAATAAACAACATACTACATATAAAGTGTACAAGTGCATTTCTGAATGATTCGAACCAGAGAAACCAATTTTGTTTTCTGCAGAAAAATCAAGATATTGAAATCTATGGTAAATCCCACACAGATGATTGCTCAAAAATCATGGAAATTGTTATATCAAAATCAAATTATTTACGTCATCCTGAAATTTAAAGTAAGTGAATATTATGTGTTGATATCACATAGTAAGCCCTTCTAATTTACAGATTATTGTGCTAGTATTGCTACACCAGCTGAAGCAGAATAAACCTTCTCCCAGCTTTTAAGGAATCTGTAATCACAGAGTCAATAGCAATTACCATGAACAGGAAATAAGAACCTGTACAATAGCAATTACTATGAACAGGAAATAAGAACCTGTAGAATAAAAGCCATTAGCTGTAAGTACTGTAAGTAAATTTCTAATCTATGTAGTTTGTAGGTATACTATCACTGAAGTTCTAAGTGTTATGTAACTACACTGGAGGGGTGTGCAGGACAGACTCTTGACTTGGGAATGCAGAAACCATTGTTAAATCATCCTCCAATCTTTCTGGGCAATCTTCATGGCAGGTGGGATAAGGTGGTTAGATTAAGGCAGCCAAGTATTTCAAATCTGGGTTATTATTCTAGAAAAGTAGACTTCTCTATGAGTTAAAAGAGGAAGAGAGCTTTAAGCTTATACGAGGAGATGAAAAAAAAAAAAAAAAAGATAAGATGGGAATCCGAGGAAGGATTTTCTATCAGTAGAAAATGCACTCAGTGTTTAAACTCATTAATTAATCATTTGGAACTTGATGTAACTATATTTAGCCCTTGAGTCTAAAGGAAAAGTTACCATGTTAGTCCTATTTGGAAGAGTAGATTAGTTTGAAGATTTATTTAAGTAAGGATGTTTATAGAATCTGGCCAAAACATTACAGAAGAATGGATTTTCTGAATATACTTTTTCAACAAACCTATCTGTTTTTATCTATAAGGAGATAAAACTTGGACCACTTTTGCCCCCAATTTCCATTTTTATCAATTTTAAATTACATATATGTATCTAATAATTAATCAATTATAGGATCTTGATGAGAATTTCAAACTTCTCAATATGCAGCCTTTTCGTGTTGAATTGACTATCTCTGAATCTCTCTCTATTAAAAAAAATATACAGCTTACAAGAGGCTACTTATATATATATTTATTTATTTATTAGACAGAGAGAGTGAGAGTGTGGTATGAGAAAAGGGCTGAGGGATAGAGAGAGAAAATTTTAAGCAGGCTCCACACTCAGCGTGGAGCCCAACACAGGGCTCGATCCCATCATTCTGGGATCACGACCTGAGTCAAAATCAAAAGTCGGATGCTCAACTGAGTGAGCCATCCAGCTGCCCCATGACAGGCTTTCTAATTAGCTTTTGCGTAAATTTTTGTAGGTAATGTTAAAGAACTGTTAGCTACAATTTTCATTTCAGTATATATGGGTATCAGTGTATAATATTAATAATAATATTCTGCATAGAATATCAGTTCTAATATTTTAAAGTTGGCTTGGTTCATGCAACGGACCTATAAGATATATGGAGCACTTCAGATAGACTTAAATGTGCGCAAAATAGAAAGGAATATTCATTAATCCCATTACCCACTCTTGTATTTCTAGAGTGCAAATACAGGGCAGACTGCTTATTTCATTTACATGACCCAGGATGGCTTAGTGGAAATAACAGTCAAAATGCATCTTACTTTAGTAGGCACTGAAATGACCAAAATCAATAACAAACTATAAAAGCATTCATCAATCTTACATTCTCCTGATAAAAGTTGCAACATTTAAGAATCAGAAGAATAAAGCTATGGAACTTCTTTCTTCTGAGAATATGCTTCTTTAAATATGAATGCTCTACTGTTCACTTTGGGACATGAAGGAAAGGTTGTTTTTGTGTGTTTGTTTGCTTATTTGACTTTTAGGATTTGTTTTTCTTCTCTTTGTTTAGTAACTAGTATATTCTGAGGGGTATTTATTTCCTTAGATACTGGATTTATTTTTTCTGGTTTAACCCTGGCAGACAACTGTTAATGGAAAAAAAATTAACACATATATAAAATTTGCAAATGTCAGCACATTTGCTGATAATGTAGGTTTTCATATTTAATGTGTCATAATTTTATTGATTCAAGATGCAACTCTTTGACAGTTGCTAATAAAACATTTGCTATTTACATAATACCACCTAATGGTTGTATAGCATATAATCGTTTCTAAAGTATTTTTAACATGCTTTACTTCACACATATACATGCAGAAATACAGTATTGTCTCTAATCTAATCACAGGAGAAAACCGACTTTGGTCTTGCTAGGTTCACATGGGTAGTAAAGCTTACGCTGGGTATGATATAGGCCAAAGCACCCCAGGTCACCCCACTTCCTTAAACTTTTCTTTTATTCATTTTCCATATTCTCCTTTTCATTCCTGAATATTAATAGAATGGATGCTAGTGAGAATTTGTTTCATAGAAACTTGTTTTTATAATTTTAGAAAAAAATAGAATTGCTACCAATTACAAATGTTCAAAAAACATTTTTTGAAGGCTTCTTTCAGTAGCCTATATTAAGCGGACAACTAGATTTCTACATTTTGAATCAAGGCTTGTCAAATTACTCAAGCCAGAAATATTTTTTTTATTTTGATTTTTAGAGTTTATTTATTTTTTGAGAGAAAGAGAGAGAGAGAGGGAGTGGGTAAGGGGCAGAGAGAGAGAGAGAGAGAGAGAGAGAGAGAGGGAGACACAGAATCTGAAACAGGCTCCAGGCTCTGATCTGTCAGCACAGAGCCTGATGTGGGGCTGGAACTCACAAACCACAAGATCATGACCTAGACTGAAGTCAGATGCTTAACTAACTGAGTCACTCAGGCACTCTAAAAATAATTTCATAATAACACCTCATATATGGATCTTGTTTTAAGATAGAAAAGTAGCTTTGCTATCATGTTGGATACTGGCAAAAACACTAAGTTATCATTTGTTTGTTTTGATGAGAAATGGCTTGCAGAAGAGTTTAGTAACTAGTATAAAAGTTTGGGGATTATCATCATTATATAATTAGGCATGGTGGAAAATATCTCCATTTTACCGAGGTCTGAAGCCTTATAGCTAACCACAATTATTCTAGTTCACCTTACCAATTTTAGCTCCATCTGCTTCTAATTAATTTCTAGTTACTTTCCTCAGTTGCCAATAATTGAATATGCTAGACCTATCAACAACATGTGAAAAGAATTCTAAGTAGCATAGAACTAGGTTGGACTCTAGTCCATGGATTTTTGTCTAGAAAATATCTAAAATTTTAATGATAAGATATTTAATTATAAATTATAAGCATAAATTCAAGAGAAGTATACATTATATAATCTATTAATTTAATTAATTACAATAAAGGCCAAATCTTGTATATTTGTTTCTATAAATGAGAGATCTACTTATTTATTTTTATAATTTTGTCACATATATATTCTAGCTTTATGAAATGTACAGTGGATGTTATTTTTCTAGACCTATTCTGGAACAAATAAAAATATAGCTAGATATCACACCCATACGCACACACACACACACACACACACACAAACTCACATATGTAGATGTATACATATTTTCCCCCTTGAGTTATTACTAGTCCATTTAGATTTTCCAACTTTTCCTTTGCTCATATTAGCAACCTCTTTGTCCAGATAATTGGTCAGTAAGAATTGTCTAAAGCAAAAAATGAAATTATTTACCGGTATATTGACTTATCTTCCTGGGCAAGAATTATCTGAAAAGACATGTCATATTGATATATATGTTTCTAGTTATCAGTGCTAACGATTGCACTGATAATGTTCATTGAATGGTCATTGAATGATAATGTTCATTGGTAATGATAATGGATTGAATGATAATGTTTATTCAAGTGGTCTCAATTCTTAGGTCACAAACATATCCTCTAGGGTCTGGGAAGATAAAACAAATTAGTTAATGAAACCAGACATATAAAAGTCCAGAGCAGAAAGAATTCTGATAATCTGGAGACTGTATCTATAACCAAAGGCAATAAAACAAAAACAAAATAGGAGAACAAAACTTATCTGCTATCCAAATATGCCCTCAGGGTGCCAGTTTATTCTGTATCATTTACAGTACACTAAATTCAACTTTTCATCTTTCAGCCATTCTTCATCACACTATAGTCAGTTGTCTATCTCTCACCAATATAAAAAACAAGCAAACCAATAAACCACAACAACCGCAAAAACTTTTCTTGCTAAGCCATAAAATGATCTCTTTGGAACTTGTCAACATCATTTGACTTATCAGCATTTGGTGTAGTTTTAATTTTTAAATACCCAATTCAAAATAATAATTTAAAAATAAAATGCCCTCTTACCTATTTAACATTGAGCATTAAATAATTGTTACCATTAAATGTTCTGAACTGTTAAGTCTTATCTTCTAAGTGGATTATAACTTCTTACCTTTGCTTATACGATTCACTAATTTTTCCATATAATGTCACCATTCATGAAAACAATAGCTGTTATTGTTCATTTTTTTGCTACACATTACTGAATGACTTTCAAATTCTATACTGGTTGTTTTCAATCTTGGATCTTATAAGAAGCAAATGCTGAATTTTTAAAAATGTCTAAACTAACTCCACAGAAACTCTGATTTCACTGGCCTAATATGTTTCTTGTTATAATTATTATTTTGCTATCGTTATTTTTTAAATAATTTAGGTGATTACATCTGAGACTGAAGATACTCCAGTTACAGATAAATAAAAGACACAGCTTCTTTATTGGGGAAGTTATTTAATCTCTTATTTCTCTCTTTCCTCCTAAGTGCATAATGAATAGTCTCCATATAATTTGCTTAAGGGATGCTTAGTGGAATGCAATCCCACAGTTCATTTTGCTTTTTATTTCAACTCACTTAATATACATAGATATTTGAGTCAAACACCCATTATGATGAATAGTTTTGAAAAGAAGAGTTCTCATTGATGTAACCATCTCTATGTCCTCCCAGATGTACCATATGTCACTGATTTGTTGATCTTGTTACAATATAATGCTATAACATAAGCAGGTGCTAATATTTAGTAAAACTATGGCTTGGTTTTGCAAACTTCATTTTTTTCCTCTCAATATTTAAAAAATGGGTAGTTTTTGCCAAATGCAGAATGATGCACTGGGAAACAACAAATTAAAACATGTTCCTCCTTCCTCTTTGAGAGCGTTGTCATTAATGCATGCATATTTACTTCCATTTGACTTTTACCAAAAAGAATAAAGAACGATGAACACTCATGTACTTATCACTCTGCTTCAACAACTGTCAATATTTTACCATGCTTGTTTCATCTATCCTTCTAGCACCTCTCTATTGTCAGAAAATTTTAAAGGGAATTCAAGGCATTTTAACATCTCATCCATAAATATTACATTATGTAGCTCAAAAACCCATTTCATTACACAAGTAAAATGATATTATTATATCTAAGAAATCAAAATAATTATATAGTATCATCCAGTCAGTATATAAATTCTCTAAACAGCTAATACGTGAATATTTACAAAGCATTTATTTCTTGAAATAGGATACAAAAAAGGAAATTGCTAGTCAAAATGATGATGTCATTTATAAGTTTATTTTATATACTGGTTAATCTAGAAAGACTTCCTCCACTTTTTTTACTTTTTTTTTTTTTTTTTTACTTTTATTGACTTGAAGTTCACTAAGTTGTATGTAAAGGCAGGGCCACACTCAGGTGGTATGTGTGTATGTGTGTGTGTGTGTGTGTGTGTGTGTGTGTGTGTGTGTGTGTGTATTTTAATTTTCTGCTCTATTTGAATGAATTATTTGTTTACCAAGTCCTTGTTTTTTCCTAAAAATTAAATGATCTGTATGATGGCCTGAGTGCTAGGGTTGCCAGGACTATCATGTGGATATATAAAATAAGTGCCTATTTTATAGACAGAAATATAAACCAGAAGATCACATCAATAATTCTAACCCAACTGTATGATTGTAGAAATACAAATAATATATGTTGTACTTTCTTTTATATTGAGAATGTTCCTAAGAACAGAATTATAATTATTTGATGTGTCCTACAACATATTTCCAAATAATAATATTATAAGAATACTATTAATAGGAATACTATTATATAATAATAATACTGTTAAACAAAATCTAAATTCCTTGTAAGTTTCTTGTTTGCTTTTTTTGTTTGCTTGTTTTGTGGCCCTTAGATACTATTTTAGAGAAAAAATTAAGAACTTGGAATTGGCACAAGAGATTAGTGATTGTTCTTCCAATGGTATGCTGGAGCCTCCGGGGATTATATGATCCCATGGAGATGTGAAACTTTATGTTTGACTATGTTGTTTTACAACTCCACAGAAATAGAAATTAACTTATAGAAAAGTGAAAGCAATGAAAATAATTGTGTGCATATAAATACAAATTACTTGTGTGCAGTGGAATGCAAGTAATTATTGGTTAATGAATAAATCAGTTTTTACAAATTGATTTAAATGTTGCTTTACTGAATATAAATATATAGCTCTTTGGTTTCACCTTTCAATTGGTTATAACATCGTTCAGTTTTCTGATTTAAATAATAAATTTATAAAACATTTATATTATGACAATCATGATTTTATATTTTTTAAAATTTTTCCTTAAAATGAGGGAGAATGCAGTCAAGTGCTGTATTTTTTTTCTTTGTGTTTATGTCTCTGACTTGATGAAAAGTCATTTCATTTGTTTTCAATTTCAGTAATTGCTTTATTTTTTATTTAATATTTAGGTTATATAAATGTTTATATAATTTCAATATTACAAGAATAAAAAATCAGTCCAGATTCTACACTTGACAACCTAAGATTGAAGTAAATAGGACAAAATACAGCTCTTACGGGATTTGACACCCAGAGTCAAATAATCCTGAGCACTTATTTTTTTTACATTATCTGGAATTTCTGACATGGCTACACAGATGACCGAAATGTTTTATGTAGTATAATAAATTCACCCAGAGTCTTAAAATATTGCTTTATTTTTTTACATACAATGCCCAAGATATAATAAAACAATCACAGGCATGGAATAGTCTAGACAATATAAAATAAACAAGCAAAAAACAAAACCCCAAAACAATAAAAGCAAAACAAAAACAATCAATAAAACCACAGGAACAATACAAGCAGAAGAAGTCTTAAAAATGGGGCTCCTGGGTGGCTCAGTCGGTTAAGCATCTGACTTTGGCTCAGGTCATGATCTCACAGTTTGTGGGTTCGAGCCCCACATCGGTCTCTGTGCTGACAAGCTCAGAGATGGGGCCTCCTTCAGATTCTCTGTCTGCCCCTCCCATGCTCATGCTCTCTCAATAATAAATTAAAAAAAAAAAAAAAAAAAAAAGAGGGGCCATGGACAGAGAGCCCTGCCAAAAAGAAAGAAAAAAAAGTTTTAAAAATGAACCATATGTTAATTCTTTATCCTGCAACTTAATGAATTCATTTACTACCTCTAATAGTTTTTGGTAGAGTCTATAGGGTTTTCTACATATAATATCATGTCATCTCCAAATAATAAGTTTACCTTCTTCCTTACTCACAGATATGTCTCTTACTTCTTTTTGTTGTCTGATTATAGTGGCTAGGACTTCAGCACTATGTTGAATAAAAGTGGCAAGAGTGGGCATCCTTGTCTTGTTCCTGATCTTAGAGGAAAATCTCTAGGTTTTTCACCCTTAAGTATGCTGTTAGCTGTGGATATTTCATACATGGACTTTATTATGTTGAAGTATGGTCCTTCTAAACTCATTTCATGGACAATTTTATCGCGAATGGGTGTGGAATTTTGCCAAATAATTTTTCTACATGTATTACAATGATCATATGATTTTTATCCTTCATTATTTCATGTGATATATCACACTGATTGCATTTTATATACTAATAATGAAAGAGCAATTAAGAAAATAATCTCATTTACAATTACACCAAAAATAATGGAAAAAATAATACAAAACAAAACAAAATCCTAGAGATAAACTTAACCAAGGATGTCAAAGATTTGCACTCTGAAGGTAATAAAATATTGATGTAAGAAATTTAAGACCATACAATCAGATGGAAAGATAATCCATTTTCATGGATAGGAAGAACCAATACTGTTAAAATGTCCATACTACCCAAGGCAATCTACATATTCAACACAATCTATGAAAATACCAACAGTAGTTTTCACAGAACTAAAGCAAATAATAGTAAATATGTATATAACTAAAAAGACCCTGAATAGCCAAATCAATCTTGAGGGAGAAGAACAAAGCTGGAGGTATGCAATTCCAGATTTAAAGATATACTACAAAGCTGTAGTTCAAAACAGCATGGTATTGGCACAAAAAAGGACACAAAGATTGATAGGACAGAATACAGAACCTGAAAATAAACCCATGATCAAATAAGCTATGACAAATAAGGCAAGAATATACGATGGAGAAAAGACAGTCTCTTCAATAAATTGTGTTGGGAAAACAGGACAGCTACATGCAAAAGAATGAAACTAGGACATTTTCCAACAATATTCAAAAAAATTAAACTCAAAAAGGTACTATAGGCCTAAATGTGAGACATGAAATCATAAAAATCCCAGAAGAGAACAAAGACAGTAGGTTTCTTTGACATTGGCCATAGCCACATTTTTATAAAATCTGTCTCCTCAGGCAAGGGAAGCAGAAACAAATATAAACTAGGGACTACATCAAAAAAAAAAAAAAAAAAAAAAAAAAAAGATCTTGCACAGCAAAGAAACCATCAACAAAGCAACAAGGCAACCTACTGAATGGGAGAAGAGGCTTACAAATAATATATCTGATAAAGTGTTAATATCCAAAATATATAAAGAACTTCAACAACTCAACCCCCCCCCAAAAAAATAACCCAATTAAAAAACGAGCAGAGGGCCTGAGGACATTTTTCTAAAGAAGATATTCATATAGGCAACAAGCAGAGGAAAAGATACTCAACATCAGTCATCATCAGGGAAATGAAAATCAAAACCACAATGAGATATTGTTTCATACCTGTTAGAATGGCAAAATCAAAAAGACAAGAACTAAAAAGAGTCGGTGAGGATATGGAGAAAAATAAACGCTTGTGCACTGTTGGTGGAAATTTAAATTGATAGAGTCACTGTGGAAACAGTATGAAATTTCCTGAAAAAATAAATAATAGAATACCATGCAATCCAATAATTCCACTACTGGGTATTTACCCAAAGAAAAGAAAAACACTAACGCAAAAATATATACATACAGCTCTATGTTTATTGCAGCATTATATACAGTAGTCAAGATAATAGAAGAAATCTTAGTGTCCATCAATAGACAGACAAATAAAGAAAATGTGACATGTGCACGCACGCACGCGCGCACACGCACACACACACACACACACACACACACACTATGGAATACTATATAGCCATAAAAATGGCTTATAAAAATGATTATATCTTGCTTTTTGCAATAGCATGGATGAAACTAAAAGACATTATGCTAAATGAAATAGACTAAGAAAGACAGATGCCACGTAAATTTACTCACATTTACTCATATTTACTCATGTGTAATCTAGAAAAAATTAAACAAAAAGCAGAATCAGACCTATAAACACAGAGAACAAACTAATGGTTGCTAGAGGGAAGAGGGTTGGAGAGACAAAATGGATGAAGGACAGTGGGAGATACGGGTATAGAAAGAATAATTCATGGAAATCAAAGGCACAGCATAGGGAATATAGTTAATGATATTGTGATAGCATTGCATTGTGATAGATGCTAGTTACACTTGTGGCAAGTGTAGCATAGAGAGATGTTGAATCACTACTTTAAACACCCAGAACTGATGTATGTAACATTGTGTGTCAAGAATACTCGAATAAAAAAAATGATCCATATAATGTAGATGTTGGAGATAGACTTTAAAATAATATTAATTTTTTTGAGAGAGTGAGGGAGAGAAAGAGAGAGAAAACAAAAATCTCTTTTGAGAGAGAGAGAGATCTCACAACTGTGAGATCATGACCTGGGCCAAAATCAAGAGTATGATGCTTAACTTACTGAGCCACCCAGGCAGCCCCACAATATAAATATGTTTAAATAAATAAACACAAGTCCAAATTTTGGAAAAGATTAGGAACTATTAAACAATTCTAAACTGGGGAGATATGATAACTGAAATACACAATTCATTGGTGGTTTAAGCAGTATGTTAGAGCTGAAGACAAATCAGAAATTGGAATACTGTTTCGAAGATGGAAGCAGGGAGAGAAAATAGGATGGAAAATATCAAAAGGTACCAAAATTGACAGGATATATTTTGCAAAGATCTGCCACAGCTTTAATAAGAGTCCTAAAAAGAAATTTTAGGAAAATGGAGAAGAAATATTTGAAGACAAAATACTTGAGAACATTCAATTAATCATAAGAAACACCAAGCAATAGATTCAATAGGCACTACTAAACACAAGCAGGATAAATACAAAGAAACCTTTGTATTTATGTCTAGATACCACATGATAGATGATAAAACTGTAAAGACAAAAGCAAAACCAAGTAGATATAAGAATCTTAACATCAGCTAGAGAAAATGAAATATTAACTTTATAGGATGATAAAAGGAATCACTAAAAGTAGAAACAATTGAAACTCGAATTAGGAATAATTATAATCATAGCCAACATAGAATTCCATATCCATCAAAAATACTCTTCAAAAATACAGAACCTTAAAGGTATTTTTCAGACAAAACAACCAAACAAAAAACAAATGACAGAATTAATAAAAATTAATTTCTTCTTTTATTTTTAAATTTTTATTTATTATTTTGAGAGAGAGAGAGAGAGAGAGAGAGCGAGCACAAGTGGGGGTGGGGGGAGAGAGAGACAGAATCCCAAACGGGCCTGCATTTTCAGTGCAGAGTCCAATGTGGGGCTTGAACTCACGAAACATGAGATCATGACCTGAGCTGAAATTAAGTGTATGACACTTAAACTGACTGAGCCACCAAAGTTCCCCAAAATTAATTTCTTCTAAAGGAAATACTAAAGATATCCAGTGTCTCAATACAATTGACCAACATATTAGGTTCACCAATTAAAAATTCAAAATATTGAAGATGTAGGTTCTTCATAAAATTATCTATATTTTCAATGCAAACCCAATCAAAAGGATTTCCTGTGTGCATAGAAATAGGAAAGATAATTCTAAAGTATATATGGAGAAACAAAATGTTAACACTAATCAAGATAAACATGAAGCTGAAGAATAAAGATGGAAGACACACTCTAAACCCTACAGAGGCTATAGAACTATTGGCTTCCAGAAAACCAAATCTTCTGGATTGAGGAGTTATTGCTGGCTCTATGTTGAAAGCAAGCCAAATAAAAAGGTTTATTGTCCCCAGTTCTTCCTTCTAGTGTCTATCTTGCTCTCCTTATTGGCAGAAACTAAAAGCAAGTCAGCTGACTAAAGACAAAAGTAAATTGCTGAATCCTTGGCCAAGAATTATGAGGTATAAATTATGATAAATCCTTGGCCAAGAATTATGAGGTATAAATTATCATAACTCAGAATTTTAACTACATGCCCAAAAGACTTGAATGCACATATGTGAACCAAAACAGGTCTGAAAAATATTTGCAGCCCAAACAAAATGAAGAGTAGGGTTATGAAATATAGGATGATAAATAAATTGTGGCATATTCATATAATGGAATTCTGTGTAGCAATGAAATATAACACAATAAATTTGGACACAATGTATAAATGAAACTCACAAGATGTTAAATGATAGAAATCATGCAAATAATAGAGATACTAAGATTCCATTTACATAAAGTCTGTATATGTTAAATTTGGAGGGGAGGATAGGGTCACGTTAGTTTCTTAGGGCTACCTTAATAGAGTACCACAAACTCGGTGGCTTAACACAAAAGAAATTTATTTCCCCATAGTTCAAGAGACTGGAACTGTGATATCCAGGTATTAGCAGAGTTGTTTCTTCCTAAAGATGGTGAGGGAGAGTATACTCCGTGTTCTGCTCCTAGCATCTGGTGGTTGCTGGCAACTGTTGGTGTCACCGTGACTTATAGACACATCACTCTGGTCTCTGCCTTCACCTTTATGTGGCATTCTCCCCTGTGTGTGTCTTTGTGTCTCAGTTTTTTCTCCTTATACTGATGCCAGATGGTGGATTAGGAGTTTCCCTAATCCAGTGTGGCTTCATTATTACAAGTTTTTTAGGCCCTATTTCCAAATAAGGTCATACTCTGAGGTTCCAGATGAACACATATTTTAGAGGGACACTACTAAACCTAGCGCATGAGGAGTCTTAAAGGGCTACTGTTAATGTTAGATATTTTGACCTGTATGGCAGTTTCAGAAGCTTGTTTAGTTTGTGATATTGCATAGGGCTGTGCATTTTGTTTTCTGTGTTCCATTATCTTCAGTAACAGAGGAAAGATAAGGTGAAAAAATAAAATGATATATCAATCTTACATGTTAGTAAAGATAAGGAGCAAAGCAAACTACTTTCTTTTTTGTTTTTAATTTTTTTTAATGTTTATTTATTTTTGAGAGACAGAGTATGAGCAGGGGAAGGGCAGAGAGAGAGGGAGACACAGAATCCGAAGCAGACTCCAGGCTTTGAGCTGTCAGCACAGAGCCCAATGCAGGGCTCGAACTCACAGACCCTTAGATCATGACCTGAGCCAAAGTCGGCCGCTTAACCGACTGAGCCACCCAGGCGCCCTGCAAACTACTTTCATCCATTGCTGGTGTAGTTGTAAATCCACGACAATCAGATTGCAGAACTGTTTGAGATTATCTACTCCAGATGAAAGCATCCAAGCCCTATTACACAGACATTTTACTCTTAGGTGAAATGCTAAAATAATTGTGTCCATATGTGAGTGAAAGTACATATAGGGAATATTCACAGTGGCAGCACTTGTGATGTTCCAAATCTGACAACATCAAGGGAGAATTTCAAGAATTTTTTTCTTGAATTAGGTTAATTCTTGAATTAGAATAGATAAATTGTGTTATATAATAGAAAAATCTACAGTGATTTAAAACCTAATATAAAAAAGAGTAGAGCTTTGTTATATACAACATGGATAAATCTCACAACCATTGAGATAAAAAAATAAATCCAGATCCAAAAGAATATACACTTTGCTTTCATTAAAATTTCAAAAATAGCTCACTGCTGAAAGAGGAAGGGGGGGGTGGAGAGAGTGCATGACAGAGAAGACAGAGGTGGTCTTGAAGTCATTGGAGATAGAAAGATAGTCAAAGGAAGGTCATCACTTGGTAGATCAGGAGACTTTCGTAGTATTTTTAGTCTTCTATTCCTAGATTGGATGCTGGTTACATGGGCATGCTCATAATATGACAATTCAAATGTTATACTCAATCTGAATTCACTTTCTATTCTACACAAATTTTTAATCAGAAATTTTTTAAGTAATCGGAAAGAAAATCTGTAACAAGTACCTTCACAGAAATCTCACTCCCATTACTCTTGTCATTCCTGTCCTGTGTCCTCCCTGCTTTTAAATGAAATTACTTTTACCATTTTTATTATTTCTATCATTTTTGTTTGTGAATCTTACATACGCCCATATATAGATATGTCCCTATCTCTTGCACAAAATGCTGGATGCAGGCTACACATTTCTGGAGTCAGACGCAGCTACCGTTGCGCAACGAGGTCGACCGTAGGCTACAAATTTCTATACCTTGATTCTGTCACTTTTTTATACATCTTAAAGGTAAGTTCATATATGCATTGTATTTTACAGATGTGTTACATTGCATTGTGCACATGTACTACAGTGTAATCAATCCATCCTGTTTGATGATACTTATGTCATTTTCAATATCTCGTTTTTATAAATAATACCTAAGTGAAAATTTGGATATTTTGTATTTTTGTGAGTATATCTTTTGAATAGATTCCTATTAGAAGTAGGGTTCCTATGTCAAAATGTTAATGTAAATGCATTTAATTTTTTTAACATGTATTTATTTTTAGGGACAAGGAGACACAGAGCAGGAGTGGGGAAGGGGCAGAGAGAGGAGACACAGAATCCGAAGCAGGCTCCAGGCTCCAAGCTGTCAGCACAAACTATGAGATCATGACCTGAGCTGAAGTCAGACGCTTAACCGACTGAGGCACCCAGGCATCCCAATGCATTTTTGTAAGATATTGCCAAATTCTAACTTGTAGTGGATGTATAATTTTGCATTCTCATAAAAAATATATGAGAAGAAATGAGAGAGGAAAAAGTGCAGGATCAAACAACTTCTCAGTGAAGGAATCGTTCTTTACCTATCACTCAGTGTCTAAGATACTGCAAGAATTTAGTGAAAAAGAAAATGGAGCAATTTATTTGTTTGTATGAACAGAAGGCTTGCTGTACTAAATGTTAAGAAGAATAATTCCTAAAATAAGAAATAGGAATTCTTGGTTCATGAATGGTGGCAGTTAATGACCAGTCAGTATTTGTTAAGGAAAATAATATGCTTTTGAAAGTCGCTTTAAAAAATCCTGAAAATATATATGGATATCTACCAGTGCCTCAGCAAAACCCAGGCTGATAGCTAAGTGAAATAAACAGAATGTGAAAGATGATGGAAAGGCCACTTAAAAGAAAAATTGTGTCTTGGCAAATTTTGCACCCTTGAGGATTAAGAGATACAGTGCATTTTCTAAGAACAAAAAAAGATCTAAAGATACTTACCATACAAAGCCTAACATTTTTAGGTAAGAAAACTGAATCTCAGAAAGAAAACTTGACATGCCCACAAACACACAGGCAATTCCAAAATGCCCTCTGTACTTGAAGAATGAATTACTATCTCACAGGGCCAGATCCAAACAATTCAAGCTTTTTTAATACTTAGATATTCTGTGGATCCACTCTTTCACGTCCCCAGATATATGTGTATTATATAGAACCTATCAAAGAGAAAAAAAAAAAGTTATGGGAAGACTATTACAATTGTTTTCCAGCTGTTATCTTGAACAGAACATGGGAGTACAGGGTCAGTATATGAACAGTACATATTTTCCTTCCCTAAGATAAATAATAACATCTAGTTACCCTAATTTGGTTTCCTTGGCAACCTTTCTATAAGTTTGGAGATAGAACTTAAATAATATGAAGACAAGAAAAACCTGGAAATAAAAGTACTTGGAAGCAACTGCTTGAGTTTTGTATCTTCTCCAAGCCATAAATGAATGGATATATATTAGATGCATATAAATGTATTTATCAATTGATATCCCACAATAATATTATTTTTGTCTAATAGTAGTTGAAGTTAGCAATGTATAGGCATAAAGGAAACTGTACTCACCAATACACAAAATTTACTTCTGCTGAAAACTCTATAAATAGCTCTATCCTAATCCATGTAGCTACTAACTATATCTTAGTTATGTACATGCATTCATTTGTCATTCAGAAAACGTTTATTGATTTCTTCTTTTTTGTTAAGAATCAGAGGTAGCATCATGAATGTATGTGATTTATAATTTGATTACCTCTCAGGCTCTTTTTTTCACTCCAGTCACTGTTTTAAAGAATACATTCCACATACCCTTTTGAGATTCTCATCATTAAAACATTACAGTCCCTTCCTTGTCTACTTCATCATGTGCTTCTCGTTTCCTTCAAAGGGCTTCTCTGTTGCTTCAAGGTAGGATAAAAGAAAGGATGCCGTTTTGCATTTGTATGTGTGCAACCTGGATGCATACAGAAGCTGAAGCACACAAGGTCTCCTTGACCAATAGGGGCAATACTAAAGAAGAAAAAAAAAATCCCTCTCTTAAAATCCTACCGATGATTTCTGAGATTCATGAAAATCTTGAAATGTCCCAAGGAATTGAGTACCAGTCTTTCATAAGAGTGAACAAATTTATATTAAACCTTTGTATTAATTTTTCCTCAACTTTCCAGATCACCAGTGTCAGTCACCTACTCTTTGAAATCATACTGCCAATAACCTATCCTCATTCAAGCCTTTATCTTTGCCTTCATGGTTATCTAGGTTAAAGTAATTGGTAACCTTCAGACAGAAGTTTGAAGTTGATCACTTGGCTGGCAGAAGGGAATGAGGTCTCTATTTCTTTGGTAATTTAGAACGATGATCACTATCCACTTGTTGTGACATCAAAATGATCGTGACCCTCACCCGAAATGATTGAGATTAGGTGCAGGAAGAAAATGAGTGTTTAGTTACAAGGAAGCTATGGCATTTAAAATGAAGGGACAAGGGTTACATAAAGAGTGTGTGTACTAGTATACTTTCTGTTAACTTCTCTAGAAGCCTTAAAAATATAAAATAGCAGGCTTAGGCTAGCCATCAAAATAACTCAAGGAACCTCCATACTGTTTTCCATAATGTCTGTACCAGTTGACATCACCAGCAGTACACAGCTGTTCCCTTTACCTTCTCCAACAGTTACCTTTGTTATTTTAATAATGGCCATCCTAATAGGTGTCAGGTAATATTTCGTTGTGGTTTGGATTTGCATTTCTCTCATGATTAGTGATGCTCGGTACCTTTGCAGCTTTTCGTATTTCTATTGGATAATATATCTCCATTGAAGAAATGTCTGTTTGGGTCCTTTGCCCATTTTTTAATTCAAACAATTTGTTTTTGTTTTTGCTTTTTGGTGTTTTTTGTTTGTTTTTTGATTATTAAGTTGTAAGGGTTCTTTATGTATTTTGTATATTAATTGGATATTAATCCCTTGTCGGATTTATGATTTGCAAATGTTTTCTCTTATTCTGTAGTTTGTCCACTCTGTTGATTGTTAATCCCACTTGTTTATTTTTGGTTTTATTGCCTGTGCTTTGGTGTCAAATTCAACAACAACAACTTTCAAGACCAACGTCAAGGAGCTTTTTCCTTATGTTTCCTCCTAGTAGTTTTATGGTTCAGGTTGAACAGTTAACTCTTTAATCTATTGAGTTGATTTAGAGGGATAATGTAGGATGTGGGCCTAATTTCATTATTTAGCATGTAGATATCCAATTTTCCCAACACTACTTGTTTTAACACTCTTTCCCCATTTTGTTTTCTTGCTGCCTTTTATGAATAGCAGTTGACTCTATATGCAGAGGTTTATTTCTGGGCTCTATTCTGTTCCATTGGTCTAAATGTCGGTTTTATGACAGTATCATACTATTTTTATTATTATAACTTTGTAATATAATTTGAAATCAGGAAGTACAATACTTCTAGCTTTGTTCTTCTTAATCAAGATTGCTTCATCTACTTGGGATCTTTTGGGGTTTAATATAAATTTTAGGAGTGTTTTTTATATTTCTATAAAAAATGTCACTGGGATTTTGATAGTAATTACACTGAATCCATAGATTGCTTTGGGAAGTATGGATACATTAATGATATTAATTCTTCCAATCCATGAGCACAAGTATCTTTCCATTTATTTGTATTTCTTCAATTTCCTTCATTTATGTTATAAAATTTTCATAGTAAAGATCTTTTATCTCCTTGGTTAAATTTATTCCTAAGGTTTTTTTTTTTAATGTTATTGTGAAAATTTAAAAAAATGGACAGTGGCCTAAAACATTCCTTGATCAGACAAAACCAGTTTAGTCACACAAGCAAAGCTTGATTTAGCTTACTTTACAAAACGAACTTGTCCTCGGTCATTTCTTGCTTAAACTTAAACTTTTCCCCAAAATTCATGTGAGGTGACCATATGCCTTTTCTTTATTTTTCTTCCTTAACTGCTCTGCCTATAACTTCCATTATTAAGTGGCTAGAGTCAGCATCCTTGTCTTGTTCCAGATCTCAGAGAAAAAGCTTTCCACTTTTCACTGTAGAGTGTGATGTTAGCTATTTCAGATCTCAGCTGGTCATACATGGCCTTTATTATGTTGAGGTACATTTCTTCTCGACCTAATTGGTTGAGAGTTTTTATTGTGAACAGATGTTGAATTTTGTTAAATACTTTTTTCCATCTATTGAAATGATCATATGATTTTTATTTATCCAATGGAAATGAAATCTGTATATCAGAGTGAAATCTATTCTTCCATGTTCAGAGTAGCACTGCTCACAATAACCAAAAAATTGAAACAACCTAAATGTCCACCAACGGATAAATAAAGAAAATGTGGTATATGTATTATATATGGAATGGAATATTATTCGGTCTTTAAAAATAAGGAAATCCTGGGGCACCTGGGTGGCTCAGTCAGTTGAGCGCCTGACTTCGGCTCAGGTCATGATCTCATGGTTCGCGGGTTCAAGCCCCACGTCAGGCTCTCTGCTGTCAATGCAGAGCCTGCTTCATACCCTCTGTCTCCCTGACTCTACTCCTCCTCCAGCCTCTCTCTGTCTCTCAAAAAGAAATATACATTAAAAAAATTAAAAAAAAAAAAAAAAAAGGAAATCCTGGTATTTGAAATAACATGGATGAACTTGGAGGGCATTATGTTAAGTAAAATATGCTAAAATAGAAAAATAAATATTTTATGAGCTTACCTATAGGCAGAATCTAAAACAGTAAAAGTCATAGAAGTAGAGAATAGAATAATGACTGCCAGGTAATGGTCAAAGGTCCAAAGTTTCAGTTATAAGATAAGTAAGTTCTAGAGATATCCTATACAGCAATATGCCTATAGCTAGTGATACTATATTGCATAGTTAAATTTTTGTAAGATTGTAGATCTAATGTTAAGTGCTTTTACCACTATTACTACGACGACGACGACGACAACTACTACTACTACTACTACTACTAGAGACAGGAATAAATTTTAGAAGGTGATGGGTATGTTTGTGCCCTTAATGGTGGTGATGGTTTCACAAGTGTACACCTATCCTCAAACTCAACAAATTGTATTCAATAAATGCATACAGTATTTTACATGTCATTTATAACTCAATAAAATGGTTTAAAAATAAATTACTAAAAATTAACTTAAATTTAATTTAATCCAATTAATAAAGGAAGTAACTCAAGATATGTCTAGAAAGTCAGAAAGCTTCTATGACAGCTTTTAAGAAGCCTCTATTCTCACACAGACTTATGACAGACTGTGCTAAAAATGAGTGCCTGGTCTCACATAAAGTTGGAAGAGCAACAGTAGCACCTGAAGATACAGCCTCAATGTATCTCCTGTGTCAAAATCAAGAACTTGATACGACAAGACTAGGACCTTGAAACTCAAGATGAGTTTGAAAAACCTTGTACCTCCAGATTCTTCTGAGATCCATAAAACTGTTCTCTGTAACTGGATGAGTGTGTGAAACAAAGGTAGACATAGGAATTTCTCTTCTTACTGTCAATGACTTACTTGTGCCTTAGGTCCCTATCCTTACAGTGATAACCTTTGCTAAGGATTAGAAATCTTGATTCTCAAGGGGGGAATCCTTTCCCTAGGGATCATAGAAGTATTTCCACTTCATGCTTTATTTGCTTGTGGTCACTTTGTGTTTCCCATGCAGTGGGCCAGTACAGAAAAAGGAGTCCATACAGTGGGAGTTGAAGGGAAAGGGAAATTGACTCAGGGTATCAGAAGGAATTAAGATAGCAGCTACACAATTGAGGAAGGGAGAAATATGTCTGGAACCAGCAAGACATATTGGAACATCTCTTCAGGCTTCTGTAATGTTAATCATCTATTGGAGGAACCAGTAAGTAAAGACGAATTAATTAAAAACTCCTTATGGGTGAAGGTTAGGATCATCCCATCAAGAAAGTAGCATGGACCAGCCATATTCTGGCTGAGGATAAAAGAAATTCATAGAGTATGGTAGAGGAGAGTAATGGAAATATCAGTGATGCCCTTGGTATCAGCTGAAGTGATGGGTTCTGTAGCTTATTCCATTAACTCACAGGTATTATAGTTTTATGATGGTTTGTATTTAATTTGAAAGTGTCTACATGATTTCAGGACACAAATAGCAGGCTGTATCTTATGTCTTTTGCACCATTGCATATCTTCTCAGCCACATCTCTTACTCCAGCAACTTCTGTGACCAATATTTCAGTGTAAGCTTTGAATAAGCTTTTCACAGTTGTAATTTAACTGCACCTTACTTCTGGCACCATAACAAAAACATCTTGTTTTCTGCTGGCTTCCCAGTCTCTGCATTATGGGATGCCATGGGAGTCTATTTAAAATTCACACATGAGCATTCTAATAATATGAGTGCTATGATGACAAAGCCAAGAAATAAATATATCTTCTTTTTGTCAGCTCCATTGGGGACATTTCTGACAAACATTTTCAGATCCTCAGAATATACCTACAGACTGAGCATTAGTTACCAATAGTGGTGGTCAGTTTGTTAAAGCATCCTCATTGGCATCCCTCATTCCTGTATATTCCCTCTGTCTCTCCCACTTGCACAAAGAACTCATTTTTTTTTCAAATTTTAATTTAAATTATAGTTAGTTAACATATGATTTAATATTAGTTTCGGTAGTAGAATAGAATTCAGTCATTTATCACTTACATATAACACCCAAGGCTCATCATAACAAGTACCCCCCTTAATGTCCATCACATATTTAACCCATCCTCCTGTCTACCTCCCCTACAGCAACCCTCAGTTTGTTCTTGATCTTTAGGATTATCTGCACATGAGCTTTTTGTTTGAAGTTTGTTTTTAAGGAATGAATTATATAGATATGGCCTCTACACACAATGCAGTTTATTTCATTGAGGAGACATATGTAAAGCTGATAATCACTTGAAAATGTAAACTATTAAAATAGTCATCAGGTTGTAAAGGAAAACATAAAATGCTATGAGGGTATATATAAGATGGAGTTGGGGTGCCTGGGTGGCTCAGTTGGTTGGGTGTCTGATTCTTGATTTCAGTTCAGGTCATGATCTCATAGTGGTTTGTGAGATGGTGCCCCACATTGGGCTCTGAACTGACAGTATGGAGCCTGTTTGGGATTCTCTCTCTTAATAAACAAACAAACAAACAAACAAATTAATAAACAAACATTTAGAAATAAGTAAGATGGAATTTCCAGGAAAGCCTCTTTAATTAACTGATATAAGAGTTGAAAAACTGAAGAATTATCAAGAGGTAGTCACATAAATGGGTGCAGCATGAGCTGCTGAAGAATACAGAAAGGGTAATTGAAACAATGAGAGCAAGAAGACAAGAGAGCAAGCAGAACAAGTGATATGATTGCAGAAGGGGGGAAAGGGCCAGATACTGGAAGGCCTTGGGGGCCATATGTTAGGTATTAAATTTTATTTTAAATATAATAGTGTCTATTTGAAATGTTTTGAACAAAAGAGTGATAAAAATGTGTTTGAATGATTATAGCCAAAATTAGAAAAGAAGACAAGGTTGGAATCATAAAGGATAATGCTAGAGACAACTGAAAGAGAAACATATTTGGATGAAATATCAAGGACTGAGTTCTATGAAATAATTACTCAATAAGCAAAAAGAAGATAATTGAATTGCAGGAAACATATATGAGCTTACAATTATCATACTAATTTATATAAATATTAATGATATTAATATGTAAAAAATCAAGGTTCAACTACAAAAAGAGAATAAGTAATAAAAATATTAAGGAATTGGCTGGTATTGCGGGGGCTCACCAGGCAAGTCTGAAATCCACAGGCAGGCTATCGGGAGGGCAGTCTAGACTTTGGGAAGGATCTGACATTACAGTTCACAGGTATAATTTCATTCTTACTCTAGTAAACTTCAGTTCTGCTCTTAATGCCTTTCAGCTAATTGGATTAAATCCACTGTGATTATCAAAGACAATATTCTTGGGGTGCCTGAGTAGCTCAGCTGGTTGAGGGGTTGACTTTTCTGAAGTCATGATCCCGGGGTCATATGATGGAGCTCTATGTCAGGCTGCCCTATAAGCATGGAGCCTTCTTATGATTCTGTCTCTTCCTTTGTCCCTCACCCCTGTTCATGCACTCGCTCACCCCAAAAAAAAAAAAAAAAAAAGTATTCTTTACTTAAATTACTACATTACTAAATTAAATTACTACAATTCTACTGATTGTAGATGTGATTAACATGTATAAACTCCTTCACTACATGAAGGAAGAATAGTATTTGCCTGAATAACTGGAGACTACAGCTGAGCCACCTTAACACACAAAATGGACCATCAGGATGCTATCTGTTCATCTCTAGTGAAATCATATTTTATTCTCTAACTTAGAAAATGTAAAGAAAAACATGGTTCACTCCTAACTTCTGTGACTATTTAAAGCAACATTTCTCAGAGTTTTTCTTATATTTGTATGGCATTCAAGAGGAGTGCTAGTTAAAAATGCAGATATTCTCACTTTGAGTGATATTCTTTCTGGTATACACTTAATCCATCAAAATTATGCCTTATGGAATTTTAATGACATGAGAAAATGCTTGGTCTAAAATTATAACTAAAAATGATATGGAATTTTAGATGGTATCATTTATATACAAATACACAAATTTAAGCCAAAAAATTAGAAGCAAATACCAGAAAATATCATAGATGTAAATAAAGACTTACAATGGGGAAAGGATAGTCTCTTCAATAAATGGTGCGGGGAAAACATGATATCCACATGCAAAAAACTTAAATTGGATCCATATCTTACATAATATACAAAAATAAATTCAAAATGGATTAAAGATCTAAATGTGAGACAGGAAACTATTAAAACCCTACAGGAAATCACAGGCAGTAACCTCTTTGACATCGACTGCAGCAATGTCTTACTAGCTATGTCTCTGGATGCAAGAAAAACAAAAGCAAAAATAAACTATTGAGACTTCATCAAAATGAAAAGCTCTACACAGTGAAGGAAACTTTCAGCAAAACTAAAAGGCAATCTATGGAATGGGAGAAGATATTTGCAAAGTTAGTATCCAAAATCTATAAAGAACCTACAAAGGTTAACAACCCAAGATAACAAATAATCCAGCTATTAAATGAGCAAAAGACCCAAAGAGACATTTCTTCTTTTCCAGAGAAGACATACATACAGATGGCTAACAGACACATGAAAAGACACTCAACATTACTCATCATTAGGGAAATACAAATCAAAATAACAATGAGATATCACCTCATACTAGTAAGAATGGCTAAAATTAACAACACAGGAAACAATAGATTTTGGTAAGGATGTGGAGAAAGGAGAACCCTCTTACATTGTTGCTGGGAATGCAAACTGCTGCAGCCACTCCAGAAAACATAATGAGGTTCCTCACAAAGTTAAAAATAGAACAATCCTATGATTCAGCAATTGGATTATTATATATTTACCCAAAGGATACAAAAAATACTGATTCAAAGGGATACATGCACCCTTATGTTTATAGCAGCATTATCAACAATAGCCACATTATGGGAAAAAAAACAAGTGTCCATCATTGATGAAAGGATTAAAACGCTGTGGTATATATTTACAATGGAATATTACTCAGGCCATAAACAAGAATGAGATCTTGCTATTTTCAACAATGTGGGTGGAGCTAGAGAGTATTTTCTAAGTGAAATAAGTCAGTCAGAGAAAGATAAATACCTTATTATTTCACTCATATGTAGAAGTAATAATAAGAAACAAAACAAATGAACACAGTTGGGGTGGGAGGATGTGAAGAGAGGCAAACCAAGAGACTCCTAACTATAGAGAACAAACGGAGGGTTACTGGAGGGGAAGTGGTTAGGGATGAGTTAAATAAGTGATGAGGATTAATGAGTGCACTCTAATACTGAGCACCGGGTGTTGCATGTAAGTGATGAATCACTAAACTCTACACCTGAAACTAATATTACAGTGCATGTTAACTAACTGAAATTTAAATTAAAAGAAAAAAATTGGAGAAAAATGATTTAAGGACTTAAATGTTAATCTGAAATTGTAAAACTCCTGGAAGAAAAAGTAAGAGAAAAATCTTAACATTGGTCTTGACAGTGATTTCTTGAATATGACACCAAAAGTATAGATAACAAAAGCAAACATAAACAAGTTGGACTACATCAAATTAACAGTTTCTGCACAGCAAAGGAAACAATCAACAGAATGAAAAGGCAACCTATGGACTGGGAGAAAACATTTTCTAATCATGTATCTGACAAAGGATTCATTTCCAAAATATATAAGGAATTTCTATGACTAAACGGCAAAAAAAAAAAAAAAAAGAAAAAAGAAAAAGAAAAACCACCAAACAACAACAAAAACTCAAATAACTTGATTAAAAAATTGGCAAAAGAATAAAACATTTTTCCAAAGATGACACACAAATATTCGACAGGTATATTAAAAGGTGCTCAAGATCATTAATTATCAGAGAAGTGCAATCACGACTACAATGAAATATCATCTCATATCTGTTGGTATGGTCGATATTAAAAATAAATAAATTAATAATAAATAAAAATAAATAAATAAATAAAAAGAAATAAATAAATAGATAGATAAATAAATAAATAAATAAATAAATGGATAAATAATCAGGCACTGACAGAGTTGAGGGTAAATTAGAACCATTATACACTGGTGGTAATGTAAAATGGTGTAGAAGCTAGAGAAAATAATAAAATTACTGTATAATCCAGAAATTTCACTGCTGGATATACATTTGAAATAACTGAAATTAGAACCTCAAATAGGAATCTGCATACCTATGTTCATTACAGCCCTATTAACAATAGCCACAATATAGACACAATATAAATGCTCTAAAACAGTTGAATGAATGAGTAAAGAAAATGCGGTCCTGTATACAGATTCAATGAAATATTATTCAGCCTTAAAAACAGAAGAAAATATCTGCCTCGTGATAACATGGATAAATCTAGAAGACATTATATTTTGCTGAGTGAAATAAGCCAATTGCATAAGATCATATATTTCATGATTTCATTTATATGAGGTTCTAAAACAGTCAAACTCATAGAAGTAGAGAAATAGAGAATAAAATACTAATTTTCAGGGTCTAGAGGGTGGGGGAAAGGAGAAATTGTTATCAATGGATATTAATTTTTGAATATGCCAGAATAATAAATTCTAGAGATCTGCTGGACAACACAGTGCCTATAGTTAACAATGTGGTATTCTGCACTTCAAAATTTCTTGAGGATAGATGTCACATTGAGTGTAGGAGCCACAAGAAAAACAAAGAAAAAAGAAATGCAAAAAAGCCCTGGGAGGTGATGTGTATGTCTATTACCTTGATCGTGGTTTTCATGTCATTAAATTACCCACATTAAATATGTAAAATTTTTGCAAAATTAAAATTAATTACACTTTGATAAAGTTCTACTTAAAAAAAATTTTCAGTAGAAAAGAATTCAGTTTTGTTTTACTTACATACAAAGTGGTAAATAAGTATTATGGATGCCATAATTACAGAAAACTTAAGTATTGATCTTGTCTCTTAATTCTCTCTGAAACATTTTTATTCACTGAGGTTTTGTCTATGCATTTTTGAGTCAAAAAATCATTTTGAGTAAATGTATAATGTCCCTGAAAAAAACATGTTTCTCCGATAACTTTAGAAACAAGTAATCTAGTAGAAAAAATATTTTTATATTAAGGAAGATTTCCGAGTAGAATAGACCTACTTGAACTTGGAAGACAGTTTTTTTTTTTTTTTTTTTAATGTCGAGAAAATGAGAGTATAAGAATTTAGTTGCATAATATAAAATTCATTTTATAAATATTTTTCTACTTAGCCTTGACACATTTATCAATCCATCTAGTTATGAAATGTAAGGTAAATTACAAAGATATCTAGATCAATTAGCTTGAGCAAATTTGGTTATCCTAACATGAACAAGTACATTGTGGGTCTTTAATTTTAAATTCACTAAAATTTAATGAAATAAAATATTTAGTTCCTCAATCACATTTCAAACTCTTAATGGCTACATGTGACATGCTATCACAATATTGGGCAAAGCAGATATAGAATATTTCCATCATTATAGAAAATTACAATTGGAAAGCACAGTTCTTGAACTTTTATGATGAAATTACTTCAACAACAACAAAAACAAAAACTTTTCAAAATATATTTTAATTATTGTAGACCTGCCTTAAATTTACATTTAAAACTAGTTGAAGGGGGCTTGAGTGACTCTGTCAATTAAGATTCTGACTTCTGCTCAGGTCATGATCTCATGCCTGTGAGTTCGAGACGTGCATTGGACTCTGCACTGACAGCTCAGAGCCTGGAGCCTGCTTCAGATTCAGTCTCTCTCTGCCCCTCCCCTGCTTGGGCACAGTCTCTCTCCCTCTCCCCCCGCCTCAAATATAAATAAACATTTTTAAAAAATTAAAAAAAATTAAAAAAGTAATGAAGACAAATTAGATTTTGAAACTGTACTTACCAAATGATTGTTTGCCTTCAGATCCACATATCACCCTCCCTTTTACACTATGTAACTAAGAGAGTTGCATTTAGCAGCAACTCTTATCCTTTAGCATGTGGTTGTTGTGACCAGAACAGAAAGTTTCATGGCATGTCTTGCAGTGGCTACATCTCTTCTCTCCCTCCGGCTCTCCCACCTGACTCCTCCGTGCATGGTCTCCATCCTCTATCTTAGGCTAGAGGTCACCTGCTAAGATTCTAGCTCCCTCTCCATGGTCCCAGCTTCTCTGCAAGGTGAAGCAAGGTGTAGCAGCACCTCCATCTTTATCTCTCAACTCTGCAAATTAATGTCTTCCTATGCAATGTCTGGAGTATCTCACTGTTTCTTGCTTGTCTTCTCAGTTTTCCCAAAGTCTGTTTAACCAATTTCCTGTATTAAATCTCTCCTCCTTTTTTTTTCTCTATTTTTTGAAAAACTAAATTGATTTCTGCTTTACTGACTCGATCCTGATTAATACACTAAAGACTAATCCAAATAAGTCATGAAATTTTGTTTTTAATAAGCCAGTTGATTTAGAATTACACATTATTGCACAATGTTCTCAAGGCAAAAAACAAACAAACAAACAAACAAAAAACACTGAGTGGAAGAAAAATGAGCATCTTAAAATAAAAACAATCTTACTGCATTTTTACTTTGCATGTTTGTGGAATAAGAAACGACTGAATTATTCTATTCAACAACAAAATAACTGTGTTTTATGTTTGGTTCAAAATAGGAGTTATAATAACTAAAATTTCCCAGAAGTCATTTCTGAATCCCTTAGGGGGTCTTTCAGCTAAAGCCTATTTCATTGTTACCCTTTATGAAGAAAAAAAGGAGGTTAAGTACATGAAAAATAAAATTTGTTCATGTATTTCCATTAAGAGAGTTCTGAAATTACTAAGTTGCTTTCCAATAGCAAAACATTTGAATTTTTTTTTATTGTGATTTATTTTGGAAGTCAGTCGAAGATGGAAATTGGGGATAATTACATCCCTTTAACAGAGGCAAAAAATCCTCAGAGACATTTAGAACAATGATAAAATTTTGCTTTTATTGGATGGAATGGTTTGTGAGGAGGTTTCTAATTATATTAAGGCTTATTTTGGTTTAAAAATGTCAATTAGAGCAAATCTCAGATAAGGCTGAAAAATTCTATTTATTGACAATATGTTCCCTACTTTCCTAATATGGTGCATATTTTCCATAAGCTTTTTCTCCTACCACTTTCATATTTACAGAGTTCTAATATCATCAAAAATATATGAATTCTGAAATTCCAGGACCTTGGGGTGTGTTCTACATCCACACACTCACCCAAACAAGTAAATATGATCTTTTTGGATGTGTTTTCATCTTCAAATCTGTCACTATGTGTATAGTTGACTTCTAATGTGCTATATATTTTTGCTGCTGTTGTTGTTGTTGTTGTTGTTACTGTTGTTTTTGTTAACATTCTGATTGCCACTAATTAGTTACTGTTGTAATTTTTTAAAGACAATTACTGAGTGTCTTATATATATATACCTTTTGAACTTGCTCCAAACTCTTCTGAGCATGTTTTTTCCCCTTTAAACTTATTCCAAACTACTAGTTCCAGTCCTCTCAAATTATTTTACTTTTTATACCCAACGCTTATCATTGCTACATAAATGGGCCTTTGTAATATTAAATTTGGGTGGTAAGATGTAAAAGCTAGTCAGAGAGGTAGAGAATCACAGCTCAAGTCTTGGATCTTTCTTGAGTAAACCATTAATGCTACCTCTTCTTTAAAATAAGGCTGCAAAACCAGGTGAACAGTAAAGTTTTATCTTTGGATTTCTAAGATTCTATGCAACAAAAGTAGATAAAAAAGAGAGAAAAGATTAATTATAAACCCATAGTTTTATTTAAAAAACACATTTTCCTTGAGAAACTCAAGCCAAATAATAATGATCCAGTTGAGCAAGATGACTGAGATCATGAGCTCTAACTAAAGAAGAACTGGCTTTAAATCCTCATCTCAATTTTGACTTACAATGAGATATCAAGAAATATTCTTAACTTGATTTACCTTATACGTTTAATAGAGATAAGAAAAAGTACTTCCTCTTTATGTGTGTCTGTGTGTGTATGTGAGAAAGAGAGAAAAAGAGAGTGAATTAACTGACTTAAGACATATAAAACACTAAGAAAAGTACCTGACACAAGTATTGTGTTCAAAATTAAATAATTATAATAACTATTATAACTATTCAATAAATATGAATGTAGAGTCTGTTATTTGCAGGGTATTTTCCCAGTGACCTTCTATGAATGTAAATAAGATACACTTTGACTTCAATTTTCAATATATACTTATTTAGAGCATAACAGCTGATAAAGTTATCAGAGTTATAAGTATTAGAATAGTAGATCAAAGAAGAGTACAGATAGTGATGACTTCTCATCAGATCAATCAATCAAAGGAAATCTTACAAAATAAAGAATAATCTAAACAGACCTCGGAATGAATGGGCTCCCATAATTAATAACAGTTAGACACTCTGAATAAGGGGAAAAGCATGGAATATGGAGAAGTAAAACAAATACAGAAGTACAGCTGACATAAACGGTGCACAGAGGTAGGGACAGGCTATGGGGATTATGTTCTATAACACCTGCTATGAAATTTAGCTCCCAGTAATTCAATACAGTAAGGGCATATTACACAAGACGTGGCTTCTTGGACTTTGGGAAATGAGCTCAGTACTAGGAAGAAGCAAAGACAAGATGCAGAGGAAGAGTGCTGAATTTATTTTTTTTTCTATTTTCTATTATTTTATATCAAGATGTTTCATGCATTGGTCCTGAACATAAATTGTAGAGTGATGAAATTAGTAATATGAATTAGTAATAATTCTTCTTCAAATAGTCAGATGACCAAAAGAACACCTGTGTTGGTAGCAGATGGTTGGCATAGACTGTTAACCATTATGACTCCTGATGAACCACACTCCTGATAGGTATGCCCTTTTTTAGTCTCCACCCACATTAATTCTGGCTTAGTCATTTGATGGTCATGGTCTCTGGGTCATGACAATAGCAATCTAGATGTAAACAAAGACATATTACATATTTAATTGGGGCTTGACTTCTTGCAACATTCAATTTTGAAACCAGCTTCCATGAAGCAAAGAAATATACACTGGACTCTTAGACCACACAAGACTGAATAAGGTTTCAGCTTTTGAGCTATCCTCAAACCAAGATGCCAGATATGTAAATAAACCCATTTTGGATCAACCAGCCTGACTACCGTCAAGAGCAGGTGGATGAGAAACCCTAAAACAGTCTAGGAGAACGTTTCAGCTGAGCTCTTGCCAAATCACAAACTCACAAGAAATGATTACACGGTTGCTTAAGTTGCAGGATGGTTTGCTAACACAGTCATGGATAACAGAAACAACGACAGAATGGCAGGAAAAGTTAACTAATTTCTGAATATTCAGAAATGAAGAGGTGTGCAAGCTGTTAAAATACTCAGAAGATTCTAATAAACAAATATGGGAGGATCCCAAGAAAGTAAACCCATCCTGTTACCAAAGGAAAAATATTAAGCTCTTTAAAATTTAGTCAGTAAAGTAAATAAAAAGTGGTGATTATGCAATGTCTCTTTAATAAGTGAATGAAAATGTTACACTTAAGACAATTATGAATGACTCATTTGTGGAAACATTTTTATGAATACATTACTATTTTTTATTAAAAATTATTTTTAAATTTATTTATTTTAGAGAGAGAAGCAGTTAGGGGAGGGACACAGAGAGAGGGGGAGGGAGAGAATCCCAAGCAAGTCCACACTGTCATTGTGGAGCCAGATGCGGGGCTCGAACTCACTAACCTTGAGATCATGACCTAAGCCAAAATCAAGAGTTGGATGCTTAACCAACCGAGCCACCCAGGTGCCCTTATGACTACATTTTTAAATGCCTAGTTGGCTTCTGGATGAAGAAGTGATTTGAGCAAAATGCTTTATCTTCTTTTTCCTAAAACTTCATTAAAATGATAATAGAGGAATAAAAATACATACCCACAGAAAAGAGATAGTATCGATAAAAGTTACATAATTCATTTATGGAAGATGGAAATTAGGAAGGAAAAGTGACAGATGAAGGAAATTGAAGAAAGCAAATCTTGGAGGTGCATTCCAAAATAGTATAGAGCAGATAGAACCCTGTTGAACCTCCATCCTGAGGTCACAGGTGTCATACATGGAGACAGAAGACACGTGGATGAAAACAAAACAACAAAGTCACGTTTCTTTCATGAATTATTTTACTTTCCCACTTCCATTTAGTCTTAAGTACAGAATGATGGTACTCAAGTCCTCATCATAGGAAGTAATTCAGAGGCTTCTTGAGTAAGGACATTTAAGTAATTTTTTTTGGAGGAGGGGACAGCTAAAGTGAATGTTGGCACTTATTAATCTAGAATTTAAGGATCCCAGAGTCCCCGAGCCATGTGCTAGGGCTGCATCTTCCCAGAGAAAAGACTGTCTTTTTAAAATTTTACTAAAGGCAATTTATGGCTTAGTGGCCATTAATGGAGATCACACTCAATCATTCCTTCATCTTGTGTTTAAGTATGAAAATATAGACAAAGGTTATCAGACACTTCAAGAAAAATGTAGAAAGTAAAAGAGAAATATATATATATATATATATATATATGTAGAAATATATATATATGTGAAAACAGAAAAAAGATTAAATTCAAATATACACTTTAATTAACAATTTAGAAAAAAATTAAAATATACTGTGTCTTAAGAATAAAAAAAAAAATGCCATGAGTAAGGAGTGAATGCCCAAGAAGAGTTGTTTGAAATTGAATGTACTAAAGGAAATCCCTGAAAATGTCATGAGTACTAGGTTGCTAGATAGCAGGTGAAATTATTGGTTTTATACTTTTCTAAATTTTACAATTTTCCACAACAAATGGTTATTTATTTTACAATCACCATTTTTTTAATGGCCATCATACTTACTAATGAAAGGAATGTTGTTGTACAACATTCAGCTTGTAGCTGAGGATTTCTTACATGTTGTATGTTTTTATGTGCGTGTGTATATTTCTTTGTATACATTTGGATGTAGTTGCCAGGAATTCATATTTTGATAAATCAAGCTTTTGTGTGTCTCTTAGACATACAAGTAAAGATGCGAAGTAGACAGTTACCCATATTGCAATGATTTTTATTTAAACACAGTTCTGTATTAGAGATAAAACCTTGGAAGTTATCTATTTACAGATAGTAAGGGAAGTCACGCAATTGGATAACTTCAGGGAGAATATGAAGTGAAAAAACATCTCTAGATTCTAAGATACATTCCATAAAGTTTAAACATACACTAGAGATTGGGTGTCAAATTTCAAAGTTGCACATAAAATCAGAGTTTAAGCGTAAAAACAAACATAATCCTCAATAAAGAATAACATTTTCCTTTTGAAAGACCAAGAAGAGTGCTTGGAATTAAAAAAAAGGCTCAAATGGAAATTTGCAAAAGATTTGAATTTGTTGGACTGACATGTATGAAGATACAGTATTTTTTATAAAAATTATAATTTCTTCAACGACTATTGCATAATAAACTTGACTTTCATCTCCATGCTTAACATCTAGGTGCTCCTTAAATATAAAACAGTATTTTGCTTATTGCCATTTTTTGTATTTTGTATTTATAGACACCTTTCAAAAGAACTTAGCACTGTGTTCAGGAGGGACTCCCAACATGTGGTTGGGTAAAATGACTGAACACTAACTAGATTCCAGAATATAGATGTCTACAGAAATTTCAAGACTTTTTGTCAGAGTCGATATACACTGAAGTTTTGTTTTGAGGAGCTAGAGGAGAAAATGGATAAGAGGTTTTCTCTTATAAGCATTATAAGAGAAAAAAAAGTGAAAAGTTAAAGAAAGTAGACTGGACTGCCCTTAACACTGTGCTCCATGTTTTTCCCAAAATACTTCTCTTCATAAAGAAATTATCTGAAATTACTTTTCACAAGTTTAAAAGAAATGACTCAAGAACTAATTATCATAATTTAAAATCAAGTTCATTTTTCTTTCTTATTAGTGACTGGATTCTGTCATAAATATGATTGAAATACAAAGGACAAAAATAAACAAACGTTTGAAACTCTACTGTGGATAATCTGTATGAACTGGAGATTAAGTTGATCTTGGAAACTCAACTCAGGACTCTCAAGGGGAAAAAAAAATGACAACAGGACCTTAGGCAAGAATTACACTCCAGACAGCTATACACCACTCCTCAGCCAGTATTTCCAAAATATCTCCTCTTTAATTCATCAGCTCTTCGCCTGGGCTTTTATCAACACTGAACAAGTTTCCATTCTTGCAAATTACAATACAGTATCAAGTGCTATAACTTATAAATGCACATTTGATTCTCCTACTTGACTATAAGCACCTTAAGAACACATTTTGTCTCGTTTCTGGTATCTTGCAGATAAAATGATGAGAAGGTACTCCAGAAACATTTGCTATTGAATAAATGAATCTGAATGGATGAGAAATGGACATTTGTTGAAATTCGTGAAGATAATTATCCTGCTGAAACGTGCAAAAGAGCAGAAATGTTCCAAATGATCTCCTCCCCACTCCTTTACCTGGGGTCAGAGAGAGGAATCAGAGTGTAGAAAGACAATGTAGTATCAAAGGAATCAAAAAATGACAGAACATTAGAGTTTAAAGAGATTTTTTCAAGTCTACTTATCCTATTATCTCCTCTAACAGAGAGTAGACAATTTAAGTGAACTTCCAAGCCATAGATATTTAGTAAGAGAATTATAACTCTAGATTTTAGACTCCAAAACCCTTTTGTTTACATCAACAATTTTCAAACTTTCTACATAAAGTGGTTTTTATTATTTTTTCCACAGGTCTCAAGTTTTAAAACATCATTTCTATAAAACAAAGTGATTTTTAACTAACAAAAAAAATGAAAAACAAAACCCTGTTCTTCGTTTATGGTTAATGACAACAACAATGCTTAATAGGATGTTTTGTCAGCAGAGAAAATTAGATAGTAAAATCAGATAATTTCTGTTTTAAAAAGAAAATGCATATCTATCTTACAAAATATTTAAAAATGCAATTTAATTTAGTTTTACAAAAACCTTAAGAAGAGTTCAGACCTTTATGACTAATTTAGCAAAACTTAGAGGTGCAAGTGTTCTGGGCTGGAGCTCTTTTACTACATTCTAATGCTTGCAAATGCTGTTTTCCTTTACTGTGCTGCCAACATTGCCAATATGCCAGTGAGTAAATTTCTTACACAGTGACCTATTGTTCTGAAGAGTGTGTCTATGCCATTTGGTTTTTGAATAATCTGGAATTTTAAAGTAATGGTACTTAGTGAAATATCAGTGAATAATGTCTGGTGGATACCCAACGAATAATCAAATAAATTATGAGAATTGAAACTATAATAATTTTCCCATTACAGAACATGTACATTAGCTTAAAACATGAAAAATCATTGTTTGTGCACCTTATTTTTCCTGTATCATAGGACTGGGCTGATTGATGAAGTGTGTATAGAGGATGTTGTAGAACATGGATAACATTTAACTTCCGTTCTGGTTTTTACCTCTCTCTTTACATTAACCCGACAATGAATGCCACCACACTCAAATAAATAACAATGGAAGTCTATATTTATGAATCTCTCTTATTTAAAATTATAAGTCTCTTTAGCTCTTGAGGAATTAACTCAACCTAGGTTCAAATGATAATGAGGTTCAAATAATAATCAAATCAAATGATGAATATACCAAATATTTTCCAATCCACAGACATCACTCTCTCTATACAGTCCAACCCTGTAAAAGTCAAAGTATCTCCTAGAAAGAATGATTTATTTTCTGCTCGATTGGTGGTAGTCTACCTCCTTCCTTTCACATTTACTATATAGAGCTAGGAGTCATACAGGGCATATGTATTGCTAACTAACATTACATTAGCTAATAGAAATTAAGTAAGAATTACAAATGTCACTGTAGCTAATGTAGCGAGTGCTGTTTTATGCTGCCCCACACTCCCTGCTTTGGGTCCTCGGTACTAATTTCCTTATTAGCCTGCTAATTTTGCCTACTAGTAACTCATAGTTGAATCCCTTTTCAGGAATGACTTCAACTAAAAGTCAGTGCCTGCATTCAATACCTAGTTGACCCGAGTGTAAGTTCTAACCATAAAGACATCTTTGAAGGCCATCCAGCTTGACAGCTTCTCATGGGCTATCAACTGCACGTGCAGTTCAACTTCTCCTTTATCCCCATGTACTTTCCTTTCCCACTTCTGATATCATTCCTTGGGATAATCCCCAATAAACACTACACACAATATGTCAGAGGCTGCTTCCTGGGAACCTGACCTGTGACACCTAGGTGTTCCTTAATATATGCAATGATTTTCATTATCATTATTTTCCTTATGTGATTAAGGATTTCTTTACCTCAGAGGGGAAGACATGTTTTCAAACACTTAATTGGAAATTAGTTAATTACCTTCTAAAAGCTTATTGTATACATAACTCTGCATATATCTAACGTATTGATAAGGATTCTTTCGATTACAAATAACCAAGACCTGACCTGAAAGAGCTTAAAGAAATCAGAAAATGTTTAAAAAGAGAACTGGAATGGAGTTGAGTCAGGAAAACCTGTTATGAGGAGTTAAAAATTCGTCATGCCTTTCTTTCAGTCTTTACCAGTTCTGTAAGACTGCTTCTATTTTCACTTATTGATTTTTTCTTGAAGCTGTATGGAAAGCATAGTTGCCAGCAATTCCCACAGAGAAATTTAACAGTCCATTCACTCAGAGCGAGAGATGGACTTTTCTTTTTAGATTACACTTACAAATATCATGGAAAAGGACTCTCATTTCCATGAGTGAGTCAGATTCTCTCCCCTGGAGAGCAATAAGCAGTGGTCAGGTTTAGCAGTGTATTTTATTCACATAAATTATGTATATAATGTAGATAGTTATGTAGATAAGGTGTGGGGCAAGAGTAATTTCAGATTAAGACAAGCAGATAGAAAAATACAAAACTTAAATAATAGATATTAAGCCTATGGTTAATGGCCTTAAAGTGGAAAAGAAAAGAATTTGTTAGTTCATAGAATTCATCATGAAAAATTCATACTAACAGGCAGAAGACTGTAACACTGATCACTGTCCTCATAAGCTAGACATGGGCAAAAGACAGGTAGTCAGACATGACCTCATCTTCCAACCTAAACAGAAGCCCTTAATAGCACCACCATACTTTAAAAACTCTATTGATTCTACAATTTTTGGTGAAAGATTGTACTAATTGTCTTTTCCTAGGCTTGTGAAATAGTAAGGAAATAGAGCATGCCTATGAGTTATCCTGAAGTCAGGAGTATGTGGACATTTATGTCATTCTTAGCTGTGACAAATGGATGAAACCAATTGGAATGGTGGTTAGTGGGAAAACATTATGTTGCAATAACAACAGCTACCGGGATGCTGCACTAATTGTGACTGTCCCTATACTGCCTGTGATCGTAGGCAAGATTGCCCCTCTACTGCTCCTGAATAGCGTGGCTTCGTGGTCTCCCTTTCAGGCTTTTCCTCACAAAGTTTAGGCCATGTGAAGATCATTCTGCATCAGTACTTCTTTTTAAACCATCTAAATAAAATTCAGCAAAAATTAGTACAAAGAAATCATCAATTAGTCAAAGGGCAAATTGTAATACATGCTGTAGGAATTTGAGTTACTAAATCTATGATATGTGAACTCACCAAACTCATATATGAATAATATTAAACAGAATGGATGCTAATTTTAATATTGGCATTCCTTCGCATATTGTCCTAAAATTCATATGAGTGTATACTTGAATAAATAAATACATATATATATAAACTCTATTAGATAATACCCTACTATAAGACCACTATATATACTCTCTTTATATATACATATATATATACTATATGCATATAATTTTATATACTTATTTAATTCATATTCTTATATATATTTATTATTTTTTAAAAAAATTGAGAGAGAGAGAGAGACAGAGTATAAATGAGGGGAGGGCAGAAAGAGAGGGGACACAGAGTTTCTATTTCATTCCAATTTTTAAAAAATGACTGTATTGTTGTTATAAATAGGAAACACGCTATTTTTAAGGAATTTATGCAGAAAATAAAAACCAAAAGATTCTGAATTCACTCTGAACCTAATTATATATATTCATCTATATATCATGTCTATAGTTGGGAAGATGTGGATATTATGAAAGACAAAGAAGATATAAAGATGTGCTCATAGATAAATAAATATCATAATGCCATTATTTCTTAAAACTTTAAAATTTTTAAATAAAAAACAAAAACTGATGTTAAAAGAATTGCTCAACTAAGAATAACTGTAACTTCATCTCAAAGGATAGCTGTTACTTCCTAAAATATCTTTGTGTTAAAGAGAACAATAATAGTAGTTTAAAACATGGAGTCATTATTTTTCTAAACAATACATTCCAAACTCAGAAACAACTGATACTTTGAAATAAAAAACTTAGCACTTTTTCATTGCCTTCCACCTCCCTTTAATTACTTCTCAATTTTAGCAATTTTTATTATTACTTTAAATATCTAGAATATTATATCCTGTCTCCTATAATCCAAAGTACAAATGCTTAATGTTGGTTTTACATTAAAGAGAGTAAATGCCATTTATAGGTTATTTTCTCAGAGTCCTCTGCTCATATATTTTTTTTCATTTAAATTTATGTCTAAATCACCTTGATTTCAACTTTTAATGTTTTTGTTTTGGAGACCTAAGGAAGCTATGGTTTTTGTGTTCTTCTATGTTTCAGTATATTAGTTGTCAATATTTGAATGGAATTTTGGTTGGATGAGTACTGTTGAACTACACTTTCTTCATTCTCAGAACCCTGAAGATACTGACCACAGTCTCTTGAGTTTGAATGTTACTGTGGTGAAGTCAGAGGGCAACTCGATGTTTTTTTATCATGCATTCTATCCAGTTTTCTAAGCAAATTTTTCCATTTGAAGTTTAGTAAGTTACTTTGATGTTAATAATTCTGTATTGATTTTTCATAGAATACAATATAAACTTTCATATAGTAACATTTACTAATCCACTTATTCATCCAATAAATTTTTGTCAGTCTCCCATTCAGTGAATACCTCTATGAAGTGTGAGAAATGTATAGGTTAATGTATATATCACAGTGAACAGGATAGACAAGATTTATGCCGTCATTTAGCTTTTATTGAGAGGAAATATAATTTTATTTAATAATAAGTGCTATAAAAGACAATAAGATGAAGTTTACTATCTTATACAAGGAAGAAAAAAAGACCTTTTTAAAGAGTTGACATTTGAACAGAAATAAAATTAAGTGAGGAAGTAAACCATAAGGACCAGAAGATGGTTGTGCTAGAAGAAGATGGTTCCAGGAGACTAGTGTGTTTTTCTGTCACTGTATACCAGTTTATACTGGTTTACAGGGATGGGAGATTATTTCTTATTCATATGCTATCCATGCTTCAAGGGTTAGGTGTATCTCTGCTTACTGATCTTTTAATTCTAGAACTGAGGCTAAGTTAGCAGCCTTTACGTGAAGCATTATTGGTTATCATGGCAAGGAAAAAAAAAAAAAAAAGACAGGATTGAGCATGAGCCGCATGTTGGCTCTTAAATCTCAGAGTGATATACATTGGTTCCGGTGGCATTTCACATGGAGGTATTGTAAATTATTTTATAAGTAGAGGCACAAGATAACATAATTTATTCCAATGACACTGAGGAACAGACCATGAGAGTGAATCAGGAGCAGAATGGTGTTTACAGACTTGTAGTTAATGTTTCATGGTTTGGATATCATTTGCTATGATGGGAATATGGAGTATTCTGAGTAGAAGATTAAAAGGATTGCTTAATTGCTGTGTTAAAATATACTCCAGAAAGGACCAGTATGAAAGAAGAGAAAATGGTCAGGAAACTATGGAAACGAGGAAAACAATGATGGGACTGGCCCAGTGTGACAGTAGCGCAAGTGGGGGAAAACTGTATTCATAATATACTCTAGAGGTGAAGTATCTAGAATACATCTGGGTGATTAGAACCGAAGGAGGATAAATGTTTAATTAAAAAAATAAGCTGCTAGATAGGGGAGACTGGAAGTAAGGGAGTTTAGGAGTTAGCTGAGGTATCAATAATTTCTATGGAAAGAACATATTGAAAGATTTTAAGTATAGGATATATCAGGACAGAGGCCAGAGCCCTGACTTTTCCAATATTCAAAAGCCAAGGAAAGAAGGAGACAGCAAAGGGGAATAGAAATAGCTCCAGTGGGGTAGGAAGTATTGAGAAGAACTTGTTTTCCTGGAAATAAGGTGAAAAACATGTACATAGAAGAAAGAAATGATTGTTTCACACCACATGACATCATTCAGAGTTTCTTTAAAGTTAACCAAGGACATTGAGGTTAGTTTCATCGATATATTTACCAATGAAATAGGTGTGTACGAATATTAGGAAAGAAAATCATAAAATCATCATGTCTTGGAAGAAGTCAGGTGAGCTAATGGAGAAGAGACTGCTGAAAATAAATGAAGAGGCAGGGAGCACACTCCTCCCCCCCAAAATCCCTCCCTGCCCCACCCTGCACCTCTTGGCCTACAGGCTGTTAGCAGACCTACAGATCCATCATGGGCTGATAGCTCCAGATTCCCAGCACTTGATTGCCTCTCCGTTGAGGCTTTCCTAGGCCACAGGAACATGTGCCTGGATTATGGACCTGGCACGCTGGTCAGAGTGTTAATAACTCCAGAGATGTCCATAAGCAAGTAGAGATAAGGGAAGGAGGAGTAATATCTCAGGCTTTTCTTGTCCACACTGACTCAAATCTACAAAGATTCTCAGAGGATTCAGCAAAATATGAGCCCCAGTTGCCTATGACAGAAACCCATTCATTAGCACTCTCTCTGACTTTCCTTCCTTCCTTCTGTCACTTCCCTACTTCTTTTGCTATATTTTCTGAGGTCATCTCCCAAATAAACTACTTGCCCCTAAATTTTTGTAACAATTTTTGCTTTTGTAGAAGTACAAACTAAGTCAAGATGAAGATGATAAAATTAAAGCATTATAAATAAAAAGTAAAATTTTAGATATAAATGTATATGCATTGAGCATCATCAGAGATCTTAGACACTTACAATTGGAGTGCCCAAAGGATCAGTATTTCCAAGTATTTCAACTTTTGCAGATCATAGAATGACTCTTACAATTTCCAAATTACAGTATCGATGAGGACAAACTTCAATGCCTAAACTTTGAGAATATTGCTGCCTCCCCAAAAATTTGTAGGCATCTTGCTTATGGGTAATGAAGCTAAAATCCTAAGTAGAGTATTATTCAACAGAAAAATAATATATATATACATATATATATATATATATATACAGTATAAAGTGGAAGGTAAGAATGATTCAATAGAATGAAATCTATTAATATAATTAATCAAATAAATATAAGAAATCATATGAACACCTGGTTCATATATTTTAAAAATCAGTAAAATTAAACATCATTCTGGATAAAAACTCTAAAAGAAATATTAATAGGCTCTCTCCTTCCTAATTCAGCAGCAAACTTCAAAACCGATATGAACGTTCTTCTCTTTTTTCATCATTATTACTCTAGGCCACATGGCATACGATTATTCCAAGATGAAATTTAATATAATCTATAGTTTCAAACAGTATGCCTATCCTTATCTCCGAATTTCTGATACACGAGTCAGAACACCACATCGGGCTCTGCTCTGTAAGCATTGAGCCTGCTTGGGATTCTCTCTTTCTCCTTCATTTTCCACCCCTCCTCATGTGTCCATGTGGGCTCTCTCTCTTTCTCTCAAAATAAATAAATAAACATTTAAAAACTGGTTGGAGGTAAATAAAACTTTGTACTCATTTGATAAAACTGATAGCAAGTTAAAATTCCACACTTATATTTTACCTTTTATTCATCTTTGGGATCAGGCATCTATTTATTTAAAAATATCTGTTGAAGCAACATTAGAAGTCCCCATTAAAAAAGTTTATTTATTTATTTTGAGAGAGAGAGAGTAAGAGAGAGAGCACAAGCAGGGGAGAGACAGGGAGAGAGAGGAGACAGAGAATCCCAAGCAGTCTTCATGTTCAGCTTGGAGCTGAAATCAGGAATCAGAGCTCAATCCCACTAAATGTGAGATCATGACCTGAGCTAAAATCAAGAGCTGGCCATTCAACTGACTGAGCCACCCAGGAACCCCTAAAAAACACTTCAAATAAAATGCTGGGGCTCCTGGAGGCTCATTTGGTTGAGTGTCCAGCTCTTCATTTTGGCTTAGGTCATAGTCTAATGGTTCAGGGGATTGAGCCCGGCAACCAGCTACACATGTGCGGAGCCTGCTTGGGATTCTCGGTCTCCTCTCTCTGCTCTTCCCTCTGCTCACACTTACTCTTTCTCTCAAAAATAAATAAATAAATAAATAAATAAACATTAAAAAATAAAATGCCTTTTTCTCTACTTGCTCAGCGGATCTCATCGGCATTTGCTTGTGTTACTTTTACCACGCCTATTTAAGGAATTTAAATTCTTTCTAAATCAGTTTCCAAGATTATTTCTCCAATGTTTAAGGATACTGCACAACAACTAATAACAAGAAATTTTAGCAGGATAGATCAAGGAAAACTTTTGCTGTGTGAAAATATGTATGTGTATGCACCAGAGGGAAAACTGGGTAGGAAGAAAGATTATAAAACCGAAGGGACAATGAGTCATAAAAATTGAGTGAAGTTATTCCCGCGTGACAAAAAAATCATAGAAGACAGTTTAGTGGTATGTAATACTTCCTAAACACCTTAATACTTTACATAATCTGCAAGTAAATATATAACTGTATTGTTAAAATGTATTGTTTTATAGGACATTTACCCATAAATATCCAGATACATGAAGGACCTAAAAGAATATTCTATCATGAACTTTTCTAAGAGTTCATTCATTGGTTAGAGTTTTACATTAATGATAATAATATTTCATCTGTTTTAATTATGAAATTTAATTAACCACTAAATTAGCTGTACACAAACCATGCATCCTTGTCCAATTAATTAACTATACAAAAATCAGGCATCCTTGTCCAATGTTTCTATCACCCATCCTTTTATTATTTGCTTGTCATTCCTAAATTTCCTACCTTATAACCAATGCTCTATTATCATAATCCCCCAAAACCTACTCTAGTCTAGTATGTTCTCTCTCACCTCTGTCTTTCCTCCTCTACTCCCTCTCTCTTGAAGACCTTTGAACTTACTCTTTTCTGACTGGAAACTCTTTTTTCTCAACCTCCTTTTCTAGCTAACTTCAATTCATACATGGGGCTGATGTTTAAATACCAGCTCCCCTAACCTTTACTAAACTTAAAGCTCCGTGTTATATATTCTCAGAATAACTTTTGCTTCAGAACAAGTATTATGTTCTGAATACTTTGAATACTTATTAGTTTGCTTAATGTTTGCATTCCTCTTTAAGAATGGATACAACTACTATGTGAAAGGAAAACAGAAGACGTATAATGCAAGGATAACAGGACAGTGTGGAATCAGGAAGGGTTTTATTATTTGAGATTTTCACAAGTAGTATGTATTGGAGTATTATGGTTAGTAAACTGTCAATTTTCAGTGCAAATCGTATCACTGTAATTATATAATTGCTAACAATGGATTAGACTTTAGAAATTTAGTATAAGTTACTGGCTTGATAAATAAGGATACTAGACACACAAAATGTTTCTCAATTCATAGATGGATTTATCAATAAAATAAACATGCATGAGTAATGCATAGCTTATGTGATAATGATTTTCTAAGTTGAAAATTTTACTTAGAATGCATAATGTTGAAATAAAGTGTTGATATTTTCATAAAATGTAACAGTAATAGTGCTATAAATATATTAAATATTTGTATTTCCAAAATAGACATACTCTTGAGTGGGTCTGCTAAAGATAATTTGAGCATGATTTTCAATCTCGAAAATAATTAATAGTTTAATATTTACTGTTCTTGGTTAACAATGAGCTTATTGTTACTAAATTGTGAGTATCACTGACTAGATATACACTTGCAATGATACGATATTTTGCTATATTTCAGTTTGATAAATACATTTCAAAAATTAATTTAATTTTTTTCTAATTTAACAATTTCTTATGTGAACATACGGGTGACTTATTTAGCTGCATCTTTTCTTTTTTTTTAATAATAAGACTTCATTTGGATGCAATGTAAAAGGCTACAGAAATAATGTATATAAAGAACCTTCACGGTCTTTGAAGGAAACCATCCACATAAAAGTAAAGTACTTGTTACTTTGATGCTTGTATATGAAATATATTATGTAAATGTGGGGTCTCAAGACTATAATATGTCTACCTTTTTATTTCTCAGAGGCAGTAACTTTTTGTTTTTCATTTTTGTTGCAATAATAGTAGGACTTTTTGTGATGTTTACAGAAGGTTGGATTGTTTGTTTGTTTTTTCTGCAATAATAAAACCTTATTTTATTGTCTATTCTGTTCCACAATAATAATTATTATGACTTTGAAACCCTCCTGGCATTTTGTAAGTACCAGAACAAATAAAACCATGTCAACTTTTCTGTGGATTGTAAAATTCTAGTTCTCGAAAGTTGCTTGATGAGGGACTGTGAAGCTCAGAGATTTTATAATTGGAAAAATATAAGCCATCTCCTCAGCAGTGTTCAAACATTACCCAGGACAGCAGTGATCAAATTACTAACTATATCAATGATAGTTATCCATAAGAAAAATATATATGTAACTATAAATAAAGCTGTATAAAACAGTTTTGTGTTTACTATCCCAGGGAATATAGCTAGTTTTCTTCAGTGATGCTGGGTTGGACATATGTTCATATGTTCATATTCTATAAGTAAGATTACTGGAGGTATTTGTAAGTGAAATTGAATTGATTGCTATCTTAAATGCAGTTTTTTAGCATAAGACATCATTCTTGGAGCACCTCGGTGGCTCAGTCGGTTAAGCATCCAACTTCAGCTTAGGTCATGATCTCATGGTTTGTGAGTTCAAGCCTTGGATCAGGCTTGGTGCTGACGGCTCAGTGCCCAGAGCCTGCTTCATAGTCTGTCTCCCTCTCTCTCTGCCCCTCCCCCACTCATGCTCTGTCTCTCTTAAAAATAAATATTAAAAAAAAATTAAAAAAAGACATCATTCTTAAACTCATGGTAGCTGGTTCTGAACATATTCTAAAAACTCTCCTGGGATTTTGATAAGCGGAAAGTAAGAGCCTCTGATTTAAATGCATATAATTTGTCCACATTATCTAGCATGCTGCCTACTACATGGTACGCATATAGTATTAATTATTAATGGTGATGACTATAATTTCCATTCTGTCATCTCTTAGGCTACTTGCCTGCAAGGATGTGCTTGATTGGTTTTGTTTACCAGTACAGTTTCAAAGTACAAATTTGATCCTCATACCCTACAAGCCCTTCCAGGATGTGAAGAATTATTCAGAAAATAAGCACAGACAAAAGGTACTGAAAAATTATTTAGGAACACCTGAGCAAGCACTCCACTGTGCCCCGGTATAGGACTTCTGTTTTAAGTCTTGAGAGGCTCATGCTATAAGGGTACTTCCGGGTTCTTCCTTAACCAGCTACATGGATAGCGATGGCTGAATGACCGCCCTGAGAGGAAAAACCCTGCCCCTAGGAGCCAGGGCCAGAAAATGCAAAAGAGCAAGTGAAGTGCTCCTTTCTTTAAAGAATAACGTTACTGTCCATTCTTAAACCTGGCTCAGAGAGTGTGTTGTGCTTTGATTAATTAATTTAGCAAAGCTTCCTCTCTGAAAAGGAAGAGTAAGATGTAGGCCCTGCATAGGTAGAAGATAGCAATTAATATTTGAGGCCAACTGTTAATTTGTGTACAACATAATCATATGAAAAGAAGAAATCATCTTACATTTTAGTTCCACTTAATTGTTGCAGCTTCTGTTGCTTTGGAGACAATGTGAGAAATAAAAGTCACACATACAAGTCTTCAAATGCTACCAATTCACTTACTAGAATACACCTTGAAAATAATTTTGAAATATCTAATAATCCTACTTTCTATCCATAAATTGGTTGCAATATTAGTCATATTTGATAAGAATCAAATACAATAGATTTCAAGAAACTAACATGTAAATTATTTACATGCATTAACGATAAAAGTGTTCCACAACCAAATATGCTAGGGAAAAATTATCTTTCTTTCAGTACTTATCGGATGCTTTAATATGCATTATAAATCTCCAGGGGAGGATGTGGCAGAATTTTTTCCCAAAAATTATTTATCCATAGAACCTCATTTTCAAAGAGTATTTCAGGAATTAATTTCTTGAAAAACCTTTGGGGAACATTGAGTTAGGCATCATAAGTAAAATGACTGAGAAGACAGTATTGTCTTTTTAAAATTTTTGTTCTCTGATTTGTGAATGAACAGTGCATATTTTGTGTTAAACTATATCCTTTGTATTAAGTTATATTTTTGAAAAGGGTACAATTGTATAAGATTCATACATTATGTGAGTCGGAAATTTCAGAAAAGAACGCTGGGCACCAGAGTTCCACCAGAAATGAGTAGTGGGCTGTGAGACACAGGAATGAGAGCTCTTTTAATCTGAATGTTTCTCAATCTGAGTTTTGACAAAACTTGCAGGAGGGGAAAAAAGGAATTTGGGGGGTGCATGGTTCTTCATGAGTCAAGGTCTTAGAAATAGAGTTTTAAAAAAGACTAGATTAGGGGCGCCTGGGTGGCTCAGTTGGTTAAGCAGCTGACTTCAGCTCAGGTCATGATCTCACGGTCTGTGAATTCGAGCACCACATCGGGCTCTGTGCTGATGGCTCATCAGAGCCTGGAGCCTGCTTCAGATTCTGTGTCTCCCTCTCTCTCTGCCCTTCCCCTGCTCATGCTATGTCTCTATGTCTCTCAAAAATAAATAAATGTTAAAAAAAATTAAAAAAAAGACTAGATTAAAAGAAGACTGTTTTAGAAGACTAAAAACAGACAAGAAGGAAGAGAGGAAGGGAAGAAGAGAGGAAGGTTAGGAATTATGCAACTTACAAGAATCAACAAAATATTCCAGAACAATAATCTTTCTGCTATGTTTCAGTAACTTTTTTTTTCTCTCGAATTGAGTGAGTCTAGGCACTTTGTTCTGTGTATGTATACTATTTATTTCTGGAAAATTCTCATATATACAGTAAAGTTAGAGCTAGTTCTACAGAGAACAGGAGAATACTGTGACTGTAAGATCAAAGACTAAGGGTCTTGAGCATGAAGAGCTGTAGGTATAAAAATAATAATAATTTTGATAATACAGAGAGCTCCATTCATCAAAATGATGATGTTTCTTCCTGGTGCCTTATAGTCCACCTTCACTAGGGAAGAATTAATATCTTTGTTTCTTTATTTATCCCATAAACTAAATATCAAAAGGCAGTGCAATTTATTAGAAGTCACTAATTCCTTAGTGCTTCTGTTCTTCTACCTTTATACTAGAGTAATAATATTTAATCATTTAATCATCAACATTACTCTGAAATATTACACCAAACACACACACACACACACACATACGCACACATACACACACACATACGCACACATACACAACACACGTGAACGTAAACTCTTATTGTAACCAAAATCTAGGTTAAAGGAAAATAGACTCTTAAGATCTGCCTTTAAAAACTGCTTCCCATTGTTATACGGCTTCATCTGCATCCTATTCTACTTTGTGCTGCTGAGTGATTTCACAATCCATTTCCCCACTGCCTTCCGTGTAACTTCAATGAGTATAATTTCAGATCTGTTACAACTAGAGTGTTTTGATGAATAAAAAGATATTCTAACGAGAAAAAAAAAGAAAGAAAACCTATGATCCACTTCAAGGGAAGTCTCTGCCAAGTACTATTTAAAATGCTAGCATTTCTCATCCAGAAACCAATGTAAACTAAAATATAGATGACTTTATTCATGTTCCGTTTAATAAAGTTTCTTAATTCCACAAGGCAAGAAATCCTAGACTGACATTTAGTTTTGCAGTAATAGGAAGTGAGTATTGTGCAGGAACAAATGAAATACTATAACGGTGCACAATTTTATACTGTTCCTCTAAAAGTCTATGAGGTAATGTCACTGCTAATTGTGCTGCTAGTCCTCAGGGGTCAGGAACTGGAGATTCCTGATGTGACAAGCCATGCACACACCAAGATTAATCATAGGAAATGCTAAATATATCCGATTCTCTCAAAGAGAAAGTAAGAAACAAAATCCACTGCTTGTAGATTAGTCGGATTTAAAAATATCTTTAAAAATCCCATTGTATGAATGTTTTCTACGTTAGGTCTATATATTCAGTGTCGTTATGCAAGTATGGTTACCAAAGGAAAGAAAAGCGGACACTTTCCAGTGCAATAATGTGGATACAGGGACTGGAATTTTCAGTGGTGAATATTTGTATTATATTCCTGTGGTCTCTTTAGCTCAAAATGCTGCAGGTCCACCCATTGCTTGTTAAAGAAAATGAGGTTATGCAAAAGGGGTATTTCAAAGGACGCTCTAGACATAGTCTTGCAGGAATGACCCACTTCTCCTTAACCTCACTTTAATTTGCTTGCTTCTTTGAGAAAGATCCCCCACTGATATTAGGGAGTTCTCTTTAGCTGCAATAAATTTAAAGCAGCTCCCTTTAGTCTTATGTTAAGAAGGAGTTCAAGGCCATGTCCTGACTCGGAATTAGTGACTTGGAGAGAAATATTTACCTTGCATTTTCCAACTCTAATAGACTCTTTACTTCTGAAATACAATTAGTTTTCTCAGCTTAATAATCTTGGTTCTTTGAATCTTCCTGCAGCAATATTTTCAAATGCAGTGACACTCTCACTGGTGATGTTCTTTGCTTTTTTTCCCATAGAAAGCTCTTCCATATACCATATGGACATAGAACAGAACTACAAGGCACACATTTGCTTACCCAATGCCATTTCGGCACCTTATTAAATTTGCTACTGCAGTTGTAGGTCCTGTTGCAGGGAGTGGCTTCCACAAGTCATCGCAGACAATGCTTGTGATAGTTTTTAATTTATCGCATCTCAGATCCAAATCCACTTATCACTGCAAAAAGGGATCTAAAGCTTTTAAATGCTTTTCTTTTTTCAGCTGGAAAGGTGGAAAGATTTGTCAGGACAGGGTGATAGAGATAAATACAGGAAACAGAGACTTGCCTTCATGACCCTGATGTTTTTTTGGCAAGCTCCTGCAGCACATTAGGATTTATCAGGGTCCACTCCTACAGTGTGGACAGTTTCCTACTGCCTGGCTCTGCAGTGCAGGACAGCTTCTTCAGTGCTCAGTTTCTATAGTACACAGCAGGCAGATGCGTGCCTTGGATCATCACTTCAGGAGTCTCACAGAATGACTCTAATGTGACATTACTTTCTATGGCAACCTAGAGGATGAATTTCAACAAATTCAACTGTGCAGCAACATAGCTACATCCCTGCCATCCAGTGAGGACCAGACATTCATGTGCAAGGTGTGAAACTCAGCCCTGGGGGTCATGAGGTCTCTTCTTTAAGGTGCTCTATCTTAGCTCAAGGAGTTGACTACTCTTTACATTCATTATTCTTAAATTCTTTAGAGTTCTTATTACTTCTTCCTAGCCATGCTGGTTAATTTTGTGTGTCAACTTGGCCAGATTATTCTAAGCAGTTGTCTAGGCAAACACTGCTCGAGATATTTTTATAAAATTATTTCTAGATTTAACTAACATTTACATTTAGTTGACCTAAGTAAAGCAGATTGCTCTCCACAATGTGGGTGGGCCTCATCCAATCAGTTGAAGGTTTTAAGAAGAGACTGAGGTTTCCTGAAGAGGAAGGAATTATGCCTGAGTTTTCAGTCTTTGGATCAAAAGTGCAACATCAACTCTGACCTCAATTTTCAGATCACCAGCTTACCATACAGATTTTAGATTTGGCAGTCCCCACTATCTAATGAGCTGAATTCTAAAAATAAATCTTTCAGGGTCTTTCTCTCTCTATCTTATTTATTTTGTTTCCCTAGAGAACTCCGATGAACCAATTCTTCATTAATCAAATCCCTTGTCTGTCTTAATAATTTCTTATATTAAGCTTTTCCTATACATATTACTGTGTTGTTTCTGTCTCCTAATTGAACCCAACTAATCTAATGCTCTTGAAATACTCAGACAGTATATACATTTGTGAGAGAAGTTTTCTAGTGATAGAGTCAGGATACTGAAAGATGCTATCTAAGATCAGGAAAGTCTCAGATGTTTCCTCTATCCCCATTCCTATTTATATTTGTCTAGGCTTTCTAGGCGAGGTGGGTGGATACAGGCAGCAAAAAACAAAAATCTCTATCTAAAACAAACAGGGTTACACAAATACTTTAAAAATCAAATTGGAGTCAATGTGCCTATTGTTTTTGGCACACATTATTTTCCTGATTTTTATTTTGAATACATTTGGAACAAAAGAGAAAAGATAAAGAACAGTAATTATTCACTAATTAGGGAGGACCTCAAATTCCAATAAGGTAGTTAAACAGAATTATCAGAAGTGGTAGAGTAATAGAAGATCAGCTCATAATTAGAAACAAGCCTAGAAGACCTCACAATCGGAAACAAACATGAGGAATAAGAAATGAAGTTTATGTTTTCAATTTTGAAAGAGTAATTCTATAAGAGAAGTAACTGAAGAGTTCCGTCATTCTTTTCTATCTATAGAAATATGCCTTCGGTCACCAGATAACTGGGAATCTTTTTATTTATTTATTTATTTATTTATTTATTTATTTATTTATTTATTTAATTAATTTACGTAGCCTCTCTTAAATCACTATGTCCAATAATTCACCAAGTTTGGTGCCTGTTTGCACAAAAACATATCTCAAGTCAATTCACTTCTCTCTAACTGTACTTACACTACACCAACCCTTAAATTATTAGCTTTAGCTAATTTACTATAAGTTCTCTCCTGGATTCCCTAATATTCCCTCCTGGATTCATTGGTTCCCTAATATCCTCTCTGATTTAATCACTGCTTTCTTCATTCTAGTCCTTATAATCAGTCCAAACAATATTTGAAAAAATCTATAGGGGCACCTGGGTGGCTCAGTCAGTTAACCGTCCGACTTCGGCTCAGGTCATGATCTCACAGTTCGAGCCCCAGGTCAGGCTCTGTGCTGACAGCTCAAAGCCTGTAGTCTGCTTTGGATTCTGTCTCTCTCTCTATCTGCTCCTCCCCCGCTCATGCTCTGTGTCTCTCTCAAAAATAAATAAACGTTAAAAAGACTTAAAAAAAAAAAAGAAAAATAAAATGTCTATAATATTATGCTACTTTGGTACTTTAAACTCTTTGATGACTATCCATACTTTTGAAAATAAAAACTGGGGCACCTGAGTGGCTCAGTTGGTTAAAGGTCTGATTTTGGCTCGGGTCCTAATCTCAAGGTTTGTGAGTTAGAGTTTTATGTCAGGCTCTTTGCTGACAGCTCAGAGCCAGCATCCTGTTTTGGATTCTGCATCTCACTCTCTCTCTACCCTCCCCACTTACACTCTGTCTCTCTCTCAAAAATAAACTTTAAAAAAGAAAAAAGAAAAAAAACTGAATTCTTTTTTTTTTTTTTTAATTTTGAGACAGAGAGAGACAGAGCATGAGTGGGGGAGAGGCAGAGAGAGAGGGAGACACAGAATCTGAAGCAGGCTCCAGGCTCCGAGCTGTCAGCATAGAGCCCGATGTGGGGCTTGAACTCACAGACCGCGAGATCATGACCTGAGCCGAAATCGGACGCTCGACCGACTGAGCCACCTAGGCGCCCCTGAATTCTTTACTATCAACTATAATAACACCAAAAACAACAACAAAAACTACCACTTATTCCACTTTTACCTTAAGCCAGAATCTCTCTTAGTATTCTACATATGCCAAAAGATTCATATTTCATAATTACCTAAGGCCTAGTAGTATGTAGATGTCATTATTTCTATTATTATTATTTCATAAATGTGAAAAATAGGCACAAAAAGATTAAACCACTTGCCCACACAACCAATGGCTAGTACAGTCAGAATTCAAACACACACCAATTCCGGAATTTACAATCTTAATCTCCATGCTTTACCCAGGCTGCAATTCTCCATAGGCTTCTTTAGGCTCTCACTCTACACAGTACATCCTAAGCCCTCACCACACTGGTATTTTAAATATTTCTACAATATATCAAACTCCTTTCCTTTTCAAGCCTTCCCACATGCCTTTTCATCTTCCTGGTATGGTTTTCCTCCCACCTGTCCACATGATCATGTTTACTCATCCTTCAGGACTAAATTTAAATGGCACTCCTCTAGAAAACGTACAGATCACTGTCTAATCTAAAAAAAGGTGCTACATATATTTTTATACATTGCACTTTCAACAAAAGTGCATATATTTTTCTCCATTTGATTAATATCTCTTTTATCTAGTAAAATATATAAGTGTGAGGATGTAATCTATTTTAAAAGTTTTCATTGGCAAGCAATAGTTTATGGATGACTGAATAAGTGAGAGAGGTGGAGACAGAACTCTTGATAGGAAGCTGAAAGCGTTCCCATCTGGCGGCTTCCATTATTTCTGAACACAGGAGCTTTTGCTCAGTGAGGAGTGGGAAAGAGTTGGGTGTAAGAGAAACATGAGGTTTAATACACTGTTGCATAAGGTGAAGAATAAATATGGAGTGTTAGCAATCTGTCCCATGGTATAAATAATTTTTTTAAGTATCACTCATTTTTGGTAGTATGAGGATAAAAAAAAAAAAAACAAGATGACAAGCATTAGAGTGTAGTCACAATTGAGTTTTGGATACATGGTCAAAAAGAAACGACAGAGGTCAAGAAGCAACTCTGAACTGTGCTGCATTGGAACTGACAGTGTGTATTGGGGATGGAATGCAGGGCGTTAAGACAAGATGACCTTATCTTTTCACGGTGTTATGAAACAGTTGTAATCAGGATGTTTGGGGAAACAAGCAGGAAAGAGAAATGTTGTGGTAAGAGTGGGATATTAGAGCTCATGAAATTAAGGGAGCTCTAGCAGAAGCAGGGAGCTGTGGTACAATATTGGTGATAAGGAGGTCAAGGAACTGAGAGGCAAGTGTGTGTGCTAAGTGGGCCATGTTGAGGGTGAAACCCCCGAGGAGAAAGACAGAGTTGAGGTAGGGATAAAAACTGAGATAAAAGCATTTTTCCAATATTTCGATGGAACAGTCTGGCATCAACAAGCAATTAAATCATCAATCTCAGCTCTGAGTCATGAGGACACAAAAATAAACCAACTTGATTTTCATGGAGTCATCCAAGAAATAGTCTTTGAGGTAAATATAAATGTGTTTCTAGCAAAGAGATGGAAACCCTCTCTGACAGATGTCAAGGATATAAGTGATTTCACTAATTAGAGGATGAGAGTAGGGCAGTAGATTTGGGGAGAGAAAAGAGACAATGGGAGTTAAGTAAAAATCATAAAAGGTAGAAAATTGTGAAGAAAACACAGAAGAAAATGCTTAACAGTTAATGGAAGGGATGGAGTGTTATAGTTTGTTCATTTCTTGGGAAAACATATGATAGGCAGGGTGAGTTTCACCTTGATATTCTATTGTACGACTATGAACCACTAAACCTATCATGAGATACTGTCCTAGTATAGAAAGTGAACAAGTTCTTGTAGCTGTGATTTAAGAACACCTACTGCTTTTCTTCATAAACACAGACACTGGCAGCGCCATGTGTATTTGCAGGCCTGTACTTAGACTACGGGGGAGGGGAACATAAACACGAATAGTCCTAAATGCATCAGATTAGTACTTAGTGTGGTTTGGTCGCATCTTTACCATGTCTAAAATAGTAGGATACTCTCTCTACCCTTTCTCATTATCTGCTCAGTTTAAAGTCTATGTTCTCTAAAATATTCAAGGTTTTGAAAGCTTGTGATTTTTTAAAATTCCCACTTTGAAAGTCATTATCACTTTTCTTGTATAAAATATCACAAATGTTCCTGCTTTATCTTGTATCAACTACAAATTTCAGCCCTTATAAAACATGTAAATCTATACCTACAAAGCTATGGTCACTTTCTCACTCTCTTGGGCCCATGTGCTACATCACATCTTACATAAAGACAAAGTAGTTAAACTTTTCCTCTATATTGAATCCACTTTTCCTATCACTTATCCTAAACCAAAGTCTCCTTAAAATCATTCCCTTCAAAGGAAAAATATTCAACCAAATATGCCATATGATTGGTCTAGAACGATTGCTGTCATAGCCAAGTTTTTACTTCTTTGTTGTTGTTTTGTAATTTGTACACACCATTCTCTTTTCTTCTGCCCAATTATTAAATGAGTTATATTTAATAGTCAATCCAATTAAATCATTTTATAACTACTTCAAGATAATATATAATGGATATGTACTATTATTTGATGAAAATTTCATGGAATAATTTCTAGATAGAGAATCTATATGTATGTATATATATTATAAAAATAAACATTATGCTAACTCTGAATATTTACATAGCAGAAAAATTAGGACATAATCCATTTATGATAAAACTAATTTTTAAAGAAACTTCTCAACAAAATAATCTATTTTAGCATATTTTTGGAAATCTATACCACATAAATGAAAATATAGAGTTTATTATTTATTTCCCCCAAAAAGACATCTATCACTACAATGAATGTTAATGTCTAATATTTCTTTGGAATTCAAAGCTATGAATATAAATAAAACACTTACTTTCTATATATAGGAACACTGAAAGAAACATTGTATTCATTAAATGCTAGAAAATGAGTATGTCATAAATTACATGAATAATTTAAATTATCTAGCTCCTGTCTCTAAGAACTAACACTGGAAGTGCCTCAGGCGTGCCTGGATGGCTCAATTGTGATCTCACAGTTCATGAGTTCGGGCCCCACATTGGACTCTCTGCTGTCAGCACGGAACTTGCTTCCGATTCTGTGTCTCCCTCTCTCTCTGCACCTCCCCCGCTCATATGCTCCCTCTCTCTCAAAATAAATGGATGAATAAATAAATAAATAAATAAATAAAATTTTAAAAAATTAAAAAATAGGAAGTGCCCCCAAACAATTTGAAATGTCTTCAATTTTCTACTCTCCTAACTTCTAGTTACTTTTGAACTCAGGGTCAATCTATGAAGCATCATTTCCAAATACCAGAACTATGGAAAATGAACTACAAGAACTACTAGAACTATATGATCTTCCAACTTGTAACATTAGAGGATTATGGGAATTTTCAGAGTCACCATCTGAAATGCACATCCCTAAGACCAAATGATTCTACTTCTTTAACACTTCACAGTAATTTATGATTATATTTCAAATTAGTAATCACCATTAGGTCTTAAGCCACATGTATGATGAAGTAGTAGGGATATTTGGTTAATACCATGGTTTTAACACAATGTGATTCTTTGCCAATTTATACAATTTTGAAGGGCTTTAGTTTCCTCAGCTACAAAAGGAAACCACAACATCTACTTCATAACAATGCTTAGTGTACTGAATAAAGGAAATGTGAGTAAAAATAATGCAAATAGCCTTTTTACAATGACAAAAATATAAACAATAAATTTCATTGAGAGAAGGGTTATATCTCAAGTATAAATCTTACTTCAAAGTGATAAAGGAGGGTTACCTGGGTGGCTTAATCAGTTAAGTGACTAACTCCAGATTTTGGCCCAAGTCATGATCTCATGGATTCGTGGGATGGAGCCTTAAGTCCAGCTCTGTGCTGACAGTGTGCTGCCTGCTTAGGATTCTCTCTCTCTCTCTCTCTCTCTCTCTCTCTCTCTCTCTCAGTAAATAAACATAAAACAAAAGTGAAAAAGGAAGTAAGTGTATTTGTTTCACTTATATCAACATTTCAGAAGAAAAAAAAATTAATGGCCTACAGAGAATAGCAAAATATGTCTATTTAATTACATGCTAATAAAACTAAATTAAGGTCTTTTGGCCTCCACTTAGGATAAAGTCTAGGAAAATTTTCATTCCCATCCACATTACAAAAATATACCAGATGATCTAAAAATTCACAATTGTCTTATACTCCCAAGACAGCTAAGGGTCAAAAATCCAGGACAGCTAAAACAGTTTTGAAGAATAAAGTTGGAAGACTCAGAGTACAAGATTTAAAGTCTTACTATAAAGCTATAATGATAAAGCAGTGTGATATTAGCAAAAAAAAAACAAAAAAACAAAAACAAAAAAAAAAACAGATGCATATAGAGATCAATGAAAAAGAATGGACAGTTCATAAAAAAAATTCTCACACAAATACAGTGAACTGATTTTTGACAAAGATTTAAAGGCAATTCAATGAGAGAAAATAATCTTTTTGACAAATGCTGTTGGAAGAATTGCATGTCCACATTCAATCAACAAACAAATCTCAACACACACTTCTCAACTGACGCAAAAATTTACTCAAGGTTTATCAGAAACTTTAATGTAAAATGTAAAACTGAAGACTTCTAGTAGAAAATGTACAAGAAAATCTGTGTCACTTCAGATTGGTGATAACTTGTTAGATACAATAGCAAAAGCAAAATTGATGAAAGAAAAATATATAAATTATTTTATTTTTCTTCATGAAAATTATCGTTAAGAGGATAAAAAGGCAAGTCACAGATTGGTAGAAAACTTGCATGTTACATATCTAATGTTTTGTTGTAGAATGCATTCTACTTTTTCCAGAATACACTGAAAAAGTACTTTAATAAGAAAATGAACAATTCAGTGTTTAAAAAGTCAAAAGACTGGAACAGATTTTTTACACAAGGAAGAGTACTGATTGCAACTAAACATATTAAAATATTCTCAATATCATCAGTCATTAGGGAAATGGATATAAAAGTCACAGTGAGCTATCATTCCATAACTATTAAAATGGCTAAAATCAAAATAAGTTGATAACAGCAAGTACTGCCAAGGATGCAGAGCAGCCAGAACTTTTATACAATGCAAACTGGTACAACCACCTTGAAAAACAATTTGGGAGTTTCTTATAAAGTTAAACACTTGCCAAATGAAGAAACAATCTGACTCACAGAAATTTACCCAAACAAAATTTACATCTTTCAAAAACTGGTATGCAAATGCTTACTGAGGCTTTAGTCATCAATGTCCTAAACTGGAAACCAACCAAAGGTCCCTAATTAAGGAAAGATAAACTAAGGAACATCAATACAAAGAATTCCACTTAGCTATTAAAAAAAGTAGAAATCTATCGATCTGTGCAAGAGTATGAATAAAATTTAAATGAATTATTCTAGTATCAGAAGCCAGTTTTAAAAATCTAGATGTTCCAAGATTCCATTTGATGGGATTTTGCAAAGGCAAGACTGTAGGGGTCAGTAGCTCCAGGGATTGGGGACAGGATGAATGACTGAGTGCATGGTGGCCCAGAGAATTTTGTAGTTGGTGGAGCGATTGTGTATTTTGTTATAGTAGTAATCATAAACATAGATTTGCTGATACTCTCAAAACTACACACTAAAAAGGGGTGGGCTTTACTGTCATAAATTATGTCCTAATTTAAAAGAAAAAATTTAAACAAAGGGACAAAATATTTCTATAAAATTAGTGGGTGGACCACATGAACTATTTCACTTAATTTTAAAGTAAATAAAACTAGATTAGCCTGAGAGGCAATACAACTATAGAAGGTAAATAATTTACTATTTTTATATAATAAAAACAATAATGACAATCAAGTCATAACTTAGTTTTAGAAAAAATAAAGAGAATATTTATAGAGGTGCACACAATATAACATCACCTGATTGAGATCTGCTAAGAAAGCCTAACTCTATGAGTTATTCATGAATTCAAGAATTAATTTTATGTACAGGCATAAAGGAGAAGGAAGATGGAGAAAACTGAAGAGGAGAAAAAAAGTAAAGAGGGAAGAGATAAAATCGAAATATAAGGAAGAGATACAAGTGGAAGGACTTGAACTTTTTTTTTAACGTTTATTCATTTTTGAGACAGAGAGAGACAGAGCATGAGTGGGGGAGGGGCAGAGAGAGAGGGAGACACAGAATCTGAAGCAGGCTCCAGGCTCTGAGCTCTCAGCACTCACGGACCATGAGATCGTGACCTGAGCCGAAGTTGGACGCTCAACCGACTGAGCCACCCAGGTGCCCCATGGACTTGAATGTCTCTAAGTAAATGGTACATTTTCAGAATATGAAAAATAGAAATAAGATTGACTAAAAGAAAGTATAACTAATTACTGGCATGTTTCCTGAAAGTAGTGTGCCCAAATGTTAACAGTTACAGAAAGGAGGTGGAATAGCATGGAATTCTATGTGAAGGACCATCACAGAACCTATACAAAAAGATGCAATTGTTTGTAACTTCTGCTCTTTGATTCCAAATTCTGGGTATGATTCCTATACATTCAAGTTTCATGTCATTCACTAATAATTATTTGAGAATTATGGCCCATAAAAACAAAAACAAATACTACTGCCCATAATATTTCATCTTCATGATAACTCAAGCATTCTCAAAGTTATTCAAGTCTTATAAATGAATAAATAAAACCCTTTACCCAAGTGTGGAGAAGTAGCAAACACATCCTGTATCATTACATGAAAGATTCCATCTTTCTTCATTTATATCTTTAAGAATAAAATACTTAAAAGAAACAAAAGTCATTATGCTTGCTTCCTTCCATTCTATATGTTACGAACATAAACCTACCCAGTACACACCCATTGACATTTGTGCTGTGTATTTCCCTGCCAAAATATAGAGGCTCTGTCTTACTCCATTTTTTTAGTATATAAATGGTGACTCCTGGGTCCTTTATGTTTACTACTCTCTAGTTTTACAGATTCCTGCTATATTAGTTCTAAAATACCTTAAGAGATCACCTTCTCCTATTATTTCAATGGGATGTAGAGAACTGAAATTGAGAAATCAAGTATTTTTTTTCAAAATTCCATAGATACTCTGTGAAAGAGGAGTAAAAGCTTACCATTAAGGGCTTTCTCCCCATCTGTCAAAGTGTGTCCATTTTAATCAACACCTCTAGAGGCAATGAATGATCCTATCCATGCTCTAACTCAGAAATTAATCTACTGTTGGAAATGTACTGCTGGATGGAAAGAGAAAGTGGTTAGAACAAGCTGAAGAAGATACAATGTCAGTAATTTCTTATGTTACATCTCAAATTCCAGGATGCCTAGGAAATGAACCAGGGTGGGCCAGTATAATAAGATATGTGAGATGAAGTTTTAATAGTAGAGTGATTCTGTAGCAAGCTGGCTGGTGGATTTCACAAGAAGTGAACATGTGAATGTGTCCTTTTATATGACCCAGAGTCAGTAATCATTTGTCTTTCTCTCCCTCTCCCCCTTTAAAAACTTTTAATGTTTTTTTTTTTTTAATTTTTGAGAGAGAGAGAGAAAGAAAGAGAGAGAGAGAGAGTGAAAAGCGGAGGGGCAGAGAGAGAGAGGGGAGACACAGAATCTGAAGCAGGCTCCAGGCTCTTATCTGTCAGCACAGAGCCCTGATGTGGGGCTCAAACTCATGAACCTTGAGATCGTGACCTACACTGAAGTCAGACGCTTAACCTACTGAACCATCCAGGTGCCCCCCCCCACCTCCATCTTTAAACCAGACTGAAAGAGCCTTGACATTCCATGTGCAACTACTGAGAGACAGTAGGCACCTGGCACTAATTATTTCCTGGAAATTAGATGGACTTTTTGCAGACTACCAGAGGGAAAGCTTGCTGAGACAGCACATTGTCTAAGGGTATTAGTCCCTCTAGTGGACTGCGTAAAAAATTCTTGAAACATTCAAATTGACCTTTTCCTAGTGACAAGTTTATAATGATATTGCCAAAGGAATTTAATTTTCATAGAATTTAATAATGTTCTTGATTTAAACTTTTAAATTTGTAGCTGGGCCTTCAAAAGATTTATCTAGTTCCTTGATTTTCTAAACTTTCTGCCTTGGAATTATAAACTATGTTTCTAGACCCTACATTTTCTATCTTGGACTATTCTTGATGTCTATCTTGGGAAAGTTATTAACTCCTCTCAGTCTTAAATTTCTAGTTTTTAATATGAGCACGATTACAACTACTACATGTAGAATTGCTGTGAAGATATAATGAACTTAATGAAATAAATGTATAAAGTTCTTAGCATAATGGCTGACACATTGTGAAAAATGCTGTAAGTACAGCCATTTTTAAATAGAACCAGAAAAGCCATTTCAGAGGAACTGCCTTGCACACCCTGTTTTCTAAATTTTAACTGGGCCAAACCACCAACATTTCACTAAATCAGCAAGAACAAGAAAACTCTGTTTGAAAAGACTGACAAAAGTGAACTTTTGCCTACTGACCACTAGCCTGACCGATCAATAAAGTGTAAATCTAACTCTGTTTTTTGGCATCAATAAACTCTTCTTAAAACAGCTTACCTAATCTTTTCTCCACCCCGCCCCTCCCCCCCGCGCCAAGAAAACCAAGTCCACCTCCTATAATCAGCACATGAAATATCTGTTTCAACCTAAATCTGTGAACTCCAAATGTCATACCTTGATCCTCCCAAAAAAGACTTTGCCTCTTGAACTGGTTTCTCGGTTTGAGGTTGACAACATATTTCATACCTAACACATTTTATCTATTGTTATTGTCTTAGTTCTTTCTGGCATTCAACCGCCAGCAGAGTACCTAACACATACTAAGGTCCTGATATCAGGTATACTGAGTAAATGGATATGTGTTTAAAATAGTTCTTCCAACAAGTAAGCTTACATAATTTCTAAAAATAGTTCTTTTGTGAGGTGATATCTTTTTTGTGATGAATCCGAAGCAAAAAATGACCTGTTGGCAGTCTTTAAGAACAGGAACATTGTTTAAAAAGTATTTGCATTATAACAGTGTAGTAGTTTGATTAGACATCCCATTATGTAATTGCTTATCGTGAAAAGAATTCCAACAGAGTTGAATTCTTTTCTCAGAAGATAATAAACTCCACAGGAAAATGCACTGTAAATATATGTGTATGTGTTCTATTTGCATAAAATATTATGTGATGTGGTTTAAATATTTTTAGTGCTTATTTGGAAATCACTAAATATCATTTTTATCATGTTACCTAAATGTTAATTTTTTAAGTTAATTTTGGGGACCATCTCATTGTATGTTTGCTTTGGCCAACTGCTCAGCTGTCTTTTTATTGGTTTTAAAAGCCTGCTTGGCATATGTCCACGCTTGGAGCTTTAGTTCTGATAAAATATGCATTCACAATTTTATGTGCTTATCTGAATTTTACCATAACATGAAAATCTATACCTTGATTTATTTTATTTATTCGTGTTTTTGTAATTTAAGACTACTGTATTTCCTTACAAGAAGAACGTTTGAATGAATTTTACAGGTAGTCAATCAACCCTTGTTCTAATTGGGCACACATCAAATCTAGCATTATGGGAGCTTTACTTATTTGGAAATGAACTTTTAACTATTAATACAAATGCCAAGATTCTATACAAAACATCCACAAGAACTTTTTTCATCTCTCTTTTAATTCTTCACTAATGTTTCCTACAATATCCAACATACAACAGAGAAATGGTACATCTTTTTCCTTCAATTTGCATACAGTGGAAAAACAAGAGTATATATATATATTATATATATATATAATATATATATATATACTTTTATATAGTATATATATATATTTTTTACAAAGTTTAACAACTGGAAACTACCAGGCTGACAGTTTGTAAATGAGAAATTATCTAATAAATAATAAGAAGAATTTATTTAGCATCAGTCACTTGCAAAACCAATATTATTCTGATCAATAAAATTTACTGCCATTAGGCTTCTGGCATATACTTACACCATTACTGAATTTGTAGTATTGCTTCCCACCTTGGTTTTCTTTCATAATTACTAATACAGAAAACTGCTGCAGAGTAGGGGTATTTGCAAAAGCAAACAAAAAAAAAAATCCCCAGCTTATTATAAGCATGACTGTTATGACAGAATTTCTTCCTAAGCAATGGCCTTTCAAATCATCAAGAAATCACCAGAATGGAATTTGCCAAGATATTATGCCTATGTCCAAGAAGAGATACATTTATTTATATCCAACAGAGGAGCTAAAAATCATACTTAGTGTTTAGTTTGGGGTGGGTTGGGGAATCCAGCCTTTTGAAAAAATGACTTTAAAATAATGGCCACCAAAAATAGGTTCAGTAAATTTATTTTAAAAATCAGAAAAAAATATTACATTCTGCCCAATGCTCTGGGTATATGCCAGGGACATATGGACTACTGTTACTTTTCTTCCTGTCCCACATCCCAAAATGTTACAGTGACCACCAAGCAATGTGTTCACAATAATTACATGAGGAAAAATGTTTTTTTCTTGTTTTTAGGTTAAACCACCAACAATGAACAAAAACTAAAACTCATTCCCTCTGCTGATGTTTTGGAATTTCAGTGTTAATGTTTGCATGCCCTTCCCTCTCCATTTGTAAGGAACTAAAACATTATACCTGGTGAACAGCAAAGATTTCACTACACCTCAAATGCAGAACACCTATGAATCAGTGGAATGTTGGCTTTGTATACAGAAGCAGATTAAAAATCAAAACAAAACAAAAACAAAAAAAAAAACAACAACCAGATGTAAAACTTCTTCAGTTCTTCACTAGTCTTAGAAAAACTTTCCAGAATTCTGCTTCACACTGTTCTGCAGCAAATAGTATGCATTGTGTATCTGGTCCTGAGTTCCTGTAATGGTAATGATCAGATATTCGGACCCTTCTAAAGGTTCGTCGATTTTGATTGAAGCTCCTGACTCACGATGAATTTGTTTAATCTGCTAACCACATTTGCCAATAATAGATCCAGCCAAATCTTTGGGAATAGTTACTTGTGTGGTAATAATAGGTCCATCAAGATCACCATATGTGCCACAACACCCCGTATAGGAATAATCATATTCAGAGCCATCCTGTGGTTCATAGGCCATCTTCTATTCGGATGGGTTCCATGTATCTATTGAAGAGTCCTAAATTTCATGAAATCCAATCATGCCATCATAGGAGTCTTTGGGTCTTCTGTCATAGACTGTGAATCTCTTCCTCTAGTTGGTGGTGGTGGAGGAGATTCCGAGCTCTGCTACCACCCCAACCACCTTGTCTAGGAGGAGTTAGAGGAGGTCCTGGACAAAGGGTCATATCATCATAATCTCTTCTAGATGGAGGCATAGGACGCCTACCCCACTAGGAGGCATTGTGTCAAACCTGCCTCTCTCCCACATGGGAAATCCCACAGGATGTCCATGACAGCCATCGAGCATCATTGTAAAACCACCATAATTGTAAGCTTCATCATAAAAACTGGGATCATAAGGCTGTGCACCTCCTTCGATGGGAGACTCCAAAGTAAGGTCAAGGATAATCTTGGTGCACTCGACAACCCTATCAGGTTTTCTTCCCATAAGAACGCCTCTATCAGGAATGAGGACAGCATTCCAGGAAAAGCGTGATCATCATCTGTGTGTTCTCTTGAAGTTCGTTAATTTTAACACCTTTGACCCCACTAATTAATTCCTCCAGTCAGATTCTGATGAATCAATAGTCCCAACTCGCAAACTCACTTCCTTTATAGAGTGGGTAATTTAAGCATTCCACGGCATCCAATTCAGGTGGGAGCTGGATGGTTGCAGTGCCCGCAGGCCCTCTTCCAAGGTAGAGATGATTTTCTTCAGAATTTCTCTCTTTTTTTTTTTTTTTCCCAACTCTTTTATTTATTTATTTATTTTTTAATTTTATAATAGTTTATTTTCAAATTGGTTTACATATAACACCCAGTGTTCATCCCAACATGTGCCCTTTTTAATGCCCATCACCCCCTCTCCCCCCTCCCTCATCCCCCTTACCCTCAGTTTTTTTCTTAGTCTTTGAGAGTCTCTTATGTTTTATCTCCCTCCCTCTCTGTGTCTTTTTTTCCTTTCCCCTCTTCCCCTCCCCCTGGTTTTTGCTTAGTCTCACAAAGTCCTCAAGTTGTTTCAATATCAGCGTTGATACTCAATATGTTTTCTGCGGGGCGCCTGGGTGGCTCAGTCGGTTGGGTGGCTGACTTCGGCTCAGGTCAGATCTCACAGTCTGTGGGTTCGAGTCCCACGTCGGGCTCTGTGCTGATGGCTCATCAGAGCCTGGAGCCTGCTTCGGATTCTGTGCCCCCGTCTCTCTCTGCCCTTCCCCTGCTCACACTCTGCCTCTATGTCTCTCAGAAATGAATAAACGTTTTTTTAAAAAAAAAAAATATGTTTTCTGGGTCACTGCTGTCTGAGACTGAAACACTGGCATTCTAGTCTGTACTGAGCACCTTTATTTATTTATGTATTTATGTATTTAATTAATTAATTTATTTATTTATTTTACAGAGGAGAGACAGAAGGGGATAGAGGGAGAGAGAGAGAGAGAGAGAGAGAGAGAGAGAGAGAGAGAGAATCTTAAGCAGACCCAGGCCCAGTGCAGTGCTCGACATGGGGCAAGGTTCCACCACCAGGAGATCATGACCTGAAGCAAAATCAAGAGTCAGATGCTAACCCGATGGAGGCCCCCAGGAGCCCCTTGGACCTTCATATTCTTGTTTCCTTTTCCAGTCATGGCCCCAGCACTCTTGCTCCAAAGCAGAATGTGTCATTCAAGCATCTCCTCAGTGTTTCTAGACCTTTAACAGCTTGTTCTACTTCCAGATCTTCTGCAGCGGAGCCTGTGCTGGTTCTCTGTCTAGCTGTGACTGGCTGAGTGCGCAGGGACAATGGCCTCACCAGGTACCGCAGCACGAAGGTGTCACTTGGTCCTGCCCAGAACACTTCAGTTCTGTTCTGCAAGGGTATATAATACCTGACTGGAAACTGAAAAGCCAGAAGAAACCATCCCCAATACTTTGATTTATTTTAAATAAGTCAAATTCTTTCATTCCTACAATCTATTAGTTTCAGCAGATTTGTCTTTTTTTGAACTAGTAAGTTCTGACTTAATTGATCTTTGTAGTTGTTGTTTTCTGATCTTCGAATAAGATATTGCATTGATGGAACAACTCAGAACGTTTATTTTTTCCCTCATGTCCCTCTTTTAACTGATGTAATTAAATAATTACTCAAATTCTAACAAAAAATCCATAACATTTCCATAGTATTCTATTCAGAAATACTTAGTTTCTAGCATGTATTTTATTAATATTACATAGATTACTTATCTATTTGGTATTAAATACCAAAATACCCTTTAAAAAGGGACATGAGATCAAATTACATGATAGAGGTAATAATTCTAATCATCCACACTAACTATCGCCTAGGTACTTTTTAAAACACAATATTAAATTAAAAAGTTATTTTAAGATATACAAAAACATCTAAATTCTACCTGCTTGAGTGTAACAAATAACTTTTTTTTAAAGGTTATATAGACAAAGAATTCTTATTCCCTGCTGTCAGTCCTATCGTGTAAGAAAGTAAATAGACAAAAGGTAAAAACCCTATTGTTGCCATCCCAATTTGCTTCACAGAGTTCACTTATCTGGCATTAAGGGAGTTACACAAATTAAGCATGATTGTGGTATGTTAGTCTTATAATTAGTACTTTCTAAATCTATTCACAAGAGGCAACCACCTAGTGTTCTTAGTCACATCTGATCTACAAAGCAAGAAATTTGCATGTGGTAAATGGCAGTACTTTCCAAAAAGCAGTTAATCATTAAAGGGGAAAAAGCCTCTTGGCATTTATTGTTCACAGCACAAGAGAAAGGTATTAATATGGCTGTAATTTTCAATTCCAAAAGAATTTCTTCACAGTTGAACATAGATTAGAGCCCAAATTCCATTAAGAGCTCCTCTAACTTTCTGCTAGAGACTAGAGCTGTTATTATACAAACCGATGGAATTTTTGTGCAGAAAATACAGGTCAGGTAACATTTTGAGGTACAAAGAGGCAATCAGTAATTTAAAACTACTGCTTTGTTATACTGCAGAAAAATAAGAGGACTTTTACGCTGGTAACTGGTTACTGACTGAAAAGTTCACCGACAGGTTGTCTGTAGTTCTAGTTGCCTAAGAAGAAATGGTTACCGTGGATGACCTGAGTCTTTGTGCAGAGAGGGCCATTATAGCAGCCTAGGCAGGAATCGCTGTGTCAATGGCAGGAATCGAAACAAATGGAGCACTTGCCATCAACCTAGTTATTGCCCAAGAGTAACACCAAGAGCATCAAACGATCTATATTAAAGCAGCCAAAGTAATTGTTAGCCCACTGACGTGTAAAATTAAGGTGGGAGAGGACAGGGGCATACAGTACACAGTGACTGGAGGAAATGTAAACATCTGTAACAATAAGCGATGTCTTGAGACAAAATTTAATCTGATTATTTTTCACTTTCCCAAATTTAGAAGTTGGCGGTTGTTTTTTCTCTATTTTGTTATTAGTTCTGATTTTTTTTTCCTTTCTTGCCTTCCCCTTATTTTCCTGCACTCTCTCCTTCTTTTCTAACTTTTTCTTTATTTCCAATTCCTTTCCTCACTTAAATTTCTACATTTCTTGGGGTGCCTGTACAGCTCTCAGTTGATTGGTGTTCGGCTCTTGGCTTGGCTCAGGTCATGATCTCATGGTTGTGGGTTCAAGCCCCACATCGGACTTCAGGCTGATGGTGCAGAGCCTGCTTTGGATTCTCTCTCTCTCCCTCTCTCTCAGCCCATCCTTCCTCTCAAAATAAATAAAAAAAAAGAAAAAACTCTACATTCTTCACTAAGTAACATCAGTGAGTTGTTTTTATGATACACTACTATGTGATTCTGACTTATTGTAAAATCAAGCATATTTAAATAAATATTGACCCCAAGTGAATAATATGTATATAGAGCACAGGATGGGCACAAAGAAAGAAAAGGGTAAAACAGATTTCCAAACCACTTTGTTAGGGACACCAATGTTTCTTAAAAATAATTATCCTAAAATCAATGTGTCCTTTCCCTAAAAAACTTTCTGTGAAAATGCTTTAAAATCTTATTCAAATGTAAGAAGTAACATAAATGCTTTGTTTTGCCATTAATATTATTACTAACATTCCCTTCCTTGCTAGCTAGATGCTTAGTTTTCTCTCTTTTAACCATGCTCTATTTACACATTTTTCTACACCATAATTTCAGCCAATTTGTCAATAAGGGCGATAGAAAGTAGTGTTTGTCTTCTTTCTTTCTTTCCTTTTCTTTCTTCTTTCCTTTTCTTTCTTTCTTTCTTTCTTTCTTTCTTTCTTTCTTTCTTTCTTTCTTTCTTTCTTTTTAAATTTTATTTTTGAAAGAGAGAGACAGAGTGCAAGCAGGGGAGGGGCAGAGAGAGAGAGAGAGAGAGAGGCACCAAATCCGAAGCAGGGTCCAGGCTCTGAGCTGTCAGCACAGAGCCCGACACAGGGCTCAAACTCACAAACTGCAAGACCATGACCTGAGCCAATGTTGGCACTTAACTGACTGAGCCACCCCAGTGCTCCTGTCTCCTTTCTTATGATCATTTCAACTATTCAAAAAAAGGAAGAAAGAAAATACAAACTCAGAAAAAAATAAGCCTTAGGAAAAGCCCTAGGCTTAGGCGTAGAAGTAAAATGCTTAATGAGTTTTGTATTTTTGAACAAGATACTTATTCTTTGCAACCTTTAATTTCATTTTAAAATAGGGATGATACCTAAGTCACAATGCTATTGTATGGATTACACATTATGATTTTTAAATGATTCTACACATGTAGAATAACTGAATGAATAGCCACAAAATATGATCCTATAAATAATATTTTTATTTTACAAATACATACAGACTTATGGCTATTCAATGTATTTTTTAGATAACTGCCCAGGAACCTTTGGCTATGTTATTCAGTTGTTTCTTCTTACTTTTTTAAAATTTTTTTAATGTTTATTTATTTTTGAGAGACAAAGCACAAGCAGGGGAAGGGAAGAGAGAGAGGCAGACACAGAATCCGAAGCAGGCTCCAGGCTCTGAGCCATCAGCACAGAGCCCGATGCGGAGCTCGAACTCACAGACTGTGAGATCATGACCTGAGCTGAAGACGGCTGCCTAAGCAACTGAGCCACCCAGGCGCCCCTCTTCTTAATTTTTTTAAAGTAATTGCTAGACAATTTAAAATTACATGTGCGGCTCTCTCTTAATGCTCACATGCTCCTGCTGGACAGTGCTTCTCTAAGAAACCCAAAAAAACATAATGTCATGATTCTAATTAGCTTGTGACAGGAAAACAATGTAATGCAGGAAGCAGGAAGTGAAGACACTGTATCCAAGATAGTGTCAAAAAGTACTAGTGATGCAGAAAACAAACAAGCATGGGATGCTGGCAAAGTAACACTGTTATATGTAAGCATTTCAAACCTTCTATGGGTGTTAAAGATTCAGGACAGAAAACAACAGAATTTCTGAGAGATTTGATCTCAATTTCTACCACCATATGAGGATACAATTCCCTTTAGAAGTATAATGAAACAGAGTAATCACAAAACATATGAAAATATACAGTGATTCAAAAGAGGAGAATATGGAGAAGGACCAAATCAAAAGTCTTCTCATGAAATAAAATCCCTGCATTGAGTAACAAGTAGATTCAGTAGAACTCTGTATCTTATAGGGGCTAGAACATTCAGAGGCAAAGACAAAAAATATATCAGGACAGACTATATCAAGACAAAAATATTAAAAACTAGTATGCTAAGTACAATTGGATGTACAGATGAATTTATCAAGGAGCTAATAACACTTAAGCTTCAAGGATTCTCTCTTGCCAAGGTTCTTTTCTTGGCTTTGAGAGATGCTGTGTAATTTTGTATTTGTGTCTTTATACTTATTTATATGTTAATTCCTTTTCTTAAAGGGGATCTCCAATTGTATAAATTTCGAGTTCCATAAAGTCTATATCAGCTCCTGGTACCTTGAGAAACTGATAGTACACTGCAGTCACTCCCCCATTTTCACCCACAGATACTCACAAACACCCGGTTTGTGCCTGGCATTCTTGGCAAAGGTGGTATTCCCATATATTGCTGACCTTGTCCTAATGAAACATACTTTCCATCCACAGAAAACAGATGATAGACACATTATGACTGGTTAATACAGACCTACAACCAGTGAAAAAATATGTATCATAAAGGATTTATCCACCCAATAGATAGGCTTATTTCTTCTAATTAGCTGTCAAGATAGAACACATGAATAAGTTCATTATTCAGTTTCTCAGAGCAGACCACATGATGATTGAAAAATGAATATCCTGAGTGATTTTCATTCTGTATATATACGTGCAAAGATACATATGTATACACACATATGCATACTCATAAAGTATGCATTTTATTATGGGGTTATGGATTTTTTTTTGTTTGTTTTCTTCATTGCACTTTGCTATGTTTTCAGTTTGTGGAAATTCAGTTTGTGGTATTGCATTTTAAACAAATAATATAAAAAGTATTAAAACCCTAAGTTTTCCCTATAACAATTTTTGGTTTCTTTTTCCTCTCAAAATCTTCCACTGTGGAAGTATTGGAAATTTGTTAGTATTGCTTGCATTTGCATTCATACCTAGGCAGAATTTCATACCTATCACAGTTTAGAAATTGCCAGAATTCAACAGTGATCTTCACATCCAGTAACAATTTCCTGGCCAACTGGGAACAAGAGATGCTGAGGAAATAGGAGGGTGTTGCTTCTCATTTTTGTTTCATTACTTGCCTCTATAAATGGCTTCCTGCCATACTTGTTGATCCAGCATTCTTTGTATTAACCTTAGGAAAGTAACATTATTTACCGTAGGAACAGGACTTTTACAGAAAATGAATGAAAAGAATATAACTACAAATGTAGATGAGACGATACACAAAAGTCCACGAGTAGATAAGCACATACTTGGAATATGTCCACGTTATTAACGAAGAAGAATGAAAAAAAGAGGTGGATTACTGACAGACTGAAGAAGAAGCAATGAACACTTGCTTAATAACAGGTACTATGAAGCAAAGGACAAATGCAAACATTATTATACAATGAGTGATGGTAATAAAAGCAAACAATGCTTTGGTAATCATTTATATTCATTCTTTAGAATTGATGAATGAAGAAAACAGATATAAAAGTAACGATCAATTGAACTTGGGTTTATTTCATTAAAAATGATTTTGGCACACTGACAGGGGACCATATTTTCAGGTATTTGTCTGATTTGAATGAAATTATTGCCATATCCAGAGTTCAGAGTCAATAATTTATGAATAGATACTGAGTGCTGCCAGAACTATTCTTTCTTGCTGGCGAATACTCTATGTCATCTGAATGGGGGTCACCAGGTAGCTTTCTACACTCTCACTCCTCTTTGTAGCTGCCAAATAACCTGTGATTCTATTAGCAGAAATTCTTCCCTATGGAGTTAAGTATTCAAACACTAATATAAGGAAGAGGGCAAATATAAAACTTCTGTCCATATTTAACACATTATTAAATCACATCAGATACTTTCCAAATGGCAGATCTCCAAGAGCAAGAAGTATCTTGGAACAGAATTTACAGTAGATACATATCGATAGACAACATGTGGAGAGATCGAGAAATGCTTCCACATGATGCCAAGGGTGGGATAAAGGAAATATGCAAGGGTAGAATGGGGATCTAACTGTAAATGAGGATAATGGAAAGAGAAGGAAGTTTTATAAATGGAAAATAAACTTTATTATAGCTAGCAGTAACTGAGATTGCTTAGTCTAATAACAGAAATGGATGATTGATGAAGGTAGAATATAAAGGACAATCTGCTAGAAAAGAGAGTTGATTATTCATAGATCCCACAAGGTGAATCTATGATGAATATGAGCAGGGTATATTAAGGTGAGTAAATCACAGTATATAAAACCCAGTCTAGGATTTAGAGCTCACCAGCCGCCTTCTTTATATACACCATTTCTCCTTTTTCCCTAGACTTCATGCACACAGCTGTGCTGCCTGTGGGTAGAAGGAGAGTGATTCTTCCTTCCTTTATTTCTGTCTGATTCAATGATGGTCATGAAAAATAGGATACAAAATACCTAACAGCATTAATTAATGTGTGTTTCATGTTGGGTTCCGGAGAAGCAGATGTTGAGACAGAGTTTGGAATGCAAGATGCTTCTTAGGAATCAACAGCTGCCAGCAGAAGGGGAGCAAGTGGATTGAGCAGAGAAAGAAGTCAGAGTGCACCACACGTCCAATAAGCCTTCAGAGACCATGGTGAGGAACTCTGAAACATGAATTCCCGTGAAATTGTCCTGCATTAGGGTGAATTGGATGGGGCCTTAATACCAGTGGTCAGCAAACTGTGACCAACCTGCCATCTATGTATGTATGGCCTATAAGCTAAGAATGGTTACTGTATTTTGAAATGATTGAAAAAAAATCAAAAGAATCATATTTTGTGAAATGCAAAATATATTCAATTCAAATTTCAATGTCCACAAATACAATTTTATTGGAATACAGTCATATTCATCCCTAATTTATTGACCCTGACTGCCCGGGAGCTATGACAGTAAAGTTGAGTAGTTGTGACAGAGACTCTATAGCCTATGTAACCTAAAACATTTACTATCTGTCTGTTTACAGAAAAAGTTTACAAAACCGTCCTTTGTTCCCCTGCTTTACTCAGTCAGCCGTTGGGTGAGTTGGCCCTTTGCTGCTGAGGTGAACCCTTAGCTGACAGCCAGAATCTGTCTCTTGACCTCACTCCAGAGCTGAGCAGCTAATGTCCTTCTTTAAAAGGGTATAGCAACACATCCCTGTGTCTACCAAAAGGCTAATTTCAGCAGACCATATGCTAAATGAAAGCCGTCCAAACTGGAAATTGTCATTTTTAAAATATAATTCTTTCTGCAGTTGCTTCAACATATTATGTAGGTAGAGATGTTAGGATACTAGAGGAAAAACAAATTCCCCCTGGGGTTTCAGCAAATGCACATAAGCTTCTCATCCATTGTTTTATTATTACACATCCTTGTTGAAAAGGAGAAGAATGCTATAGGACTTTTCAACTATCAAGTGTTTACTGTCATTATGTAAGAACTGGCCTTGGAATTCTTTCCTGAGCCCCAAGAATCAATCATCCAATTGTTCCAGTTTTCACTCCCTGATTATTGTTCCCCTTGTTCCTCTAGATTATTTTCATGGATTCCATTCTAAAGCTTTTCCTATAATAGATGTTGCTTTTGTCATTATTTTCTCTGACAAATCAGATTTAGTTCTCTTTTTCTCCCTTAATTGGCATTTTTTTTTGGTCTAATTGCAGTACTTTTCATTCATTCTTAGAAAACACATGAGCTTGAAAGAGAGTTTTCACTGTTGCACTAATGGTGACTAATATGCAGTCATCTCATAACCACGGTCCACTTTAAGAATTGTTTTGTTAAAGTCCCTCTTATCTCATTTGCATATTGGCCAAAAAGACCACATCTGGTTCAAAGGAACAGTTTGCATTTCAAGTCTTAAGATTTCAAGATGTTAAACATACTATAATTTTTATTGAGAGGACTTATCATAATTACGGGTATATTTTAATTTTATTTGTGCAGTTTCTTAATTTATTGCATCTCTTCTAGAAGAGTATGAACTCATACTGTCTTGCTTACCACAGTACACCTGGACAAATAATGGAAATTCAAAAACTATGTGTTGCTTTTAAATAAGCTAGGGATATAAAGTTGGGAGTCATTTGCTTAGTGATGATATTAGAAGCCTTGAAGTATATAAAATGACTGAAGGAGTACGTTCACAATATAAGCTTGGATAAAATAACATAAGACAACAATAATAGTTAAAAAAATTTAAAAAACGATACAGAAGGAATTGCCAGAACGGAGAGGAAATAAGAAGAGTACAACACAGAAAGAAAGGGTGTTTTAAGAAGTAAATGTTTGTGCTGAATGCTACAGAGACTGAAAGTCCCATGGGAATTAACATAGTCCTGATTACTGTAATGATGTGAAAGTTATTGAAATTTTTAGTGAGACCTGATTTAGGAAAGTGATGGGAACAGAAAAACAATTGGAGTGGGCTCCAGTTGGAAGAGAAGGTGAGGAAATTGTTGCAGAATTGATTACACTTCTAAGATGTACAGCTGTAAAGCGGTAAAGTTACTGTTGGTAGGGTGGTGGGCATGACTGGTTAAAAGCCACGTCTAGTGCAGCTTGCCTGTACCTATGGACTTTTACCTATTTAAACACATGTATTCACACAATCCAGCTAGTACACTTGAGCAAGTTGTCAGTATCTGATTTCAAGTGAAAAGAACCTTATGACTCATAGGACCACCTATTAATACTTAGGAATTTAATGGATTCTTACAATGGAATTTCCCATTGAAATATGTTATCCTTCAACATTCCCTAGGAGGCACAAATAATTAAACAAATGAAAACAACTTCATTGTTATTTAGGGATTAATTTACACTTGTCCTGACTAGATTCTTCTGTAAAGCTAATATCCACAGGGTATTTTATTTTATTTTGCATTTTTTTAACATTTATTCATTTTTGAGAGACAGAGAGACACAAAGCACAAGTGGGGGAGGGGGAGAGAGAGAGACAGAATTCAAAGCAGGCTTCAGGCTCTGAGCTGTCAGCACAGAGCCCAACGTGGGGCTCAAACCCGCTGACCGTGAGATCATGACCTGAGCCAAAGTTGGACGCTTAACCGACAGAGCCACCCAGGGGCCCCTCCACGGGGTGTTTTAAAGCAGTATACAGTTCAAAAACATTTTTTCCTACACTCTGAGAAGATGCAGAATTAATTATCATTTCGTTTTAATTAAGAAATTATCTGAAGTATCTGAACCAAGTTTTTATTTACAAGGAAAATTGTCTTACTTTGCAGTAATGTCTTCTCGAAAGAGAAGTCAAAAAATCATCTAATTGCTTCCCATTAACATAATGTCCAAATTTCAGACAAACATTTTGAAGATACTGTTATGTGATAGGTGTGTGTACATATGTGAACACACACACACACACACATAATCTCAGCACAAATATTGGGGGTGAAGATTACTTCTAAATCAGGTGACAGTAAGTTAGAGGGCCTCATAGTTCTCTGGCATAGATCTAGGGTTGACATTTTTTTGTTTTGAGCGGACACAGCATGCTTCCTCAGATTATGAGAGGATTAGAAAGGAATCCCTCTGAAGTCTTATAATAATTTCTCCTTGTAATATGTGATGATTGTCTTCTTATATTCAACTGAATGTTCATTGTGTGGCTTGACTAAGTAAATTATTGTTTAAACTGGATACATAGAGAGTAAAAAGAAATAATGTTTCTATATATATATATGTACATATATAATATTCAGATAGAGCATATATACATAGTGTATCTATCTATATATTTGTATCTAAACTATATTATATTCTATTATTATTTTATTATTTAAGTTGTAAATACTTAGAGGGTAGAATTTTGACTTAGTGCTCATATTCTGTAATATTGTTCCTAAATTACTAGCAATTTTCTACCACTTTTCTTCTAAATTCTTCAAGATTATTAGGTATAACTCTATCCATGAAACAAAAACTATTGATTTTTTTATGATGGGAATTCTTTGAAAATTGGTAGCCATTAAAAAAAAGGCACAGAAATGGCATAACAGGATGAAAGAAAGAATATGAAAGAAAATAGAAAATATCTTGTGAGAATGTTTGCCTGTTATTTATTATATACATTACTAATTTTACTGATTGCTAATTTTAGATGAGATATTTGAGGACCATGTGTATTCATGCGACAAATGTGAAGGATGCTTGCTATGGTCTGAATGTCCATGTTCACCCAAAATTCACCTGTTGAAAACCTAATGTCCAAGGGGATGGCATCCGGAGGTGAGACCTCCATGAGGTCACTGGGTCATGACGCTGCATAAATAGAGTTAATGTCCTTAAAAAAAGAGGCTACAGAGAGCTAGCTTGCCGCTTCCACCACGTAGGGACACATTGAGAGGGTTGCAACCAAAAAGACGGCCCTCCCCTGACTATGGTGACGTCCTGACCTCCGTGTTCTAGCTTTTAGAACTGGGAAAATAAATATTTGGTGTTTACAAACCTCCCAGTCTACAGTGTTTCCTATAGCATCCCAAAGGGACTAAGGCAATGTTATAAGTGCAAAGATAAAGAAGATGCAATTTTGGTTCAGGATATTGATCTAGGATATAATTTTCTATTCTTCCTTGGAGAAGGCAACATGTGACCTGACATAAGGGGTTCCACTGTCAAGTGAATCTGAAAAACCTTTAAACACATATTTAGAAAGTAAGGATTCTTTGTTTATTGTTTGGTTTCTCCCATATAGTGTCTCAGAATCTTTAATTTTTACTTTATATTATAAATCTCCAGAGTTGGAGATGGAACATGGAATATTTTTCCAAATTTAGTTGACTATAGAACATATTTTGAGAAAGTGCTCATTTAATGATTTGCTGTGTCCTAAGAACTCTCGCCATGGGATTTCAGTCATTTGTCCAGACTCCAAAATTCCAACTGTGCTCAGGAAATCTGGATCACTCAGATCCGACCCTCTTCTTGGCTTTTGTAGCTACGGAAAGCCTAACTCCTTCAATTTCTTAGTTTAAAACTTAATAAAATATGCATTTTTATCCTTTCCTACTCTTAAATCATGACTGAAAATATCCAGTCACAACTGATATTCTTAGTCAATGATATCTACAACTAGAAAGAGCAACTCAATATTTTGGTTTTATTGTCTCAGCTTCTGGACAAAAAATGCAGTATTTTCTTTTGCAGAGCTTGTAAATCATCATCAGTCCAACCCTCAGAACACGCAATGCCCAAATAAAGCTTTTCAGAGGAACTATTTGTTTTTGTCTTAGGTTTTTATTGCTTGGCATTTTCCTAATCTCCTATACTCTCTCTCATCCTGGAGGAAAGGCAAGGGTATGAGTGGATGAGACTATCTGTTAAGATGCTACAATATCTTTGGCCCTGCTTTGCAAAGTTTCTGTGGTATTGAAAAAGGAAACAGCCATGCTTCACTGGTAATTATTTAGTAAATAAAGACTTCCTTCCCAGGTATGAACTCTATTCATGGTGCTAAAATTGCGCTATTAGGGCAATGCATCAGAATCTACTGAGTTGCTAAAGCATTAATATTAATTTCTGCCTATTCCAAGATTATTTTCATCACAAAGGAGTCTGGCATTCCACAAAGAGTTCTGCTTCCTGAGCTATAAGGCTATCTGGCACTCCTCAAATTCTTAGCATCATGGGCTTCAAGAATGGATCAAGTTCTGCCTAAGTTAAGTGTCTGTGAGCATGGCTGCCCCCAGAGGATTTCAATTGTCAGTTGTTCTGCAGAAATGTTCAAATCTCCCCTGCTGCACCGCTCCATCATTTCAGGAACTCATACCTGATTCCGTGATGTAACTGGTCTTCCTGCCTCTAGGCTTCTTCCCCACAGATTCAATCTTTACACTGCAGCAAAATTGTAAGCAAAGACCTAATCATTTAACTCTCCCACTTAACTAGGATGGCTATTATCTGCAAGGCAACTATTTATTAAAGCTCTGCTCATCTCTTATCTCTCCAACTTCACTTAGGTTTGTATTTCCTTGCTGTTAGAAAACTTTTACTCTAAACCCAATTCAGAAATCTTTATGTTCTTTTATTCATTATTTATTCAGTCACAAATTTTGAGTTCATATGAAATAAATTTATGCATTTATTCAATCAATGAATGTTCATTGAACATCTCTTTTGTGCCAATACTTTTAAAAACACTTGGGATATATCAGGGAACAAAAGGCAAAAATCTTCTGGCTACATAGAGTTGATAAGTGAATTGATAAGTGACGTACATGATATAGTAGAAGGTAATACATTATGTAGATACAGGCAAGGGAAGGGATTAGAAAGTACCAGAAAGTGTATAAAGGGTTGGTTTCATTTTAAATAAAGTGGATAGGATCAGCTTCCCTACGAAGCGAACATTTCAGCAAGTACACGTAGGGTGTGTGTGTGTATGTGTTGTGAGGTGAGAGGAGAGGTGAGGAGGAGTGGGAATAACTTGAACCTGAAGTGACACTTCACGGGCAAGCCTTTGGGGTAGAGGGAAGAGGCAATGCAAAAAAGATCTATCATGGGAGGAATCCTGGTGTGTTCGAAGAACAATAGGAAGATCAGTATCACTAAAGCAGAACAAACAAACAAGGATACTGATAGTTAATAAGATCCATGAATTAAAGAGGATCAAGATGATATACCATCCTGCATGTGAAAGAACATTGGCTTTTACTCTGAAAACAAGTGAAAAGTACACCCAATAAGATGAGATTTTGAGCAGCAGTGAGCTTTTTCCCTATATATTTCCCTTTCCTTTTTACCCTCAATACTTTGGGTATTCATTAGCTGAAGGTGTCTGTTTCTTTAGATTGGGTTTCTTGAAGAAAGAGACTCAATGCTTGACACATAGTAGGGATTTCATAAAGAATTTACTGAATGACTCTATCAGTCAACATATTTTTATTAAGTGAGACTTAAGATTTAATTACTCAGAAGCATCAAGTGAAACTCTAATTGGATACCTGAAAACAACTGGATAAGGACAAATTGTTGAAGTATTTTATTTAGTTCATTTATCTGCAGGATCCCTCCAAATAACATATTCTTTTAGGATTAATCATAAAACACAAAGCAGTTTGCATTGAATCAAATATCTTTAAAATAGTTTGTTATGAAATCCAATGATATTTTTGGTTCCTAATCACTTAATCTCACAAATATGACCAAAACACATTATCTACTATTTTGACCTGTAAACACAATTGCCATTTTAGAAATACTCAGGAGCAAATTCACAGTTAAACTAATTTATTTTTCACATGTCCTATTGTAACTAACAACTTATGAGTCAGTTGCTTGATAGCGCCAAAAAAAATCTATTTGTAAGTCCAAACATTTTTCATTTTTACATTTTAATTGAAAAATAAAAAGAAAAGAAATTAGAAGCATTCCTCCCTCAGGATTGAAAATAATGAAGTGTTTAAAATAACATTTAGTTGTTAGCTTGGGGGTGACCAGTTCTTATGACGTGTTCTAATTGTTTTTTTGCTCACTGATATAGATGTCTGTAATACCTAACATTTGCACTCGGATTTCTCTCTTGATTGAATCACATATTTGGCAATGAAATTTGTAGCAAGAGAATATATGCTATGTTCTCATTGATCCTAATCAAATCCACAGTCAGCACATGAGAATGAGAATAGTTAATGGCATTGAAAGTCGAATAGTAAACAAAACAGACGTACTTCTCTGGATTCATACAATTTATCTTCCAGTGGAAGAAGGACTAACATAAAGGGAATATGTAAGTTAATTATAGTATGTTAGTTTGTTAGTATGCGGTTAATGATGCAATTTTGGTGAAGGAAGACCCAGAAGTTGTGTGCTCTTATAATAGTTGATAAATAGCTATGGCTTGGATTTTTAAAATGGCCAAGGGTCTTTCCTTAGCTTGGGTTCCCCTGCAAATAGAGTCTGAAGCAAAGGCTTCTATGTACTAATGTATTAGAAGGTGTAATTCTTTTTTTTTTTTTATTGTTTATTTATTCTTGAGAAAGAGAGGCAGAATGCAAGCCAAAAAGGGTAGAGAGAGAGGTAGAAAGGGAGACACTTCATGAATCTGAAGCAGGTTCTAGGCTCTGAGTTGTCAGCACAGAGCCCAATGCGGGGCTTGAACTCAGGAGCTATGAGATCATGACCTGAGGTAAAGTCGGGAACTTAACCAACTGAGCCAACCAGGCTCCCCTAGAAGGTATAACTCTTGGGAGCAGAAGTGAGAGAACATCAGAATGAATTAGGCAAGGAAAGAGAAACCTAATGTGGGGGTACACTGCTTGACTGGCTATTATGTGATATCAAGAACAATGGATTTCTCCCTCTTATGAAATCATCTTCTAAGAGGCTGTTTAAATGAATGTTATCTGGACAGTCCCTCCAAGAGAAAAAAGGAGGAAGAATTGGTCCAGGGGCTTCCATATTCAACTGGCCAAAGTTTTGCCCCCAGGTTGATGTGTTTGTTAACAGGAAGCTCTAGAACAGGAAACTAGAGATTTGCAAGGGTGAGAGGCAAGGCTTCATCAAGTTCATCTGTATGAGGACAGTGGGAACTATGTAAAAGTGTCACCTAAATAACTGAATCAAGACAGGTGAACCCAAGAGGGTCTGAGTTAGTGCTTAAGAAGTTTCTCTGATAGCTTTCACCCATACTATAACTAGAACAAACAATTTTACTTATTTCAGTTTTTGTAAGTTTTACCAATCAAAAATTTAAAACCACTGTTCTGTCTGAAACCTCAGTTATTTGCAAATGAAGAAACTTAGATATGTCTTCAACATATATCTGATGTCCTAAAGACATCTGAAGTAGAAGATTCCATTTTGATTCATATGATTCCTAGCACAGGCACTGTGCAAATAGGCATGTGAACATTAGCTGTGATTAAAATTTCCAGATTGAAGGCTTTTTTAATTGTGTGGGAAGCACAAATTCATCCTTTTCACCAAAACAAGGTATTTTCCATTGTTGTCATCTAGATATGAGCTCTCTTCATTCCATTTTGCTTGCATGTCTCTTTTGGCCTTTAGTTAATAAAAAATACTAAGTTTTAAGTTGCTTTATCCCTCTTACCGACTTGTAAGCACTTGTATGTTATTATTAAAGCACTGAATTTGGTAACATATGATACAAGCTTAAGTCCCCACACAACTATTCATACAGCCTACTTAAATAGACTAAGTTACATCATTTCTCTAAACCTCATTCTCTTTATCTGGAAGCTTGTATAATGTCCTCAACAGAAAGCCCTTATGTAGATCTCACTACTTAAACTACAGAAAACATTTGTAATATGCTATTCAGATATTAAATGCAATGATTACTTACCCTGAATAATATTCCATATAATAAGTGATATTTTAGTTTTATTCTTTGTTAAATTGAGATAAAATATTTAAATAAAAATAGTGAGATTAGACATTCGTTCTGGTTATTGACTGAGATTTGATTTGGCCAAAATGGAATAAAATCTAAATTTAAAATTTCAGAAACATGTGAAAAATTCATTTATAGTTATGACTTTAAAGCCTTAAATATAATTTACTTATGAGGCATTATTTTGGTAATCTCTCTAGAACTTTTTGGTAGAGTTAAATATTTTTAAGTTAATGTTGTTTAAGTTAATTTTAAGTTAAGTTATAAAGTCATAATAACAATATCTATCCACAAATTATCTACAAATTGCTTGACATGAAAGTAAATATTAAATGGACAGTCAAAAATATCATTCTTTTTGCCAAGTAAATGGTGCCACGGGTCTGATTTTTATGTAAAATAATGTTTTGCACATGCCTACTTCTTTATTACTCAGTTCGATGTCTGAATTACTTTTGGTCACATGAAAAACATATACATACTTTCATCATCTCTGAAATCAGATAGGAAGAACTAATGTCAATTTGAATATCAATACACACGTAGAGGTTAGATGATACAAGGAGATGACCAAGCAGCTTGATATTAATACAGGCATGTTCATACAAAGATTTCTGGATGCAGAGGGACACGTGTAACCCAATGTTCATAGCACTTTCGACAATAGCCAAATCATGGAAAGAGACAAAGTGCCCATCAACTGACGAGTGGATAAAGAAGATGTGGTACATATATAGAATGGAATACTACGTGGCAATGAGAAAGAATGAAATCTGGACCTGTGTAGCAACATGGATTGAACTGGAGGGTATTATGCTAAGTGAAATATGTCAGTCAGAGAAAAACAGATACCATATGTTTCCATGCATAGGTGGATTTTGCGAGACATAACAGAAAACCATGGGGGAGGGGAAGAGGGGAAAAGAAAAAAGACACAGAGAGGGAGGGAGACAAAACATAAGAGACTCTTGAAGACTAAGAACAAACTGAGGAGTGAGGGGGTGTGGGAGGGGGGAGAGTGGGTGACAGGCACAGAGGAGGGCACTTGTTGGGATGAGCACTGGGTGTTATATGGAAACCAATTTGACAATAAATTATTTAATTAAAAAAAAGATTTCTGGAAATGATTAGTATTCTGAAAGGATCCATGAAACTGAAGGATTGATTGTCAACGTTGAATCACAATTCAATCGTTCTTTGTCTTGAATGGTATTGCTTAGATTACTTCATCTCTGAGCCACGGTCTCCTCATTTATGAGATTAAATGAATAAGTAAATGTGAACAAACTTCATAATCTGGACCATACTATGCAAATCTTAGAAGCATATTCAATAAAATTCACACACGCTGCCTGCAACAGGAGAACATATGTGTTATTATCAAAAGGAGGAATAGGTAAAATCTAAAAGAAAATATACATAGAGAAAGGCAATTAAGAGTTATCAAAAGGAGAAAGAATTTATAACCTTGAAGATTTGTTTTAAATAGAACTGAATTTTTTTTTTTTGTAAAGTATATTCTGTATACTCACTGAATGTTTCTTTGCTAACAGTTAATCGGTACTTAAGGGTAAACAAAAAGTTCACCAGATTATACTCTCTTCCTTCTGCCTTTTTACAGGTTTTGTCTCTTGGTAGACAACATATTTTCAGTTATCATCTGTCCATGAACTAGAGATATCAGAATAAAGTGATAGTCTTAAATCTGAACTCTTGATAGATGGACCAGGCATCAAAACTTTCATATCTGGTTGGTAGGATAATATACAGAGAACGGCTGGGGTACTATCACAGAAATGGGTAGTTTGGCAATTTGGGGAAAGTTGCACAGTGGGTTTAAAACCTAATATATCTCTGAAGCATTGTCATTTATTTGCCTGTGCATTACTAATTGGATAGTAGGAATTTACTGAACATCCACTATCTGAAAAACGCTAGACATTAAAAATAAAGGTAAATATGATCAAGGTCTCTGTCTGATAGAGTTTCTAGCCTAGTACCAAGCACAGAAAAACAGACCCATGATCACAATATTAGGTGATAAATGCCATAAGAGATTTATCATATGGGTTCATTTACCCAAAAAATTACATAAATAAAAATTAAATAAAGAAAATAAAATAAGATATAAATAAATAAGTAAATAGTTCACTGTGTCTGCTATGTTTGAACTTTTCAGAATGCCCTTAAATACGTATATAAATAGTGCCCATAAGACTATCTGACACTAAGATTAGCTCTTGATGATCCCGCTACATAGCTACCTGGGGAAGTTTCATGAGTAATTGTACAGATAGGTATGATTGTGTTAAAAATATTTGAGAAGAGTGAGGCAGGTTCAAGGAAAATAAACTAATGAGGCATAAAGGTTAATTGTTATCATTCCTATTTCTCTCCCACCCTACCACCCTGTAACCAAGATGGCTATTGGTGTGTGTATATGTGTGTGTGTGCATACGACACAGTATGGGTAAGAATTATTTTCCACCGCTAAATTAATGCATCTGTCTAAGCCTACTCTTTTCCTCCTTCCTATTCTAAGTGTTGACAGGCCCTGCCTCGTCTTGTCACTCCAGATGTGTTTTGCAAGCCATCCTTTCTCATTTTTTACACTATCTGATTTTTATTATCTTCTCTGTCTCTTAAATAAAGTATGGGCAATTTTTTTAGAGGGTCAGATAGTAAATGTTGTAGGCTTTGTGGGCCATTGGACATGGTGTGATAGCTCTGCTGCAGCAATCCAACTCTGCCAAGGCGGCATGAAAGCAGCCACAGACTATGTGTAAATGAATTAGTGTAGCTGAATTACAATAAAAGTTTATTTACAAAAACAGATGATGGTCTGGATTTTACCCTTGGGTAATAGTTGTCTGACCCCTACCTTACATGATACATTTTTCCTTCTATTGGGTTATTTTTAACTGCACTCTAATGTATTCCAATATTACCTATCATAAAGGGCAGTTTTTAACAAAAACGTCCATGTAGCCTTTGTCTAATATTTTGAAGCTGTAAATCAAGCTTAATAAAAAGGACAAGCCTATTAAATAAGTAACTGTCCTCTAATTTTGACAAATATAGCTTCATAAAAACCCTGAAGGCCAAATCTGAAATAAGAATTTTTTGCCTTCTTGAAGTTCTACTTCAGATATGATGGTAGAGACTAAATGTCATTCATTCTTTCTTTCAATTCTCACTCCTTCCCTTTCTCCCTGAAGGACATAGTTTACCCATTCCTCCTACCTAGCAGGGTGGGATTCATTCTCACAGGGATCAAACTTATAGATGAGTCTCCTATACGTTCTTGAGCAAATCTGGGGCCATATCACTATAGAAATCCAGAGTCCCAGGTACCCAGTGTGTGATCAAAGAAGGAGGGCAAGATGTTTGGATGCACACATCCTGTTGGCCACCTTGTCTCCTTACACTGTAGAAAAAGGTAAGGCTGGAGAAGGGACAAAGTTCTGCCCACTAAAACACAGGGTCCAAGACAGAGACCCTCTTACTGAGAGTTTAGATGTAGATATAATTAGTTAATACGAGGTTATACTGCAGAATCGTGGGCCCATAATCCAATATAACTGGTCTATTTACAAAAAGGGGAAATTGAGCACAGATATGCACACAAGGAGAAAGCGGTGCAAAGAGGAAGGTTGAGTTGGGGGTGATGCTTCTAAGGGCCACAGCATGCCAAAGATTGCCAGAACACTGACAGAAGTGAGGTGAGAGTCATGTAACAAATTCTCTCTCACAGCCCTCAGAAGGAACTAACACTGCTGGCATCTTGACCTTGGACAATTAGCCTCCAGAACTGTGAGATAATAAATGTGTTATTTAAATTACTCACTTTTTGGTACTTTGTCATGGTGGCCTTAATAAACTAATATATCTCCTTAGAGAGACTTCCTTGTCAAGTGTTTCTAAATGGTTACCTTCCATTTAGTTTTAATCATTGTACTCTACTTTTTTCCCTTGGTAACGTCACAAATTATAATTATTTATGTCTTATATAATCATCTGTTAATATATATCTATATTACTGTATTGCATTTGTATAGGATATACAGATACACACCGTAATCGCGTTTGAGCATGGTCTGTCTGTTTAATCACCACTGCCTTAACAGCCCATAAAACAATGATGGGCATAGCACAGAGTGTACTCAATATATATTTTATGAATAAAAGGAAGGAAGAGAGAAATGAATGAACAAATGATATATCACCACTCATTACCCCTTAGCGTTTAATATATCATCCTATACTCCTGAAAGCAACAGAAAGATCAGTGGGTGTTAATGCTGCATTAAGTGAAGTACTGCATAAACAACTATCCCAGAGACCTAGATAGAATTGGATTAAATAACTCATAAAGTGGTCAGTTTGAGAGCTTGAATATGTCTATATTAGCCAAACTGCCTACATTTCACCTAATTTTGAATTATATAAACATTACTTATGTCATTAGAGCTACACTCATTCATTTATTATTTATTCATTTGTTCCTTTGTTCATTCAAAATATATTTTTGAGAATTTGGAATTATTTTAGATATTCAGATTCTCCAGTGAGAAAGTAAAACAAAGGTCTCTGGAATTTACATTCTATGTAGGTTAGGGGAAGGAGACAGACAATAAGAAAGGTAGACATAATATATAAGTAAATGATAAAGTAATTTCAGTATTGATAAGGCCTATGGAAAATAGAAAAATGTAGAACAGGATAGAGACGATAGATAGTGTTGTTTGGGTTACAGTCTGAATGGTGTGGTTCGGCATACCAATCTTCTTGAGGAGCTAGCATCTGACTTAGTTATCAATTTTTCTGAAAGGAAAATATTCCAGAAAGATAGGATATTCAAAGTGAAGACCTTAAGGTGGGAATATTCAGGAATATTTAAAAAGGAGCAAGGGAGTCAGTGTGACAGAACAGAATGAATAAGCAGAACACTAAGAGGTATGTTCAGAGAGCTAATAGGATTGGTGGAGAGAAGGCTGACCAAATAGGGTTTTACAGCTCATCAAGTACCTATATTTGACAATATAAAAAAATTAGTCAGAATATATTTGTGTTGGAGGGATCTTAATGATAAGTTAATTCATTTTTTTATAAAGAAGATTGAATTCAGAGTCACATGGATACTTTGACCCTTCACTAGAACTTATCTGATAGAACCATGTATCTTCTACGATCCAGTCAGTATGCTACCTCTAGAAGGGTGGTTCTCAAATGCAGTGTGCATCAGAATCACCTGTTGGGCTTGTTAAAACAGAATGTTTGGCTCCACTTTCAGGATTTCTGATTCATTAAGTCTTCTTGATTTGGGTCCTAAGAATTTGCATTTCTTACAAGATCCCAGGTGATGCTGATACTGATGGTCTGGAGACCACAAGTTGAGAATTACTATTCTAGGCTCATAGACATACTATGTCAGCAGTATAAGAAGAATTATATATTTGGTATCTTACCAAACTGTATGTATTCATTTAGATCAATCATAATTTCATGAAAATGCTAAGAACTTCCTTGCATGTTTATTGTCAATGTGGTATCTCTTCATTTTAGGATTGATTTTCTAGGACTTGTAGAATCTCCTCCTATTTTTACAATCATCTGGCCTCTTCACTATCCTTTCATTTATCTCAAATGCCTGTCTCCAATTTCCTTTTAGAAGAAATTTTTGGATCAGATCTTGGAACCAAAAATTAGGGATAGAATGAAAAAGAATATATGATTTGTGGAATATACTGTGTTGGGACCAAGATGAGTTTATTTTCTCTATTCAGTTAATTTTGTTTATGTTTTATGATTTTAAATTCTTCTTAAATACATCAGGATGGAAATGTCCAACAATTTTCTTTTACAGTAGAGTACCTAGCACATTTTGCCCCCTAGTTCGGAGAATACTCAGCTCTGTACGGATGCTAGCATCGTTATGTAAAACTATAGGAACCGAAAGTCAATAGATAAAATAGAGAGAGAAAAAGTAAACAGCCCTGAGAATGATACCAGTGTCAAGTGAGAAAACAGTTTCAAACCAATCTGGTAAAATTATTTTCTAAGCTTTTAGGTGATTTCCAATTTTCTTGGCCACACATTATGAAGGACTCTGTCTTCTTCCGCACTGAAATCTAGGAAGTCAGAGGAATAAAATAATCTGACTAAAATTAATTTTAGAAACTGTCTAATGGATAGCCAATAATTTATTAAGTCTTGTTATTTGTACTTCCTAATCATTTTTAGAATCAGCAATACTCTCTTCCTATTCACCCCTGCTATCTTTATTATCTTTTCCTTATAGATTTGTCATGTCTTCCCTATGGCTTCCCTAAGTATTTATTTCAGAAGTCCAACATTCATACTGTTCTCAATTTATTCCTCATAACTTAATATACTGTCAATTTATTGTTTTATTGAAATTATTAGACAGTTCCTTAAAACATATCAGATAAAGTTCAAAGTCATCAGGCAATGTGCTTGAAATCTACTTCTTCAGCTTCAGTCTTCCCTCTTTCTCCTTCAAACAAAAGTATTCAGTCTATCTGAACTAGTTCTGTATTCCTGCATATATCATACATACACTGTTTAATACTTTAGGCCCTTTGTACAGTTATTACTCTCCCTGGTGCCCCTTTCCTCTTTCTGTCCTCTGGTAAATCCTTATCCATTCTTCGATGCTGGCACATGTGGAAATGTTTCTTGTGCCACATTCTATAGATCAAAGCTAGTCACAATGTTGACTAAGACTCCAGGGGGCTGCAGAAATAGATCTCGAAACTCTTGATGTAGGGGTGCCTGGGTGGCTCAGTCGGTTAAGTGTCCGACTTCAGCTCAGGTCATGATCTCACGGTCTGTGAGTTCGAGCCCCGCGTTGGGCTCTGTGCTGACAGCTCAGAACCTGGAGCCTGCTTCCGATTCTGTGTGTGTGTCTCTCTCTCTGCCCCTCCCCTGCTCACGCTCTGTCTCTATGTCTCTCAAAAATAAATAAATGTTAAAAAAAATTAAAAAAAAAAAAAACTCTGGATGTAGGAAGTGTTGTGATCATGAAGGGGGTTGTGATTCTGCATTCTAAATAGAATACATTTTGATATTATAAGTGGTCATCAGCTTTAATACAATTTCATTGACACAAATACGTGACTGACTAATGGAGGTGGGGTTGGCAGAGAAACCACTGATGTTCAAAAGGTCATTTCAAAATAAATGTTATATATCTTCTTACACATTCAATCCATTTTTATAACAAGTAAAATTCTGATTATAAGCTGTCTCCTTTAAACTGTGCTATCTGTAGAATGCTCAACAACTATTTTTGATGCTAAAAAAAAACCCACAGAAGCATCTTTTATATAAAAACTGCTTTAAGGTCAACTTCTTCAAGTATATTGTGATTTTATAGGTTGAATTACTCCTGATGAACTGAATTATGATACTGAATCTTCAGTATATAAGATATTTTAGGTTCTTTGGCAATATTCACTTCATAGAAAGAGAAAGATGTATTATTAATTAAATTGATCTTTAACATCCTCTTCCTAATATTAAAAGAAAAATTCAATACTACCCATACTCCCCATCTTTGAGGTCTAGGCTGAAGATTTCCATTTTGGTTGCAGTAATTGAAAAGTGTTGTCTCAATATTTTAATTTGGTATGTGAATTATTCATCTTCTAAAATGCACATTCTTCTCTTCAGATATTCATATCAATAGTACAAGAGCCTTCCCATGGGAGTATGTTTTGATCCAAACTAAATCAAGTAAGCTAAATACCAGAGTGTATCCGTATGCTTGTATACCCAATTTGCTTAGATAGATTTTGATTCTACTTACAAAATCAAAGTCATAAATAGCTCCTAATGGAAAAATTCAGGTGATTAAGACTTGTCAAATATTTAGCCAATAGGATGTTGATGAACTGCATGCTTCTAAAGAGTTGTTTAAACCAAAGATTAAAATTTGATTTTGCTGTGATAAGAAGAAATCTTACAAAATTCAATATTGAGACTACATCATCAATTTGAGCAATATTTAGTAGAAGTGATTTTGCATATCATTTTGAAAATAGATTAGAACAGAAATATGCAGTCTGTCTTTGCATTTGCTGCTACTCAGCATTTCCTAAGCACCCACTATGGGCAAAGAGATGTACTAAAATGTATAATAAGATGAGCATACACTGTTGTAGCTACTTATGAATGGAGAATTCAGTGAAGTATATAACGTTTAAAAATATTATTCATGCTAGTTTTTTAATATAATGTCATTGTACTGATATTTATTTTTTAACAAATTACCCACCGATAATTATTTTTTTCGTGTGTTTTATATCCTCTATTCAACTAATGAATATATGGGTCTGGAACTCAGGAAAAGATAATATATGGATCTATAGCTGAGAATGACAAGATAAAATATATGCATTTACGTATAGACCAAGACATATAATTAAGAGTAGATATAAACAAAAATTTTGATGCATAAAATATTAATAAAGGTTAAAGGCACATGGGTTAATTTGATAAACATGAAAGAGTATGTACAGTAAGAGATGAAAGCCAAAAAATGTCTCTGGTGAACACCAACACATAAGAGACCATGAAAAAGTTTATGATACAAAGACTACAATGGAGAATAGCCAGAGAAGAACAGAAATCAAGCAGACAAGGTGTCAGCAAAGGAAGGGCAAGAGACAGCTTCAAGGTGGATGAGTTAACAGTGGATCACACTAGGTCAAGTAGCAAGTTGGATTGCCATGGTTTCAATGGAATCTTTGCCTATGGCATATTGTTAATAGGGAGTGTGAGAAAGTGAATAACGGTATGTGAGTAGGTTTGGACTGAGAAAGCAGACTATTCATTCGAGAATTGGGAGGGCCTCAGTCAGATAACCACCTGACTCTTAATTTATGCTCAGGTCATGATCTTATGGTTCGTGGGTTCGAGCCCCACATTTGGCTCTGCACTGACAATGTGGAGGCTGCTTGGGATTCTAAATCTCTCCTTCTCTCTCTCTTCCTCCCTGCTTGCTCTCTCTCTCTTTCTCTCTCTCTCCCAAAATCAATAAATAAACTTAAAAAAGACTGTGAGACAAGGTGGTAGGTAAGCTAAAGCCCAATGTAAGGGAAAGTTACACTTTGTGGGTTTGCTTCTTTTTTTTTAAGATGGAAGGAAAAGAGCTTGTTTAAGATAATTTGATTTAATTTCATTCAGTTAAACTTTTTTAGATGGAATTTAAATTTTATTTGTTTTTTGAAGGCATTTGAATAGTTATTGAATATTTTTGTTTGTTTCATGTTTTTATTTAAATTGTAGTTAGTTAACGTATAATGTAATATTGGTTTCAGGAATAGAATTAAGTGATTCATCACTTATATACAACACCCAGTGCTCATCTCAATAAATGTCCTACTTAATACACATCACCCATTTGGCCCATCCCACTTCCACCTCCTCTCCAAGCAACCTTCAGTTTGTTCTCTATAGTTTAGAGTCTCTCTTATGCTTTGCCTCCCTCTGTGTTTTTTTTTTTTTCATTCCCCTACGTTCATCTGTTTTGTTTCTTAAATTCCACATATGAGAGAAAACATACGGTATTTGTTTTTGACTGATTTAACTCAGTATAAATACATTCTAGCTTCATCTATGTTGTAAATGGCAAAATTTCATTCTCTTTTATGGCTGAGTAATATTCTATTGTGTGTATATACCACATCGTCTTTACCCATTCATCAGTTGATGGACATTTGGGTTCTTTCCATAATTTGGTTATTCTTGATAATGCTGCTATAAATATCAGGGTACATGTATACTTCTGAATCAGTATTTTTGTATCCTTTGGATAAAGTGAAAAAAAGACTTTTTTTCATTATAACCACGAATTATGTGAGTTTGGCTTTAGGAATTGATTATATTGTTGTTTCTTTCTGGGTAGGCAGAAATCTAGTTAAAATATCAGGCCTCCTAATATACTAACACTATTCACTCATGCTTGGAATTTTCAAGTAATTGAGTTGTTCATTTCATTTCTAAAGATGACAAACCAATATACTTGTCTATCTCTGAGTTTTACCTTTGGGTAAAATAGTTTCTTTATTATTCATCTCAGACTATACATGGTGCAAATAAATAGTACCTAACAACTCAAACTTAAAACCTTATAATTATTTTTATTATTTTCCACTCCTTGAATTTCATATATAATTTGTCTCTAAACTCTACTATTACTTCATCAAAAGTTTTTTTCCCTAGTTTTATTGAGAAATAATTGACATGTATCACTGTATAACTTTAAGGCAAACAACACAGCAACTTGATTTACATATATTGTGAAATGATAACCGCAGTAGATTCAGCCAACATCCATCTTCTCATATAGATACAACAAACAAAAAGGAACAAAAAAAAAAAAAAGGAAAAAAAATCTTTGTGTGATTGGAACTCATAGGATTTACTGTCTCAACAACTTTACCATATACTATAGAGCAAAGTTAGTTATAGTCGTCATGTTGTACACTCATCCCTAGCACTTATTTATCTTATAAGAGAAAGTTTGTCCCTTTTGACCACCTTCCTCCAATTCTCATCTCCCTACCACATGTCTCTAGTAACCACAAATCCGATCTCTTTTTCTATGAGTTCATCTGTTTCTTCTTAGATTTCACATACAAGTAAGATGATATAGTATTTGTCTTCTTTATCTATTCATCTATTCAATGGATACTTAGGTTTCTCCCATGTCCTGGCTTTTATAAATAATATTGCTATGAATATGGAGGTTCAGAGATATTTTTGAGTTACAGTTTTCATTTCCATTAGACATATTTCCAGACGTGGAATTGCTGGATCTTATAGTAGTTCTGTTTTTAAGTTTTTAAGGATCCTCAATACTGTTTTCCATAGTAGCTACATCCATTAACCATCCCACTAACAGTGAACAAGGGGTCCGCTTTCTTCATATCTTTGCATCATTTGTTGTCTCTTGTCATGTTGATGATGGACATTCTAACAGGCATGAGATGATATCTTTGTGTGTTTTCTTTTTAATGTTTATTTATTTATTTTTGAGAGAGAGAGAGAGAGAGAGAAAACAAGGGAGGGGCAGAGAGAAGGAGAGAGAATCCCAAGCAGGCTCAGCACAGAGCCTGACAGAGAGTTCGAACTCACAAACTGTGAGATCATGACCTGAGCCTAAATCAACAGTTGGATTCTTAGCTGATTGAGCCAACCAGGTGCCCCTCTCTTTGACGTTTTAATTTGCATTTCCCTAATGACTAGTGATACCGAGCATCTTTTCATGCGCCTGTATCATTTTTATGTATCTTCTTTGCAAAAATATCTATTCATATCCCTTTCCCATTTTTTTAATTGGGTTATTTGGTTTTGTTTTGAGTTGTTTAGGTTCTTTTTAACAGTTTTAGATACTACTGTCATTGTAATTTGAATATGAATAGCCACATACTTAAACTACTATAAAATCTTCCTAAATAATTTCCTTATAAGCAGTTCACCTATCTAGCCTCCTCCCATTGTGTCTCTTATATACAACCATCAGATTAATCAGCCCAAAATGCTTGTTCAAATACAACACACTCCTGTTTAAAAGCCTCCCTTGATATCAGAATTTGAAATCTCAAAGTTACCTTAAAAATTAGACTCTCTGTCATGTAGATGAGGGAAATAACACCTACAGAGAGGAAACTACAATACTATTATACACCAAGAACTCTTTTAGACAGTATCTATAAGTATTGAGCAAGAGAGATGAAGTCCTTACCCTTATAGAGCTTACACAAAAGAGTGTTACAAAAATAAATATATTAAAATTATTTAATTAAATAATGTAATGACAAGTTTTGATTAGTACTATGAAGAGAATTAAATCTGGGCAATATGAGAGGACAATGATGTGTGTATTAAGATGGATGTTATTTTAGAAATTGTCCTCAGAGATGAACTTTAAGAAGAGTTTTACTTCATTTGAGTGAACACAAATCGCATAAGGGAGTGAACCCTGCAGATGTCTGTGGATATTTGGGGAAAGAGCTTTCCAGGTACAAGAAAATAAATACAATATTCTGAAACAGGGGCAAATTTGCTTGTATAAAAAATATCAAAATGGTCAGTGTGGCTGGAGTGGATTAAGCTTGGGGGTAAGGAATCGGAAAGAAATAAATTATGTCAGAAAAAAATACTTGGAGGGAGACTATACAGTTAAACCATAATGAGAAATTATTTTTATTGGAATGTCACTGAGAGATTTTAAGTTAGTGTGGGGTGACATAATAAGAATAGTATGATAGACTATGACAGGAAAGGGTGGAAGTCAGGATAGGAGGAAATGTGGCAGTGGTGGAGCTGAGGAGTGGTTAGATTCAGTTATTAATTTACAAGTGGAACAGACTTCCTATTAGAATGTATGTAGAATATGACAGAAAGAGAAGAATCAAGAGGAAATCCAAGATTTTAGAACAGGAAATTAGGTAAATGAACATGAGGAAACAGCAGGAGGAATAGGTGTGTGGGAATAATTTAAGGTTTGAATTTTGGACAGGTTAAGTAAACCGCGGCCAGCTGAGTGGAGGTATTTGATAGGTAGCTGGCTTATATGAAAGGAATGCCAATTTGGAGCTCTCAACATGTAAGATGTTACAGCAAAGTTGTTGGTTGCTTATGTGATATCCATTTCTAATTCTACCTTATTAATAGAGTCCCATTATTAAGAGTAATAACAATATGCTTTTCTAGCTTCTTTTACAGATTGGGGTATTCAGTGAGATGTTCCCATAAGTTCTTAAGTGAGGCCTCCAGGAAAACCCATCAGAAGGGCCAATTTAGCCAGGACACTGTTTGGTGCTTTTTTCTTCTACACCTTCTCCCCAACTGAACATGAGGAGCTCCAACAGCTTAATTGTGACTGTAAGGATGGATGATGACACTGCTATTAGAGGCTGGGTCACAGCTAAGTGTGAAACTCCCATGCCTGCTCTATACTGGCCACTCTGGGACTTTATTATTAATTAATTAATTAATTAATTGGTAATTGGAGAGAAAAGTATTAATCTCGTTTAAGCCACATTTTATGGTGACATTTTGTTTGTAAGAGGTCAAATCTAATTTAAAACAGACACAATGAATTTAAATCACATGACTGCATGAGACCATCAAGGGAGCAAATGGAAGTAAAAGCAAAAAAAGCAGAGGATGAGCCCTGAGGCAAATCAACATTAGAAGTGGTAACACTCTAGCACTAGACCCTGGGATGGAACAGACATAGAAGCACAAAATCAATCAATCAATCAATCAGTCAATCTGAGAATTGACCACTGGTTTTAGAATTAGTGACATTGATTACTGGGGACTCAGTGGAGTGGCAGGGAAGCAGAGTTGTTTAAAGAACAGCTACAAGAGTATATATAGGAAAATTTGTATTGATCTGTTTCAAGATCATTTTTTTAACTGATATGTCTCATAAGTAGTCAAGTAGCCTGAATGGGAATTTACTCTAAGGGACTTATTGTCTCCTATACTATCCTTTATGCCACCTTTATTCCACTATATAACCTTGTTTACAATTTCTGATCTGAGTCTTGTTTGGTTTTGGGTCTTTATCACAGCCTCAAGAAATCTTTAAGTGTCCAAGAAGTAATATGACAGTTAACAAAAAAACAAACAGGAAAAGGTAAAGTGGAGATTCTAGTATATATGCCAATATCATTCGTCTTAAATATCAAAATTGGAAAGTAGACGGTTCCAAGACATTAAATGTTTTACTAAAACACTTTTAATGGATACACAGATTTTAAAAATGTCATAATATGGATGTATTGTAAATTACAATTACCTTAAAATTTCAAGAGAAGAAGTGAAGTAAAAGTAAATATCAAAGATATTTGAAATATTGGCCATTCTAAGATCAGTGTGTTGTATAAGTCTCTGTCTAGAATTCCACATGTCCTATAACACACTTTATTGAGTTCAAGAAAGCTCTGAAACTACAGAGTTTTGCTAAGTGATTTCAGAAATTAGAGTAATTTTCCCTAGGTTCACATATATATATTTTCCCGTAGTTTAGTGGAATTCAGTATAATGTAACGGCTCTTAGAAAAGTCACATGAGAAAGTTTGACTTCCTCCTTGCCAATCTTGATGCCTTTTATTTTGTTTTGTTGTCTGATTGCTGATGCTAAGACTTCCAGCACTATGTTAAATAGCAGTGGCGAGAGTGGACACCCCTGTCGTGTTCCTGATCTCAGGGGGAAGGCTTTAAATTTTTCCCCATTGAGGATGATATTAGCTGTGGGCTTTTCATATACGGCTTTTATGATGTTTAAGTATGTTCCTTCTATCCCGACTTTCTCGAGAGTTTTTATTAAGAAAGGATGCTGTATTTTGTCAAATGCTTTTTCTGCATCTATTGACAGAATCATATGGTTCTTATCTTTTCTTTTGTTGATGTGAGGGTAAGGGGGATGAGGGAGGGGGGAGAGGGGGTGATGGGCATTAAAAAGGGCACATGTTGGGATGAACACTGGGTGTTATATGTAAACCAATTTGAAAATAAACTATTATAACAAAAAAAAAGAATTTTAAACAGTTGTGAACATAAATAAATTAACAGTAAGTATTTTTATTTAAAAAAAAAAAGAAAAGTCACATGAAAATATGCTCATCATCACTTATCACCAGGGAAATGAAAATCAAAACTACAATGAGATATCACTTCACACCTGTCAGAATGGGTAAAATCAACAACATAAGGAACACCAGATGTTGAAGAGAAAGAAACCCTTGTGCACTATTGGTGGGAATGCAAACTGATGGGGCCACTGTGGAAAACAGTATGGAGGTGTCTCAAAAAGTTAAAAATAGAGCTACTCTCTGATCAAGTAACTGCACTACTGAGTGCTTACCCAAAAAAATATAGCAGCAGTACTTACAATAGCCAAGATATGGAAGCAGCCCAAGTGTCCCACTGATTAATGAATGGATAAAGAAGACGTGGTATATACATGCAATGGAAAATTATTCAGTCATAAAATGAATGAAATCTTGCCATTTGCATTGACACGGAGAGAGTATAATTCTAAAGAATACAAAGCTAAGAGAACTAAGTCAGAGAGAGACAAATACCATATCATTTCACTCATGTGTAATTTAAGAAAGAAAACAAACAACCAAAGGGAAAAGGGTAAAAAATAAAAGAGAGAGAGAGACAAATCAATAAACAGACTCTTCACTACAGAGAACAAACTGATAGTTACCAGAATGGAGGTGGGTGGAGGGATGGGTTAAATAAGGATTAAGGAGTGCACTTGTAAAGAAGACTGGGTGTGTAAAAAGTATTAAATCACTCTATTGTACACCACTGAAATTAATATAATATCATATGTGAATCAACTGAAATTAAAAAAAAAAACTAAACACACACATAGTCACACCACTTTCTAACCCAATATATTATTTCTTTTTAATTGTCTGATAAATAAGCAATAGTATGATTAAGCAATATCAGAATTATGGTAGAGACTGTTGTGTGTGGTTTTCAAAACAGCTGAGAATTAAAGGAAAAGGAATACTATTTTTCTTAAAAAAGAACAACCTAGTAGGATCACACCTTTTATTTTGGACAAATACTTTTCTTTTAAAATAACGAAGATTTTTTTCCTTTGCTTTGCTTAAGGTAACAGAGGCTAGTTAACGCAGAGCTTTGGTAAAATGCTATGAATAATAGATCCATGTGATAAAACTTTGAAATTTCTATGTATTTATTAAAAGCAAGTTTTAGTAAACCACTTAACATCATGGATATATATTATCCTTTTTTATGACATGATAAAAGGGGTACAAATGGTATATTAATAGGATTCCAAGTTTGTAAATAAAATGTAGATTTAAAAATGTAGAAAGGAACAATGTTCACTTTTTTTTCAAAATTTCTAAAATTTGCACATCATGTAAGTACAACTTTTATATTTTAAAAAATCTTATCTAAAAGACATATACTTAAAATAAAATAATTTGAAATACTAAACACATCTGGATCATTTGATTTTGGAAAGGACGGTCTTTATCATCTCAGAATCTGATTGTCTGTGTTTAATTTTTAAGTACAGAGCAGAATGTTGAATTATCAGAGACTGAAGTGGGAATGCATGTGCAGATGGCATAACCCCCTGGAACAGTTGTTCCCTCAGGCACTCCTGTGTCTGCTGCCAAGATAGTGTTAACCCACAGTTTTGGAGTAAATTTTGGAGTAAATCCATACATCACTTTCAAATGATGATGTCACACATACATTTGGTCTCACTAACACTGACGCTAATTGTAGTATGCTTTAGTGAACCATGGGAATGCTATACGTGTGTACACATAGATGCACACATACAGAGATGCACATTGATTTAACATCAGCATGTGACAAATAAGGCTCTCCTCTCAAAGCACCACATAAAGTTGTGAAATGTTACTTGGGATTTAGTGAAGCAAAAGCTGCATTAGGCATTCCATGAAGCATGACTGATTCATCCACGTAGAGACTAATCTTATTTTGATCCTATATTTTACTTTTCCCTGAGTGTCTGAAAATCAGAGAGTGTGAAAAAATGCTCCTGAGAATTGAAATTCAATGTAGAAAATGGTACAATAAATAAAATCCCATGTAACCTATGGACAATTTTGATCATCCAGAGCACTCTTGTTAATGGTTCCAAGATTTAAGACCTGAATCATGAAAAGCATTTTCTAGAAATGGCCCTTGGCTTTGATATTTCCTTTCCATCCCAGGCTGACACAATCCTAATTTACTGATGGTCAGGGATTCATGATATATAGTTCTACTTCATGCATCGTTTCTAATTGGCAGGAGGAATTTTCTAGGATAAAGTGTCCCATAAGCCTGAAGTTTTTTTTTGTCTTTTATTCCTCTAGATAGAAAATCTAAGATATATATTTATAGAAAGCTTTATGAAACAAATTAACTTAATAAATATTTTGGAAAATCTATTTTCAAGATGAGTTTATTTCATCATTTTAAGAGATATAGTAATGACTAGCTTTATAAATCTGTTCATTTTATTTTAAATTTAGTAAGATTTCTATCCTTAGATGAGGTTGTAAAATGTTATCGTTTTTTATAAAAGAACTTTTCCAGAAATAAAATACCTGCACTCTAAAATCTGTCATATTTAGCCTGCCAAACATCTTGCAAAAACACAGGCATTTACCTACACAAACAAAGCCCAATTGGGGTATAAATAATCATTTGTACTTACTATATTGAATATTTTCCTTCAAAAAGTTTACATCACTGGTATACTCAGGATTTAAGAAAATTGACAAATAGACCAGATAATGCCATCACATGGAGATGATCCATTCTAATTAGAATCTTTCATCTACATGCTACAATATGTATATATCAGAATATTCCCCCAAACTGTGATTTACTGAGTACCTAATAGTCCATACACTGAGCAGGCACTTTATATATATAGGTGTTATTTCTGTTAATACAAATCTTCAAAGAGAGAGAGTTTTCTGTGTTTATATTTTGATAGTATTAACTGAGTATTGAAGAGTCTTGCAAACATTAATAATTTCAAATTACAACAAAGTAGTACTTCACAGATAAGAAAATTATAAGCCAGAGAACTTAAATAGGTTTTCCAGGCACACAGTTAGTAAGTGGTAGAGACACGAGTCATGTCAAATTTCTTATGATTCTAATTCATGTTTTTTGTTTTTTTTTTCTGCAATGATGTCTTTCTTTTATAGATTTCCTTCTTCAATATTATTACAAGTATCCTAGCAGAGTGTATGGACATGTAACGAGATGGTGCTCCATTCTTGTTTATGTTGACAGAATACCAAGAAGAGTACCTTATACACAGGAAGCTTTCTGTGGAAGTTAATTAAATATAAATTAGCACTATGAATCAAGAGCTTAATATGATTAGTCATCTTCAAACATACTGAGTATTAATCACTTAATAAACACCCATAGTTCATTTCATTGCAAAAGCTCATTTAGTTGGGCCAACACGGTCTCTGTGTGAGGGGCTTGTGCATGTGTGCTCAACTGGAGTGAATTCTACAGTAATGTCACACAAACACATGCAAACATTCTGGATTTCCAGTATTTCTTTGATAACAGTCTCTCTTTTCCCATGACAAATATCTGCTACAGATAAGCAGCTGACTCATTTAGGGGGAACCTGTACCCTCCAGTTGACCAGAGTCCCCACTCCCTGCTGTGCCCTGGAGCCAACTTTCTTCAAACTGTAGAATTTAGGTTACCTTTCCTGTCTTGTAGGTGGCTGCATTAGAGATCTCCGGTTGTGTGATGGCAGAGAACAGGTATTTCCCAAATGGACAAAATTCAGCAGAGATTTAAAAAGCAAAGGCCCACATTCTCGCCGCTTCGATATTGTGCTGTGATATTTAATATTTATATCTAAGGGGCACAATTTCATTTTTACTTGACATTATCAAAGAACATTTAAAAATTAATATTAAAGCTGATATTTCTAATAGGATACTGTGTCCAGACTTCCAAAATAGCTAGGAGAAAAAAAAATTTCCAGTAACAAGTCACTTGAAAATATTAAATAGGGGCGCCTGGGTGGCTCAGTCGGTTGAGCGTCCGACTTCGGCTCAGTCATGATCTCGCGGTTTGTGAGTTCAAGTCCCGCCTCGGACTCTGTGCTGACAGCTCAGAGCCTGGAGCCTGCTTCAGATTCTGTGTCTCCCTCTCTCTCTGCCCCCTCCCCCGCTCATGCTCTGTCTCTGTCTCAAAAATAAAAAAAAATATTTAAAAAAATATTAAATAAATTCAGACTCAGCTTCCACATGTGGCTATGATGAAGGAACAGATTAAAAGTGCTGTAGGCACTCGGGATGGCAAAGGGACATCATGAGGACACATATGGTCACTAAATGGCAGCAGTTGCTCTCCCCTTCCCTACACCACAGAGCACAACAGAGACTTTTGTGATATATTTTGATAATGATGGCCCTCTGCATACTCAGACTCCTGGTTACTACCATGTCTTTGGCTTGAAGATTCCCTTTTGTTATCTGAGTAAAGATAAGTTGTTTTCTAAGCCGGAAATTTAACATTGGATAACCTTGTTTCAACTTTCACTTTAAGAGATGACTAAAACACAGCTTTAGTTTTCAAGTGAACTTTACTGTTTAAATATTCTAGACATAGAAGATTATTCAAATGTTAACTTAGATATATATAAAGTTTGAGTGACACATTTTAATAACTGAAATGTTCCAAAATCTCAAATCTTGAACAAAGATTAGAAGGATTAGTGAGGATTCTTTTCCTCTCTTGCACTGTCATCATCCAGATAAAGCACCAAGATATTGAATATGTAAAAATGCAAGAAAGCTTCATATGAAAGAGAGGGATATTTTATGTGGCTCTGTAAAGCAGCTATGTAAGAAAGTAATTATTTAGGCTCGTTAAACAACGTACATTGCAGATTGCAAGTTCAGGTTTTATGTGAAGTTGTTTTGCAGCACAATTCTACCTTCACTAGAGGCAGTGGGGTGCTGAATCAATTGGAATTGATAAAGGTAGTGGTGATGGTATGATGTAGGAACAATCTTTCTTTAAAAAAAAAAAAAAACACTGAAACAAAACTCTCAGGTCTGCTACTCGGATAGCAAATAACTTTAATGAAGTTTAGTACTGTCCTAGGAAAAGTTACACTTTTAAGTATTGTACACTTTTTTTCTTTCCTTTGGAACCACTCTTACTGTGGCTGGCAAAGCTATATTAATGCACTAGCCAAGCTAATTCAGCTTTCTGGGTTTCAATTGCCTCATAAACAAATGGTAATAAACACACGTTCCTGGGCTAAAGCAGTGGGATGGATTCACAAAGCTGGCAAGATCCCTTAGAAGTGTAGGTTTATCCAAAGTATATTTTCAGTAATCAATCCACGTAGCCAGCTCCAATAATATATTTTTATTCTGAACCTAGTGATGGCTTCATACACACTTAAGATCACAGTGTGAGCTGGTCTAAAAATTATAATTTGCTTTTTTTTCAGTAACCACTTTTGTGTTTTTCCACTAGTTCCCAGTCTTCTGGTACCCAGCAGGCACAATTATAAAGATCCCAGATCTTCCCTGCAATGTTTATTCATTCTTTTGGTAGCGATTAGAAGCCTACAGTAAATGCAAGTGAAAAGAGAGAAAGAGAGAGAGGGAGAAAGAGAGAGAGAGAGACAGTGCAGAAACAAAGCAGTACTCATAACAAGAGAACTTAAAGTAATATAAATCAAACTTCTTAAATTTTAAAATTCTGATTGAATAACTTGAGAAAATAGGATAGTGTAGACTGCACTATTATTCCTAAGATTCCCATACTCCAGCGTATTACATCCTATATCAATTTACAGAGTACTTTTAAAGTACCTTCAGTAGCCACTGAAGGGTATAATGTTTGATTTCCCCCCTATAAACTGCATAGCTTAAAGTATGGTCAAAATAATTTGATTAAAGCAGATATTATCACAATAGAAAGGTTGAAACCATCAGTTCACTTAACAAGGGGAAATTTAATTTTCAAATCCTCACTCATTCTTATAAAACAGACTAAGAAATGAGTATTTTATCTGACTAATCATTTTCTCAATCTAGTATTCACATGGGTTATCAGCTTCATCTGTACAAAATACACATTATAATAATAAAAAACACGATTTTAAGTGCACAGTATGTGCCAGACATTTTACTACATAATTTACATACCAATCTATTCTATCTTTATCATGAATATGTTTTATTACGGTAATTTGGAAGATGAGGAAACTGAAGCTCAAACAAGTTTCAGTAAATTTGTCAGCTATCCAGCTGCAAAATTGTACAAGTGAAATTCAAACCCAGTCATGTCTGATTCCACAGTTTATGCTCTCTGCATCAATCTCAACAGAGAGAGAATAATTTGTGAAAAGGAAGTTATCTCAAAAAATAGTAATTTCAAAGTAATAGAAGAGGTATAAAAATGAGATATTAAACTATAATATATGTGTGAATGTATATGCATATGCATACTTATTAACACAAACAATAGTAGAACGATAATTTGAATTTTGTTACGCTTTCCAATTTTTTTGCTGGTTGCATTTTAACCATGTAATTATTATGCTGTGGCTAGAACGAATTAGTTTCTTCAATTATGGAAAATATCCTAATATGATGGAATATCTTTCCTAAAGGGAATTTGTCATTGATTCAACTCTTTATATTTTAGAAATAAACATATGTTTATATGTCAGAAAACAATAAAAAATATTGCTTATTTCAGAATGCTACCAAGGATTCTCACATGATGACTGCTTTGTTAATTTTATTAAACATTGTATCTGGTTTTGTTTAGTTTTCCCAGTAAATGTGAAGGACAAACTTAGTTTTAGAGGGAAAAGTCAACAAATTAAAAGGAAAACTTATCTAGAAACATATTAAAAGGAAACTTTTCTAGAAACGAAACCTCACTTTTGTTAGGCTGAATATGGAAATGAGTAAGGTTAGTATCCACTGTAGTTTAATCCTCTGATCTTCAGGAGCAACAGCGAGTGGAAGTACAAGAACATAGTCCTTGTGAGCTTGGCCTATGTGCAGCAGGTAAAAGGGACCACTTCCTAATATCCTTATGCTTTGTAGGGTAGAATTAGTGCCACTTTAGTGTTCGTATACTCAGTGTCTTGTAACTCATAGGTACTTGGTAAATATTGATAGAATGAGTAAACACATAAAATGAAAGAAACCAAAGCTTTTTTATTTCTCCAGAGATGGAACTATACCACAGAGTAGGTTTCATAGCTTTAAAAACACACATCTGAAGGAAAATTAATGTATAAAGTGTGATTCTTACCTACAAAATCTCACACAGAGAGATATTATGACATAAATATTTGCTAACCTGAATAGCCCTCCAAAAATGATCTATATAGAAGTTTTGAAAAGTAATTGTAGAAAAAATTACTTGACAGTATATAATTTATTGCCAGTGACTGAGGCTTGCCTTGATAAAAAAGTTCAGAGTCTGAGTAATCCATTCAGGTTGGATTGGCCATGGTAGCTTTTATTTATGTATGTATTTATTAATGTACTTATTTACTTATTTCAGTTGTTATTAATTTATTTTGTTAGAGAGAGAGAGCAGAGGAAGGGCAGAGAGAGACATAGGGCTCAAACTCACAAACCGTGAGATCATGACCTGAAACAAAACTGAGAGTCTGAGGTCCAACCAATGAAGACCCCCCAAGTGCCGTGGCCATGGAAACTTTTAAATAATCAGTAATGAACTAGTAACTTTAAGGAATGGATATAGTGAGTCTAAAGGAAGAGAACAGAGAATGTCATTCTGGTTGGTAGAATGGTAATCAAAAATGCAATGTTAAAAAAAAAAAGTACCAGTTCTGTTTTGGAGAACCTCAATAAATCAGTTTTGGGAATAGAACACTAGTTGATAAGGATAAAGATTAGAATATAAACAAGTTAGGTTGAACCTTAAGAAAAAGATTATGAAAACAGGCATTTCTTATATTCAGTTTGGATTTGAAAACAAGATATATTGAAATGCCATTATGGTAACCAGGCTTTGTGTTGCTCTGTTCTTTGCTCTTTTTCTTGCTGTTTTATATAATAGTCTATGCTTAATTAAAGTAGACTCAATAGCGTAGTATTAGTTTTTAGGATAAATAAAAAGATTCCATTATGGAGAAGTGAGGTCTCTAAGAAGAATATGACATACATGAGGCAAATGGCACGTCCAACATATCATTCAGTAGCAGAAGCTCAACACATGTAAGACAACATTAATTCTGCTAAGGTCACAGGGAAAAAAAATGAAAGGAAGGGAAAATAAGAAAACAAATTCTATTAAAATTGAAATTTGGAGAACAAAATGAACCTTTTGAAATTATCTAACTATGAGCATATCAGTTTTATATGCACTGCTTTAACTGTCAGTAATAAACCTGAAAGAAAAAAAAATAGAAAACTGATGATAGCATATCAACAAGGGGCTGAATGTCTAGGGTGTTTCAATTGTAAATAGCTAGCTAATATAATTCAGTCACCTTGGGCAAACTTATTAATATTCCCACCTATCCAAAAGAAAATGTCATGTACACCAATTTGTTCTCATGTCCTTTCCATTAAAGAGCAGTAATAAAAAAGACCATTGGAATTTATTCTGATTGCTCCCTCTTTGTGAGCATCATGTCTAAGATTCAATTGTATTTTAGGAAAGGTTTAAAATATTTTTCAACATTTACATTCTTCAATTTCTATTAAAATGGTTCCAGAAAGTTCTAGTAGCTTTGAACCTTTGTCATGGATCTTTCAAAAATTTCTAGCATAACTGATTGTGAGTTCATGTAAAGAATTGGTCTTTGTGTATATAATGCCATTGTAAAAATATAATACTGTAACATTTCATATTTTTTGCTTAAATGGCTCTCTCACCTCTTAGATAAGCTCTATGAGGTCAGAGACCATGTTGCCTTTTTGCCTTTAAATATTGTAAAGCACACCTTCATTCTGTCACAGGACCTCGTAAATTGTTGACTGAATTCACATAAACAGATGTGAAAATCAGAGTTATATTCAAGTTTCTGAGGGAGTGAGAGGATTAATATATAACCAGATGATTATGGCAAGTGTTATAATAGAAGTTCCAGGGCCCAGCATAGTACAATTTTTGGCACATAGTTCCATCCTGAATTATGTATTAGAAGGAAGGAAGATAATAAGTAAAGAAGTAAAGGAGAAAAGGAGAAAGGATAGGAGGGGGGGTGTCTTTACTAATCTTGGAATTCACAAACCACAAAATTTTAAATTTACTAACTGTGACTTACTAAGTTACCAGTCACTCTTATGTGTGACTCCCCGACTCCCAAAATCTGATATATCTATATACACATTAAAGTTTGCACAACATTTGAGGAATTATAGAATTCCTAGCAAGACTATCCCAAATTCACAACGCCCAAATCAAGCAAATATTTTTAGTATTATTACAATTAATGTTTGCTTTTACTCAACAGATAGTAGCCTTTACTTAAAAATATTTCAGGGTTAAAAAAAAGAAAATATTTCAGGGTGATTTACATCTCAAAGGATCTTAAGAATATATATCTTTTATGTTTCATTTTTTTCTCTATAAAATCCACAGAGAGATGGAAAACTAGTGAAGACAAGGTTTACATCAGTAATTCTTTTGTCACTCTGTCAATTTAGGTTAGTTTAACAAGAATATATTGCTTACCTACACTGTACTTGGCACTGCCCAAGTTTGCAGAGATTCAAAGGAATAAAGGCAAGAAGGACAATTCTTCAAGGATTTCAGAGTCTACTTAGGTTATTGTTATATGTAGTTGCAAAATTCTTTCCTCTTCTTTCTCCCTTCTTTTCTTCCCTCTCCTCCTCCCTCTCCTCCTTCTCACTCACCATCTCCTCCTGCTTTCTTCTCTGTGTATGTTTGGGTAAATCTCATAGCTGGGAAAGTGAGAAGTAGATTTTTCTACCAAACAGAACTAGTTTAAATCTGATCATTACATTTGCAGTGAAAAGTCTGTAAAGTTATAGCAGATTGCAAATTACTTTATCCAAAAAATTAAAGCTTTAGCTATTTAAAAGTTTTCAAGTGCTACATGTTCTAAAATATTAATATATTTCAATTATAAGTGACATAAGATGGGCCCTATTTACCATCATTTTAAAATGTAACAAGAGTAATATATATGTATATATGTATATATATACATATATATGCAAGAATAAATATTACTATATATATCAGATTCATGTGAAGTTGTGATTAGCATTAATGGAAGTTATATATGTACATAAATTTTTATTCTCTTCTATTTACTTTGGGCCACCTCCTTAGTGTTTTCAAGGCTTTTGATCATCACTAATGTTCAGTAGAGGCTTTTAAGCTGTGTCTCCACAAAGAAAGGAATCTGGAAAGCTTACTAGCATTCAGATACATTTGTCTCTGTTTCAACTATCCAAGTCAGTCATATCACATTTTAGTTTTCTCATTGCTTCACGATTTTGTTGTCTGGGCTAGTTTTCTTCTTGTTTCCTTTCCATATATATATATATATATATATATATATATATATATATATATATAAAATATACATATAAGTATATATATATAATTTGTTTTAATATATGAATTTAGATGTTAATGGCAGCTCAGCTTGTCATTCGTATATCCATGAAAAAACTATGAGTTTTCCATTCCCTATTCCTTGAGGTTTCATAGCTTTTCTTTTCCAATTCTTTGTAGTGAATATAAGGAAAGGTCATGCTATGTATAGTCTGAATGTGTTCACCCAAAATTCATATGTTGAAATCTCAACCCCCAAAGATGGTGGTTTTAGGATATGGAGCTTTGGAGGTGCTTAACTCATGAGGCTAGAGAACCTCAAGAATGGGATTAGTCCCATATAAAAGAGGCCCCAGGGCATTTTCTAGCTCTTTCCAACATGTAAGGATACAGTGAGTAGTCTACAACCTGGAAGAGGGCCTTCAGTATAACCCAACCAAGTTGGCACCCTGGTCCAGACTTCCAGACCCCAGAACTGTGAGAAACATATTTCTACTGTTGATAAGCCACTCAACTTGTGCTACTTTTTTTTTGCAGTGGCCCAAACAGACTGAAGTAGGGCCTCCCATTCCACCTGTAAGCTATAATCGCACTAGTGGCCTGAGGTGTAGTAGCTGGGGTCTCCTAACGTTAAGAGTCAAAAACAGAGTGTAATGTAGGCGGCCACCCAAGTAACTGCAGTGGTAGTTATCAGAAATACTGCCCACGTGCTTCGATTGAGCCAAATGTGAAAAGGTAACACAAATAATAAAAATAGTATTCTCAAGTTGATGTAGAATAAATCTTATCATTTTTGAGCCTGTGAGAAGCATTAATATGCTGAGCAAAAATAAAAATATAGAGTAAGTAATTTTAACTAGAATAGATTTTTATTAAAGTCACTTAAATTGCTTCCCAATGTATTCTCTGAACTGAACAAAAGCAAATTTATTTACTGTATGTATTTTGAGTTCCTGTTTTATCCGCTGTCGCTTTTGCTTTGTGAATCCAGAGGAATTCTTTGTTTATCTGTCTCTCATCAGTGTCACTTAAAGCAGAGAAGGTGCAAGTGCACTTGATAGAGAAGTAGTAGACAAGTTATACTTTTTTCAGTGCTCTTTGCAATAGCTTTTCCATCGCTTCTCGGCCTTTTGGCTAAGATCAAGTGCAATAGCTTTTCCTATAGCTTTATCCATTGTACCCATTATTTGGAGTCTCTGACATACATCAATAATTAGAAAATTTACAATAGGTTGGAGAGACGAAATAAATACTATAGTATTCCCTCTTGTTTTCATATACTTGTGTATGCCATATTACCTTTCCATCACAACTTATCCTTATCCAAAGTCCTACAACATATGAATTCACATTACCATAGTTTGTCAAATACATGTCCATTCTAAATTCTTATGTAGGCAATTAATGTTTGATGTAATATTGAGACTAAGAAATCATGTACCCTGCAATGCATATCATCAAAAGTAAAGGAAAAATGTAACATTCCTACACTGTGAGAGATAGCATCATAAGATAGTAGATGGAAATAAAATTTTCAGTAACCATTAACCAATCACTAATGAAATAGGGTAAAATGACATTTGTAATCCTTTATTTGGCATGCAATCTATATTTCTAATCTCTTTAAACATGTATGTAATTATATATCTAAAGAACCTTCATAGTTTTATCTTTACTCTCTGTTTTCCAACAGTTCATTTTATATGATAGTAACATACAAGATAGAAGACCTCTAATGTCTTGGGTACTATTTCAAGTACATTAAAACATACTGAATTGCTTCATATTTACAAGGGTTTCATAATGTAGAGACTATTTTTACTTTGGTTTTTGTTTGTTTGTTTGTTTTCCTGTTTTGGAAACTTAAGAACACAGACCTTGAAGATTTCCCCCAAATCACACGGCAAATAAGTGCAGACCTACAATGAAGACACGATGTACTAGCTCCAAAGTCTGCTTTCAATAGATCAGCAAACCAGCTATTCATCTATTACAGAGAAGTTTTAGAAAAGGTATTAAAAAGAATGTGGTACTGCAATAATAGGAAATGCTGAATTTAACACACACACACACACACACACACACACACACACACACATAGCATTTAATAAATGTACATTAATCACTATGAAAGCCCACTCAAAGAGATTTCAAGTTATTTCAGAAGAAAATATGTATTTCCTCCACATGTACCTTGTTTTGACCACCAATATAATTTAGAAAATGACAAACATTTTTGAAACCTCTGATGTAAGGAAGGCACTCTGGCAGAGAGTCTATTTGATGTGCTTTGATATTCCAGGGTATTTTCTAACAACCATACTTTATGGTTAAATAAATTAAGGTTTGCAGAGGTTATTCAAGAGTTTTTCATGACACACTCAGTTAACTGTGGTATTGGGATCCAAGTCTAGATCTTTCTAACTCCATAAACACATAAGAACTGCTACAACATCAAGGGACAGACTTGGAGTTCTTATAGCTCTCTCACTAACCCCACTTCTTATCACAGCAGCCAATTTAAGACAAAATGAGACTTCTGTCTTTTCCCTAGTAAAATTTTATTTCTTTTTATGGAAATTATAACTACTTGATAGTGTATTTTTATTGTCATTTTTCTCTCTTACAATTCAAGGTGTGAAAAGGTGCAGAGTTTATTTTGTTCAAGGAATATATACCCGGATAGGAATTCAAGAAAATTATATTTAGGCAAGAAATACATCAGGGTTAATTATGCAGATAGAGGTGATTTAAAAAGGTTTAACACTTGGTTTTCATTTCAAAGATAACCTTAGTGTTGTGGCTGATGTCTGCTTGGGAAAGTACTAGTTTATCTACCAGATAATCAAAAGTTTTCTTAAAAATAATTTTTAATATTTTACATTAAAACGATCACATTACAATTAATTAAATGTCATGCAATAGAATAAGTGTAGACATTCTGAGGAAATACAAATATCAGATTCACAGGAAGATATTGATATACTTTGCTTTTTTATCTTGCATGTTATAGAAAATTATCAAAAAGAGTACATAACGGGACAATAATCTGCCGGCATTGCATATGTTAATTAAAAGCAGAGAATTTGGAGATGGATGATGCCAGTTTGGAGGTTTATGTAAAGATGAGGAAGCTTTCAAGAAATACAGATGGAGAGGAATGAATAGGTTCATCATAGTCATATTAATTTTCAGTGAGTACTTTCTTGGTCAACACAAGAAACAGAATCTATTTCCCTACTTTTTTGAATCTGAGCTAATATATGACTTGCAGCAAAAGTGATGGTATATGAGTAACAAACAGAACTGCAAGAGGCCTTCTGTATTTTCATTTACTCTTTTATACTGTTGCTTCCACTATGTGAACAAGCCTGGACAATCCTGATGAAGAAGGAAAAGTTACCTGAGTCAAAGTCACCCAGATGGCCCATCCACACCCAAGAGATGTAAGTGACCCCAGGCCAAATCATTAAAGCCTCAGCAAAATCACTAGTTAACCACAAGTGATTGAGCAAGCATAACTAAGAATAGTCAGGCTAAGGTCCAAACAGAAAAAAATTGTCCCATCTGGCCTACAGACTAATAAGCAAATAAATGTTATTATTTTAATCCACTGAGGTTTGGAGGATGGTTTGTTACAAAACATTATTATTGCAATTGATAACTTATTCACTAGTGTAATAATGCTGTGAGTCGCTATCTTAATGTTGTAGCTTTGTCATTAACAGGGTAAATATACATAAATGAGTCAGCTTCTATTTCTTCATTTTCATAATGTCAAAACATAAAAGAGAAAATGTATTCAGTTGGCTTCTAAAACCTCTCTTCATATATTCTAGGGTTCTAGGAAATGGAATTCTATAATATAACTCATAAATGTAGCTTTTTAAATAAAACTATACTTTTATGTCTTAAAAATATTGATTAGAGAGACTTCAGTTCCAATGTATCATGTATCATATATCGTTTCTAGTGTTTACAAATAAAAGGAATAAAAAAATAGAACTTGTCATGGCAAGATATTTGTCAGCAAAAACATTAAAGACTCTAAAATCAAATGAGCTCTTTGCTCAGCCATGGGAAAAAACAAAATCAAACTAAAACACTGGAATTACATTAATGTTTATGAGTGAAAAAAATAAGTATTATCCAAACAAAGGATATCAAAGATCCCAAAGATAATATGAGTATATTTGGATCTCACAGACAGTAAACAAATTTATATAATTTCTCTCTCTCTCTCTCTCTCTCTCTCTCTCTCACACACACACACACACACACACACACACACACACGCACACATAATGTGCTTCTGGCTCCTGACTGTAAGAAACCCATATTTCTAAAAGTAAGTGAATTATATTGTGTATTTAAGTTAGTCATTTATATTTTCAAAAGTGATTCCAAAATACTTCCTAAGCATTGACACTAAATAAAAGGGATAGACCTAGAAAAAAACTGTGTCAAAGATCTCTAGTGGGCTTTCATTTAAGCTAAATAGCTGACTAGATGATTAAACTTATAAAATTATTCAAGGTCAGAAAATACTGAATTCTATCTCTCTACGATAATGGTTTTACATGTTTATAAGACTTTTGACTATCTCAACCAAACGAAATAAACACTCATGATACAAATCAGTGAGAATGAAATTTTGGGGTAGTTGCGTTGCCTTCTCAAGCCACACCAAGATGAACCCACTATGCAGGAACACCTCTACCTGTATGCAGAAAATAACATCAATAGAAATAAATGACATTGTTTTTGAAACAAATGAAAAAGCTTTTACACTTTAATTATTGTACTGACTGATATTAAATAACTTATGCACCTTTTTTCCTTTTTCCTAATTATACTTTGGAAATACTTTTTCCTAATTGTACTTTTTGAGGTCTTGACAATAACTAAACCTTTAGTAAGTTGTATGATTCTGTATGTTGTTTCCTGAAGCATATAAACATCACCGATCTACTTTATTCTTCCAAATTAAACTCTGTTCCTTTACCTCTTTTGCAGAATAGTCATATAGTCTCTTTATTCATGACTGTAGAAATATACATATATATATGTATGTATCTTTGCTGTATATATGTTATATATATGTATATATAAAGTAAGGAAAGGGAAAAAAAATCAAACTGCCTTAAACAAGTGCGTTTAAATTCAAGGCCCAGAAATAGAACAGACTTTTCAATCTTTGAGTCAGTGGTTCAACCATATTATTATGGTCTTAGCTTCATTCTCTTGGGATCATTAGCTGACAAGGCTGGTTCCTCTTCTGCTCATAAATTGCTGGAATGGCAAATGGGATGAGATGCTTTCTTACTGGCTTCTCTGTGATTGGGCTTAGCTCAGGCATTCAGACATGTCTCAGTAACTTTGCCCAGGTGAGTGGCAAATGCTGTTTGACTTAGGCATACATTTCTGAACCTATCATTTTCAAAGGGACTAGAATCCCTATGATTATTTTACTTATACCAAAACTCAGATCCAGTGGATGGTATGCACTTATTGATGTACATAGGCTGCAGGACAAATGTATATATATATATACGCATATATATTTGAACAAAATTGAATTTCTATTATGAAAAAAAAGCAGCTGACGATAAATGATGGGGCAGACAAACAACTGTAACTATGAAGATGTTCATCCTCTAGAGTCTGAGAGAAGATAATATATATATATTTTTTCAAAAACTGAAGAGCTGCAATCTGGAAATTGGTAACATATAAGTAAATTTCTGTCATGTTTCTAGGCAGGTAAACATAACTATCACACAAAGAAAAACTATTGCACTCAACTAAATGATTGTATTCTAACTGATCCACATTTTTAAGCCAATTGAATTTCTCATGACTCTCTATAAGGATATTCAAGAAAATTACATTTTACATTATATTAAAATCCTTAGATTAAACTCCTTAGATTTAGAATGAGGATAGAGTATCCAGAAAAAATAGGTATAAATCTATGTGAAATGATTGCTACAAATATGCCTACATATAGTTATACTGCCTATTAATATTTGGATCATTATACATGGCCACTCACAATTATTATCTTTGATTTGAGTTTAACCAAAAGAGAACTTGCTTATACCACAACAAGGAGCAATTTTTTCCAGATATGCAGAGATAGCTCAACATTTAAAAGTCAGTTAATGAAATCCACTACATACCAACAGACAAAAAAAGAAAAAAAAATCACATGTATTATTGACAGATGCAAAAGAATCCAATGCATTCATGATAAAAACTTTCAGTAAACTAGGAGTAGAGGAGAACTTTCTCAACCTGATAAAACACATCTACAAAAGTCACAACTAACATACTTCATGGTGAGAAACCTGAAGTTTTTCTACTAAGATCAAAAACAAGATAAAAATGTCCTCTCTTCATACTGCTTTTCAACACTGTACTGAAATCTCAGCTGAGATAGTAAGACAAGACAAGACAAGAAAAGCATACAGATTGGGGAGGAGAAATAAAACTGACTTGGTTCACAGATGACATAATTGTATATGCAGTAAATCTGAAAGAATAGACAAAAAAAAAATACTGGCTCTAATAAGTTATTATAGCAAGGTTGCCAAATACAAAGTTAATACATAAAAGTCAATCACTTTCCTAAATACCAGGAATGGACAAGTGGAATTTGAAATTAAAACCATATCTCATTTTTATTAGCACCTCAAAAATGAAATACTTGAGTAAAAATATAATAATATATGTATAAGATCTATACAAGAAAAACTATAAAACTCTAATAGAATAAGATAAAAATATAACTAAATAAATGGAAGGATATTCCATGTCCATGGATAGGAACACTCAGTATTATCATAATGTCAGTTCTTCAAATTTGATCTATAGATTCAAAACAATTTCAGTCAAAATCCCAGCAGGTTATTTTATGGATATCAACAAACTGATTCTTAAATTTAAATGGTGAAGAGGGGGGGGACCAAGATGGCGGAGGAGTAGGGAGGACCAAAGTTTCCCTTGTTTTTTTGAATTGAGAGGGACCGAAACAGAGAGATTCTCAACTCCAAGAACCTGGCAGAAAAGGTGTAGCAGCTTACAAGGAACGCAAGAAACATAGACAACGCCCTAAGACCGTGAGTCTAACCGAGAACGGACAAAACGAACTTGGGAAACTGAGCTGGGGGGAGGGTGAGCCGGGGACAGCGGGGAAAGTCCCCAACATCCGAAGGAGAGCTACAGAGAGGGGGAGTCCACCAACATCCAGCCCCTAAAGACAGGGCTTAGGAGGAGAAGCTCTGTGTCTAACGCCAGAACCCAGCAGAACTCTCCTTGTGCTGGACCGCGGACGGAGGCACAGTCAGCCCGCCCGGCCCAGAGTTGCTTAGCCGCCAGCAGCGTGAGGAGGGAGCAATAGCGGGACCTCTGCCGCTGCTATCGCTGGAGCGGGAGTGCGCGCCAGGCACCGCTGCTGCCTCCGGCCCCCTGAGCGAACAACCGCGGGATCGTGGGCTGCTGCTGGTGGAACGGGGAGTGCACGCCAGTCGCCGCTGGGGCGCCCGGTGGAAAGCGAAAAACTGCTGGGACCGCTGCATCGCTGGGACCACCTCAACAGGGATTGTGCGCCAGTCGCGCCACCATCCCCTGGAGAGCCGGCGACCGGGGACCATTGCCGCTGCCCGCCGGAGCCCGGATCAGGCGCTAGTCGCCGCGGAGGGCCCTGTGGGGTGCGATCAAACGCTGGGACTGCCGCTACCGCGGTCGCCTGAGTGGGCAACTTCAAGAAACAACCCAAAACACATCCAGCCAAAATGACGAGACGGAAGAATTCTCCTCAAAAGAATCCACAAGAAGCAGTGACAGCTCAAGAATTAATGAAAACAGATATAAACAACATAACAGAACATGAATATAGAATGACAATCATAAAACTAATCGCTGGCCTTGAAAAAAGCTTAGAAGAATGCAAGGGGTCCCGTGCGGCAGAGTTCAAGGACCTTAAAAACGGGCAGGAAGAATTAAAGAAGAAATTAGAAGAAATACAGGGGAAACTGGAAGCAGCCACAGCACGGATTGAAGAGGTAGAGGAAAGAGTTAGTGCCTTAGAAGACAAAATCATTGAAAAAGAAGAAGCAGATAAAAAGAGAGAGAAGCTGATCCAGGAACAGGAAAGGAGAATTCGAGAGCTGAGCGATGCACTCAAAAGAAACAATATCCGTATCATAGGAGTTCCAGAGGAAGAAGAGAGAGAGAAAGGAGTCGAAGGGGTTCTTGAACAAATCATTGCTGAGAACTTCCCCAACATGAGGAAGGAAAAGGGCATGGAAATCCAAGAGGCACAGAGAACTCCCCTCAGACGTAACTTGAATAGACCTTCTGCACGGCACATCATAGTGAAGCTGGCAAAATACAAAGATAGGGAGAGAATCCTGAAAGCAGCTAGGGACAAAAGAACCCTAACATACAAAGGGAGACCTATAAGGGTAGTAGCAGACTTATCTACAGAAACTTGGCAAGCCAGAAAGGAATGGCAGGATATCTTTAATGTGATGAGCAAGAAGGACCTGCAACCAAGAATTCTGTATCCGGCTAGCCTGTCATTCAGAATAGAAGGAGAGATCAAGGTTTTTCCCAACAAACAAAAACTGAAAGAATTTATCACAAATAAGCCGGCACTGCAAGAGATCCTGAGGGGCATTCTATGAAGGCAAACCTGCAAAGAACACAAACTGCCAGGGACAGCCTTACAATCATGAAACCTACAGATAATACAGTGACTGTAAGCCCATATTTTTCAATATTAACACTGAATGTAAATGGACTAAATGCGCCAATCAAAAGACACAGGATAACAGAATGGATTAAAAAACAAGACCCATCTATTTGCTGCCTTCAAGAAACTCATCTTAAACCTGAAGACACCTTCAGATTGAAAGTGAGGGGATGGAAAACTATCTACCATGCTACTGGAAGGCAGAAGAAAGCCGGAGTAGCCACACTTATATCAGACGAATTAGACTTTAAAATGAACGATGTAATAAGAGATGAAGAAGGACATTATATAATAGTCTCAGGGACCATCCAGCAGGAAGAGCTAACAATTGTAAATATCTACGCACCGAATTTGGGGGCACCCAAATTTGTAAAACAACTAATTACAAACATTAGCAACATCATCGATAAAAATGTCCTAATAGTAGGGGATCTCAACACTCCACTCTCAGCATTGGATAGATCCACAAATCAGAAAATCTCCACAGAAACAATAGCCCTGAACGACACATTAGAACAGATGGGCCTCACAGACATCTTTAGGGTCCTTCACCCAGAAGCAAAGGAATTTACGTTCTTCTCAAGTGCACACGGTACATTTTCCAAGATAGATCACATTCTGGGGCACAGGGAAGCTCTGAATAAATATAAAAGAATTGAGATCATACCGTGTACACTGTCAGACCACAATGCTTTGAAACTTGAAATCAACCACAGGAGAAAGCCTGGAAAATATCCAAGAACATGGCGGCTAAGAAATAACCTACTAAAAGATGACTGGGTCAACCAAGCCATCAGAGAAGAAATTAAAAAATACATGGCAACAAATGAAAATGAAAATACAACAATCCAAACGCTCTGGGACGCAGCAAAAGCAGTCCTGAGAGGGAAATATATTGCAATCCAGGCCCATCTCAAGAAACAAGAAAAATCAATAACACAAATTCTAACAGCGCGCCTAAAGGAACTAGAAGCAGAACAAATAAAACAACCCAAGCCCAGCAGAAAGAGAGAAATAACTAAGATCAGAGCACAAATTAACCATATGGAGACAGAAAAGGTAGTGGAACAGATCAATGAAACCAAAAGCTGGTTCTTTGAAAAAATAAACAAAATAGACAAACCTCTAGCCAGGCTTCTCAAAAAGAAAAGAGAGAGAACTCAAATAGATAAAATCGTGAATGAAAAGGGAGAAATTACAACCAATCCCTCAGAGATACAAGCAATCATCAGAGAATACTATGAAAAATTATATGCCACCAAACTTGGCAATCTGGAAGAAATGGACAGCTTCCTAAATAGCCACACGCTACCAAAACTCAAATGGGAAGAAATAGAAAAATTGAACAGACCCATAACTAGTGAAGAAATAGAATCAGTTATCAAAAATCTCCCAGCAAATAAAAGCCCTGGACCAGACGGCTTTCCTGCGGAATTTTACCAGACATTTAAAACAGAGTTAATTCCTATCCTCCTCAAGCTGTTCCAAAAAATTGAAACGGAAGGAAAACTCCCGGACTCATTCTATGAAGCCAGCATCACTTTGATTCCCAAACCAGATAGAGATCCAGCAAAGAAGGAGAATTACAGGCCAATATCCCTGATGAATATGGATGCAAAAATTTTCAATAAGATACTAGCAAATCGAATCCAACAACACATAAAGAGAATTATCCACCATGATCAAGTAGGATTCATCCCTGGGTTGCAGGGCTGGTTCAATATTCGCAAATCAATCAACGTGATACATCACATCAACAAAAGAAAAGATAAGAACCATATGATCCTGTCAATAGATGCAGAAAAAGCATTTGACAAAATACAGCACCCGTTCTTAATAAAAACTCTCGAGAAAGTCGGGATAGAAGGAACATACTTAAACATCATAAAAGCCATATATGAAAAGCCCACAGCCAATATCCTCCTCAATGGGGAAAAACTGAAAGCCTTCCCCCTGAGATCAGGAACACGACAGGGGTGTCCACTCTCGCCACTGCTATTTAACATAGTGCTGGAAGTCTTAGCATCAGCAATCAGACAACAAAACAAAATAAAAGGCATCAAGATTGGCAAGGAGGAAGTCAAACTTTCACTTTTTGCAGATGACATGATACTTTACATGGAAAACCCGACGGAATCTACCAAAAGCCTACTAGAACTGATCCGTGGTTTCAGCAAAGTTGCAGGATACAAAATCAATGTACAGAAATCGGTGGGATTTCTATACACCAACAATGAAGCAGCAGAAAGAGAAATAAAGAAGCTAATCCCTTTCACAATTGCACCAAAAACCATAAAATACCTAGGAATAAACCTAACCAAAGATGTGAAAGACCTCTACACTGAAAACTATAAAAAACTTATGAAGGAAATTGAGGAAGACACAAGGAAATGGAAAAACATCCCATGCTCATGGATTGGAAGAATAAATATCGTTAAAATGGCAATACTACCCAAAGCAATCTACACATTCAATGCAATCCCAATCAAAATTGCACCAGCATTCTTCTCAAAGCTAGAGCAAACAATCCTAAAATTTGTATGGAACCACAAAAGACCTCGAATAGCCAAAATAATACTGAAGAATAAAACCAAGGCGGGAGGCATCACAATCCCAGACTTTAACCTCTACTACAAAGCGGTGGTCATCAAGACTGTATGGTATTGGCACAAAAACAGACACATAGACCAATGGAATAGAATAGAAAACTCAGAAATGGACCCGCAAGTATATGGCCAACTAATCTTTGATAAAGCGGGAAAATGTATTCAATGGAAAAAAGACAGCCTCTTTAATAAATGGTGCTGGGAGAATTGGACAGCAACTTGCAAAAGAATGAAACTAGACCACTTTCTTACACCACTCACAAAAATAAATTCTAAATGGATAAAAGATCTGAATGTGAGACAGGAAACCATCAGAATCCTAGAGGAAAAAGCAGGGAAAAGCCTCTTTGACCTAAGACGCACCAATTTCTTACTTGACATGTCTCCAAAGGCAAGGGAATTAAAAGCAAAGATGAACTATTGGGACTTCATCAAGATAAAAAGCTTCTGCACAGCAAAAGAAACAACCAACAAAACGAATAGGCAACCAACGGAATGGGAAAAGATCATCGCAAATGACATATCGGATAAAAGACTAATATCTAAAATCTATAAAGAACTTACCAAACTCCACACCCGAAAAACAAACAACCCAGTGAAGAAATGGGCGGAAGATATGAATAGACACTTCTCCAAAGAGGACATTCAGATGGCAAATAGACACTTGAAACGATGTTCAATGTCACTCATCATCAGGGAAATACAAATCAAAACCACACTGCGATACCACCTCACACCAGTCAGAGTGGCTAAAATGAACAAATCAGGAAACTATAGATGCTGGCGAGGATGTGGAGAAGTAGGCACCCTCCTACATTGTTGGTGGGAATGCAAACTGGTGCAGCCCCTCTGGAAAACGGTGTGGAGTTTCCTCAAAAAAATGAAAATAGAGCTACCCTATGATCCAGCAATAGCCCTGCTAGGAATCTACCCAAGAGACACAGGATTGCTGATGCATAGGAGCACGTGTACCCCAATGTTCATAGCAGCACTTTCGACAATAGCCAAAACATGGAAAGAAACTAAGTGCCCATCAACTGACGAGTGGATAAAGAAGATGTGGTACATATATACAATGGACTACTATGTGGCAATGAGAAAAAATGAAATCTGGCCATGCGTAGCAACATGGATGGAACTGGAGGGTATTATGTTAAGTGAAATAAGTCAGTCAGAAAAAGACAGATACCATATGTTTCCACGAATAGGTGGACTTGGTGAGACTAAGCAAAAAGCAGGGGGAGGGGAAGAGGGGAAAGAAAAAAAAAAGACACAGAGAGGGAGGGAGATAAAACATAAGAGACTCTCAAAGACTAAGAACAAACTGAGGGTGAGGAAGATGGGGGGGGGAGAGGGGGTGATGGGCATTAAAAAAGGGCACATGTTGGGATGAACACTGGGTGTTTTATGTAAACCAATTTGAAAATAAACTATTTTAAATTTTAAAAAAATTTAAATGGTGAAGCAAAAGATCCAATATTATAACACAATATTGAAGAAGAAGAAGAAAGTTGGAGACCTGATCTGACCTGACTTGAAGACTTGATATAAATTTACAGTAATCAAAGCAACATGGTTTTGATTAAATAAAATACCAGTATAACAGAATAGAAATCCTAACAAGAGGTTTATACAAATATGGACAATTGATCTTTGACAAAGAAGCAAAAGCAATGCAATGGAGAAAAGACAGTCTTTTAAGCAAATAATGCAAGAACAACTAGATATCTACAAGTGAAAAAATGAATTTAGAGACAGATATTACAGCCTTCACAAAAAAATAAAATGGATAGCAGACCTAAATGCAAATATCAAAGATATTAGAAGATAACTCTTAGAAGATAACTTATGATAAAACCTGGATGACTTTGGTGTGGCAACACATTTTTAGATATAACTCCAGTGTCACAATTCACAAAAGAATCAATAAGCTGGATCTCATTAAAATTAAAACGTTTGTGAAAGACAACATCAAAACAATAAAAGTAACACCACAGACTAAGAGAAAATATTTGCAAAAGACACATTAGAGGAAGAGCTGATATCCAAGATATATAAAGACAATTTAAAACTCATCAATAAGAACAAAAACAAACAAAAACCAACCAACCAAACAAACAAACAAACAAAAAACTCCACAATAAGGAGACAACCACCCAATGAAAAACCCGGCCTGAGATCTTAACAGATGCCTCAGCAAAGAAGATATACAGAAGTTAAATAAGCATATATAAAGATGTTCCACATAAAATTTCAGGGAAATGCGAATTGAAGCAACACTGGCCAAAACTAGAGTGGCCAAAATCTAAAACACTGACAACACTTAATTCTGGTGAGGATGTAGGGCACCAGGAAATCTCCTTCATTGCTGGTTGTCATGCACAATGGTGCACACACTTTAAAGACAGTTTCTAATTTTCTTACAAAATTAAACATACACTTACCCTATGATTCAGCAACCGTGTTCCTTGGTAGGTACCCATATGAAGTGAAAATGTATGTCTACACCAAAACATGAACACAATGTTTATAAGGGCTTTATTCATAATACCTAAAACTTAGAAGCAATCAAGATGTCCTTTGGTAGGTGAATAGATAAACAGTGGTATATCCAGACAATGGAATATTACTCAGTACTCAAAAGAAGTCAGTTATGAAGCTATGGAAAGACATGAAAAAACCTTAACTACTAAGTTAAAAAAAAACACAAACTAATATGAAAAGTCTACATATTGTACTATATAGTTTCAACTATATGACATTTTAAATGGAAAATTATGGAGACAGCAAAAATATAAATAGTTGCCACAGAATGGGAGAGAAGGGGAGAATAGATGGAGCACAGAAGATTTTTAGGATTTTATAGTGAAAATTATCTATGATAACATATTGATGGATACATGTCACCTGACATTTGCCCAAACCTATAGAATGTACAATACCAAGAGAAATCCCTCAGGTAAATTACGGATTTGGAATTACTATGAGTGACAATGTACATTTATCAACTGTAACAAATATACCATTCTGGTGGGGAGTATTGATCACGGTGAGTCTGTACATGTTAGAGGGAAGGAGAAGTATGGGAAGTCTCTATATCTTCCTCTTAATTTTGCTGTGAGTCTAAAAATGATTTTAAAAATGTTTTGGTTTTTTTAAGAAAAAAAACTTTCTCAGCCGCCATTTTCTTTCTTTTAAAGACTCATATTTTCTTACTGGTTCACTGTATATATGTATGTATGTATGTATGTATGTATGTATGTATATATTTTAGACAAAATGGATCTTTAGTGCATTATTTCCCAAAGGCATACCCTAGACAGTTACTTATTTTTTTTCTTAAAATGTTATTTAAATGTTAGTTACTTAACATACTAGAAAGAGATAACCTGAAATTTTTATTTTCAATAAAATTATAAATTTTGGAGTTAGAAAAAAAAACTTGCCTATCTACAAGTTCAACCATATTATGAGCTATCATGTGTGAAAAGGGAAGATTCTATTTAATCTATTCTGTAAAGTTTCCAGGTTCTAGCAATCTAAGCTAATATTTCAGGGACACTGGGATAAAAACAATAATAATGAAAGATTTGCATATAGATGCTCAGCTAAAAACAAAAAACTATATATTACATATGTTGAGAGGTAAAAACTTTCAATTTTATCATTAAAAATGAAGTTCAGTGGGGATGCTTGCATGGCACAGTTGGTTAAGTGACAGACTCTTGATTTTGTCTCAGGTCATGATCTTATGGTTCAAGATTTTGTGAGTTCGAGCCCCACGTTGGGCTCTACACTGACAGCATGGAGCCCGCTTGAGATTCTCTGTCTCTCTCTCTCTGCCTATCACCTGCTGGCTCGCTCTCTTTCTCTCTGCTTCAAAATAAATAAATAAACATTTAAAAAATGAAGTTCAATGAAAATGGGACTAGTGAAATGCTGTCTTAACTAGATATCAACTAGCAAGAGACTAATATTAAACCTTACCTTGGGAACAAGTTTTCATGGGAAAGTAAAAGCTAAGAAGAGTAGTTATCCAAAGAAGGACAAGTATCACTAAAATATCCTCCAAGAGGGTATGGTTATGGGGCCTTAGTTTATTGTCAATCATGCCAACCCATATTACAGATCCTGGCAAACACTGGTGGTTTATTCCTTGTTATGTGTGAATCTGAAAAAATAAATTAATAAATCCCCAAAAAATATTTGTTCAAAATTGGAGGGTCAGAGGATGTGGCAAAGTATCTAGAACAAATTTAATCTAGGTAATTGGAGGAGCTGTAGTGCAATTAGAGCATTTTGCTTACATCAGAAGAAAATTTTCCCAAAATTTCCAGTTTCTTAAACTGTTCCCATAAATGTCAGAAAACAAAGCCTTTCAGAGTAAGAATTTTGATGGATTCATAATCTGGACAATACATTGTGGCTTCTTGTCACTACTACATACAGATTTATGAACTATGGAAAAATAATACAAACAACATCAACATCAATGATAAATGTCACTTAGAGAAACAAAGAAGGCTTGAGTGAAGTGGGACCATAGTTCAGTGGTCCAGTAAATCAAGGGATTTTCTTCTGAGGGATCAAAGAGATCCTCATGAAAATATATTGCAGAGAATAAAGAAATCTGATTTAATGTTATCAAACCTTGATGACAATAATTGCATAATAAATCTGTTATTAGATAATCCAAATATGAACTTGAAAAGTTAATATTTATTTAGCTTTTGGGAAAAGATATACCAATTAAATGTCTAATCTATACAACTAAATTAAGTTATATAGCCCTGCCTTGTTAAAGATGCTTATGTTGTTATACATCTAATTTATAATAAGAATATTTCTCCAACTCAAAGTAATCACATTACATAAATAAGGTAAGTGCCATAGGTTGGCTTTTAAAGTTAACTTTGATGTGACCATTTTACTACATACACTATACAATAATTGTTTTTCACCTGGACTATTAAGTCTCCTAACTGGCTTCATTATTTCTCCATTATTCCCAATTTTACAGACAGCAGCAAAAGTGAAACTTCTAAAATGTAACTCAGGGACACCTGGGTGGCTCAGTTGGTTAAGCCTCTGATTCAATTATGGCTCAGGTCATGATCTCATGGTCATGATCTCATAGTTCATGAGATGGAGCCCCAGGTTGGACTCTGTGCAAACAATGAGGGATTCTCTCCCTCCCTTTCTCTCTCTGCCCCTCCCAAGCTCTCTCCCTCTCCCTCTCTCAAAATAAATAAATAAATGTTTAAAAAATAAAAGATAGGAACTTCTGGGTGGCCAAGTCACTTAAGCATCCAACTTTGGTTCAGATCACGATCTCGTGGTTTGTGAGTTGGAGCTCCACATTAGGATCTGTGCTGACAGCTCAGAGCCTGGAGCCTGGTTTGGATTCCGTGTCTCCCTCTATCTCTGCCCCACTCATGCTCTGTCATTCTCTAAAAAATAAATAAACATTAAGAAAACTTTTAAAAAATAATAAAATGTAGCTCATATTCTGTCATTCCTATGCAAAAAAAAAACAAAAATTCAATGGCTTCCTGCTTGATTTAGAATAGAATCCAGAATATTTCCCATGACTAATAAGGACCCACATTATCTCTACGTTTTGTTATACAAATTTTATAGCATGTGTTATTAATTATTGCCTTATAGCAACTTGAGATATATTTTTCATTATGGTACAGGGTGGAGATCCACTGCTTTCTATAGTAAATGCATTTGTTTCACACCACTTTGAAATCATTTTTTTCTACAATTAATCTACAAGGCTCCTGTCATAAATCAAATCTCTATATATGACCTCTAGTGCTCCTAGACTTTCTTCTTTATTCTATTAATTGATCTATTTATCCCTGCATAAATAACACTCTATTCATCTCTAAATCTCTAAAATAATCTTGATCTCTGATAGAGAAATTTTCCTAAACTCGTTTTTCCTCAAAATTATCTTGAATCCCTTGGTTATTTTTATATCTAAAGTATTCTAATTTAAAATTTAAAATCAGTTAGAAATTTAAAAAATCTTGACGGGGGAGCGCCTGAGTGACTTAGTCCTATCTCAGGTCATGATCTTGCAGTTCATAAGTTCAAGCCCTGCATCAGCTTCTGTTTTTGACAACTTGAAGCATGGCCTGCTTTGGATTCTCTGTCTCCCTCTCTCTCTGCCGCTCCTCTACTCATGCTCTGTTTCTGTCTCTCTTTCTCTCTCAAAAATAAATAAACATTAAAACAAATTTAAAAGTCTTGATGGAATTTTAATCAGGTTAACTTAAATGGATAATATCTTGGAGAATACATATTTATTCTAAAATTGAGTTTCCTTTTCATAAACAGATAATATTTCTCAATTTATTTGGGTCCTTTTAAATATTTTTCATTAAAATTTATTTTTTTTCTTTATATCTCATGCATAGCTTTGTTAAATATATCTGTTGGTAAGGTATATGATTATCATTTAGTATTTATTGCTGGTATATTATAAGGGAATTAAACTTTGTATACATGTTACATATAACGACAGTACTAAAATTTATTAGATTTTAAAACTTTTATGTGTGTTGTGTATTTTTCAATATAAGATCTTACAATTCTATTTAAAAAATGTAAATCTTTGTTTGAAAACGCCATTATCACCCCTAAAAAATTAACAATTATTACTTGGTATTATCGGGCTCTCCTCTCATATTTAACTATTTTAAAGATGGTTTCTTACAATTAAGATCCAAACAACTGCCCAAATCTGCCTCTTTTTTAATGTTATCATTATGTTGAAGACACCACGAATGCAGGTCACCTGAATTCTAGTTTTATCTACTTATTCTTTCATGATATCATGTAACTTGTTCTTTAGAAATCTTTAGCTTGTGCTTCTCTTTGAAACATCATATATTTCACTCCCTTTTAAATCCAATTTGACAAAGTTTGTCTTCTATTCGAAAAATAAATATAGCGGTATTTATTATTATTACTTATATATTTAGATTTATCTGCACCAGCTTGTTCTGATATTTTAACACAGACTTCCTTCTGTATGTTTTTTTTTCTTTCCCATTTTGTAAAATTAAGGTTTAATTGTATTATTCTTAATATAGAATCAGTTATATATCCACCTTAAGTTTTCAACTGTCTTACTATAAATTTTGTTTTAATTTCTTTATATATATACACAAAGAAAGCTTTATATAAAATAAAATTTACCATAAAATTTGCTGTTTTAATTTACTTATATATATATATGTGTGTGTGTGTGTGTGTGTGTATATATATACATATATATGTGTATATATATGTGTGTGTATATATATATATACATACATACACACACACACAAAATACAAAGCTTATTTGAGAGAGAGAATGTGCATGTGAGTGCGAACAGGAAAGGGGCAGAGAGAGAGGGAGACAATCCCAAGCAGACTCCATGTAGTCGGTATGGAGCCCAATATGAGGCTCCATGCAGGGTTCCATCTAAGAAATCAGGAGAACCTGACCTGAGCCAAAAATCAAGAGTCCAGACACTTAACCAACTGAGCCACCCAGACTCCCCAGTTCAATTTCCATCTTAAATTACATCTTGTGGGGAGTCTTTTAGCTGGGAACTGACATCTGAACTTTCAGTATGTTCTCCCTCTCTCATCCCTTTGCATCTGAAAATATCTTAATAGTGCTTTAAGAATACTTATCCTGCCATACAATTCTAAACTGACACCAAAATCATTTTGTAATTAGGAAAGCAATATTCTACATTTTTAAAAATTTTATTGCTGTTGAAAAGTTTGTTATTTTGATTGTTGCTCTTGTGTACTCAGTTATCTCTTGCTTCATCTAGTTACTTTTAGGCGAAGTCTGTTTAGAACTCTTACCCAACTTTTAATTGGGTCATTTTCCAAAATTTAAGTTTTAAGAGTCCTTTCTATATTTTAGTGAATAGCTTTTAATAAATGCATCGTTTACTAACATTTTCTCCAAGGCTATGGTTTGTCTCTTCATTCCCTCAACAGTGCCTTTAACAGAGCAGACATTTTTAATATTAATGAAGTCCAACTTACTGATTTTTCTTTCAAAGATTGTTCTTCTGGTGCTTTTTCTAAAACATCACTGCTAAATCCAAGGTCATCTAGATTCTCCTAGGAGTTGTATAGTTTTGTATTTTACCTTTAGGTCTACTATCCATTTTGAATTCTTTTTTTGGGTAAAATCTGTATTTAAATGGTTTTTTGCTTTTTTTTCTTTTTTAGTCTTTAAAAAATAAAATATCACCATCATTTGTTACTTCTTTCTTTTTATCTCTTTCTGTCTCATACACACATATCCATATACCCCTATTGTTGGATTAGATAATATTTCATTATAAGTACCTCTAGCAAACCTTTATCTTTGGATGCTATCTATGTTGATATTTATTAAGTTCTTATGATCATACATATTCTTGCCTACTCTCTAGGTCCTTTTCCCCATGCTTTAAATATTTTCCTCATCTCTACATCCTTGGCTGTTTAAATCTTCTTCCTCCAGGTAGTAGCAAAATTATTTCTTCTGGAAACTTTACACCAGTTTTTGTCTATGCCTCCCTAACTCATTCATAGGGCACACTCAAATATCTAACTACTTCTCATAGATAGAATGTATAGAATATCATATTTATTCATGCAGTTACTAATTTCTATACCCTCCACTAAAAGATAAAATACCTAAGAATAGAAATCTTCATTTTAGTATTTTGATTGCTTTGTCATTGTATCTAAATGAATATGCTCAATGAAGCACTACTACAGTATATGGCATATACTATTTTCTTAAAAATATTGCTTTTATAAAAAATTTAGTAACTAAGTAGGCCCCTTCACTTTTCTCTTACTATTAGGATAAATGTCTTTTAGTCATGGAGATTTTCTGTGTTCCTTCAAACTAGATATAATTTCTCATGTAAACTCTCAAAATGCCATTAGTTTTCTTCAAGACATCTATTTCATTAAAACACACACACACACCCAATTGTGTGGTATTGTGTAAAATCTGTATGTCTCACTAAGTCCCTTACTGGAGCTTAATAATCTAACTTCCATTAGAACAGGGACCAAATATATGCAGTTTACCAAAATAAACTCAATTACCCAGACTAGTGCCTATCCCATAAAGGGAAGTAAATAAATATACATGTTAGGCTGTATATGTAGAAATAGAGGAAAAAATAGAACACAATGAAGAAAGAAAGAAGGATCAGGGAAAGATCAGAAATTTTCAGTAAGTCATCAGAATCAAATTTAATTTTCTTCTTATGAAATACTAGCTATACATCCTTAGACAATTTGCTTAATGTCTTTGATCCTGTCTTAGAAATATTATTAAATATGAAGTTATTTACTTAATGTCAGACAGATGGTAGGTGTCCAATTATTTTTATCTTATTTTACTTGCAATACTTATTTCTGAAGGGCCTCTACACACCCACACTCGTATTTTTATCTACAACTCTTTTTTTCCATTATACAGAAGGATAATTCCCAGAAATGTATCCTGCTATTGATTTACATTTTAAATTACTAACAACACCATAATCAATATTAACTCTTTTGGTTAAAAAAATTATCAGGTCATTAGTAGATGCGTGGTATAACAGAATGGAATATAAATATATTACAATTTTGGTTGAAAGCAGGAAGGGAGAAAGAAACAGCCTTGGGAAAGAAGTAACCTCTAAGGAAGAATGGTCTTGGGAGGGTGTTTCATACTGGCATTACAGACAGATGAGATAAAATAATAAAAAAATTATTAAAAAAAAGAAGTGTGAAATGTGAATATTATCTCACCATTTCAACGAGGATTTCTCAATAAAATCCAACTTTAAGATATTTTCATTGTATTTTGTTTCCAAATATATTTAATCTTATTTTTAATTCTGGCATATTTTTGTTCCTTGAACATCCTCCCACCCATGTGTATGAAACACACGCATACACACAAACATACTCCCTTGCCATTTGGAATCTGTTCATATCGATTACCTTAACACTATAAATTTACTTAACAAATGAATGTACACAGTCTGTTACATGTGTCGGAAATATTATTATATAATATTTATTATTATATAATTACTATTTTTAACTTTGCTCTCCTTTGGTAGTAAAGTCCATTATAGCTATTATAACATTTAGTGATTGTATGCCTATTAATCTCTACTGCTAGATCTAATCTCCTTAACAGAATAGACTATGTACCATTCTCAAAAACTCTCATTTCAATATTATGTGCATATAAAATATTTATATGGGAAATAATTAAGTTATATTTGAACTTGTTTTGATAAGTGTCTCATGTACTTTTCTGTAAAAATGTTTACTACCTAATATTTGAGACTTTTTTTGAATTTACAGAAAAATTAAAAGAAGGTTAAAACCTAGGTTCAACAAAAGTTAAGATTTTGCAGCTCTATTAGGCTTTGATTGATAGGAAGATACACAAGATTTTGCTGAAGGACTAATGGATTCTGTGAGACAAATACAGGGCTCTTGGTATCAGTACCAAATTAGATTGCAACTGAATTAGCCACCAAATTCTAGACTTTGTAAACTCTGACCTTGTTGGCATGTCCATGGAATTATGACTAATATTTAGCAAGACCTTTAGATTCATCTAACACTACGTTGCCCAGAAATGCATATCTGAAAGCTCTATTTCACACAAAAATATCCCCTTTCCAACAGCATGAATCCATTTTAGGTAATCCAAATTAAGACAGGTTAAAAACTGTAGCTTAGAGGATTAAGAAAGGATTAAGGTTAGCATAATGAATCAGTAAGTATGAAGGACAGACAAGCACTAGAACAAGAAGGGAGTTAGAATAGCAGGCAGTCTCCGACAGCTCTTGTACCTGCCTGATTATGTTAAAATAGTTCCAAGGTGAGTTACAGTGATATTTAGGTGAAATTCTTAATTTCAGTCACCATTGCTTCTTTTCTGAGTTGCTACATATAACTACTTTTCATCTAGAAATAATTCCATCCTTTTGACTTTTCAAATAAGTGAAAATCCACAGCCCCCAACAAAACAGTATTGTCCATAGTTATGCGATTCTCCCCTATTCCATGACTGAATCATATCCAGAATACCTGCATACATTCCCGTAAATGCACATTACTTTACTAAAAACATTTATGTATAGGTAAATTAGAAGCAGAGGTACAGGAAATTGAATTTACATTAGAAATATGGGTCATTACCTGTCACGAAAGGTGACATATTTAACTACTGAGTACTGTGTGATACAGATACATTTCAACTTAGAATTGGCTTAGCTCTTGTTTAAGTTTATTTATTTATTTTGAGAGGGAGAGGGGGAGAGGGAGAGAGAGAGAGAGAGAGAGAGATAGTGAGTGGGGAAGGGGCAGAAAGGAAGAGGGAGAGAGAGAATCCCAAGCAGTCTCCCTGTTGTCAGCACAGAGCACCATGCAGGGCTCAAACTTACCACCCTGAGATCAGAAACTGAGTGGAAATCGGGGAATGCTTAACCAACTGAGCCACCCAGGTGTTCTAGCTTTACTCTATGGAGAATTCTGAAGGTAAAAGCTGATGTATAGATGGTTCCAGTAGTTAAGGAAAAATGAGGAAAAAAAAAACAAAAATAAAAAAGAATCACCATCACAATATACAAGATGATGCATAAAGATTGGATTACTTTAATTTTCAATTTAATTAAGTATTTTAGGTGACTATGATGCCACATCATAAGTAAATAACTGCTTCGGGACTTGTTTTCTTTAGAACAAAATTGAAAAGTGAGAAAGTTATCACCTAGTCTACACACTAGCCTAAAATATTTCAGTAGTTACAACAAATTTGCTTCAAGGGGAATTATTTTTTAAGTTTTTCTCTAATTGTGGTTTCAAATTCTTCAACATATTTAAACACAACTTTGAATATATTTTATGAATATGAAAAAATATTTAATAACTATGTTTTTTCCCATCAAGCTATAAAAAAATGCCTCATATGGAAGTCAGGACACTTCTAAATCTTTCTAGATTATTCATCAAATATATTTTATGCTCAAAGTGAGCAGATGTTGACTCATATAGAAGTAGAGGTTTCTAGAGCACAGGAATCCCATGTTTCTGATAAGGAATTAGTATTCTCTTACCAATTATTGTAAGAGTTGTGCAGGTGACATATCCCTCAAATCATAGCCCAAGTTTGAGATTATATAAATGAATATTTCTAAAAGATGTTCTAAACTGTGCAAAAAGAAGAGAAAAAAATATTTCCCTATTTAAAGCATAAGATTTCAAAGTTTCATGTCATTTATTAAGGTGAAGAAGTAAACAATATGATTAACTGTTAGAGTATTTCCAATCATAATGAAGGAATTAAAAATGAGTAAAGTGATACTGAGAAGAAATGTCCTTGCAAAGTCTTGTACTTATATCTAAAAGAAAAATAGTGCAAGATTTCTAGGAGTAAACAGCAATAATTAAAAGAACAGAGCAACATTAAGTGCAATGAATTCCAAGGTACTAATCTCTACTTCAGCTTTGGGAAAAAAATAAATTTGTGAATTAAATCTAAATTTTAAAAGTTTAAATGTCATATATTCTGTCAAAATGTTTCATTTAATTTAAAGTACTACTAGGAGAATCCATTAAGATTCCTTTCGAGTGTTAAATAACTATCACGAAAATCACTTCTTTGGTAAGCAATATAAACACCAAAGGAAAAGGAGAGGTATTAAGGATTTTCCAAAATACACAGTGAGAGGATAAAGAGTTTAAGAAATCAGTTGAGTAATGTTTAGAATTCAAGTCTATTGAAAATAGTGGGAGAACCACAGGTGAATTCACTAAACAGAGCCAGTTAGGTATAAAATGTTGGAGAGAGACGCCAATGATCTGGGTCAGGATAGAACAACACTAGCGGCACCTGGCTGGCTCAGTTGGTTAAGCGCCCAGCTTCAGCTCAAGTCATAAACTCGTGGTTCGTGAGTTTGAGCTCAATGCAGAGCCTGCTTTGGACCCTCTGTCTCCCTTACTCTACTCCTCCTCCAGCCTTTCTCTCTCTCTCAAAAAGAAATAAACTTAAAAAAAACAAAACAAAACTATGTTGATATTGGATTTCTTACAGTCCACTGCAGACTGAATGTCAACCAGGATTGAATAGAAGGTGTTAGATCAGCCTGTACATTGCTTTTATTTAAGGCCTTACATGAAAGAACTTCCACCTTTTCTCCTGAGTCATAATGTATAATATCATGGTGAAATCATGGTGCATACCCTGTAAGGAGTCAACTTCAAATTTTATCTCTGAAATTCAATCTTAGAAGAGGCAGATTAACCCAATTATGGCCTTAAAATTTTCTCTTGCCTTTATATTTACCATAAATTTATAACATACAATTGGTGTAAAATGAAAAAAAAATAGACATCATCATGATAACTTGTAACTATAATTGTTGATGATTATGTCAGTCACCATAACAAATTATTTATATGCATATATATATGCATTATATAATTTAACAATCAACCATGTCTCTGTGTTGTGTTATACATTGAGGTATGTACTCTCATTATCATTGTTTTTCATATGAAGAATCTGTGACTTATGAGTAAATTATCTAAGGTCCAAAAGATTTGAACGTAATTAATCTTGACTCCAGAGGCATTCTGTATCTTTGAATTAATTTATCAAATAGCACATACTGTTTACATAAAAACTACAAAGAGTAAAGAAATGTTTACTAGAGGATCTTCCATATTTAAATTTTGGTTTCAGAAATGATTAAACTAACATTTTGTTTTACACTCCAGTAATTTAATATACCTATATATTTGCCCCCCCACACAAAATTAGCATCCTGTTTTATGTATCAATGCATTAAAATTTTGTATTCTATTCTATTACTACTTTTGTAGATTGTATATACATACTTAGTAACTTAAGTTTAAAAATTTAATACTTTGAAATATTGTCTGAGAAATATTGCCAAAAACATTTTTCAATATTTGTTTTTTATTCTCCATTGGCTTTCCATTTTCTTTATTCTAAATTTTTAATTTATAGTTACGGTTATATGATTTTGTGTCTATTTAGTTGAGTTTTGTCATTTGGTAATATTGTTTTATCTCTCTTTTCTTCAGAGAACAAGCTCCTGTATAACTGAAAATGTCTTTGTTTCATATGTGTTATATATTATATATATATATATATATATATATATATATATACACACATATATATGCATAAAAATCCATAAACACTCAACTCACCTTCCTTTCCCCTATTCAATTTACTGTACAAAGTCTTCTGGAAATGAGTATTAGTATAGAAAAGGCTAACTTTAGAATGATATTTTACTTCTTGGAGGGTCCCTGGAGTTTTTCTGGGTTCCTTTTTGTTGTTGTTGTTTATTTATTTTTAGAGAAAGAAAGAGAGAGAGAGAGATTGGGGGTAGGGGCAGAGAAAGGGGGAGACAGAATCTCAAGCTGGGTTGTCAGGGTAGAGCCCTACAATTCAGAGTTCAAACTCACAAACCATGAGATATGATCTGAGCTGAAATCAAGAGTCTGACACTTAGCCAACTGAGCCATCTTGTCTGGGTGCTTTTTAGTTGAACTTAGTTCAGTAACTCTATTAATATATATATATCAGTATAATGCTCTTAAAATGTATTAATTTGATAAACTTCATCTTTCAGTTTTTTTTTTTCCTCTTTATTTTCTATTTCGGGATCACCTATTATGTGTGTGTTGAATTTCTTTGGCCATCTCTATGCTGCCTCATGAAATGTAGCTGGCCTTAGGGTTAAGAATATGCATTCTAATGAAAACCTGATTAGGTTTTGATGGCACCTCCACAATTTAGTTGCTGTGTGACCACAGTAATTTTTTTTTAATTTTTTTTTATCGTTTATTTATTTTGGAGAGACAGAGAGTGAGCAGGGGAAGGGCAGAGAGAGAGAGAAGGCAGACGCAGAATCCGAAGCAGGCTCCAGGCTCCAAGCCATCAGCACAGAGCCCCACACGGGGCCCAAACCCACAGACCGCGAGATCACGACCTAAGCCGAAGTCGGCCGCCCAACCGACCAAGCCACCCAGGCGCCCCACCACAGAATAATTTAATCTCTCTGAGCCTCAGTTAATCCACTGAGTTTATCTACTGTAATGTGGAAATAATAGCATAATTTTCCTCAGCGGCTTTTTGTGGTGATTAAATAATATATGTAAGGTACTTAGAACAAGGCCAAAAATATGCAAGTTTTAGCTATTACTATCTCTTCTCTCTACTTCATTTATATTCTGTGTAAAGACTTTTTTTCTCTTCTCTTTCTGTATTCTATTATTTCTCCAAATACCTTAATACTAATAATTGATTTTGGTAGTCTGTATCCTAATACCAACATTTTCAAATTTATGTAATGACATTATTAGTATTTTTATTTGTTGATAACTTAGGGCAATGTATGTTTTTTCTATCTTCTTGTAATTTTAACCTCTTGTTGCTCGTTCTGTCTAAATTATTTATAGAAAGGGTTTTTTCAGTAATTCATTTTAGATTGTTAAAAATTGACTAAAATATGTATATTTGATTTATATCTCTAGAGCCTGAAATTCATAAATCATCTATAATTTTAAATGATTCTCTCTTTTAATGCTATTTTAATGTGTGTGTCTATTCACAGCTATCTACGTATTCAGATTTGAGTTGAGGCATTTCAATTTCTGTCTTTTTGCTTTAACTGTTTTCGTTTGTTTATGTGTTTGTCCAAAATCTGATGACAGATGAACATAGGTCACTGAACCATTACCTGAAGGTGGAAAAACAAGTACCTTATATTGTAACTCTTCTGATTCAGATTTGATCTGCTGTTGAAAGGAAACAGATAACCTAGACAAAAGTTTGGGGTGGTTCATGTTTATGCCTCTTAACTCATAGGGTTTTTGTATGCTAATTAGGAATTTATTTTTAATTTAATTTTTTTTTAGGGAGAGAGAGTGTGCATGTGATGGAGAGAGACAGAGGGAGATAAAAAGAGAGAATCTTAAGCAGGTTCCACACTCAGCACAGAGCCCAATAGGGGGCTTGATCCCACCACACTGAGATCATGACCGAGTTGAAATAAAGTGTTGGTCACTCAACCGACTGAGTTACCCAGGCACCTCAGTAATTAGGAATTTTTAAAATCAAATCTAGGTGGCCCTGGGTAACAGCCTTCAAATAAGGACATTTTTAGTCTTCTGTACTCTTCTTAATGACTCATTTCTAGTAAAGCTTTAAGGAGTTTTAGCTCTTGGATTATGTCTTCAATATCACTCTGTGGTAAGGAACAAGGACACTACAGAAAAAAACAAACAAAAAACAAACAAACAAAAATAAAAAAAAATAAGTCACAACCCCACAAATCTTAGTTATCCTATTTTTAAAATAATTACCTTACTATTTAAAAAATGAATAATTCTCTTTGATTACTATTTAAAAAAAGACTTTATTAAGAGAATGCCTCCATTTAGTAAATACAGATGAGATGTTTTCCCTTTTTGCATCACTTTGAAGGGTTTCAAGTTAGGAGTTGACTAAGCATATCTTGAATTTATCATATTTTACTGAAGGTGCTTAACACATTTTGCTATTTTTCAAAAAAAAAAAAACAGAAAGCAACATTTTCAAATGGAAACCGCATAGTAATAAAAGCTTTGATTATTCTTTTGGATGTTGTACCACAATGATCTTTCTCTTTTTTAGATGAAAATAAATGATTGAATCCAGAACTACATTGGTGCCCTGAATTAAGATATAAAGCTATAATAGGGTCCTGGGTGGCTCAGTCGATTAAGCATCCAACTTCAGTTCAGGTTATGATTTCATGGTTTCTGGGTTCAAGCCCCACATCAGGCTCTGTGCTGACAGCTCATGGCCTGAAGTCTGCTTCAGATTCTCTCTCTCTCTCTCTCTCTCTCTCTCTCTTCTCTTTCTCTCTCTGCCCCCTCCCCACTCATGCTCTGTCTCTCTCTCTAAAATAAATACTTTTAAAAATATACAAATCTATAGGTATTACATAGCAATTAGATTGGAGTATATTCTATGACGACTCAGAATGAATACATTGATATATTATAATGTGTGTCAGTGTTTTTGTGTGTGTGTAAGTGTGTGTAAATGTCAAGGTAGTTGTATCTCTGGCCCTTGGGAGCAAGACGTGAAATGTTTATTGGTCTTAGGATAATGGTTTTGAGTATATATTATTTTTATAGTAATATCATTATCCAGGATTTTTCAGAGAAATAGAATCAACAGAATGCGTGTGTGTGTGTGTGTGTGTGCGCGCGCGCATAAATACAGAGATAAAGAAAGAAATGATTATAGAAATTGACTCATGATTCTAGAGGGTGGCAAATCCAAAATCTATAAAGTTGATACCCAGGGAACTGATACTTGGATTTAGTCCAAAGGCCAGCAGACTGGTGACCTAGGACAGCCAGTGTTCCAGTTTGAATCTGAAGGTCATCTGCTTTAGAATCAGATCAAGACCAAAAGTAGTGTGCTACAGGAATTCTTTCTTGCTTGGAAGAGTTGTGTTCTATTCAGGGACTTAACCGATTGGATGAGCCCCAGCCACATTACGGAGGGCAATCTGCTTTACTTAAGTCCATAAATTTAAATGTAAATTTTATCTAAAATCATTCTCACAGAAACACCCCAAATAATGTTTCACCAAATATCTGGACACCCCATGGCCAACCAAAGGGACACACAAAATTAACCATCACAATTATCTTAGAGATTGGAATTAACTGTCAATTGATGAGAACCCTAACAATATTTACTGGTTGTGTTCACTCACAAATCAATGAGAGAACATAAGAAATAATAAAATTATCTTCCTTCCGAAACGTTCAGTGTTTACCAAAAATAAAAGCCTAAATGAGTGAATAGAAAAAGTAAAGACTATACAGAACAGACATCAACCCATTTACAAATAATCCTACTGAAAATTGGCAGTTGTAGTCTGCTCATGTGGGAGTACAATCTATTATATAAAGAGATAACAACTTATATATAAATATCTTCAAATAGACATTCATTTAAAAAATTAAACAATTGCATTTATTGATTAAGACATTATCTTCCTTATCAAATTCATTGTGTTTGAACTTACTATTTTCCAATTATAAAAACATGCTTAAAAATAAGTTTTTTTAAAGACCTGGAGGAAGTTTTTCCTTTATTTTATAAAATCTCAGCTGCTAACTTAGTTTTCAGCTAACTTTTGGACAATCTATATTCAATTTACAAATGAACTAGTTTCTTTCTTTCTCTCTCTCTTTCTCTCTCTCTTTCTCTCTCTCTCTTTCTTTCTTTCTTTCTTTCTTTCTTTCTTTCTTCCTTTCTTTCTCTCTCTCTCTCTTTCTTTCTTTCTTTCTCTCTCTCTCTCTCTCTCTCTTTCTTTCTTTCTTTTTGTCTTTCTTTCTTTCTTTCTTTCTTTTTCTTTCTAATTAATTCGTTTCTAAATATGGTTTTTAACACCATAAGATACTGGCAAGGAACAGAAGACAATATTAACACACCATGACTGTTACATTTTTACCATATTAATGGTTGATTAATTGATAAGTGATTGTATAAATTGAGTTGATGTCAAATTGGCACCTCAGCTATCTGAAAAAAATGACAATCTATTTCTAGGCTTTGGTAACAAAAGTATTTGGAGATCACTCAAAGTATCTTTTATTTAGGTGTCCCGAGGTTTATTTATTAAAATTATTTCGTTGGTATATTCAGAGAATGAGTTGTTAATAAAACACTGTGTTTCTTGTCAACTTTTTCAAATATATAAATTATTGTCAAATTGGTTTCCATACAACACCCAGTGCTCATTCCAACAAGTGCCCTCCTCAATGCCCATCACCCACTTTCCCCTCTCCTCCACCCCCAATCAACCCTCAGTTTGTTCTCAGTATTTAAGAGTCTCTTATGGTTTTCCTCCCTCCCTCTCTGTATGTAACTATTTTTCCCCTTTCCTTCCACCATTGTCTTCTGTTACATTTCTCAAGATCCACGTATGATGGAAACATATAACTGTCTTTCTCTGACTGACTTATTTCACTTAGCATAATACCCTCCAGTTCCATCCACGTTGCTAAAAATGGCCCAATTTCATTCCTTCTCATTGCCAAGTAGTATTCCATTGTATATATAAACCACATCTTCTTTATCCATTCATCAGTTGATGAACATTTAGGCTCTTTCCATAATTTGGCTATTGTTGAAAGCTCTGCTCTAAACATTGCGGTACACGTGCCCCTATGCATCCACACTCCTGTATCCCTTGGGTAAATTTCCAGCAGAGCTATTGCTGGATCATAGGGTGGTTCTATTTTAATTTTTTGAGGAAACTCCACACTGTTTTTCAGAGTGGCTGCACCAGTTTGCATTCCCACCAACAGTGCAAGAGGGTTCCCACTTCTCCACATCTTCGCCAGCATCTAGTCTCCTGATTTGTTCATTTTAGACAGCCTGACTGGCATGAGGTGGTATCTCAGTGTGGTTTTGATTTGTATTTCCCTGATGATGAGTGATGTTGAGCATCCTTTCATGGGTCTGTTGGTTATCTGGATGTCTTCTTTGGGAAAGTGTCTATTCATGTCTCCTGCCCATTTCTTCAGTGCAATATTTGTTTTTCATGTGTGGAGTTTGGTGAATTCTTTATAGATCTTGGATACTAGCCCTTTATCTGATATGTTATTTGCAACTATCTTTTCCAATTCTGTCGGTTGCCTATTAGTCTTGTTGATTGTTTCCTTTGCAGTGCAGAAGATTTTTATCTTGGTAAGGTCCCAATAGTTCATTTTTGCTTTTAATTCCCTTTCTTTTCGAGATATATCCAGTAAGAAATTGTTGCGACTGAGGTCAAAGAGGTTGTTTCCTGCTTTCTCCTCTAGGGTTTTGATGGTTTCCTGTCTCACACTCAGGTCTTTCATCCATTTTGAGTTTACCTTTGTGTATGGTGTAAGAAAGTGGTTTAGTTTCATTCCTCTGCATGTGGCTGTCCAATACTCCCAGCACCGTTTGTTAAAGATGCTGTCTTTTTTCCATTGGATATGCTTTCCTACTTTGTCAAAGAATAGTTGGCCATACATTTGTGGGTCCCATTCTGGGTTCTCTATTCCATTCCATTGATCTATGTGTCTATTCTTGTGCCAATACCATACTGTCTTGATGACTACAGCTTTGTAGCAGAGGCTAACGTCTGGGATTGTGATGCCTCCCATTTTGGTTTTCCTCTTCAAAATTACTTTGGCTATTTGTGGTCTTTGGTGGTTCCATACAAATTATAGGATTGTTTGTTCTAGCTTTGGGAAGAATGCTGGCACAATTTTTATTGGGATTGCATTGAATGTATAGATCGTTTTGGGTAGTAATGACATTTTAACAATATTTATTCTTCCAAGTAATAACCATGGGATGTTTTTCCATTTCTTTGTGTCTTCTTCAATTTCCTTCATAAGCTTTCTATAGTTTACAGCATACAGATCTTTTACATATTTGGTTAGGTTTATTCCTAGGTATTTTATGGTTCTTGGTGCAGTTTTGAATGGGAGTAGTTTATTTCTCTTTCTGCTGCCTCATTATTGTTGTATAAAAATGCAACCGATTTCTGTACATTGATTTTGTACCTGCATCTTTGCTGAATTCATGGATCAGTTCTAGCAGACTTTTGGTGGACTCTGTCAGGTTTTGCACATACAGTATCATGTCATCTGCGAAGAGTGAAAGTTTGGCTTCATCTTTGTCAATTCTGATGCCTTTTATTTCATTTTGTTCTTTGATTGATGCTAGGACCCCCAACACTATGTTAAACAACAGTGGTGAGAGTGGACATCTGTATCATCTTCCTGATCTCAAGGAGAAAGCTCTCAGTTTCTCCTTGAGAAACTAGATGTGGACTTTCCATAAATGGCTTTTATGATGTTTATGTATGTTCCTTCTACTCAACTTTCTTGAGGATTTTTAATAAGAAAGGATGCTGTATTTTGCCAAATGCTTTTTCTGCATCTACTGACAGGATCATTTGGTTATCTTTTCTTTTATTAATGTGCTGTATTACATTGATTTGCAAATATTGAACGAGCCTGCAGCCCAAGACTGAATCCCACTTGATTGCGATTAATAATTCTTTTTATATGCTGTTGAATTCAATTTGCTAGTATCTTGTTGAGAATTTTTGCATCCATATTCACCAGGGCTATTGGCCTATAGTCCTCTTTTTTTTGCTGGGTCTCTGTCTGGGTTGGGAATCAAAGTGATGCTGGCTTCATAGAATGAGTCTGGAAGTTTTCCTTCCATTTCTATTTTTTGGAACAGCTTGAGAAGGATAGGTACTAACTCTGCTTTAAATGTCTGGTAGAATTCCCCAGGGAAGACATCTGGTCTGGGAATCTTATTCATTGAGAGATTTTTGATAACTGATTCAATTATTTCACTAGTTATGGGTCTGTTCAAATTTTCTATTTCTTCCCATTTGAGTTTTGGTAGTGTGTGGGTGTTTAGGAATTTGTCCATTTATTCCAGGTTTTCCAGTTTGTTGGCATATAATTTTTCCTAATATTCTCTGATAATTGCCTGTATTTCTGAGGGATTGGTTGTAAGGTTGTAATCAATCTACTTTCATTCGTGATTTTATCTGTTTGGGTCCTCTCTCTTTGCCTTCAGAAGCCAGGATAGAGGTTTATCAATTTCGTTTATTTTTTCAAAAAACCAACTCTTGGTTTCATTGATCTGTTCTACTTTTTTTTTGGATTCCATATTGTTTATTTCTGCCCTGATATTTATTATTTCTCTTCTTCTGCTAGGTTTGGGTGTCTTTGCTGTTTGCTTCTAGTTCCTTCAGGTGTGCTGTTAGATTTCTGTATTAGTGATTTTTTCTTGTTTCTTGAGATAGGCCTGGATTGCAATGTATTTTCATCTTAGGACAGCCTTTGCTGCATCCCAAAGGGTTTGTATTGTTGTATTTTCGTTTTCATTTATTTCCATATATTTTTTAAGCACTTTTCTAATTGCCTGGTTGACCCATTTGTTCCTTACTAGGATGTTCTTTAACCTCTATGCTTTTGGAGGTTTTCCAGACTTTTTCCTGTGGTTGATTTCAAGTTTCATAGCATTGTGATCTTAAATTATGCATGATCTCAATTCCTTCATATTTATTGAGGGCTGCTTTGTGACCTATCTTGGAGAATGTACCACGTGCACTCGAGAAAAAAGTGTATTCCATTGCTTTGGGATGTAGTGTTCTAAATACATGTGAAGTCCATCTGGTCCAATGTTCAGGGCCATTGTTTCTTTAGCGATTCTCTGTCTAGTTGATATATCCATTGCTGTAAGTAGAGTACTAAAGTCCCCTGCAATTAGCACATTCTTAGCAATAAGTTGCTTGTGTTTGTGATTGTTTTATATATTTGAGTGCTCCCAAATTCAGTGGGTAGACATTTATAATTGTTAGTGCTTCCTGCTGGATTGACCCTATAATTGTTATATAATCCCCTTCTTTCTCTCTTGTTATAGCCTTTAATTTAAAGTCTAGTTTGTCTGATTTAAGTATGGCTACTCCTGTTTTCTTTTGACTTCAAGTAGCATGATAGATAGTTCTCATCCCCTCAATTTCAATCTGAAGGTGTCCTCAGGGCTAAAATGGGTCTCTTGTAGACATTAAATAGATGGCTCTTGTTTTTTTATACATTCTGATACCCTATGTCTTTTGATCCAAGCAATACATTCTGTGTTATTATTGAAAGTTATGAGTTTAGAGTCATTGTGTTATCTCTAGGTTTCATGTTTGTACTGATGTCTCTGGTACTTTGTGGTCCTTGCAACATTTCCCTCACAGAGTCCCCCTTAGGATTTCTCACAGGCTGGTTTAGTGGTGATGAATTCCTTCAGTTTTTGTTTGTTTGGGAACACCTTTATCTTTCCTTCTAATCTGAATGATAGCATTATCAGATAAAGGGTTCTTGGCTACATATTTTTCCTGTTCATCACATTGAAGATTTCCTGTCATTCCTCTCTGGCCTGACATGTTTCAGTAGGTAGGTCTGCTACTACCCTTATGTGTCTACTTTTTATGTTAAGTCCCGTTTATCCCTAGCTGCTTTCAGAATTCTCTCTTTATCCTTGTATTTTGCCAGTTTCACTACGATATGTTGTGCGGAAGATAGATTCAAGTTGTGTCTGAAGGGAGTTCTCTGTGCCTTTTATTTCAATATCTATTTCCTTCCCCAGATTGGCAAAGTTCTCAGCTATGATTTCTTCAAGTACACCTACAGCCCTTTTCTTTCTCTCTTCTTCTGGAACCCCTATGATACAGGTATTGTTCCATTTGATTGAATCATTTCATTCTCTAATTCTCCCCTCAAGATCCTGGATTCTTTAATCTCTCTTTTTCTTAACTTCTTTTTCCATAATTTAATCTTCTAATTTAACTTATTCTTCGCTTTGCCTCTTCAATCTGCACTGTTGCTGCCTCCATTTTATTTTGCCCCTCATTTATAGCATTTTTAAATTCATCATGACTAGTTTTTAGTTCCTTGATCTCTGCAGCAATAGATTCTCTGCTGTCTTCTTTGCTTTTTTTCAATCCCAGCAATTAATTTTATGACTATTATTTTAAATTCTTGTTCAGTTATGTCGCTTATATCTGTTTTAATCAATTCTTTAGCTGTCGCTTCTTCCTTGAATTTATTTTGAGGACAACTCTTCTGTTTCATCATTTTGGCTATTTTTCTGTCCCTTATGATTTTTAAAAGCTTGTTACATGCTCTGCACCTGTAAGCAATGCTATATTAAAGGGGGGGGGGTGGTCATACACTGACCAGGACCTGGCCCTTCAGGAGGTGTTTTTTGGAAAGCGTTACTTGCTCTCTGTTGTGACTTTGGTCATTTTATTTCCCTGCTCGTAGTGATGTTTTGGACCCTACACCAGGTGTGCTTTGATTTGTTCCTTGAAGTAGCCCTATGTCCTGTCAGGCTGTCCCAGTTTCTCCCTGGTAGACTCAGTCCCTTTTACTTCCAGACTCTTCGGGTTCAAAGTCCTTTGGCTTCAACCCTTCTTTGTTTGAGAGACATGAGAAGTACAGATCCCCCTACTCTCCACCATGTTGGCCTTATTCCTGGATTTATGAAAGAAAATATGCTCCTAAAAATTACATTATCAAGGGAAAAACAGAACAAAAATATACTTCACTGTCTGAAGCCTCCTGGAGGAATTGGTCTCTTGTCAACTTTTATGCTTATTATGTGCTGAATACTTGTCTCAGTACTTTCTTTTAAGCATGTTTCTCTCAGTACTTTTTATATAATAACATTTTTAATCCTTTAAGTAAATCTATGATTTGTAGCAGGTGAATGAGTCACAGAAAGTTAATTACCTCCCCATGTTCATTGTGGTAGTAAGGGATGGAGGCATGATTCAGTAGTATGACTGCTAAGTCTGTGTTGTTAACCACTACACTTTATTACTTCTACATCACGAGGTGCCCATGAAACATTATTGCTAACTGTTCATATTATATATGAAAGAGTTTGTTTACTATGTCATAAGATAAAAGATACAAAAATAAAGATGTCTATATGCCAAAAATGATAAATGCCTATGCATATGTAGCAGGGAAATATAAAATAGTACCCCAGAAACTATATCATACCTTTAATGAGATTGGTAAAATTAAAAAAAAAAAGTATAACATCAAGTGATAGCAAGGGTGTGGTAAAATCACGACATTTAGTTTCTTTTAATTAGGGATTTAAAATAATGCAAATCCTCTGAAGAACAACTTCACCTTTCTATTAAAATTAGATATGCATATAATCTCCGTGTTAGGCACAGACTTCTGACCCTTGACTTCTGACCCAGTCCATGATATATAGTCCAAATAAATTCTTGAATTTGCTGGAATTATTTTCAATTTTCTTCATCAAATTTCCAATGTAATACATTTCAGGACAAGAATATTTGTCTTCAGGGAGGCTGCCAGAAATACTTCCTTACAAAGTTTCCAGGTTGTAATTTCAGGAAGACAGGTCATGGTTTGCCTCCATAGCTGGTACAGGAAAACTGCTAATGTCTTTGTTATTGCTTTTCTTTTTTTTTTTTTTTTAAGGTTTATTTATTTTTGAGAGACATAGAGACAGAACGTGAGCATGGGAAGGGCACAGAAAGAGGGAGACACAGAATCCGAAGCAGGCTCCAGGCTCTGAGCCCGACGCGGGGCTTGAACTCACAGACCGTGAGATCATGATCTGAGCCGAAGTGGGCCGCTTAACCAACTGAGCCACCCAGGCGCCCCATGTCTTTGTTATTTCTTAATGTTGTGTTTGGACATTGGACTTGCTTGATGGCAGAGAAGCTTCTGGACCCTTTATCAGGAGATTTTTTTTTTTTTCTAATTCTAGCATATTCTACTTACAACTGAAAAAAAAATGCTGGCTTTCTAAACTCTGCTCACGTTCTTTTAAAATTGTCTTCTTTTAACTTTACACATGAGACAGCCTGTCTACAGCATCAAAAAACAGCATGTTCTGGGGAAAAAGGGTGATTTAAAAAAAACGCTTGACAGAGAATACCTGATAATTCCAAGCAATATGCTCATTAATGAAACCACTTTATAGAATACTTAAAAAGCAACTTTTGTATAGGAAGTTTAAAGCATTTTCCAGTAAACCTACAGATGTTTGTAATATTAATGTGAACTAAGTGACAAAATTTAAATAAGGAATGAAAGGGATGGATATAATACACATGACAAAGTGGGAAATAAACGTTGCATGTACTGAATTTTATTTTTAATCTACAACAGAAAAACTGTGGTGACTCTGAGGTAGAATGACAGAGCACAGAACCTGGAATCAGAGATTAAGCTTTCAGTTTCTGCTTTTATGGCTTGGGCATTTCTGCACCAAAGCCATAAAATGGTGGCAAAGGCTTGGTGCACATATAAGTGCACATAAAAGCCAAAGTTATTTGAAAATTAGAAGTACTATATAGCTACAAAAGAATTATTGTTCAAGTGAGAACGTGATTTATATTACGGTGGAGTGTTTGCTTTTGATCCATATGTTTTGTTTTTCTGGGTATAGAGTGTTAATATATGTGTTCTCTAATTCATGAACATTTGAAACTTTGATTAAATGTGTGACACAGCATAGAATTGACTTAATTATGGCATGTGGTATACATAATTCATAAGTTCAATCTTTCGTTATTTACTTTGAAATATTAAAAAAAACATGATGGATTGATGGATGGTGGAGAGAAGGACAGACGTGTGATGGAGTAAGCATGTCGATATGTAGGCAGTGGACATATGGATGATCATTATACCATTATTTCAACTCTGCTGTATGCTGGAAACTTTTATGACAAAAATTGGGGAAAAAAGGAATATGTGGCTCTTGTGAAAGTGAAAATTGCCTTTGTTTTGATTGAAATCCCAAAAGATAACTTGCCAACAGAGGATGGCTAAAAGAGTAGACTGATGACATGGGGTGAACTTCCTTTCAGGGAGCAGGAGAAAATAATACAAATTAATGTATGTCTTTCATGTTTCTGATTGCTTGGAAAAGCTCACAGACATTATAAACCCTCCTTAGATGTGTACTGGAGTACAGAAATTTTAAACAGTGTAAGTTTATAGGCAGGCCTTATAAATTTAAAGTAATGTTTAGGAATTATTTCATGTAGAATTTTTGACTCCATCTAAAGTTTGCAATTAATTAATCAATCAGCCCACATGCTATTTTAAATATTCTATGCCTACTTAAAAGATGCACACATTTTATGTTATTGTTTACTGGCTTCTAAATCATTCTTGCAATGGGCATTTTTACTATACCACAAAATTACTAGAAGATGCAACTTACATTTTGCTTAAAATCATACATACAGTTACTTATCTCAAAAGCAATAAACAAGTAAATGATCAAAATAAACTTTAACAAAAAATCTAAATAAAAAGAAAGGAGAATAAAATATTAGGGAAAATGCAAAAAGGGAGGGAAACAAAGAAGATTGTAGGAAGAGAAATTGGAGATTCTCCTTATAATAAAAATTAAATAGCAAACCAGTAATGTTTAGATGTCTAGACAATTTAATACTTTTCTTTTGGGTTCATTTCACTTAAACTTACATTCGAATTTAAGACTAAAGTTCTGGGGAGCCTGGGTGGCTCAGTCGGTTGAGCGTCCGACTTCAGCTCAGGTCATGATCTCACGATCTGTGAGTTCGAGCCCCGCGTCGGGCTCTGTGCTGACAGCTCAGAGCCTGGAGCCTGCTTCGGATTCTGTGTCTCCCTCTCTCTCTGCCCCTCCCCCACTCATGCTCTGTCTCTCTGTGTCTCAAAAATAAATAAATATTAAAAAAAAAAAAGACTAAAGTTCTTTATTGAGGAATTCTATATTTTCTTAGATCTGGCCTCCCATTTTCCCTCAAAATATTTTTATAAGTTTGGGCACCTGCGTGGCTCAGTCAGATTAGCATCTGACTTCAGCTCAGATCATGATCTCACAGTTCCTGAGTTCAAGCCTCATGTGGGATTCTGTGCTGACAGCTCAGAGCATGGAGCCTCCTTCTCTCTCTCTGCCCCCACTCTGCATGCACTTCGCCTGTCTCTCTCTAAATTAAATAAACATAAAAACATTTTTAATAAAAATAAATATAATATTTTTATAAGTCGACTTTTGGATATCACGCAAAATGTACATATTCTACACCTATGGGTTAAGGCACCTGGCTCCTAGGTGATTCTTTTTTATCTCAGGTTGTTCTCAAACAGTGACTTATGACACTTGATCTCATTTTGTTAATTTGTATCCTAACCTTTGAAATATCCATGACTCTTGTTTCTTTTCTCATGGCACACTAAGAACTTGGTCCTTCACCTTGCCCTTCCAATCCAACTCTGTTAAGGTTGCCTAGGCCCACCTCCCTTATAATAGTGCAGATTCTCTGAAACTCATGAGGCACGTACCTCATCCTATCCATGGTTTCAGCAGTTGACGCTATAGTTATTGTTATAGAATCACCTCACTTCACACCAAGGCAACACTATGTCACGTGCACACTGTTTCAATTCTCAGTCACCTTTTACATATGACTATGGTACCATTCCCATGTCACAAAGAGACTCCATTCTGTATGAAACACTCTGCAATGCTGTTTCTTCCAGAATCCAAAATGAGAAGGCCACATGCGCATCTGCTCTTAGCTTTCCTCTCTACCCGAGGTTTCCATCTTCTCAGTCATTCTCACTTTCTTTTTGGACCAAGGCTCAGAAATGGAAAATGATGAAAGTCAGTTTTTCTGATATAGTTTTATTTGTTTTGCTTTTTATTGTTCAAAGATCTCTCTACATCCTTCACCAGCATGAATCCTTTACTTCTTTTGTTTCTAAGCAGAATCCACACACCTTCTCCATGGAGTAATGGGGTATTGAGGTCTTATTTTAAGGGTGGGAAGACTATAATAGATGAAAAATCAATGAAGGAAATATGTCCAGGGGTTTCACAAAAATATTAACACTACAACTAAATTATTTGTCCTATATGTCATGATTTATAAAAATAAAAACAATTTATAGAGGGCAAAAGTATTATGTGCCAGTCTTATTATCTTGTTTCTTCATATTTATATCAAAAAACGTAGAAGACAAAGCATAAGTTAATTTAGATTATCAATAAATATATTGAAAAACCAAAAGTATTAATTCAAATTAAAAAAATTCAACATATTATTTTTATTGTACTGACAAACTCTAAGGTCAAATCTGTGAATTCCAGTATATGGTTCTGGTAGCTTCTTTCTTATCAATGAATGTGTTGTCCTTTCCATTAGAAATATCGATTTACTTAAGTTGCTTGTGTTCCTTGCTCTCTGATTCAATGATTTCATTGCTAGAGATATACCCAAGGAAAATGAGTACATGAGGTGATTAAAAGATGATAGCATATGATTTCACATATATGTGTAATTTAAGAAAGAAAACGAATGAACAAAAAAAGACAGACAGACAGAGAGAGAGAGAGAGAGGCAAACCAAAAAATAGACGCTTAACTATAGAGAACTGATGATTACCAGAGGGGAGGTGGGTGGAGGGGATGGGTGACATATGTGATAGGGATTAAAGAGTACACTTATCATTATAAGCACTGAGTAATGTATAGAATTGTTGAATCACTATATTATACATTTGAAACTAATATAACATTGCATGCTAACTATGTCAGAATTAAAATAAAACTTAAGAAAATAATTTTAAAATGATATGTACACAAATTTTCCTATTAGTCTCATTCCCAATAGCCAAAAACTAGAAGTAAACCAAATGCAAATGAGTGCTAAGAATGTGGCACATGCCACATTGATTAATCTCACAGATATTATGTTTAGAGAAAGATGCACATGCCATGTAATTTTAGAGAAAATGAACATGCCATGTAATTCCATTTATATGAAGCTCAAAACATGGATAAAGCTAATATCTGGTCATAGGAGACAGATATGTCTTCTGATGTGTCAAAGAAGGTCACTAACAAGGTCTTTCAGAGGTGCTAGGCCTGTTCCATAGCTTGACAGATACTAGTTATATAAGTATCTACATACTTCAAAGTAAATACTTACAGATTAATTAATTTTGTACTTTGCAAACTTCACCATATTATTAACACCTCCCCTCCAAAAAACAAAAAAACAAAATATATATATATATATACATAAGCAATAGGCTGTAAACTTAAGTTTTTTTTTTTCTGGAGGAAATGTAAGTTATATTTCACACCAAAAAATATTAACCTTTTCCCCTAAAAGGTTAGTTATTCATAGCATAATCGTAATAGTATCTGAATTTATTGCTACCTTTCCTTTTCTCTTTAGGTGTTAATAATGCCAAGAAGACTGGCATGCAAAAATATATAACTCACAGTGTTTAGATAAATTCCTAACTTTACAATCCTCAATAGGAGAGCATATGGAAATTTCAGGGTCGTTCAGGTTAGTGGACCTATATTCATGAATGTTGCTCTTTTCATGTACTAGGTGTGTGAACTTGAGCACCTCTTTTAACCTTGAAAGAATATCCTTTAGTTTTCTCCTCTGTAAAATTAAATGCTTTTAATACCTATTTCATAGGGCTGTTTGAGTTAAAAGGAATAATAGATTAAATGATTAAATAATAGATTAAATGCCTCAAGAGCAAATGATAAAATGGACCACCTAACATGCAGTCAGTCTGTATCTGTTAAATATCCCCCCTGCATATTTTCAGACATGAGTGGACTGATTTGGATAAAGGTGAAAGTGGAAAGATAAACAAAACTCTGCCTCTGTTCTTTGTCCATTTACAATCAGTCACAGTGAAACTAGGACACACATGCCTATAATTAAGGATATAGTAAAATAGTTATAAAAGAAGTGATACAAAGCAATAGGGGGATTAAGTGTAGAAGAGTTTCTTTCCTTTGGGGCTCAGGAAAGATCATCTGAGGGACAAATACATTTGAGGCAGGCTTAAATGTAATGGATGTTTACACAGGTACATTATGTAAATGCTATATGTGTAGGAATGCATAACACCTCTATGAACCATAGATTTATGGTTTAAATTTAGCTCAAATTTAGCATAAATATTTAATACATATAGTAAATAGTAGATAAAACAATAGAAAGTAAGGTGGAATATTTAGGTCACAGGTATATTGTAAAATAACAGAAGTTCCATATTATGTCAATGGAAAAAATAGGTCCACACATATTTTATATATGAAATAACACAAGTGTTATCATTTTCCCTCTTCACTACAGACTGCATACTTAGGATGTTACTTACAAATACAGTAAAATACTAATAGCAGTACTGAGAGTGCATTTAAAAGGATGCACAACAATTATTATACTTTTAATTCTTAAGAATATATATATGGCCCTCTTAGAAAGACAAGTGTTTTCTTGACATATTTCTTTATTACATTATGATGAATCAACAGTCTCTGGATAGAATCTGGTGAGAATAAGAATTGACTGGTCTGCTAGAGCCTGAATATTTGTGTCTTCCCAAAATTCCTATCTTGAATCCTAATCTCTAGAGAGATGGTATCTGGAGGTGGGGTCTTTGGAAAATCATTTGGTCATGAAAGTAGATCTCTCATAAATGGCATTAGTGCCCTTATGAAAGAGACCACAGGGGGGCGCCTGGGTGGCTCAGTCAGTTAAGCTCCTGACTTCCGCTCAGGTCATGATCTCACAGCTCATGTCAGGCTCTGTGCTGACAGCTCAGAGCCTGGTGCCTGCTTCAGAGTCTGGGTCTCCTTGTGTCTCTGCCTCTCCCTCGCTTGCACTCTGTCTCAAAAATCAATAAACATTAAAAAAAAAAAAAGGCCACAGAGAGCTCCCTTGTCAGCCATGTGATGCATGCCACAAGGACCCAGCAGAAGATAGTAGTCTATGTATGAATCAAGACATGGACTCTCCCCAGATGCCAGTTCTGCTAGAGCCTTGATCTTGGACTTTCCAGCCTCCAGAACTGTGAGAAATAAATGTCCGTTGTTTAACCCAACCAATCTGTGGTATTTTTTTTATACTAGCCCAAAGGAACTAAAACAACTGCTAAAATGGGGAGACACTTACTACTTGGATTTTCTTTTAGACCCAGGTGAATATGATTCTCAAATTTTTAGGAAGATCCTATTTAGCAAGGAGACCATGGAGCCGAAGACCTCAAGACTCATATATTGACACGGATGGGACTACACTTCCTCTGGAGTCCCTAAGAGGATAACAGCCTAGCTCTGCAGCTAAGATCTGTGTTCTGTGATCTGCCTTTTCCCTCTTGCCTTAGGGTCTACCCAACTATCATTCCCCCTTCTCTTCCACTCTCCCTTCCCACTCTCTCCCCCCACTGCAGGCATACATATTTTGGCACTTTGATGGTAAAACTGTCATTAGCTATTCCCTCAAAATATCTAAAAATATAGTTTAGCATCAAAAGTTAAATTTAACATATTTCTTCAAAGTCAATATTCTGCTTTTTGGAAAAGTGCTATTGTTTTCTTCCAAGTTAGAAATACGCCTTTAAAACAATGGTTTATTGAAAAAGTGCTATAGATGTTCGATATTAGAACTATGAATAGTGCTGCTGCAATTCACCTGTTTCTGAACAATCCTGATGAGTATTTACCAGTCTGATCTAAAAGCTATTTCAGCAATTCATTCCTTTTTTACACAGACACTGAAAAGATATTACAGAACACCTTGAAAACTAGTGATTTAAAATGCCTTGCTTACATGGAAATAGGTTAATGCTAAGAAAAAGAAGCATGAATATTTGAAAATAATGATGACTATGTTTTTGTCTTTTCTGCATTTTACCTTTATCTAGACTAAATCTCCCTAAGTGGATCTAAGTTTTGTGAGCCTTGAAGCCTATTAAATCATGGACCCCTCCACAATAATATAAAATTATAAACACAAATAGAGGTACAGGGCCTGGAAGGGCCAGTACAAGTGAAAGATCTTGAAGTTTAGGTTTTGTTAGATTCAGGGCCGATTCATCCCAGAACATGATCTACAATATAAGCAACCCATTTCTGAGTACACACGAAATTGTGCTAATGTTTTCTTAGGTTTCCTCTGATCAAAAACTTATAAGGAAATCTGTAAAATAATAATACATCCCTTTTATTTTTTCTATAAAGGTCATCTGGTCAAATATTTTTAAGATGAAATTTATTTCAATGGGTATTCTAGCCTTACACACATCAGTATTCTTATCTTAAATTTGTTTTAAAGAAATACCTATTCTATATATTTCAAAAAACAGTACACTCCATTTTTATTTATTATTCTTAGTTGTATGTGACCTCTACTTGTTACCATTTTTTGTTGAAAACTGTCTTATATTTTGTTTCTCTCTTTTAATACATAGCAAATTCTATTTATTTGCCCAATTTCCTGACATAAGAACTCTTGAACTCATATAAAAACAAGATTCCTAGGACTATTATCTGGCTTCACTGCATGAGTCTGAGAGAAAAAAAACAAAACAAATAAACAAACCACCATGAACAACAAAAAAACAAAAAAAAACAAAACCAACAACTTCCCGTTGTTTTAAAATTTTGTGTGCTTAGTTGTCCATTTCTTCTACACCAGAAATGTCTTTATTCTTTGTCTTAACATTACATCAAATCAACCCCAGGCAAAAGCTTTTTCTGAATTGAAACTGAATTGAGTTCTTCTACTTCTCAGTATTTCAATGCTTCATTCAAAATGACACTGAAGAGAGGATTTAGCCGGCTACCTTAGCCTTTTATCTTCTTATTGACAAACATTTTTTTTTCATTTTCCTCTCAATTAACCCAAACATTATTCAAAAGATATTTAAAAAGTTCTCACAGTTAAAAACACAGATAGCTCCTCGTTGACAAGCTACCAAGGAACCATATTGAGTTCATCATCATAAAAACTATTGAATTCTCACTGAAATAAAAATTATTGCAACAAAAATAATCAACAGAGTTCATAAATATATGTCTCGAAACTGAACTCTCTACTTGATCAGCATTATTTAAAATTTACATATATTTACAAATGCATAAAAGTAAAAGCATGAAAATCTTGGTAAGAACTGAGAACTTGGTATATATTGGCCAAATCTCCTCCTAGTATAAAGTATTTGGCAAATTTGGGTCTATTTACTTTAAATAATGTAAAAATGACATTTAAAATTATTTTAAGATGGATGTGGTATTTTGTATTTAAAAAATCCTGAACAATATCACTATGCGTGCAAAAAGAGCAACATTTAATAAAGGTTAAACAGCCTTCTTTGGCAAATGGCAAATTACATTGATCTCATTTCATTTTAATTTAATGTAATTCAATGAGTATAATTAAGCATTATTTATTTCACTGAATTGCATGATGGAAAATACCTATAGCACAGATACTCTATCATCAAAAAGACTGTATATCTTGAGGACATACCTTATATAAATCAAAAATAAAATAGAATTTTAAAGAATATTTAACAGATGCTTTAGAAGTATACACTTTTTTTTAACATTTGCTACCCAATGTATTAGAACATTGCCAAATGAAAAATGAGAATCATCACTCAAAATCACAAATGTGACAAGATTTCTAAATATCTGTGTTAAATACTAAAATCATATCTAGTACTAAAACAGATTTGGATTCATGCACATAGCTCACTAACTTTATTATTTCATTTGAGACACAATTGACATATATAACATTGCATGAATTTAAGGTATAGGACATGTTGATTTGATACATGTTCATATTGCAATACGATAACCATTGTAGCTTTAGGTAAAACCTCCATCCCATCACTTAATTTCTTTGTCATGATGAGATTACTTTAGATCTAGTCTCAAAAACTTTGAAGTATATAATACAGTATTATTTACTACAATCACAATGCTGTACATTAGATCCCCAGCACTTATTCATATTCTAACTGAGAGTTTGTACCCATTGATCAACTTCCCCACAATTCTCCCATCCTCAAGCCCCCAGTAACTACCATCCTACTGTTTCTACAAGTACAGTTTTTTTTAGATTCCACATACAAATAATATACACTATTTGCCTTTCTCTCACAGAATTATTTCATTTAGCATAATGCCCTTAAGGTCCATCCATATTGTCAAATAGGCAAGATGTCTTTCTTTCTCATGGTAATTCATACAACTACTTTATAGATTTTGATTAGAGAAATCGAGCAATTTATAAATATGAAATGTGAGAACTTACCACCGCCATCTTGTTCATTGTTTTCTGACTGTTTTGTAGTTCCAATGTTCTTTTCCTCTTTTGATGCCTACCTTTGTAGGTTGGTGATTTTTCTTGCTGGTACATTATGATTTCTTTCTCTTCATTATTTGTGAACCTATAAAGGTTTTTGCTTTGTGGTTATCATAAGGCTTATATAAAACATGCTGTAGATGTAACAGTTCATTTTATGCAGAAAGCAATTTAACTTCAAGCTTATACAGAAACTACTCCTCCCTCTTCCCCTTTATGTTTTACTGTCACAATTTACCTCTATTTTTTATTGTATATTTGTTGACAAATTATAACAGATATAGTTATTTTTAATAGTCTTTTATTTTAATCTTTATACTATAGTTAGAGGTTAACCCACCATCAATTTACAGAATAGTTTCCTGAATCTCAGAATGTATCTTTACTTTCCTCAGTACGTTTTATTGTTTCATATATTTTCAGGTTACTAATTAGTGTCTTTTCATCTAAGCTTGAAAAACTCTTTTCAGCATTTCCTCTACACAGCTCTAGTGATGACAGACTCTTAGTTTTTGTCTATCTGGGGAAGTCTTTATTTTTCCTTTATTTCTGAAGAGTAACTTTGCCATATAGATTATTGTTGGCTGGTGATTATTTTCATTCAGTACTTTGAATGTATCATCACCCCACTCTTTCCTGGCCTCAAAAGTTTTTCCTGAGAAATTTGCTGATAGTCTAATGAGGGTTCTTTTTCATGAACTTGGATGTCTGAGTCTGTCCCCAGGTTTGGGAAATTCTGACATTTGAGGACACAGCAAGAAAGCAACCAGGTACACGCTAGGAGCAGAACCCTACCCAGAAGCCAAACCCTCAAGACCTTCCTTTTAGATTTCTAGCCTCAAGAACTATGAGAAAAACAAACAAACAAACAAACAAAAAAAAAAAACCTCCTAAGTCACCTGTTCATGATATTTTGTTATGGTAGGTTAAGCTGACAAAAAGAGAACAACAAATAACAATTTCACTTCTAAATGCATTATGTTCAAATGTAGAGAAATTCATGTTGATCACATTGAATAAATTGTATTCGTGTGATAGAAAAATCCTTCCCTGGTAATATTTATGAGCGACTTCCAAAAACTGTACCATTATGCCATAATTGCATTAACTATTATATATGATAAATATATTTTATATTCAATATAAATTCATTTAGATATTGTTTTTTAATTATTTAAGCTTGTTTTTACTGTACACTCCTATTTGTGATTCTTTTTTTTTTTGAAATAGGTAATTTCTCAAACGAAGAGAATGTATGGAATATTGAAGACAGTACAAATGGGTGATCTTGTTACACAAGATTAGGAGCTATAAAATAGTCCAGTGTAGTCAGCCTCTGACGATTTCATTCATTGAAAATGTAGAACTCATTATTAGTTTGTGTACAGAAAAAACAATAGACCTAATTTTAGATTTTGGGCTGTGATAGGGTTATAATAGATTATCTAGGGCCTAAAGATAAGAAAATTGCCTCAAGAAACAATAAAAACTTGTACTAAAATCTGCTCAAATCAGAATTATACTCATATGCCCTTCAGATATTCTAAAAATAAATATTAACTCAAACCACTCTTTTCATGCTTTCATATCTAATTTCAGCTTCAGATTTTGCACCAATATTTTTAGAATCAGTAAAATAACAAAATAAAAAGTTATCAAATTTAACTATGAATTTTGAAAATTAGGTATTGTATTATTTAGGATATTTGGTACCTCTGAAAATTAATTTTTGGACAAAATTGAGAAATGTGCATACAAAACATGAGTTATGATCAATATAAAGTATTGCTGATTTATTCTTGTCCCCAGTTATATGTGTGCAAAAGGACAAACGGAAGTCTGACTAACGAGAGAAATGTCTTTTGCAGCTGAGACAAATTCACAGAGCAACACTTCTTCCCAACTCATGTTTTACCAGTCCAGGGAAGCTGAGCCAATACCAGTCATATTCTATCATCCAGTACAGGGATTGCAATAAAGCTAGAAGCCTTGCCCAGGATTAGATAATATTTGGGGGAAACTTTATTATCCACTGACCCTTCAAGGAATGGCCTAGAATGCAGAGCAAGAATCCTGGCAAGCTGTGTGGTGGCTTCTGAAAACAATCTGTTAGCTCAGAGGAAAATATACGCCTCTGGGCCAAAGTCTCTGTGCTTTTTTGCTCTCCTCTCCACATCCACCATCCCACAAAATAGGTCAAATTCCAGTGCAAGGGATATTAAGCAAGTTTAAGGGTATTCTGTTGGCTTGTTTTTTTTCTTTTTTTTAAATCCCACAGACAATATCAATAATTATATTTACTTTGCCTTTTTCTAAAAAAAAACTGCATATTTTTTCTTTCACAAATATTATACTACCAAAGATATACAAAAAAGCACAAGGCAAAATATAAACTCTAGCTTTGTTCCAACAAGGTAAGCAGTTTATCAGCTTTCCTTTCTTTCTTTCTTTCTTTCTTTCTTTCTTTCTTTCTTTCTTTCTTTCTTTCTTTCTTTCTTCTTTTCTTTTTTTTGGAGAATTTTTCTTAAAAATACACATCATCATTGTAGATGAGATGGGAACAGGAATGCCATATGTTAAAGAATCTGTGGAGTCTGAATATTGGGTCCCTAGACAATGGCAATGACGAAATACCTACTTTACTTCTAGCAAGGCAGTAGGAGTGCATGTTATTAGTAATGATGATCAAGGAAAAGAGACTAATTTAAGAGAAAGTATTAATATAAAAATGGTGGTCTCCCTTCTTTTTGGTGTTCATTTATTTTATTCCTATCTGGTACTCAGGATAAATATATTAATACACCATATGTACTTATATAAATATACATAAACATATTAAAATGTATATTTAGGGGCACCTGGGTGGCTCAGTCGGTTAAGCGGCAGACTTCGGCTCAGGTCATGATCTCACAGTCTGTGAGTTCGAGCCCCGCGTCGGGCTCTGTGCTGCCAGCTCAGAGCCTGAAGTAGCTTCGGATTCTGTATCTCCCTCTCTCTCTGCCCTTCCCCTGTTCACGTCCTGTCTCTATGTCTCTCAAAAATAAAATAAACGTTAAAAACATTTTAAAAAAGGATATTTAATGGGCTAGAAAACAAATATTTTAGCTAGCATAAGAGTACTTACATGTTAAAGTAGTAGAGAGCACAGTGTTTGACAGAACGGCAATAAAAATAATAATGGAGTTACAGAATTTGTGAACAGTGATAGATTTGGATAGCAGATTTTCAGGCTCTTATCATGTATTTCCATGCAACTTATGTGTATGTTGCCTCAGCGTAAGAGTATCTCATAAAACAGGGGCACCTGGGTGGCTCAGTCGGATGAGCAGCCGACTTTGGCTCAGGTCATGATCTCACAGTTCGTGAGTTTGAACCCTGCATCAGGCTCTGTGCTGACAGCTCAGAGCCTGGAACCTGCTTCGGATTCTGTGTCTCCCTCTTTCTGTTCCTCACCCACTCATATTCTCTCTCTCTCTTTCAAAATAAATACTTAAAAAAATTAAAAAAAGAGTATCTCATAAATCAGTGAAGAAGTGTGGCATGAGTTTTCTAACAAATTAGCCAGTAGCATTTGACCCCATTTACTTGGGTACACCACACAGTGTGCTTTGTGATATTTGACTTGAGAATAACTACACTCTGGTCAAAACTAAGAAGAAATCACTTGCGATAGTGAATTCTGCATTAGCATGTGGCTTAGAAAATCTTTCAACCTGTAAGCCATTCCTCCTCCCTAGTTATCTTGGTCATTTTTCTCATTAAAAAGTGTATTTATGATTCATTCAACCAAGCACTAGCACAACTAAATATTAGGTGGAGCTTGGTCCCTTCCTACCTACCTTCCTTCCTTCCTCCCTTGCTGGAGACCTATGCTAATTGTCTACAGACAGGTTAGGAGTCATTTTGTCTAGCTTTCTAAACTACAATGGGGGAAGGGTAACTTATTTGGTAGAGATATGATTTCTAATGCCTGTCTAAGTTCCTTTGCTTATGAGTGAGTGAATTTACATAAAAGAAGCCTAAAGTCTACATAAGTTACAGTAATTTTTAGCCAACTCATAACTGCTATTCTGTATGATCAATTTGTGTAACCTGTTCCCAAGAGGCAACTTTGAGGTTACCTCTAGCCAGGTTACTCTCATTCAGATGTTATCCATCAAGGCATCACACTCCAGGTCCTCTTTTTTTCAGATGTCATAAAACCAAAGAGCATTACATCCCTTGAGGCCAACGAGAGTAGTTCAAGAAATTCAGGCCTGAAAGGTTATTATTAGAAGGAGATGGTATTGGGGCGCCATTTGGTCAGCAGGAGACTTTGCAACATCTGCCTTTTCCACACAGGGAAACGTCTCAACCTGTGAGCCCAAGATGGCTCCCTCTCTCCCTCTCTACCCCCTCCCTCCCTTCCTTTCTTCCTTTCTTTTTTTAATGTTTATTTACTTTTGAGAAGGAGAGAGACAGAGAGACGGATAAAGCAAGGAGGGCAGGGACAGCCAGAAAGAGGGACAGAGGATCTGAAGCAGACTCTGTGCTGACAGCAGAGACCCCAATGCTGGCCTAAGCTCCCTAACCGTGAGATGGTGACCTGAGCCAAAGTCAGACACTTCACCGACTGAACCACGTAGATGTTCCACGTGGCCCTTTGTTTAGCATGAGCTGTGTCATATACACTTGTGAAAATGAAAGAATTGCCTGCTATGCACTTCTGCCTTCATAATCACATTTGTTATCTCCTCTTCACCCTACACTACTTGTAACCCAACTTGCCACCCTAAAGAAACTGCCACAATCAATCAATTAATTAATATTAATAAACTAGTTCAAGTTGAGGTGTTAGTGTTTCAAAATGGTTAATCATACATTTTGGATACTGGTCCATAATCGAAAGAAAGAAAACCATCTTACATGGTCATTGCATGTTATTTTCTCAAAGTCTATTTAAGCAAGAAGAACTTCATATTACTCTGATCAGGGTTTTCCAACTCCAGTGTGCATTAGGACTTTATCACTTAGAGGACCTTATAAAATCTGACCATGAGACGCATCCAAGAGACTCTAGTTTGACACATGCGGAGTATGGCCTGTGAATCTGTGTTCATGAGGCATAGCCAGGATTGGACACAACTGATTAAATCATAGCTTTGCAGAGCAACAGCTTATTCTATATGAATTTAAGACTGGTAAGGGTGATTGCGTTTATTCACTACAATACAACTTGCTGTGAATTTTCTTTATTGCATATTAGACAGATTAAGGAGATTCTGCAAGTTGAGTTAATAATAGGTGAGATGGGGCAATAGAGGATAAGTTCATATCAATGATGCTACATGTCTGATCAGTGATTCTACACTCTATCCAAGCCCAAGGATTCTTTTAAAAAGTTACTGTCACTTATATTATTGCAGGTAAGTAGGTTCCCCTCAACGGCTTATTAAAAGTTTTTAAAAATAAATTTTAACAGAAAATATCAGATTCTCAGATGTGATTTTAGTGGGAAACATTTTGGTAAAAATGTCTATAAATTAAACCACCTCTTGAAGTTTACTTTTATTGTATTCATTAGACATATACTGTCAAATACTACTTCCTATTTAAGTGCTGTTCAGTTTACAGAAAAGTCATATATGTATACACTAGAGATTAATAGGTAGTAACATCTATCCTTTTCTCTACTCTCCACCTTAATTCAAAGTCTTATGAAATCTTGGTTAATGTAACCACAACAAGTTTACAAATTGATTATTATTCTAATCAATGTGTCCCCTATCCCCAAAAAGAGAAAAGTCCCACTCCAAGTAACAGACGGCATCCTGAGCTCTAGACAAATGCAGTAGTTTAGGAAATGTTTTATTTAACATTCAGTGTACCTGCTCCTACAAATTCCAAGCAATTTTTGTTTGTTTGTTTTAATTTTGCTTCACAGCTGAGTATCATTGTATTATTCTTTGAGGGTTCAGTTTGTTCTCCCTGCTCATCTGTATCATGCTCAACTATTTTCTGTAACTAGAGAAATCTCAAAACAGGTGTTTAAAACACTGCTATTTTCCATTTGGCTCACAAAAGGAGAACAATACAAACAGCCATTTCCCTAAGCTTTGGATCTGCACCAGTTAGAAACTGCTATAACGGAAGCAATCACTCAGAGAGAAAGTAACATGCATTCCCTCATCTGGGAAACGTACAGAACCCTTGAAAAATGGGAGGTTTGTGGGACTAACATTTATGAAAAGGGAATAATCAGAAGCCAGCTGTGATGAGAATAGAGAATAAGGAACATAAATATATATGTATATATGAATGTATATGTGATACTAAATTATATGTATGCATTATATAGCATATAGCCATATTAATATATATAATTTAATAATATTAAACATTAAAATATGTATATTTAGATGATCCTATTTAGATCATTATGTCTTTTATCTTCTTTTTATATCAGTCACCAGAAGATGGCCCAAACTCTTAGGCTATCCTTTATCCTTGCAGCCAATCTCTGTGTAGGTCTTCAAGTACCTAATCTCTCTCCTTATGTCACTCCTTCTCAGCTCCTAAGATGTGTCCTCTTCGCTTTCTGATATTCGTCCTCAAACTGCTTTCTGATCATACCCATAACTTTGTCACTCTAACAGAAATTTGCCCTTCCTTGAAGACACTGGTGCTCCTTGCAGCTCTCTCAAATTCTGGTAGTTTATTTATTGTATTGTACTGTATTGTATTTTGCAACTTTCATACTACTGAGTCTACATGTAAGTTACTTTATTCCTTTAGTCCTCATCAGTTTGTTAAATCTGTTCTTGTCAAGTATACTTATGCTTCTATGTTTTTAAATCCAACTATTATTCTTCATGTTTATGACTAGTCTTCATCTTTACTGACTTAAAGGTGATTTGACCCAATTGATGATTTTCTTCTTTGATGCACTTTCTTCACATTACATCCAGAATCCCACTATCGGCTTTCCCACTGCATCACTGCTTAGTCCTTACCAGTTTCTTCTGATGATCTCTCCTTTCTTTAATGGCAACTGTTGGCATTCCATGGGACCTTAGAGTTATCCCTGGTTTTTTTCTCCAGTCCTACATTGAACTCATCAGGAAATCCTGTTGGTTCTACCTTAACTGTCTCCTAAATATGACCTTCCATGTCACTTCCCTATTATTACCAATTTCTCCCACCTTGATTACTACAATTGGCACACAACTAATCTATTTGCTTCCAATTGTGTCTCAAATCATTTAGGGATTGATTTAAGAGAGAAACAGTGAATTACTTGCTTACAAAGCCTTAGAAGACAAAAGTCTATGTAACTGCCTTAGTTTTTAATTTTACAATCATAGAAAGACAGAACTGTTGCTGTCCCGGGTTAGGAGGCAGGAAGAAACAACAGATCACTTTAAAACTTCTCTGCAACCCTAAAATGGGTAAATGCCAGGGAATCTCAGAATATCAAATTTTGCATCTGGGAAGGTCATGTATCTGCTCATAATTGTCAACAGAGGAAGAAGAAGAAAATGTCTCTACCTCTTTTCACTTTCTGACAATAAATTACAAGGTCACTCTACTTACACAGTAAATTTCTAGCCATCATACCTCACTTTCTCTTTTGGTTTTTAGTCTCAGTTCCAATATTTAATAGGAGAGACAACTTCAAAATATAGGCAGTTGCTATCCTTATAATGTACAAAATCTCTGGTATTTGGAAAGAGAAAATAATGAAATTTGATCTTGGCTAAAATATAATTCCACTAAAATATTACAGTCATAAAAAGTTATCTTTAATCTCATAGCCTAACCAGTATTAATAGGTACTGGTTTGGTACTGTAAGTAAAATAACGTACTGTAATCCACTTAAATTTGGAGAGAGCATATTTAGCTTAAAGATCCTTGTAATTAGGCAGTATTTGTTTTTATAGTAAGTACAAATACTTACATTGCCCAAAATATATTGATTTCCCCTCCATTTCATTGAATTATAAAAATTAATTTTTAAAATAATATTGATTATAATAAATAAAACTCTATAATTTATTTTATAAAAATTTATAAAATAATGTTAAAGTAATATTCATTATAATAGATCGAACTCTCTATAATTTCTTTTTAGAAAAAGGAATTGGCAATATATTTTTTATATATTCAAATTTTAATTCTCTGAAATTAAAAGTACTCATTAGTTCGGTATATTTTCATGTATATAATTGTCTATCCTTAAAAGAAAAAATTTAAATACATAAACATATACGCGCCATGCTTTCTTGAAAAATAAAAATTAAAGTATATTGAACACTCAACTAAAAGATTCTATTAATTTAATAATAAATCATAGGAATGTCTCTGATACAGCTATAAAGATCTAACTCACCTTTAAAAAACTCCCATACTGTTTTCTATTATGAATGCATCATGCATTATTTAATCACTCCTCCATTACACAACATTCATGTTTTTCCAGATATTTTTGCCTTTGAAAGATTCTGTTATAAACTTACATAATAAATAGATGGGTAGATACATGAGTAGACAGATACATAGGTTAGATAAAATAGGCATATATTGATATAGATAATTTTGTAGCTTCTTATCCATAACAACTTATGTGAAATATTTCATAGATTTTTACATTCCTATTTCCATTGCAATTACTTCAGTATAATTAACAGTTTTCCATTCTATCATAATATTATTGCTTATTGTGAGACCATCAACATTATTTTTACTCAAACTTTGTTTATAATAAGCAAAATACATTAAGGAAATCATCTTCATAAAAAATAGGCAAAGAAAGCTAATTTATAATTCCTCTCCCCTGAAAATGCAAAGCATTTTAATGAACTGAAATGCTTAGTTTCCATTACAGACATCAGCACATGTAACCAAAATATAAGTGGATACTCAGCTAGCTGAGTCCTTAAGTAATGTAGTTTCAAAAAGGCAAACATCAGCAAAGAAAACTTGGTTAAAACTCATTTTAATCTTTAAACCATTTTTTGAGGACACGAAAATCAGGGTGAAAACAATTTTAATGCATGAAAAGTATCTTTAAAAAAACTTTCTCAAAATCTCACTCACTCTTAATTTTCTCTACATGATGAAGTCTCCCCTTGGGTTTTAACAACCTCAATAAACAACCTGTTATCCAGTTCATATGATCTCTCTCATTCCACATCACTTTTCCTGGACTGCCTAAGTAATCTCCACCCTATTGAAGCAAATGCCCACTGTCATTTATTATCCTTATTATTTTTTTTCAGCTGCACATAATACCTAATAATGAGTTGAGGAGAAAGCAAAGAAACACTCACACATTAATATTTTTTTGTCCCAATCATGCTGATTATTAGATGTTACACCTTAAAGTAGTTTTACTTCTGCAGACCTTCCCATGGTGTTAACTTATTAGGAAGGTGATTACCTTGAAAGTGATTTGGTTACTCTCTTCTATTCAAATTTATATGTGGATACTCTTTGGCTGCATAGAAGCACTGAATCTGTTCTGTAAGTTGAATAAACATAATACAAATATTTCCGTAACCTAATATTATAGGATAATACAATATGGCATATATATATTTCTGTATGCTAATATTATAGCATAATACAATATGGCATAATATAAATATTTCTATTACTAAGCTATTAGGGAAGAATGTTCATCAGTATTTATAAATGCAGGAACAATTAGCACATCAATTAATTAGTACTTCTATTTAATGTTTCTCTTCTAAAAGATAAATTTTTTAAAATAAATTTTACTTACTTATGGATAAAGATATGAAAATGTTGTTCTAGACAGAAGGCCTGTTAACAAGGTTGAATGTTTTCTCTCACATATAGACAGACAAAAATGACTAACCAATCTGGAGTCATATGTTCCAATAAATAGACTAATTATTGACATTAGTTTGAAACTAATTAATAATAAGAAGCTAATAAATTATCAGTTTGAAAATAATTACTATAAACACAGTCTTATGGGGTGCCTGGGTAGCCTAGTTGGTTAAGTGTCTGACTGTTGATTTTGGCTCATGTCATCATCTCACGGTTCCTGAGGTCTAGCCCCACACTGGACTCTGTGCTGACAGCACAGAGCCTGCTTGGGATTCTCTCCCTCCTCTCTCTCTCTGCCCCTCCCTTGCTTGCACGTGCCAGTACAAGTGCCCACTCTCTCTCAAAATAAATAAATATTAAAAAAAACAGTCTTATATAATCATCATATAGACTTTATTATTATTAGATATAAAATTTTACCTAATAATTATCATATTCTGCATATCATATATACCCTTAATGCTCTGTAAAAACAGTGATTATAATCATAATCTAAAAAAATGAATGGTTGGGCCTTTCTTACATATGGTCTCAGATTGTTTCAAACTCATCCTACTGAATCTAACAGAACTGGTATCGTATATTCCTTAGAGTGTTCAAAAATAATTACATAAGACCAGGTTTTATTCATTTCATTAATTCCTAAGGAATTTAATTGGTAAATTAATTGTTCAATTAATTAATATTGATTCTGAACTTGTTTGATAAATGAGACAATCTTACAAAAGTATGAATAGTGGATGAAATAAAAGATCATTATAAGTCAGGATTGATGAAGATAATCCTGAGAAATCCAATAGCCTTGTACTCTTAAGTGATTCACTTTATTATAAATGGAACTCTGGTCTTTATGAGTGAATTGTTAAAGGAGAATACAGTCAATAATCCAAAGTCTTAGAAAATATAATTCTACAAATACTTATTGAGCATCTGTCTTCAAGGCTCTCCGCTAGGCACATCACAATCTTTTGACAGAGTGCTGGCTGGCTAAAGGGAAACCTAACCTGACAACGTTCTTAAATTGTTACTATGACGTCCAGAAAGCCTATATATCTTAAGCCACACACATCAAACATGCACACAAAGTCACGTCCAAATTTGTTCATACAAATGATGAGGAATCAAATCTGTGGATACTAAGAAAATGTTTGTATGCTTGTGATGTATTTTCTTAATTTCTCTTCTAGTTTTCCTAGTGTAAGTAAGAGGCTTCTTCAAGCCTGTTAGGGTCCCTGGCAAGGCCTAAAAATTAAACTGACAAAGTCAGATTAACAGGAGAAAAAGATAAAAATTTATTTGACATAAATTTTGTGACACAGGAGTCTTCATAAGGAAATAAAGACACAGGGAAACACTTAAACAGGAATATTTTTATGCTCGGTTTGATAAAGAGTGGACAGTCATGGAGAAACATGATGAGACACAATGTGAGGTAGGTCTAATAAACTGTGGGAAACTTACCAAGGCCTGTTTGGATTGGATTCTTCTCAGAGTCCTGTCTCCTGAGATAAAAATGATCCTCTCCTCTGGTATAAGGAGGACACTTCTCACATGAGGTGTCTTATGACTTGCTTCAAGAGGGAAGGGTTAGGGGAAAATTAGGGTGATATTCCTGCGTCTGTATTTTCTCAAGCTTCTTTAGCTTAAAATATTCAACATGCTAAGGTGCTATATTTTGAGATAGCATGCCCTAAATTCCATCGCTAAGGGATTGAATATTATTCCCCCAAGGTAACCTAATTTATCTTGTGGCATTTGGTTGCTTTCCACAAGAGATTCAACTATAAGCCATTTATTCCATAATATAATTTAGAAAAACATTGGAAGTGATGTGTGGTTGATGCGGCCATCGTGGTTAAGCGGTGTTATAAAGCAGCGTGAATAAAATGCAACCACTAAAACTTCATTGTGGAGTTTGGGAGGATAGTTCATCTTTGGATTTTTTACCACCTGCCAGCATTGACTTTATTCATTGTAGCTTTTGCTATCCATTAAAGCATCATTAAAATAAATTCTATGAAAAAGCACTCTCATCTTTGCCTCTGATTACAAAGAGTGAAGACTGTATATCAATGCAGATTTTAAATATTTGTTTCATAATTGGACACAAGCTGCTCTGAACATCTGCTTGTTATCAAGAACAAGAATGACGTATCTCTTGCTCTAGATTTGTTTAATGGACAAATTCAGAAATTATGCCCACAATATGCTAAGACATTGAGTCCGGCCGCTCTCTCTCTCTCTCTCTCTCTCTCTTTTTTTTTTAACAAGAAGTTGTAGGAACTTGATCAGTGAGGAAAAAGATGCTGCCTCCAGCAAATACAGGCAGTTTCATTCTACAAAGTTACATTTAGGACGAAATTTTGACTTTGAATGTTAGTGCTTATTAGAGAATATTTAGTCATACAAACCACGTTGGCATCAACGCCAAGGTGTATAATCACTCATTATTATCATCTGTGTCTATTAAAGTTGCCGTTAATAATTACGTATTATTTGTTTTTTTTCAGGTTTTCCAATGCCTCAAGTATTTTTTTCATTGCTTTAACAATTTATCATTTGCTACTTAAGATGTATATTATTCAAAATAAGTCTTTAAAAATCACAAGTATATATTACAAATAGATTTACCCCACTATTGGTGCTTTTTGGAAATGTGTCATGCCATAGTCTTTCAAAGTATGAATCCATTTGTTTATTCAACAAATATTTGCTGAAACTTTGTGTGTATGTATGTGTGAAAGACATGTTAAGCATGGAAGAATTAGAGATGAACTGATTCTATAGTGGAAAGAGAGAAATTAATCAAGTAATTACTAAGTGAAGGATAAACATAAATTGCTCTGTGTTATGATGGAAAGGGCTTCAGTCTAATGCTCCCTTGATGACAATTCTTTTCATGATAAGGGTTTTCTTGTCTTATACACTCAAACACACTCTCACACACACATACACACACACATACAAGTTTAGAGTATTATCTACTGATAGATTTTTCTATAACAGGAATACCTATATTGAGTGTACCCTGGTTAAGAAATCTTAAGTTTTGGCCAGAGAAGGGAGAGAGACAAAAGCACTGAATACATAGCTTGCTCAAATTTTAATATCTTGTTTACTTTTTAAAAAATGAAAAGAAAGATTTGCTAACCTCTTCTACAAAAGGATAAGTCACATTTGAACAGGACCTAAATAATACCTCAGCTGTGACCCAAAAAACTCACTTTGGGTGCTTCAGGCAGTATTCAGTCATACTGCCCTATCGGTGACAAGAGTGAGCACATTGCTTTGATGATGTTGTGCCTTCAGCTTTAATACACCTATTGGGCTTGGACCTGGGCTCCTTGAGTTCTGATAAAGGAGGGGAAAGATCAAAGATCATAATCCTTGCTCCAGGTAAGCTCTATTGCATGGACATCGTTCAAGGCCCTGCATTTACTTTCCTTTGAAGATAAATTCTTAAAGTACTATTAATTGTGACTGTCATACACTTAAATATACCTAGCAAAATAATGTTACTATTACAGTAATTTTACATTCCTCAATTTAAAGAGAAGTTTTTAAGAATGACCAGTTTAGGTTTTAAGGAAACCTCGAACTCAAATTTTCCTGTACTTATTTCACTTAATCAAGTTACATATTTTGAGTAACTACTAAAATAATTAGTAATTTTAAGCAACCAATTTTTAAATAATATTCTCAGAGCTCCATGATTTAACAGAATTAAAATGGTTTGTTTAACGTAGCCATAGTGAGAAAGTATTATTAAAAAAGTATTTAAAAGCATGAGTGGAACCATAGTGATCATAATTAAAAATTCCTTCTGTACAGTGGAAGCCAAGCCAGAGGAGAAGAGAGAGAATCTGAGGTCAGACAAGTAGTTGACATGAAATAGCATTTATATCCAGTTCAGCAAATTACAAAGTGAGGACTATTTCCAAGGTTCAAGAACATATTTTTTGAAGAAAATATATCAAGGAATTTGGCTTTAAAAGAGAATACAATTTAAATTATATTTTACTACCAAGTATTTTTCTTTGTAAGTTGTGAGGATTAGAAAAGACTAGTAGAGGGCACCTGGGTGGCTCAGTCAGCTAAGTGTCCGACTTTGGTTCAGGTCATGATCTCATAGTCCATGAGTTTGAGTCCCAGATCTGGCTCTGTACTGAAAGCGGAAAGCCTATTTGGATCCTCTGTCTCCCTCTTGCCCTGCCCCTACCCTGCTTGTGTGCTCACTCTCTCTGTCTCAAAATTAAATAAACATTAAAACAAATTAAAAAAAAAAGAAAAGAAAAGACTAGTAGGTAGTTAGAATTTAGTCAAAACTATTTACAGAAAACTTCCAGGAAAACATCTATTTTATCTATTCATAAAGGCAAAGGGGTCAAAAGAATAGCAATAAACAGGAATGACAGGATTCATGTTTGCATTTAGAAACATCTCTCTAGAGACAATACAGAAAATGAGTTAGAAGGAAAAACTACTGAATACAGGCATAGTCATTAAGGTATAGCACCATTCATAAAATGGTTGTTGTTTTGTTGTTGTTTTTCTATAGATAATTATATTTAATATCTACTGAGCATTTTCTTTCAGGCTTAGTTCTAAGTACTTTGCCAGCATTATATCATTTCATCCCACAACACACTCTCAGGTTATGCTATGTCTAATTTACAGATAAAGAGACTAAATATTAGACAATAGAGTGGTTAGTTAAATTACTCGAGATTACAAAACAGTTGCTTGTGGTTTCAGAATTTCAACCCAGGGTGTCAGAGTCTCATATCCACTGTCGTAATCACTGCTGTCTACTTTAAAAGAGGAAAATTTTCTGATCTTTGCCCTTCACTCTCCCTGTAGTAGGGCAGCACTTCGTGTATTGAAATAATGCGTTTATTTAAAATTCATTAATATTCCCAAGGGTATACATGATTATAAAATTATGACAAGTATGGCATGGACATGAGAGTGTATTACTGGGTATTCTTGGTGTTTATAGACAGCCGTCACTTACAAAGAAACTATTTGGTTTTAGGTACATTTAGGTACATGCCAAAATTATTTCTAAAAAGTCATATGATGCATTCTTGTCAAATGTTATAGTAGTTATTTCTTAGTAATGCTATCTTTTTTGTTTGTTTTTCAGGAAAGATAAAAGAATAATAATTAGAAAACAAAGACAAAACAAAAAACGCTTTGTACTATAGAGAAGCCAGACCAATACAATCACCAAATATTAAACATATTATATAGGTTCTGTTACGAAACAAACGGGCATGGAAGTGTTCATACCACCAAAATAAGAAACCAGATATATCTCTTTTTAAATCATACCTCTCTCTAAACCATGGGAGAGCTATGGACATAAAGAAATCTAAAAGAACTGACTTGCATAAGAATGAGTCATTCCTAGATCAACAAGAGGTTTTTGTAATTGGGGCCAGATGATAATGTCGGGTGCTGAGCAGACAGAAGAGCAAGCCTAGCATAGAAGAATATTCTTTGCTTAGATTAGGAAACACCAGTAAATCTTGAAAAATCAATTAGTTGCTTTGTTAGATTTAGAGTAACAACCAAAGCAAAGAACATGCTTTTTGTAAGATTCCTCTACATGGGGACTGTGCTGAGAAAGAGAGACTGGGGACAGGCCTGCACAGCAGGAACAAATCATGTGATGTCATAATCTTCCCATTTTTGACACTTGCATCTCACGGTCTTGGATCATCAACATGCGACAATCTCTCAGGCTCACGTGGCACTGCATCCAGCTATTACTTTTTAATCTACACTCATGTAATCTCAGTCCTGAGGCTATACAGTCCTTGATTTCTCAGTCTCAATTCTCATGAACTCATGTTCTCAAAGTCTAGCAGATTCCAAGTCTAGCATCCTTGTAATCTTACGGTTTTGAAGTCCAACTGATTTGTATTCTCATTTTTCAATGCCAGTCAATTGCACAATGTTTCGTTAGATGACTCTCCCAGAAGAAAAGGCCTGAACTCATCTTTAGAGTGTTCAAAAAATGAGGTGAGCTGTCTAACCAAAGTTGCAAGGATAACCAAATTCAGTGCAACTTTCAGTATGATTAAGGTTATTAACTCAGCAGAGGCAGAAGAAATTGAGTACTGGGATAAAATTTGACAAGAGCACTTAGTTTCCTGGTGCTTGTATTATAAAGCCCTGTTTTAACTATGACCTTGTAATCTGGCCACTGTGATCAGTCTCTCGTTTTAGCTGCTTAGAAGAAAGACTGTTGACTTCTGTAACAAAAGAGAGAGAGAAAAATAAATATGTGTTTATACACACATATACATATTTACATACACACATATACATACATACATGCAAGTGTATTGATATAGATGTAATTTTTGCCCCTATAGCTGTTTAAAGTGTATTGATATCTATAATATAAAAATTAAAATTCCTGGGGATTGGTATCAGTTCAGAACCAGTGTTCAGTTGTCTATTTCTTTCTTCAGTAAAGAGTCATATTTGTAGATAGACTTTGATCAGTTTAGGGAATGCTGGCTGGAAACATTAGAAAATATAACAGTTTTAAGAGTTCTTTCTCAAGATGTACAGTTTCCCCTTCACTCCAGGAGTCAAGCTCTGTGAAATAACTCATACCTGAAAATTAGATCAAAGTCCTTGATTACCACTGTAGTGATCAATTCATAACTCTATCCAGAAGTGAATTTTATGTTTTTAGTTTCACAATCAAGTATCCCTTTATGGGTTTATCACTTGTTTCCATCCTGGAGAAAATATGATCAATTAGCTAAAAGCAAAAAAGGCAACATTTAAAAGTATTATATCTACCGCTGTATCCTAGTAACCATTATGATCATCAGACTCCATAGTACTTGCTTTCTTTTTTCTGGAATTACATAACCACGATGATAACCAAAGATCCTATTTAAATACTGATATCCATACTTTTGTTTCCATTTAGAGGACAGCTATAGCAACATGGCCTCCTAAAGTACACTCCGGATCTTTTTGGAGATACATTTATCAAACAGGTGAGTACATGACAAATCCCTTCAGCAATGCATTCGGCCTGCCTTTGGACTCTTTCCTTTTCATTACAGCAATGAATTTCTGGAATCTCCACTTCATTTAGTGTAGTACACCACTGGGTCTAGATTTCTTGCCTAACAGCTGAGCAATCTGTTAGAATCTTTCCCAGAATGTGAGTAAGTATACCCGTACTAATGTAATTGGCTTAGTTTAGAGTTGTATTTTTTCTAGTTATTCTAGCATCATTAAAAATATTGCTGTACATAGTTATCAAGTTAGTTCCTAAATAAATGAGCAACATTTTACAATTACTTTGGTGTGTAGGTTATTACATCCTAGGTAAAATATTCCACCTGCACCTTTAGAGCAAGCTTAAGTCTGAGACTAGTTATTTGTCTGAAGGGAATAAGAAGTGGCAGAGATTGGCCATCAGGAACACTGTGATCGATTTGCTAAAACAAAACATAAAAAAAAATTAAACTACAAAAATAACAATAAAATTCTGCATTAGATGAGCTCTCATATATGTAGGAATAAATTTATCAGGAAGGGAATTAGGGATTTTAGCTAGTATTACTCAGTGTTTTCTGAGGAGGTAAGGATGGTCAGAATAATTTGATATCATACAAGTATTCTCATTCTAATTGTTACATTATTTCTAAATCAATTATTTTAAATTTCACATATGGGTGAGAATTCCACTTATAAGAAACCAAATTATATGATTAGGCTCTGTTTCTTCTTTTTGCGTGTGTATATTTTCAAGTTCTTATTTAAATTACAATTAGTTAACATACAATGTAATATTAGTTTCAGTGTACAGCATAGTGATTCAACATTTACATACAATATCCACTACTCATCACAAGTGCCCTCCTTAATATCCATCCCCCACTCAACCAATTCCCCCACACCTCTTCTCCAACATCCCTCACTTTGTTATCTATAGTGAAGAGTATGTTGTAGGGTTTGCCTCTCTTTTTTTCCCCTTTTTTAATTTGTTTTACTAAATTCCACATATGAGTGAAATCATATGATATTTGTGTCCCTGTTACTAACTTATTCAGTTAGCATAATACTAACTCCATCTACGTTGTTTCAAATGGCAAGATTTCAATCTATTTTATGGCTGAGTAATGTTCCGTTGTATGAAAAATATGTTTTTGTATATGTGTGTGTGTGTGTGTGTGTGTGTGTGTATATATATATATATATATATACATATATATATATGTATACATGTATCTATACATATATATGTATCTTCTTTATCCATTCATCAGTTGATGGACATTTGGCTTCTTTCCATAATTTGGCTATTGTTGATAATGTTGTTATAAACATCAGGGTGCATGTGTCTCTTCAAGTGATTTTTATTTTTAAACTTTGGGTAAATACCTAGTACTGCAAATGCTGGATCATAGGGTTGTTTTATTTTTAACTTTTTGAGGAACCTCCATGTTGATTCCAGAGTAGCTGCACCAATCTGCATTCCTACCAACAGTGTAAGAGGGTTCCCCTTTCTCCACGTCTTTGTCAACATCTCGTTTCCTGAGTTGTTAATTTTAGCCATTCTAATAGGTGTGAGGTGGTATCTCACTGTGGTTTTGATTTGTACATACTTCCCTGATGTTGAGTTTGTACTTACTTCCCTGATGTTAAGCATCTTTTCATGTGTTTGTTGGCCATCTGGATGTCTTCTTTGGAAAAATGCCTATTCATATCTTCTGCCCATTTCTTCACTGGATTATTTGTTATATGGGTATTGAGTTTGATAAGATTTTTATAGGTTTTGGATACTAACCATTTACCCAATATGTCATTTGCAAATATATTCTACCATTCCATCAGTTGCCTTTTGTTGTTCCCTTAGCTGTACAGAAGCTTTTTATCTTGATGAGGTCCCAGTAGTTCATTTTTGTTTTTGTTTCCCTGGCCTCTAGAGACATGTCTAGTAAGCAGTTGCTGTCACTGAGGTCAAAGAGTATGTTGCCCACTTTCTCCTATAGGATTGTGATGGTTTCCTGCCTTACATTTAGGTCTTATATCCGCTTTGAATTTATTTTTGTGTGTGGTGAAAGACAGTAGTTCAGTTTCATTCTTTAAATGTTGCTGTCTATTTTCCCCAAACCATTTGTTGAAGAGACTGTCATTTTTTCCATCAGATATCCTTTCCTGCTTTGTTGAAGATTAGTTGATCATATAATTGTGGGTCCATTTCTGGGTTTTTTATTCTTTTCCATTTGTCTCTGTGTGTTTTTGTGCCAATACCATCCTATCTTGATGATTACAGCTTTCTAATATAATTTGAAGTCTGGAATTGTGATGCTTCCATCTTTCCTTTTCTTTATCAAAGTTGTTTTTGCTATATGGGGTCTTTTGTGGTTCCATAAAAATATTAGGATTCTTTGTTCTAGCTCTATGAAGAACGCTGGTGTTATTTTGATAGGGATTGCTTGAATGTGTAGATTACTTTGGGTAGTATAGGCATTTTAACAATATCTTTTCCTTTAATTCACGAGCATGGGATTCTTTAATTTTTTTCATTTCTTTGTGTCTTCTTTAATTTCTTTTACAAGTGCTTACTAGTTTTCAGAGTACAAATCTTACCACTTTGGTTAGTTTTATTCCTGGGAATAATGTTATCAACAAATAGTTAGTAGGCTCTGTTTCTGATTTTGTTGATGTTGTTGATCTTGTCAAGCAACAGAAAGAGAAATCAAGGAATCAATTCCACTTATAATTGCACCTAAAATAACAAGATACCTAGAAATAAGCCTAACTACAGAGGTGAAAGTCCTGTACTCTGAAAACTATAAAACAAGGATGAAACAAATTGAAGATGACACAAAGAAATGGAAACATATTTCATATTCATGGATTGGAAGAATTAATATTGTTGAAATGTCTTTTGTACCCGAAGCAATCTACACATTTAATACAACAAGTATGGTGAGGATGTGGACAAAAAGGAACTCTCATGCTCTGTTGGTAGGATTGCAAACTAGTACAAGCAACTGTGGAAGACAGTATGGGTGTTCCTCAAGAAATTAATAACAGAACTACCATATAATCTAGTAATTCACTACTCCGCATTTGCCGAAAAATACGAAAACAGTAATTCAAAGAGATATAAGCGCCCCTATGCTTATTGCAGCAATATTTACAATAGCTAAACTATTGAAGCAAGTGTCCACTGATAGATGAATGGACAAAGGTGATGAATGGATAAAAAAGATGTGGTATATATTAGTTTACCATCAAAAAATTAAATCTTCACATTTGCAACAACATGGATGGATCTAGAGTATAATGCTAAGTGAAATAAGCCAGTAAGCCAGTCAGATACCATATGATTTAACCCATATGTGTGATTTAAGAACAAACTGAGGGGAGAGGAGAGTATGCAAGGGGGGAGAGTGGGTGATGGGCACAGAGGAGGGCACTTGTTGGGATGAGCACTGGGTGTTGTATAGAAACCAATTTGACAATAAATTATTAGAAAATTAAAAAAGTAAACAAAACAAATGAACAACAATAAAAAAAGAGACAAATCATAAAACATACTCTTGGCCACAGAGAAAACAGATGGTTCCAGAGGGGAGATGGGTGGGGAGATGGGTGAAATAGGTGAAGGAGATTAAGAATACACTTATGATGAGCACTAAGTAATATATGAACTACTGAATCACTATCTTGTAAACCTGAAACTAATATAACACTGTATACTAACTACATTGGATATAAGAAAAAAAAAAAAAAAGAAAGAACTATAAGTGTTTCTCTGTGTGTGTGTGTATAGTCACAAAAACCCTCTGATATTCTGACCATATCTTGATCTGTGAATTTAAAACCCTAAACTCTGTCTTCTGTCAGGTTTTCAGGCTTTCCCTTCATTCTTGTCTTTAGTATCCGCACTTTAATGATCTTTTAATTATCCATCAGGTCTACCAAAAACTTGCCTTCAATGGATGCTTTATGCAAGATAACTCTAGAGGATAATTTAAGTTACTATTTTGCTCCTATATGTGATGTATTAATACTATTCCATTTCCAGGGGTGAGGGAATACTTCCTGCTTTCATCCCGTGCAAATCAGATTCCAATCCTTAAAGAATGCCACTCACTTACAGTATATTGTTATCAGTCAAAATACAGTAGAAGCAAAAGAACCAAACCATGTATTTTAATCTAGATGAAATACAGAGAATTAAGTATGTTCAAATGTATTGAAAAGATTAGAGGGAGAGTGGGCCTTAGTCTCAAACTCCAGGATTGTGTTTCAGAACTAGCTCACCGGGGAAGCTACTTTGATCATCAGAACTTGAATTCAAGACTAAATAAACTCCATTCCCATAATCCAGAATAAAAAGCCATTGCTACTAATGTACCTATATTTTCATATCCAGAAAGCTGGAAAATAGACACTAAAATGCAGTTTCAGAGAAAAACTAAAATAGCCCCAGAGAGCAAGTAGATGGTTCTTTTTTTACCCCCATTTGCCTCCATCTTTTAAATTCCATACAAATATACAGATAGAATCTAATGTATTCTTTGGATAAGAATGAAATGATGGCTGAGTTACCCAATCTAGAGTATCCACTATTCTTCACAAGAAATATCAAAGCATCCAATCAGCATCCAAGCATCTATGTTATAGAATGATAATGGGAAATGTACCTATATGTGCAGGTGTATGTATGAAATATGTGTTAAAATGTAGGTTCATAAATTTATTTTGCATATATAGAAATATTTGGGGCATGAATGTGAGGTTATTGTCATAGCATTCCTCTGAAGTATGTCAATAATTTTATCTCTGTGTCAGTAATGAGAAAACAGAATGAATATTGTGTTTACCTGCCAGCATGTTATAGTCCCTGTAACATATTATTAAGCTTTAATATTGTTCTTAAGTGGTATTCATCTTCTACCTTGTTATAGGAAGGGCAATGGAAGTGAAGTTTTTAAACTGAAATCATTGCAGAGCTGATCACAAATAAGCCATAATTTGTAAATATTCATGATATCTAATATTCTTCCACATTTGTTAGACACAAGTTTTATTTACTTACTTCCCTGGGTACAATATCAAATTGGTAATGTCTCTATTTTAATGACAGAAGAGCTAGACTTTTTCTAAATTTTTTTAAAGTTTATTTATTTTTGAGAGACATACAGACAGAGCATGGGCAGGGGAGGGGCAGAGAGAGAGGGAGATACAGTATCCGAAGCAGGCTCCAGGCTCTGAGCCGTCAGCACAGAGCCTGATGCAGGGCTAGAACTCACAGAGTGTGAGATCATGACCTGAGCCTAAGTTGGCTGCTTAACCAACTGAGCCACCCAGGCGCCCCAGAAGAGCTAGACTTTTACACTTACACGCAAATACATTATTTCCTATATAGTGGAATTTGTATGGTGCTATCGACCTCTAGACACACATATGTGCCCGCGCACACACACACACACACATTCTCTACCAACCTACTCAATTACAATCCCTGAGGTTCTAGACAATATAAGATTCTTCTTAACCAGGATGATAACAGTTATATTAGTTCACTGATTTTTTTTTTTTTTTTTTTGAGATTTCAAGATCTCAAAGAACAAAGATTAACTAAGGGTAAAATTTGGTATAATGAACGGTCAGAATTCTGGTCTTGTGTCTGTATGACAAGGGTACTTCAAAAATGACCTTTCCCCATCATACTAGGGTGTGATGACTGAATTTTATTTATCCAATACTCATATTGAAGTCCTAACCTCCAGTATCTCAGAATGTGTCTGTAGGTGGAGACAGAGTCTTTAAAGTGGTAGTTAAAGTATAATGAGGTCATTATTGTGGGTCGTAATCCCATATGACTCATGTCCTAAAAAGAAGAGGAAATTAAGGTACAGATGCACAGAAAGGACACTACGTGAAAACAGAGAGAAGATACACATCTATAAGCCGAGGAGAAAGACCTCAGAAAAACCTGTGGTCACCTAGTCTTTGTTGTGGGAGCTCTAGAAACTACAGACATATACAAGTGGATGTCAAGTACTTTGGTTTGGGATGGGAACAATTAGAATGTTGAGCACTGCTAGGAATCTACCCAAGAGATACAGGAGTGCTGATGCATAGGAGCACGTGTACCCTGATGTTCATAGCAGCACTTTCGACAATAGCCAAATCATGGAAAGAGACTAAGTGTCCATCAACTGATGAATGGATAAAGAAGCTGTGGTATATATATACAATGGAATACTACGCAGCAAGGAGAAAGAATGAAATCTGGCCATGTGTAGCAACATGGATGGAACTGGAGGGTATTATGCTGAGTGAAATAAGTCAGGCATAGAAAGACAGATACCATATGTTTCCACGCATAGGTGGACTTTGAGAGACTTAGCAGAAAGCCAAGGGGGAGGGGAAGAGGAGAAGGAAAAAAGACACAGAGAGGGAAAGAGACAAAGCGTAAAAGACTCTTAAATACTAAGAACAAACTGAGGGTCGAGGGGAGTATGGGAGGGGGGAGAGTGGGTGACGGGCACTGAGGAGGGCACTGGTTGGGATGAGCACTGGGTGTTGTATGGAAACCAATCTGACAATAAAAAGTTTAAAAGAAAAGAATTAAAAGTAAAAAAAAATAGTATAATTATAACATTCTTCATGCCATGCTGAAAGTTACAATAAAATTATTCATAATCTGAAAAAAAAATGTTGAGCAAATGTTTCCTTTTTTTAAGGTTTATTTTTGAGAGACATTGAGAGGAGCATGAGCGGGGGAGGGGCAGAGAGAGAAGGAGACAGAATCTGAAGCAGGCTCCAGGCTTGGAATTACCAGCACAGAGGCAGACGTGTGACTCCAACCCGTGAACCGTGAGATCATGATCTGAACTGAAGTCAGACACCCAACCTACGAACCACCCAGGCATCCCTGTTCCTTTAAATAATTAGCTAAAAGGGGCTGAAAGAATCAGAAACTTTGCATTTAGCAAAATTAAGGCCAAGTGTACTTACCCTAGGACTATGTGCTTAGGTGCCATATTTAATGTACAATAAATACAGCTTATATTTCTTGAGTTCATTCAACAAATTAATCACATCTAAAAGAATTCCAATACTATTTTCACTGTTATTCCTCCTAAGAAGGCCTAGATTGAAAACCACACACACACACGCATACACACACTGGTCCATACAAGCACAGACAGATGATTTTACTAAAAGCTGAACAAATTAAGCTTCAGGGCTGTCATATACTCAGAATCTTTTCAAGGCTCTGTACCTAACTTTGTGTTTATGTTTGTAGTTTTATGTAACTTTCATGAATTTAAACTAACCCCCATCCCCAAAGTATAATGCCCCTCTGTGTGTTTGCATATGTGTTTTATCTCAATTAGAATGACAAAGATGACTGTGTTCACATACTCCTTCACTGGACTTCTTAGAGTTGACTTGTTGATAGCAAAAGCTATTGTTTTCTCAAGGCCTATCAGAGTACCTGACATATAACAACATTCTATAATTATTTGTTAATGAAAAGGAAGAGACAAAAAGAAGATAGCACAATCAAAACAGGGACAAATAATTTCTTAGAAAAGAAGGTGATATATTTTTAAATCAAAAAAAAAAAAAAAGAAAGAAAGAAAGAAAAAGAAAAAGTAGTATTACAAAAATGTAATAGCACAAAGTAAAGGTTTAAGTACTATTTAATATTATGTACTCTTTGGACAAGAGGATCTCATTATGATGGAGAATATATAGTCTCACTTACGACATTGAGGTTTTAAATGGTTTACTTGTGATAAATAGAAAAAAAGCAATATACTGAATCTGTTTTGTTCAGTTATTATTATTCCATAATTAAGCATTAGTCAGATTTAATCAAAATACAAATTAGAAATCAGAATTTATATCTTTCCATATAAGAATATTCCTTCAGGCAAGAGCTAAAGATGTCTACTAGCTTCACTGATACCTGCTTCTGTGCGTACTCTATTTGATTTTGTCATCACTTGAGAAAGCATCAAAGAGACATAGATCTAAATTCAGGAGATCATTAATGGAAACCCTAACCTGGCTTACCATATTACAATCATAAAACTTGTGTGCAAATTATAGCTACATCCCTCATGATTCAACTAATAAGTCAGATCAGGAGACAACCATTGAGTTCAGCCTTGATACAGCTCATATTTCCTGAAGCATAATAAAGAACAGACATGGAAATAGCATATCAGCTGCCAAGAAGGACTGGAAAAAACTGGCATATAAGAGCTTTATATTGTACGAATATCTGCTTTCATTCCCTGGTCTCTCTTAATAAGAAAATAAGTAACTGAATAAATAAACCCCAAAACTTGATTTCTGGTATCTTAAAAAAGATGGCATATTGGGGGATTTTTTTAATGTAATCTTAATTTTTGAGCATCTGGAAACAAGGATCAGAATGAAAAATGTTCACTTATCAACAGCGCTATTAGATTATTCTGGCTTTGTTTGTTTATATTCCTACTGCTCTCCATATGTAGGGATGATAAGAAGAAAGGAGATGATCGTCAGCCCATTCACTTATTTTACTTATTTCTCTGATCCAGAAGTCATGGTATAAAATGCTGGGGTTACACATGCATTTTATCCTCCAAACCTATAGTTAACCTTTAAAAGAGGCTGAATTAGAGGATTCCTAATTAATTATATTAATTGTATTGATTTTTCGGCAAGGATTTTACCACCAAAAGGGAACTTCATAGAAAAAAGTATGGGTAGCAGGCAATGCAGTTATCAAACTAATTTCTATCCCAGCACATAGAGCTAGATTTGGCCAAGTGCACACATGGAAATGAATTACACACTCACACATAAATACACAAATTTTACTACTATATTTTTTCGACTTCCTTTCCCTTTTCACAATTAAAATAAATTTTCTATGATATAAACTGAGGAACGTTTTGAGGAATCATCAAAGTCTCTGCCAGACTTCCAAAGTTTAAAGTGTGAGGCATAGTATAAGGGGCAGGAGATTTAAGGGAGAGAAAGAGTGGGAGACTGCATCCTACACTGAAGACAGGACTATTGTAGAAGCAGGGAAGAAGGGTTACCAAAAATTCAGAAGGCGAAGTTATCCCAAAGTGTTAGTGTAAATGAAAGTAATAGATATGAGAGAATGTTTGGGATATTAGTCTATATGAGCATGTTTATCTCTAGATTCTGAACAACAAAACCCTGGGGGCAGGAATGTGTCAAAATAAATGAGAAGGATTAGAGGTCAATAAATTAAAGAGGTAAGGACATCTAGAGGTGGACTTCACTTTAAATTTAAGCCACATCACCAAGAAGACAATATTAATACCGAATATAAATGTGTAGATTACAAATTCACTTTCTCTGATAAATGGAAATGCTTACCTCTTTAATTATACTCTATTTACCTGTATTAAGAGGAATAAAGAATTATGAATTCAGCAGTTCCAAGTAAGCTGTCACGGTATACAGAACAACTTACAGATTTTCCAAATAACTGCAGTTAGAAAATTTGTCAAAACAATCAGATCTAAAAGAAACTATGTATTTGACAAAAGTCAGCATATTTTGAAAATATTTTTAAAGATTTTTTTACTATATGAGTAATACATCATTATAAATATTCTTTACAATTCTATTGAATTATTTCATATTACTTTATTAAAATTTACTTAATTTTAAAATTAAATTGAAATTTGATGACAATTTAAATAACATTTTTGAAAAGAGTTAAACTTTATTTTATAGAGGAATTAAATCAGACAATGTGAATGAATGCTTATGGACACTAAATCTATTAATAAGGGATTTAAGAGTCAGAGATACTACAATATGGTGTATATTTCAAACGAAGTATATCACTTCCCCTAAATATGAATGCTATTGTTGAAAGAGTATTATTTTTCCTTATTTTCTTATCAAGCGAGAGGGAGTATCACAAAAGAAGCAAAATGAAGACAATAATTCCAACTGTATTCCTGCATGCATGGTTCTCTCACATTTACTATTCTATTTTACCTTACTGGTAAATCTCATCTTTGATTTGATTTGATTCTTCTGCCCATCCTGTAGTAGAGGGCAAGTAAATAGCTACCTCGGGTTAGAGATTTTACATACATACTGATTAAAACAAAAATCTCTCTCTATATATATCTTTTATGTGCATAATGTCCCTAACATGGAATGATTCTTAAAACATTTAGAAGAATATGGGGTTTACTAGTGTCTCTATTCCTGGGGAAAAATATACATGTATACGTATGTATATATGTATACAGGTATATATACCTTAAAGCTATGAATTTGACTTTACTTGAAAAAGAGACTTGGCCGATGGAAGTAAGTTAAGGATCCTGAGAGGGGTTCATATTGGATATAGGGTAGGCTCTAAATCCAGTAACAAGCGTTTTTCTAAAACCTTGTAAGAGTAAAGCAGAGGGAGGTTTGGGAGACAAAGAAATAGAGAAACAAATCATGAGAAGACGTAGGCACAGAAATTAGATTTATGTAGTCCCAAACCAATGAATGTCTGGAGCCACCAGAAATTGGAAGAGGCAAGGAAGGATTTTCCTCTACAGCCTTCAGAGGGAGTACAGCCCTGCTGACAAGCTGATTTAGATTTCCGTTGTGTTTAAGCCACCTAGTGTGTGGTAATTTGTTACAGCAACTTTAGCAAAAGAATATGAAGTATATTACTTAACATGGAAATTTGCAAATAAGTCATCATATATTCTTATTTTTCCTCAAGATAGTTTCCTTAATATTTGTACTAATAATGCCTTCTACTTGTCTAGGCTAAAATCTATAAAATTCAAAATTTTGTTTGGAAAAATTGGCCATATTACACAAAAGAGTACTTAATTTTCTATTACAGGTAATGTATCATGTCTACTCTTATATTAGGAAATACTAAGTTTAAAAAATTGAACAAATGCTCACAGGGCATGGATGATCATATTTTGCATGCAAAACTGAATATTTGAAACCTAACTGCAAATGAGCATTAGACAATTTCAATCCATGTGTGTAATTACCTGCCTTTGTGGTTCTGAGAAAGCAACTCAGACTTAGAGCATGTCAACTTTCAGCCATTCCTCCCATAAATTTTTTGTTCTAGCAGGTAGGATAGGACTTTCTGAATAAAATTTGTCATACCATACTAGGATCTCTCCTCAATTGTCTTCATGTGGTAAATTTGATAAAGGCAATTATAGCCTGAGCAATGATAACAATTTCCTATCTAATAAAACAGAGTAAGTGAACATTACAACTCAACAATAATTTATAGCATTGGGCATAATCTGTGAGGTCAGGTGCAGGGTACACTTCTAACTCAGGATGATTGAGTGTTCTGCTTGAGCCAATGAATACCATTTATAGAGCCAAATTAAGGCAGCAACTTGAATGTTCTGAAAATGGAATCTCTCTTATATTCAGTGTAAGTGTTCATGGTTTCACAGACATCTACGGGGCAGCATATCAATAACAAACACATACTGCATTATATTTCATCTGGGTTAGGGTACCTTGATCATGATTTAAAAAGTGATTGTTTTAAACTTAGTAGATTCTTCCACAGGCTTTACTGGAGTATAGAGGTTTATTGGTGTCCCCTGAATCGATTTTATCAGTCTGTAAATTGGTAAGAACCGTCTCCTAGGGGTACAGAGTTGTGCACATAGCATTGTTTCTGTTCTACAGAAGTAATGTAGACCTGTACATGCTATAGCCTTATATAATTGAAATATTATGAGGTCAGTTAACTTGTATTCATTATTCATGCATTACATGCGTCTAGAGAAGTTCTAAGCTTCTACGGTAATTTTAAATTGCATTTTTGCACTGTTGTCTATGTTGAACTGGTTTCTATTTTTTTAAGAGTAATGTTTTTATCCTTCATAGTGTACTTTTGTGTCCTAGAATAGCTTTGCTTGTGTATTATCTCTTTTGATCATTATGACCACTCCGTGAAAAAATATTTTAGAGCAAATATTATAATCCACATTTTTCGAATTTGTAAATGAAGACTAGAAGTTTATGAATTTCTCAGTTATACAACGAGACTAAAGTAAAGGCATCTCCTCTCTGTCGCTGTCTTAAATCCTACTTTCCTCATTAGAACATTCTGATGGGCTTATAAGATATCCCTGGAGTTTAAACCAAAAATTGATATGATGCCTGGAATTACCTGGAAGAATTTTTGTTGATTGTCTAGACCTTGCAATAACCTGAACACAGATTTTTATGTATTTGGATTTTTGATATTCGTATTTAGATGCTAGAATATAACTTAGGAAATATGAGCACTCCTAGCAAATCAGAATATAGGAGCATAAAAGTTTTTAAAAAGAGAGAGAAAATAAATTTCAGGCATACACTATGTTGGTCAGAATAAGTTAGGGTAGTTAAAAAAAAAAAAAACAAATAACGCCCAAACTTAATGGCTTGAAACCACAAAGTTTATTTCTCATTCACCAAACTCTAATGTGGAAGGAGAGAGGGGTCAGTTGGCATTATTCATTGTAGTCACTTAGGTAATCCAGACTAACAGAGTCTCAACCCCAACACAGGCTTCCATGCATGTCATGGCACAGAAAGAGTATAGCGAGAGGATCTCCCTTCTGCGATGGAATCCTTTGGCATGAAGCCATTTGTATCATGTATACCCATAATTCATCCACCAGAACTAGTTGTACCTAACTTCAAAGGGATGAGGAAAGTACAATATCCAGGTGTGACTGGATGGAGAGGGAAGCCAGATATCGTGAGCAGCTGAAATGTATGCAAAACATGTAAAGATATACTTTTCAAAAAAAAGGTTTGGGTTCATCTTTTGGAATGTAATGTGATTCAAAGTAAGATAATACTTGTAGGTTCTGAGAAGTGAAAGAGACCTTGGCATTTGTTGGGGCTAGTCTCTAATCAATGCAGAAATTTCTTCTTAAATACTCTGCATTAATTTTCCTCATATATTTCCAGTGATAATATGTTATTTGACCTAGTAGTTGTTATTCTACTGGATATTCTACCGGACTCTATTACTGAAGTTTATTCATGCTGCCCCAGGCCTAAATCTATGAAACTGAGACTCTCACTTATCAACTCTTGTTCTGCCTTCTAAGCACCATATAATATTACAAATGGATTTGACAAAAAAAATCACAACGCTCATTGAAGTAGTTTTTAAAGAACTGCAGACGGTAATCCTTGACAACCAGATGAAACATCTCCTGCAAAATTACAACTACATTTTAGGACATATCTTATTTTTGTACCTTATCAGGTTGTCTGCAACCTTCATATTATTAAATCCACAGAGAAGCTCTTAATTTGGAAATATTATATCTTTTTACCCTTAAGAATGCAATCTTGAGAGCACAATCTGATACCACATTACAACCAGTAGGGTGGTTATCATAAAAGAAAAAAAAAATCATGTGTCAGTGAGATAGACAGTGAGTATAGACAAACTGGAACCCTTGCACATTGCTAACAGGAGTGTAAAATGGTTCAGTCTATGTGGAAAACAGTATGGTGGCTCCTCAGAAAATATAACATAGAATTACCATATGATCCAGCAATTCTACTTTTATACCTAAAATAATTGAAAGCAAGGATTTTCACAGATAATTGCACATCCATGTTCATAGGAGCACTACTGACAATAGCCAAAAGGTGGAAACAATCCAAATGTCCATCAAAAGTTAGATAGAAAATAAAATATAGTGTGTGTTCATGTGTGTATATATATATATACATATAATGTACATGTAATATATATTACGTATAATATATATGTATATATGCCATGTACATATATGTATATGCATATATATGTATACATATATACACAATGCGATATTACTCAGCCTTAGAAAAGAAAACTTTTACACATGCTACAACATGAATTAATATTGAAGACGCTATGCTAAGTGAAATAAGTCACATATTTAAGTGAATATTTTAAAAATGGCTAAAATGGTTAAAAATGTATATTTTACAACAATAAAAAAGAAAAAAAATGCAACTTTTATACTGTAAGATTTTTTAAGGCAATAATTTCCCAAGAGATTTACAAATGGTTTTGATTCACACGTGCAAAATATACATGCAGTTTAAGAGAGATCTAAAGAGACTGTCAGCATAGAAATGAAGATCTGACAAAATAAAAGTTGTCTGATTCCAAGGATACTTGACCATGACTTAGAATGTTAAATGGATCACCTATTGCTACAGTATTCATAATATGTAAATAACTGTTTATTTAGGATCTACTCAAATTATGCATCCTTTTCTAAATTGCTAACACGTGCAGAAAGTGATAGCTAGCAAGGATAAGTGTTAGATTCTTTATTTAGAGTCTATCTGTCTCACAGTATCTGTTAAATAAGAATACTCAATTTTAACTTAATTCCAAGTGAAAATATTGCCCATAATACTAATACTTTACCAAATAACTCCGCTCCAATCATCAATACACTCATCATTTCTTCTCTTGACTGAAATGAGCTGCTGTTATCTATCTTTTTCCCCCAAACAGTGTACTGCATTGGTATTTTATTACTTCAAGAGGTAGGAATCCAAGAAATGAAGCACCCTGCAATCACCTGTCCATAGAGAGGATTGATATTTCATGTGACCCCAATTTGCCCTCATCTCTGACTTTTACTGTCAAAGTCGAGTTGCCTGGTACTCTTGGATGCATGCCTGATACAAGTTTGATTATTGTCATCAGGAGAGCAAATCTCTCCATTCCAAAAACATCTGAGTAAGAAAGATTCACAAGATGAAGTGATGCTGCAATAAAAGAAAAGCTTTAATCCTCCAAAATAAATATTTGTGTAAAATGTTAGTTTGGAGAGTAGGGAGCAAGGAAAATGCAGAGTGCAGACACAAAGGCTGAGCCAGAATGAAGGTGTACAGAATCAAGAGCAGTTGGCCTCTTGCATTCCTGATAAAGGATTAAATTTAGGAGAGAACGGTTACAGACTCTGCATGGAAATTATTAGAGAATGCTTGGAATTAAGGGTTGTTTCACAGGGTTCTCACAAAAGATTTTCCTTCATCGGTTTGCTTATTTCCCTTTTGATCTTTTACTTTTTCATTTTACGCCCACCCTTTTATTCATCTTTCCTTCCCTTCTTCATTGTTCCTTTTTATTCTCTATTCCTTTATTCTTTTCAAAATCTCCCCTTTAAACTAGTTGCTTTCATTCATCATTATGCATTATTTTCTCCTTGTCCTAATTTTGCATTAATTCTACCCTCCACCTCCCACCAACCCAACTCGATGATCCGCTGATTTTGTTGCTTTTTTCTTTCCCATGTCTATGACACCATCCAGTCCCTGGCATTCTACAGTAGCTCTTCATACGCATGGCCATTTTAGTAACACTTTGATTTGAACTTAACCTTAATTCCCATATCTGCTTTCATAGGTATGTTTTTCAGTCGCACGTGAGACACAAATAGTACATAAGCCTGATGGCTCTTTTTTCTTTATGTGCAATTACACAATGGGGGTTTCAATTTAAATGAATTCAGTCTGTATTAGTTTTCTATCATTACTGTAACAAATTACCAGAAAGTTAACAACTTAAAACAACACAAATTTATTATCTTACAGTTCTTTAGTTCAGAAGTCTAGCATTGGCCAGACTAAAATCTAGGTATCAGCAGGCTGTATTCCTTCTGGAATGTCCAGTGGAGAATCTATTTCCTGGCTCATTCAAGTCGCTGACAAAATTCAATTCCTTGCAGTTGTAGAAATGAGATTCTCATTTTCTTGCTGGGGTTCCCAGCTCTTTAATGGTTACCGCATTCCTTTGCACATGGTTTCCTCTCAGCAATGATGGTTTGAATCCCTCTCTCAGTCCAAAACTCTTCTGCCTCTTCATCGTTGTTTTTCTCTGGCCTAATCTCCTACTTCCCTCTTCCACTTTTAAGGACTCAAGTGATTAGACTGGGCCAAACTTTATAATCCATGATAGCATGATAATTTTCCTTCAAGTATCTCAGGTATCTCTGCTCTACTTATTTTCATTATAACTTTTATTCAATAAAGTATATCATACCTAAAGACTTGCAAGAACTTTCAGGCTCTGGAGAGTCATGATTGTATCAGGACGCAGAGAGAAGAAAAGGGATTGATTTTTAAAGAAACACTGTTGAAGAAACCAAGATATGATGCATCAAAGTTGAGCGATGATGGGAATGCATTATAACCCCAGGCCTGAAGAAGAAGGGGAGAATAATAATATTACTGGAGCCTCAGGTGAGCTAAAACATGGAAGAGGGACTCTTACTGAAGTCAAACACAACTACTTTCAGAATCACGGCAACAACACACTTCAGAATTATGAACAACAACACACTTTTTAGAATTATGGCAGCAACACACTCAGGAAGTGGGGAAAAGAAATATCTCCACATTTCTCTCTAGCACTCTGATACTGTCAGCTTACATGGCGATAGAGCCCATGTGGGTTAGAAGGTCTTCTACCCAAAAAATGGTACAGTACAGTAAAGGATGGAGACTAGATGTGCATGAGGATGGTGGACTGACGGAAACGAACAAGACTAGTTAGTCTAGGAAAACAGGATAGCAATTTTTTTTTTTCTATAAATGGCCTTATAGTACATACTTAGGGCTTAGTGGACCACAGAGTCTCTGTGGAGACTACTCAACTATCCCTAATAAGGAAACAACAGCTCTAAATAATATGTAAGTAAAAAGGTGTGGCTGAGTTCAAAACAATTTCATTTACAAAAACAAAAGGTTGGGTAGATTTGGCCCATGAGCCATAGTTTGCTGGACCCCGATTTAGAACATAAGCATTGGAGTCCGGAGGAAACATGAAAACCTTGCTCCACATTCATAGCTCAGACTGCTTGTTAACACCAAATATCTATTCTCTTCTGCTGCCAGCTACAGATGACATCTCCCAACCTTCCTCATATTGAGGATATCTCTCCAGTTAAGTCCTAGCCAGGGGAGTAGACAGAAGCGAGATCCACAACTGCCACATGGTTTTCTTAAAGGAAAAGGGTGTGCCCTCTGCTTCCCTGCTAGTTTAATCAGTGGATATGATGGTGATTCGCCTTTGACCATGGAGAGAAAAACAATGTCCTAGAGGAGAGTGGAACAACAAAACTTAAGTAGACTGAGTCGCTAGCGTCTTGAAGCCAGTCTACTAGCCCGTGGTTAGTTATTCTGATTTTAAAGAAGTTACACAAACGTGTCCCTTATATAAGCTACAATTCTTTTCAAACCTTCATTGAGCAGTTAAAGTTTTATCACTCGAGTAGTCTCTAAGACTTAGTTTATTTTCCTATAAAATAAGAGTATTGCCACCAGATAGGGTTGTTGTGGAGCCTTAGTAGCTTGTCAACTCACTGAGAACATATCAGGTATTCAGTGAAATATTCAAGAAAAATTATATTAAGAGTGCATTATTATATTAGGCATTGTGAGAAACACAAATTAAATATTGGAAACAATATGATCTAATTTGGTATACGATTCTGTTTACTCATTCTTATGCTCTCAGAAGAAGAGCTCCTTATAAGTTATCCAGAAATCAAACAGGAGGGTATATAATTAGAAATTAAAATTGAATTGTGTATTTTACCAAATATCCTTGATTTTCTTCATGATGGGGTTCTGGAAAGCATGCTATAAGAAGATTATCACAAAGCAAATCACACTCCAACAAAGAAACAGAGTTTCATCACTGCCAAGGACTGAGAATAAAATAAGTCATAAATGTGATCGGCATATTGATTTCTTAAGATATAGTCCAAGACCTGCAAAGGAATAAAACAACTTCTACAAATCAAAGCTTTCATAGGCATCAGATATCTAACCCCAATCTCACAAGTGAGAAAACAGATCTAGAGAGTTTGATGAGCTTATAAAAACTCCAATTGGGTATCATCTTCCTCTTAGAGTAAGAGAAATTCTAAAAGAGCAAAAATGATCTTGTAAAGGAAGATCCAGGCAGAGGAATAACAGAGGCAGTAGGCCCACAGGTTGTTGAGAAAATTTTCTCTTCCTCAGCTCTGGAAAGAATTTTGAAGTTAGCCACTCCTTTTTATTTCCAAATCATTTCCAGCTGCATCTTCCCTAAATCTAATGATATATGCTGGTGTTGATATTAGAATAGTTTAAATATACATTAGAACAGAATATTTAAATAAATTAGTTAATAAATAAACCTTCAGTCGTTACTCATAGCATGTAAGATTAAAATAAATTTCTTAGGTATTCTCCCCAAGTGTACTGTGAACCACCCCAGATTCATCTCATTATGTCCCCTTTACCACAAGCCCTAGCCCAATCTGGTTATGCAAATGTATGCAGTTCTCTGCAAGTTTTCCTTATTTTTCATGCCACCAAATCTGGTAACACATATAGCTTTTGATAAAATGTTTTGGCCTCCCATTATTCCCCTGGTTCCTTTTTATTGGCTCATCAGGATTTAGTTCAGTATCTTCTTCGGGGCCTCCATTTAGTAGGAGGTTAGGGGCCCGTTACATATTTTACTACAGCATACCATGACATTTTACGAAAATTTCTACTTGTCCCCATTTCTGTCTTTTATCTGGGTGTTCTCAGATAAATAGCAGATGCTCAACCAACATTCAAAGTCCCAGCTATAATTAGAGATTAGAACCTAGGATTTTCCCACCTTAATCTACTTTTCACTCTGCCACACTGTCTTATTTGAGTCTTGTAAAATAAATATAAATGTCTTCTCAAGAGAATCAAAATGATATATATACAGAATGCAATTTTATATAATCATATTTCATGTCTTAAACATTTTAATGCTAGCTATAATCAACGATTACTTCACTTGCCTTAGACTTCAGCAGAAATTGGGGTAATTGCCCCATAGGCTGATGAAGAAGATTTGCTATATACAAATTTTTAAAAAGTAACTAATAATCTAGGTCAGTAGGAAGTGTTAAACATGTGGAATAAACCAGTATGTTCTACAATATACAAGGAGGGGAAATAAAAGCTTCAGCTGTGATGAGTGGAAAATGCCTAATGGAGGGGAAAAAAAATTGATTTAACTGAAAGCTATATACACTTTCAAAAGTTCACAAGAGGGCAGATGATTTTCAAGAATCTGGTTACAAAAAAAAATGAAGAGAAAAAAGGTGAAAAGTGATAAGTAACAAAATCTGTCTTTGCAACATACTTGCTCTGAGAGATGTTTAAACGAACATGGTAAATAATATTGTACTATATTTTTATTCAGTTAATTAATATACATTTACTGTGATTTATCTCTGGAGACTGGGTTGAATTTGGCATTGCGACATATTTGTCAGTGTGGGTAATGCAGAAATCAGATAGCAAATGATCTCAGCATAAGTCTGGCATATCCCTTTACCTCCAATTATTTCCAATATCTATAAATTCAAATAATCTCTTTGACTCAGATTTTTCATTTGCAGTTAAAGATAAGCATATATATTTTTAATTTCAGAGATGGTGAGCTGTGCCTTTATCCCACCCAAGAGAAATTCCAAGATACATTTTTTCTGAATACTGACTTTATGATGCATCCAAGCTGGTGACATTGAGTATCAAATTAAATAGTACAAAGGCAAAGGAATTCATTTGAAATCACTATGGTGATGAGATAGAGGACTCATTAAACTACATTTAATCCATATTTAGTAAGCACTTAATATACATCAGGACTGTGCCTGACACAGATAAAGAGGGCCAGTGATGCAAGCCCCTGCTTCAATGAGCTCACAGTACAGTTGGTTAAAACATGAGGATAGAGCATTGAACGGGCATGGGTTAAAGCTTCAGACTATATATTTGGCTGCACTACATGCTTTAGCTAACCAACTAGAACTCTTCCAGAAAAAAAAAATACCATTGATCACAAGGCGGCATCTAAGTTAGAGCGCAGTTCGTTCAGTTTATGGAGGTTATTTTCAATACAATGGCAGATGAAATATATTCATATCTGAATGAGTCTGACTCCTTATTAAGTTTGGCACATTACAATGCAAAAATCAATCACATTTTGTCTAGGCCTGTTTAAAAAATCAATTCTGCACTGAGGTGATCTAATATGTTAAAACAAATATTGGGGCTGCTTTGATTCAATAGGTGATCTGGAGCAGTGTATTTACTGTGAATTTCAGTTTCTTCACCTGCAAAATGGTAAGGGTTTGCTATATGAGCTCCTCCTACCTTTCTTCTATTCAAAAATTTCATGAACCTTGATATTTAGCATATTATTCTATATCTCAATGTTCTCCTCTGTTTAAGAATTCTTGAATTATTTACAGCATTGTTAACCCAATAGTAGTCTTTTTTTTTGTTTTTTGTTTTTTGTTTTGTTTTTGTTTTTGTTTTTTTTGTTTTTTTTTTTTGTCCTTTTATGCTTAAAGAAGTTGGTATGTGTTGAACTTGAGAATACAGCTGAGGCATTCAAAGACTGGTCTTTTCACATCTCCCACTGAGTAAGATGAAAACAGAAGATTTTTTAAAAGGGTAAAGAAAATGCAGAAAAAATATTTTTTTTAAGAAATGATTGAGTGTCTTGACTCCTCAATAATACAATAAGCAACTAGAGGTCAGGGACCCTGCTTTTTACTTCTTTTTATTCTCCATAGTGATGAGCATACTAATGGAAGTAATCAAATCTTAGTAGAGTATGAGCTATTTCATAACATTAAGAGCTATTATATACAACCCCAATAAAGGAGAAGATGCCTGAACTCTTAATGAAATATATTTTTTAAATCAACATCTACTTACTATCTCTAATGTGCCAAAAGATTATCACTATAATATCCTTCGTCTTCACTCAACAGTTGAAAATACTTTCACCACAGCTTTTAATGCATTTCAAACTTGATTTTTAAAGAACGGACCTACGTAGCAAATCTAAGTCAAATCTTGTACTAGCTATTATTATTTTATTTGTGTAACCTGGTTGCTAGAATTTACCTGGAACAGGTGCAATCTTAACTTCGAAATCTTTTCAATCTCATAGTAACCAGAAAATGTGTTTGTTGATTCAGCTCGACAAGCTATGTTCACTGTTATCAACTTGTATTTCTGATCATGATATCCAGAGAGTAAAACCCCATTGTGCAATTACCTTTGGAGTGCCAAAGGCAAGGGTTGAGGTGGAAGCTGCCCCCAGAGCCTCTAGGTTGGTGATTCAGCTCAGCAAGAGGAGAAACTCAGTGTGACGTATGTGTCATTGTCTTCTTCCCATGTATGCCCTATTGTCATTATAAGATGCAGAACTAAAACAGTGCTTATTTCCACAAGAAATTCAAGCTCAATTTTGATTAAATTGTGTATCAATTTGGAGATTAAAGGAGAAATTCAACATACACTGGAAAAAGCATTGTGCAGCCTGTCAAATGTAGATCTGTTTAAATTCCAAGTGACCCCTTTGCACCTGAACTTGCCAATCCATGTGATGCCATGATTATATTTTATAAAGAGTTCAATTTAAATACTATATTAATGCAACATTAAGCTTGACATTTTTAATAATTAATAGTTCTAAGCCAAATAATTCAGAGTTACCTTTCATAGCCACTGTCACCAAAGCAAATTTATACCTCACTTATTTTTCTAATAAATTCAGCACTAAAATTGAACATATGCACACAAACCAAAACAGTTTTTCTCCTCAAGAAGCATGTAATTACCAGGGCTTTTCAAATATAGTACAAAGCAAAAGGACAATTTCACATTCATCAAGTTCATTTGATGAACAACAGATGAATCCAGAAAGCAGACATGTGGGAACCTGATTTCATTTCCTAAATTTACCAAATAATTACATTTTCTATATTTTACTATGCCGATATTACTTAACTACAGTGACAGAGGTTAGGTAACCCATGTTTTGGTTAATTTACATTTGACGAGGTAAGGTAGTAAGACACAGGTTTTTACATGGAAATAGAAATGATTTGTATATGCTTACATTCTCTCTACTTTTGAAAGCATTAGCTACAGAATATTGAGGCTCTGGGGCGATTGGTTTCTCAGTCCATACCAAATGATCTTGAACTAATTTTCAAGTTGTTTGAAATAATCCATTTTCAGTAAATTTGCTGAGGATTATTAGTTATTTAGCCATGATCGATTTTTCTCATAGTTCTTCCTAAATAGTTCCTGGTTTTTTAGTGTTTTCCTTTGCCAAGTAGTCTACATGCTTTAGACCTGTGCTATGCTATGTGCTATAGTAACCACTAGTTACATGTAGCTAATAAGTCAATAAAAATGAATAAAAATAAAAGATATTAGGCACAATTCATATGCTTGATAGTCACATGTGGTTAGTAGCTGTCATACTGAACAGCACATATACGGACCATTTCCATTACTGCAGAATGTTCTATTGACAATGACAAGTTTAGATCTTCGTGTTGGCTCCAAGAAAAAAAAAAAAAAAACTAGATTGAATTAAGTCATACACACACACACACACACACACACACACACACCTTTCCACACCACTGTCAATGCAAACTTTAGAATTCTTACTAGAAATACTGGAAAAGCAAAACCAAGTCCTTGATAACATCACTGAATATTCTGAGACAATAAACCCTGAAGCCTGCCCAACCTTGGAACTTTCCAGACAGATGACTCAATCAATCCCCAATAATATTCAAGTCAAGCTTGGAGTTTGTTTGGATTTTAATTAGTTACTAATCTGGACATTTAAGTGGTATAGCCTATAAGTAATTATACTATACCTAATTTTATTTTCATTGTGCTAAGCAGGTTGAAAATTATAAATGTAAAACAGGCATAGATACACTTTCAAAAACTTTGCCCTTTATCTGTAGAAGATATATTACATATTTAGATATCAAATTCTGTAGAACAGGCTATGAGTATATTTAAAATTCATAAAGAAAGGTCACTGAGGGCTGGACTGTTCATGAATATCTAAAGATTGAGGTCTGGCTTATCTTAGCCTTTAGGGATGGCATGGGTTGGCTGAAAGCAAATGAGCTCATCCTAGTCTACTCTCAGTTGGCAGTTCTGACTAATAATTAAATGGCCTGTTCTGGGGACCACTAACAAAAAGCATTACCTCTGTATCCATTACCAGTTCAAATCTCAAAAATATGAAACATGTGCTATAATTATTCACCTCCATGTTAAATGTGAATGTGTCACAAAACATGAAAGCAGAAAGAGAATCAAGGTTCAGAAGGGGAGAAAATGCTAATAGTTTTTCTTTTCTTTCTTTCTTTCATTCCTTCGTTCCTTTTTCTTTCTTTCTTTCTCTCTCTTTCTCTTCTGTCCTTCCTTCCTTTCTTTTCTTTCTCTCTCTCTTTCTCTCTCACTTTCTCTTCTTTCCTTCCTTCCTTCCTTCCTTCCTTCCTTCCTTCCTTCCTTCCTTCCTTCCTTCCTCCCCTTCTCTTCTCCTCTTTCCCCTTCTTCTCCGTCTTCTTCTCCTTCTTCTTTGTCACAAATCCTAGCCTATGGTGACAGCATATACATTAATATTAATGATAATACCACTACAACTAAAAATTTAATAAAATGTTTTATAATAGTGCTAAGGGCTTAAAAAGGCTGATTTAATTATAAAAAATCCATAGTAAAATACTGAAGATGAGGAGACTGAGACTCAGAATTTAGTAAATTGCCAGAGATCATACCTTTAGTAACTAATAAAGTCAGTGTTTTAACCCATATTTGTCTGACACCAAAGCAAACATACTCAACTGTTATGCTATCAAATGCAGATATCTCAGTCTTTAGTTATGATGGTTAAAATGTTCACATTAATGTAAAGTAACTTCTTTAGTGGAAATATTAGAAACTTAGGTATTTAGAGCTTTTTTGCTACTAAATATATGCTTAAGTGAAGGCAATTGTACTCAGAAATACAATTTTTAAAAAATTACATTTTAGTCTCTAAAAGCTTACACAGTACTTTTACGTAGATCCCCGTGGTGGACAGATTCTAAGGCAGATCCCAATTTTCTATGTTGGCTTACCTAGAATCTTGCTTCTAAATAATATGTTATAGCCAAAGTGATGGGATGTTACTTCTGTGATTGGGCTACAATTTGGTCTTGGTAATAGATTCACTCCTTTACTGGCTTTGTTGAAATGAGCTGCCACATGAGGAGGCCCATCTGTCAAGAAATTGAGGGTAGTTTCTAGTCAACAAATGGCAAGGAACTGAGGCTCTCAGACCAATAGTTTTCAAGGAAAGGAAGCCTATCGACAACCACATCCTACAACCCCTGTTTGGATTTAGATCCTTCCCAACTTGAGTCTTCGAATGAGATCTCAGCCCTACGTGACACTTTGCAGCCTTGTGAAACACCCTGAAGCAAAGGATCCAGCTTAGGCATGTCTGGATTCCTGACCCAAAGAAATTATAAGATAATGTGTGTGTGTGTGTGTGTGTGTGTGTGTGTGTGTGTGTGTGTCTGTGTTGCTTTAACTCACTAAGTGTGTTAACTTATTTTACAGTAATAGATAACACCATTAACAATTTAATTATTAGCAAAACCTGGAAAGTAGGGCAAGAAATACTTTCACTTCTACTTTAATAGAGGAAAAGAACAAGTTTCCAGAAAGTTAATACCGACTGTCCAAGATGTCAAAAATAAGTTTATGACAAAACCCAGGGTTATTTTTAATACTTTTTCCTACTCCTGTCAATTAGGTAATGCCTTGCACTGGACTTGAAGTTTTAGAAAAATGGAAGGTATGTTTTACCTGTCTATGATGGAAAACATCTTTATTTGTATGACCTAAAAAATAAATGCAAATGGTTTGATTTGAATATCTGATCTTGGTTTTAAATTGGTTCATCATCGTCATTTATTTCAGTGTCCAATCTCAGTGATCAGACATTCACATAAACACAGCTGCAAGGTTTAAAAAAGAAATTTACATATAGTCCTGACTCCTTTCATTGCATTCTTCTACCTCTAGCTATTCTCATTATAGTGGATTTAGGCCTGTTGTTTAAAAATCTAGACTATGCACTAACACAAAGTGGTTATATATGAATATATAAAGGTCAAGTGATGGTAGTCTGGATGTTGTATTTATATTGGCTATAAATAGGAATGCAAGACTGATTATTTCATATTTATTTTCTTTTAGGAAACAGGATCTATCTAAGTGGTAAAGAGAAAAAATAATCTTTGCTAGTAAAGCAAAACTGGATAATTCATACTAAATGAGAGACATAACCTTGCAATGTAGCTTATCTGGTTTACCCATTAGGTGAGAGCTACATGGAAAGTTCACTGGGTGATGGTGTTGTGACATCATGCTCTAGCTATGGTGGTCAAAAACTATATTTAATGCAGTTTGGGAAATTTACATTTTTTTTTGCTGAGGATTTATTAGCATTAATGTCTAATATTGAACATGTTACCAAAGAAATCATGATTGAGAAAATCTTGGTAATTATCTGATAAATATTATTTTATGTTTTTAATTTTCACACAGGCTTAATTTATGCCACTATGATTGAAGTGTGGTCAAAAGCTAGTGATTACAATTTGAGTTTTCAAATCATCCTTTCACTAGCTTCCTGCTGGTGCCCTGTCTTAATCTCCTTCTGCCTGGATAGGTAGGATACATCTCTCACCTATCAAACTTAAAAAAAAAAAAAGGCAGGGACATACAACTCCTTGAATTCTTAGTGCAACCAGAAGCAATCTATAATTGCAGTTATGCTTGTTTGTTTTGCTAAAGTGCTTATTCATTGTTGCATTTGACCCTATTTTTAAGTGAATTTCATGTAGTGATGATAATACTTGCCCCAGATATGCAAGATTAAGAGTCAATTAGTGCTATGAAGGTACTTACAGAAAAAATGTTCAAGATATTCCAACCACATCCTGAAGTCGCTCTACCACTATGTCATGTGACAATTAATTTCACTTCAAAATTTTTAATTGTAAAATGAGACTTAATGTGCTGTGAGCCTCTAAAAAATATTTCTTTCAGCAATATATAGCCCTTCATAGTAAAGACTGTCCAATTCACATAGGTTTTAGACAATTTATAAGAATAGAGTCACTGATTCCAGTTAATATGGATACTGTGAGCTAGTCGTGGATACTTTTACCTAGTTATTAATCTGGGTAAACAATATGAGTATTCAAAGGGAAAACAAGGCAGTCATCTCCCATTTTTCCCCTACATAAAATATTAATGAAGGAATAAATGACTTTTCTTCTTCATATATACTAGTATGATCTTGTGCTTTTATTCTTAACAACCACAACAATCTGACAAAAGAATATACACACATATGCACACACATAAATATAGTTTGTGTGTTTGTTTAATAAAAGGTAAACAGTTATGCCTATGAGTACCTTTTAGTTCTCACTACCTGTTCAGGGCCCTGGGATAGCTTTTGAAAAGTATCACTAGATTCTATTCCTAAAACCAATATTGTTCATAATATCTCAATAGTTTATATTTGAGTATACAAAAAATCATAAAAAAGTATAATAATAAAGATTTTTCATAAAGATTGAATACTATAAATGAAAACAAGATAATTGTCATAACTATATCTAGAAGCATTGGAATGGAAATAATAAAACATAAAATTGCCATTTCAATAAAGACAAATAGTACTATATTGTTTTTAACTGATTCTATGAGATAAAATATAAGAGAGTTGATAGCAATAGGGTAATACACAAAGTTGTAGTTACAAAGACTATGATAATGGAACAAATTTACAATTTCCTGATTAACTCAATAAATATAGTCTCAAACTCCATTATTTAGCCCAAAGTAGTTCTTTTCCATTAATGAAACTAACCAATTCCCAAATGTAAGTTTTATATATGAGCTATCTTATACTGATATTCATATATAGCTTATTTATTAATATACATGCATATATACATAAATGCTTAAGTTTCTAACACTTTACAGGGATGATTTCATTGGTTGAATCATCATTTAAGTATGTTCACTCAATTGAATTAACTATTTCCCCTAGCAATCTCTTGTGAACATGAGCTATTGATTTGCTTTTTCTCATCACTGTGAATTATATCTGTGTCCAGTTAAAGACTTATTAGGTAAAAGTACCCAGAAATTTCATTTTCAAATTATGTGCAATTCTTAAGATTAAAAGATAATTTAATATGTATTAACTTGTCAGTAATGTGATATATATCTTGATAAACAACTTTTTCATTCACTTAATTTTATATTTTCATGTTTGCAGTTAATCACAATTATGTTTTTATTCTGAGTAACTATGAGTGTTTAGGAGTTTAACATATAGTAAGGTTATTAAATCCATTTCATATAACCAGAGAGGATGGGGCTAGTGAATCCGAGTCAGAATAAAATGTACAGACAGGGTTCTCATACACAACTTTGACAATAGTATCTTGGACTAGTAATTTAATTATAATGGAATACTAATAGCATTGAAAAAGAATATAACATTGTTATAAATTCATTCTTCATTACCATGTAAAAAGTATGCTCTTTTCTTCCTATATGACTTAGAAACAGCAAAAGCAATCCTTTGGGATGAAAAATCATGAAATAATAAAAGGCTTTCTTAAATATAACAGCTTTTGGGATGAATTTCCCTGATTTAGTCTCCTTCTAGTTCTAATGGATATGCAAGGCAGGTCCCAGGAGTCTAACTAAAAGAAAAATAGGGTGAAATTTTTTATTTGCAGAAAAGTCATTTTCTCATGTACATTTTGGCTAACCAAAAAAATGTCCTTTTATTTTAATTTTTCTATTATATCAGGTTTCATTTTTGTACTATTTCAAAGGGGACAGAGCCCACATACCCAGGCTAAATCTTGTCAAGTTAAAAAACAAAATTGGATCAAAGACAGTTAATTTTGAAGCTTATAAATATCCCTTAATTCCCCTTAATTACTTGAATTGCATTTAGGTAGTTTGGTAAAAGTTTTATGATATGTATTTATAATATATATATCTATAATAACTATGATATATATTATATATATGTATATTATTCCATGCATTTATGTATATATACATACTATATCTCTATCTATCTACCTATCTATTTATCTATCTATAAGTATGTCCATACTTAGAAGCATTAGGCTTCTTATGTAATAATCTCCTAAATATCATCAGAAACATAGGCATTATCGAAGCACTAGGTATTAAAGCAGCTTCACGATGTGTCCAAGAGCTGATGAAGCTTTCTGTTTAAATGAAGTGAGGAGATGTTGATAGAACCTAAAATAATATTCTCACCCTTGCTTGATTTAGTATAGGACTTGAAGGCTGCCATAGATTTGTTCAATGGACCCTGATGGATGTTTCCATTCACTTCTTTTTTTTTCTAGTTGTTTCAAGGCCAAGGTCCACCAGATGTCAGTACAATATAAATAATCCAAATTCTTATATTTAAACATCAAATACAGAAGAGAAAAAAAAAAGAAATTGCCATACAGTAAGCCATTTCATTGAATTTTAAAAGATTTATCTATATCGAATAGGAGAAGGTGAAAAACTGGTTAATATAATCTGCAATATGATTTTTAAAATATTTTTTATTTTCTTAGGAGATTTCTGTTACTATTAATGTAATATGATAGAGCTAACTTTATATTTCTCCTCCTTCTGGTTTATCATTACCACTAAATTGTAGTTTTTGCCAGATGATTTCTTATTCATTGATGGTTTTAGGTGTTAACATTTCCACAGTATACTTTCTCTCAATTATTTTTTCCATTCTAGAAAAAGCATCAAATCATGACAGCAGTATATTTCCTGAGAAGTTTCTTTACTTGATCAGTTAAACTCAAGGTAAATATGTCTAACACGTGTTGTAAATGAGTTGATGAACTCTTGATGTTTAGATATGTCGATGACCTTTTTTCCAAATAGTTTTGGATTTATAAATTTTGGTTGCTGATGAGAAGGTTGATAATTTATATTATTCTCACACACACACACACATACACACACACACACACATACACACACACACACTCACTCACTCACTCACTCACACACACACACACACTATGCTTAATGAAGAAGATTCTGTAGGATTGAAAGAAAAACATAACCAAACCCATCTTTGCCTTGCTTTCTTCATGGATTATTTCTGTGGAAAGGACAAGGGAGAGTGTTTGCTCCCACTGTTAAACATAAAAGGAACTCTCCTTCTCTTTGATTTGTTTTCTTTCTTTCCAAATGATGCCACTCAACATGGTGTCTACTTCACATTCCCAATGCTGATTCCTTTGCTTTATTATACCTAGTGTGACTACTGCATAGAGATAGTGACAGATTATGAGAAATGGACAAGATAATTTCATGCTTTATGCTTGCAACTCTTAGTGATAAACTCTTGCCAACTTGAGAATTACCCCATAGGCAAGACCTTCAGCTATTATATCATTACACTTAACACAAAAGCCATCACCCCATTCCTTTAAGGAAATGGCCAAATCTGTGCTTTTGTTTAATATTTAGGTAATTCTTTTATCAGGTTTTTGATTATGCCCAAATCTACTTTCACATTTCTTTTCACATCACTTATTTTTTATTTAAAAAAATGATGTGTCTGCTTTTTGTGCCACATTCAGTGAATTCCATTGATTTATAATCTACTCAAAGGGACCAGTAATGTGAACAAAGAAGTAAAAGAACATGCTGGAACTTCTGGGATGCAATTCTCTACAGGACACAGAACACTTGCAGAATATAAACGGCTCAGATCAACTTGAGAGGAGCAGGTAAGTTTGTCTGAACTCAATAAAGACAAGAGAACTCAGAGCTCAAGCACTTGAGGAATGATGATCTGGATCCCATCAGTAAAGTCAGCCAAACCAGTCAAAGTACTGGCAAAACAGGAAGGAAAGGGTAAAAAATTCTAAACAAAGTATTAGCAAATAATATTCATTAATCTACAGGAAAAAAAACATAAAAGATACTGTTTTCAAACATATAACACTTGTTAAAAGGGGAAGAACATTAATTATATAAATGGATTTTGGGGGGTCCCCCAAGAAGACAGGACATTTATTGATGTTTGCTCAGGTCCTGTAGGCTTGTTGGTCTCACTTCTTGTGCGAGAAGGAGGCCCAGCCAAGGCAGTAGAGGCTATAGACGGTGACCCCAGACACAGTACCATGGTCAGTTGGTGCAGGATACTGCCGGTTTCCCTGCCCTTCAAGTGCACTGGGAGGTCATTGTCCACCTGGGTGGAGGGGGCCTCTGATTGGAAAAGGTACTTAAATGGATTTTTAAAGTACATTTGATATGATTTTACACTCATGATTTTAAAAAAATTAAGTAAATGAAAATAAAACGGAATTTCCTTAAGCTAAAGAAAGGCAAAAATAAAACACCTACAGGTGTTCAAACCTGGTTGAAACCCTATCCTAAAAGTCAGAAAAAATAAAAATATATTTGACATCACCATAATTTCTATTTCGCTATAGTCTGTGCAGAAATCATTCAATCTCATCTTCTTCCCACCTCCGACCCTCCATGTTACTTTCCCACCTTCAGCATTTGCTCAATGGGTCACTGTCATCTTCCTGTCTCTTAATTCCATTGGCTGCACTATCTTTCCCAGAATGAAATGTGCCAGTTGTGACAGGAGCTATGGGAGATTTCACATCTAGGATCAAATTGGTTATATCCATGGGTATTCTAGCTCTTCCTGCTATTCTTAGAGTCACAAAATCACAGAATGCAGGGCAGATTTTCTAGCTTGTAGAAAAAGGCTTCCTAGAAATTCTGGTTTCACCACTCAGAAATTTAGAAGTGTGAATGCCCTATGGGATAACATGACAGACAACGGAAGACTCAGAGATGGCAGGCAAATGCTACTCCCTTTTTTCTGTTGACGAAGTGTTTGCTCTAAGATACAGTGGTTACATGTAGTGTATTCAGAAACTTCCTGTATGATATAGCAATCTGTTTTCTTCTTTATTAGTAAATAATTTTAACCTAATTTAATTTGTTAAATGTTAAATTAATAATGTTTATTTTGTTAACAGGTAGGTAGCATATTATTTTGTAATTAATTTCCTCCTTTCCTAATTTTCTCTCTGTTTTCCTTCACTTTTAGGATTGCATTCTCCTTCATAAATCATCAGCATATAACAATTGCCTCAATCTCTTGGAAAACTAAGCTGAAGTCATATTAAGATCTTTTGTTGAGGATATTCTGTCATTCTGGGACCATGTTTTATTTTATACACACTTATGGACCACTGCATTAAGGTGCTTCAATTAACAGATAACCCATACTTCATTACATAATGATGAGGAAATATCTTTCCATACAGTAAGAAGTCCAGAGGAAGCGGGGCTACAAGAAACAGGGAGCTCAACATCTCAATGTCACCAATCAGGATCCAGGTTCTTTTCATTGTCCTCCTCTACCCAACAGTAGGCTTCATGTTGGGCTGGCTCCTCTCATAGGTAGAAAGTGGCTGCCTCAGTTCCTCGGGTCCCACACAGGACCTCGCAAAAGAGAAGAGGATATTTTTTCCTTTTTGCTCTCATTTTAAGAGTGAGAAACTGCTGGGGTGCTGGGAGGCTCAGTGAGTGAAGCGTCCGATTTTAGCTCAGGTCACAATCTCATGGTTCCTGAGTTCAGGTCCTGCATTGGGCTCTGTGCTGACAGCTCAGAACCTGAAGTCTGCTTTGGATTCTGTGCCTTGTTGGTGTAAAGAAATGCAACCGATTTCTGTACATTGATTTTGTATCCTGAAACTTGCCAAATTCATGGATCAGCTCTAGTAGGCTTTCGGTGGATTCTGTTGGGTTTTCCATGTAAAATATCATGTCGTCTGCCTTCCTCTTTCCCTGCTCCTACCTCACTCACACTCTGTCTCTCCAAAAAATAAATAAATAAATAAGTAAAACATTAAAAACAAAACAAAACAAAAACAATTGCCTCAGTGTCTCATTTCTAAAAAATGTTGATTGAACAAATTACTACTCAGTGTAATAAGACAAGGAAAATAAATTAAATGGGAATGATTCAAAAATAGAAGTCAAACCATCATTTATTATTGATAAAACGTGTCTATATAAACAACATATAAGGAAATAAGTATTCCTTATATGCAGATTAAGTATACAATGTGAAAAGAGTTTAGCAATGGCTTCTGAATACAAATGCATTATACCTAATAACTGGTAGTAATAGAATGAATACACTTTCCTATTTAAAGTAGAATGCTTTATGGCACTGAATGTGAATGAATTGCAGTTCAAAAGTATCTCTACGTCTTAAAAATTCAATGTTTGAAAGAATCAAGTCACAGCAAAGCACTTCAAGTATATTTGCATTCGCATAACCTTCAAAAAAGGCAAAAATACACATCTATCTATTTATCTAAATGGATACATGTGTCCTTGGTAATACTATCCAGAAAAATGAGGAGAAAGATTATGACAAAATTCGGGCAGTTGTTACTTTATAGGACAAGAGAAAAAAGGACAGGACGGGAATAACTGTATATGGAGTTTCCAAAAAACAATAATAATAATAATGCTCTATTTCTTAAACTAAGTTGTGAATGCAAGGTAATTAATTTTATTCCCCTTTTAAACTCTCTCTCTGATATGTATATTATATATACTCTTTATTACATACAATATATTTCACATTAAAATACTGAGTTTCCTTTTAAAATTCAAGTTATATCAAACAATTCTCTAAATACAGTGAGTTAGATTTTGAGTGAGAATGGTAGTTCAGAAATCTATTTATTTAAGTAAGCTCTAAAGGTAAATTCTGATGCTCTGGTAGTTTTAGGAGGCACGAAGCTAAAATAGCAGAGCAAGTTCACTTCAGCTACATTGTGCTCTGATGAGCTATCCTGGAGATCTAAGCACTTTTCTGAACTTTGACTTCCCCACTCTCTGTAGGAAAGTGCATTTCTCATTCAAAATAACCAACTTGTAAACTCTTAGTGAAAAACTCATATATCTATCTGGGACTGTCTGCTTATAACATAGCAGTGAAAAGGTGTAAAGTATTATTTTCATGAAGTTTCATTTGAATATAACAGAGCTTCTACAATATGAGGTCCTTTGAAAGAGTCAAAAATAGATAGTAGGTGCTTAAGGGGGAAAATTCGGGATTTGAAGCTGGCAGTATATAAGGATAGCTTTCTTTTTGAACTTTCCCCTCTGATATTTTAAGTAGATGGTACCTTTCTTTAATCTCTTATAAGACTGCTGATTACTTTATATCTTCTGTAGAGAAGATGATTTCAAGAACTTGCATATGGTATAGCAAAGAATTCAAATCCTACCATAATTTACATAAATATCTGAGCACATAAAATATAAGACTACCACAAAAGGAAATAAAGGGAGGAGGTGAGGTAGTAATAGACAATACGTAAGTGCATTCTGCAAACTGTCAGTGGCTAAAATAAGCCAAAGGCTTTATTATAGCCTTTTCTTAAAGGCAGACCCAAGAGTTTTACATTTCAGATTTTCTTATTACACCACATTGTTCACTCAAATTGGGCTTTTCTTTGATGTTAACGTCATTTCTCAGACTGATATGAGCTTCCAGATCTTAAGAAAAATCACTTTTGTCTAGACCAAATGGATCTCCCAATGTGACTTTTTCCATAACAAAACAAAACAAACGAAGTTAAATCACAGACTAGGAATTTTTCACTTAGGAAGTATCAGCCAAATGTATGTATTAATTGGTATTTGAGTTAATGGAATTAAGAATATGGAAGAAAACTAAAGTGGGAAAAATAATTAGTAACAAACACGGATATACTGAAGTGCTGAATGATCCCTCACGGAAAACATACACACACCGACATACACAATAAATAAAACAAACAAAAAACAGTTTCAGTTAAGAGTGCTATACTACTAGTGATGGCACCTGATCTGTTGAAAGCTCCACTCTGCCCTTTACTCAGCACGAACACATAATTACAACAGCTAAAATTACAGAAAAAAGAGGTGAAATGGTTCAGCTCCTGGGAGCCGAAAACAAACAGCAGCCCTGACCTTTAAATCTGTAGTGATTGAATGAGCAGTGGTTCATCCTAGTATAATAGGTTTAAAAAGATCAGCAATCAGTTTTTAAAAATATACTGTAGGTATCTGAATTGAGTGATCATTTTGCAATTAATAAATAAAAAGCCAAATTGACTTTTATCAACCTGCTTGACAGGCATCTTGTCAAGGGTTTGGTGTGGTTGGAAAAATCATGTAGAAGGCAATAAGCTTTTTACAGGGAGAAAATGTTTATTCTTATTTCACCATCACCATTTTCAAGCAGCTTTTAACAACTGTTAAAAACGGAAACAGCAGAATTAAATGAATACAGTATATGCATCATGGGAAGTTCATTATAGGAACTGAGAAAGCAGTTTCATGTTCACGCTTCCTTTTCAGTGTTAATATTTACATGGAACAACCACGAGTAGCCCTGTTTCCCCCCTCCGTCATCCATGTAAAGATTTGGAGAAAAAAATACTAATACGTTTTCTTTTATGAATAATCCCCTTAATAGTCAACTAGTTTTGTTAAACATTTTAAGATATTTTATTGTTTTTTATTTGATTTTTACTATTTATATGATTTTTAATTCTAATATACTATTAAGTATATAGGTAGACATATACCTACATATATTCATATATATATATAATAAATAGATAATAAAATTAGAACTTTTACATTTAGCTTTAAAGTTAATTAACTTTACTGATATAGTAAATGAAACAATGTATATGTTAGATTTTATTTGCAATCCTAATTAAATGTAACTGTTTCTAAATAAACTGCTATACCATCTTGATTAACTTTATGGTTATTCATATCTTTCTGTAATTATTATACCTAGGACATTCTCAATCATATTATCACTTTAATAGGGTAACCAACTTTGTGTCTCCTGATAAAAAGAAACTGGTAGCCAGGGAATCAAGAAATATGTAGCTGATTTTATTCAGGACACGTTTCACGTTCACCAATTTAAAAATGGCAAAAACTCTTCCATAAGCAACATTATCCAAGGTTGTTTGTATACCTGCTGATCTCTAGCCATTTTAAAATGTATAAGAACTAATTTTAGTGACCAAAGTTTTAAGCCAAAAATATTACTCAAATATTCTTTATTAATTTACTAAATTTAAAATTTGTCTTAATCTCAAAATTAACTAAAAATCTATAAATTACAAATTCATCCACTTAAACAGTTTTACATGTTTATAATCTTAATATGTGAAAGCAATGATAACTTAAATGACTTACAGAACTTAGAGAAACACAAGAATTTAGAGAGTTTAAATCAGGAGGAGTTTAATTCTAGTCTCTCATAACCTAGAATACTGTGTTGGCTTTAGTTTTATGCAATTAAAAGACAAAAAATTGCCTTTAAACCATAATCATTAACTCATTTAAAATTTTTTTAAAGTTAATTTATGTTTGAGAGAGAGAGAGACAGAGTGCGAGTGGGGGAGGGGCAGAGAAAGAGGGAGACACGGAATCCAAGCTCTGAGCTGTCAACACAGAGCCTGACACGGGGATAGAATCTATGAACTATGAGATCATGACCTGAGTCGAAGTCAGATGTTTAATGGACTGAGCCACACAGGTACCCCTCATTAACTCATTTTAAATTTTCATAGATTCTCTATTCATCATGGCTTGTTACACAAATATGTTCTAAATTTATAAACTCCTGTGTTCATTATCTTTAAACTTTTAAAATAATGTTTAAAATGTCTACTTATCTTAGAACTAGAGCTGTTCTCATTTTAACTGGTGAACAAAGAAATTATATTTCTTAGTTGATATTTTAGTATGAACAATTTCTTACAGAAACAATATTTTAAAGCTCAAGAAACAAAAATTAATTGTTCTTATTCCTTTAGAAATTCTTAACATTCTATCTCTACAGTTTCTAATATTCGAGAATACTGGCAGCACCTTACCTGATTTATTTTTGAAGTTTTCCAAGAAATGAGAAAAGGAAATCGAAGAATAGGGAGAGATAGAAATAGATGGATATAGATAAATATGAAAAGGGAGAGAGAAATGATTATAATTAGGATAAATAACACCCTACGGCCTTGACAATTTCACCAAACCACAAGATTAAAATGACATTATTTATTAATCTAGGAAGTACAGTAAATTGGGGTGGAAGGAAAGGGTTCTTATATTAAACAGGCATTTAGACAAAAATCTCATGTACATGAAAATGTATACACACACAATTTTTTTGGGGGGGTGGTCTAAGCCATGAATCTTGTTTTTGTCAAAAATTTTCCAGTGTGGCCACAGAACCTCTTGATTTTCCTTGGAGAAATTGTACTCAAGTTCAAATATTTGATACTATTAGTCCATGATAAATAGCATTAATAAAAACAGATATTAGATTAGACAGGAGACTTTAGACAACTCTGTGCTCCCCATAGTTTTAAAGGAGATTGGAAGTAAAGTATCAGATTTCTCAACATTATATCTTATCTTACACTGAATTAAAGAATTCTCAGAGATGGAATAAAGGAAGAGGAAATCATAAATAATATCACCAGGGACACTTGACATTAATTAACTGATTGACCAAGGATTAATCAATTAACATTTTTTAGTGCTCGAACAAAACAAATCGATGTGTAGCAATAGAACAGGATTTACTTCAGACTCTGGATGAAAAAAGCTTGAGAAGAGGAGGTGACAAAGGCTCTCTGGCAGTCACTAGCTTGTCAAGTCAGCCCCTGGGTCAAGCAGTGAGAGTCTAGTCTATCCTGGGTGGGGGCGAGGGATGTAATTCTTCATTTTGTTTGGAGATCCTCAAATAAGAACATCAGACAGGGAGAAAATAAGATGTTTTACATCTACCATAGAAGGAAAGATACTAGGAAAAATCAGATTGTTCTAGATTTCTGGCACGTAACAGAAATTTTATACATTAAACCAATTAGGTAAAAAAGAGAAAGAAATAGGGGTTGTTCCCCATTCAGGGAATGGGTGAGAAAGATGTTCAATGGATATGAGCTAACTGTCATGGTCTATGGCCAAGGAAATGTATTTATAATATTTGTCAAGCATTCTCAGTTCTAGAAGGAGATAGCCTAAGATTAATCTGGAAAGTACCTTCTGTGATCTTAGGTTTGTCAAGAAAATTGGCTGCAGAAATGTCTTAACGTTCCACACTCTTATATTAGAGAGAAAACAGAGAGGTTAAATGTTTTCCAAGGTCATACCACTTGCAAATGTAAAACTAAGACTAAAATTCAGCAAAGAAGCTAGGCAATATGAGTTAAACTTGCGGTTTCCCACAAGTCCAAAAGGAAATGAAAGCAAGGGGAGGAGTGCATTATAGGATACAAGACTGTGAAAGGTTAGATAATCCAAGCAAAAGAAAACACACATCAGTATAGGTTGGACTACAATACTATTCTAATGAAATTAGTAGTGATGGTGACTGAAGCAAAATTCTGATCAAACATTCTCTTAGAGCATATGTGCCGACTCATATCCAAAGGTTTGTGTAAATTGTCTACAGAGGTCCCTGGAATTCCACCTATTATTCGTATGCCAATTCTAAAAACAGACATGCAGTTCTGAAAACAGACATGTTCAATCCTAGGAAACTTTCTGTAAAAAATCTATGATCAACAAGCTTGGATCCAATGTCCCAAAAGATCTGAACACCAGAAATTAAAAAGGAGAAATTTAGAAGGGAATATTATCAGCAAAGTAGGAAAGTGTCAAGTCTTTCTAAGCTGACAGGAAGTCTGAGTGCCTGAGTGTTAGGGGCTGACTTATTCCCTCCCAAAACTCAAACGTTGAAACCCTGACTCCCAAGACACTCAGAATATGATCAGACTTGGAGATAGGGACTTTACAGAAGTGATTAAATTAAAATAAGGCCACTGGGGTGTGCCCCAAGACAAAGACTGATGTTCTGACCAACGTGGATACATTACAGACACACCAGGGATGCTTATGTGTGGAGGGAAGACCATGCGAGGACATAGTGAGAAAGTGGGCATCTTGCAAGCCAAGGAGAGAGGCCTTGAGAGAAATCAAACCTGCTGACACCTTGATCTTGGGCTTCTAGCTTCCAGAACTGTAAGAAAATAAATTTCTAATGTTTGAGCCACCCAGCTGTTATATTTTGTTATGGCATATCAAACACATTGATATACTGGGTAACTCAGATACTGTGTCAGCATGAAGACTCTTATTTGTTTTTAGTTCATTATTTGTTTTTTCTGCTCGTCATCTTCCTGAGTCCCTGGATCTGTGGTTTCTTTGGTATAGATAAATATCACTAGAAGAGTATGTAAAGTTTAGTATGTAAAGTTGCCTAGACCAAACCCAAGAAATCTGTCTCTAAAATTTGAGATAAATCCCCCAAATCTGAAAATGCATAAGCACCCAGTGAGAGTATGACATTGGAGTATTAAGAACACACTTTTTGAGATATACATCCATGGATGTCCGTGGGGAATATTTGCATCTAGGGAAACTATGCGCGCAGATAGTATCTCACCAGTTTAAGGCAGGTAAAGGAGAACCAGGAGTATAGAATCACCTTGGTATTTGGGGCGCCTGGGTGGCTCAGTCGGGTGAGGATTACCTTATACTTTCCCTTTAAAATTACAAATGCCCGGAATATTCCAGATTCATTTCTTTATGACTGGATGATGTCCAGTTTGATTCATTTAATAAACTGATACATTGCAATGGTTTATGACAGGAGGATAGTTTAAAATCAAATGTTTTTCATACTGGAATTTCTGCCTAATTTACTTACAGGTTGTTTATCATTATGGTACCAATATGGCCGGCTTTATAGTTACATGTCCTGAAGCGTCACTGTGCACCTAGAAGGGTTGTATCCTTCTAAAGTTTAAGGCTCTGCCATTGCCATACTGAAATCCTTTATAATTTTTTTTTTTTTAACAAACAGCTTGCCTTTTCATTTTGCATTGGGACTTGCAAATTATGTAGCTGGTTAGGGTATCAAAGCAGGTTTGTGAATTATTAGAAAAACTTCTATACTTCCCTTAGGTTTCATTTATGTATTCTGCCTTAGAAATAGAGTTGAATAAAAATCCCTATGATAGGAGTCACTCTCTATGTTTCACTGTCACTAATGACATAGAAAATGTAGCTGAAGAGTTACACTCATCTTTGTTTGTGGTTTTCACATAATACTAATATTCTCTACCCTTCACAATGCTCTCTTCTGCCTTCAGAGTCAGAAGAGAGTCAGAATCCCTGTGGGAGATATAGTTTTAAAAATCATCAGGTGAATCTGGTATGCCCCTCTTTCTTATTCTCTATTTGCCAGCTACTTTAGAAGTCTTTAATCATAGGTTTATGACACAGCTCATTTCTCATACTTTAAATATAGTAAGGAAAACCATACAAGGGTTTCCTACATTTCGAGCTACAAAACTTCTTTTATCCTTTGTTTTCTTTTTTGCATTAAGTATAATTATAGAAAATAAGATTATTTTTCTTTTCAAAATGATATGTTTAGGGAAGAATTAGAGCAGCTCTTAAAACAGTCTTCAATCTTTTTTTATTCCTTCTCATTTTGCACGTCATACTCAAAGAAACAGAATTATATATTATAATTTAGAAAAAAAGTATTTCCTGCAAATCCATATTCTACAGATTTAATTCCATAAAACTGATTAAATCTTAAATATGGATTATAATGTGTATGTAGCAATGATAATTATAATATCAAATATCTAATATCTATTTCATATATGTGTATATGTTTATATTTATATTTATATTTATATTTGTTAAGTGCCAGGGCATTTTTGTAAGTGCTTTATGTGTACCAATTCCTTTGATCTTCACAAAAACTATATGAGTAAGGCATTATAGACATTTTAGATGACGAAGCCAGGTCAGGAAGAAGCATAGTCACTTGTCCTGACATCTAAGGTTATTCATACAGAGGAGGTACCTATACCACAATATTCAGTAGGATACAAATAGAATTTTTCAAACACTCACTTTTTGTTTTAGTCATCAAACTACTGACCTGTTTATAGACTTTGGGGCTTATTTATAAATCTCCAAAGTAGTAATGCATGGAAGATCTAAGTACCAAGATTTAAGCAGCATATCCAGAAATTCTATGTTAATGTATTTTTTTAAATAATTTGCTGAATAAAGGTGTACATGGGCCATTATTCCCCAACATAGAATGTGAGCACTCAGTGGATGTTTGAAAACAAGGGCCATTTGAAAAATGTGTGAAATACCTGTATTGTGGTCCTTTAGATATGCTAATACCCCTTATAAGAGAGGATCCTCAAACATCAGATTGAATGTAAATTACATCAGATCCATGAGCTTACCACTTACGTTGTTGTCATTATTGAGCAGTAAGTGGTTATAATTATGAACAATGAAGAGTGAGAGTGAGGTGAGAGTGAGAGAGAGTGTGTGTGTGTGTGTGTGTGTGTGTGTGTGTGTGTGTCTTTGTCCTAGAAGGATAAATTTATTCACTCTATCATCAGATAAAGAGGGAGAAGATGAGAGCGGAGAGACTCCCCAGGCAGAATATCCAGGAGGCCTGGCCCTTATACAGTGGCCTGTGAGCTATGTGCCATGGTGTCCAGAAGCAGAGGAGTAGAAGTAGAGAAAAGTGGAAAATAAGTCCATCCTGGTCCAGGATGATATTGCAGTTTGATAGAAAGGAATCAACAAAGGGAACATAAAGATGTGAATGAGACATGGAGACCAGGAAAGGCTGAATAATCATGAAGGCATGTGTCAGCGTAGAGATAGGATTATAGAAAAATAATTGGGACATGTTCATGAGGAAACATTCTCATTGATTATCATGTGGTAAACTGGACATACCTAAAGTCAGTAATAAAGCAGAAGAGTGAGCAGATTAGGGTAACAGGTAGATTGTCAGAAGTCTTTTGTCTCAGTTAAAAAGTTTTGGGTATAATGGAAATAATGTAAGCTACTATCTCCTCACTGCTATTTATTGTTGCATGGAGGCATCACAATTCACCTTTAAAATAGCACTTGGGTGGCTCAGTCAGTTAAGCGTCCAACTCCTGATTTTGACTCAGGTCATGATACCACAGTGGTGAGACTGAACCCACATTTGGCTCAGGTTAGAATGCAGAGGCTGCTTGAGATTCTGTCTCCATCTATCTACGCCCTCCCCACTCATTTTCTCCCCTCTCTCTCTCTCTCCCCTCTATCTCTCAAAATAAATAAATAAAGTTACAAATATATATGCTTTCCTTATCTGAAATTCAAAAGTCATAAGTCAAAGATAGAAAATCATTTATTCACTTAGTCAACAAATATTTACTGAGTACCTACTCTGTACCCGCACCATTGTAGGGCTCTGGCGATATAGTAATAAATCAAGAAGACAAATATCAATGCTCTCAGATAATTTACAGCAGTTCTGACTGGTTGGAGTGGGTGTCTGCAGTGCCATGTTAGGAAAGATACTAAAGTTACCTTAGCTTTCCTGAAGGGACAAGCAAATGTTTACATACGGAGATTTTTGGAGTTGCTGGATCACAACATGGAAGAGGCATTTGGGAGATTTAAAATAAAATTCACTGCATTTGTTAATTCACTGACCAGCAAATGCAGAAAGCTAATTCTATATTCTAATTGAACTCTTTCTAATCCACCCCATCCCTCTCCACCTTATCCTGTAGTGTGTACAGAAGAGGTCTCTTTCCTTTTCCAAATACTTTAACCCAGACACAATAGTAGCCAGCACTAAATAAATATGTATATACCATGTAGTTGTCCAAAGGCTTTATCTGAATTAATCCATTTAATTTTAGAATAATTCAATGGAGTAGATTCATATCCTATGATTACCCCAAGACATTGAGTAATTTGCTCAGGTTTGCAATTAGCAAGCACAAGAGAAAGGATTTGAACCTGGCAATGCTCTTTTCTGTCATCAGAGTCTGTTGTCTAAACGCTAGGCATGCATGCTGCCATTTTAATTTGAATTATACTTGCTTACTTCTCTTTAGTTTGTAATATCTTTACACTTCTTGAGTCTGTTCAAAATAAAGGGAAGGAATAAAAAGAAAAATATAGCAATAAATAGCTTAATTTGTTGTAACAGATATTTATCGTGTTGCACTAAGGATATTTTTGGTGTTTGGGATACACTGGGTAAAAAAGAAAAACACAAAGAAAAAAACCTAGGTTCCTATTTATAAGAGGCATCATTCTAATGATCAAAACAAATAAAGACGTAAATGATCATTTCAGGAAAGACATAACTGATCATTTCAGGTAGCAAAAAGTGCAAGGAATAAAAATAAGTCACTATCAGGGTATTGCCTAAAACAGGCGGTGGGAGAAGACCTTTCTGAGAGATGTCAGATGAAGCGAGAAGCAAGTCAAGAAAATGCCAAATTTCTTGATGGCGGGAAGAGCAGGTACAAAGACTATAAGGAATATAAGGAATAATAAAGAAGATACTTTGCAGAGGGAAGATACAGCAGATTGATAGAACCTTATGTCAAAGAGTAGCCAAGAGCTACATAAACACCAGGGCTTGTAGGGCCTGGTGACACTGAATCTTATTCACATGTCAAACAAAAGTTTAGAGCAGGGAACAAAAAGACCTCTGCTATGAAAAGGTGGAACTTAAAAAAAAAAAAGCTGCAATCATGTGGTTGAAGAGTAGAAATCTTTATTTACAGACTCTGCATCTGGGAGCTAACTTGCCAGGTCTCCCTGTGATTTTGTAAATCCAGTCTCATCATCAAAGAATGTGCAGTCTTATTGGCTGAGAACTTCAGCAAAAGAATCTACGTCAGGTTTGTCAGAGCCCCCTCCTCAATTGTGTACACTGAAGTGTACATAGTAGCAATCCTTGTTAAAACAGTCATAGTTTTCACAAGGTCTTCATAAGTCTCCTTTTCATAAAGAACTCTTGCCCTAGTTACCTGAACACATTGATAAGATTTTGGACAGAATTATGAATTGTGATGACTGCGTACAACTGCCCACAAAAGGCCACAACAGAAGACTCTATTTCACTGTGATCTGTGATTGCCAAAGACAACGTGAAGCCAGAATATTTACTTTTAAAATGGTTAGATAGAGTTACAATAAAAATTTTGAAAACTGTCAGCATTTCCTATGTATATATTGGCATTCCTGGGAAGTATTCATAAGAAATCGTAAGAAGAAATATGCTACCTCAGTCCTGCTCTGGCAAGTATTTTTTAATGACATATCAAAAATTTTAAATGTATAACCCTAACTTCTAATCATTAGAAAGCATCTCCAAAATCACATAACATACCTTCACGGTCTATTGAATGTAGAATTATAAAAAACTATTAACTCATTGAATTTTATCTAGAAACAACTGAGAAAATAGAATTTACTGTCAAAGAGACCTTAGCCAGCTCAAAGACTTTAGTGATGTACTGCTTCATCAGAGTATTCCCTATGATTGGTAGTAGAGTGGTTTACTAGCTACACGGAAGTTATTACAGTGCCACTGTTCATAATGCTTAGGCTGAGGCCACATCAGCAGTTTTACTATAAAGCTTTTTTCAGAGTTTTATAGTGCTATAGTCAAACAAAAGGATATTGGGTAAGTAAACAGCTTCCAAAATCTTAGAAAAGAAATCATGACTCCAGATCCTTATTTCCTCTCTCAAGACATCTAACGCAAGAGAGCAAAGGTAGCAGTAAATTACAAACCAATCTTTGGGTACCAATAAAGAAAGCATAAAATCTCATTGCACGTATAATTCCACAAATACAAATCTGCCTTCGGATTTAAAGTTATGAATTATCTGTAGCAACAGCAAAAGATTTCTCTTCGTTGGTTGGATGGATTCAGTCACCAAAGCAAAGCTAATGAAGAATGTCTAAGGTTTGTATTTCATAAGCTCGTCATTTCCAAGTCTTATGTGAGATGCATGTTTTTTGATGGTATCTTTCACTCTTTTTCCATGGTCAAATGTAGCCACAAGGGAGGCTTTTGCTACAGAAAATGCCATGTGGGGAAGGAAAAGAAAACAGTAAACATAGTCTTCATATTGAGTATGGTGATAAGTTCTTTTATCATAACCGTGATGTGATTCCGCAAATAAGGCAGAAAACCCCCATGCACGTATAACAGTTAAAGTATGTCATGAAGTGAAACAGAAACAAACCCCCTTCTCACCTCAGGTGATGATTTATACCCAAAGGTATAAAACCCATTTTACCAAGTGAAACTACAGAATTTTTTATAGGATTGAGGCCATTCTCCCACTACGTATCTACAATCTGACCTGTGATGAAACATTTAATATCAAGAGAAATCAATGTAAAGAGGTGTGAAACATCAAATGGGCTAAAACCTTTTATTTATTCTGTCTCTAAAAATGGAAACACTACCTGCCTCAGTCATATCATATAGATTAAGCTGAATAAGCTCCCACAAAAGACCTCGTACAAACTACTACATAAAGAACACTAATGCCAACATAAGTCACTGGTGTTTAGAAGATTAAGTTATATACAGTGGATTCTCATTGTTCAAGTAGTTATGATCTATAAAGTTGCCTCTAACGATGAATCGGTGAATACTGAATCACTGCTCCTAGGAAAACATAGGGTTAGGTACTTGTGAGACTCTGGCCACAATGTTTTTATCAACTGATCAATTCAATATCTTATTGTACATATGTTTCTGTTTAAAAGACACCTTATTTTAATACATTATTGATCCATTAACACTGAACTCACAGCCAATAGAACTGAAGCTCATGCATGAAGGAAGCTTATCTTACATCTGTAACTTCTCTTTAAGGCACATCCTAGCCTTTTGGAGCTGCAGAAAATCAAACAATACTTCAGCACTACACTTAGAAGACATTATAAAAGGTAAAATTGCCAACAAAATGCACAAAAATACAGAAAATGTAACTAAATAGACTATAAAAAGGACATTATTTGTAGTGTGAGAGCTGAAACAAAAAGGCACAGCTTTGCCTTGTTTGACCTCATACCTTTTGGGCAACTCAACTTTTTTGTCCTTCTACATAGGTACATGCTTCTAATGACCTTGAGAACACCGTGGGTATTGATTTTGAGAGTACAAATAAAATTTAGTGAGTAGGCTAATTCACAAATATGGTATCTGGGAACTATGAGGATCAACTATATTTCAACTGATTAGTTTATTAGGAAAATAATTCAATGATTAAAATAAAGAAAGAAAGAAAGAAAGAAAAAAGGAATTTGCAAAATTTATTCAAAAGGCTAGAATCACCTGGCCTGACTTTCAAAAGTCAACACTAATTCCAATTTAAATTGATATTTTAAATTTAACTACATTATTTAACACAAAATTGACTTCATTGACTTCATGGACTTCCTTTCAAAGTGTCTGCTTTATAAGTAAGCATATTTTGTAAATTATCACCTCAGGCTATTTGTTAAGTAACTAAAAATATTCTTAAGAGTCAAGATGATTAAAAACAAAATAATAATTGTACCATGGGAGCCTGGGTGGCTCAGATGGTTAAGTGTCTGACTTCTGCTAAGGTCACGATCTCACAGGTTGTTAGCGCGAGCCCTGCATCGGGCTGTATGCTGACTGCTGGGAGCTTGGAGATTGCTTCAGATTCCGTGTCAGCCTCTCCCTGCTCACACTCTGTCTCTGCTGTGTCTCCCTCTCTCCTCTTCTCGCACTGTGTCTCTCTTTCTCAAAAATAAACATTAAAAAATGTTTAAAAAAAGAAATAAAAATAATAATTGTACCATATCTACATGCTCCTTAGAATTAACTATTAAAACTAAGAAAATGTATACACAAGCAAATATCTTTATTAAAAGTAACTTGTTTTCTCCCCCAAAAAATCTTTCTCAACATACCTTCTGAGCTACATCTCCTAATTACAAGGCATGGTGGGGATGTATAGAATAACTGGAACTACAACTTGTGCTAGATATGTAATCAGTTAGAAACATAAAAGTTGGATTTTGATGAAATTATATCCAGTAGTAGTTGGGGATAGATGTGTGGGAGAACCCTAGATATCTCTCCCCCAATTTTGCTTATTTTAGTCAAAGCTACCCTAAAATAAATGATGTGCTATATGAATAGTAACTTTTTCCCAATCTTTCGCAACATGATAAAAAAAGGATCTTTAGAAAATGTTGCTATTTTTAAAGAGATCTGTATATGTGTTCTAAGTAAAAATAATTGCTTTCCCATGTGACAATAGCTTCAAGATAAAATCCCTACCTCCTTGCTCACATTAGATTTCTACCCTTAAAAATAACAAAAAATTCTGAATAGTTCATGAATTGTCAAAATTATAAGAGAAACTGTATGCGTTTTCAAAGGAAGTGAGCACTCAAAGGTTTTCGTTAGCCAGAAGCATGTGATAAATTAGAAACCATGATGTGATTTTTAAATAAGCTTTTCAAAAATATATTACAATGTGTATCATAGCCTGAGGAAATGTTATTTGATGGAACATCCTAAGTACATATTTAAGTCATGAAAGAGAAACAGCTTTTGTCAAGTAAATAAAGCAGCCTCTAACACCTCATGCATCCAATTACCACAAAAGAATAAAAAGGAAATGAGCAAATTAAATAGAAATAATTATACTCTCAATTGGGAATTCAAGGTCATAGATAGCACTTCACCCTACTTTGAAGGGGAACAGCCAGCTGACTTTCTACTCAGAGTGTCTCATATCGAGAGTCGGGGTATCTTTAATATGGATGAGGCCCTCCAGAGTTTGTTGAACAAAAATCATTACATGAATCCAATCAGGATATTTAGTTTCTATACATAAGTTGTACACTTGCTTAGGGCAGGAGAAGTCATATTATAAAAATAAGCACTAGGCAAGAACAAATCTGAGGTGTTATAAATAATAAGATTAAATCTCAACCGAAATGCATTTCTGATATGTAATATTAGTCTGACATTAAATTCAATTTGCATTAAGTAATAAATAACATTTCTTAAACACCACCATTCCTTTATCATTTATATCAATGTCAACAATAAATATCCAAAGCTATATGAGGGAACCATCTCAAGAATATTCATTTCCTTGATGGAAAACCTTGCTGTTTATTAGAAATGACAAGCTAGCTGTCAGGGTGAGCTAGCAAATGGGAGGCTTAGGATATATAAATGATACAGTTTGAAGTTTTGTATAAGAGAGGCCTTTCTGTTCCCAAAATATTTTTTTAACTACTATAATTAAACTTCAAATTCCACCTTTGGGAATTCACTAGCATCTCAAAAGATAAGTTGTCCTCCAAGAATTATTCATCAAACTATGAGGAATCTTAGTGTAAACACAGGGAGGATAACCAGTTAAGACTATCGCTCTATGATAGTGATATAGAACATAGGTGCCTGGAGGGAAGAACTTTCCCTGGAGGGGAGTGCATAGACTTTTAAACTCCTTAAGGGAATGCATGGACTTTTAAACTTTGTCTAGAGTTGCTTCAGAAGGCTGTGAGCCTTCTTTTCAAATACAGCATATATGCATACATACATATGTACATATATGTATATATATGTATACACACAAACACATATGTGTGTATGTGTGTGCATGTATAGTAGTAGAAAGTTGACTTGATCATATGATCAATGTTGCATAAGAGTATTCTAGGAAGAAAGGAGAAAAAGTCCATATGAACTTCCAAATTAAATTTTAGGAACAAAACATAGTTTCACAAACATCGTTAAATAAATTATTTCCATAAATTATCTTCTCATTTACATTTTAACATCTCAGAGAATTTTCCTTTTCTACTAATAACATAGGCTGAAACCACAAGAAATTAAGCACTAGGGCAGAAATGATCTCCATACTTTTATATTCCTCTTGGATTTAAAAGAACTAGATCTTCTTTTAAACATATCATTAAAGTAAAAGAAATTGTATTATTTAAAAAAGTCAAATCTATCACGGCAAAAAAATTTTTACTCTTACCTAATCAAAGCGGCTCTAGCTTTATCTGTATTGAGAGCAAGTATACATGTAGGTAGAGAACATATTGCTCTACAGCATACATTATCTCATTTGATTGCCATAATTGTTATTGAGATTGGTTGGGCACAGGTTAACGTCCAAAAGAAAACAAGTCTCTAAGAGGCCAAATGTTTTCTCTGAGGTCACTTAATTTCTAAGTCAAAAAAAAAAAATATATATATATATATATATATATATATATAGGAACAGAACTCAAGGTTTCAGACTTTCAGCCCTGTTTCTTTTCTTCTAGTCTGAGACAGCACACTATGTTAATTCATTCAGATATTTTTAAATCAACCTAGGCTTCTTTTACCACCATTTGGTGGGAGATTTTTCCAGTTTTTTCTTCTAGTCGCCTTTACTGGCTCTTTCTGCAGCCTCAAGTTATCTGTGTGTGAATACTATTTTCCTATTGAGGTGGTGAATCAATCAGTCAGTAATTATTCAATGAAGCAAACGATAATTGTAAGAAAAAATGCAAATCCCACTCACCTTCACTGAATTCATGCAGTGCTTGATCTGTATCCACCTGAGTTTATAGCAAAGGTTAGAAAAAATAAAGAAAAAATTGTACAACAATGATTGCAAGAACAAGAAAGGAAATTACGGTTTAAGGTTCACTCTTGGAATGGACTAGTTTATCTCTATAAACTTTCAAGCTATTAAAAATCCTTATTCTATTTAGCTCGTTCTTTAAATTCCATTTAACCAAGTAAATAACAGGAAGTTGCCTAGGGCCACCAAAGATGAGATCAAGACACTCATCAAGGGCAGCCTAGCTAAAAATATTTACAATGCATTGGGTTTAGACTTGGTCCTTGCCTGTTCCTGCTTAGTTGCACACAATGTCTCCACCTTAGTGCTGCATTTGCCCAAATAATACACTTTCAAGTGCCTGAGAAGATCACGATTATCTTTTCCCACAGCACTTGAGCAATTGCCTATATGTTTAGTTAACTGCTTCCTTCTTTTCCCAATAATAAAGTTTGTTAGTCAGGCCCTACATCAGAAGGAGGAAGTGTAGGACACTGAGATTTGGAGAGCAGTGAGCTTCACGTACAGGCTCTCTGCTCAAGAAGAGAGATCTGGGACATTCAAGCAACTGAAACTTTTGATTGATTCGAGCTGCTGGACACATCCAAGTGAAGGAAAACCCCAGTAATTCAAAGAGTGCTATGATATTTCTTATTGTCAAAAATCAATGTGCACACACACATTTGAATAGTGTAGGACTATAAACTGCTTTGACTATCACAGTATTCAGTCTTTGAAAAGTACATTAACAAAATATTAACTTTATACCAGAACCACTTGCTTCCACTTAACCTTTTTCTGCAATTTTCAGAATTTCTTTTGATGATGTCACATTTTCTTCTTTGTTTTACTTTTATTCCAACGCCAAGGGTGAAAATTCAAAAAGCCTGGCTGTGAGGTATGCAAAAGGAAAATGAAACAAAAAGTATTATCCAAAATCAAATAAAATTGGAATCCAGTAATCATATTAAGAAAGAATTCTGCTTTTTTTTCTTTCCTCTCTCTTTTTTTTTTTTCTCCCAGAATTTTGCAGAGACCTGACTCTTAGACTCGGGACAGATTAAGTAAGCCCTGAAAGAATACTTCACAAAAAGAACAACAGTCAAATAAGTCTCAGATATTATAGAGATTTCCTTTCTTTACTCTTATTTTTATTTTTACTCTGAAAACTGAAGCTCTGCCATTTTCTAAAATGCTGAATTGATAAAGCTGAACATGATGTCACATTAGGAAACTACTTCTAACTTTCCCCTTGTTGTGTTCTATATCAGAACATGAATATACTATTTAGGATAGAATTGTTCCATATAAACCACTGAGGAAAAATACCTTTCAGACAAAACATCAGTAATTAATTTGGAAATAGCTACCCTGTTGAAGAATGGAATCATGTACTAACAGTTCCTAGTTATGCATCCTAGGAATGCATCCTCTTTCAGCATGCATTGAAGAAATGAGGTACGGTAAAAGCAGAAAGATCTCCAAATGCTGTTAGGGTCCTGACTGCCTTTCTACAGTACAGTTCTGAAAGCCCAGAGATGTCCACAGTGTCATCAGAGAGCAACAGCCAAACAAGTGAATGTGTATTATCTGAGAGGTGCTCTGCTACTGCATCTAATTTTTTTTTCATGTTTATTTATTTTTGAGAGACATAGAGGCAGAACGTGAGCAGGGGAAGGGCAGAGAGAGAGAGGGAGATACAGAAACTGAGGCAGGCTCCAGGCTCTGATGAGCCATCAGCACAGAGCCCAACGTGGGGCTCCATCTCCCAACTGTGAGATCATGACCTGAGCTGAAGTCGGCCGCTTAACCAGCTGAGCCACTCAGGCGCCCCTGCTATTGCATATAATACCAAGACCTGTCACTATTGCTAGTTCTAGTCTTTCTTTTTTTTTTCTTTTTTTTTTTTTTTTTAAAGGATAGCAAGTGGCCCTGAATATATGCCAGTGAAGAACATGTGAGTTGACATTTTACAATTCAGGCAGAATGGCTGTGGTATCGTCTTAAATGATACTCAATGTCTTAGGGTTTCTACTAAATGCCATTGGTATTATGCTTCTCTGTGCCCTCGGAGTCAAAGATGAGAAGAAAAGTCACCAAAATATTCATGGTAATCTAGCTTATGCCAGAAGATCCCTTAGAGACAACTGAGTCTGTGACATGGGGAAGCTAATACTATGTAATCTTGGTATCTCTGCGATCTAT